>JAWNOX010000180.1:6253750-7742500 GCA_035045555.1 Drosophila fulvimacula
TAACGCGCAGACAGCCAGACGGATGGACGGACGGACAGCGACAGGCCAAGCAACTCTTTTGCATAGACAAACAATTGCGAAGGGAACCAAGAGTTGATCAGAGATCAGATGAATGAAAAAATCAATATTGAATAGATCAAGGAATTCTGGGAATAAATAAGTTTGGATTAAAGTTATATATTATATATTATATATTTTAAATATGTATATCGTTCACTTCGCACTTTTTAGAGAACTAGTTCATTTGAATAAGCATTTTGAGATCTACTTATAGTAATAATACATAAATTTTACTTCTAATATTTACGTCGAACCCATTTAAAGCTAAACTTTACCCACAATGAATGTTGAGTGCATTCCTATGTATTTCGATAACAATTTGAGTTTCTCGGTATTTGTTTACCCTCCACCTCCAAGCCTTTTCCATGGCACTTTAGCGAAAGTCAAGACGTATAAAGTAAACTCAGCTATGTGGCCTAGACTTAATATCCTTTTCGTGGAAGTGCGAAAGGACTAGGTTTTATATCTTTGCCGCGCCTATCTCTGACACGCCCCGAGTACTTCCTCTCTTTGCTTTTTCCATGCTCTACCCCCTGTCAAATGTAAGCCGGAAATGCTCTTGTAGGCGTGAGATATCTTCATCGCCACGTCCTCTGCTTTGATTGTTTTGGGCAACAGCAAAGTTCTTTGATCTTCTCGGAAGATACTTTGTGTCGACTTCAGCCCTTGGAGCTGAAAGAATTTATACAGGTATTGCTATCTTACTCACTCACGCTGGGCACTTTGAGATTTATGTTTGCTTAGGATTTGGCACTCAGCTCAGGCTCACTCGCTCTCTCTCTCTCTCTTACGCTCACTACTTCAGTCTTTTTGAGTTAAGCACTTACGCAGTTATGCAGTTACTCACGCTCTCTCACTCCTATGTGCTCTCCTAGTGGTGAGAGCTTTGAAACTATTTGTCACTCAACTAACTGTGCTTCTGTTGCGCTCACTGCGGTTAGTCTAATTTTAGCCTGAGCAGTTCAGCAATATGCAGTAGCAGTAGTGAAGTTACTCTCTTTGCCTCACGTTCGTGCGCTCCTAGTAAACTTTGATTTGTCACTCAGCTGACAGGCACTCTGTCTCTTCCATTGTTTCACTCTAGTTCGAGACTTGCTGCATACGGTGTTATATGTATTTAGAGTTCAAGTTAAACCAGATAACTAAAAAAATAATTTTTCTCCATCTCTATCTACATAACTATTTATTTATATTATTATATTTATTCATTTATTTTTGACCTCAGAGTATTTCCTAGTCGACTTTCGAGAATTTTTTTTAAATTTATGCATTATTTTTTCGTTGTTCTCTTTTGTTTGTTGGTGGTCTTGAGTTAAATTCCATGGTATATGGCATAACAAATATTGGTCCAACGTGCGATAGTGATTTATATGAGTTGCACGTGTTGCACACAGGATCTTATCAGTGGATCTTATCGGCCTTTTATAATATTTGTCTTGGACTTGGCGAGGGGCGTTCTAAAGTTTTGTCAATATTTGTATGTATGTGTATAAATTTGCTTAAATATTTCTTTATTTTGTTAGAGTTCCCTTTGATCTAGACAATCCACTTAAATCATAAGTTAACGCCCAGCCTTTGCTCGCTCTATAATCTTCTTGGCATGTTTTTCGCCTCCTCCAATTAAAACTAAAAATACTCGAAAAATCTAAAACACGAGTCAGTGCCCCAAATAACACCCACACGTTGCCCTCTCCTACTCTCAATTGACAGCTCAATTTTGAGGTCTCCTCACACCAGCAGCGGAGACAACTTTATTTAGGTAGAGCGAAGGGGTGGGGCGCTGAACTGGAAGTCGAAATGTGTTTTTCACTCAGCTTCATTAGGCCGGCTGCGAGTCGATCCCTGCTGCTGTCTCGCTGGCCGCACATAAAACTGTTATTGTCTTCATCATCGTGCCCCAGCAACGGACCACAACAACAACAACAACAGCAGCAGCAGAGACGAACGAACGTAAGACGTAAAAAAAATCAAAAGAATTATGAAGACATTAACTTGACCACACAACAAGCGGACGGGCCGGCCGGTCGAGAGCAACAGATAAAAGTAACAACAACAAAAACAACAAAAACAACAGCAGCAGCAACAACGAAAAAAGGTACCAAAAGCAACTGAAGACGACGCGCAGTGACATTGGGCAACAAACGAGACAGCAATATCAAGTGAAACAGAAAGACAAAAACAGACAGAAAACAAAAAAAAACGAGATCGAGACAGAGGCGAGAGTGGCCAAAGAGCGAAGCGAATACCGGAAAGAAACATTCAAGCAATAATCACGGAATTCACTGAAAAAGCAGTTAACGGACAGCGCGGACCAGCAACGGACATGCACACAGAGAGCGAGAAAGAGAGAGACATACATACATACATCTGTATGTGTGCAGGGCTCAGACTCAGGCCCAGGCCCAGCCCTCGCCCTTGCTGTCTCAATTTCGTGCTCGGTGCGTGTGTACCTGTAGCTCAATGAGAAGTGAGCGACGTGGCCGCCTTGGCTACCTGGCTGACCGAGTGTGTATGTGTGTGTATGTCTCTGGGCCTTTTCGTATGAAAATAATAAAGAAATTAAATTGCTTAAAAGCAAAGCAACAATTTTGTGTGTTGGCTCAGGCAGGTGAAGTTAAATTTTAAAGCTATTGCGCTGCATTTTTATGACAGCCGCCAGTTGAGTTTTATTTGTGCGCAACGCCCACGCTACAAAAATGAAAAATCTGTAGCTATAACTCAAAAGCCAAAGTTAAATCTATAGCTAAAAAAGCCAAAAGGAGCAGCATAGCAACAAAGTGAAGTTAAGCTTTTGCTCGCTCTTTGAGTGCTTGCTCTTTGTGCGTTGTTAGCTAACGGTAACGGTAACCAAGTTCTGTCTTTGGCGCTCTCGCGCCGTTGCCAGCTGCTCCAATGACCTTCAAACTTTTCGTGTTTCTTTTATTTCTTGAATTTGAAGCGAAATCACTGAATGAAGACGCAGTGCCCAAAAAAATACACATACACACACATATGCATATGTATGTAAATAAATGCTTGAGCGCTTGCCAGTCACGTTTAAGGGGCGCCATAAATTGCCGGCAAACGACAATTTGCATGCATCGTCATCGTCCCATTTACTTTATTTTAATTGCTTGCCTAGCCGCGAAACTTGACTCGTTTTAAGCGGCGTGGGCAACTAAATGTGCGCAATGTGTGTGGTCCAATAACACACACTCACACACACAGACAATGTATGTATATGAGAGCAAGCATAAAGACATGCGGGCTGCTGCGTGTAATAACTGTGCTTGAATGCACAGTGGTGCCAGTTAGCTTTTAAATTATAATTACGAACTGTTTATAGAAAAACAAAAAAAAATATATAAATAAATGAATATTTCAATGAACTATTTATAGCACTGCTTCAATACGCTATAAAATTTTTATGTGTTTTTCAAGTTTATATTTCTTTTATTTTAAAATATTATTTCTTTTTTTTTTTTTTTGCTGAACACACAAATTTTTATTTTAAATAAAGTTATATTTGAGTATACAATTTTGTATTCAGCAACACCTTTGGGCGCGACATAACTTTGATGAGAGCTACACTTTTTATGACACACATTTACGTGAGAAACATGTGAGTTTTTCAGTCAAACATCAAATCTATTTACAGATTTTTGCGAAATCTATATATAGAGATATACGTATTGCAAAATATAGTGACTTTTGAAGGGAGAGTGAGTTGAGTAACTGAGAAAAGATTTCCTCCATAAAATATACTTAGCTGTGCCTGCTGCCTATACGTTGAAAGCAATGAGAAGCTAATAGAAAGGCGAAATTTGGTTGAAGTCGAAATAGATTGACTTAAAAGTTTCAGTCACTTAGAAACTAAATTGACTGCAAAGTCGAGAGGAACTCTATTGAGATTCTAATTTCAAATCCATCCCAGATGTTATGAATCGAGTCATTCAGTTAACCAAAGGCGTGGCCACAGCAAATGTGATGATGAGCAACATTTGGCGCATAAATTTGAAGCTTATATCTCATCTGGGATTTTTGATACATTAATAGTTCATAAATAACTGGATAACACATTTCTCTATTAAATATTTAGAGTATTCAAATAAATGTGAAAGCCGTAAACTAGACTTAAAACTCGACTTGACTTGAAATTTATGTGAATATGATAATGAAATATGAGTTCCCACATGATTCAAAAAAACGTATATTTAAATAAGAGTATAGATTTCTGTAAAATCAATATAATGTGACTAAAGCAAGCCGAAGCTGAAATACTCTAGCAGCCAGAGTTGGCCAAAGTGCGGACACAATCAATTTTAGTCTATGTAGATCTATATACATATGTATATAGAAACCTTAACAATTCAAGCTAATATTCTATCATTTACCAGATATCCAATATCTACCATTTTTAACCTATTCCATGACAAATTCACTATACCCTCAATGATAAAGGGTATGCGACCAAAATTTGTATGTTGACATTTCCATTAGTCAAGTGGAACAAAAACGTCGCTTATACGGCCGATACGAACGCCCAAAGTTGGCATATCTCTATATCTATAATTATGAGCATCTATATGCGATATTCGTCATGTGATAATTATGCATTCGCTGGGTGGTCTGGCACGTTGTCTCTTATTGAATTTCGTTTTATGTTAAGCCAAAAAAAAAAAAATAATAATAATAATGAAAAATGAATAAAAATATTTTAGATTCGTTTTTTATTGCGGCACAACTATAACTGGGCTCCACTTATAAGTAACTGTTAGTCTCTTTGGGCCTTGCTCAATTTGGAAAGCTTTTTATGAAGACAGCGAGAGAGGAGAGTAAGTGTGAGAGAGTGAGTGAGTGAGTGAGATACGTGTGTATGTTTAGATAGATAGAGAGAGATATATACATAGACATGGGTACATATTAGTTGAGCCGACTATTTATAATGCTGCGGTGTAATTAAGTAGTCAAAGCCCGTGGGGCATTTGTCTGGGTCTTTGGTAAATTATGCGAGTGTCAGTCTGGCCACGAACCTTTTTGATTGATTAGTGCGTTATGGAGTTGGTCAACAAATATTTATTTTCTTTTTTAATTTTTATTTATTTATAATAATTTAATTTAATCTCAATTTTATTTTTATTCTTATTTATATTTATATTAATTTTAATTTTTTATATTTCTTATAATTATACTTTTTTTAATAATTAATTATATTTATAATTGTTTTTTTTTTTTCTATTTGATATATTTATTAATATTTGAAAACAAAAATAATTATATGTGTTTTTGTTAAGTTTTGTATTTATTATTTTTAATATTTATAATATTTAATATTAAAAAAAAAATTAATTTATATTAAATTTTTAAAAATTTATTTATATTATATGTAATATTATTTTAAATTTATGTATTTATTTATATAGTTATTTTTATTTATTTATATTCATTATTATTTTTTAAACTTATTTTTATCCTTTTAATTTAATTTAATTCATATTTATTCTTTAATTATTTTTATATGCATTTATTTAGTCCTCTCCTGTTTGAAATTCCTAAAAGACCCGCTTCAAATTCTATTTTTGACTTAGTTTTCGAATGTCATTTGTATTGCACCTGTCTCTCTCTCTCTCTCTCTCTCTCTCCACACGCATTCGACACGTCTCAGCAGCTAAGTGCATTTCAAACTGTGCGCGGGCATTGCCAGTGGGATTAGCCCAAGCCCAAGCCCAAGCGCTGTTGGATTAGTGTGCAGCAAAATGTGCGCATTTCTAATGAAGCTGTTCCCAGTTGGCCAGGCCTTACAAAGAAAATGCAGCACAAACAATTTTCCGCTTTAGTCAAAGCAAAGGCAACACCGAGGCAAACTGAGCAGAGGCCATAAATCAATTTGTGACATTTCCTCACGACGCCGACGTTGGCAGCGACAGCGACAGCGACAGCAGCTGCGGGTGTCTCTTGTAGTCAGTCGAGCACTCAGCTCAGCTCAGGCGGAGGCAGGCCGAGGAAGAGGAAGAAGCAGAACATGAAGAAGAAGAAGGAGCAGAAAACAACAACAGCAAAAACAACATGCAAGATTGATGATATGTCACATGGTCAGGCAACATTTGGCGAGTGCGAGAGCGAGAGGCAGAGAGTGAGAGAGGGATAGAGAGAGTGAGAGCGTAAAAGGAGGAGCAGCAGTGCGGAGGAGGAGTGACAAGCGTTAACAGCAGCCGCTGTGATGGCTCAATTGCGCTCACACACACACACACACACACACACGTACAGTTTGAGCAGCACTGAGCGCGCACACAGTGACTGCCAAATCTAGATTACAAATTTATTTTTAGTGCGCGCTGCGCGACCTGCGGCATTGCAACATTGTTGTTCTTGTTGTTGTTGCTGCTCAGAGTTTCTCAGAATTTGGTGCGTCTTTCTGTTTAGGTTTTGCGCCTAACCAGGGAAAAACATTCTTTTACACACACACACACGCACAAATTATGAAAAAAATTCCACGAACATTGCAAACGGAGTCGCCACATGCGGCGCAGCTTGAAAGAGACGCCGCCGCCGCCGCTGACGTCGCCGCCGCCAATGACTTCATTAACATTAGCCGCCAGCGCACGCTGCAAGTTTTTGCGGAAATAGTTTGGCGACAGCGACAGCATAGCTAAACAGCAGGAAGTGTGACACACTCTCCCACACTCTCACCCATCCTCTCTCTCTCTCTCTCTCTCTCTCTCTCTCACCCTTTGGCACACCTTTTGGCTGCACCCGTCAAATGCCACGCATAACTAAAGTCGGCGCAGGCAGCGCTAACCTTTTGCCATGGCTTATTTATGCCTGACTCCTGCTTGGCCACTGCCGCCTCCCCCGCTCTCTGCCTCTGCCTCTGCTTTCTTAACGGTAGTCATAAAGTGACTGCCCAGCAATAATAAAGACGTCTCTTCCTTGTAGTCACTGCCACTTAAGTCACAAGCCAACAGCCAAGAGCCAACAAAAAAAAAAAAAAAAAAAAAAACTTGATTTGAAGCCTAGCGTTTGGGCCATTTTACTGGCGGAAAATCTGTGAAAAGCGATAAAAGCAAAAGGAGTCTGCCACACAGAGAAGAAAACAACAACAACAACAACAATAACAGAGAGAACAGAAGAGTAGAGAAGCGAAGAGCGGAGCAGAGAAGTGCCCAATCCCCCAGATTGAGATGCTTCATGGAATGTCTGCGCTGTACCTGTATCGGCGTCCGTATCTGTGTGTGTGTGTGTGTGTGTCTGGGTCTGGGTGCGGCAGCTGCACAGTGATACATGAGTAGAAGCCACGAGAATGTGGTAGAACTTTCGTGAGAAGTCTTTGGGCAGGCTTTTAAGCAACTTGTGGGAGTTGCTTAAAAAATGGGAGCTTGAACAGAGGACAAAATATTTAAGAAAAGTAGGATAAACCCTAAAAAATAGTGCGAATCTTAGATTAGCGAGTTAAAAAAAAAAAAAAAAATTTAATATTAAAAAATATAAAAATATAACAATTTAAAAAAAATGATTTTATAATATATCAAAAAGTTATTATTTAATATCAATTTTTTTAAATTTTATTGTGATATTTTTTTTATGTTTTAAAGTTTTTTTTTTAAATAATATTTGGAGAATTTCTATATATATATATTTATATATAAAATATAAAAATACAAAATAAAGAAAATGTTTAAATAGAAAATAATTTTTAATAATATAATATAATATATATAATATATATAATATAATATAATATAATATAATATATATAATATAATATAAATTAATATATATAATATAATATATAATATATTAGCTATATTTTTTAATGCAAGTTTATTGTGATTTAATCAACTTTTATTATTATTATTATATTAAATTTAAAAAACATGTTTGTATATTGTATTGTATATTTCAAATTTTATTTTTATTATTATTTCTCAAAATCATTTCTAACACAAACTTGTAATTTATAGAATTTTTGATATTATAATTATAGCTCTGCAACTGCTATTAGTCTATGTTGCTCTGATTAATTACCAAGAAAAGGTCGATCTCGTCAGTTATTAGATTGACCCCCACCAATTACTCTCTGTTTTATCGATACATCAAAGTCAAAGTCAGAGTCGGAGTCGGAGTTGGAGTCGATCAGCGACTGCGACCCACTGTGCAATGACTGTTCGGTTAAAGGTTCGATTGAGATGTTAGCGTGCTGCTCATTATTTGGGTCTCAATTTCCGTGCAGCCCAAGCAACAAAGACGAGAAAGCCAGCGAGAGAGGGAGAGAGCGATCAGTTGCCAAACAGACGATTACACTGTTTAACAAGAGTGAAATTTTGTGTAGTGGAGTTTGAGCTGTGAAACGTTTTTATGTGTTAAGTTGAGGGTCTAAGGTGAAAGATCAAATGAAAGTTTTTGCTGTGGAGCTATACAAGTGGGTTTGCTTAAACTTGGAGCTCTGTTTACTGGAAATTATTTATTTATTTATTTATTTATTTATTTATTGATTTATTTATTTATTTATTTATTTATTGATTTATTTAATTGTTACAGAGAATTAATTCTAGATAACAATTTAGTTAAAGCCAGAGCAGAAAAAATATAGATCTCTAAAGAGAAAAGCTTATGGTTAATTTATAATAATAATTTGGATTAAAGCAGAGCTTTTGCTCTCCAAAATCATTTTCTTTAAGCTTCAATCTCTCAACTCAAAAATATTATTATTATGAAAAATAGTTATTTTTAAATTGAAAAATATCAAAAATAATTAATATAATTTTATAGCTAAATTTATAGCAAATATGCTTTAATTATTGATTTAAGCTTTGATCAGCTTTGAAAGCTCTTCAATATTTTTGAGTTATCATACAAGAGCTTTCATTACAGAGCTTTTAATATTTTCAATCTATAGTATTATCACTATCACAGTAACTCTATTAGTCGAAATCATTGTAGCACAGTGTTGAGGCAGACTCTACGTCGGCGTCGCCGTCGTCGTCGACGTGAACTGCAACATCGGCGTCGGCGTCGGCGTCTTGTGTTGTTTCGTAGGCTGGGCTGGGTCCATTTGGGCGCTGCTGCTGCTGCTGCTGGCTGGCATGGGCACAGAATGGGCTGGGCTGATGATGATGATGGCTTCATTGCGCCGCTGTGGTCGTCGCAGATGCTACAAAAACATATAAATTATATGGTTGCGGTCGGGCCACACGCTGTTTCGTTATAATTTTAATGCGTTATTTATGGCATAAAAAAAAAGAGGAAAAACTCAAAAAAATAAATAAGGTCCAAAAAGCAAAAAAACAAAAACAAAAACAAAAACAAAACTATCCAAAATAACAGCTCACTCATCGACGCTCTCCATCTCTGTCTCTCTCCCACAGGGCAAGGCGCGTGGCAACCGCACGGCGATCTATCTGCGTTCAGTATTCCAATCCCACCTCGAAACGCTCGGCAGCTCGGTGCAGAAGCATGCGGGCAAGGTGCTGTTTGTGGCCATCCTGGTGCTGAGCACATTCTGCGTGGGCCTCAAGAGCGCCCAGATACACTCGAAGGTGCACCAGCTGTGGATACAGGAGGGCGGCCGCCTCGAATCGGAGCTGGCCTACACACAGAAGACGATCGGAGAGGACGAATTGTCGACGCATCAGCTCATTATACAGACGGCGCACGATCCGAACGCATCGGTGCTGCATCCGCAGGCGCTGCTCTCGCATCTCGAGGTCCTGGTCAAGGCGACGTCGGTCAAGGTGTTCATGTACGATACGGAGTGGGGCCTGCGCGACATGTGCAACTCGCCGACCACGCCCAGCTTCGAGGGATACTACTACATTGAGCAGATACTAAAGCACATGATACCCTGTTCCATTATCACGCCGCTCGACTGCTTCTGGGAGGGCAGCCAGCTGCTGGGACCCGAAGCACCTGTCTATATACCGTAAGTAAGCGATGAAATAGCTGAATATGAATTGCTTCTATTAATCCAATCATAATCTCTGTCCTGCAGTGGCCTCAACCAGCGACTCATGTGGAGCACCCTGAACCCCTCCGCCGTGATGCAGTTCATGAAGGAGCGAATGTCCGATCAGAAGATTAGCTATTACTTTGACACCGTGGAGCAGTATATGAAGCGGGCGGCCATTAGCAGTGGCTACATGGAGAAGCCCTGCCTGAACCCATTGCATCCACAGTGCCCGGACACAGCGCCCAATAAGAACAGCCAGCAGCCGCCGGATGTCGGCGCCATACTCTCGGGCGGTTGCTATGGGTTCGCGGCCAAGCACATGCACTGGCCGGAGCAGCTGATTGTGGGCGGGGCACAGCGTAATCGCAGCGGGCACTTGAAGAAGGCCAAGGCGCTGCAGTCGGTGGTGCAGCTGATGACCGAGAAGGAGATGTACGATCAGTGGAACAATAACTACAAGGTCCATCACATTGGCTGGACGCAGCAGAAGGCCGCCGAGGTGCTCAATGCATGGCAGCGAAACTTCTCACGCGAAGTGGACCAACTGCTGCGCAAGCAATCCCGCATCGCGGCCAACTACGACATCTATGTGTTCAGCTCGGCCACTTTGGACGATATTCTGGCCAAGTTCTCACATCCCAGCGCTGTGAGCATTGTCATCGGCGTGGCGGCCACCCTCCTCTATGCCTTCTGTACGCTACTGCGCTGGCGCGATCCGGTGCGTGGCCAGAGCAGCGTAGGCGTGGCTGGCGTCTTGCTCATGTGCTTCAGCACGGCAGCCGGCTTGGGCCTGTGCGCCCTGCTGGGCATCGTGTTCAATGCGGCGAGCACCCAGGTGGTGCCATTCCTGGCGCTGGGCCTGGGCGTCGATCACATCTTCATGCTGACGGCCGCCTATGCGGAGAGCAACCGCAAGGAGCAGACCAAGCTGATACTGAAGAAGGTGGGACCCAGCATACTGTTCAGTGCCTGCAGCACGGCGGGCTCCTTCTTTGCGGCCGTCTTCATTCCGGTGCCCGCGCTGAAGGTCTTCTGCCTGCAGGCGGCCATTGTGATGTGCTTCAATTTGGCGGCGGCGCTGCTCGTCTTTCCGGCCATGATTTCGTTGGATTTGCGTCGTCGCACCGCCGGACGTGCGGACATCTTTTGCTGTTGCTTTCCCGTGTGGAAGGAGCAGCCCAAGTCCCCGGCACTGGCCATGAACAACAACAACAATATGCGCGGCGGACGTCATCCGAAGAACTGCAACAACAATCGAACGGGCCAACAGCAGCAGCAGCAGCACCAACAGCAGCAGCACCAACAGCAGCAGCAACTGGCGCAGCAGCAGCAGCTGGCGCAGAATCCCTTGCTGGAGTCGCGTGGTGCCACAGCTGGCGGCATGGCCAGCTCGCTGCCCAGCTTCTCCCTGGCCAGCTTTGCCTACAAGTATTATACGCCCTTCCTGATGCGCAGCTGGGTGAAGTTCCTCACCGTGATGGGCTTCCTGTGCGCCGTCATCTTCAGCCTGTACGAGGCGACATCGCTGCAGGATGGCCTGGACATCATTGACCTGGTGCCCAAGCACAGCAACGAGCACAAGTTTCTGGACGCACAGACGCGCCTCTTTGGCTTCTACAGCATGTACGCCGTGACCCAGGGCAACTTCGAGTACCCGACGCAACAGAAGCTGCTCTGCGACTATCACGAGGCCTTCGTGCGGGTGCCGCATGTCATAAAGAACGACAATGGCGGACTGCCGGACTTTTGGCTGCTGCTGTTCCGGGACTGGCTGCGGAATCTGCAGCGCATCTTCGACGAGGAGGTGCGCGACGGGCGACTGAACAAGGAGAAATGGTATCGGAATGCCAGCAGCGATGCGATTCTCGCCTACAAGCTGATCGTGCAAACGGGCTACGTGGACAACCCGGTGGACAAGAGTCTCGTGGAGACGAATCGGCTGGTGGACAGGGATGGCATCATCAATCCCAAGGCCTTCTACAACTATCTGTCAGCGTGGGCCACCAACGATGTCTTCGCCTACGGTGCCTCACAGGTAAGGAAATGCCTAAAACTCCATCGGTTATCATTTATTAATCATCCTCAACTCTTGCAGGGCAAACTGTATCCGGAACCGCGCCAGTATTATCATGCACCCAACGAATATGATCTTAAGATACCCAAAAGTCTGCCCTTGGTCTATGCCCAGATGCCCTTCTACTTGCACGGCTTGACGGATACCTCAGAGATCAAGGCACTGATTGGCCACATACGCGATCTGAGCGTTAAATTCGAAGGCTACGGATTACCCAACTACCCGTCAGGTAGGCTTAGAGTATGAGGAATCTATAGAGAAATTCATATTAATATACCTCTTGGTTTCCCTTAGGCATTCCCTTCATCTTCTGGGAACAGTACATGACGCTGCGCTCCTCTTTGGCTCTGATCCTCGCCTGTGCTCTGCTGGCTGCCCTGGTCTTGGTTTCGCTCCTTCTGCTTTCCGTTTCGGCTGCCATTCTGGTCATTGTCACTGTGGTCGCCTCGCTGGCTCAGATCTTTGGCGCCATGACTTTGCTGGGCATCAAGCTGTCGGCCATACCCGCTGTGATTGTCATACTGGGCGTGGGCATGATACTCTGCTTTAACGTGCACATCTCATTGGTAGGTCTCCTGGAATATCCGCCAGCTTGACTTGGTTACTCATGCTTACATCTTTCTTTGCAGGGCTTCATGACTTCGGTGGGCAATCGTCAGCGTCGCGTGCATCTGGCCATGCAGCTGTCGCTGGGTCCCTTGGTCCACGGCATTCTCACCTCCGGCATGGCTGTGTTTATGCTATCCACGTCGCCGTTTGAGTTCGTCATTCGACACTTCTGCTGGCTGCTGCTGGTCGTGCTCTGTGTGGGCGCCTGCAACAGTCTCGTCGTGTTTCCAATTCTGTTGAGCATGCTGGGCCCGGAGGCGGAGCTGGTGCCACTGGAGCATCCGGATCGCATATCGACACCATCGCCGGTGCCCATGCGCAGCAGCAAGCGCTCCAACAAATCGTACATTGTGAATGGCTCGCGTGGCTCCTCGCGCAATTCGGGCTCCAACAACTGCCACAAGGCGCATCATTATCACAAGGATGTGAACATCAATGACCCGTCGCTGACGACCATTACGGAGGAGCCGCAATCATGGAAGTCCAGCAATTCATCGATACAAATGCACAACGATTGGAGTGCGCCGCCCACGCCCACCCACAATCACAATCACAATCATCTGAACAATCATTACATGAACAACATAAACAGCTATCAACAACGCGAACGCGAACGTGAACGCGACCCAATGCATGCCTCGAGCTCAAACTCCTGCAATGGCAGCGGCAACGGTAATGGCTCCGGCTCCGGCTCCGGCTCCAGCTCCAGCTCTAATTGCGGCTATGCGGGGCCACCGCCATCATATCACAAGCTCTCACAGCCAGTTATGGGCGGCTATGCACCGCCGGAGCTGCAGAGCATTGTGGTGCAGCCGGAGGTGACCGTCGAGACGACACATTCGGACAGCAACACCACCAAGGTGACGGCCACGGCGAACATCAAAGTGGAGCTGGTCACGCCCGGACGAGCGGTGCGCAGCTACAACTTTACGAGTTAGCCCTGGCACTAGTTCCTGTAGCCATTAACCTCTATCTGTAAACTGTAAACTGTTAAATGTTAACTGTAAACTGTAAACTGTAAACTGTAAACTGTAATCTGTATATGTGTATGCATGTTAGTTAATTTCCATATATATATATAGATATATATCTATAAATCATATGTGTGTAGTATATCTAGCAGCTGCTAGGCCTCATTCGCGCACGCCTAGCAGCTTTGTACGTATGTATTTAGCACTTAAGGCATTCTTATACATAGAGTTATTTATTGTAACACACCCACGCACACACACACACACACACACACACGAACAGAGCTATGTACTTATATATATATATTTGAGATTCGAGATTCGAGATTCAAATATCGACCACCAACCCACACACACTAGTAATTTATAGCATTTAATTTAGTTTAAATATGTACATAAAACACAAGGACTTGAACCAAAATAGTATCGCTTAAAAAAACATAAACAAAAAATACAAACACAATGAATTTAAGTATGAGAAACTAAACTAAAAACGAACCGGAGATATTTACTCAACAACAAAAAAAAGAAAAAAAATGAAAAGAGAAAATAATAAAAAAAAGTCTTGAATAAATCAGAAAGTATGAGAAGAATCCCTCCCGTAGGTACTTACAACCAAAATTAATAAATATATATATACAAATACATATATACATATATATAGTAAAAGATATATGTATTCATAGCTGTATGTTAATGGACTGTATTTCTGGTATCCAAATAAAATAACTCACGCATTATGCAGTTCTTGGAAAGCGAAAGCATTTCAATAAAACTAAAAAACAATTTGTAAAGCGAAAGATTTCGAATTTGTTTTACTTTTGATAACTAAGAGTGCTAGACGTGGGGAGTATCCGACTAGAAGCAGCTTTTAAAAGTGGATAAGTAGTAATGGGACTGTTTTCTCTTGGTCTTGGTCTCTTGGCTTGCGGCGCTCTTCTGTCTTCTCTATTTCCTCTTCTCTCCTATCGCTTGTATCTCCTCTCTTCTATTTTCCGTAGTTTCTTTGCTCTCTATATATAAAGCCTTATTTTCGCTCTCTTCTCTCGTATTTATTTTCTCTTTTTTCCTCCTTTCTTATTATTTCATCTATATTTTCTATTTTCGCTTTCCTCTCTATTATCTTTTGTATTTCTTCTCCTTTTTCTTCTCTCTTCCCGCTTTCTTTTCATTTCTTTTTTTCGTCTCTCTCAACTCTCCTCTCTTTGTTTATCTTCTCAATCTCACTCTCTTCGATATATATTTCAGATATGTAATCCAAACTAATTTTATTTTTCAAACTTTAACACTAATTATTTGGATTAGACGTAGGACGCCCATTAGTCTGGAAGACAACTGTGAATCAAGATGCCATTGATCATAGATGAATTCAAATACTTTATGTCCAATGTATGTGGGTCTATATGAATTAGTCAATCAATCAATCAATCAATCAATCAATCTATAAATGCCTGCCACACACAGGTCAGTTGCCACAGTTTGATGCACGTCTCCTACCAATATCGCTGCGCGATGGCCAGGGACCTGAATGACTGCCACGAGATAATCAGCTTGTTCAACTACTTCGAGCTGATGTACTGCATGTTGGGCATTAACGAGAAGTCGTTTGAGTATATCGCCCTAGTCCTGCTGCTCATTGCTTCTGCTGCATATTTGTTGCTAATGTCAATTGTTGTCGATAATTTGTGAGTGCCTTGGGAGGGAGGGATCTATAGAGAGAGAGATAGAGAGTGAGAGAGATGTATAGAGAGAGGCATCTATATAGAGAGGGATCTGTATAGAGAGCGATATATATAGAGAGGGATGTATATGATCTATATAGAAAGTGATTTATATAGAGTGATCTATAAAGATAGGATCTATATAGAGAGAGATCTATATAGAGAGGGATCTATATAGAGAGGGATCAATATAGAGAATGATATATATATATATATATATATATATATATATATATATATATATATATATATATGTGCTATATATAGTTAATCTATAGAGAATCTATAGTTGGACTAATCTATAGAGTTATCTATAGTCTAGTCTATAGTCTATAGTCTAGTCTATAGTTATCGATAGATCCATTTATAGACAGATCTATATGTATTCGTCTTATCATCTTATATATCACCTAGCTTAACGCCTACTGTCAAGATTTTAGCCCTGAACCTGGGGCTCAATGAGTATTTCGCCGGCGTCACTCTTTTGGCCTTTGCCAATTCCTCGCCCGACTTCGTGGCCAACTTGTTGCCCATCAGGAAACGTGGCGCCCTCTTCACCAGCATCATTGCCAACAGCTTGACCGTTCTGCTCGTCTGCGGCGGCATGATCTGCTACCTGAAGCCCTTCAAGATCGACGGGCACAGCACCGCCCAGAACCTACTCTTCCTTATACTGGCCATCGAGCTGATCTGCTTCATCATATTCAGTGGCAAAAACGTGACTGGCAAGGAGTCTGCGGGTGAGTGATGTCTCCAAAGGTTTAAACTATGATAATACAACAGTAATCCATATATATCATATCGGTACATGATTTTTCCTGGCTTACAGTCCTACTATCCTTTTATGTCATCTTTCTGGTTGTCAATATAATAGACCTAATGCTCATCAAAAGCACCATAAAAAGTAAGTTCAATTGGCTTTGAGGTAAGTCTTAACTGACCAATCTCATTGAATCGGCCTATATATCTGAATATATATTATGTATGTCTATATATTTCTATCTATATGTTTGTATGTGCATCTATCAGTCTCTCTCTCTCTCTCTCTCTCTCTCTCTCTCTCTATATATATATATATATATATATATATATATATATATATATATATATATATATATATATATATATATATATATATTTCAAAGCCTCGATCTCGAGAAGTATAAAATCTATATATCTATAAATCTATATATATAAATATAACGCATTAATGCGCCATATATTTAACTTTTGGCAATATCAATCAAAGTTATCGATAAATATCGTTAAATAAATACTTAAAAAATAATCATTTGATATGATATATAATATAAATTGTTCTCGAATAACTCAATACTTTTGCTGGTTACAAGTCGATCATACCTCACCACTAGTAATACCCTAATTTTGGTTTACCTCCACCCATTGCAGAACTCCGGTCGGAATTAAAGGGTCATCGAAATGCCGAGGAAACGGAAAATGTGAAACTGAAGAACAAGATAAAGTTACTCAACGATTTGGAGCAGAATGATGTGATCAACTTCGAGAGACGCAAGCCGCAAAATAAGGACGCCTCGGGCCACGATGAAAATAATATCGATTATCAGACCTATCGCAAGATCCTCTACTCGCCGCACAACTCCAGGAATCGCCTGCTCTTCCGCGACTTCTGCACCTCGCTCAAGCCCTACAACGTCGTCGAGTGGAAGATGGGCAACAGCTGTCGGCGTATTTTGATCGTGTTGAAGATGCCGCTGCTGCTGTTCATCACGCTGCTCGTGCCCATCGTGGACTATGCCAGATATAAGCACGGCTGGAGCAAGTTGCTCAACTGCATGCAGATCGTTGCGAATCCGTTCATCGTCGTAACCGCAGTCTATTGTAAGGCGTAAGGAAGTCTTCTGGCTCTGATCTGTTACTAATTTGCCTCGTCCTCTCTCATTCTTGGCCCTTCTTAGCCAAGTTTGCCAGCGTCTACAAGTCTTGGTACATTGACATAAATATTTATTATGGGATTTGGTCCTTCTGCCTCACTGTGCCCTTGGCCCTGTTCGTCTTCATCCATTCTCGCACCGATATGCCGCCTCGTTATCATATCGTGAGTGTTTATCGATTATCGATAGATTTTAATTTCATTCGATTCCGTCGTTTCCAGCTCTTCATCGCGCTGAGCGCTTCCAGCTCTTTGGTCCTCATCGTCCTCTGCGTGGCCGAGATCGAGATACTTACCTCCATTGTGGGCGACGCCTTCAATCTGAGCGAAACCTTTGTGGACATAACGTTCGGCTCCTTGACTAATGCCATCATCGATATGTTGGCCAATTTCAACCTGGCCATGCAGGGCTACGAGAAAATGGTCTTTGCCGCCATCTGTGCGGGCCCATTTTTCAGTGAGTCAAGCTTCTTTTATTTTTAATTTAATTTATTTTTTATTAATATATTTTTTATTAACATATATACTTTTTATTAATTTATATATATATATATATTTTTATTAAAATTAAATTTTTTTAATTTTTGCTATATATATTATTTTTATTTTTTTTTTATATTTATAGATTTTTATTAATTTTTTTTAAATATATTTTATTTTTATTTTTTATTTAATAAAATATTTTTTTTACTATAATTTCATTTATTTATTTTAGCTATATGTATGTTTTATTATTTACATTTTTATTAATTTTTTTAAAAATATATTTTATTTTTATTTTTAATTTTTAATTTAACATAATATTTTTTACTATTTCATTTATTTATTTTAGCTATATGTATTATTATTTACATTTTTTATTTATATATTTATATTATTTTTTTTATGTTCTATTTTTAATTTTAATTTTTAATTTTTATCATTAAAATTTAATTATTTATTTAAAATTCTATCTATATATTTATTTGACTTATTTATATTCTATATTTATTTATTTATTTTTTATTTTACTTTTTTTTCTTTCTCAGGTATTGTTGTTGGCCTGGGCGTGGCTTTCCTCTTCAACGCGAACGTGCGGCTCAAGGGCTCCGCGTATTGGCTTTATGGCGAATATGGGGATAACTGTTACATCTTCATTATGCTGGCCATATTGTCGCAATTGTATTGGTGCCTGATCCTAAATTTCTCTTCGCGACGATCGGTTGGAATATTTGCATGGATTTTGTATCTTTTGTTTTTGATTTATGTGATTGGAGCTGAATTTGATGTGGTGCACGAGTTTTCAAAAGACGATTTCTTCGATCTGCAATAATTATAGAGCTTCTAAGTTATTATATTTTTAATTATTTGTGTTTTCTTATAGTATACATACTACATACATATATTAAATACCCATAAATATAAAACTCTTTCTCTTAAGCTGCCAAAGAGCATGCTTCTGCAATGCTGTGTCCTGCTCTGTTGCACTAATTAAACGAATCCACATGCAACGGTGCAAGTCCATTTCATGCTCTATCCTGCTCTGTCGCTGTAGCTTAACGAAGTTTATTGCTCGCTGCAATTGCACTCTCTGTGCTCTCTTTTGAGTTCGTGCGAAGCTGTTCTACTTTCCTTTGCAAAGACGAAGAAGAGAAAAACTCTTATGAGCCATTATACTCTTCTTACTCATATTGGTCTTTCGTTAGGTATTGTTAAGAGAGGCTCGAATTTCCCACTCAAGTTAGACGTAAAGCTCAAAACGTTGTTAAATTTCTCGCTGGTTTCACAAGTTTACCCATGAAACAAATGTAAAAATTTTTTTTATTTTCGTAATAATCAAAATTCTGTCTATATTTTTAACGGTAAATTGTGCCCATTTTTGGTGGCGAGAATAAATAGTGGCCTACTTTAGAGCTGGTAGAGTTGTCTCTGCTCATAATAAGGGGTTCGCGTCTGTACTAAAGGTAGCCACGCTGGTGGTGGTGGGCTCTGATGATTCGTTAAGTCAGAAAACTGGTTAAGCTATTTCGTCAATTAATATTTGCACGGTGTGGCAACGCCAAAAACACGTGATATGCACTCTGTCATTGCAAAGCCAATAATGACGAAGGTAAGTCGAATAAAAATTCAAAAGCAATAGCATAAGTATGGAAGTATCGCATACTACTACCGATGCTTTTCATGGTAGTGAAGTATCGATATATTTGATATTACATTTTATTTGTGTTTCAAGTTATTTTTGAGTCTAAATTTTATATAAATTATTAGTTTTCGTTTTTTTCTGTACAGGCATATATTGGCAGCACTGATTGCTGCTGTATAATGACACTTCAACTATCGATATCATAAGAATTTGAAAAAATATTGTGTTTACATTTCGATCTATCGATATTTTAATACGATATAACATCAACAAGAAAAAGATATAAAAAAAAAAAACAATTGGAAGCGCGCCGCGTGTGATTAACAGTGAAGACCGCTGCATATCTTCTAAATCGAATATTTGAAATAATACAGAAACAATATTATTAACATATTCAATAACGGAATAAATCAAGTGCAACTGCATGCGCTGCAGAAGCGAGCGCAAATAAAGCAACTGAACCGCAAAAGCGAGAGAGAGTATAACTGCAAACAGTTGCCCCTGTATGTGTGAGTGAGTTAGTGAGTGAGTGGTCCGAATCAGACGGTGAAAATAATCGTGGCAAAAGCAAAAGCGACGGCGACATTTTATACACGTATCAGAAGCAAACTCAACGTGTTTTGAGAACGTTGTACTGTGGACGCGTTGTGGCTAGTCGCATATATATATAATATATATATATATATAACTACATATATGTATGTACACATATCTTCATACGCATACATACAAACATAAGAAGTTTGAGTGATCATACATACGTACATACTTGCCGTACATACATACCTTTGTATGTAGATGCGGGCGCGAAATTAAGACGCATACTAAATATTTTAAAACGCAATTGAAAGCAAACGTCGTTAACTTTAAAGCTTTGTGTAAGTAAGAAATTTGTTGTTCGCCTTTCGTCCGGTTGCTTGTGTATGTGTGTGTGTTAGTGTGTATGTTTTGTTTGTGTGTGTGTGTGTGTGTGTGCATGTGTGAACATGCCATCAAATTGGCAAAAGCGCAGCTACAAAGAAAATATGTGCATAAGTGTGTAATTTGGTGAAAGTTTCATTTCAAAGAACAGTCAGTCAAATGAACAACGTCTTGACTAAATATACATACGTGTATATCTGTGTGGGTGTTTCATTTGTAGCTAAATTGTTTACTAATATTCCATGTTTAATATTAAATTCATTATTATTGGTGTTTATTACATGTGCGCCGCGCTCTTCGCTCTACGCAACACACTCTCTTTCGCTCGCTGCCTCTCTCTCGATTAATCCAAATAACGGCATTTCAAATGCAACGACGGAAATGCACTGGAAATTACAACAACATTAATATAATAATACAGCAGGTAAGTTTTGTAAATTAAACACACTGCAAATTACACACTGCCTTTAATGTATATAATTATAGTTATTAGCTAGTTAGTGTGTAGTTTAGACTATTTCTTGCTGTCTGTCGCTCAGCTGACGCAGGTCACACGCATACAACTAATACCAATGAACATAGATAGGCGTGCATTTGCTCTCTCACACCCGTTTGTTTGCCCTTTGCCGGCGTGGCGGCGGCGACTGCTCAAATATCACGCCACCTGATCCAATGGTCCGTGTCGAAAATACAAATGCAGCTGTAGTCTTATACTTTACTTATACATCCAACTTATAAATTTCGTATGCTTTCAAGTTAGATTCGAACTGGAGAGAGAAAGCATGAGAAGTATAAGCTTCATATTTCTTATACTTTTTATACTTAGCGGTTTATAAATTTAAACAATTTGTATTTGCGGTAAACAGCGCGCGTTGACCTAGTTTTCATTTAGCAGCAGAGGAATTGCATTATGCAATGTTGTCAATAGCAACGGAGCGCAAATAAACCAAATTATGTGTTTATTTGCTTATTGATTGTTTTTAAATGTTTTTTTTTTATTATTTAAATAACGGTAATTTTGTATATTAACAGATCGTATTTCATAATTTTTAAATATATATAAATCGTGCCTTTTTAACGGAATTAAATGTAAAAACTTATTTATCGTTTCTCTTTTTGTACATCTCTCTCTTTCTGTTGTTTGTCTGCACTTCCCCTCTTAGCACGTGCATCAAGTGCTTTCTTGTAAATTTACGCGCACGCTCTCTTCCAGGGTCGTGCTCCCTCTCTCTCTCTCTCTCGTTCTCTCTGAGAGCTGTCTGACTCAGTCGCTCTGTTTTTACACCCACTCTGGTTGTGTCTGCTTGGTTTTGTTATATACCAACTGAAAATCATGCGAGTTCTGGACTTTGAGGGTCACGCGGCGGGAGTCTGCTTGGGGGTCATCTGTTTGCTTGTGTGTTTATGTGTGTGTATGCGTGTGTGTGGGTGTATGTGTGATGTGTCATCTGTTTATGTTGTTGTCATCGCAGGCAAAGGCGATGCCTGTCCAGCTGAGCTGAGTGCCGTTGATGGCCCTTTGAAAATGTTGATGCATTTTTCAATTTAGCAAACGGTGAGAAATGATTTCTCGGGTGCGGCTGGTGCTGTGGCCCGGAAGCGCGTCCCCTTGCAGTCGCTTATCAAACTTATCGGCAGCTGGGCTAGCAGGCGTCAGTCACGTTTTATTAGTTGCGGTTTGCAATTTTTACCGTTGGCGCTGATTGTAGCCAAGTTGTTGAAATTGAAGTTTACGCGACTTCAGGTTATGGAGAGAATTTTATCTTTTAAGAAATGTTAAGGGTAAATTTTAATTTCTTTTTGTATGAATAATATAACCATAAAAATATTTTTCTAAATTTTATTTATTATTACTATTATTTTTTATTTATTACAATTTTTTTTTTAATATCGTTATATTTAAAAAATGTTAATTTTACATATTTATTTATTTTTAATGTTATATTATAATTTTTTTATTTACCGGTATTACAGTATATTTATTTATTTATTATATTTGATTAATTTGATATCTTTCTACTTATTTTGTACTTTTTCTCAATATACTTACACATGCAAATGCATATGTAACATATGTGTGTATGTATGTATTCATGTATGTGTGTATTTTGCCGGCCGCAGCTTTCATTCATGGCCAAACCCAATTGCTAATATCAGCAGCTGCGCAACAGCAGCCACAGTCAGTCGTCCATAGGGGCCAAGGAATATTTCAACGTTGTAAACAATGCGCTCTTTGACCTTTTGGCCCCGCGCCTTGGTTAACGTCAGCTCTCTTCGCCTTCGCACCGCGCTCTTGTACAGTTGACGCCGACGTCACACGCAATGCAATTTATTGCTTTATGTTATTCGCCTCAGTTCGCCCTCTTTCGCCCTATTCGTTCTCTTCGCCGCACTTTGTTGCTGCGCAACATTTCCCCTGAAACTCATACGATTTTCAGCTGGTATATCCAAAGGCCAAAGAAGACCGCAAAACAGAAAACAGAAAAAAATGGAAAATAAAACGTGCCACGGCATGTTGCCACACCAGCAGCAACCCTCGGCTGATTTTCCTGCACCCAGCTAGTTGTGAATGTGTCTGGCGCTTTTCCTTTTCCGCTGTTGCAGTTGAGACCATGCTAGAAAGTCACGCGATTCTTGGGCTTATATGTATATGTATGTATGTGTATATGTATGCATGTATGTATGCATGCGTGTATGCATGTATGTGTGTATGTATATAGTGCTCTACCTTTGCCCTTTGCTGGAATTTAGATCCATATAAAAAGAGATAAACTTGTCGGATTCCGGAAAAACATTTATCAGTTAAAAAATAAGTTTTTTCAGAGCTTAGATAGATAGATTAAAGGGGAGTTTATTTTGAAGAAAAGTATAGTACATAAAAGGTTTAAGTTACATCATCAGGCATGACCTTTCCTGAAACTTATAAATAATACTAAAAATAATAATAGTATAATTTAATATCTATAAAGTGACTGGAGTACTTTATTATACATTAAAGATCTATGTCCATAGTGCTTGCACCCATTCCAAATCTTATGACGTGGCTCAGTTATCATATAATTATATTTCACAATCTTGCTTTGATTGTAAGAACAATAAAAAAAATCAGTTGTAAAGCTTACCTTGTTTATTCGACTTTGTTCTTGGGGTGACCATGTTTTTGATTATGTTTGACTATAATTGACTTGGGTAAAACGAGCCTAGTAGATATACATATATATGTATATATATAGTAAGAGCATATCGAATGAATGAATATATCTCAAAATTTGGCATAGTATTTTCGTTTTTTTTTTATTTTGTATTTTGCCCCTGAGGATTTCCTTGAAACTTTTCGATGTAATCTATTTTGGGTCTCATTTACATGTGCAGTAATGTGTAGTATATACGCAGTATATATAATAATTATGATAACTGTAACTGTACGTACATATCCCTCTCTCTCTCTCTCTTGCTCGCTCTCTCTCTCGCTTTGTGGGTGGCTTGAATACGTTCTAAGTTTGGCATGCGGCACTAAACACGTTTGCTTCTGGGACGATAACAATCAAGCACACACACACACACACACACACATACTGCCGACAGTCACCTACACTCATTGCAAAACATTGTTTGCTTTAGTCACGAAGTTCAAATTTATGCGAAAAGATTTTCTAACCGGTTTGGCTAACAGCATGGAGCATTAAATTCCCCGTATTATATTTGTATTTGTTTGATGTTGAAAAAATCATTAAACCGGCCTCAGTAATCATGATCATGGAAAATTTTCACTTTGCATCGCACGTGCTGTGCCGGGAAAGCTGTTGTGTGTGATGGTCACTCTAAAGATAACTAGACGCATGCTTGTCTAGGTCACTTGCATGCATGTGTACATGCTTGTATGTGTTTGTGCAGAGAGTGGATGCGACGACGTTGACGTCAACGCCACATTTTACTTTCCCACTCACACTTACACAAGATCGGGGAGTAGTTGCCTTGCCTTGGGCAGACGAAATGAGCGAGTGCAAAAGAGCGCAAATCTGCCTGGCTTACTTATCTGTTTATGCTAGTGAGTGAGTGTGTGCGTGAGAGTGAGTCTGTTGCTCGCTCTCGCCGCTCTTGCGTGCTGCTGCTCGCGCTCTTTAATTTTTTATGGTCACTGAGCTGCATTTGCTATCTATTTAAAAGTCTCCCACACAATCTACGGTTTGTTTGTTTTGCATGTTTTGTTACTCTTTCTCTGGATATTCTTTTACTTTTTTTTTTGTGCAAATATGAGTTGTTTAATTTCAATCTTCTTAGTGAGAATTTTTCTCATTTTATGTACGCTCAACAAGCTGCTGCTGCTGCTGCTGCACGCACACACACGTAAACTGAAAATTATTTTTATTTTGGACTTTGACACAGTCATACGATGATTTTGTTACCCCATTTGAGTAAATGAGACAAATGTGTGTGAGTGTGTGTGAGAGCGTGAGATAAAGGAGACATAAAGGCAATGACACAAGAATAATTGCACTTTCTCGCTCACTCCATCGACAATCATAGGTCAGTTGAACATAACGCCACAATTTGTAATGCAACTGTATATATATATATATATGTATGTGTGTGTGTGTAGGTATGTATGAGGAAGCATTGTCTGGCGCCCTCTGCCGCCGCCTTGCACACGTCAATGCCAAGGCAACTCGCGTGTCATCGATACATGTTGATGATTAACGTAATACCGTTATGTGCCAATTTGATTTAAGCACCCTGTCGCACTGTTTATGGTCGTTCGAATGTCAAAGTTCAAGTGCCTGTAGAGCAATGCGAGCCACTTAGCATTGTTTGCTGAACAAGGTGTAATATTATTTAGGTAAATAGCAATTATTCAAGAGTTTTGAAAGTTTAACTTAAATTAATAACTTTGTTTTGAAATAACATAATTTTGTAAAAGTTTAAAAACTATTACTAAATATAAATAGGTTTAAAAAATAAATGATTTTTATTTGCTGTGACTAAGTAAATATATTAAGAACTTCATTAATTGATAAATAAATATTTGTATTTACTAATTAGCCACAAGCTGATTTTTAACGCATTTAACCGCACTCACTAATGGGCAGCTAAAGTAAAGAGAAAACTGATTCAGTTACCTAAACACGAGGGATTGCATTTCATTGGAACTATCATTAGCTAATCGAAGTCGAGTCAATTGAAGTCATTTCTTTTGCCACGCTTTTTCTAACGTCCGTTTCCATTGGCAACTTCATATGGCTTCGAATAGTTCACATAATCGTGGATCTAAATATTTATGTTGTGGTGTAAGGTTCTACTATTTCAATTACTCGATTACCTGACTGCAACGGGACTTTGCACCTCAATTGGACTTTGTGCAGCCGTGCCAATTGCCTTGCTTTGCCTGATTGCCGTTTAAAGAACTTTTAGACCTCGTGCCTCTGGCTCTGAGTGTGATTTATATATATATATATGTATATATATATATATACTATATATTTTTTTTTTATTTATTTTTTCGTTTTTTAGCTGATGTCAGTGAAATCAAAATGAAAAAGCCGTCAATATGCACAAATGCACTTTCAAGTTCGAGGTTGTTTAGCCAGTTGTTGTTGTTGTTGTCGTAGTAGTAGTTGTTGTTATTGTTATCGTTGTCTGTCTATCAGTTTCATTTCCAGTTAGTCGAGCGTGACGTGGAACCCACCTCTGGCTCAATGATTTCCACAAATTGTATTTTATTTTTAATATATTTGCTGTTGTTCTGCTTGCCGTGCCATATGTGCTCAAAACTGTAAAAAAAAAAAACGCAGGGAAACGTGCTTTTATTCAAATACACAAAATGAAAATGGAAAATCAGCTTTGCTTAAGTAAGCTGATTCTGAATTAAAAATCATGAAAAAATAGAGAAAACCTTTTTCAATTATCTTTAATATTATTATAACTATAATTATTACAAAAAATATATTTCAAACTAAATAGAAATTTATTAAATATTAAAAAAAAAAAATATTTGTTAAAACTAAATGAAAAATTTTAAAACATATATTTAAAAAAAAATAATTTTAATATATGATAATATTTGATATATATATATATATTTAAAATAATTTTAATAATACAAAAATAATTATAAATAATTATATATATATATATTACTACTACTAATAATAATATATATATATATATATATATATATATATATATATATATATATATATATATATTATAAGTAGTAAAACAAACTAGTTTTTTGTCTAGATTTCTTAGAAATGTTTTTCAACGCAGACAATTGATGGATAGGCAGACAAACTATATAGCATATGGGCTATATGGAAACGTAATTTGATATGATATTGCGCGTGAATACATTTCATGACTTAATTCAAATAGGCTGCAATAAAGTAAACGATATATATATATATATGCATATATATATCTATGGCATATGCAGTCTATAATTAATGCCAACGTCTGCAGTTGTTTTTCAAATCAAAGCAGTTAAATAGTTTCACTCAGACAATTGAATGTGAATTGAAACCTGAACGTAAAGTAATGAAAGCGAGAATATGAATTTGTGGTATTTAAGAGATCGTTTATGCTGATAAGCTAATGATCATTAATGACTAACTAATGTATATTAGTTAAAAGCTATTAACATAATGACAAGTGGCATTAGAGCTGATGCGTATAAAGAGAGCTTTTCTAGTAAAACATGAAATGTTTTCATCTTTGATTAAATTAGTTTTCGCTCGTTTATTCACTTGTGGAAATATTTTGGATATGTTGGGGTCGGATATGTTGTTGTTGTTGTTTTTGTTGTTGTACTAATCAAGTGATACGTGTGCCTCATTTCCTGATTGTCTTAATCCAGATTACTATGAGTGTGTGTGTGTGTGTGTTTGTGTGCTTGTGTTTGTGTTTGCATTACTGTTTAGCGAGATGATCGGTGTCGTCGTCTAAAGTAAAAACAAGCAAGAACTTAGAAATCGATTGCATAATACCCGTTCACAGTTAAACCAATTCTAAGTGGCACTATGAAAAACATATGAAAAAGTTCTATTTGTTTTACAGTAAGTAGCAGTAGCTTGAAAATTATGGAACTAGTTAGATTTGTTGTCTCTAGAGGTAACTTGGTATATATATTTCTATCTGTACAGTATCTGTCTATAAAACTGAAATATCTAGTTGTTATATGTAAATATTTTAGTTTTATTATTCGATATACATTTTGCATTTATCTCAATTTATATAGTAGTAGTATATAGTATATAGTATAGAGTATATAATTTGAGTTTCCATTTCATGTCAACCGAATATGCCCCTTTGCACTCTGTATAGGAAACCTTTGGTTCTTATGGTTCCACTTAGTTGTTGTCAGTTTGCAATTTAACTTTGATCAGGGTCACGATCGTCGTCGTCGTTGTTCGTAAGTTGCGTTCAAAGTTCACAACTCAGACGTAACAACAATTGTGAATGCTTATAAAATGATCTATCTATCTCTTTCTCGCTCTCGCTCTCGCTCTCTCTGTTTGAATACAATTTTCATGCATTAACCTTAACAATTTGATTATTGCAATTGATTATAGCTCTTGGGCTTATGGCATAAATTATTTTGTAGTTTAGGGCGATGAAATGTTTAATTAATTAAGTCATTTGAATTAATTAAGTAATTTATATTTAAAGAAAATTACAAAAAAATCATTTTAGTTTTTTTCTTTTTCTTTTTTCTTTCTTTTTTATTTTAATATTAATATGTAATATTTAGTAACTTAAAAAATAAATTAAATCATATTTAAAATTATTCATTTTAATATTTGTTTTATTTAAAAATATTTTTTTTTACTTTAATTCATCATTTAAAAATTCTAAATATATTTCGTACTGTGCAAATGTTCGGTTCTTTCCGAAATTTATTCATTTTATATACAAAACACGTTTAAAATATTTTTCTCTTGTTATGGTTATTATTATTTTTTTTTTGTATCTTAATTTAATGTGCGCAACAGCTGAGTTCAACGTTCGCTTGTGTACACATTGTGAGTGAATATGAGAAATGACGAGACAATTGTTAAGACAAGCATTCCAATCAATTTTGAGATCGTGTCATTAGTTGAAAATAAGGAATTTGAAATGTAGACTCGTTCTGCAGAGTCAATTTGTAGTTAATGTTGTGGTATGGGTATCTGCCAGTCAGGCACTCCCCTTATATATAGATCATTTTGGGTTAAGGAAAGTTTTCTTTATAACTGGTCGTTTCACTGCTCTGAAGTTTGATCAGCTTCAGCACACGTTTATCGTTTGAAATAATTTATTAGCAAATTTATCAATGGGGTGTTAACTGTAGACTTTGAACCTGCGTGAAATTGTTTACAACTTGTTCTCTGTTGTCCCAGTCTGCTGTTCCTAAACATAAACAAAAGTTCTCGACGTATTTTCTGTAAAAAACGAAAAGAAAAAAAAATATGCTTCGTCCATTCATCGGGCATGACCTATGTCAATATTTTCGGTAGACAAACTATAGAAAAACTGCGAATTTTACACGCATAAAACGTTTTTGTCTACTCTTTCGCTTTGGCATTGTGCGCGCCTCTTACGCAATCCGATTTTCGATTGTCTAAATTTAATTTCTGTGCTAAATTTATATATAAAGATATATGTACCCACATACCTCCAACTCACGCATTTTACGTATATATAAATGCGCATATTTGTATCTGTTCTATAGCTATAAACGTATCTGTATCTTTATCTGTATCTGTATTCGTATCTGTACTCTAGTCTTTCTGTCATTCTTTTTTCCTTTTTTTTTCGCCTATTATCACATTTGGGCTGAAGACCAAGTCTTCGCAACGAACTTGTTGTTTTGCCTGAATCATATTCAAATTTTTGTTTAATGAAAGCAAAGAAAAAAATAAAAAAATTCCTGTTTATTTTAACGTATTTCTCGCTTATCTGCCATATATTTTAAATGCTTTATTTTTCTGAATGGCATTTATTTACTTTTTAGGTCTTTCACGCTTTTTATTTAAATGCATCTACAATATATAGTCATTATATCTATTCATTGTCCCTATTGAATCACATTACATAAAAGCATCTCTCTCTTTCTCTCTCTCTCTCATTTTGTAGGTAAATGAAACATCGATTACAACTGCAGTACAGTGACATCATCGTCTAAATGTTGCATCAATTTGTCTGTCCCAAACTCTATTATAGCCAACTACGTAGACCATCCGCATACGCATCACGCATCCCGAGCATAGCCATCAAGAACGCAACTGTACCGCTTGGATTGGCCACAAGGACATATTCAATTGAGAGACTGACATCAAAAATTTCTGACCCAACCGCTCATCGCTAACTGCGTTTCAGTGTGTCTCTGTGTGTGTGTGCGTGTGTGTGAGTGCCACTGCGAGTGTGCGTGTGCGTGTGTGTTGGCCTGTGTGTGCGTGTGCCTGCCTACCTAACTGTATCGCTCCGTCGCTCCATCGCTTGGCTTGCCACAGTAAAGCTTGGCAACATGTTCATCGAAGATGATGCGCAGTAAGTACCACTTCATATCGAACTTTATCTAACTATTTATCTGTACATATCTATGTTATCTGTGCTACGAGCAGTGGGGAAGGAGTTGTAAAGGAAAATGTCTTAGATTTATATGGTTTAGGTTAGATATTTAAGTTGTGCTTTGTCCTGATCAAAATATATATATTTATTATTTTTATTTTAAAAAATTTATTATATTTATTTAAATATTAAAATATATAGACAAAATATATAAAAATATATATATAAAAAAATATATATAAAAAAATATATATAAAAAAATATATATAAAAATATATATATAAAAATATATATATAAAATATAAAAAAAAAATATTACAAAAAAAATATAAAAATATATATATCAAATATAAAAAAATCTAAAAAATATAATTATAATGATAGGTAGTATTCTGGGCAATTTCAATTTGTAATAGGTACAACTTTTGTTATAAAATATATTAATCCAGGAAGTGTAATTATGAATATGAATAAGTCTAATTAAAATTAATTAAATTAAGCAAACATTTGCACAGGTTAACCGAATTCGGTAACTCAGAAAGAGAATGTAAAGGAGGAAGAAAATTTAAAAGTGAAAGAAAAAAAAATCAGTTTATATCTAAAATAAAATCTCAAATACCTGTTAACAAAAATTGTATCTAATTTAGTTCAGCTGTCTGTTATCTAAGGTGCTATAAATGATAATCGAATGTTTTATTAATAGACTCGACTCAAATTGACTGGAAATAATTAGTATGCAATTCTTGACGAGAGTAAACAATGATTGAAGCGCTGTGAGTGACACATGAAATGAGCCAGAATCAGAAAACAATAATTACATTAATCCATGCGTGACTTTGATCTGTTGCGGCTGTCCGACTTGGCTGCGTTTTTTCTTCGGCCACGCAATGTCGTAATCCATTCAGTTGTGCATGCGTTCAAGTTCAGGGACGTGACGTCGCTACGTTCTGCTTATCAAGTGGAACGCGCGTTATCAACAGGTTTTTAATATACATAAATTAGGCACTGATTGCGAGCACAATCAAATAGCGAACATTCGATTATTCAGCTTATAGTGAAAATACTCGCTGATATCTAGTCTTGTCTGGATATAAATATATGATTATACGGCTGATATCTATAAATTATTATTCGATTTTCATAGAATTGTGCATATTAATAATAGTTATGACAGGTAACAAATAGAACGAATATCACGCTACTTGAGACTTTAAACTTTAATTATTCGCTTACCGTGTTGATAACGTACTGGAACGTCAGTGCAAAGGTTGATAATTGAGTTCACATACAGCTGCTGATTAGCATGTTATTTTCACGCACACACACACACACACACACACATGTCTAAGCTCCTAGGCTACATTACTATCTACACTGACACATATATACATACATGAATGTAGGCATGTGCCTAGGTATATAGGTGTACATAGGTATCGCTGATTGTGTACAGGTGGTTTGCTGGTCTTGAGATAGTGGCTTAAACTTTAAAAAATTTATATATATATATAAATAACCTTCAGTTTGCTAAGATCAGGTGTTAGTTCGGCAGACAAATGGGCAATCAAATAAATATTTAAGTCACTAGTACTTTTGATAGAAATATAAAGCAAATTTTATAAATATATTATATATATTTTGTAATACATATATATATAAATATTAAAAAAAATTTTAATACAGAAATTGAGTAATAATAATAATAATTTAATTGTTATATATAAATGTTATTATACAAATAATGTTTATATAATTATATATTTAACATGTATATTTTATATTGTATAATTTTCAAATTATATTATCAGCTTTTATTATTTTAATTTTACTAATTTAGTATTCGAGTCAAATTTTATTTAACAAATTTTTAAACTGAAATTTGGGTTTCTCATCTGATATCTGAATTTTCTTTTTGGATCTACACTAACAGCATAAAACTTAATTACACCATACAAATTTAAGTTTCCCAGTTTTAGCTGAGTCACTTCATTCTATTCATAGCTTAATTAAATTGGACCAGAGCCGAAATAGCACAATAAAAATAGCCTAAAGGGCTCAATTAAATGAATTTAATCTAAAATTTTTGGCAATAAAACAATCATAAATCACTTTAATGGATTTTTATAGTTCCCAATCTGAAATTGGGCGGTTAAATTATTATGACCCAATATTAATGCCAGAACTAGAGAAACTAAGTAGTACAGATTTGGGTCTAATTGTTCAAGTGACTTTAGGTAAGGGAAATCATTGCCATTTTGGTATGATATGTATTATCTATAGCAGATAGAAGAGGAACTGTTAATTTAATGTAATGTTATGTTAATGTTAATGTAATGTAATAAAAAAGAGCAGCTAGTCCTGTTACTTATCTCAATTCCACTTTTACTTACGATTTTCAATACTGTGTGAGGCCATCGACGCGCACGTTAACTTTGTTGAAAACTGTGCCTCTTATCAGCGTGTGTTATCACTTAAGTAGCACAGTAGTGAAGCGGTTGGCAACCCTTTTTTTCCAGTATTGCTGCCGGAGAGATTTGCCAACTGAAATCAGTTGGCTTTCAACTAGCGACGTCGCCAGAACTAACCAAGTGATTTACTCTAGCTAGCTTAAGTAATATAAGCACAAATATATATAGGTATACGGGTATACCTATGCAACTTGCATTAAATTTAATTTTCAACTAATTTCGACATTCGTTTCTTTATTTGTTTCTCCCAGAATGGATAGCTTCTGGGTGCAGAGTGCACTGGGCGCCATCAAGGCGCTGGCGTTCGTCTATGATATAATCACGCTGCCGGTCTATTTGGTAATGCAGGCGCCATGGAAACGTCGGCAGGACTCACGGCGTGTCAAGGTAAGTCGAATGGGAATACGTGGAGTCTAAGCCAAAGCTGACAGCCAAAAGGTTTATTTTATAGTGTGGCAAAACCAGCTTAATTTGTTGATTTTAGTTTATATTTTTTAGTATTTGTTTCAGCTTTGAGTTCCTCCATCGCATGCTTATTTTTACCAATTAGTTTTAAATATTGCATTTATGTACAGCTTCTCGACTTCTACTTTTAGCTATATTATTATTTAACAAATTGCACAGCCGCCGTGCTCTCAGTGTTTCAATTTGCTTGTTCGTCACGCAAACTCATTTTAAGTTTAGCTTTTCAAGTTGTTTTGCTTTTGTTTTCGACTCAAATTAGCTTAGTGTATTGTTGATTATATATGTATATATATTGCATTAGTGTTAGCCTAGTAACAGCTTTATAGAAAGTTAATCTATAAGAAAGATAACCTATGGACAGTGAACCTATATAAATTATATTACATTACTATTTATTTTAAAATTTAGAGTTCTTTAAATATATATATATAATAATATAATATATAATATGTATTTTATTTATTATATTATTATTATAATATATTTTTATTTAAAAAAACAAATATTTTTATATATGATATAAATTATCTTATTTTATATATTTTTATTATTTTTTATATATATTATATATTATATATATATATTATATATTATATATATATATTATATATTATATATATATATATATATATTATACATTTTTAAAACTATACCGATTTTAATTTATAACCCACTTTTAGTATGTTTCCAAACGTGTAAATTAAATCAAGTATTTCTTGGTTTAATCAGCATTTGCAAAAGTCAAGATACGGATTTCAGGAATAAGCTAATCAACAAAGATTATAATTAAGATAGCAAGTTAGCTGCTCGAAATTCGATTTCCTTACTATTTGACAGTTGTTATGCTGATAATGTTTGATAGACCGAGGGCTATGTTCTTAATCTTAATAATCTTTCATGTATGGTGTGCTTTAACAATTTAATATTTATCAATATAATAAATATAAGTTTTATAAAGCCCTTAAGAATCATTTACTTCGTTAGTCATTTCATTATTTAACCGTGGCACATTTGAATGAAATTCTACGAGGGCATTACTTCTTAAGCTCCTAAAATTCATACGCCTTACTATATATGTATGTGATTCATTGCATGCTAGTTTTCTCGTGAACTAGTGACATAGTCACCCCTTGTTAACTACGTAAGGCTAATTCACGTTAACAGTTATCGGTTATTTGAACGCTGATAAGGCAGGCGGGAAATGGAAGAAAATGGTGTAGACTATAAATTTAATAGGCGTATTTCGCGAGGCTATACGTAATAAAATGCACTGTTATTATTATGCCTATTTAGCTAATTGGTATTTTTAACCCTCCTTCCAACTCGCAGGCCACGCTCATAAACAAGAAATTATTGGTCGATGAGCCCTCCAAATACAGCGCGGATGACATTGAGGTTTTATTTACATACGTGTTTTTTTATGAGATATATGGGTTTCTTTGAATTAAACAAAAAAAAAAAAAACAAAAACAAAATATTTTGGTGTCTGTTAATCTACGGTTCGATCCCCCACATACAACATAAGTCCACGTCCACCACGTCCACGCACTCTATACGCTCGTTGAAACATATTTATTGGTATCCATACTAATTTCACTTACAACTCAGATGGGTTTCAGTTTTGTTGTAATGGTTACCTTATTACCTGTCAATTCAATCCACTCCAATCCACAAACCTACGTACGTTTCGTCACACACATGCTTGGTATTCCCATCTTTGGTATTGTTCTTGAAGGAAACTTTTTAAATTTTACTTAACTTTTTGCATTGTTTCTTACACATCTTTGTCCTTTGCAGGCAAAGATTATCAAGCATGACGAAACTGAGCTGACTTACCGCACCACGGAGCCCCCGCGAGATGTTCATGTGAAAATGCTGCAGGAGAACATTGATACGCTGGAAAAGGTCTTCAACTATGTGGCCAAGACACACTCGACCAAACGCTGCCTGGGCACCCGTCAGATACTTAGTGAAGAGGACGAAACACAGCCTAATGGACGCGTCTTCAAGAAGTACAACATGGGCGACTACAAGTGGAAAAACTTCATCGAGGCGGAGCGTATGGCCGCGAGCTTTGGCCGTGGACTTCGTGAACTGGGCCAGGCACCGCGGGAAAATATTGTTATCTTTGCTGAGACGCGTGCCGAGTGGTTGATAGCCGCCCACGGCTGCTTCAAGCAGGCCATGTCTATCGTTACCGTCTACGCTACGCTGGGCGATGACGGTGTGGCCCACTGTAAGTAGTAGATTCAGAGAGGAACCAATTGATTGGCTTACTAATTTGGTTGACATTGCTTTGCAGGCATAAGCGAAACTGAAGTTACAACTGTTATCACCTCGCACGATCTGTTACCAAAGTTCAAGACACTGCTGGACAAATGCCCCAAGGTTAACACCATCATCTATATGGAGGATCAACTGCACAAGACGGAAACAACCGGGTTTAAGGATGGTGTGAAAATACTGCCATTTGCTCAAGTTGTTAAAGTTGGAAATGATAGTAAATTTGGTAAGTGTTGAAGGCGTTTTGTTAAGGCTATAAAAAACATCAATTAAATTCCTGTTTATTTACAGAGAACGTGCCACCAAAGGGCGAGGACACTGCCATCATCATGTACACTTCCGGCTCGACGGGCACTCCGAAAGGTGTTTTACTGTCGCACAAGAATTGCATTGCAACAATGAAGGGCTTCTGCGACATGGTGACCATTTATCCGGAAGATGTGCTGATTGGCTTCTTGCCGCTGGCGCACGTTTTTGAATTGGTGGCTGAGAGTGTTTGCCTGATGACTGGCATCTCTATTGGTTACTCAACACCGCTGACGCTCATCGACACAAGTAGCAAGATTAAGCGTGGCTGCAAGGGTGACGCTTCGGTGTTGAAGCCCACGTGTATGACATCAGTGCCGTTGATACTTGATCGCATCTCCAAGGGCATCAACGACAAGGTCAACTCTGGCTCAGCCTTCAGGAAGGCGCTCTTCAAATTCCTCTACCAGTACAAAGTCAAATGGATACAGCGTGGATATCAGACGCCGTTGATTGACAAGTATGCAATACATTAGGAATTGGTTTAAATACAAAATCAATTTATAACATCTATTCTCTGTTAATCTGGCAGATTGGTCTTCGAGAAGGTGGCCAAGTTAATGGGCGGCAAAGTGCGAATTATCATGTCTGGCGGTGCGCCGCTTTCGTCCGACACACACGAACAGATCAAGACCTGCCTGTGCGTTGATCTAATACAAGGCTATGGACTGACAGAGACCACATCTGGCGCTACAGTGATGGATGGTAAGTGAACTGATAAATTATAAAAATGAAGTTTGTATTAAAGTTCTATCAAAATTCTTGTAGCCAGAGACATGACCTATGGCCGCACTGGAGGACCCTTGACTGTTTGCGATATTCGGTTGGTTAACTGGGAAGAGGGCAATTACCGTGTTACCAACAAACCCTATCCACAGGGCGAAGTGGTTATTGGGGGCGATTGTGTTTCGCAAGGTTACTATAAACTGCCTGGCAAAACCAATGAGGACTTTTTCGAGGAAGATGGACGCCGTTGGTTCAAAACCGGCGACATTGGCGAAGTGCAAACCGATGGCGTACTTAAGATAATTGGTATGTGATCAATGGATATAAATCCCATTCAAATTTTGGCTAATTGTTCTCTACTTGTCTGCAGATCGTAAGAAGGATTTGGTTAAGCTTCAGGCTGGTGAATATGTGTCCCTGGGCAAAGTCGAATCAGAGTTAAAGACGTGTGGCATTATTGAGAACATCTGTGTCTATGGTGATCCAACAAAACAATTTACCGTCGCGCTGGTCGTGCCGAATCAGAAACACTTAGAAGAGTTGGCTGAACGAAATGGACTCCATAACAAAACGTTCGAGGAGTTGTGCTCATCGCCAATCATGGAGAAGGCCATACTCAAGGAAATAAGCGAACATGCGCGGAAATGTAATAAACAATTGATAATATTTGTTTTTCTGATAAATTCTATTATTACTACATTCTTTTTTATACAGGCAAGTTGCAGAAATACGAGGTACCCGCCGCCATTACGCTGTGCAAGGAGGTTTGGTCTCCGGATATGGGTTTAGTGACGGCTGCTTTTAAGCTGAAGCGCAAGGACATACAAGACAAATATCAGCACGACATTAATCGCATGTACGCTTCATGAAAGTCAATGTACTGAAGAACAGGAGCAGCAGTGAAGCTAATTGTGTACTAAATATAACAATTGTTTTAGTATAGCTCAAAAGGAAACATGCGTTATTCAAAACCAAACTAGCTTAAGTACTAAAAGATCTAAAAACCAAATAGGCACACATCAACAGCTTCGCCTGTAAAGAAAGAAAATTTGTATTAAGAAATTGGTTGATTTTATGTGCTATTCTATGCTTTTCTATATTATAATATAAATAAAACTATGTATGCAGTTTTTAGACATATGTAGCTTGGTTTGGTTCCCTTCGTTTTGTACATGCTGTTGATGTTGATGATAATGAGAATGATAATGATTACGAATGAATGACAATGAATAATGATATAGAGTTGATAAAAACGGGTACGATTGATGTACAGTTTTTGGTTTTTAGTGCACTTTTGTGACAAGTGGAAAATTGCGTATAAAATTATAATACATTTTTTTTATATATATATAAAACAAAATGAAAAAAGAAAACTAAGCTTAAGTGGTTGCCTAATAATTATGTACATATTTACATATACACACAATCGCGTATATATATCAAATCTAATCGTAAATTTGAGTATACACATAGAGCGTACTTCTTTAAATTTAGTTTAATAAATGGCATATATTGAAGTAATGAATTGTAGCAAATATTAAAACACAAAACAAGATGTTCTGAATTAAAATGCAAAAGTAAAACACAAATTACATAATAGAAATGTACTTCTTTACACCTTGGGAACACCACAACTAAGAAAGAACCCTCCATGTGCACAGAAAGGTAACAAGAAACGATTGTAAATTTATGTATTTTTTCTAGGTATATTAATTAAGAGTAACAATTGCAATTCAAATTCATAATCAGCATAAGAAAGATTTAGTGCTAAAGGAAAATTCAAATAAACTTTGACTTGAATTAAGTGCAAATAATTTCGATTATAAATGTTAGTCATATTTTTAGTTACCTAAAGAGACGAAACGTTACGTTTCAAATACGATAAATTCTGGTGTACGAAGGTGACGCATATTTCAAATATCGTAATTAATTTCGTGTGCTAAGTATTTACATACTATGATGCATATTTTAGATAGCATATTTGATTTCCTAGTGTTATTAGCATGAGTTACATACAAAAAAGAAGAGTCGTATATTAAGCAAATTACATGATTGTGTATAAATAATGAGAATGATTAATAAAAATATTTAAATCTATAAATATATCTGATTGTAATAGTTTTTCTAAATTATTGATACATAAAAATATGTATTGTATTTAATTGTAATTTCTATATGTGATATATAAATTTTTGTTATACATTTTTTGGATATTGGCACGTGAAAGCTTTTTAGCTTGTCGTATTTCAAGTGTCAGGATGGCCGAGTGGTCTAAGGCGCTGCGTTCAGGTCGCAGTCTACTCTGTAGGCGTGGGTTCGAATCCCACTTCTGACAAGATTTTTTTTTAATTTTTATAAAAACTTTGGGGCAATTAATATAGAAATTTCTGTTAGGGATGATTTAAAAAACTACAGACATTCGAATTTTTTAGATTTTGTTGTTTAGAATTTTGTTGTATATGTATATTTATTATTGAATGTTTATATTCACTCTCTGATTAACTTTACCATTTCAAAGTAATTATATAAAAAGATTCTTTATCTCTCCGATATACTCCCTCTCCCTCTCTCTCTAAGCTCCGCCCTCTCCCTTATGCAGTTACTATTAATTTGCCGTCTGTAAATATATTCGCCATGAGCGTTCATTGGCTTTCGAGGCTTGTTTTTGTTGCGATTCATGTTTGTTCATGGTGCAGTGGAATGACACAATTTACACGCTCGACTGCAGCCGCCGTGTGCAGTGTTTACTGTAGCACTCTGTGGATGGGATGTGACTACCCCTGCTCTGCTCTGCTGTGCTGTGCTGTGCTGCGTTGCGTTGCGCTGCTCTGCATTTTTATGGCATTTAAAATTGTTAATGTTTTGCTTGAGCTTGAGCACACAGTCGGCCATTTATAATGCCGCCTGACTGTGGCAGCTGCAGCGAAAAAAGAACGCTGCATACCTTTGGGCTCACCTGAAGTCACCTGGACTGCGGCTAGTGGCCAAGTAGGTGCACTACCGTCCACTAATGCAACAAATAAATCATGAAAAATGTCTCTCAACTGGGGCTAAAGAGAAAAATTACAAACGTGCAGATAGAAAGAGATAGAGAAAGAGAGAAATGCTATTAGCGACACGGAGTTGGAAATGGATAAAGAATGAGTTTAGCAGCATAGAAAAGTTGTCGTTAGCTGGTTGAAAATGTGAAGTCATGTAATAAATAATATGTATTTTGTATAATATATAGTTTTATATAATATATACTTTTATAATATATATTTTTGTATAATTAAAAAAATATATAATGTGGGTAAGTTGCTATCCACTCTAATTTTTTTGCAGCTCAAATAAAGCTATTTCTGTCTGGGGCAAGGTAAGAATTCTATAAGAACACATTAGCTACAGCTACTAGCCTCATATATCATTTAGGTGTGTGGAATTGCACCCTAGACGCATGGGGCACTTTGGGAGCGAGACGTTAAGTCTATAAATAATCAGAGAGTCTTCAAACCATATAGAATAGTTACAGATATATATATATATATATATATATATATATATATATATATAGAAATATAGCTTGCCATCAACAGCTCTTCTACTCAATGCCAAACAGCTTCAAACGTCATTTTCGCTCAAAGGAATTTCATAGGACTTCTTCAACCATGTCTTCATATCAACTAATTAGACCTTTCGCGGCAGCAGAGTATTAACAGCTCGGTTAATTAAATTTTGCTCTAACACCTGGTATGTGCCTGGTTAATTAGCTTAACAGCCGACGAGCTACGAGTAGTTCTCGGAGCGGCTCCAAGCAAAAGCTGCACTAAAAAGCAATAAAAAAAAAAAAAAAACTATTTATCAGGCTAATGCGGCAGTCTAAGACACATAGACAGCTGGAACACGCCTGGCTGCAATGACACTAATAAAATTAATAGACTATAAAAGTCACACACACACACACAGGACACACAATGGCCTGGAGTGGGACATGCACTGGAGTCTGAGAGTTTGAAATGAAATGTTAAGAATTTCCTGCTCATACGTAACGCTCAATGGATTTTGGATGACAGACACTCACTTAGGGGTTGCCTGGGCGAGGAGAGCGGGAGGGCAGGATGGCAGCAGGCTAGACGAGCTTCATGGCTAAAAACGTCAACATTTGGGTCGTGCAAAATGGTGGCATTAAATGGGATTGGGTCAACAGACGCATTACTTTTCTCTGCTGCGCTCGAGCACTGGGCATGGCAGGATAAGAATTTTATGATGTGTACAAATACGTTCGCATAACTCATCTGAATTGCAAGGCTCCACTATTTTATTGTATCTGCTCCTTTTTTTTTTTTTTTTTTTTTGGGTGCCTATAAATGATTCGATGAACGTCATAAAAAGAAGAGGAAAATCGAGAAAAACTATTGACTGAGGCAGTTACAGTACCAGCCATAAATTTGGGCTGGAAATAGATATTCTAGTTGCAGAGCTTGAACAAATTGAATTTATAAGTTAGTGTTTATAAATAAAGAAATTTAAATTGATATATATTTTTTAAATATATCTAGTGTATTGCATAGTTCGAATAAGAAGCCGCTGGCCCATTATCTATTTATATACATATGTATATATGTAGTACAAGTACAGTTCATAATTTGATTTCATAAAATTTTAATCGATAAGAGCTGATATCAGTGAGATATTCATGTGCCCGGGTAGCTCAGTCGGTAGAGCATTGGACTTTTAATCCAAGGGTCCAGGGTTCAAGTCCCTGCTCGGGCGAGATTTCTTTTTTTCTACTTTTATATACTTTTTAATTTAAATGAATTACAATTTGTTAAATTAAAAAAAAAAATATATGTATATATATAATATATTATATTTTTAAAATTAAAAAAAATAGTGTAGCAAATTGAGCGTTGGTTTGGCATATATATATATATATATATAAAGATTATTATTATTATATAACCTCAAGCTCATAGATTTTAATTATAATTTATTAAAACAAATTGAAGATTTTAATTTACAAATAAAAAACAGTGAAATTTTGCTAGAAATTTCTTGACAGCAATTAGTAAAATGCAAACAAAATGAAATTAGAAAACCGAATTAATTCTTGGCCTCCATCAAAGGCAAGAAATTTGTTGTTGCATTTAAAATTCAATTAAATTGCGTTTGGCAAATTGAAATGTCAAACGCATTCGCTGCGAATGCATCACAGTCAAAGACAATGGAGAGCAGTGGATATAAAATAATATACAGATTTTGACTTCAATGTCAAGAAAACAAATAAAAACGAAATAAGTGGAGGCGGGTGGGCGTGGCTTCAAGTTGTGCTCAAAGTCGAAAGGGAAAACTTTCACTTTGAAGGACACGAAAGATGTCGCACGGCCCCTTTCTCTGATAGATGTACACACACACACACACACACACACACTTAGATATATGGGACATGCTGTCAATCTCAGCGACAGCTCGCAGTTCGCTGAAGCATACGCAGGAAATCAGATGCCATATCAAACGGATATGCTCGACAGGACCGGACGGAAATGAAACGTAAGTGAACATTGCAAAAACAACAACAAGCAACAGCGGCCGAGCATTGAACATTGAATTAAATGTTCACAACAGCAACTGACATTGACAACGATGCTGACATTGAAGCCGTGGCTATCATATCAGCCAGCATTGCCTGGATAGTCTGGGGTGCCAGGTAAACATTGCGCATACGCCATGAGGGACTTAGCCAGCAACGAGAAACGAGAAACGAAATTGTCAACAGTGACGCACAACAATGCAGGCAGCCAATAAAACGCATCATAGCCAGCTTTATATGTTTTTCTTGGCTATTGGTTGACTGCTCTAAATAGATATATAAATGTGGCTGTGTGTGTGTGTGTGGGTCTCTGTGTATATGTGTGTAACTCGAGTCGAGCGATTCACTTGGCAAAACATGAAATCGATTTCGCATTTGCACTAAAAATGCAAATGTAAACAGACAACAATAACAGCAGCAGCAGCAGCAGCACCAACGCCAACAATAACAACAAGCCTAACACCCTGCTCTGGCTTCACTTAACAAAGTTTTGGCTAGTCAGTAAAATACAATTTTGCGATTGGAAACAGATATAGAGATAGATTTAGGTAGAGAACTAACCTGTACGCAGGAAAAACAACCAAAACTGCGTAGATGATAGATTGATAGTTAATATATATAGAGAGATTTAATATATAGATATACATATATGCTTATGTCAAAGAGCCAAAGTTGAGTGATGCACAAAAAAAAATATATATGTATATATGTGTATAAAATAAAAAATAAAATTTGAAATATATATAATTTGCTCACATATTAATAATAAAAATAAAATAATAATAAATAATAAATTTAAAAAAAAAAATAAATAAAATAACAATAAACTATAAAAACAAAAACTTACAAAATTCCGAATAGCGCTGAGCCTTGAAGATTCAGAAATTAGAATTATATGAAAAAAGACTATATCATATTTTTTACGAATATTTTAAATAATTTAAATTTTAAATAATGTATTCTATGAAATATATATAATTAATTTAAAAATTATATTTATAATTTCTTTTATTCGTGACAATTAAATAAATTGTCTTTAAATGTCAAGTTTAGAATTTATATTATTTTCTATTTAAAATCTTTCATTCCTTCAATTTAAATCACTTAAAAATACCTTTTAAATACCTAGTAACAGGCCTTAAAGCCATTCACAATATTTGTAGCAGCATCATTGTGAATCGATTGCAAGTGATTGCACAACGCATACAGCAAGTGCGTGATGCGCGCTAAGCAGGGGCTGGGCGGGGAGTGAGGAGCGGAGTGAGAGGCATACTCACACACACACACACACACACACACAGCTGTAATTGTACGGATGGATATGAATATGTATCTGGATAGTCACATGCGCGTGTCTTTATGCAAATTGAAGCGAAGTTTTTCTGGCGACTGGCGCTTCGAGATCTAACGGCAGCGCTTAACACGATTCCTTAACGCTATGCTGCACATTTTGCCAGTTTTGCCAAGTTCAAATGGCTGTGAAAATGCAAACGGGCGTTGCAGAGCGCCGAGTGCAATATAGTAACAACTATTCAATACCCACCTGCACCTGCACCTGCACCTGCACCTGGCCTGCACGGCCACCTGCAGGGCTATCGACAAAACTGTGTGCACACTCGAAAAACTTATTTGGCTTTAGCACAATTTTGAAAATAGTCTAAAAACTAATTTAGGGCGAAGTTTCTAATCAGAGAAGTTCGAGTGCGATTGAGATTATGAAAATATTCATTGGTCATTTGTTTGGAATTTTCAAAATAATATAAAATTGATTGTAGAAAAACTTTTTGGAGAATGAAAATATTCATTAAAAAATATAATTAATTTTATAAAAATATATATATAAAAAAAATTGAATATAAAATTAGATTTTTTTAATGGTATAATTAATATTATTATTTAAAGCATTTTAATTTATTTAAATACATTTTTAAATTAACTTATGGAGTATGAAAAAGTCTATATAAAAAATATTTAGCTGGGCAGGGCAAATTAAATTAACTAACTAACAAATTTTAAAGGTGCACTGTTGACTAGGGTGATTTAAGCCTTTGAGTATGAACAGTTGATAAAATTTTTAATTTATGCTTAAACTTCAAGCTCTCTATTCATCTGTAAGAATTCATATAAATATGAAGTCGAAAAATGTAAGAAAAATATTCGCAATTTAATAATTTAATCTAAATTATGCTGTAATTTACATGAATTGTGCAAAGTAAATTACGCAAAATATGAAAAAAATAAATAAAAAAAAAAAAACAATTATAAAAGTCAAATTCAATGCTTTACATATTTTTTTTAGATACCAATATTTAATAATAATTTAATAATATAATTATAAATATAATATTTTTTTAAAACAAAATTAATATATTATAAAGTAGCTCCTAATATTATATATTTAATATATAATTATGTTATTATTTATTTTATGCATTTACCCCAACCTAAACAACGCCATAGCTTTTTCCCCTCACATAGAACCAAAACATCGCACGTTCCACAAATTCCAATTGGAGCAATTCTATTAAGATAAAGATAACTAACGGTTAAATTGGGACAGCTGCTAAGCGCAGGCGCACAGAGAGGGCTACACAGAGAGAGGCAGAGATAGAGCGGGGAGAGCAAAGCTATTGCAGAGCTTTTGGCATCAACTCAGCCTCATTTCTATCAAAACATTTCGAGCTGTCGTTTTGCCATGTTTTGTTGGCCCAAACCTTTGGTACGCTGCGAATTCCCTAACTCATCTATGTCGCATTCATTGTTGTTAGACGTAGATTTCCATAGACGAGAACACGCGCTCAATTTGATTGAATTGTTATTGTTATTTGACTGTTGTAGTTGGGCTGCTGCTGTTGTTGTTGTAGTTGTTGTGGCTGCTGTTGTTGTTGCCAATATACGTTATTTTTGCGGTTACTACGTTGGCCATTTGGCCAAATGCACATTTAGGCCAAATAGTAGCAAATTTCTTTATGTATGACTGCCTCGTACTCGCACTCCCCCTCTCCATCTCCCCCTCTCCCTCTCTCTTTCCCTAGCTCTGTGTGTGCGTCTGTCAGTTCCATTGACTTGAATAAATAACGAGCTGAACGTGAGTTGATTTTCGAGTCTTGGACTTGTTTGTCTTCTGCACGTGGCTGCCAAAAAAGATTTGTAAGTGTTGCATAGCTTATAATATTTGTATCTATGTGTGAAATACTCTCTCTGTGCCTGTAGTTGTCTATAGGTCAGTAAATGGCTCGCGTGTGGTTAGGCTAAGTGGCTGCAGCGCCAGTGAAAAGTGTAGCATGCTTTTAGGCGGCCCTGACCTACAAACTAACTGTATGTATGTTTATATATTTTATGTATATATATATATATATATGTGTGTGTGTGTGTGTGTGTGTCTGAACACGTCATCAGTCAACGAGAAACGCCAAAGCCATATTCTAATTGAATTGAATGTATTTGCATTTGGCCTGCACAGCCAGCTGGCCTGGCCTTGTTTTGTATTAATTTCTATTGTTGCAGCGCGTCAAATATTTGACGGGCAACAGGCAGCAGGCAACAGACAACATGCAACAGACAACAACATGTCACACACTTTCCTTGGACTACTTAGCAATTGTTGCTTTAGCTCTTTGACATGTGAAATGCCTTTTCAGCAGCTTCCCGCTGAGCTGTGTCTCGGTTTCAGTGCAAAAACTTAAAGTGGCAATTGCAAGTGGCAAGTGGCGAGTGGTGAGTGGTGAGTGCTAAGTGGCAAGTGGCAAGTGCCAAGCCGAGCTTGTGCAATTGACATAATTAGCTGACTTGCGAGGCATTTGTCATTAGACGGCTGCATATGTTTCTCTGCCTTGCTCATTCAAGCGCTTTGAAGTGTTTTGTTTTTGCCTCCATGTCACCAGCGACAAGTGGACAATGAGCATCACAGTTGAGTTCATTTTGCTGGGCAAAGCAGAGACGTGATTAATTGGCTGGCAGGTACTCGACGGAGTTAAGTCTTATTTCTAAGTATTTTTGCCCACTAAATATTTACAAAATATTTGCATGAATAAAAAACATTAATTTAGTAAAATTCTGATTTGAGCATTGTAGATTCCAGTTTCTCAAAATTAATACAAAATATATATTTATTGAATAAAATTAATATATATATTTCGATACATTTTCAATGATTAATATTTTTCAAATAAATATTATAAGATATTTTATAAAATAATTTGTGTATTTTATATATAAAATATATACAAAAATTATAGGAATTAAAAAACAAATATATATATGTATATATATATATATATATATATATATATATATATATATATATATATATATATATATATATATATATATATATAAATATATATATATTTGATATATATATTTCTATTTATATGCTTCATAAATTATTTAAATTATTATATAAATTCGATTTATTTTCTGATTGCTTGCTTCTAATTAAATATTTAAATAAATAATATAATTTGTAAAGAATTTATCTATAATTAAATTTACACATTTCTATTTTTTATGTATTTTTCATTTGTAAGCTTTTAATTTTACGTATAAATAAATTAAAACCAAATAAGCCTCATTAGTTTTATTTAATTTCTAACATTTATTTTTTAATAGCTTATAAATATATAATAAATGACACACTTGTAGTTCTTATTATTTGTTTTATTATATTTTAAAATTACATTTTAAAGTTATTAATATATCCAAATTTATAAATTTATTTATAAAATTATTTATAAAATTCTACTTTAAGACTTATATACAGTTTTATTTAATTTTCATATTTCTACAAAGTTGCCTCAAAATTCTGACAACATTCTTGAGCATTCTTGCAATTATTCCAGCGTTATTTAGTTGCATACTTTAATGCTGACATTAACATAAGCCGCTCGAGTTGCCTTGGCAGTGCTGCCAGCTGAAGTGGAGGGGTTGTCTAAGTGGACACGAGTAGATGGAAGAGAGACTGTGTGCGGGTTCAAGTTTGAACCTGGTCAAGGGTCAGGAGTCAGCAGCACTAATAACTAGAGCTGCATATAACAAACTGCGGCTTTGACAGCGCCAGCGACTTGGCTATCGATTCAGGCTGAATCCATGCAACATTTGCATGTGGATACAAACACACGCACACATACATCCACACACTCTCACACTTGAGCTGAGTAATTTGCATATAGATTAAGGCAGCCTAATGCCGTGCAACATAAACAACGACTCAGCCCGGCGCCCACACTCGGAGTCGGCTCAGCAATCTTATGAGTGCAAAAAGGGGGTTGAGCAGGTTTAATTTCAGCTTAAAACTGGTGGGCGTGACCAGGGCAGAGCTTGCTGTTTGCTGACTACATTTGCAGCAAACAAATGTTTTTTTGTTTAGTTTTGTTTTATTTGCATGCAGTAAAGCAGAAATCGAGCCACACCTACTTCAGGGCGGTTGAGCTCAAGTTGGTTTTCCTTTTTTTTTTTTTTTTTTTTAAATATATTGTTGAATAACTGGCACTGCTCAATGTTACTGCATTGTTTCGGGCTGTCTAATTGCATTTTGCATTCGTTTCAATTTGTACTGAATTCAATTCAACTGAATAAGTATTCAGCTAGAAACTTGAGTTTTTTGGGTGAATGAAATTGAATTGGGTGAGTAAATTATTTAAAAATTCAATTAAATATATATTTGATAATTTAATATAAATAAATTATTTATTATAAAATATATTCAATTATAATAGAATAATAAAATAAATTTATTTTCCTATTTAACAAAAGTAATCATCCGATGTAATTTGTATGCTGCCTAAGAAATTTATTTATTTAATTTATTAAAATTTTTACTGTCAAATAAAAACTATTTTTATCGGCCAAGTGACCGCCGCTAAAGCTGCTGACCATACAACTCCTTTTATGACCTTGATAGGCCAACTTTGCCAAAAGAAATATCAAAATGAAAAATTGACTGAATTGCAAAAGATATAGCATAGGCTGATAACTTTTGCTATTTATAATTTTAATAAATATAAATTGCTTATATAAATTTTATGCTTTTTCCCTATAAAATGTAAGTCTTGGCTGCATTTATGGTGCAATATTGAGAGATGCAGACCCATTAGAGCACATCAGTATGCAGCACAAGAGCAACAAGCTGTGTGTCTAGGGCAGATGCGTCCATTGGGGGGCTGTTGGCCAATACACACACACACACACACACACACACACACACACTGACAAAAATGCGGTTGCTGTTGCTGGTGTTTACTGTAGTTGCGCTGTCACTTGGGCGCTCGCTGCTTGCGCATTCGTGTCTCGGACATGAATTACGTTTACCGACAATTAATTTCGAGTGAAAATGTGCTAAAACTTTTAATTGGGCAACCAAGTGGCTGGCTCTGGCTCCGGCTCTGGCCTGACTCTGACACTGACTCTGGCAGCGTCTGCCATCTGGGGTGGAGTGAGACCCATAAAAATGTCGACAACATGCCAGAGAAAAATTTCGTTGCCATTTTAAAGGCATGCCACAGCAGGTGCAATATGCTCCCCCCTTCCCTCTTACTGTTAAGAACTTTCAGCCAAGAACTCGGCAGCCGATTAGCAGCCCAAAATGGTAACTGGCTGCACAATAACACGTGCTGCACGATTCGCAATTTAATGAAAGCAAAACATGCGAGTATAATTTTATTCAAAATATTCATGCTGCTGCTGCTGCTGCTTCTGCTGCGTGTTTTCATTGAGGTAAATGGAAATTGGCTGTGCGACTGGCCCAAAGGTGTTTTACCTTTGTTAAATGCTGCGAGAGTTTAAAATATTTGCTTATCAAATGATGCACTGACTGTAAAATTGCAACAGCAGCTGCGCCAGCAGCTGCAGCTACAGCCCGCTCCAATGCCATCAAAGTCAAACAAAACAAAGGATATGCGAATTATGCAAGCGTGCCATGGCGCAATGGAAGCCCGTCAAACAGAACTCTCCTTAGTTCGAGTGCTCGCCTCGACGCACACTGCTCGCTAAATGTATTTGTATTTGCACATTTTCACATTTTCACATTTCCATTTTCATTTTCATTTCCATTCCTAGCATTTGTGTTACGGCAGCTTCAGTTTAATTAAAACCAGACTTGGATCAGCGCAGTCCAGAGTGCAGCGCAGTCGCTGACCGCCGACAGTTGCTAGAGTCACATCAACAATCGGCAATGGCTGCAACTCTCTGCACTTTTGTTGTGTTTTATAGTAATTGAAATTCCTAATCTTAAGACTGCTGTGCTTATACATATATATATGAGTAGTAAAAGTAGTGTAGAGCTCTATGGATTTAACGAGCTGACGATAAAACCTTCACGTGCTGCTGAAATACTAGGTGAACGGAAATATGTAGCGGACTGAAAATATTAGTTAACAGTGCGTTGGCATTGCAATGTTAAATCAATGCTATTTAACAGCGATCTGTTAACAAAATGTTAACTAACATTTTTGCTTTTCTACCCATTTCTGTTTGTCAGGTATTTTTCAAAATTTTTTCTTACATTTTGCCTTACTAACAGCTGCTGTTGCCGCTTCATAATTTTATGTAACGACATTTTTTTCTCTTGCTAGATTTTTATTAAATAGCAATGAGAATGAACTTGAATTGCGTAAAGCTCTTTTATTTATATATATAATATATAAACCGATAATTTTCTTAAATTTTATATGTATAATCTAAAATAATTGAAGTTTGCGCAGCTACAAATGAAACTATAGCTCTAGGCACAGGGCACAGGGCACAAAGCACAATGCACAAAGCCAAGTGCAGAATGCCTAGCATCGAGTGCAGCTACAATAAATGGAATCGTGCAGCTGTAACAAATGTTCCGTGGTCCCGGCCCTGGCAGGTGCAGGCGTCATAAATTACATAGCTGCCATTAGCTAACACAAAACGAAATTTTTCAATTAAACTAAAGGCCGTAGCTGATAGTGGCAATGTCATTAGCAGGCCCCAACCAGCACAGGTAGCGCTACAGCTCATGATGTCACATAAATTAAAATCGAAGTTCGATTTTATGTGCATTTAATTCGAGTCCAGCGACTCTCTGTGTGGGCCCAGCAGCCTGCAATTTATTGGATACTCCAGCGAGATTTTGCTCGTTATGGCGCCGACGCTAATTGACAATTGAAAATGCTGTACGTTTGTCGCAGCGACAATGGGACAGGCGAGCCATAAAGTTAATAAGCAATTTGCATAACAAATTTTCTAAAACGTTGACAACATGTCGCTGTCACCGGTACACGCAACGCATGCTTAATGCGTACTGCGCCACGTTGCGTATACGCCATGTTGCGCCAGAGAGCATGGCATGCATTTAATTGTTTTGCAGAACCAAAGACCAAGGCCCGAAACACACAGGGACAGCCGCTTACACATATACAGTTACTGCTGCTGCATTTTTCAAAATGAATGTTTCTAATTTACTCTCGAGTTGTTAATTAGGCTGACATGATTGTCGGCTCGTATTGAGCTATAAAATACTAGTGGCCAGATGCGGTTTATCTCGGACTATGGGTTGATGGTGATAAAAGACTACCTACATGATGCAAGATACGTTTAACACGAATAAAAAATATATATTTTTTTTTCTATTTTTACTATTTTTGTATTTTTCACACTTTTAGTTACATTATCGATCGATTCAATACGAAGCTTATTTTCATCAGGTTCAATGTAGGTATTTTTGTTTTATTTTTCTTTATTTGTTGTAGATATTTCCTAGTCAGGCACCTCCGACTAGAGTTTCCTTACTTGTTGTTTGTGAATTAAGTAGAATAAAAAAAGCAAAATGATCATTAGCATAACAATCATTATCTAACTACTATTAGATAATGATTGTTATGCTAATGATCATTTTGCTGACCGACTCTACCGAACTAAACAGGTAGCGCTCTTATTTCCCACTCAATGATCGACTGACCTCGACCGAGCTGAGCTCGAAAGAGTTGAGCACAATTTTTGGCGGGAGTTTTGCCCTATATAAGGGCAAGCCGTCTGCCCAGTTCTTCAGTTGGTTTCCTGACCCCCTGATGGTCAGTCGTGCTGTGCGGTGCAGTCCAGTGTAGTGTAGTGTAGTGTCTTCTCCTCGTCCTCCTCCTGCTCCTCCTCCTCTTCTTCTTCTGGATTTGGTAAGTATTTAGTTAATAATTTTAGTATTAAGTATATTAAGCAAAATTGTATTAGTTATAATTGTTTTTTTTAAGCAAATGTTTTACTAATAATTCTTTTTTTTTTTTGCCCGATTCTCTCCTGCTGCCCTCTCTATCGCTGCTGGACTCTCTACGTCTGCTGCACTCTCTCCCTCCGCTGGACTCTCTCCTGCTACTGGAACCTCTATCTGGATTGGACTCTCTATCTGGATTGGACTCTCTATCTACCCGCCTCTCTACTGCTGCTGACTCTCTGCCAATCTACCGTTAACCGACTGTCTTCTGCTGCCCGACTCTCTACTGCTGCCCGCCTCTCTACTGCTGCCCGCCTCTCTACTGCTGCCCGCCTCTCTACTGCTGCCCGCCTCTCTACTGCTGCCCACTTCTCTACTGCTGCCCGCTTCTCTACTGCTGAACGCCTCTCTACTGCTGCCCGCCTCTCTACTGCTGCCCACTTCTCTACTGCTGCCCGCCTCTCTACTGCTGCCCGCCTCTCTACTGCTGCCCGCCTCTCTACTGCTGCCCGCCTCTCTACTGCTGCCGACTCTCTGCCAATCTACCATTAACCGACTCGCAACTGCTGCCCGAGTCTCTACCGCTGCCCGACTCTCAAACACTCTACCGTTACCCGACTCTCTACTGTTGCGCGACTCTCAAACACTGTACCGTTAACCAACTCTCTACTGTTGCCCGCCTCTCTACTGCTGCCCGCCTCTCTACTGCTGCCCACTTCTCTACTGCTGCCCGCCTCTCTACTGCTGCCCGCCTCTCTACTGCTGCCGACTCTCTGCCAATCTACCATTAACCGACTCGCAACTGCTGCCCGAGTCTCTACCGCTGCCCGACTCTCAAACACTCTACCGTTACCCGACTCTCTACTGTTGCGCGACTCTCAAACACTGTACCGTTAACCAACTCTCTACTGTTGCCCGCCTCTCTACTGCTGCCCGCCTCTCTACTGCTGCCCACTTCTCTACTGCTGCCCGCCTCTCTACTGCTGCCCGCCTCTCTACTGCTGCCCGCCTCTCTACTGCTGCCCGCCTCTCTACTGCTGCCGACTCTCTGCCAATCTACCATTAACCGACTCGCAACTGCTGCCCGAGTCTCTACCGCTGCCCGACTCTCAAACACTCTACCGTTACCCGACTCTCTACTGTTGCGCGACTCTCAAACACTGTACCGTTAACCAACTCTCTACTGTTGCCCGCCTCTCTACTGCTGCCCACTTCTCTACTGCTGCCCGCCTCTCTACTGCTGCCCGCCTCTCTACTGCTGCCCGCCTCTCTACTGCTGCCCACTTCTCTACTGCTGCCCGACTCTCTACCGTTGCCAGAGTAATATGTTAGTTATATAGTAGGTATCTTAAGTAAAATGGTATTAGTTGTTAATGATTCTTTTTACGAGAATGTCTTAATAATAATTTTATTATACAAAGAACCCATTAAAACGGGGAATCGCCTGGTTGTTCTTCGTTTGCAATATGGATGTTAAATAGGCTTGTTTTGGAATATCAACTTTCGATGGGTTCAGGGGATCTCTTAGTCGGGCACACTCGACTAGAGCCTTCTTACTTGTTAAATTTTTTTCTTTCAGATTGTGCATTTTTTTAATTTCTTGCAGGCTTGGTATTTATGGTATTTTTTTTTTGTATGCACTCCGAACATATTTGAATATATATATATATATATATCTAAATAAATAAATAAATATATAAATAAATAAATAAATATATATATACTATATATATATATATATATATATATATATATATATATATATATTATATTACATTGTATTTTTGGTATTTTTTGTATTTTCACAATTTTATTTACATTATTCATGTTTACATATGGAAAATATTCTAATGCTGTACGATTCAAATGGAAAATAATTTACATCGGTCTACTACTGTTACAGCCTATTAAAAACCAATGAATTAGCAAATCTTTCCCTTTTATATACATTATAGATTACCATATATTTCAAATACTCTTAGTTGTCATCTATATGCCCCATAGACTCTATAGGCCAATTGGTTCTTTACTATGTGCACGAATCACGTGCATGTTTATGGTAACAGAGTGAAGTGAGCCAAGTCGTTATGGTTGCATTTAGCGAATTTTCCAGTGCAATTAGCCAGTGTCAATTGTTCATGTGGTTCGTTTTGTATTGTGTGAATGGGGCTGTGTACAGCATTAGTGGCATGTTTTGTTTTTCATGTTGCCAGGGCACACACACACACACACACACACAGGCACATACACTCACGTAGAGATAACTACATGAATATACACTCATTCCTGACTGCCATTTGCATCTGTTTCTACTTCCGTTGGTTGGCCACAGAGCAAGAGGCCGGCTGTCAAGCGGCTCTGCGTCGTGCCCGCTCCCTCGGGCACGACATCATTTGTAATTTGATGCCATGTGCACACAGAGCGGAGGCTGTGCAAGTGTGCCGTTAGCCGGCAAGGAAATGTGCCTCAAAGTATGCAACACAATTGCGGCCAGGGCCAGCCATCATAATTGCACACACACACACACACAGGGCACACACACAGCCACAGAGATGTCGACATTGATACTCGCTCTCACACAGATGACAGGCAATTGCATTGCATTGCATTGCATTGCCCATTATGCTTTATTATAATTAAATGATAATCAATTTGGTAAATATTTGATATCCAAGACCAAGAAACGAAAACTAATCAGGCGTGATTATGGCACACAGCACCAGGACGAGGACGAGGCCCGCTGGCCTCCAAGTGCAAATACTCCAAAATCGAGGCGAATATTTGCTTTGGCAAAATCAATAAACTGAAAGCTTGGCTCTGTGTGTGCATGTGCATGAAAAACGCCAATAAATAACATTTCTTAGCAATTTACTTGAGAAATGGGTTTTTAGCGCAGACTTTGGCGGCAACGGCAACAGCAACAGCAGCAGCAGCAATAGCAACAGCATAGGCAAAGACAAAGCCAGCAATCCAAGCAAGAACAGCAACATCAGCATGAGCATTAGACATGGCAGCAACAGCAACAATAGCAACAACATCAGCCAGTGTAACAATAACAGCAACTGCAAAGACAACAGCAACAGCAGCTGAAACCATGGGAAAAGCAAAGCCAAAGTCAAACGCATCAACAACAACAACACCAGCAAGAGCAACTGCAATAGCAACAACAGTAGTTGCAACTGACATTACAACATCAATAGCAACAACAACAACAACAACAGCAGCAACAGCAACAGTCATAAGAGCAACAGCAGCAGCAGCAGTTATAGCTATGTCAGCAACATTAGCAATAGCAGTGGTCACAGCTATACAAGCGCAAAGGCAACAACATCAGCAACTGCATTGGCAATAATAGCAGCAACAACAGCAATACCAACAGCATTAGAAACTGCAACAGCAAAAGCAGCAGCTATAGTCATGGCAGCAACATTAGCAACAGCAGCAATAGCACTAGCCATAGCAACAGCATCAGCAAGAACAAGAGAAAAGGAATGACAATAGCCATAGCCATTACAGCAGCAACAGCAGCAACATCAAGAGCAAAGGCAACAACGACAGCAAGAACAACAGCAATGGCAACAGCCATAGCAACAGCAGTAGAAATTGCAACAGCAACATCATCAGCAACATCAGCAGCAACAGCAGCAGCAACAGCAGCAGCAGCTATAACCATTACAGCAGCAACATCAACTGCAAAAGCAACAACAACAGCAATAGCAACAGCAACCACAGCCTCTGGTAACCATAACAGCAATAGCCATTGCAACAGCAACATCAGCATCCATAGCAGCAGCAGCAGCAACAGCAACATCCTCAGCAACAGAGCCATGCCCACAGCAGGAGCATCAAGATGAACACCACCAATACCACCGATACCACCGATACCACCATTACCACTGTCAGGCAGGCAACCAGGCAGGCAGCCAGCCACCATCAACGGCAGAGTAGACGCAGCCACCACCAAAATCAATTCCCTAGCTATTTCGCAGCATGTAATTTCTCAATTTTTTGGTTCGCTGTCCAAGGCAGATTGTTGTTGCCTTTCGTGGCTTCATTGTTTTGTTTTCAGCTGCTTCTTCTTCAGCTGCTGCTGCTTCTTGCAACGAAACCCACTTAATTTAGAGCCATGGCAATATTGAGACTTATTCGCCTGGGTTTGGGGCCACACAATATGCTGCGACTTGGCCAGTTCTATTTAAAGTTCACTGCACAACGATAATTTGCTTTTGCTTTTGCTTTTCCCTTTTCATTTTCGTCTTCTTCTTCTTCTGCTTCTTTTTGTTTGGTTTTATTTAGCAACATTAATTGTGGCAATATATCTGGCTGGGAATACAACTTTTCTGAGCAGTTCCATTATAATAAATTAATGAGGAATTTATCAATATGGCGAGTACGCAAATTAATATCATTAATTGACTGTTCGGGAATCTTAAGAATTTTAAAAATTTTTTGTATTAATTCAAGATTTAACAAAAAAAAAAATTAATTTATAAAAATGTTTATTTTAATAATTATTATTTTATTTATTAGTTATAAATTTTCATTTATTCTTTTAATAAAATCGCCTTACTTGTTTTTATTTCTATTTATTAATTTTTCTGAAAATATATTTAATATATTTAATATTTAATGTATATATTTATTATTAAATATGTATATAAAATTGAAAATTTACAAATTTTTAATTTTTAAATTTAAAAAAAATTAAGTTTCCTATATAAATTTATTTTTTATTTATTTTATATTTATATTTATATTAAATTATGTTCCACTTCCTATTGAAACCCCAAGGCCTTGATCTTTTCATCGATCCAGCTGCGTAGATAGGGAACATTCGCATAGACCGCTGGCACATCTTCCTCAGCGCAGTCGATGCCCCACGAAACAATGCCCGCCAACTGGTAGCGATTCACCTGTCCAGGTATCGTGCAGAACAGCGGCGAGCCGCCGTCACCCTTGCACGTGTCCTTGCCCTTGATGCCGCCAGCGCAGAGGAAGCTGGGTCGCAGGCGAAAGCGTTTGCCCAGGCGAGTGACGCGCAGCTGCGCCTGGCACTCGCTTCGACTGACCACGGGCAAGTCGATGCGCTTCAGTAGCCGTTCGTTGCTCTTGCTATCCAAGAGACGGCCACCCCAGCCGGTGGCATAGCACAGGCCGTCGCGCAGCTCCGCCTGCACCTTGGGTGTCTCCGCCGGCGGCAAGCAAATCGGCTGAATGTGAGGCTGAATCTCAACTGGGAGCTCCAGCTCCAGCAGCGCAATGTCATTGAAGTAGGCATAGGGATCGAAATTCTCGTGGATAAAAATCTGTTTGATGCGTCGCGCCTGATGCTCGTGCGGCTCATCCAAGCTGTTCAGATCCCACTCACCAAATCGAGCCAACAGAGTGTCCACGGTCTGATTCATGATGTTGTGGGCGCTTGTGAGCACCAATTGGGGATGGATTAGAGTGCCGCCACAGAGGTACTGATTGCGACCGGTCATCAGGGCCACCATCCAGGGAAACTCCGCGAAGAGCGCCACATCCTTCTGGTACTCGTAGTTATCTTCATCCGGGATGAGGCCCTTCTCATTGCTGTGCCCGCATCCCTGGTACTTGAACTCCCCCAGCTTGGCAATGTAGGGACTGTCTCTGGCAGTCACCTGTGAGCACGTAAAATGTTTCAAGTGATTTAAGTAATATTTAATTAGCTGACAACTCACCTGTTGATCCACCGCACAGCAGCGCTGCAGGGCCCTGGGGCAGGTGGTGTCGCCGATGCGTGGATTCAATATGAAGCGGCCATCGTCGATGATTTTATTGTCGCGGCACAGCTTGCGTGGCACACACTCCATATGCAAGCCGCAGGACTCATACTTGCCCTCCACCGCATCCGTCATCGTTGCAGTGGCAGCTCGTGTGGCCGATGTCGCTGTCGCGGTTGCAGCTGCCGTTGCCGTCACCTGCATGGCATCCCAGCTCTCCAGCTGCTCCTGATCACAGCACACAAGTCCCTGACCACAGGTGCGCGCCATGCGAGGTCCAATTATTTTGCGTCCCGAATCGTCGGACTCGTTGCAGCGCTGCTCGGTGACGCACAGCTCCACTGTGCCGCAAGGCGAGGAAGACTTTGCTGCTGGTTGTTGGCCATTTGTCAGCAGGAAGAAGCAGGTCAGCAGCAGTGGGCAGAAGCACCGAGCCAAATCCATTCAGCTGGGTCAAGAAATGGATGAATATATAATATATAGTCTTAAATGAGACTGTGGTAGCTTGAGTAGGTTTTAGTTTTCTTTAATATTATAGGAATTATAATAATATATTCAAAAATATTTATTTCAAATTGTAGGTCTCAGAAATTAATATTTATGGCTTAACGCATTTCTTTGCCTCGCACAGCAGCTTCGTTCTTCATTATATCATTTTCAATTCGTTCAGTGTATGGGGAAATAAATTTCACTTCTGGCTGATAAGAAAACTCATATCAATGCAAACAAAGCCTCCAGCTTAATCTGTATAGGTTATCAATGTACGTTCAAAGGTTTTATAATATTAACACTTTTAAGTTGAATAAAATGCATTCAAAATTAATATTATATTTAAAATATTAAAAAAAAGAAAAAAATAATGAAATAAAAAATAAATAAAATTAATATAAAATTTGTTAAATATAAAAACATTTGTTTTTAATATATATATATTAAAAATTAGTAAACATTATTTGACACTATTTTAAAAAATTAGCAACAAATGGTTTTTTATAAAAAATAATTTCACTGCATATTTAAAATTAATATTTAATATATTTTAATTTATGTTTCTGTTTTATAGAGAAAACTGAATTTTCAAATATATAATTCACTTTTGTTTTAGATATAAGGTAATATATGAATGCCAGAAGTCACTATTGAACAAAAATTGTTATTGTAGTGACGCAGACTGAACTGCAAACAATATATCAAATACAATTATAAAATATGCAAAAATTGAGCAAATATATATATTTTTGCACATTCTGATTATTTATGATTATTTCTAGAGAGTTTCTTCAAAATCTGATTGAAGCAGAGCGCGAGAGATGTGAAGAGGAGAAGCAATTGGGAAATCCAAAAGTGCGCAGCTGTCTAGAAGTTCAATGCAGGGTATTTGGAGTCCGTCCCTTTCAGCTTAAGCAATCCGATACTTATTTATGTTTATTATGCACTTTCGATCAGTATTTTAATTGTTTTATATTTAGTATACGAGCAACATACATAATATATTTTTATGACTTTGCCTGAGCTAAACTTTTAGACACAATTCGATTCGCGTTCAATTTCAACTGATTGACTAGAAATAGAACTCGCGTATCTTATAGAACCGGCTTGAAAACAATCTTCTACAGCTTTGAGCTCAGCAATGCTGCGTTGAGTGCGAAACAAAGGCATAATAAATAGGCAATAGAGAGAGAGAGTGATACCGAAAGAGAGAGGGAGAGAGGGAAAGAGAATATTTAATTAATGAGCCGAGAGTATAATTCAAGCTAAGTAAGTTGATATTCTCTTAATGCTTGTGCACATTGAGACTATGAATATTTATAATTTAAAATCTGAGAGACCTTATAAAATAGATTTCAAGAGATTGGCATACTTAGTCGTTACTCAGCCTCTCATTGAACAAAACAGCGGGAAACGTGCCTTCAACTGTTTTGCTGTAATTATTAAAAAAAAAAAGAAAAAAGAAATATAATGTGAATAAAACTTAAATAAATTAGGTTCAAATAGATTGTGTAATCTTATATAAATATAATATAATATAAAATGCAATTTAAATCTATTTTGTATTACTTAGTGGCAAAGCGTCAGCAATCAGACAACCAACTCGATTCTTTTGGTATACAAAAGTCTGACAAGCAGTTTTATAATGAACTAAGGATGATCGACAAACAAAAACAGTTTTATTTTTAATATTTTGTAACAGGTGTAATTACTTCACACGCAACATAACTGAATCAGAGTCAGCTGTCGAGGTTTGTGCAATGCCTCACTTAATTAGAGACAATTATTCAATATGTAGTCATTTTATTTACATAAAATTAAGTACATATGTGTATAGGAAATTTATATGCGAGCTCTGCTCGAAAAGTATCGCAAATTCTGATTTTCGTCGGGTTACGTACTTGTTCGATTTCATATCATAAAAGGAAATTAATATAAATAAATAAAATATATATAAATATAATTATATAAAATATATAAAAATTGAGTATATAAAAATAAAATGTAATAAATTCTATATAAAAAAAAATATATATTTTTTTTATTACCTTAATTTTTATATATTTTGATAATCTTTATTTTATTCATTACAAAAAATTGCTTTCGTTTTGCTATATTTTATTTTTAAAATTTTATTTAAAAATATATTTTATTTATTTTATATTTTACTTATTTTTAAATTTGTTTATCTTTTAAAAATATTTGGTTCTATAATTTTACCTATTGAAATTTGTCTTAAATTACATTTCACTTGAATTACATTTTATTTAAAATATTTTTCTTCTATTATTTATTATCATTTCACGCATTCAAAGACTGGAAAAATGGAGCGCTTCTTGAAGTTGTTTGTGCTGCTAATTCTGGCCGATGCTGTCACGCTGCTGAGCGTGTGCAAGAGCGATCAGATTTGCATTACTTTGCAACGCTGCAACGAGACGGATGATTCGGGCAGTGGAATATTTGGGCCACGTATTTTGAGCCGCAGCTGTGGCCAGGGCCTCGTTTGCTGCGACAAAGCGCAGCTGGAGAGCTACGAGGCCAGCATGGCGACGCGCAGATCGAAGCAGGTAGTCCCGGAGCTAGCTACTACTAAACCCATCGATGCTACCTCGGAGCTGGACTACAAGAGTTGCGACGTGAACAGCTTGTGTGTGCCGAGACATCTGTGCCGCACGGGCACCGTCAACGAGGATGGGCGCTTTATACTGAAGCCGCGCATCGATAACGCCAGCAATTCGGGCTGCGGAATATTTGAGAACTGTTGCCCGCTGGCGGATCGGGTGAGCACTTGGAATAGATAAGTCTATAAAATAATCATTTCAATTTTCTTAGCTTGATGAAAATGATAATCCAGTGCGACGCCAGCTGAACGACTTCAAGTACAAGGGCTGCGGCTACAGCAATCCGTCGGGCCTTTACTACGCCTTGGTTGGCTACAACGATCACGAGTCGCGCTTCGCTGAGTTCCCCTGGATGGTGGCCGTGATGGATGTGAAAGGGAATTATGTCTGCGGCGGCACATTGATTCACCCGCAGCTGGTGCTGACCAGCGCCCACAACGTGGCCAAGCACAATGCGGACACGCTGCTGGCGCGCGCCGGCGAATACGACTTGAACAGCGCCGAGGAGCCTTACGTCTTTCAGAGCCGTCGCATACGGAACCTGTGGCGCCACGAGCAGTTCAACAGTCTGAACTTTCGCAATGACATCGCCATGCTAGCGCTGGAGCAGCCCTTTCAGCTGGCGCCGCACGTGCAGCCGCTCTGCCTGCCAGCGGCAGAGAATACAATGCTTGAGAAGGATCTGCGTGAGGCGGAGTGCTTCGCCACCGGCTGGGGCCATCGCAACTTTACTGCGCCTGGCATGGAGCACATCCTCAAACGCATCGATCTGCCCGTCCTGGAGCACGAATATTGCCAGCGGCTGTTGCGTAAAACGGTTCTCGGGCGACGCTTCACCCTGCACCCGAGCTTCTTGTGCGCCGGCGGCATCGAAGGCAAGGACACCTGCACAGGAGACGGCGGGTCACCTTTGTTCTGCAGCATGGCCGGGCAGAACGAGCGCTATCAACTCGCTGGCATCGTCTCCTGGGGCATCGAGTGTGCGGACAAAGATATTCCGGCTGCCTACACAAATGTGCCGCACTTGAGGAGCTGGATCGATGAGCAGGCCCTGAAAATCAATATTAAGCTCGAGGAGCCCTGAGTGTTGAGCTGAGAATTAAATTTTTTAAATGAATTTTTATATGTGCATAAGAATTTTTAAAGTTCGGTTTGGTTATTAAAATTTTTTTATTTTTTATAAATTTTTATTTTGTATTTTAGTTGGAATATGTTGCCCGGCTGCTGGCATACTCTGTGCTTTTATATATCAGACTCAACTTTTACCTTGACTACTTCTTGATTGGGAGAAATGAAAAACTAAAGTTTTAATTAAGTTCTTCTACTGCCAATGCCATTCAAATCATACTGAAGTTGACTTCAGTCAAGTCACAACCCTGCTGATTGCCTGCACGGGTTTTTATGTGACTCTCTGACAATTAGCCTTCTCCTCTAAGCTTAAAGTGAATAAGAGTATTTTTTTTTTAAGCCATTTCTCATAAAAAGAGTTGAAAAGGGACTTAATACAGAGCAAACTGCGACTCTTATGCGCAGCATTTATATCCAATAAATTTTAACCAGTTGCAGCAGTGACAGCAGCCAAGCCTGTAGGTAAGCCAGTGCAAGGCAAAGAGAACGCAGAACTTTCACCTGCGCCGCCATAAATTTTGCAGCCTTGCAGCTCGTGTGTCGCGCTGGAGTCAATTGTGCTTAAATGTTCGACATCAGCGGCGATTCATCAGGTCCAACGGGCTGATGGAGGGGCTTTCTCTTTCTCTCTCTCAATATGAGGCTTATTCGTATTTATTTAAGTTGAATATTTTTGCTGCTGCAACTTGCGAATGTTTTCTTTTGGGTTACATGAGGAATTTATGAAAGTTGAAATTGATAGTTGTAGAGATTCCTTACGCGTTATATACATATATTATTGTTATTGCTAATGTAAGTCTAATTATCATATGTAGGAAGAAAGGGAAAGAAAGGAAGAGGTCTATATAAAGTGAATATTTGTTTTTATTTATTTTTTAATTTTTATTATTTATTTATTTTAAAAAATTTATTTAATTATTTATGAACTTATTTATGTCTTGATTTACTTATTTAATTTATTTTGTATTTGAATTATATATTTTCTTTTTTAATATAGGTGATTTAATTTAGTTATTTATTTAATTAATTTATAATTTTTTATTTATTCCATTTATTTGATTAACTTTATTTATTCTATTTACTTTATTTATTTATTCTATTTATTTTATTTATTTATTATATTTAATTTTTTTATACTATTTATTATTATTTATTTTATTATTATTAAATTATTAATATATTTATTTATATTTGAAAATTACCAACCCGATGAGGGTATTTTTTGCCAGTCCAGTGTATAAGCTTTTCCCAGGGCTTAGGATATATTTCAATATCAGCTAGACTTATATTCTATATCTATATATCCACTCAAGTTTCACATTTAACTTAGGCACATCAAAAACGGTTTGGAATATGTTACTCAGTCTGCTGAAATATATTTGATTAAATTCGATGCATATTTAAATATGTAGACAACAAAAAGTGTTTATTTGTGAACTGAAATTTAAGTGATCCATGAGTATTGCCAATTCCGAGCGAGTTGGCGCTATTGTGCGCAGTTAGCCCGGCCATCTTAATGACAGTTTATGGGTGTAACAATATAGCTCTCTTCAGTATCGTTTACGTATTCGAATTGTATGTGTGTGTGTGTGTGTGTGGAGTTTGTGTATGTGTAAGTGTTATTCTGAGCTGATCAAAATCGCGAGTTCACGTCGCCTAAGTATCGAACGAACATCAGTCGTGAAACGAAGTGCGTCGAGAAAGGGAAGTAGATTGAGCAGCTCCTTGTCGTTGGGGTCGTAAATGTAGCTCTTAATGGGCACGGCATTCTCCGGAAAGTCTCGATACGCACTTGGCGAGTTGTCAATGATTAGAACGCTCCTCAAGTCCCGATTAACCACACAGAGATCCTTGCTAACCAAGGACGACGTGTTGACACAGTGCTGCCGATAGTATCGCCGCTGCAGGATGCCGCGGCCCGCGTCCAATTTGTCGATGACAATGGATGCGTACGCTTGAAGGCTGGCTGTGTAGATGACCACGTCATACCACTTGCTGACCAGATCTAGGAATAGGTCAACATATGGTCGCTTGAACACCTGGAACTCGATCGGGTTTAGCCCGGCTAATATTGGTATGTTTAATATGTAATCGGGCACGGCTGTCTCGGGCACGAAGTTGCAGCCAACCGCATCGTTGGTGTCCGGGTCCAAGTAGCAGGAATGCACCAAAGTTTCATCCAGATCAAGTATGAGCGTCTTGCGCGGCACTGTCTGCAATTGGACTCTACTCTCATTCGATAGGGGCGGCTCCTCGTATATAAAGGTATCATTGGCTATGAAAACTGAACGGAATTTGGCCGCCACAAAGGCGATGAATTGTCGCACGTACTGGCCCAGTTCGTCTGTCCAACTTATTATACGGGATATCCAGTCAGCCCAACGCGGCTGAATGCGTTGGCAGCTAGCGAGCGAGCCGCTAACTGTTTGGCAATCCAGATCGTCAAGTTCGAGTGGCGGCTGCTCCGCGGCCGACACTTTGGAGCTTTTCGGTTTGGTATTGACGGGCGACAAAGAGGTGGCTTTGGGCTGCTCCGCAAGCTCCAGCATCATTATTGCACATCGAACGTGTCGGAAATTAAAGTACCTTTAAATTGATTTCAAAAAAAAAACAATGTTACATTACGCGGAAATTTGTTACATGTGTGTAAGTGCCAATTATTAAAAATTTCGATTTAACTGGTGTTAAGTGGAAATTCATTTTTAGCCTGACACTATTTTCAAATTAGTATTCAATATCTCTATTTATTTTGGCAACCTACTGAATGCACCAATAGATGTCAAGTGTTCTGTCAAAAACACTCACCAACACTCACATATCCAGTGTCTAGTTGAGCGAAGTGTCAAAAATGACTTAAGTGTTAAGTGAAAAGCTTCGACTGCCATAAGAAAATAATAAAAAATAAATAATTATATTATTAACGAATAAAATATATTATAAAAATATAATTTTAATATAACGTACTGAAAATAAATACCAAAAATACCACAATATTTTTATATACCCTTCCTTTTCACACAATTCACATGAAGAGTATAAATCATTTCACACCAATTTAATGGAAGTGACTGGTGTGCTTAGGTGGGCAGAGTTAAGTGAAGTCAAGTGCAGTCTGAGCTAATTGCAGCCAAGCCACAGATAGTTCTTGTGTTCGCAATGCACCAACTGCAGATTCATTAGCCAACTGACTCGAATGCAAGACAGAGAGAGCGAGTGCCAGAGAGAGAGAGAGAGAGAGAGAGAGAGAGACACAGAGATGTTCAGCCGTGGCAAATGATATGCAAATCGGAAGTGGGTAAACGGGAGCAGCGTCAAGGCTAGAGACATTGAAGTGAAACAGAGAACAATAATATTTCCACTGCCGCCGAGCCGAGCTCTCATTAATTAAGAGTTGCATAATTTACACGAGATGTAAATGTTTTCTGCAAATGTTGTTGCTGCTGCTGCTGCTGCTGCTGCAACTTGCTTCCGGTGACCAACGTGCCGCATAGACACAGCACCAACTGCTCGCAGCTAATTGAGTTATGCTGCTAAGCACCTGTTTATCGGCTAGAAACTAAGGTTTTACTCTGTGTGGCTTAGGCTAACTGTTGGCTTCCATGGCTGTTGACAAATATTTAAATTGTGTTAAATAATTATGGCTTGTAATTGATTGCTTTAAATATATTATTAAATTATGTAAAGCTATAAATAGGTGAAAAATATATTTTGTGTAAGCAGATACTAATAAAAAATTATTTAATAATAATAATAAAGTAATTAAATATATATTATTATTGATCATTTCTTTAGATATCAATAAATAATTAAAATTAATTAAATAATTAAAATTCAATACTTATTAATTTTATTATAATTAATTTCTTTATATTATTATTTATAACAAATTTAATAGAAATATAAACTGTAATTAAAATGTTTTTATCATGATTATAATTAATAATTAGTTAATATAATTATATATTAATAATATTATTATTAAAAATTAATTTGTAAATTAAAAAAAATTGTTAATGTATATTCTCGTAATGCATTATTGACAAGGTTTTTATTTTTGTGCAAGAAAATAATTTTATATAGGTACATCAAATAGTTGGTGACACTCACAGCAACAATAAATACTTTAATTTGTATAAATTTGAAGACCTGACTAACCATTAACATAGATATGCAGGTAGAACATGCATGAACAGAGCATGTTCTAGTTGATCACACTCTATTAGCCCGTGTGCAGCAGACACTGAGTTAGGGCTGGAGCCGAAGAATAGAAGAGGAACAGAGAGAGAGAGAGAGGGATAGAGAGAAACCAAAAACTGTTGCAAAAACATGTCACATTAAGTGCACAGACAGCAGCAGCAGCAGGAAGTCTATGGGAGTTGAGTGCTTTTATTGCTGCCGGAATTCTGAGGACATTTCGCTTTGAAGTTGAATCCTTGCATTTGGCTTCCTCTTGTGTTTTTTCCTCCTCTTTTTTTTTCTTGCTTCTTCCTCATGCGGGCGGGCGGGCGTTCGCTGCACTTGTTTATGTTTATGCATTTTGCACTTAAATGTAATGGTAATGTTTCAGATGATTTTGCATTTGCTGCAAATTCAAATCAGCGCACTGCACTGATTGTATCTACCAATTTTTGGCTATTTTCCATTTTTTGTGCAGTTTGCGGAAAATTTGCTTAAATATTTTTGTTATTTATCTGCCGTAACTTATCAATCTGGATATACTTTACGCACGATACAGAAGTAGATTCCAACATAGCTAGCACAATCTATTTACTCTTTTCCTTTATTCCATTTTTGGAACATATGCTCCTCATCTATATATGCTTATCATATGTATTAAAACTCTTTGCAGAGACTAGTGTATATTTTTAAGATGTTATCTATTATTAAATAATATTTTTATTATAATAAATTAAAATAGTTTTTTAAATAAAGATGTTTATATTTAAAAAATTTTTAATTTTTAATTTTTTACTTTATACATTTATTTTAATATATTTTATAAATTTATGTTTAGCTAATTGAATATATTTATGGATTGAATTTACTGAAATTAAGTTTCTTGTGTATTAAATAAGTAACAAGACAAGAAAATTTTGGACATATTATTATCCATGGATACAACAAGCATGAGAAAAGTAAAAGAGAAAATACAAAAAAAAGTTTACTTAAAAATTTTAATTAGAATATATTTTTCTCTCCTTATAAATAATAAATTATAATTTATTAATAGTATATATATAGAAATTCTTCTCAGAACATCAAAGCTTTTGTGCATGGCAGTTATCAATAAGCTTCTCATTGAACAGTTGTGCAGCTTTGGTTAGGTGAGCAATCGGCTGCCGACAAGCTTTCGAAACGGTGGCGGGACAGTCGTGTCCGAAATAAATGGTACACTGTTGTACTTTTAGGGCTTCAACAGAGATGTGCATAAATATTGTTAATGATTTAGGTATGACAGATGTATTTATTTATATTTATATTATATATTATAAATTTATTTATATTTAATGTGATTTTTTAGATAACAAAATCATGTATAAATAAATATCATATAATTAAATAAATTATTTTAATATTTGCTGTTATTAATTTTTGCTTTTTTAATTTTTAAAATGGCTTTAAGAATAGATGCCGGATCACGGATCAAAGTTGATTTACGCGGGCTCAAACTGTGGATCCTGTACGAATGCATGAATAACACTCCATTCCACGAGAATGGCATATGTCAAATAGAGAATGTACATGATCAGATGGAAGAAGGCAATTGAACGTCGAGCCAGAAAATTAAAGGTGACGATCCAGAGCAGCGTGGACATGGACATGAGCATTAAGAAAAAGTAAGAATTCTCGCCCTGTTCGCCGATTAGCCAGTCCATAGAGTTCCTCTCTCTCACCTTCGGATTGTTCAAGAAGAAAAGACCCATGCCGATCGTGATGCCTGCAAGTTGGCAAAACCGAACAACATCATCATTGAACAGAGAATACCGAAAAACTTACTGAAAAACGGTCCCGCCATGCCGGCGGCGAATGCCATGCCGCCATAGCCCTTGATCGCCAGATTCACATTGAATATCATGTCGCCAATACCTGTGCAAAATGATCGAATGCTGCTGGTTGCGAAATCCTCGCTCATATGGGAGATAAAACTGATCACACTGCTGAGCACCTCGATCTCCGTGGCAAAGATTTTGAGCAGAATCAGCGTCATGGTGAAGGTGAGTATCATGAAGAGCTGCAAGCAAACGCGAATTAATAATCATTTAAGCAAATCGATCTCTCAACCTTGTGTAAACGCGGGGGCTGATCGGTGCGCGTCTTGATGAACACGAATATGGCCAGCGGCACGCTGGCGCAGCAGCTCCACCGGGAAATGGTAAAGTGAAACACAATTAGCGGGCCACTGTACTCATGGACAATCAGCGCTGAAATGATAATGCGATAATGCATTGGGTTAGTCATCTGGGCAGTTGTGGCCGAGTTCAGCTATAGCCAACCATGTGCGAGAGTTATGGCTATGAAGGGCGTCGTCACGATCTGGATGCAGTTGATCAACTTGCTCCAGCCGTGCTTGTTCAGGTTGATATCGACAATGGGTATACACAGCGTGCAGAGTATTGAAATGGGTATGAACAGCACAATGTAGCAACGTACGCAGAGTGTGCTCTTCTTAAACTGTTTCACATTGAATGGGCTTATCGTTTCCAAAAAGTCCCGGAATAGAAAAAGATTCCTGGGATTCTCGGGATTGTAGAAGATGTCCCGCAAGTACTTCTCATTATCCCTCCTCCGTTCACTCTCGCGATGGTGGCCCACCTCAAGCGCTCGCCCATCCATATCGGTTTCGTCATCCTCCCTATGCTTGCCATCATAATATGATTTGAGCTTGGCCGAGGTGAATACTTCAGTATTATTGTACTTGTCCACATTCTTGCTGTCCATCTCCATGTAAGCCAACTTGTTCTGCATGTGCCGCAGTTTACTCTTTGTTTTCAACGAAGGCCGAGTCTTTCGGTTCAAAGCATCGACCTTTTTCCTCAGATCTAGCGAGACTTAAGTATGAACTATATTCGATTCGATTCGATATCTGAGCTTACCCTCGAGAGCATTTCTCATCAGCTTCAGATCGACAATATTAATAATCAAGTAAACGAAATAAAGAAAGATAAGAGCTAATACAAAGGACGTAGACAAGTAAAAAAAATTTATAAAAAATTAAATTAGATTAAAATAAATTAATATTAAAATTTATTAAATTAAGTTAAAATTAGTTAAATAAAAAAAATTAATTAAAAATCATATAACATTAAGTTGAATTAAAATTAATTCAGTAAAATTAAACTAAATTAAATTAAATTAAATTACATTTTCGAATTTGCACAATCAGTAGCGCCATTTAGCAACTACGAAACTTAAGTATCAGCTGATAATTCAAATATAATGCGGACTTTCGATTCTTAGAATAGATAAGAATGCCAATTGGCTAAAGGCTCTGTGTGACTTTGCGTATTTCAATGAAATTTTCAATGAGTACTTTCCTATACCGGCTATATTTTCAAATGAATTTCGATTGAACGAATTTTTAAAAATTTGTATTATATTCAAAATCTACCGAAATTAAAAATTTTATTTTAGCTAGCACTCCTTTCAATTATTATATTATTTTTTTTTTGTATAATAATTAATAATAAATAAACAAATAAATAATTAAAAATTGTATCAAATAAACATAAATCTAAATGCAAATTTTAAGGGCTCTAGTTTATATATATATATATATATATATATATATATATATATATATATATATATATATATATATATATATATATATATATATATATATATATATATATATATATATATATAAATACATATTACTTTTTTAAATTTTTAAATAAAAAGAAAATTATAAATCTAATTAAATAATAGCTTACATAGTCCTTCAATGCGACTTATTTTAGAGTCATTAGCCATTTCGTAAAGGACCAGCTCACAGGAGAACATTACGAAGAGAATATCGCGCACGGCGCAATGGCCATTGATCTTGAAGGGCCTCACGTAGCAGACAACGCCGCCACTGATTATCATCACAGCAATTGCATTGGAGAAGGTAATGTTGAATAGCGGCGAGTCCTGCATGACGGGCGAGAGATTGATAATGAGCTCCGGCAGGTGATTGCCAAAGCACAGCAGAGTTATGCCGGCTAAATATTGGTTCATATGCATCATCGTCGACAGGATGTTCAGCAATGGGGCTATGCTTAAAGTGAAGAGACTTCAGCTAGAGCCAAGTCATTATGAGGGACTATAAAGATTGACTCACTATTTGTCGACCAAGTGGGCTACCATCAGCATCAGGAGACCCGTCAACACGACGCAGCAGCACATTACGCCAATCTCTGAGGCTCGGTTCTTGATCTTCAGTCCACAGTGCATGATCGTGAAGTAGTTAATGATCTGTACCATCTTGTTGCAATGGTTAATGGCTCCGGCCAAGAAGCACCGTTGCGAGTAGTCCACATTCATCAGACTATTGCAGCGCATCTTTACGGATTGGGCTTGAGTTCAAATTCAATGCATAACACACATACACACACTCTATCTCTCTCCCTCTCTCTCTCTCTCTCTCTCTCTATCTACTTACCGCATTGTAAATATCAGTAATTGAGAAAGTTACATTCATGTTGTTCATGTTGACCATGTTTGATGAGTGGGTGTAGTGCTATTTGGAATTCCTGTGGATAAAAGTATATAAAATATATATACATATATATATATATTTTATTTTTATGTGGTATATGTTATAAATTGAAATCATGAATAAGTGCTATGTGTGTCGGAGGTAACTTATTTATTATAAAGTATTTAGAATTTTTCAGTGTGCAGGAGGGAAATGCATATGAAATTGACTGTATATAAAACATGTGATATCCATTAAATATTTTATATATTTAATATATATTATTCAATATTTGTAATATATATTCTTGTCTTATATATGTACTGTTAATATTTTTTCAATATTATTTTTTGCTCAATATATGCAAAAAAAATGTGATACTAGATTATATAATAGATTTAAATTTTTAAACTTATATAATATAATAATAAATATATCATAATAATAAATAATAAATATATCACATATAGATGTAGATCATAGGAATCTGCAATAACAATCTATGGTTAGTAGGTTAGGCCAGACTAAGTATATGTATTTCTAACTGATCTATAATTAACTCCTTAAATAACCAGCAAAAAATATATGAATTTTCATCAAAAATAGAGTCAAATTCTAACTTCCTGTCATTAAGTCATGCTTTAACTTGGTCTCACTCCCGAAAATGCTGAGATCATTCGACAGAAGATACTACCAACTCGTGTGATAGCAAATTGATAAGGCTTCCATGCCAAAGGCTGTGCTTATCAGCGAACTAATCGAATGAATGCGAACCGATAGTAGTGAGACATAGTGTAGCCACGCTTTATATATATAATATATATATTATATGCATATGTCGATAAGGCGGCTGGGGCCAGCCGGGGACGTAAATCAATGGAGCATTTACGTTTCGTTTACTTAGTGTACTTCCCACGGCAGAATCATTACCATAAATTAAAATATCATTGTAAATTGTGAAGACAAGTCCCATAAACGACAGCCATAATCTTTTGAAGAGCTCGATAAGCCAAACTTAAGAGCCAAGAAATTGCATTTATAAGAACCGCGAAGCGATAGAAGCCATCACAATAAACAAACATAGCCATGGTGTCGAAGGCAAGTTACGCTCTAGTTCTCGCTGTGCTGGTCTGCGCCCAGTACGCTGTCCAAGGAGTCTATGTCGTCTCCAAGGCCGAGTGGGGAGGCCGTGCGCCCAACTACCGCGTTGCCCTCGGCAACTACCTGAACTACGCCATCATCCATCACACCGCTGGCAACTACTGCGAGACCCGTGCTGCCTGCGCACAGCAGCTGCGCAACATCCAGAGCTACCACATGGACAGCTTGGGCTGGCCCGATATTGGCTACAACTTCCTGATCGGTGGTGATGGCGCTGTCTACGAGGGTCGTGGCTGGAACTCCATGGGTGCTCATGCCGCCGAATGGAACTCCGTGAGCATTGGCATCTCCTTCCTGGGCAACTTCAACTGGGACACTTTGGAGCCAAACATGATCGCATCTGCTCAGGGGCTGCTCAACGATGCCGTCAACCGCGGCCAGCTGTCCTCCGGCTACGTCCTGTACGGCCATCGTCAGGTGAGCGCCACCGAATGCCCCGGCACTCACATCTGGAACGAGATCCGCGGCTGGTCCCACTGGAGGGGTTAGATCTGTCACACTATTTTCACTAACTAATAAATAAACGAATATAAAAATGTATAGAACTTGTTAATTGCTAAGGACTCGGATAGGTTTCACAGCACGTCTAGAAATTTGAGGTGGGTGTGACAATAGGAGATATAGAAATATGATTAGAGTATGATTAACTCAAAAAACATTTTTTGTAATAATAATAAAAAAAATAATAGTAACAACAATTCTACTAAGCTCAAACAACAGCTCAACCATATCTTCGCCTCTCCACTAATCAAAGTACAGCAGTAGAAAAGATTCAGGATAAAATTGAATTGAGTTGAAAAACTGAAAACATAAGAAACATAGATACACCTATATTGAAAACAGTATATAGACATACACTTAACGGTCATAGATTTCTGATGTACTTAAATTATGATCGCCGTCTTTGCTGTGAGCATGAGAGAAGCACTTGAGGAATAAAGAGAATAAATGACAAAGATCTTAAAGATCTTTCAAATATAAATTTCTAACAAGTCTCTAACAAATCTCTAACTCTATTAGAGATTATTATGCATCTACAAAAAAATTGCTGTAGGCAAATCTCTTATTATTTTTATTAATACAAAAAATTACTCTTAAAAATCTTTTATTTTATTAATATTTATTAAATGTGCTTCAGAAATCTACGGCCGTGAATAGATTTTGATCTATATTTAGCAAATGGCCAATAAAAAGATTAAATATTTGCGTATTACACGTCAGAATTATATATGTATATATTATATCTGTATGTATATAAAAGACCAAGACTCAAGAGGCATCAATGCTTTTAAATAGACCGATAGAAAGACATGGTTAAGTATCAAAAATGGTAAAAAATTATATATATATATATATATATATATATATATATATATATATATATATATATATATATATACATATATATATATATATATATATATATTTATTCAAAAAGCCAATAAACTCTTGTAGCCTCAACACACAATAGCAATATCTAAATCTAATCTGGGTTCGACGCAGATAGCCGATTTGCTCAAATGCTTACAACTGTTTACTTTTGAAGTTCGCTGAGTAGATTTCTTACAAATTAATTAAATAGCACTCGGATTGATTAAAAACTCATTCGAGCACCGCTGGGAAAGACACACGAGTATCAGAGTCTTCTTTAGATTGCCTTCGTATCAGATCAAAATTCCCCCACTCCTCTTATGAATATATATACATATATATAATATATAAATTGGCGCATCAAGTGTCTCATTTGACAGAGATAAGGCACCTCCCGTGGGGCTATAAAAGTAGCGCCACAGCGGTCGGCCTTTACACACGTCTTAAATCCAATCGAGAATTATGGCAAGCAAAGCTCTCATCGTCCTGGCCGTGCTCCTGTGCGCCCACGCCGTCCTCGGCGTGAACATTATAAGCAAGTCGCAGTGGGGCGCTCGCTCGCCCAATGGCAAGTCCACACTCGCCAGCAAGCTGAACTACGCTGTGATCCACCACACCGCTGGCAACTACTGCAGCACCCGCGATGCCTGCATCAAGGAGCTGCGCAACATCCAGAATTACCACATGGACAGCCTGGGCTGGGCCGATATCGGCTACAACTTCCTGATCGGCGGCGATGGCAATGTGTATGAGGGTCGCGGCTGGAATGTTATGGGTGCCCATGCCACCAGCTGGAATGCCAAGTCCATTGGCATCTCCTTCCTGGGCAACTACAACAACAACAAACTCACCTCGGCTCAGATTACAGCGGCCAAGGGCTTGCTCGCCGACGCCGTTTCCCGTGGCCAGATCGTCTCCGGCTACACGCTGTACGGCCATCGCCAAGTCGGCTCCACCGAGTGCCCCGGCACCAACGTTTGGAATGAGATCCGCACCTGGGCCAACTGGAAAGCCTAAACGGATTTTTCTCTACCCAGTTCAAGCTGCAAAATAAAATCTTTTTTCCATACAATATATTTATGACTAAGTCTGAGCGCATTTTATTGGGGGGTTTTCTGGTAGGCCTTCCCCACTCGCTGTAGATTGTTTACATACGGATAGAGGCTAATTAGAATAAATGTTACTATAAACAATACGCTAATTGGCACAAGGTAATTGCATCACTAAAAGCAAACAACTTACTGATTAAATCCTTATATAAAGGACTTGATAGGGTCAGTCAGAGCAGCAATTTACTCCAGAAATATTGGAAAGAATTGCCTGAGATATTTTAATTAAATTAATTAATTATCACATCATTCAATAATTATAATAATTAGCTCAGTTCCATTCTTTTCACATTCTGATATCCATCCCATCCGTTAGTTTATTCTTCATGCTGACTCTCAACATGTGTAAAATTTATTGTATTTTTTTAAAGGTTTTTATTATGCAGCATTTTTAAAATCGGAAATTTAAGTGGAGATAGCTTCTTAAGCCTTCCAGTTGCTCCAGGTGCGGATCTCGTTCCACAGGTTGGTGCCGGGGCACTCGGTGGCGCTCACTTGGCGATGGCCGTATAGGGTGTAGCCGGAGGTAATCTGGCCACGGGAAACGGCATCAGCCAAAATACCCTTGGCAGCGCTGATCATGGCAGCTGTGGGCTTGCTGTTGCTGAAGTTGCCCAGGAAGGAGATGCCCAGAGACTTGGAGTTCCAGTTGGTGGCATGGGCACCGACAACATTCCAGCCACGACCCTCATAGACGGAGCCATCACCACCGATCAGGAAGTTGTAGCCAATATCGGCCCAGCCCAGGGTGCTCATGTGGTAGGTCTGGATGTTGCGGAGCTCCTGGGCGCAGGCATCGCGGGTGCTGCAGTAGTTGCCAGCGGTGTGGTGGATGACAGCGTACCCCAGATAGTTGGCCAGAGTGGTCTTGCTGGTGGGACTGCGACCACCCCAAGATGCCTTGGAGACGACAGCAACTCCGAAGACGGCCTGTGCGCAGAGTAGCACAGCCAGAGCGATGATAGCCTTGTTAACCATGATTGCAAACTGAAAAGATTTCTATGCCAACTGAGTGAATTCTGTTTCTTATATACCCACAGCCTTGGCCATTCGCGCTATCACGCGTCTATCACAAGTCCTAAATATATTTAGTGCGTTTTGTCGAAGTCAATTAAATGCATTCAATAAATTTAAATTCGAGATTGCGATTCGCATAATTTATAGCTGCTGGGTTCGCACAAACCTTTTTACTTCTCGCGTCAAACATCAGTAGATTCGGTGCTGCTGATAATAGCAAGCGAGCAGCTCTATCTAGTTTATTGGTAGAAGTTTGCAGTTGATTATGAGTTAAAATTGAATTACTCAGGCGTTACTTTATGTTTTATTTTTATTTATTAAATACATTTTTTTTTAAATAAAATAAATTTCCAGTGATTTTTAATATTCAAATTGAATTTTTCACGCAATAGCAATAATATGATATGAAATTGTCTTCATAGTTCTTGACCTACATAAAAATATAATAATTGATTTGGGAAACTTAACGCTAAATTATTATATATTAAATCAAAGCCCATTTCTAAAATTTTTAAATTGATATACATATATTATTATATATATATTTTTAAATAATAAATATATATATAATTATATATACTTACAATTATAAAAATATAATAATTGATTTGGGAAACTTAACGCTAAATTATTATATATTAAATCAAAGCCCATTTCTAAAATTTTTAAATTGATATACATATATTATTATATATATTTTTTTATATAATAAATATATATATAATTATATATACTTTTAAAATTTTGTATTATTGAAAATTGCTGGAAAATATAATTATCGAAATTTATATGAATTCGAAATTTACGGCTTTCGCAAAAGTAATCTCTATAATAATTTTTAGCACGCATTGTGTAAACAATCACCAAGATCTACATCAATGAATTGTTAAAGCAAAGAATTAATGTAAGGAAGCCATTAATCAAAACTAAACCAGATAAGCGAAATAGGACTATAATCCGTCTAGCAGATAAGTTTAAACTCTTGAATGAAAATCGCAAATATAATATGAAAATACCGTGTAGTCCAATCCAGTTTAGAATATCTTAAATTAATTAGAGAAATGCTGAACTGTGAGCTAATGGGTCTACACTGATTTTAAATAATATAATAAATAAATAATAATAATAAAATATTAAAAAATGATTGATAAAATCATAACTGTGTAACCGTTATTTATATTTTTATAAATTTTTATTTTGCAGCATTTGGAAATTTTTTAAATTGAAAAATCTTTCGAGAAATTTCTTAGGCCTTCCAGTTGGTGCCGAGTGCCGATTTCGTTCCACAGGTTGGTGCCGTCGACAGGATGTTCAGCAATGGGGCAATGCTTAAAATGAAGACTCTTCATCTAGAGCCAATTCATTATGAGGGACTATAAAGATTGACTCACTATTTGTCGACCAAGTGGGCTACCATCAGCATCAGGAGACCCGTCAACACGACGCAGCAGCACATTACGCCAATCTCTGAGGCTCGGTTCTTGATCTTCAGTCCACAGTGCATGATCGTGAAGTAGTTAATGATCTGTACCATCTTGTTGCAATGGTTAATGGCTCCGGCCAAGAAGCACCGTTGCGAGTAGTCCACATTCATCAGACTATTGCAGCGCATCTTTACGGATTGGGCTTGAGTTCAAATTCAATGCATAACACACATACATACACTCTATCTCTCTCCCTCTCTCTCTCTCTCTCTCTATCTACTTACCGCATTGTAAATATCAGTAATTGAGAAAGTTACATTCATGTTGTTCATGTTGACCATGTTTGATGAGTGGGTGTAGTGCTATTTGGAATTCCTGTGGATAAAAGTATATAAAATATATATACATATATATATATATTTTATTTTTATGTGGTATATGTTATAAATTGAAATCATGAATAAGTGCTATGTGTGTCGGAGGTAACTTATTTATTATAAAGTATTTAGAATTTTTCAGTGTGCAGGAGGGAAATGCATATGAAATTGACTGTATATAAAACATGTGATATCCATTAAATATTTTATATATTTAATATATATTATTCAATATTTGTAATATATATTCTTGTCTTATATATGTACTGTTAATATTTTTTCAATATTATTTTTTGCTCAATATATGTAAAAAAAATGTGATACTAGATTATATAATAGATTTAAATTTTTAAACTTATATAATATAATAATAAATATATCATAATAATAAATAATAAATATATCACATATAGATGTAGATCATAGGAATCTGCAATAACAATCTATGGTTAGTAGGTTAGGCCAGACTAAGTATATGTATTTCTAACTGATCTATAATTAACTCCTTAAATAACCAGCAAAAAATATATGAATTTTCATCAAAAATAGAGTCAAATTCTAACTTCCTGTCATTAAGTCATGCTTTAACTTGGTCTCACTCCCGAAAATGCTGAGATCATTCGACAGAAGATACTACCACCTCGTGTGATAGCAAATTGATAAGGCTTCCATGCCAAAGGCTGTGCTTATCAGCGAACTAATCGAATGAATGCGAACCGATAGTAGTGAGACATAGTGTAGCCACGCTTTGTATATATAATATATATATTATATGCATATGTCGATAAGGCGGCTGGGGCCAGCCGGGGACGTAAATCAATGGAGCATTTACGTTTCGTCTACTTAGTGTACTTCCCACGGCAGAATCATTACCATAAATTAAAATATCATTGTAAATTGTGAAGACAAGTCCCATAAACGACAGCCATAATCTTTTGAAGAGCTCGATAAGCCAAACTTAAGAGCCAAGAAATTGCATTTATAAGAACCGCGAAGCGATAGAAGCCATCACAATAAACAAACATAGCCATGGTGTCGAAGGCAAGTTACGCTCTAGTTCTCGCTGTGCTGGTCTGCGCCCAGTACGCTGTCCAAGGAGTCTATGTCGTCTCCAAGGCCGAGTGGGGAGGCCGTGCGCCCAACTACCGCGTTGCCCTCGGCAACTACCTGAACTACGCCATCATCCATCACACCGCTGGCAACTACTGCGAGACCCGTGCTGCCTGCGCACAGCAGCTGCGCAACATCCAGAGCTACCACATGGACAGCTTGGGCTGGCCCGATATTGGCTACAACTTCCTGATCGGTGGTGATGGCGCTGTCTACGAGGGTCGTGGCTGGAACTCCATGGGTGCTCATGCCGCCGAATGGAACTCCGTGAGCATTGGCATCTCCTTCCTGGGCAACTTCAACTGGGACACTTTGGAGCCAAACATGATCGCATCTGCTCAGGGGCTGCTCAACGATGCCGTCAACCGCGGCCAGCTGTCCTCCGGCTACGTCCTGTACGGCCATCGTCAGGTGAGCGCCACCGAATGCCCCGGCACTCACATCTGGAACGAGATCCGCGGCTGGTCCCACTGGAGGGGTTAGATCTGTCACACTATTTTCACTAACTAATAAATAAACGAATATAAAACTGTATAGAACTTGTTAATTGCTAAGGACTCGGATGGGTTTCACAGCACGTCTAGAAATTTGAGGTGAGTGTGACAATAGGAGATATAGAAGTATGATTAGAGTATGATTAACTCAAAAAACATTTTTTGTAATAATAATAAAAAAAATAATAGTAACAACAATTCTACTAAGCTCAAACAACAGCTCAACCATATCTTCGCCTCTCCACTAATCAAAGTACAGCAGTAGAAAAGATTCAGGATAAAATTGAATTGAGTTGAAAAACTGAAAACATAAGAAACATAGATACACCTATATTGGAAACAGTATATAGACATACACTTAACGGTCATAGATTTCTGGTGTACTTAAATTATGATCGCCGTCTTTGCTGTGAGCATGAGAGAAGCACTTGAGGAATAAAGAGAATAAATGACAAAGATCTTAAAGATCTTTCAAATATAAATTTCTAACAAGTCTCTAACAAATCTCTAACTCTATTAGAGATTATTATGCATCTACAAAAAAATGTCTGTAGGCAAATCTCTTATTATTTTTATTAATACAAAAAAATACTCTTAAAAATCTTTTATTTTATTAATATTTATTAAATGTGCTTCAGAAACCTACGGCCTTGAATAGATTTTGATCTATATTTAGCAAATGGCCAACAAAAAGATTAAATATTTGCGTATTATACGTCAGAATTATATATGTATATATTATATCTGTATGTATATAAAAGACCAAGACTCAAGAGGCATCAATGCTTTTAAATAGACCGATAGAAAGACATGGTTAAGTATCAAAAAAAGTAAAAGTAAAAGTAATCACAACAAATCGGCTATCTGCGTCGAACCCAGATTAGATTTAAATGTTGCTATTGTGTGCTGAAGCTACAAGAGTTTATTGGCTTTTTGAATAAATAAATAAAAAAATATATATGTATATATATAAAAAATATATATAATACTAGTCCTGATACTAGTACAAAAATCCTAAATATATATTTAGCGCGTTTTGCCGAAGTCAATTAAATGCATTCAATAAATTTAAATTCGAGATTGCGATTCGCATAATTTGTAAATTTTTTAAATCGAAAAATCTTTCGGGAAATTTCTTAGGCCTTCCAGTTGGCCCAGGTGCGGATCTCGTTCCACAGGTTGGTGCCGGGGCATTCAGTGGAGCCGACCTGGCGATGGCCGTACAGCGTGTAGCCGGAGACGATCTGGCCACGGGAAACGGCATCAGCCAAGAGGCCTTTGGCAGCGGTGATCATGGCAGCTGTGGGCTTGCTGAGGAGCACAGCTAGAGCGATGATAACCTTGCTAACCGTAATGGAGTGTTGACTACGAGTATTCAACTGATGTCAGCTATAGAATTGTGAATTGTGCTTATATACCTCAGTTAACTGCAGGCTAAAGTCTTTTGTGATTTATCTATTTGATAAATAATTTTTAATCTATCGGATGATGTTGCTAATAATAGTTTGGCATTGTTTTTGTGCTAATTTATTAATAGCGAGGAAATGTATTAAGTTTATTTATAATGAAGATTGCACTTGATTCATTTATGGCACACGATTAATGCAGGTGCTGTAAAGAAAGGCTATCTTTTTTTTATTTCGTTCAAAACAAAGGACTTTGTTCATTTGATATTGGTATATTATGGGCTGAAATACTCAGAAATGATAAATATATATATAAATATATATTTTACGCAAGGAATCTGGAATTCTTGGTAAGCATTAAGTAACTTACTCAAATTTATAAATATAATAAATAAAATATTAAAACAGCATTGTTCATGTCAGTACTAAACTCCTTTACTTATTAACACGTTAATATGTAAACTGATAATACATTTATAATGCAGCTTAATACAACTAAAAACTAAATAAAAGAAAAAACAATAATAAATTACAAATTGACAATTGACGTTTTTCAAAAATACCCTGTGTTATAAAAATAAATAATAGAGGGTATATTAGTATTGTGCAGCGATAACTGATGGTACAAATGATCAGAGAGGACAAAAGAAGAATTTAAATATTGTTAAATAAGATGAAGTCTATATATAACATCTTTAATATATTCAAATATAATCAAAATACAATATATGTATATTATAAATAATAATAAATAAAATATATATAATATATAATCATATATATTTTGTATATATTTATATTGATATAGGGTAATCCTATATAGCACACATAAAATAGTTTAACTGAAAACTGATTTCGCCCCCTTATGAAACACGTGATGTTTGGATTTAATGTTGACTTGCGGCATAATTTATAATATTCAATTGAACGCACTGTAAATAGAATGGAAATCTTATCTCAGAATTTGGTTCAATAAATTAATAATAATTCCATTTTTTGTTTGTGAATGAAGTGGTTATCAGATTAGGCATAAATTATTGTGTGGTAGGCTTCAAATTCTTGAAGACTCTTTGCTATTATATTAGTTATTGATTAATTATTGACTAGATGATACCGCGCAGAACGGGTAAAAACTTCATAATATTTTTTTTGTTAGGCAAGATCATAACCCTAAATATGAATTAGTATAATAATTAAATTAGTATTCTTTAGACTATTTATCAAATAATATTTGATCATTAATTTATTTATTACTAATAGGTATTATAATAATGACTATGCAGATTTAATTAATATTATAAATTATTTCTATTACAATTCTATTCTGCTTAAAATATACTTAACTTAATTTAAATATTTACCTGACATAGAAGAGGAAGAGGAGCCCACCAGCAAATCGAATGCAACTCAAAAGAGCGCCCAGGAGGCTTGATTTCATATAGGCAGGGGGCACTTCCAGCTACAACTCAAGTTTGAGTCTTAATCTTAAGAAGCAGGCAGGCAAGGGAGAGGCAGAGAGACTGACGGAGAGGAAGACGGAGAGAGACAGAAAGAGACAGACAGTCAGATGCTTGCAGGCAGGCAAAGGATATACAAGCAGAGAGGCAGCCAGGCAGTCATAGCTAGGTCAGCTACGCTTAATACTCTGATAACGATATATTTATTTATTACAGAAATCAATAAATTCACATTTATTTAATTTTAAACTAATATTTATTCGAATACCTTTGCATATTTAGTATACAGTATACATATAGATGTTGTACATACATAAAATATTATTATATTTAGTATTTTGTAGTTTCTTTCGTTTTGTTTTGGATGTCTTTGAAGTGGGATAATTGATATAAAAACAAAATCGACGCAAAACTTAAATGGAAATTGACATACTGCGTTGAACATATGCACAAAGTCTTAGAGTTAGCTTAGAACGTAAAAAGAATATGCGTTCGCATAGACTTGCCTTCCCTTCCTTCTTTTAGATTCGTGTAACATTCGCTTGGCTCTCATTTCTTTTTGGTAACAACTACTCGCGCTTAACTAGCTAAAATTCACATGATAATTAAATGAAAATCATATACATACAGATATATATTGTAGGCATATCTTAATTTAACTTGAAGAGCAAAATTCAGAGAATATTTATTCGTACGGGTAGGTCTAATGCGTTTTCAAGATTAACAACAATACGCGACGGCTAGAGGTATACATTTTAATGATTTTCTATATTCAAAAACATTTCTCAATATTTATTTTTTTTCGCATTTTTGCTTTTCTTTTTTGCATATAATATTAATAGACGACTGAGAAACAAGTAACTAAACAGCTGGGATTTGTGGGGCAAAGGGCATAAATTGCAACCAAAATTCAAAACGCTGGGTAAAATAGAGAGAGAGAGAGAGGTTGAGTGGGAGAGGGAGGGGGGAGTGTGTGTGGTAGAGAGAGAGGGAGGGCAGAGTGTGGGCGAAGGTTTCTGCTCACAACACAATAATCATGTAAATAGTTTGAACGAAATCACAACTTAGGCCTGACTCTCATTGCGCCCAGGCACCTGGCCGGGTATGTTCACGTGGCGGCTAAGCGGCGACTGCGATCCTCCAATTTGCACCTGCCCAGCAGCAGCAGCAGCAAGATCGTTGTATGACGGCGGCGGAACTACGCCTTCGTTTACATCAATGCCAGCATCAATAACCTCCAGATCCGTATCGTCTTCGTTGCCATCATCTGATTCGTCGGCGTTGCCAGGATTCGCTTGCTCGCTACGTCGCATTGGTGGCGTGTTGGCATTCACATGAACCGTATTGTTGTTGTTCGGCATATCGTTGTTGTTGTCCATGTTGTCATCCAGATTGAGTGAACCATTCAGAGCACCACCTGCATTCAGTGCCACAAACAATGGTGTATTGCCGCCCCCGTCCGACTGAGCCTGTGCCTCGCCAGCTGCATTGCCGTCCTCGTTCTGATAGTTCGACATGGCCACCTGATAGGAGGGCGGCGGTGCCTGTTTCAAGTATTGTGCAATGGCCTCATCGTAGTTGGGCAACAGGGTCGAATAGGCGCGCTCCTCAGCTCCAAAGCCGCCGCCACCAATGCCGGCACGCACCGCCATCTCGGGGAGGACGCAGGGCAGCAAGCTACGCAGATGCTGTTGCCGGAGCATCAAGTACTTGTAGCAGCGCCATACGATGCCAATGCAGTAGGCCTTAAGGAACACGATGCACACGAAAACCACAAGCACAACCACAACGAGCTCCTCTGGGGGCAGCTCCAGCAGCTTCTCGCGCCACGGCAGCCGATGCGACTCAGCAATGAAGCGATGAATGGCCTGCAGATAGCAGAGGTAACCAGCAGCAGTCAAACTGCAAAAGAAACAAAATTCATAATCAAATTTGTATATAGAAGAAGAAGTTTCCAAGTCACTCACGTGGTTATGGCAAAGTCAAACAGCTGCAAGCAGAAGAAGGGCAACAGATGTGAGGGCTTGCCCTTGATAGTGCCATAGATCATCATCAGGGTAATGGCTATCATGCAGGTGCACACCAGCCCGCCCATATCAAAGTTCTCTGCACAGCATAAAATAGTTAAATTAATATTGATTGCCAGCAGCAGTTGAGAAATTCAATATTCAGTGCTTACGGTAGCGCTTACGATAGTTGAAGGAATGATCGCGATAGGCGTAGGGTGAATCCACCTTGCTCAACGGCGTGGGCAAGGCAGGCGCATTCAGGTCAACGGTAAAGTCATGACTGCCACTTTCCAATTCGTCCATCATCTCCGGGTTGCGCCAAATGACAGCCAGCACGCTCAGTGCCAGAATATTTAAGAACTGTTTAGATAGTACAGATAAATGGAGATATTATAATAAATTATTATTGATAAATGAATATTTGTTTTAACATTGTATTTAAATTATTGAATATATATTTCATAATAGATTTCTCTTATCAAGAAGTACAATGGGTCTACAGCTTCAGTTGTGATTTATGCAAACAGTTTATAAAGGCTTCAGGCTTAAATATTACAAGCTCTTATCCTTAGTCAATGACTTACAACTACATATATTAAAACGGAAGTATATATTACTTCAGCTAAGCTTGTGTAGGTGTGAACTTATTCCTTCTTCAGGTAAAGAGTTCCTATTATCTCCAGTGATGTTAGGTGGGACACAGGCATAAGGCTGTCTCTATATATCTCTCTATACATGTAATAAGATTCTAACGCTGGTTGCTCTTCGTCTGCTCCTCAACTCCCTTTTGGCAATTGACACACAGCTCAGACGCCCCAACTGGCTCGACGGTTTGCCAATAGTTTTGATCTTGCGTTTGCAGCCAGCTGAGGTAGTTGAGGAAAGTGTCGTAGGTGAACTCCTCGGCGATGTGGCAGCGCAGGCGATGATGATAGCTACACTTGGGATCATAGATCCAATGACGCTCCTCTGGCGGCTGCATGCCCGTCCTTTCCAGATGCTGCATGAAGGCATCGCGATCAGTGCCATAGCAGAGGCGAGTCGTTGTATAGCCAATGCCGTCGTGCAGTCGCTGCACTACGTCCGGCTGCGTCATAATGCGCTTCAGTTCCACGCACTTGGACTGGCGATCGTGCAGGCGGACGAGCAGCCAGGGTGGCACCAGAGCAAAGCGTACACTGGACAGAAGCTGCGATGAAATCTGCTTGCGTTTGGGCCACTGGAAGTTGAGCCAGCGCACGGCGGACATGAAGACCTCCAGCTCGGAGTTGACACAAATCCTGCTCGAGCTGAGCAGCAGCCAGAGGGCTTGCGTGGGCAGCTGCAGGAACTCCTGCGAGGCGACCAGCGTCAGAAAGAAGCGACCGACCCGCTGCAGCTGCAAGCGATGAGCACGTTCCATGCGCAAGAGTCGCGCCTCCAGATACAGCAGCACCGCCGACTCTTCTCTGATGCCATGCGCCAGGCAGTGCTCGCACTGCTTCTCCAGCTGTGGAATCCGCAGAAAGCTTGCGGCACGTAGCACCTCCAGCAGCCCGAGACGCGATAATAGCGGCACATCCACAATCATCCAGTCGTAGATGAGGTTGAAGGCACGCGGCGTCACCCAATCAGTGGGCAACTCCACGTTGACCGTGTTGCTGCCCAGATCACAGAATAGACCCGAGTAGCTCTGCAGCACGATTAGGTGAACTTGCAGGCAGCTGTTGCCAATGCTAATCGTCGTGTTTGTCTTTAAGTTATTTTTCGCGAGTTCCAGCAGCAAATCGTAGAGGTTCGGCTTATCAATGGACACGCCCACTTCTGCTGGCCAATCACTGGGCGCCGTGTAGCCCAGCGACTGCAACCGGCGATCGGCCAACGTGTTGTACGGTAGACAATTTACGGGCTGAGCAGATTTTTCCTTGCCATTCTCCGCCCATTGATTGCCCTCGCCGCATTCCGAGTCCTCGCTTAGTGGACTGTAGGGCACATAGGATCTAATCTCTTCGTGCTCATCGCTATCCGCAGGATCAGCCTTGAACTCGCACTTGACTCCCGTGAGATTGACCGTGGTGACCACTTGACCACCAGTTGTTGTTCCGAATACATTAAACATCAAAAATTTATTTCCAGCTAATAATTGGGTTCACTTTTCAAAACTTGTCACTAGTGGCAGCTACACCAAAAGACATTCGATGTGATAGCTAGAGACTAACAGAAATTACCTGGAAACATTGTTGATAGAAGACATTTCATATACAATCTATGTTGGCAAAACAATGTGCTTTAAAAAGCAACAGAAACAGCTTTATGAGCAGCTGAAGCAAACAAGATTTTGCTTTCTTTTTTACTGCTTCACAATGCGAGCCAAGTCGGGCCAAAATTTACTTGGTTGTCAGCGATAAGCGAACTTGTGTGAAGACAACTCGCTGAACTGATATTGTTAAGCAAACAATAAACAAAGCAAATGTTTACAGTAGGGGCAAGAAAAACAGGAAAGCGTTGAATGGGAAACATCTAAATGTTCAATGTCATATAGAATATATATGTGCATACAATTTTTAAATATTACAAAATATATACATATATAATTATATATATATATATATTTAATTTGTAAATAATTAATCAATCTATATAATTTATTCTATAATTCTATAATTTTGTAATATTAAAAAAAAATTATATATATATATATATATATATAATTTTCAAATGATTAAAAATAATATATCTATACTTTATTTATTTAAACGCTTTATATAAACATTTAATAATCATTTCCCTTGACCAAGAACTCTTTGCACTGGCGCAATAAACATTTCTGTTATGAAATTCTAAACCGAAATATGGCACTCTCCTACGTATGTATGTATGAGGAAAAGTTTTGATAAAACAAAAGCAAAAAAAAAAAACTTCACTTAAACACGACGTAAGCGCGTGAATAACAACTATAAATGGTTTCGATACAGCATAATCAGGTGATTTGGTGACTCGATTTAGGCATTGTAAACAGCAAACTTGATGAATCCGCCGTCTGACGTCACAATTGTATGTGCGCGGCGAAAGTTGGCAACCTTCGTCTGGTTGCGTGCAACTTTCAAAGTCGAATCGAGTCGGCAACAGTTTGAGAGTCACAGTGTGCAGCGACAATTGATTTTTCCCTTTCGTGTGACACTGAACAGGGTCAACTCGAATGGGTGTATGGGTGTATGGCTGTATGTGTATGTGTGTGTGTCTGTGTATATGTGTTTCGCTGCAGTCATGCGTAGGCAGTAAGATCAAGGATATTGCGTCGCAATTTATGCTTACCAGATGCCAAAGGCCAATCATTAGCGTAGCGGTATGCACGTGCAGGCCAAAGCAGCAGGTCCATTCCTTGTTGACGCGGCCATGGCTGTTGCTGTTGCCATTGCCATTGTTGTTGTTGTGGTTGCGTTGCGGACCCATTTTGACGCGGATCCTAAACATCGCACGTCCCACAGCCGAGCCGATGGCGGATTTGCTGGCCGTGTCGCGTAGCACTGAACTGTAGACGGGGAAAAATGAGCGTGGTTAGGCATTAATTATACTAAATGCATTCAAAATTCAATGATGAGTATGTATCACACAAACACACACACACACACACACACACACACACACACACGCACTAGCACAGTCAGTCACTTACACCCACTTGCAAATCTATGTGCATATGTATTGGTTTGTGTGTATTTATTATTGTGACACTTTTTCACAGCAGTTCGTGTTGCATTCGCACTTGATTTCTGCACAAAATGGTTAGAGTGTGTTGGTTATTTTATATGCATTTTGTTAGCGTACCTCAGATATATATTTGTATGCAAGTGCAATTACTTTTTATTAGTTATCTTGTTGCTTTTGTACGTTTTTACGCGCAGCGTTTAGATTTGCTATTAGCAAAAAATCCCTATCAATTAACCTGTGTGACCGTTTGTCGAATGGAAATCATTTTATTATCGATATACTCAGTATCATGCTACTTAGTACATGCTATCGGTAGCAAAGCAGGACTAGTACGCTGGTGACCAGCTGCTTTCAATATTGTTATATTAGTGGAAAGTGTATAAGAGAGTATGCCACAATTAAATATTTCAATTAAATAATTATATTCTGCACAAAATAATTAAAAATTGAAAATATATTAAATATGTATAATTTCACCTGCTGGTACCATGCACATTAATCGATTACACTATCGATAGATACATCGGCAAGCTGCCAGTAGTAGATTTTATTTTGTTGTTGCTTCAGTTGCGTTCCGTCTCGTGTGCCGTTCTTTCGTAACGTTAGATTCGTTTGTGTAACTTTTATATTTTCAAAATAGTTTTTGATATGGTGTTAATAAAAGAATATCGGCTCTGCATGCCGCTCACCGTGGAGGAGGTAAGTGAATAACGCACCTGTCAAACCATTAACAATTCAGCAAATTCACATTTGTTCGCAGTACAAAATCGGTCAGCTGTATATGATTGCGCGCCACAGTCTGGAGCAGTCGGACGAGGGCGAAGGCGTCGAGGTGATGGACAACAAGCCATGCGAGGATCCTGTTCACGGCAAAGGACAGTACACGGAAAAGCGCATACACCTGTCCAAGTGCGAAAGCCGCCGATCACCATTTCCAAATTATTATTATTGCTCTAATCATCTCTTCTCTCTCTCTTTCACGCAGTCGGCTTCCCTACTGGATTCAGGCCATATGTCCGCGCGTCTTCTATGTGATTGAAAAGTCATGGAACTACTATCCCTACACGCTAACAGGTGAGCTTTTATACAGTTTATATTTGTGGCAAAGTTTGTTTATTTTTAGACACTGACATTAAGGTCCCTTGTGCCATATGGCAGACTCTTGACCTTTGCTAGTCTTGAGCAGTCAACTCTGCCTTGAGTGAACTACGAGAGTTGAAAATAAAATTTAATTAATTTCAATTATATTATATATAATTAGCTATTTCCATAAATTCAAACAGTGCTCAACTTATATAGTTAGCTTGGTGCGTCTATAGCCACTGACTACTGTAGCAATCCAGCAGACAAGCGCCTTAATTAAAATGCATATAAAATAGGTTTAAGGCATATATTTAAATTTGTGGCAGGCTGTCAGCGCCAGCTGTTCGTCATCATAGGCTTCACTGTACATATCCATGTGCTCGTATCGCACTTGTCATGCCGCAGATACGTCACAGTCACAGCCATGCATTGTGTCTGATAATGCTTACAGCATAAATTTGGTAGGCATGACGGAATATAACGAATATATATATATGTATAAAAGTATATATGTATATATATATATATATATATTTATATATGATAAAGGTTGCACATAAAGATTAGAGCTTTCCCTGCGCCCAGTCATGCCCTCAGTGCAGGAGTTGCCCAAATTGTTAACAGTTGGGCCAATTCACATGCCATTCGACAAAATTCACTCGATAAGCCCTGGAACATGAGAGCTGTAAGCGGACAGTTTCGCTTGATTTGATGGATTGATACGACTTAGTGAGGAAGTAAATATTGAATTTAGTAATTATCAGTCTGGTCATTCTTATTGTCAAAAAATGCCTAAATAGGCCAAAAGTTTTCAAGGCAACTTTTCAAAGTTTTTGATTAGACTTGAAAATGCTTAAATTTTGAAATAAAATAAAATTGTTTAGTAAAATAAATTATTAAATTAAAAAATCCAAATTTCTTTATTTAAGACAAAATTTTAATTTTAAATCTAAAAAAAATTAAATTAATTTTAAAATATTTTTATTACAATTTAATTAATTAATTTAAAATTTAAATCTAAAAAAATGAAATTAATTCTAAAATATTTTGATTATTAAAGAAATGGAAATATAATTTGTTTTGATTCCACAAATCGACATTGATACCAATATTTTCTATTTTCTATTTTTTTTTATACAACAAATTTTCCAATGAATCGAAACAGATTTCCCATACGCACTCATGCAACACCTCATTAATTCCCAGAGCTAATTGCCTCGCGGTACATTACAAATCTGTTTTTATAGAACTTAAGCTAAAAATAAATATATATATATATATATCATTTATTGGGTTTCCCTTTTTTTTTATATATATTTTTATGTGCTCGACCAACTTGAAACAATTGGCAGAATATACGGTAATTATATATATTGATTTGAACTTTGCATGAACTCCATACGAACTCTATATAATATATTTTTCCTTTACCTTGCAGTGTTCCTTCATACCAAAACTAAACGTTCTAATCAAGACAAAATATGAGAATAACAATGGCAGCACAGAGAACGTGAGTAGAGTGAGCTTGACTTTAATTTATTTATTAATAATAATATATAAATCTTTCTTTAGTGCCTGGATCTTAGTGAAGAGGAGCTGAAGGTGCGCGTGGTGGACAATGTGGACATTGCCTTTGATGAGCTCACTGGCAAGCACTATAAGCGCGAAGAGGATCCAAAGTTCTTCAAGTCAGAAAAGACAAGTTAGTTTAGCAAATTGATAGCGCTGTAAGAGCAACCTGTCTGTAGAGCCATTTGATTAACCTTCTGTTTCTGTTTATATCATCTACGTCAACAGACGATTGCTAATGGGTACTCTACCTGTAATCCCTAATACCCAACAGAAAACTCTATATCTTTATCATATTTACACATCTCTAATCATTATTCCCCTTGCAGATCGTGGGCCTTTAACTGAGGGCTGGCGTGAAACAGATACTCCCATCATGTGTTCCTACAAAGTGGTGCATGCCAGCTTCGAGGTGTGGGGTCTGCAGACCAAGGTGGAGGACTTCATACAGCGCGGCATTCGGGACATTTTGCTGCTGGGCCATCGTCAGGCATTCACCTGGCTGGACGACTGGCACGGCATGACGCTGGAGGATGTGCGCGTCTATGAGCGACAAAAGCAGGCTGAGACCAATGAAAAGGTTCAGTACAATATCAATCCGCAGCCAGTCAAGGAAGCCGAGGCCGCGCCGCCAGAATCCGCACTCGAATCTTAAAACATATAATGATAGTATCCAAATGACAGCTATAAATTGAACTATTTGTGAATGTTATACCAAATTTGACAGTTTAACTACTAGCTCAATAAGACATCGTTAAGCGAGCTTACAAATTTCTCAGTCATAGTCATATAAGAAAGTAAACCGCATTTCAAATGGTCCAAATAAGCACAAGATTATAAAACTAACGCAAATTTAAGTAGCTCTCGAACCAAAAAAAAAAAACTAACAGAGAGGCAGCACTATATAGATATATATATATATATACGATGTGCATAGGTTTAAAATATTGTAGTCTAAAATATTTGGGTGTTTGCTCAAATGGTTTTTGTTAACTATATTCCCTAGTTATTTCTGATACCGATGCAAAGCCTTTACAAAATGTACAAATACACAATAAACTATAACTAAAACTATAAACTATGTAACCTGGCTAAGTACTAAGTGTTATTGCTTAAGCAAATGCAGATTGTATATGACAACAGTTGTCGATTTACGAACGATTCTCGATTCGGTATAAATTTAACTTTTTATAGACAAGCAGTTATTTTGGCTAAGCAAAACTATAATTAAGCCAATTAGTATGCCTGTGCCGTAGTCAATCAATTTGCGTATAGACCAAAACAATTTGCTATGTGCCAACAGCTGATTGATGCTGGCTATACCTATCTATATATATATATGTATATATATATATACATATGTATACACACAAACACGCACACTCAGACAGTTCCAGCTACTTATGATAGCAAACGCCAAAACTCTCTCTCACTCTCTGGCTCACACTGATGCCTCCCAACAGCTGATGGCAGAGATCGGCGATGCCGCCAAAAAAAAGAAAAAAAAAAACAAGAAAACAGAATTAACACAACAAAAATATGTCAGCGTTTCGCATTGCGCCTCATTTGAACTTCAAACGCGAGAAAAGTAGCACATCGCCGCGCGAGAGATACGGATGCCGCAGAGTGATTAAACAACGCCAACGGCCAACGGCAAGTGCCGCAGATTTAGAACATATATGGAAATGTACTGTTATCTATATAGAAATATATAGACAAGAAATCCGGTGAAATCTACTGGAATTTGCTGCAATTCGCGTAGCTAAACAAAAGTCATGTGCGAGTTGTTGTGGCGCTAAGTTTACACGTGTTTACCTGAGATACCTGTGCCTGTGACTTCACAGTGTTCGTGTGGCAATGAGCGATCAAAGCACATTGATTAATGAAAATTCATTTGCGTTTACTCTGCTGCTGGTCTTGGCTATTTTTGGCAGGTATTAAGAACAAAATAAAATATTTCTGTGTTTATCAAAAGTGAACTGAGCGCGTTTACACGGCGTATGCGCAATGTTTCATTTGAACTACTGTTATATGAAATAATTTGAAAATCTGTTCTTCACTGTGACCTTTTCCGCTGTGTGTGTGCAATATTAGAGCTGTGTCAATATTTAACTCTTGCATAAATCAAACTGTTCACATTTTGTTATCAACGCAAATCTGCGTCAAATGCGGCTTATCGTGAAAGTTGTTTTACATATATTTAACTAGAATACGGCCACATGGAGATAAAGTGGTATAAATATATTTGTAAAGGGATATATATGGCTTGAGCCAATCGAAAATGCTTTCTGACGCTTTCACTTAACTTAATTGATTTATTAAATATTTATCAACGAACTTTTTATCTATATTTATATTAAGTCTTATCATAATTCTTGGAATTTGTCTTTTAGAATTTTCATTAATAAAAATTTTAATTCTGTATATATATTGACTATATTTATATAAATTCTTATCATAATTTTAGGAATATATTTTTATTTTAATAATAGGCAAATCAGCTTTATTTATATACAAAAATGTTTATTTGCATAATATATCATTTTTAGTGTGTTCAGGTGTTTAAAAAAAAAAATCCAACGCATAAACTTGACTAACTCCACTATCTCTCTCTCTCTCTCTCTCTCTCTCTCTCTCTCTCTCTCTCTCTCTAATAACCATATTAAAATTCCCATATATCACCTAGACACAGACCAGCTTAACTTGCAGACAATCTTTATATCTTGTATTTTTTAATTATAAAATTTTAAATAAATTTTTGTTTTTTTTTTGTTTTTTTTTTATCATGAATTTTTCTGAAACTGAAACTTGTCTGCTAACTATTTATATGTTTAACGTTTTTAAACGCAAATCTCATTAATCTTGCCAAAATTAAATGAGATTTTTTGTATGTTTCTCTCTTGGAACTCTGTAATAAAAATACTTCGTAATGCTCGTAATTTGAACTGCTTCGCTTCTGTGCGCACTGTCATAATAGATAATGTATCTTCAGCTGGCTCTGCCTTAGTACATTTGATTCGTGCCATATGCTTAAATTATCTTACCGTTTGGTCTATTTACAGACTACGAAAATAAAACTTCAGCACATGACAGACAGATAAATATCATCAGATATACTAACTATATTTACTAGCATTCTATCTTTAAATTGGTATACCCTGGAATAGTTAGTGTAGAGAGTAGTATTTGATATGTGGAGTGGGGTAGAGTAGAGTATTCAAAAGTTATTATATATTTTTAGCATATAACTATCTATATATATCTTTAATTTCTAAATTCTATTTAGTATTAAATTCAAATATTTTCATGCTCGTCTCCAATTGCAATAAATTCAACTTAAATCACTTATCCCAGCCCTCACAATAGCCTCGTCATTTTATAAAATATTCTTCACCCGCTTTTAGTTAAGGCTTAGCATATAGAGTATGTTGAGCTCTAGACAAAAAGCGAAGTCATTAAACTGAAAACCAATTGGAAGTCGATGCGTGACCAATTTCCAAGTGGAATTCATTGCGATGGGCAAAATGATAAACAAGTTTCGAGTGTCTCATGCGAATTGAGCAGGCAAAAGAATTTTATATATTTGAAACAGAACAATTTGTAATATCTGACCAAAAAAGCTTAGAATTATTAAATATATTTTTATACATTTCAATATGATGACCTGAATCTTGAGGAAAGCATAAAAAAATAATAAAATAAAATAAATAAAACAATTATTTAGACTTTAGTTTAATGATTTTTTAATTGAACGAATCGAAGAGCATGAAACGCATTTCAATTGACGTTGATTGTGGATTGAATTGTGCAAGGTTTCAATTGAAAGAGAAAATATATATATTATAATTGTTTTAGATTTGTTATGAACATGTGTAAACAGAAAAAAAAGAAAAAGAAAAAATAATTTAGAAAAAAAACATGACTAATCAAATAATTAAGTTATTAAAAGGTGATTAGCGCTGCAAAATAAATTTTGGCCTGAGGTTTTTGCCAGCTTTGGTATTAAATTTAATTAGTTTTTAATTAAATAAAAAAAAAAAAAAATATATATATATATATATATAATGAATTTTTAGAATTTAGAATTCTTAGAAACAATATTAAAATTTTAATTATTAATTTCTTGACCAATTTTGCTTGCTCTGGAATTGCTAACAAAATATTATATTAATATTAAAACATTTGCGCAAATATTGATACTTCACGAGTTTTGTCCAAGTTAACTGCTACTGTGGCAATTTTATTTGAATTCCAAAGCAAATATTTTCGTCAATTTGAAATTTGGTATTTTTCTTCATCTACGATTTTTTGTCGTTTGTATATTATTAATTTTAACACTTGCTCACAAGTCACTGCGATAAAAAGTTGCTAATTGCAACTAAACAATTTCCAAAGGCCAGCAACAAATGCAAAGCAATGCAAATGTAAATGAAAAACATTTCAGATGGAATATATATTTTTTGAGTAAATTAAAGATAATATAATAGCAGTATGAAAAATAAAATGTATAGAAAAGAAGATCGAAGTATAAGTCAAATTCGACGAGTCGTCCTCATGAAGTCCTAATTTTTATTATATATATATATATATATATATATTTATTTTTTTTTTTTTTTTTTTTTTTTTTTTGTTAAAAATTATATTTAAAAAATGTAGTCTAAATTTTAAAAATTTGTTTTAATATATTATATGATAGATTTCTTATATACTATATATTATAGTATATTATGTATTATATATATTTTAAATATATTATTTATTATCTTTTTTAATTACCTGATTTTTTGTTATACAACTTTCAGTGTGAATTGTGCATTGTCTATATATATATATATATATATATATATGTCACAAGTAGATCTACCATGTGCTAAGTGGCCACAGTCTGTATCAATATCGATTCACGCTAATACATAAAGCAAATTAGGGCCTCAGCATGTTGGCTCTTATATTTAGTAGCAGTCGACAACAGCACAAAGTGTTTAAGCATATTTAGTTGCACACTTACCATATAGAGATATCTTTCATATTTAACTGTTTCATCTATGTACCTGTAGTATGTCTGTATGTATAGCCCATTTATATAAGTGTATATTACAGTCTTCATTTATACCTAAGCCAATATATAAAAGTATTCGTATGCCATACTGGAAGCCCCAGATAGATATTCTTATCTGTATATATAAATAGATATAGTATTAGTATGTATATATCTATACTTGTAACTATACTTATAATGTATGTATAGGTATAAATACAGGGTTATCTTTAGATATGGCTGTAGAAGACTATATATTCTTAGATATATATATTTTATCACCCATAAATAATACCTATATATAACTAGACGAATACCTTAACTTATATCTAAGGCTGTAAGACATACTCCTAAATATATAAATATATTTCAGTCTTTAACTGTGAGTTTACCTATACGTATGCCTCCAATTTTACATATATTATGGATATATAATTTTTTTTTTAATTCATAGAAAATAGTTAGAATATAATGGAAAATTTCGGAAGCGGTTCAGTCTGGCTGACATTGAAATTTAGGAACAATAATAATGTTATTGATGTCATATCAAAGCTCTTCTGAGGCTATTAATAATATTTATTAGCATAATAATTCAGATACTAGTATATAGGGTATCTCGGGTATTTCTGCTATATATGTAGGTTATCTGAGCTATACGATTTAATTAAACAAAATTGTTTATACTCCATGACTACTGCGTATCATAAAGTAATAAAACAAAATGAAAGCCAGTCACACGACCAGCTCTAGGCATTAGCAAGGGAATGTATTTTGGTCTGAGGTTTTGGCATATCAACAATTATCACCTGCGAGGCGCAGGCAGAGATAGATCTATAAATAGACTCAACTGCAGACACCTTCGTATCTACTGCGCATATTTGCTTTAATTTTAGCTTCTCTATGACAGGTTTTGTGGCGTCGCAAATGCTCAAGATGACAATGCCACTTTGACCACCACCGCAGCTAATATACCCGCTTTGATACCCAGCCAAAGCTGCGCCAACTGGACGACAGCGCCAGAGGCTGCGGATGGCAACTGCACGCGGCTCACGCGCAATGGACTGATCCGATGCTATGGCGGCATGAACAATCTGGCGACATTGAAGTAAAGATATATATATATATATAAATATATTTATATATATATATCCGGAATTTATAGATCTATTATATATATATTTGATTATCTTATCTTCTAGCTCAAAGCTAGGCAAGGCTTTGCCAGCTCAGCAGATGCTCTTATGCGGCTGGCCCAGGGAGTCCTTCAATCCTTTGCAAGAGCTGCAAAAGTTTTCGCAGCTGCGCTCGTTGACCATCGAGTACAGCGGCTTCACAGAGTTCAATATTGACTTTCCGGATATGTATCATCTGCAGGTGCTTGGACATACAAAGTTCCAGTTTAAAGATCCCAGAGTAATTTATTTGCCTTGCAGGCCATCAACATCTCCTGGACGAATCTCTCTTACATTTCGGCGCGCACCTTTAAGCGCATACACGCTCTGGAAATTTTGGATCTGCGCTGGAATCAGCTCATACAATTGGATGGACCGTTGATGCTGCCGCACTCCTTTCAGCAGCTCTATCTGGCTGGCAACCCTTGGAACTGCACGCGCAACTTCAAATGGCTGCTGCTGCAGCCAGAGAAGGGTCGCCTGGTGGCGGATCGCGAGGAGCTCATCTGCACCGACCGCAAGTATAAGGAGCGACAAATGCTGTTGGTCATGCACTATAAAGTGGTGAGTAAAGGCATACATTTTAATTTTGAACATAACTATCATACAGAATAAACTGATTACGTATACGTAATATTTGGATACATAGAATATATATATTACGTATGCGTATATATATATTATATTATATATCTATTATATTTTTGGATTATTAAATAATGTGTATTTTTTATTTATATAATAATTTTCTTTATGTTATTAAAAATTGTTCATATTTGGTTAAACAAGTTTGAAAACATTGCTTTATGAATATAGCAAAGTTGAAAATAATATATAATTACTTAATATTTTTATTATTAAAAAAAGTGTTTATTTATATATATTATATATTTATTTTATTTTATTTTTTACTCTAAAATATTTGTATATTTTGTTAAACATTTTTTCATATAGCAATGCCTATAATCCTTTCACAGTTTGCTGACACTTTCACTACTAAAATAAATACCAGTTTTAATTATTGTTAATTTAATTTTATTTCCAGCTGCTGCGCCGAGAGTGTCAATCGCACCCAGATCTGCTGAACTGCACTTGTCTCATGCATCACATAATTCCCAAGTCCTACATTCCACTCTACACGGTCAACTGCTCGCACCTTCAGTTTCAGAATTTGCCCGCATATCTGCCAGAGAATACAACCACCTTGTATATCAACAATAATCAGGTGAGTGAAGATTTTCTATTCTATGTTACATTTTAGTAACTGTCTGTCCCTTGCAGATCAGCGATATTAATCCCCTGCGAGATAATCCCCACTATCAGCATGTGGTGGACGTGCAGCTGGAGAACAATTGGATCTCAAACATCGACGTGTTGGAGGACACCTCTTGGCTGCAAAACTTTCGGCTGTTTAATCTGCAGGGCAATCAGCTGCGCAAGCTGCAGGTGTACGCGCTGGATAATGCCCTCAACGATAATGAGAATGCGAATCTCTTGCTGATTAGCAAGAATCCCTGGCATTGCACCTGTAAGTTTGGCATGCGCTTGCGCGAGTTCCTCACCAAGTACAAGGACATTGTGCGAGATGCGTGGAATGTTACCTGCACCTATATGCAGGGTGACGAGCTGCGGCTGGCCAAGGTCCTGACCCTCACCCGGCACGATATGTGCAACATTAGCGCCGATGGCGACATGCGCATCCATCCAATTGACTGGCTCAATTGTGTGCTCGCCAGCCTCATCATCATAATCCTGGGCAAGCTGGCGTACGACTATTATTTCTATAAGTATCACGGCCGGGTGCCATGGATAGTGATGAAGATGCCATAGGAAATCTCTTGCTGATTGATTAAAAGTATTCAATAATTAATGAAATTATATAGCTAAATATCAGGATCAAATATTGAATCGAATTATCAGCAGAAATCAGAAGAAAGCTGAAATCCCTATGGCAACAGTTTCTCTTTTTTTAGGGTTTGAGTTGCTGTAACAGCAAGAAAATATTTTTTTCACCAAAATTCAGTTAGGACATCTTAAACTACTACTACTCAACTTTAAAATCCTTTTTAAATTTTTAAAAAATCTTTCGTTCTTATCAAAATATCGTCATCAGACAGTGGCAGAGAGACCGAGGGTATGTAGTGCAGCGGTTCGATATATCACAAAGGTGCTATTTTGGTTTTAAAACTATATGTTAGTCAGATTCTTAATTAGTATATACCTGTTGCCTGTATTATTAGTTCAAAGTATTTTGCTAGCCAAAATAAGATTAAAGCGAATCAGATTGGCAGACTCCATCTGGAGGGATAATTAAAAAAAATTTATTTGATTATTGTTAACTGCATTTTAATAGAAACTTCAGGTAATTAGCTAAAAGACATCGGACGTACTTTGTTTCTTTGTAAATTAAATTAAAACATCATCAACAATTTTAGTAAGATATTTCAACTGTATTTCGATTGTGTATAACAAAGTATTTGCCTTACTTAGAAATGGTTTTTATTTAGTTAATATATCTATATTTATATACATATTATTTTCTTTCTTTTTTTTTTCTTTGAAAAGAAATACTTCTATATATTCGTATTTTATCATATACAGAAACATTGCCTATCAGTCATTTTACTTGTAAATATAAAATTAAAAAAATTAAAATAAAAATTCTTTTCTATAAATATAGAGATAAATATATAGAAATATATATTATATATTATCTATAAATATATAGATACAACATGTATTCGGGAAGCTCTAATTGAATACTAAAAGTATAATCTGTAACCCTACGCTCACTTAATTATTAAATAAGAATAAGATGTGCTATCAGACTGTATTAGCAGCTTCAAAATTGTTAATTGTTAATTGTTAAATTAAATTATTCCCATAAAAACGTCGATCGCTTAAATGGAAGGTAACTGACATTTCATAGGTATGCTATAAAAATAAACATAGATAGTTGACCAGATGTATTATATAATTTAAATGTATTAAATAATTATTAAATTTAATAAATAAGAGAGTAGTAATTAAATTAAGGAGTATAAATTTGTAAGCACTTAAGTCAAAAGTATACTACAGTTAAAAAAATAAATAAATGAAATAAAATATTAATAAACTATAAAAACAAAAAACAAAAATTATATAAAAAAATATAAAATAAAAAAATTATTAAGCTGAAGTATAGTGAAAATATTTTATTTTTATGTGTATATAAAATAAACATAAAGAAATAAAAAATAAAAATAAATAAATATAAATATTTATATATGTCTTAGAAATTTACTGAAGCTAATATGTAATTTATTTAAAACAGATTTTAAAGTTGAGAAATTTATAAAATAACATAGTATATATATCATGTAAGCTGGCGACCCACTTCAGAACTAATCTATAATACTCCCTATAAATGCCGTGATTATCGCATTCCCAAAGGGCCCTTTGGTAACTAATTTAAAAACCCAACTCAACGAGCTCCACTCGACAGCAAAGCAGTCACTACTCGAAGCTTGTGCGGAATGGAACTGCTCTCAATTGTGGTGGGTCTGGGTCGAGCCAGTGGCCTGTGCAACCTGCGCTATGTGGCGGAGCGAAGGCGCTTCGAGCTCGATCGTGGACTGATGCTGGTCTACTGGTTGCTCTTGAACCTGTTCTATCTGCTGCTCACGCCTATCTGCTTTCTCATGATGGTGCAGAGCTACTTCAGCTGCCAGGGAATGGACATGTTATCGGTGGCCTTCACCTGCGTCTCGTTCGCCATGTCGTGCTCGCTGTACGTGATCTTGGGCAGCATTTGGTTGCGACGGCAGCGCATCAAGCGTGTCTGCAACGGCTACCTGCGGCTGGTGGCCCGATTTGAGCAATTCCATACGAACTACAGCTTTTGGCGGCGGCACTTCTGGAAGCTGTTGCTGGGCAGCACGCGTTTCATTGTGCTGCTCAATCAGCTGTTTGGCCCTGGCAGCGCGCTGATGTGCGGCGAGGATGATGAAGTCCTGACGGAAGTGGCGCCCATCTACATCGTGCTCTCGATGGCTGTGGTGCTGATAGAGCTGCTGGTCAGCTGCACAGACAGCCTGGCCTACTTTGTGCTGAGCAGCAGCAATCGGCTGCTTGAGTGCCTGTCGCAGGAGGCACTGGAGCTGACACGAGATCTGCGCTGGCTGCCCCCATTTCATGGCCGCCATCGGGCTGTCTATCAACGTCAGCTCTTGGCTGCCTGGCGTCGGCTCTGGCACAGCTGTCTGCTGCTGGAGAGCCTGCTCCTCGAGCTGCTCAAAATCTTTCAGTCGCAAATGCTGCTCAATGTCTTCACGAACTACCTCACTGAGATTTCCATTTTCTTCAATTTGGTTGTTCTCATTGCCGATGCTGAGTATATTAGTCTCTGGCGTTGCTATTTCAACTCTGCGATCTGCCTGTCGTATCACCTGGACATTTTGATGCATTTCTCAATATTTACTGCTAATCAAGTGCAGTGGAAACATTTGGCTGCCAGAGTGCAACAGCTGTTTCTCACACTGAAAGCTGTTCAGATGGACGGGAGAGAGGATAAGCACTGTGTGGCTCTGCTGCATCAGGTACGTAGGGGAGAGAGAGATAGAGTTATGAGTATTAGAGTAATACAGTTATTACGAATTGGGCATGCTCTCTCAAGACATAGAGTACACTGATTATCTTTGCGAGAGCATGAGCTTGCCTGTTCTATTCTGTTGCGTTTTGTTCCAATGCTTTCCGTTTTTGCTAAGCTACTGGGATCTCAGTGTGGCTTAGTCGGCGCTGCAGATTGAGTCGAAGGAAGAGAGTGAGAGGCAATTGCTGTGTGTGTGTACGTTGGTGTAGGAACAGTGGAATTGTGGAATGGTGGGCAACGTCAGTCTGCAAGTAGATTTCGTGGCAAGCAGTTGCGTAAGAGGGAAGTGCCAGGCTGGTGAGGGAAGTTTAGCTGCCACATGGAATATAGAATATGTACATATATACATATATACATATATAATATCATATTAATTATAACAGTAAAAATAAAAGTAAATATTCAATAATTGAACTTTCTTTTACAGCTAGAATTCGCAGTAATTTATATGAATTGCAACCTGCAGCCACAGCCACGAAAATTGCGGAAGCTGCAAATTATGGGCCTATTCGATATGAGCAAAGAATTTTGGATGTCGATGAACGCTTCCATAGGCATGAATGTGCTCATTCTGTGGCAGTTGGCATACAAGAACTATTATTAAAGCAATTCATTTCACTCGCATTTACATTTAGAAGCTATTTAAAAGCTTCGAAGCCCAAATAGTTGTGCAGAGCTTTTAATGCGCGTTTATAATGGCGAAAAGCTTTCTGTCAAGTGTCAACTAAAAGCCTTGCGACACTAAAAGCAATTGTTTTGTTGTCGGCCATCATTTCCCAGTATTTAAGTGCTATGAAAGTGGGTTAAATGTTAAGTATATTAAATGGATTTATATATGTATGTAAATTTTTAAATGTATATATCTATTTTTTTTCTTCTTATATTTAAAAGTCGCTGACTCAAATAATTTATTTCATAAATAATTATAAAATAATAAAAATAAATATAATACATTTTGTTTAGTTTTCTTCCCTAAAGAAATTATCATATTTTAAGCCCTGCTCATGGCGTCGCTTCAGATCGAACTGCATTAGGACAATGACATTGGTCAGTACAGCAGACATGTAGCTCAAGTAGGCAGGTTTATCAAGGATCACGCAGCTGCATATCCTGTAGACTAGGCGATTGCAGGGCAAACGATGGGCGAAGAGCTCCAGCTGCAAGAGAAATTGAGCAAATATTTAAAATTAAATAAATATTTAATTTCTTATAATTAAATTTAATAAATTTATAATAAAAATAAAATTTTTTAAATATTAAATATTTATGATATAAATGAAAATCAAATAAATACTCAATATTTAATAATGAAATTAAAGTTTAATTAATATATAATATAAAATTTTGAAAATTTTAAATATTTCATAATTAAATTAAAATTAAATAAATATTTTTAAAAATATATATCGAAATCAAATATTTTAACAAACCTCAATTTCAGACTCCGGGCTCAAACGTCGTAGATCGTTGAATTGACGCAGCAGCAGAGCTGAGTCGTTGCAAGAGTTCAAGGCATTATCGACCATATTCATGATCAGAACTGAATTCAATATATTGAAGCCCACCAGAGCATCGCCTATGATAATACCCACATAGTTGGACTTGATGGTCTGATTGCCGAACTGAACGGCGTGATAGAAGATGTTCACGTTCGCCACAAACATGTTGAGAAAGATGGTGGCATTGGCTAGATCGTAGACGCTGAAGGCGCGTCGGGCCAGCAGGAGCCATTGGCGATGGATGCTGGCAACTCGTCCCAGATCTGCGTGGGAGCAGCGGGATCCATTGAGCTCCTGCAGTGCCAGCTGAACAGCTCGAAACTGATGACTGAGCAGCAGCAGCAGCGTCAGGAAGGCGAGGCGCTGTGTCGACACCATTAGCATCGCGGCAATGCGGAAGACCAACTGCAGCAAGTTGGCCCTGGCGAGCAGGCGGAATTGCATTAGAAGCGAGAAGAAGACCATGGAGTAATTAACGCACAGCATCCGCAGCATTTGTCCAGCCAATTCCAATTGCATCCGCTCCAGGGAGTTGGCGCCATTAACACGGAGCAGCGTTGGCCAATGGGCTTGCCAGCGGTGAAGGAATTCGCCGTAGAGGTGAATCAGCCGGCGGCGTTGCAGCCAAACAAGGCCGTAGCAGCCGAGGATGGCGACAATGCGAAAAGACAGCGCCAGTATCTGAACCCATTGGAGCACCACATTGTGGCTTATGTGGCCGGTAAAGAGGCCGTTGGCTAACATAAACGGCGTCTCCAGCAGCAGCAATAGGGCAGGGCATATGCTGTAGATCAGATATCCTGCGGACACTTTGCCCAGGGTCACATTGCCGTTGCTGCGGTGCAATGTGGTGGGCAGCAGCCCGCAGATGAGCATCTGATAGTAGCTGATGTAGAGCAGAATGCGCAGCTGACGATGCAACATGTTTCGACTCGCGGCCAATACTAATTGACTCCGAAAACAGTTGACAGACCTGCGGCTGTTATTTCTGAAAATTAATTAGCTAAATGTGCCCAGAGGCACACTTTTGGTCATAATCTGATCTGGCGTGCCAATGGTATTCACGTGCCAAGGTTAAATATATATGCTGACTGATTGATTGATTGATTGATCAGGCTGTTCAAATCTTCTTTTATACCATGATTGGGCTATTTAACGATGGCTGGACAGGAAGGGGTTTGGAGGAATTTAACTCAATTTTATTGTTATGCTACAAGCATTCTAGTAATATGTGCTAGAAGCATATTCTTTTGTGTCCTAATTATTTAACAAAAAAAAAAATAAATAAATATATATATATATATATATATATATATATATATATATATATATATATATATATATATATATATATATATATGAGTGCCTTTAATTGATTTTCTATGAGGTATATTTATATATATGGAAATTCAATTAAAGGCACACAATTTTGTTAGCTTATTTTTTGTAAGCCTATTTTTGAAGGGATTACAGAAATAAGTATTCCAGCATGTATATTATATACGATATATATATGTATATATGTATACATATATACATATCATATATCTACCATAATTTCGTGTTGCACAATGGACTGGCATGCCCAGCGCTTAATAGCGCGTTCATTTACATAAAGTTATTAAATATTAAAAGATATTTATCAAACATGCGTTGTCATTGTTAGCAAAAGTAATTGTCTGTGAATAAAGGTGGGGAATGTGACGGAAAAGTTTGGTCTGTCATCAATTTAAAATTAGACAATGAAGTGTGGTGCGTGCCATTCATGAGGAAATAGAAATATTTATAAATTATGTAATAATTTAAATGTAGAAAATCTAGTTAACAGGCAAAAGTAGGCTTATCTGAATTTAAATTGTATTATATTCCAGAGAGATCTAGACTTGGCCAGACTAGACTAGATTAAATATATATGCATATATTATTATTTATTTATATACACAGAAAATTAATTTAATTTTTCGAAAATACCAGGTGAAGAGATATGAGCAGTAGTAATGTTAGTTAACATTTTGTTAACATATCACCCTTAACACTCTGTTAAAAATATGTATATTTTTACTTATTTGTTAGCTCACTGTTAAATAACAGTGACTTAACAGTGGCAGCAACAACTGCTAGGATTTGGGGGACTAACGTCCGACTACAGCGCTTTTACTTTTTTTTGGTTAATTTTTCCCTATCCACTTCCATAACAAAAGCGTATATATTGATCTAGTTTGGTTGCTAATTTGTTTGCTCGCTAATTGAATCAATATCATGCAGTGTCAACTCAATCTGGACTCTGGTCAGTTGTCTAAGGCAATTCAATAACGGGCGGCGGATGTTCTGTGTGGCCCCAACTCCAGCTATCGCATTACATATGACAGCTACAACTACAGCTACGGCTAGAGCTAACCCTTTCATTAGCTTCGACCCAGCACAGCAGCCCAAAACAAAATAACTCAGCTGCTTTTTGTATTAATTCCAATTATCCGCACGACTGGGGAATTTTCATTTGGATTGATAGGATTTTGGGTCATTATGCGCTCTGAACGTCTGTCTGTCCCTCTGCCCTGCTAGCTGCCTGCCTGTCTATGGGTCTACAATCAATATCCGCCAGCCATTTGTTGCCATCAACTTTGTTCGAATACCCTGTGTCGGCAAAGGGAATAGAAATGGGTTGATGAAAGACAGTAAATAACTGTCTTATTGATGGACTGTTAAGATATGTCGGAAGGCATATGGTTTTAGTTTTTAATAAACTTTAGATATAATTTTTTTTACTAAAATATATAAAAAAATTAATATTTATTATATATAAAAAATTGAAAAATAAATAAAATATAAATATATAAATTTCTGAAATATATATATTTTTTTATACATATAAATTATTAAATTATTTTTTACCATTTAATTTAGTTTGATTATAGTTTTTGTGTACGCAAATATATTTTAATATTTTATTTTTTAAAATTTATATTTAAATTATTAAAAATTATATTTAAATTATAAACAAATACTTAATAATGTTTTGACCAATTAAAACAGAATTCCTTTCGATTTATTTTTAGAAAATAAATATTTGGCTAACCCATAATTTATTACTGATTATTATATATACTGAAAATGAGTGAGTTTTTCACATCTGGTAAACATCCATTATTATTCACTTCTACTTTCCCTTTTAAATCATATTCCCTTTAGGGTAACTTGCGCCTAGTCGCAGCCCCACAAAGTATCACTTGGATTCATTGTGTAGCAGCCTCCGCCTGCAGCCGATGTGAGTGAAATTTTGTATTGATTGGAAAGTTTCGCTTATGACATGCTGCTAGGCCAACATGAGAGCAATAAGATTTCTTCTCAAAACTAATTAGCAGCTGGCATAGTTGGGCATCCTTTGGGATGCTACGCCCCAAATCAAATGTGTTTCGTGTGCCGCTAATGTTGCCCTGGGGCAAGCGTTTTGCCTGCCATTAACTTGAATTGAAATTATGGAAAAATGCTAATAGCTTCGGCCTCTTCGAATGGAATGTCGATTTTGCTTTAATGCAGTTAATTTATTGTGTAACTGCGGCTGTGGCTCTGCCTCTGGCTCTGGCTCTGGCTCTGGCTCTGCCTGCATGTAGAAGTTTTGCTCAACGAGCCTTTTAAATTGACATGAAGAAGTTTCGCTGGCCGCTATCAACACCACAGGAAAGTGGGTCAAGTGGTTTTCAACACTTAAATAAACTCTTCTTCTGCATTGGCACGGGCTCTCGCTCGGGCGAGAACAGGGAATGCTGGACAGCATTTTCTTTGCCATTTCGTTTTTCTGGGTCAGCCTCGACTCGTCCTCAGCGGCGTCCTCAGCGTCGTCCTCGTCGCCGTCGACATCGCATAAATATAAATTGTATTGTTTCGAAAAGTTTTTCCAGTTGAGTTTCGCGGCTAACGGAAAAAGTAGTTAAAGTTTTGTTTTCGCCCCTAGTTTATTGCGTGATTTCCTTTGCAATGACTCAACCCGGTAGCCAGACCAGGAGTAAGAGTAACGACTCCACGACTCCCCACGTCCCCCACTTTAAGCTCGACCAGTCCCAGATCGCTCAGTTTTTAGTTTAAAGGTGGTAAAATATTTTGCCAAATGATTTACAGCCGCTGTTAGTGTATTTGCGGCTGAGCTTCTTTATATATTTTACAACAAGTTTTGGCATAGTTTTTGCACATTCCCATACTTTCTAGGTCCGAGCGTAGCTAACACTGGTTAGTTAACACCAACTACAATTTTTGAGTTTTGCCAAGAAATATTTTCTGTATATTTTATTTTTTATATTTGAATTTTTTGAATTTGTCTTAAACTTGGTTTGTAAATTTTGTATGTTGATCTGATTTAATATTGCAAATTTGTAGATCAATTTTTAGATAGAAACTTGATCATTTAATATGCAATATAAGAAATCAAATGCGTTCTTCTATATTAATTAATAAATAATGATAGATAAAGCTGCCTATATAGCTATAACTATATGTCTATCTCTCTATCGATATATAGATTTATCAATATATATATATATATCTAGATATATATATTTAACTATTTATATATATACATTTATCTATCTCTCTATCTATCTATATATCTACATATCTAGCAATAGCACGATAATAATAGTTCGTCGAAATTCATCACAGAATTTACTGTTCGCTCCTTCCTTAAAATTTCCCTGATTTCCAGCTGGCATATGCTGCGTATACGTAATACGGAATATGTGCCTCAGGCTAGTTGGCTTAAAATAAAGCCTTAATTTAAATGTAAGTAGTAAATTAATATATATTTGTATGCCATTTCCATATTCAGCATTTATCTTTAATTAATTTAATGCATTGCTCATCAAACTCAGTGCAAATCGAAACCATTTCAGCTCATTTCATTAGTCAAACATCAGTTGTTATGTTTACTGTTTGCTATTTGAATTTAATTCAGTTGTTAATTTTGTCTGTTTCGATAAATCCCGCAGATAAAGCAGACAACACACGATTGCTGCCAGTTCGATTACTTTCATTATCATCAATATTGAAATTCATAGCATACTTTCGAGCGCGTTTCAAGCTGACGCTCTCCCTGCTCTCTCTATCACACTTAATTCACAATTCACGGCTGCAACTGCAAGCATTATGCACGTCGCTGGCAACGTGACCAATGCCACTTCTAATTGCATTTTTACTTAGTTTGGCACGCCCCCTGAGGCTGGCACGTGGAAAAGTTTAATTAAACGTATTTGATTTATGACTTCCAGCGTGGTGGCCAGCACAATTCCAATTGGCAGAGCATCTATTCGGCTTGGCATGATGCTTTTTGCTTTGCCCAGTTTCAGTTTCGGTTTCAGTTTCCGTTTCTGTTTCAGGCCATTAAAGGCGAACACCTTTATGGCTTGGCCATGTCCAGCCATGGCAGAAGTGGGTTTATGCACTTGCCTTGCTGCACTTTTTTCAACAAGTTAATCAATGTTTTAGCTGCGTAGAGTTTCTCTCCGACTGCTGAGAGCCAATCTGGGTCGCAAATCCTTGCGGCTTATGCGCTAAATCAGGTACAGGCCGCAGGCCACACAAATCTCCTGCTCAATTCATGCCTGCAAAATATTTCACGATAATCAACTTTGATAGGCCTCCGACTACGGCCGCCACACGCAAGAAAAAAAGATGCCGAAAATTGCAAGAAATCCGCAAAACAAACCAAATCCCTCTACATATATACATGGACATATACATACATACACACACTCACACACACACACACATAAACATGTTACATAGACATTTAGTACTCGGCTCGCCTCTGCCTGCGCGCCTGCAGCAGCCATTTTCTTGGGCCGCCCTTTTTCCATATTTTTTATGGTCCGGCGTGCAAAATGAAAATGGAAAAAGTTTCGTGTTAAGGAAGTAATATTTTTCGATGAACTGCCGGATAATCGCAGCGTGCTACATTGCCCACTGGATATTGGCTTAGTTGGCTTAGCTCTCGCTTAGCCTGGCCCTAAAACTGCAAAAAAAGAAACAAAAAAAAACTAAATAAAAGAAAGAAAGAAAGGTAAATAGCGGGTGAAACGTTCGCCTCTGATTAGCCTTCAATTAGGTGTTTCATTTTATGTTGCCTGCATATGCAGGCAAAGTAATTGGGCTGTGCTCATAGAGATGGCCTAGGCTTGTGATATTGCTTAAAAGCTTAGCCTGGAGTTTATTGTTAGATAGGTTAACAGAAGAAACCATATAGTTTTGATATATCTTAGTAGTAGTAGAGTTAGTACTGGTAGTAATAGTAGTAGTAATAGTAGTAGTAATAGTAGTAGTAATAGTAGTAGTAATAGTAGTAGTAATAGTAGTAGTAATAGTAGTAGTAATAGTAGTAGTAATAGTAGTAGTAATAGTAGTAGTAGAAGTAGTAGTAATAGTAGTAGTAATAGTAGTAGTAATAGTAGTAGTAATAGTAGTAGTAATAGTAGTAGTAATAGTAGTAGTAATAGTAGTAGTAATAGTAGTAGTAATAGTAGTAGTAATAGTAGTAGTAATAGTAGTAGTAATAGTAGTAGTAATAGTAGTAGTAATAGTAGTTGAAATAGTAGTAGTAGTTGAAATAGTAGTAGAAATAGTAGTAGTAGTTGAAATAGTAATAGTTATAGTAGTAATAAAAATAGTAGTAGTAGTAATAGTAGTTGAAATAGTAGTAGAAATAGTAGTAGTAGTTGAAATAGTAATAGTTATAGTAGTAATAAAAATAGTAGTAGTAGTAATAGTAGTAGAAATAGTAGTAGTAGTTGAAATAGTAATAGTTATAGTAGTAATAAAAATAGTAGTAGTAGTAATAGTAGTTTAAATACTAGTCGAAATAGTAATAAAATAGATAAAACAGATCTATATAAATCGATTGCCTGCAACTGGCGACAGCCTCACTTAATTACATTTAATAATGCCGCATGAATTCTATAAAATTAATAAATTCTGACACTGAAATACTTTCCATTTCCATTTCCATTTCCACTTCAATTTTTTCACATTTTATTGTGCAAGAGATCAAAAAGAAATAAAAACAACAATAAAACTTTGATAAAAACTAAAACGAAATCATGTTTAATCCGCAGTCGAGTTGCAACTAAAAATGTAAATTTTAATAAAAAAAAAAGTATATATATATATATATATATATATATATATATTTATATCTCTCTCTCTCCCTGTCTGTTTTTTTTTTGTTGTACTAAATAAATTTTACATTTAACATACGCAATTAATGTGTGGCAAAGCCGCAAATAAAACCGCTTAATTACGTGACCAGAGAGAGAGAGAGTAACAGAGAGAGGGGGGAGGGAGGGAGCGAGAGGGAAACCGAACACGACAGGATAACAACAATGAGAAAGAAAAATAAAACAACAATTTCAATTGGAAATTTGCATGACATGCAATGAAATGAAATAATAATATGGTTAATAAAGTCAGCCGCATCAGGATCGGATTCAGAGCAGACAGACCCGACCGGACCGGACGGAGTGGGCTAACGGGACCCGGGAGCCAATTATCGCACTTATTTCGCTGCTAATTAAAATGCAATTATTTGCTTTAAACAACATAATCCCATTGACAGGCGTTTTATTTGCATATACATGTACATAAATCGAATCGATGCGGTTGTCATGGACTCGGCTCCAGCTCGGCCTCCATGCTGGCATCCTCGTCGTCCTCCGCCGTAATGTGCAGTCGCGGCGCCACAAAGCCGCCGCTGCCCCCATGGCGGCCCAAGGCCGGCGATGAGCTAATCTGTCGACTGTTCGCCGTGGCTACTCCGCCCGTTGCCACATACTGTCCGCCATTGGCGGCCACATTGCGCCCGGCCTCGTCCACGTACTCGCAGATGATCTGCCAGAGCGACTGGCGGTCGGTGGTGCCGCGCACGCGCGCTCTCAGGTAGGCGGCGGTGGCAATCAGCGTGAAGTTGAGAATGCCCGCATTGAAGATGTGCAGCCAGCCGTTCAGCTGCAGCTGGCTGTTGGCCGCCTGCTGGAAGAGTTGCATGGGCAGCGGCACGGCCACGGACATCGGCGTCATCGAGCGCGTTCGCTGCTGGCCATTGTGGTCCCGCTTGGCGGGCAGCTTCAAGGCGTGCGCCATCAGTGAGGGCGGCGACACCGTCTCCGGAGCTACCATGCGGACAGATACAGATATGCAGATATGAGCTGAGGATTTATCTACTCTACGGGCTTACCCTCGCCTGCTTCGCGTGCCATGCGCTGATCGGCTCGTTTCACCCACCCACGCACCGTCGACTCCGGCACGCCCAGTTCGCGAGAGATGCCAGCCTTGGTCTCTCCATTGCGTATACGGGCTATGGCACGCTCCTTGTCGTCCATGGAGACCTGAACCCGTGGCCTCTTGCCACGGGGCACTGCAGTACGTTCCATGGCCGGAAGAGGTCTTTCGAAGTGATCTTAGCTTGAAGAAATCAAATTGTTTTTCGAGTTTCGGTTCTGGAAATTTTCCGGATTTCCTTATATTTTTTTTCCGATTATCGCGTTTATAATTTTCAACGAATTTGCTTTTTCACGCGCGTCGCTATCTGCGTCTGTTTTCCGAATCGGTAGTCCCAGGTATTTGACAGTAGTGCCTGCCCCCTGACGAGCGGTTTCGGTTTGGGCCAGCTGACATATAAATCGCTGTGGGTTCGTTTTCTTCGCGTTTGTTCGCATTTGCTTTCCTTTTTGAGCTTTTGTTTACTTTGCTGCTCGCCTCGCTCCTTTGACAGCTGCCGACCAGGGTCGTATCATCTGGCGGTGCTGCCAACCGCTTTGCATGCCCCGCGCTCGATGCCCAATCCCATGCCGAATCCAATTACAAATTTACCGTTACATCACTCTCTCCCTCTCTTTCAATTACATTTTCTCTCAGTTTTATTTTAATTTTTTTTTATTTTTCAATTTCTTACATTTAATTCTGACGTACATCTAAAATATGTGTTCTACTCTCTATTTTTTTTTCTCTCGCTTCTTATTTCTCATTTCATTATTGTTGTGGTTAAATCTCTGTAACTTTTTTTTTTTTTTGCTTCTGGCACTGCAGCGATCCATTTGCATTGGATTAAAATATGGAGAAAAATTAATATTAATTATACAAATATATTTTGCATATATTTTTTTTATTTTTATTTTTTTTTATTTTAGTTTTTATGTTGAATTGGGTTTTATGTAATTTTCACCTTGTTTAGTTAAGCTTTGGCTTTAAAGTAAAACATAAGAAAGCTGAAAACTTATGGAGAGAGAGAGAGAGAAGAACTTTAGCTTTACACATCTTTCAGGCAGCAAATGGATTTCATATTGAAAATGTTAATTTTAGGCCATTCTTCCTTTGCAAGAAGTAGTTGAATAAATTTTAATTAGACTTTCTATTAAAACATCTTGAAAGTATTCTATAGAACGTTAGTCAGAGAGAGTCATTCATATTGGCTTACTTTTCAGTATCTCTATGAGACTCAATTGCTGTAGCTCAAATTGCTCTGAGACAGCCTAGCAAGGCTTAGAGTTGATGCCCTTAAGTTGATGCCATCAAATGCACAGCATTAATTTATTGACGTGAATGTTGAGCTGAGCCTTTTGAATTAATACTCAGCTTACTATATTGATTCTCTTTGAATTGTTATGAATTGCAATAGAAACTGAATCTAGATTTATCTTCCTATCATATCAATAAGTCTTAATTTGAACAACATTGTGATGCAGAAAATATTGTAAAAATTGCATTTATATAAATACAAATTAAATAAATAAATCATATGTATTAAATTATAACAAAAACTTAATAAATTTTAAAAATTTTATTATACAAAAAAATAAAAATTAAAAAATTATATAAACTAAATTATAATAATAAATTAATAAATTATATACATTAAATTAATTATTTTAATAAAATTAAAAATTTGAAATATTAGTTCATAAAAAATAATAATTAAAAAGAAATATATGTAAAAAATACTAATTGATATATATATATATATATATATATATTTTTTTTTTAAAATGATTTTATAAGTTTGCTTTTTTGTTTGCTTATACTTCATAAAAATTTAAAATATATATTATAATATATAATATATATTTTTTTTTTCAAAGAATTACTGGGGCATTATACTGCTTTATTGGCTTTGCTTCTGCGCTTTGTCTGCACTGATGTTGGATTTTGACTGACTTTTTCTTCATTTCTGTTTTTGCACCGCTGCAATGCCACTTCAACGCGCTCTTTATTTTCATATAATACCACTTATATCTAGATAATACGACTTAATTTCTATAACCATATTTCGGTTGAATTTTACAATTTTTGTTTATTTTGTTTTTTATTTGGGAAAATCTTTAAAGGTTTTTTTTTTTTATATTTTTAACTTAATTTATTTCTCATTTAAAAGTTTTTTGTTTGCCTTTGTTTGTGGACAATTTCGACCACGAATTAAAATGCAATTTGATCTCTTTTCCTCTTTCGGTTTTTCGTTTGTCGTTTATGGTCTAGGTAAATCTATGTGCAAAAAATATATATATGTATTGTATATCGTACATTATATACATATTTATTCAAGTATGCATTTACTTATGTACGACGTCATTTTTTTAGATTGACAATTTGCCAATGATAATAATAATAAATGTTTTTTTTTTTGTGTTTTATTTTATTTTATTTTATTTTATTGATACATATATTAACTAATAAAACCACCAACAATTTTTTGTTTTGTTTTTCTGTTATTTCTTTTGTATATTTTTTTTTTCTGTTTACTGTTTTACCTGTCTACCTTAATTAGTTTCTAGTTTCTTTATGCTCGCATTTTGTTTTACCTTTTTTTCCAACAATTATCACGTGACAATTTTATGCTTAATTAATTTATTCAGGGCAGTTAATCATTTTTTTTTCGCCGTGTTGTTGTAAGCATTTATATATGCTTGAAGTGTTTATCGCATAATTATTTCAATTAATATTCAATAGCTGTCACGAGAGAAATTTATAGAGTTCAGTTTTGCAAAAACTACTTACATATAAGTGCTTGCTATTGAGCATTTATTATTTTTACTTTTTATATATTATTCAGAGAGGAAATTCAGAAATAAGTGTAATACTGACGGCAACTGGCAGTGGAACAAAGTTTGAATAAATATTAATAAAAAATTAAACAAAAAAATATTTAAAAATAAAAATAAAAATTTTTAAATTAAAAATGAATTTTTAAGCGATCTTTTCTGCGTGTATCCATAATTTGAATCATCGAGCGAGAGCCTTAGTAGTCCTCTTGGAGCTGCTGCAAGCCTGGCTGCTTCGGCGCCCCTCTGCACATGCGTCGCAGTACGGCAATGAGCAGAGCGAAGAGCGCGCAGAGGCCGAGCGCCAGTAGCGAGAGCTTGCCGTAGGGCAGCTGGCTGAGATCGCGTCGCAGACAGATCTCCGGGGACTCGTCGTGCAGGACGAGCTGGCTGTACTCGGCGGCATGGTGGAGCAGGCCGAGCTGTTCCAGATTCCACTCAATGTGCCGCGTTAGTTGGGCCAGCGTCGAGGAGTGCGTCACATTGGGGCAGTTGGCGATCCCATTGCAGAGCAGGTGGCGCGGTATGCAGACCTGCGTGTCGCCGGGACAGCGGAAGTCACAGTCGCCATCCTGCAGCAGGGACGCGGCCAGACTACCGTCGGGATTGCGAGGCAAGTGGAACAGCTCGGTCCAGACGAGTCGGAAAATATTCTTGCCCGGCTGCCCATCGCCCGTGTACTGTATGAGCACCGGCAGCGGCTCCTGATCGGCACCCGTGGCCCCCAGCTCGGCCGTGCTCAGTATGGGCAAGTCGCGGGCCAGCGAAATGTTCTCCGGGCAGACTACGAATCGCGGCTCCAGACGCCCGGCCAGATAAACCTCGATCTTGGCGCTCTCGCAGCTGCGCTCCGCAAAGCGCGCCTTCTCCAAGTTCAGCCAGAGATCCCGTTGGGCAGCCACCTTCAGCTCCCAGATGCACTTCTCTCGCCGATAGTGGTGCTCCGGCGGCGCCATTGGCCCCGCCACCATGGCCAGCGCCTTCTTGTACGGGAAGACGAGTTCTCCATCCGGCGAGGGACCCAAGGTAATCGGGCCACACAGCGGGCCGTGGGCGAACTCGTAGGTCGCCTCGAACAGCGGATTGGGATTCTTGAAGTAGGACGTTATGGCATGCTGGCCCTGCACAATCATCTCGAGATTCATCTGGTCCGCCGAGGAGATCACGCGCACTGCCCGGGGTATGTTGTCGCAGAAGCAGGCCAAGTTGTTCTGGAACTTGTCGCGCTCCTCCCAGATGACCAGCTTGTCGACGCGCTCCTCGTGGCAGCGGGTGCAGGCGTTGCTGTTGTAGGGCAGCTCCTTGAAGGACACCGAGTTCACCTCGATTATGGCGCGGGCGTAGAGCCGTCGATCCGTCACGAATTTGTACTGGCAGCGGACGTCGCTGCCGCCGGTTCGCTTGAAGATGAGCGAGTTGAGCGGCGAGCGCAAGCGGCCTCCCTGATGTTTCCAGGCGTACATAACCTCGTCGCAGAGCGTGTTGGGCACCGGATCACCGAAGCGCGTATTGTTGAAGAAGTCGTAGTGCGCCCAGTAGTACAGTGAGCTGCCGCTATAGCTGCCCGTCTTCGACTCGAACTGCACGTAGAGCGAGGGGCTCGTGCTCACGAAGTCCACCTTCTCCATGGGCCGCGAGAAGGTGTCGCAGAACGTTTTGATTATCCGCGCCGGATCCGCGTGATCCGAGTCGTAGATGGTCAGCGACTCGCCGCAATCCCCCTCGTACTTCAGTATGGGCGACTCGATGCGATTGATACGAAAACTGCAATGAAAATGGAAGCGAAGAATCGAAATCAAATATCAGAAAAGCGAATCATGGACCTGAACCCAGCCCCAGTCCCAGCCCCAGCCCCAGCTGCAAGCCTAAGGCCTTTGGCACTCTGCCAGCCCCAGCTGTGAGCAACATTTTCAACATATTCGCTGCAGTCAGCCTACCTCGGCCTGCTGCAATTTAATATAAATTCCAGGTAACTGGTAACAGGTAAAATCTCACTTTTTACTGGCACAAACACGTAGCCTCGTTAGATGTGAGCTGCACTCGCAGTTTCTGTTGCAGCCATAAAAAGGACGAAGACGACTCAGAATATGAATGCAAATTGCTTGTTGGCCAAAAGTATTTTTGGCACGTTGAATCCAGCAAATTATTGAAGAATTTCTCAAATATTCCTCGAGCATAATAAATCGACTTACGACAGTCAAAAGTGCTTGATGGCGTCAACTGGCTGCCGCTTAAAGTAATCAAATATTATTGTGAAAAATGTCTGCAAGCGGAGTGAATTAAATTAAATTTGGAATTTAAGCTGGCATAGAAAGTGGCCATAAATGTGGCCTTTAAAGTTGTCTTGAATAGGTTTTAAATGCGATAAAAATTGTCCTATAATTTGAACCATTATTATCCAGGTATATATATATGATATATATTTTTAATAATTCATTCTATTCTCTCAAATTATTTGCCAAAAATTACTTATAAAATTTAAATTGATTAACAAATTAAATTTTGCATTTAATTTTAATTTTAATTAATTTAAAATTAGCTTGAAGCCATGTACGTTAAGCTTTGAAGTTTTTGAATTATGAAATTAAGTATGATTTTAATGTATAAAATTAAATTAAATTTTTTATTAATTTAAAAATTAAGTGAATTAAAAATTAAATTAATTTTAAAATAAAAGATAATCATTTGTCAACTCTTGCATAACAATCAGACACTCAGACCACGACTCACTCAGTGTGCAAATCACTCAGTCTGTGCCTCGGTCAGTCTGTCACTCACTCTTAACAGTTTAATATAAATGAAGTTATTCCAGATCTCGCATTTCATTCAAATCATGCTTTCGACCCCCCCTCTCCCTCTATCAGTATGTCCACTCTTAACTATATATTTATGGCTAAAGCGCAAAACTTTTCCAATTATCTTTTGGCAGTCAGCCAATCTACCTCGAAACCCACCACAACCACACCAGCTAAACCAAAAATAGTTTACGTAACTAGCGACAGCGCCAACGCCAATGCTGCTAAGCAGATTTTCTACAATTACATTTGCGCTGTACCCAAAAAAAAACAAAAAACAAAAAAATATATATGACATAATACAACATTTTATTAACCCACACAAAGTTGGCAAATGTCAAAAGCAAGCGAAAAAAAAGCCAGAAAAAAAAACCAAAAAACAGAACAGAACAAATCACCATCATCAGGAGCAGCGCGGGCTTGCCACAATTTCATTTTCGTTTCGCAACGTTTTTTATTTGCCACATTACGACTTTTTATTCGTCCGCAGCTCAGCTCGGCTCTGCCCGGCTCTGCTCTGTTACTGCTATTCATAATGGAGGCGAGTTACTATTTTTCCCTCCTTCCTCCTGCCCCACACACCTCGCGCTACGTGCCCATGCCGTTATTCACGTACGCGACTTCGAAAACTAAGCCTGACGTCCTGCGGCATGTCCTCATAATCCGTTAGCAGCCTAGTTCTAGTTCCAGTTATGCTGACTCAGTTGGGAGTTTATTCAGCAGAAACTGCAAAAATAAAAATAAAAAAAAAAAACACATACAACTGCCACGCCTCCGCCCATGCGCCCCCTGGCCGGCATAAAATATGCAATGCGACAGCAGTCGGACGATCAGGTCGCAGCCCCAACCGCCTCGCGGGTCCGTTGTGAACTGTTTGGGGAGCAACTGCTTAGTTATGTGCATATGGCAGTCAATTGGTGTCGTGTCCTGTCGCGTGTCGAGTCCTGCTTAAGGCGTAGGCGTGCCCTTTTTTATGGCCTGCCTTCATTTTCTTTTTTTTTTTTTTTGAGGATTTTTTTTTTTTATTTTTTGATTTTGGCTGAGCTGATTTTAGTTTACATATTTTGTTTATTCAAAGTGGAAGGGGAGAAGGGAGATGGAGACAGAGAAGAGAGAGATAAAGAGGTAGAGGCAGAGGCAGAGGCAGAGGCAATTGCCTTGAGTGGAAAATGTAATTTCAGCATTATTATATAGCATCTGTATATGAAGTTAATTATTATGATTTTTATAGATTTTATCAATATTAATTTCTTTAATTTTTACTTTATTTTATATCATATATATAAATGGATTATATTTGTAATATAAATGAAGAGAAATCTTTTTTTAAGTAAAAATCTTTTTTTTTTTAATAAAAACAGAAAGCTTTAGTTGAGAGTTCATGAAATATAAATAGTTCACAAAAAATGAAATTTAAAAAATATATTTTTTTTTTTAAGAAATGGTACAGTTACAATTTTGTTTTATTTTGAGAATAATTATGCTCAAAGTCAATTAGAACAAAAATACAAATTTATAGCTCATATAATTCAGAATATATTTAATATTAAAAAAAAAAAAATAAAATTAAAATAAATAATAGGTCCTGAAAAATAATGAAAATACGTAAATAAAAAATACAAGAAATGTAAATATTTTGCAATATTTTTAAGCAATCATCAGACTGAAAAAATACAAGTTCGTACTTAAAAAATATATATATATAAAAAAAAAAAAAATATATATATATATATATATAACACCCACGCAAATATATACAACTTTTGCTAAGTATGCTTGAAGGAGTTAACAGTGCAGTTGGCCAGCGAAAAGGTAGCGCACAATAAAAAAGATTCACAGAATGAAAAAGTAACAGATACTTAGGGCAGAGCAGCAAAAAGAAAAAAAGAAGGTGCAGGAATGACATGTTACTTAAATGAGCAAGTTTGTTGGAAACAATGTCGACAGTGTCTAGACATCAAGCAGCAGCAGCAGCAGCAGCAGCAGCAGCAGCAACAGTTAAAGCGACCAAGTTGAATCTTTGCGCATGTAAGTGAAGCTTTCAAGGATTGGGAACAACAACGACTACGGCAAAAGGGCCGCGTGGGCGTGCAATTGTTGTCATGGGCGTGGCAGCAACTTGAGTGAAGTTGGCAACGAACAGTAGAAAAACAACAGCAACAACTACAACAACAACAAAAACAGCAAGCAGGCACCAACTACAACATCTAGCAAAGACAAAAACTTATCGTTAAAGTACGAAAATTTGTGCACGGCGCACGCAATTTTCTCTTTCTATTTGCCATTTTGTCTAGTTTGAACTTTTGCTGCGCTGCAGCTGCAACCCTGGCTAAAGGTACATCATGTTTGCTGGGAAAAAACATACAAATGTGTATGTGTATGCATTTGTGCTGTAATGAAGGAACTAGCAAATGTACCTATCTCTATGGAAATGTACCAAACTTAAATGGAAATTGGAACACAGTTTTTTTTAATGTTATTTTCCAACTTTATCAAATTTTCTTTTTGCAAATATTAATATGATTATTGTTTTTAAAGTATTAAGAATTTATTTAAATATAAAAAAATTATTAAAATATTTAGTTTCAAAATGAAAAAAATTAAAAAATTGTACGACAATAGCAAAACTATTTCCAAATAGTTTAAAATGTACCAAACTGAAATTGTATGCATATTTTCTCAAATTAATTCAAATATCCCTAATTGATCTGAAATGTACCAAAAAAACCGCATGTACCTGTGCATCTATTTGGTACGAAATGAATTCATACCTAATTGTTTGGGATGAATTAGGTATGAATTCATTTCGTACCAAATAGATGCACAGGTACATGCGGTTTTTTTGGTACATTTTAATTTTTTTTGGTACATCTCAAATGTACCAAAATCAACTGATAAGTGTACTAATCTTGCAGAGCAGCCACACCTCCACATACAGATGACTATCTCTTTCGCTTTCTCTCACTCTGTCTCTCCTTCCGCTTCGGCCACTGCAGCTGGGCGTATTGCGTTTTGTGCACTGTAATCACGAAATCATGTTGCCCACTTCTGAACCCTTAATGGCAATCGGTGTAAACGTGCGCACAAGTTTTCCGGGTTTAGTTTTGCTCGTTTTGTAGGTGGACATAAATATTTATCTTTTGGCAAAAACTTGTTTGATATTTTACTTCGCTTTGCCCTTTCCACGAGCAACGAGCGAGCAAATGCATGCGTGTGTGCCTGTGTGTGTTTGTGTTTCTGGGTCTGATGTTGGCCATGCACACAGTTTTCTTTGCAGTTTTTCAGCCAAAACTTGGCAATGTTTTGCAACATTCTGTGCATAAATTATAAGGCTGCAACATGGTCAAATGCACAGAAATCGTTGCAGTTACTCTGACAACTTTGACGTCGATGTTTGCAGCAATATATTATGCTACAGCAGATCAGGGCGAATTCCCCCATAACAGATTTACGACGGAAAGAAACTTTTTTATTAACGTGGCAGAGATAATTGGAAATATTAAGATGTCTTGGATGCGGGCTAGAAATGGGTTCTTTTTTGCCATTTGAATATGAGAGAACTTGGGCAAATTTAAATATATATAAATGTATGATATTATGTTATATACAAATCTGACATATATACATTTGTATGAATAGCAATATTCTAGTTATTGGAAATTGAGAGCGAGAATGTAGAAGGTACAGAAGGCAGAAAGCTTCGTTCAAATTCATCATGTAAGCCTAACCTGGCTTGGGTATGGATGGAAATGAAAGGGAGAGAGAGAGAAAGAGTGTACAACTTCCCAGAGCCAATAGTAATAGCCAAAGTGTGTATGGATGTATGCCCGCTTATGCTCGATCATTTAAGCCTTGCCTGCATGGGTACAGGTGGAATTGAGCAAGAGAACGAGAGAGAGAGAGTAGCCAGACGCATGACAAAGTATGTATGCTCGATCATGCTGGACAGAGGAATGAATGGAATTGATAGAGAGAGAGAGAGAGTAATTTCTGGGAAATGAGTATATGGCAGACTCATGCCAAGCTACATGTGTGTGCGTAGATCACAATATCATTGGCATTCTGCCTGGGCAGTGTCAGTTCGAAAGTAGATTTTGCCCAGGGAAGTTCTGAGGCAGAGCTCAGCTTGATCATATCAACTCGACTTCATAACAAATTTGTTCAATTTGAATGCCACTTAAAACGTCTACAAAATATTTAACAATTTAAATAAATAATTAAAAACATATTCGCTTCAATAACTTGTTCAACAATTCTAATATAAATATCAAAGCTTGGTGCATGCAAACTTTTAATTACTTAAAAATAACTCAAAACACAAACGCATATGTATGCCCAGTGCCAATTGAGGAACGTTGCTTACTGCTCAACCCTTCGATGGCATTCAATTTGCAGGCGGACGGAGCGAGCCATCAGTGTCCTCAAAATGTCAGAGTTGCAAAACTTTGGCCATCGTCTTGGCGACTGCTAGCCAGATCCACTTCAGACCAGGCGCAGGCCGACAGCCGGCAGAGTCGCAACGAAGCCCGCAAAACCGCAGCACAATAAAATATTTCCCATCCTGGCCGAGGGCAGAGGGCGAGGCGAGGATTCAGTTAAATGCAAACTCAAAATGCAACGACCAATGCGACACTTGCACAAAAGTTCCGACTATGGATTCAGACACAAACAACGGCCCGACGACGCCGACAACGCAGGGATAAAGAAAGTATGTGGCTCTGGGCGTAACACAAAGTAAAAAAAAAATATATATATATATGAATATATATATATATATATATATATATATATATATATATATATGTATATATATAGAACAACTTCAACTCGACACGTTAAATTAAAATGTCACATAAATCTTTGCGGCAAATTTCATTAAAATACGCTTACAGCATAGAGCGCAGCGCCAACATGAATTGGGAGGATGGAGAGTGGAGGTGGAACAGTGGAGAGCGAAGAGTAGAGAGTGCAGAGTGGAGGGTGGAGAGTGCTGCCCCCTTAAGAACCACTCGCATACGCCCACAAAGCCACAAAACTTTGCACTTTAAGTGAAATGTCGACGACGACGACGACGCTGGATTTTTGAATGGAAGCCACTCGGACAATGCCCCCATTGGGCTGACTTGGGGCATTTGCAATAAACTGAACTTTTGCTCGGGTCACACATTGCCAGCTAAACAACAAGCGCAGGGGAAATTGATACGAGGGACTCCAGTTCACTGGAGACGAAATTGCATATGAATTTTTATATGAATATGTATAAGAATTTTTGGAAAATTTATTAAATTATTATTTTCGTAATTTATTTCTTTATTTTATTATAATTAAATTTAAACTGTTGCTGGGCTGAAGTAGAGATTGTAATCTTGAATGTGAATATGAATTTTAGAAAAAAATATCAAAATGGAATTTTTGCCATAAGTGCGACAATTAAAATAGTTTTGGTTTAAAAATATTATATGTATATATATTAAGTATTCTATATATTTATATACAAATTTAGATATACTTCAGATTTTTTTTTATTTTTAATGTACTCCTGAATAATCTTCTGTAAATCATACACAGTCAAAAATCGTCAGCCTAAAACTATACTTCATTTTATAAAATACTCAAGTATAACGGAAATTTGTTAAAATTTTATAAGATTAGGATAGAGTGAAATGATTCACAATGTTTTATTACGTTCACAGAAAATGTACCTTAAAATATTCAAAAATCATTATCCCAAACAATATGCATATTGTTATGAGGAGGTTGCATTTCGAGTGCCGCATCTGGTACAACATATCTCACTTATATCTATTCCCATATCCCATATCCCATAAACCGAAACGATTAAAAATTCGTTTTCATTCAGTTAATGCTCACCTGGGAAAGTAGAGCCGCACAATTTCGCCGGGATGTCCTTTGATGTGATAGCTGCAGGAGGTGTTCGGCGGATACCAGTGAGCAATGCTCAGGAATATGCCCTCGCTGGCGCTGCTGTCCTTCAGCGAATCGGAGCTGAGCAGCCAGTCGCAAACGCCGTGCTTGATGCCCGCAGTCTCCACATGCCCTGGCCAATTGCCAACATTGAAGTGGAAGCCCGTATTGAGCAGCGGCCCCGCCGGCGATGTAACGAACTCCACGTACATGTATTGTGAGGTGCCTGCGGTCAAGAATGGCCGTTGGAACACTGGTCTTTGGTTATGCGGACGGCGGCGGACGTCGTCCATTGATTGTACTTACCAATAATGCTAAATGGAAACTTGCCCAGGCCGCAGAATTTGCCTATCAGCGGCGAGTGCTCATCGCGCCCATCATAAACGGCTAACCAATCGTATGGGCAATGCTCGTTGCCAGACCCAATCGGCCTTATAGGGCAGGTCATCACGTTCTCGCATCTGAAAAGAGAGATAGAGAGAGAAAATGATTGAATTCTGTAAGTGCAGAGCAGAAATTGTCAATCGCATTCAAAGAATATTCGCCAAGCAACAACCCACAGAATTATGCTTTGATTCATCAAAAGGCTCGACGGCAGACGGCAGCTTAATGAAAAACAGTTTTTAATCATGGCACAAAGCAAAAATTTGCAATTGCTTTATTTAGGTGGAAGTTCCTGACTAAGAAATACCCGTGTATTTTTGCTTTAATTTATAATATTTTATGAATAATATTTGTTTTAACTGATTGAAGTTTTGGGTAAAAAAAATAATTGTTTTTTTGCTTAATTCATTTAAAATTTAAAAAAAAAATTTAGCATTGATGTATAGCATTGATATTTAGCATGAATATATCGTAAAGAATATAATAAAAATTAATTACATTTTATTAACTTTATATTTTTTTTTTTCAAGTATTTAAACAAACAAAATTTTTTCCGGATAATCTTTTAAATTGGTGGCTCTGCGGTGCACAGGCGGAGATATGAGAACTGTCGAATAGCAAGAGCTAGAGATAAATTTGAGTTTTAAGCTTTTGTAGATACAATATCTGAGTCAGACAGACATAGGTATAAACATGGACATGGCCAGCACGATTCAGCTCGTTGCCTTGATCCAGCACACCTTTACGTTCCGTTGTCAGCCACGCCTGCTGCTGCCCTCTACGTACCTAACACATATCGTCTATACACTGAATATCCATTTTAATTGGGTTCAGAGTCTAGTAAAAGGCAAAGGGCAGCAAAGTTGCAAGCTGAAGTGAAGGAGAGTGAGAATGTGTTAAAAGTGAACAGGTAAAACTAGGTTGGTAGGGATTTGCTGAAGCTATTAAATGTATCTTTAAGATACTTGTTATATATTCAATGTCTAGTATTTGCGTTGTAAACATGAACAATTTTTTATGTCATGGTTTTAATATTTAAATATATGTACAAAAATTAATCAATTTTGTTTTAATATAATTAAAAATAAGATACAAGATATTAAACAAAAATTGAGATATTAAACAAACAAAAAATATTAAAAAGATACTATCTATAAAAAAAAATAAAATACCAAAAATAAGATACACTCTAAAAAATCTAAATTATTTTCTAAATTATTATAAATATACCTCTATATATATTTATAGCCCTCTCATTTACACCTCTCACTTAAACTGCTAAAAGCCCCTTTTGCTACGCCTATGCTGCTGGCATTCATCTGCTCCACTCACAAAAATTATCCACTTCAAATCGTCTTTTTAAAGCGTTTTCCAACTTTAAGCTACGGCACACGCTGCTTTCTGTTTACCTGCCTATTTTTTTGTTTTGCTTCTGACTTGCCTCCGAGTTTGGCCTAGACAAAGTGACCTTTGTGCAGCGATTCGCTCAGGTTTGGCCATTGATGAGGTCTGAAACCCGGATGCTCTTTTGCCAGCCATTTGTTAGCAATACAATTTGCCAGAAGGTGGAGAATTTCATGCCGATTCAAAAGGCAAACGAAATGCCTTTCACCTCTCTATCTGCCCCTCTCCCGCTCACCACCACCACTCTCACACTGTATGTTTTTGTGAACTTTCTAATTGAAAGCTAACTTTGGCAATTACGTACTGGCCTTTAATCAAATGCGGGCCGACAATTGGCAGCCGTAGCTAGTCGTGAGTCGTGTGATTTGAGAGTGCAACAAAAATGCCAATTTAATTGACATTTTATTGAGCCTTTGACTGTCGTCCGTAAACTTTGAAGCAGCAGAACTTTTCGGTGGCCGTAAAAAGTTACGGAGCCATCTCTATCTAGGCTCTCGGCGTATCTATTAGCCGGACAGTTTTGTTTCTCGTTTCACTCAATTTAATCACTTTGTCAGCAAAGTTGCTGTGTCTGGCAAACCTAATCTAACTTATTGATAATAAATGCGTAGGACAAAAACTTGATTATATATATGTATTATATATATATATATATATATATATATATATATATATATATATATATATATATATATATTTTTTTTTTTTTTTTTTTTTTTCTTTTGGCCCGCAAACTTGGTGGCTGTGCGAAAGTTTTGTCGGCCAACAGACATATCAAAAATAACTGACTGGTAATAATTTCGGCATATTAAAAAACTTTTTTTCTCGATGACTTTTGCATTTATTTCGCCCCGAAAGAGAGAGAAAAAAAAGTTTCACGAAAAGTTTGCCCCGTGCGTGTGTGTGTGTGCGTGTGTGTGAGCTGGGCTTTTGTGAGCAGAGAAACTGCTACGTTGGCAAAATGTTTTCGATGTTTGCAACGCAGAAATTAGAAAAATTGTTTTGGAAAAGTCGGCAGCCAAACGAGCCTCGGCATCGAAATAAACTGAACTGATTTATAAAGGAGCCAAGGCAAAAGTTGCCCCAGCGCTGACTTGGCATAACCACATGCTTATACAAATACGCACACACACACTGGCACACACGCACACACACATGGCTGTGTCGTCAGGTCAATGCTATTGAACCTGCTTATCGTGTGTGGAACTTTGAGTGTTTTATGAACTGGATTTGATGGAGCTTTGTGTAATGGCTTAGATGGATTACGCTGATTGTTTGTAAACAAAGTTGCCACACACACACACACATAATTAAGCAAGTGGCCTTATTTTGCATCCACAGAAGTCGCATTACAATAATATTTGATTGAAGTTTTTGTCCACATAATATTACCTTTGCCTAATGGGGGACAAACTTGGAAATCATAAGGTGATAAAAAATTATTGCAAGGCAAAAGCAAAGGTCTCCAAGGTCTGATGTGGTCATCAGCTAAAACTAAGGTAATACAACTTGCCTTAATCATATACATAAATAAATAAATAAAAATTTGAATAGGAATTTTGTTTAATATTTTATATATATATATTTATGACATACAAAGATAAAAATTAAAAAAGAAAAAACAAAAACCAAAAAACCAAAATAATAATAAAGTAGTCATTTTAAGACATTTTTGTTTATTATTTAAAAAACGTACTAAAATTAAATTACATGCAGAGCTAGAATAAATAATTAAAAAAAATATTTTTGTAGTTTTGCTTAAATTTAAAAACTTCTTAATATTAATCTTGATAAAGAGGATATATATTTATAAAAAAATATTTAAATTAAAAAAATAAGATTTACTTTTTGTTTAATATTTAATATTTAAAAAAAATATATTTATAAAATTAAAAAAAAAAACATATATATATGTTAAATATCAATATGTATATTTATATTTATGCCCTTCATTTCTAATCGATAAAAATCGATAGCTAAACTGGATTTTAACAGCCTTGTGTAAGGAAGACTTTAACACATGTTATTGCCCTATGTTATCAGATATACAGTCGCCATTCATTAAAGTTCTTCAAGCAATATTCTCTCATCTTCTGCAATGCCCAAAATAATGACAAAAGTTACAAAAACCTCAGCTCAGTCAGCAGACTATTTTGTAAGCTTTAATTAATGCCCTGGGCAACAAGCAGGAGAGCGTTTAACTTTGGGATTAGTTTGCCGAACTACAAGCTACATTGACTAAATGTTTTTGGGAATTCGTCAGGGCGACTGGGCCCAATGCAAACAGAGCCAAGGCAAACAACATTAATGGAATTTGAGCATCGAAACCCCTTTCGATTAACTCGGTGCTGGCGCAGCAGAGAGCGAGTCAGCGATTAGCTCGTTTGTGTTTGACTAATCCTTTTCGACCCGCCCGTAACTTAGACTTGCAAATTAATACGCACTTAAAGCGGATTTCCAACTAGTCCGACAGGGCCCAGACCAATCAAGCGGCCAGCGAGCGACCCAAGCTGACAGTTCCAGGCAAGAGTTGGCAGCTCGACTTCTCGCTGTCAAAGTCAGGCGACTTTACAGTCGCTCAAAAGGTAAATATTCAAATTGAATCTATAAAAATAAATTGAATGCTGCTTATCTAATTTGAGCTGGGCGGCGCCCGAGCACGTGCGACTCCTGCCAACAGCAGAAGCAAAAGAAGGCGCGCCGAGGTGCTTCTCTCAAATATGCTGACTCTGCTGGCATTTGCACTCGAAACAGCTTTAACTTACTTAGAGCCACTTCTGCTGGCCATTTGCAAAGTGCCCTGGCGCATAGGGCTTGACGCCGTTCGCATATCGTAAACAGTGAAGCCCAATGATAACGCACAAATGCCAGGCGATGTTTAATGATTGGCCGCAGCCTTTCTGAAAGCCAAATGGAAATTGTGTTTGCTGCCATTCAGGTAAGTTGAAGGCTTCAAGGAGTGACGGAGTGAAGGGCTGAAGGGTTCAAGAGTTTTCGGCTACATCAAATATTTAAGTTCTGATTTAAGCCCCAGAGCACAGCTGGCATTTTGCATGGGTCCCCACTGAGTTGCTAATATTCCCAGGCGACTCGCAGTTCCAAGGCAAGCTTCAAGCTTAAAAAACAACTTTGTTGCCATTTTACCAAAGTCAACTTTGTATGGCGAGAATTTAGGAAATTATTTCCAAGAATATTGAGAAAGTTTAATAGTTCGCTTAGGGCTTTTCTTCTTAAATATCTGTTTGACTTCTCAGAATTATAAAAGATTTCATTTTAATTAAGGTTCGAAAATGATTATTCTTTTTTATTATTATATATTCATTTTTTCTTTTTCAAAATGTGTTTGAAATTACATTAATTTTGTATTATTATAAATTACATATATTATTACTCAAGATACCAATTTTGTTCCTTTAAACTATTCCTTTCCTTTAAACTTTTTAATTAATAATTTTACATTTTTGTAATAAATTTAAAATTATATATTTACTTATAAATTTATAACAAAAATCAATATAAAAAATAATAATTCTAATTTTGTTGTATACATTTATAAATTATATATTTACTATTGAATTTATAAACAAAATTAGTAGGAATGAAACAATTTGATTTATTTTCTCAAAATATGGATTATTTATTATTTATTAATAGATATGTATATATACTATCCATATATTCTCTGCGATAATAAATCTTCTCTTTTATTATTTTTTCTTCATATCATATCATATTACTTAGGTTCACAATGTGTATAAACATATAATATATTTTATATATATTTCTTATTTATATTTATTATTTCCTATCTTCACGTTCTTTTCTCTCTATTCCATATATTCCATGAGATAATAAATCTCCTTTTCTCTCTCTTTTATTTCTCTTTTTTATAAATTTTTCTACACATTCAATATATAATTTATGTATATGTTTCCCATTTTCTTTTTTCTGTCTCTCTCTAGGAACGATAAACCATTTTTTCCGCTTCAGTCTGCGTTCTTCACATGAATGTCACTATTCATATAGGATACTTGACCTGAGCTGGGGCGTGTGGCTGGGCAGCTGTTTAAGCCAATACATCAGCTGGCGCCTGTAGCACTCAAGTCGAGTGTCGATTGAGCCATTATGGCAACTACGCTGTCGGCCTCAACGAAATTTGCAATTGAGCGAATTTTTAAGCCCCCCCTGGGATATATGCCAGGGAATAATTATTAATTTATGCACTTGAACAGGTACTCAATAGCGAGCTCAGCATTTCAGACAGTGATTAGGTGGGGGATTGATGGAGATTAGGTAAGACAGGTTTTTGTTAAGGCTATGTTTAAGCTAAAGTAAAATATTTGAGAGCCAGCTAAGAGAAGCTGAAGATTTGTATGTGGTTTTCATGTAGAAAGTTTTTGAATGAATATTGAAGCATTTACAGAAGCAATAAATATTATTCTTATTTGTTGTTTGTTATTTGTTATTTGTTTATTTTTTGTATATATAAATTACTATATTGAAGTATTATTATTATTATATATATTATTATAAAGAAAATAGGTAAAAAAAATATATATACCTCTCAATATATATGTACCTCAAAATTAAGAGTTTAACTTGCCAAGATCTCAGGTAACTGGCAAAGTGAACTCGCCGCGGCCGTTGCCATTGCCTTCGCATCAATAATAGAAAATCGTCAAATGGCTGTTTTAAGCTCCGCAGCGAATCCCAAAAAATCACTCAAAGTGTAATCCTTTAGCCAATTTGAATGCAGACAGACAAAGTGCAGGCGAATGGAAGGCAGTGAGCGGTTGGCGGTGGGCGGTGGGTTGAAGGTACAAATGGTTTGGGCATGGATCGAGGATTGGGGAATTCGGGTCTCTGACATGTCGCCAGCGTTTTCCACGAAATTGGTGCCAATTTTTGCCAGAGCGCTCTGTCAAATTGTCATTGTCAGCATGCCAAATGCATTACAACAACAACAACAACAACAACATGAGAGGCTGCTACAACAACAACAATTGCAAAAGCAAAAGCTGAACACACGTAATGTTGACTGCTAGCCAATGACAGAAAAAACTTGGGCACTAAGAAGAAAGCAGACGAGCCTAAGCAACTGTCTAATGCTCGCTGGAGAAGTAATGCGAGAGTTATTAGATTAGTTAAATAAAATAAATAAAATAAAATAAATTTAAGTAGAACATTTACTATAATATTTATACAAAATTAAGCAACCTAATATACCCGTTATTAATTTCAGGCGCAAGCATAAAAAATGTAAAAAATTTGGAATTGCAGTCGACGTTGTCTGTGCCAAAATGACAAATTACAGGGTGTTAACTTGGCGCTAATTTCTTTCGGCAATTTGCATTTGCATATATAGCAGATAGCATATATATATATATATATATGTAGGTGTCTGCCTGTCGCTTGCACTTACCTCTGGCCATCGACCGCGAACTGTTCGTTCTGCAGATATAATTTGATGTACGGCTGTCGCGTGTGTAATTTGTAACGGCAGTTGAGGGCGCGCGGATAGAGTCCGGGATAAGCGGGCGACTGGACGTAGCAGGTCTGCAGCCGGCAATCGCGATACTCGCGCTCGCAGTACGAACTGTAAATGGAGGGAAAATTGTAATTAAATTCAATTAGTTTTCTATAGATTTTTGCAAGAAAGTTTTCTTTGTCTCTGTCTGCCCCAATAAATGTCACCAAGTCTCAAATTTCTCGTCAGCTTTTCTCTCCTGGGCACAAATCCAACAAATTAATCGCTGGCAGGCCAGCCTATCCCCAGCTCAGCCTAGCCCGTGCCCAGCCCAGCGAGCAGTGAAACAACAAAAGCAGAAAATTGTGCTCAGTGATTTGGAAATTCTTGAGCTTTTGCCTGGGACACAAACCTTGTAAAATCTCATTGTTGTTGTTGTTGTCGAATTACAAGAACAACTGTTAGAGTGTAAGGAGAGCCGTGCGTATAATTTTCAATTTGTTCAAGCCAAACAAAGCGCATGCTAGCCAGCCATTGTCAGGGTTGTCAGGGTTGTCTGGGTTGTCGGTGTTGCCAGGGTGTGTGGCGGCGGGGCGGACTGCATAAATATGATTACCATTTACCATTTTATTTGCACTCTAAATTTCGATTTTTTTTTGCGTTTCTTGGAAATTTGCCTTTCATTTGGGTTTGCTTTTGACTTCCGTTGAGTATTAATACCATGTAGTCAATGGGGTTTTAGTGTAGGGTGTATACGATATACAAAATGTGAAAATACGATATAAGATGTATGGTATACGATATGCAATACAAGATACTATATGTGATTAATAAGATTTAATTACGTTATACAATTACGTAATATCAATGGCGTAATACCAATGGCTTAATACCAATGGAGTAATACTCATTACGTAATACCAGATACGTAATACCAATTACGTAATACCAGTTACGTAATGCCAATTACGTAATACCAGTTACGTAATGCCAATTACGTAATACCAGTTACGTAATGCCAATTACGTAATACGTTATACAAATGACGTAATACCAATTACGTAATACTAATTACGTAATACCAATTACGTAATACCAATTACGTAATACCAATTACGTAATACCAATTACGTAATACCAATTACGTAATACAAATTACGTAATACCAATTACGTAATACAAATTACGTAATACCAATTACGTAATACAAATTACGTAATACCAATTACGTAATACAAATTACGTAATACCAATTACGTAATATCAATTACGTAATACCAATTACGTTATATATTATACGGTATACGTTACTTCTTCTAAATTATTCGCTTACGATATACGATACAGGATATTTTCAAGTCGTGCCCTTCCAAACTGGTCCATTCATACTTGCTTTGCGGTTTCGTATTGGATCGGGCTTGTTTCAGTGTCGATGTCAATGTGCGTGACCCCAAATTAGCATAAAAATCATATTGGCTTGGGTTTTTGCTCACTCATGCCATTGGGAATTGCAAAAATCTTCTGACTGCAGACACAAATTAAGGCGACCCAAGAGACCGAGCCTAAAGCGTGACTGATTCACTGTGATTGTGATTTTTGATTTTTCGATGAAGCACGATGGGCATAGAGTGAATTCCACTTAAAGTAAAGTATTCTTCACTTTACTCTATTTTATTAATTTCGTTTCGTTTAGTTTCGTTTCGTTTCTTTATCACGCGCCTCACGCGAACTCAGCTGGATGTGAAAACAGGCTATTAGAAATCCAGAAGTAATGCTTGAAACTTGCAACTTATTTTATTAAGATAAAAGTTTGGACAGAAACCAAGAAGTGGAGCAGCGGAACAGCGGAGCAGCGGGCAAATCAAATGAAATTTAATGTCTGCAAAGTTTTTTTGGGTATAACTAAATGCTCGCATTTTTTTTTTTTTCGTTTTTTTCTGTCTCAATGTGTCTCTCTCAACATTTTGCACGAGTTTATGTTGCCGCAGTGCCGGGTGGCAGCCCGGCCCAGCCCATCCACAGCCTCCTCACGCTCTGACTGGCAAATTGTAATTCAATTTTATGCGACCTTCTGTTACAGCATTGCCAGTCCCAGCTCCAGCTACGCCCACTGTCTCTGTCTCCAGCTACGCCCGTTGTTCGCATATGATTATGGAATGTTCGGCGTGTTCGGCCAGCTTCAGCTCCAGTTCGTGCGACCCGCTGCCTCTCGAAAAACCACTCAAGTTGCGTGCAACATAATAAAATTAAATTAACGCATCGCTGGCTACAAAGTAGTAACTGTCAGTTGTCAGCCACGCCTCCTCCTCCCTTCCAGGCACATAAAAATGGCACAAAGGCGCTAAACATTATCGATAAGCTCGCAGCACAGCGGGCAGTCCACCCACTCCTTATCTCTATCTTTATCTCTATCTCTATCTGCCTCGCCCTCTGCCCCTTCGGCCCCTCTTGTTATGTATACGCACCCTTGCACCACTTCGCCGCGACGATTTGGATATAATTCCGGATGTTGGCCATAGCGTAAATAGACTTCGGTTTGTTGTTCCGCGCGTGAATCGAATGTGAAGTAGGTCTGCAAATAGAGAGAGAGAGAGAGAGAGAGAGAGAGAGACAGAGAGTAAGTTAGAGTGAGACAGACTGAGAGTGAGTTGAAATTCATGTATTGTTAGCGCGCTGTTGTCTTTCGCTCTGGCTACGCAAATCACGTATACGCACTGTTGCCCCAGTCAAGCTGCTAAGCTGCATGCCATTAGTCGACGCCATTCTTACTGATGAATTTTCGTCGATTTTTCTCCCACCTACGCTGGCCAATCTGACCCCACCGATTGTCCGGCGTCCAGGTGACATGGTCGACATGAAGGCGTTCCCACTGTTTGCTCAACGTTGTTTCGCCAAATGACGCTGTTGTTCGGGCAGTCGCCGTTCTAGAAGCCTCGTTTAGACGTGCACCTCATCAGCGCTAATGACCTGCTGCACTGACGCAGTTCCAGCTGCTGCAGCTGCAGCTGCATCTGTCGTTGTTCCGCCGACCCAGTGGGAAATGGCAGTCAAACGGAGGTCGCTGGCGCAAATGCTGCCAGTCTCACATCAATTTCAGTTGAAATTGAGAATCAGAGAGAAATCTTGAAACAGCTTTTTTTACGAGGTTCAAAATTGAAGGTGCATCATTATGAAGCTATTACTGGGATGGAGTTGGCCGGCTAAAGTTTAATATTCAACAACTTTCAAGGTAAATTGAAAATGTTTAAAAATAAATTAAAAAAAAAAAATAATTTTAAAAATTTAATTTAAAACGTTTTAAGCTTTATCTAGAAAAATTAAATTACCAAACTTGATTCTAATAAATTATTAGTAAATAAAAAATATATTTATTTTTAATATTTAACTCTATTTTGCAAATTTCACAATTTTTATTATCAATTTATAATTAAAAAAAACATTTATCATATAAATTTGAACTTTCATATATTTTTTTAAATTATGATTTTTTAAATAAAATAAATACAATAAAATAAAAATAAAAATAATTTGAAAATTTATTAAATAAAATTGAATTTTTTTTTAATTTTAAAATTATAAATAAAAATGAAACATTTTTACTATTTTATTTCCTTTATTTATTATTGATTTATGACAATAAAGGATATGTTGTCATTTAAACATTATTCCAGCTATAACTCAAAATCTTGTTGTAGCAAAATTAAATTATTTAATAAAAAATGATTATTAACTTAAAATAATGTCTTCTGCCATAGATAGTCTTTTCCATATAGATACTGTATAAATGTCACGCACTGAAATCACGCCTGAATGCTGGAGCTATTGGTCATGGCCATGACTGATTTCCAGGGGGCTGCACACGATGCGTATGCGTAATGCACATGTCAATATTAAATGCGTTACCGGCGTCAATGACTTTAGCGCCACTTAACGATCTGAACAATGGCATACAAGCAGTCTGGCAGACAGGCGGACTGACAGCGAGTCGAACTGGCAACCTAGGCGAGGCTACGTGCTACGGTCATGCCCCATGCCTCATGCCTCCTGCCCCTGTCCTGCCCGCAGCTTCATATTTGCCGCATTATGCGACTTTAAATGCATTGAATATTTTTGATGCTGCTGATGCTGATGTCAATGCTGATGCAGATGCAATGTAGCGTAGCTGGCATTATAGCCATGGCTGCCAGCCAGCTCCTGCTCCCCCCGCTGATTGGCCAGAGCTCTGCTCCTTTTAATATCCTGGCAAAATTTGTGCGCGAATAAATTAAAAATCAGTCGAATTTCGCTCTTCGTTTTTCGCTTTTGTTTTTTGCTGTCACGAATGTCGCAATTTGTGAAAATTATTTTTGATTTATTTGCCCTGAATTTATGTTAATGCGAAATTGTTTTCGTTTCACTTTGAGCTGGGGCAAAGTGCAGTTGCCGCTGCCGCTGCTGCTGTCTGCTCATTAAATTGTGTACGTGGCAATATTATTACATGCCAGAGCGCAGCTCTATTATTTATTATATAGAATGATAGCATGGCCTCCCCCAACTGGGCATTCGCGCAAAATAAGTGGCAAAAAATTGTAAAGACGCTGAGCGGAAAAAGTTGCGCTGAAATCTGCGTGGCAAAAACAAAGCAGGAACTCCGCCAACTCCGGCAGGAAACTACGCTCTCAACTGTCTGCCAGGCAGCCAACTTCGGCCAGAGCGCGTTGCGAGTTTTCATAAATATTTATGACTCCATTAAGGTGTGCATAAGACACTCTGGAGGGCAGCAGCAGCAACGACAGCAGCAGCTCTGCAGGCTGCTCAGCCTGAGCGTCTATCTGCTGCATGAGCCACTCGTTCATGGCATTAGCTTTTTTCTGTCTCTTGTTTTGCGTAGGTGTGTGTTGCACTGCTGCTGCTTACATCTGATAAAATGCAGCATGAAGTTAATCCATGAAGCAAACAAGCAACAAAAAAAGCAGAAGAAGAAGAATGTTGGCTACAAAAACATTTTCGTCTTCGGCGACTTTTGCCAGAGCGCAAGTAACTGTATAAGATATCTATATAAATATCTAGATTATGGTAAGAAAAACCTGAACTATATGTATATATATATATATTTATAAATATATATATATATAAATATAAACTATCAGTAACAATATAGTATAGTCTAGAAATTCTCAAATTTTGTAATTTAAAATTTTAGGATTTTTTCAATCTTTTCTTTGATTAAATCTAAAAAAAAAAAAAAAATAAAGAATTTTGACAATAGCACAGAATTTCAGTCTCATTCCTACTGCTTGAATTATATATAAGCAAATTGTATATTAAATTTATAAATTCTTTATGTGACATAATGATCTTATCTTTATATTTTTTTTGTTTTGTGAAAATGCAAATACCGCATCAAACCTACAGCAGCGCAGCTCACAAAAAAATCCGTGAAAGAGCACGACAACTACAGCAACAGGAACATTTTAACATATAATAAGTAAGAGATGACTGACTAGAAGATACTCTGACCTAATTTTAATAATTTTTTATTATTATATTTTTATTACTAAAATTTTTATTATTATTTTAATTAATTAATTTTAATTAATTATATATATAAAAAAGATAATATTAATAAATTTAATAAGCGAGAGAATTTGATCAGAAATATATATATATGCCTTATATCAGGCACAAATATGTGCAGCAACAAAATGTATAAGCCCTATTCACCTTTGAAAGGACATCACTGGGTATAAGCAGTGGCCAAAAGCAACAGCCATGCAGCTAAATAGAATTCAAGTTGTGAACAGCATTTGCCACATACACAACGAGTCGCCAGTCGGGCCAGACCAGGCCCAAAAGAGATGCCGCAAGTGGCAAAGGGATGCAGCAGGAGGCAACAGCAGGCAGCCAGACGACAGTCAGGAGAGCTGGGAACGCCCACGTTCACAGCTTTCATAATGCATGCAAAAATGTATACATATATATATATACATATATATTTATATATATATTTGTGTATGTTGGCGATATATGTATATGAAGAGCTAAGTGCGAAAGTGAGTTGCATAGATGCAGCCAAGCAGATAGAGCAACACGGGTCACAGCCAAAGCAAACAAAAAAAAAAAAAAAAAAACAGAGGCAGATAAAAAATATATATATTCGTATGTAAATTTAAAAATAAAGAGGAATATAGATATATGGGAGTGAGGTAGTAACGGCTGCGTAATGCACACTAAGAAATTAATTATAAATTTTTAAGGAAATATTTGAGACATATTGATGAGCTCTTGAAGCAAGGACTTGGGGTCTATAAATAAATGGATATATATAAGGCATATATAGCGCAAATATATATCATATATATTATATATACTTAGCCCATAAGATATCTTCTCGCATCATAGTGCCAATTAGATCGCTCTTATGTGACACATGGTATCCGATAGTTCGGCATTGTCAGTTTAACTACTTACAGGGTATCGTTAAGCATAATACACTCTTTCAGAATAATCATATTTGCTGCAATCTGTATACTATAATCTTACTGTGCTAGAGCACTCTAACGTGGGTTACTGGGTATCTGCTAGTTGGGCATGCCTTATCACTGCACACTTACTCTGCTTTAAGGGCGTCAAAAACTTGTATTTTCTTTAAATTATGTGATAAATATGAATATACATATACATATACAAATACATATATATATATATTTATATATATATTTATATTTATATTTAGGAGCAGAAAGTGGAACGCCTGTAAGGACATGAAGGAAGCGGCGGCTACGTGACACATGTGACATGTGTGCCGGGTCGGCCAGGGCCGGGTGAATGGAACTCGGAGCCATGGGTTTATTAGTGTAAGTGCGTTTGGCGTCTGCAACTTGAAGACGGTAGACAACAGCATAGAGACTTATTTTTTAGCGTAATTGGAAGTCTCCGGAGTTGGTTAGGACGAGGTGTCTGCAGCTGAAGATGAGGAACTGTATGAGTTGGAATACTTCATTATGGTAAGGTAACTAAATAAGGATAGAGTTCCAGACTATGCAGATTATGCCTAATAAATGAATGTCCCTTAACAATCTCTAATTTATAGCGATCTACCTTATCCTCTCTGCCATTAGCCAAGTAATTGACAGCTGAGCTCACCTGATCCGTAAAGTTGTCCGTGTGAAATAGCACCTTCACGTAGCTCGTCTCGCTGATGAAGGTCTGCGGTTGTTCGGCTTCGCCGCAGAACATGCCCGGCTCGCGGCGATTGCTGACGTCTGTTTTGGCATTGCCATCAACAATCTGAAAGGACAACGAGCACAGCAGCGTCACATGGAGTCAAATCAAATGATAAGCGAGGCAGCGCGGCACATAAAGCTGTCAGCCGTTGGCCTGGTCAACAGTTGGGCCAGCGACAAAGTTATAAATTAGATTTGATTGCCAACCCCAAGCAGCTCCCGCCCACCTATAAATCAGTTGCGTGTAACTCACCTGCAAGAAGCCGCCCTCGCACTGGGTGGCATTGAGCAGCTGCCCCACCTTGAACTTCTTGAAGCGCAGACGCAGCACAAAGTCGCGCGGCGCACCTTTCAGCGTGCGAAAGCGGTACCAGCAGGTGAGCGGCCTTCCCACATTCTGATTGGTGACCTCCGGCGAACTGATATCCTCGAAAATGTCCACAGTCTTGTTGCAGTGATCCTTGGATACATCCGAGGAGCTGCCGCCGCCACCGCCGCCACCACCACCGCCGCCGCCGCCGCTGCCGCTGCCACCTGCAAAAAATAAATAAAATAAAATATGAGCAAAAAATTGAGGCTTATTAAGAGTCTACAACTCGTGGCGGCAACCGCTGAAATTCATTGTGCCTAATTTATACAGCGAATGCATAAATGACAAAGGGACATTGTGCTGAATTTGTAATTCGAGTCTGGGCGGCTGCTGCGGCTGCTGCTGCTGCTGCTGCCGCCCGACCAAAATGCAAAAGACGCAATCGTCGTCGTCCCTGACTGTGACAAAGGCCATGCCAGGACCTGCCCGCCCGCTTGCCCGACCACCTCTCTCTCATTCATGCCCCCTGGTGGCACTTCAGCAGTCAACCCGCGTAAAATTTTGAGCACTGAGTCGACTCAAGTCGCGTCGTGAGTCGCAGAGTTTTGCGTTTTGTTGTTGCTGCTGCTCTCAATGGTTTCTTCTACAGAAATTGTTCAGCCGGGCATATTGTAAGTTTGCTCCAGCATCAGAATGCCGACTGCAAAGCAAACACACAATTTCTATACCTTATTGCTCAACTATGAAATACTCCCTGGCAACCGCGGAGAAACTAAAGTATTTAAGTCTAAGAATAATTATTGTTATTAATATTACAGGTCGCTGCGAATCTGAGCAGCCCATGAGTGTTTTGAAACATGATTTGAACAATAAATAAATATTAAATCGGATGAATTGACAGGGATTCAGGAAAGTTTCTAAAATTAAAATACAAACTAACCCTAAACAATATTATACCTGCATATTACAACTTTTTTAAGTAACTGTTAACTATATTTTTTGTAATAGTTTCGAGTGGGGTCCGAACTGTTTTAATATTTTTAAAAATAAATATAAATGTAACAAATAATTTAAAAAATTTAAAATAGAAATAAAAATAAATAAATAATTAAATATGCATAAAAATATTTAAAAAAAGGCAATTTTAAATGAATAAAAAATGCAAATATTAAAAAAAAAACAAATTAACAAATGAATGTACTAAAAAAAGGTGTTAAAATTAAATAAATAAATGGGAAATATATAAGCGGCAAATATAAGTTTATAAATTAATTTTAAATTATAAAAAGTAAATTAATAATAATAATAAAACAAATAAAATTAAGTAATAAAAATTATATATCATAAATAATATAATAATAAGCAATACTTATAGCGATAAGATTCAACTGCATTTATTTATTATTATTATTATTACTATGTAGCTGCCACACCTATATAGCTTAAAATGCTTCAGCCTTTTCTCCACATTCCCAGGGTATTCCATTATTTTGTCAACATTTCAGTTTTTTGTAATCATTAAATTTTGCTGGTTTTTGTCTTTGAGGCACAAACAAAGTTTCTACGTGACCAACATTTTTGAGTTCTCGTTGGCGTTTCCTTTGATTGTTTGGTTTTGCATTGCATTGTCTTTCTCTGATTTTTTTTTTATTTTTGGGGACAAGGTCTTTGAAATTAATGTTGATTTCTGTGTGGTCAGAATTTGCGCAGGGTTGACTATAAAAATGCGGAAGGAAATATTTGCTTTGTGTAGGCTTATTAGTTGACGGCTTGGGCGTTACGGGCAAAATTATGATAATAATAGCAATAAATATATAGATATGTAATATAAAATAGAATAACAATAAAAATTAAATTATAAATAAGAATAATATTTAATAGAAATAAAATTTTCAAAATATGCAAAATAATTAATAATATAAAAAATCTTAATAAAAAAAATTAAATAAAACATAATATAATATATTATATAATAACAAAAAATTAAAGGCGAAGACTTAAAAAAGACTACATCTCTTGAACAAAAAAAAAATTAAAATAAAATTTAATATAATATATTATATATATTAATAAACTAACAGAATAGTAGCCTTATTTGTGTTATAGCTCTGTAAAGCTAAAGCACTTTTCCTCATATACAGATATATACATATACATATATGTACATATATATATATAAATATATTTTAGTTATATATACAGTAACAAGGATGGACTTATCGACTAACATACTGAGCCTTAGACAACCCTTTGGTCTCTCATGAGCTCATATACAAGCGGTAAGTTACGCGTAAGCAACTATAAATCAAGCTTGTCAAAACTGTAGTATTTCAGTCCATCAAATGCTTTGCAGCTCATATATCTTGGACTGGAGGAGCACATCCTCTTTGGCTGGCAGCTGCTCGGGCCAAGCATTAATCAAGTTACTTTCGAGCTTTGGCTAAGATAAACACTTCAGCTCATTATAATTCATACTGATTTACTAGTGTTTACCAGCTCCGCTGCTCGTCAGCTTCAAAGCAAATTGTGAAATTTAATTTCAGGAATTACGAGCCCTTTTCAATATTCAAACATCCGCAAGTTAATCAAAGTGGGCGACGCGGCGTTGGCGGCGTTTTTAAGACCCCGGCGCAGACATCAAAGGATTAATGAAATGTAATATATGCTTTAATTTAGCTTAAGGACACACTAAGCCAAAGAGCCATGCAGAGAGATGGATTTCAAAGAGCCGGGCGAATCGATACACGGCGAACTCGTCAAAATTTGACAAACGCAATGCGCTTAGCTGCAGGCGTCTGTCCGCCCGCCCCCAACAGCAGTCCAAAAGCCACCCAAACCACTAAACCACAAGCCACCAACGTCGTTGGCCCCCTTCAAAACCACGAACACAGCACGCGCGCAAACAGCACAGAGGGGCGCCTGTGCTCCCCAGCTCCCCAGTCCATCGGGCGACTCCACTCCACTTTAAGACGCTGCCAACACACTGGGCCACTGAATAATAAATCTGTTTAATTTTTGGAATAGTCTCCAAAGACAAACGACTCCTTCTCTCTTTCTCTCTCTCTCTCTCTCTCTCTCTATCTGTGCGGCGTACTGTCAAAAGATAAACAATACAATGGCAGCTTAAGTTGGGTAATTAGTGGCTACCGAACTTACGTTAACTATTTGACAGCAACAAAAGCATATCATAAATGAAGCTAAATTCGAGATGCTGTAGAAATTGTAGCAGGAAAGGAAGTGCTTGACTAGGAAATACCACGCAACCAGTGGAAACTCGGCTGTTTTTGAAGCCCTTGAACTAAGTGCAAATGGTTTAATAATAGATATGTGTAAGAGACTGTAGCAAATATGGCCGAATAACAACAGCTCAACTTCTAATATTAAACTCTTTGAAAGAAAAAAATAAAAAAACAAATTGACCATTAAACTTAGTGCATAACCCATGCAAATTAAATTTTTGTATATCTTTTTTGAAGAAATCGATAACAATCGATTTTAAACTTGACATTTAAGCATCTGTTGAACTATTAGAGCTCACAGCATTTGGCACATAGGTCATTCTATGGCTCCCACCCCTTCAAAAATCATTCAAAAACTCAACAGTAGCAATTTATGGCATTCCAGGTATTTGCCCGTCATGCACTCCCGCCTTCAGCACGCTTGCTTAGTTCACGCTCATGCGACTGCAGCTGTGGCACTAGTAATCTATCACTGCGCTAAAGCCTCTGCCATAGACCATGATTTACACACTATTTGCAGAAGCAACTGGTGCGAATCGCATTTGAGGATTTTGCTTCATGTATTCTCTTTTACCAGATTTTTGTCTAGCTGCCTCGACTCGATACTATCATCACATAAGCTACGCCCCATAAACGGGTTAAGAGCACATTATGAAAAAAAGCAAAAATAAAGCGAAAAAACAACAACAACAACAACACAGACAGTGAACGAATCCCTGATTCAAAGTCAGCTTGAACAGTTAGTTCAGCTGCCTTCCGTCGGGCCGTCCGTCCGTTCGTCTGTCGGTCCGTCCGTCCTTTGCCCCCGCTTGTCTGAGAGTCTCGTCTTTCTCATCGATTAGTTGCGCTACGTTAGCTTCAAATGGCAAACAATTGTAGTGAGGACTATCAAGAGAGTTAGAGAGGGAGACAGAGAGAGAGATAGAGTGAGAGGCAGAGGCAGAGTTAGACAGAGACAGACAGAGACGTCATACTTTAAAGATTACTTGACCTGGCATCGTCGGTTCACAGTCGAAGACAACAAACAAGGGGCGGACTCCGAACAAATGTCAAAGTCAAGTAGAAAAATTGTTAAGTCGGCTCCTGCCTTTTGCATTTTTATCCAAGTATCCAAGGACGCCCCCATGGGTGGGCGGGGCCGTGTATCTGCCCGTATTCCACATGTTGATATATTGTCAACAGACGCATGTCGCATTTGTCTCGGCTTTGCTCGCCTGTCTGGCTGCCTCCTCTAGGTACCCGTCCCGCCCACCGCCCTCACCTTTGCTTTAGTCCTGTTTCTGATAAAGGTTGACAAGCGTCTGCGGCGCCCCCGCATTCAGCTGCTGCCGTTGTCAACAGTCACTGAAAATCGATTATGAAAATCGTTTTGCGGAAATTTTTCACGCACAGCCGCTGTAGCGGCGAGAGACCCTTTCATAGCCGGAGCCGGCTTAGATTGTCGCCTCACAGCTTTTTGCATAAATATTTTAATAGAAATTCGTGCTTAAGCGGCTTCAACTATTTGCAGCTGACTAGACTCCCTCGAAAGATTGCTAAATTGATGATTGATGCTCTTTATGCCTATGCCAATCCCTGTCCCGATCCTCTGCCTTCTCTCGGATTCACTTAACAGCTCTGGAAACTGGGTCCTGACGCCTGACTCCTTTCCCTATTGACTTATTCAAATAACTCATTCGAAATTTGATGAGTATCCCAAGTAATAAAATACCAACATAGAATTTGCATATTACTGTGAAAATGAGATTTTCACCATTTCCCAGCACTTGAAGTGGATAAATCTTTCTAAGCATTGTCCAAAGTATTGCTGAAAAGTGAATTTAAGGGTAAAGCAAGCACTAAAAAGATAAGCAAAGCAACTCAAAAATAAGTGGGGAGTAGCGAGAGTAAAAAAAGGAAAATTTGAGAAGAAAAGATGAAAGAGATAGAAATAGAAATGCAGAGAATAGAAGGGTTTAAAAGGAAGGACACAGGAAGGCAAGGGCAGAGATGAAGAGAAGGTGAAAAGAAATAGAAGAGAAGATAAGGAAAAGATGAAGATAAGATAAAAGAAGAGAAGAGAAGAAATGATGAAAATCAAATAATGAGAGGAAAATAAAATAATATGAGCGAAGATAAAGAAAATATAAAAAAAATTATAGAGCAAGAAAAATGAAGCACAGAGAGGACAAGAGAAAACAGAAGAGCAGAAAATATATGAACTGATATGATAAGAAGAGCAGAAAATAGAACAGAAAATATGACAAGAAAGGAGAAGAAGAAGAAGTACGAATTAATTCTTACTTCAGAGTTTCGTTCTTCAATAGAGTAAAAATTGTTTGAGATCAGCTCAAATTCTTAAAAAATTCCATAGATATTGTTTCTTTCTTAATTTACTTATATTGATTTTAAGTTCTACTTCCTCTTTTGCAGTAACCATTTAATAATATTTATCGATTTAGAGACCTTTCTCTCTCTCCCTCTCCACTCTGGAGATTATGCATCAGCACTTGACAATTAAGTGATTCGTTTCACTGGAATTGTGCAAATATCCAAAATGAATATAAATGACTTAACGCCTTAAATGCTAATGGCCAGCAAATTCTCTTATCACACACAAATTTTCCTTGGTTTTTCTTTTTTTGCAGCCCGGTTTTTATCTGGCTTTGGAGCAGTTCGTTTTGCGGCCGGAAAATGAGGAGGAAAACTTTGAACAAGACAATTTGTTAAAAGCGAAACGAAGATGATGAAAGTATGTAAGTAAATATGTAAATATGTAAATATATATATCTATATAAGTATATGTATATATTTGCCTCGGCCTCAGCTGTCGTTGATAGATTAACTGTAACTGTGATAGATCATTCACTTAAATTATTAAAATTGCCTACTCAAATTTCACAGAAAAACGGACGAACTCGATGATTGACTGACTGAGTAACTGTCAGATTGATAGACAGCTCGAATGGCCAACTGACAAATCAAAGTTTACAAAAAAAAAAAAAAATGAAAAATAAAAATCGATACGTTAACTGAGGGACTATAAAAAAGGTTGGATTACAAAAAAAAAAGCTGCCAGCGAAACTGTTTCACCTGTCAAATTCTTAAATAAAAAATGTAGAAATTTTTGTTATCAAGTTTCTTAACATTTATTTAGCAATTAAATATATTTGCAAACTGAAATATCTATTTTATTTTTTCATTTAAAAAATAAAATATTTTTATTTTCAAAAATAAAATATTTTAAAATTATTATTACAAATTTATTAAATTTATGAAATTTATTTGTTAAACAAACAATCCTAACTTCATCTCTAAATATTTTTAACACATTCACAAATAAAACTCCCTTTTTCATAGCTTCCATCTGAACTATTAAAAATATTTTCATTGCACTTTCATAATAAAATTTCAAATTGAGCAACAAATTTACAAAAAAAAAAAAAGAATTCCATAAAAATCAAATTTATTTTTCAGTTTTTTCCATATAGCAAAAACAAAATTTTACAAATTTGTTATTTCAGGTTGACAAATTGAAAAATGTGTGCCGCATAAAGGAAATAAATAAAAATAAACCTTTTTTAGGGCGAGGCGACATTTAGCCCTCGGTGAAAGGGCTCAAAATGAAGACGAAAAGCGGATTTTGATGGGCACGCGGCAAAACTCTGAGGAAACTCATCAAGCATAAACACCTGAGGCATACCTGTGCCCAATTCAGGGTTTATATGCGAGTAAATCAAAAGCAAATTTACGTATAATTTTTGGGGCTGAGTTTCGAATTGAAGCCAACAATTGATTAGGGTAAGAATTTGTACGAAACTCTGAAGCGAATTTAATCTTCATTAAGGTGAAAGTTTTACCTGGTTCCGTTACCTCAGCTCTTAACACTTAATTTATCGGAGCCGTAATGCTTATTTCAAGTACCCAAAGAAATGGGCAAAGCCATAATCTGTTACTCAATTTATATTATAAATATTGGAAGAGCTGAAAGCGAAGCCCAAGCCGAAACCCCTCGTAAATGATTAATTACACGACTTAAATTTTGTGTTGCAATCAATTGTAGAAGAAGAAGAAGAGGGAGGAAGAGAGGAGAAAAAATTTAAGCAAATAAACAATTTCAATAAGCATCCACAATTTGGAGGGGAACCAAGAGCGTAATCCCTAATCAATCTGTTGACCTTCACAAGGGAAGACAAAGACAACGGCTCAGGCGGAGGCTGCGACAGCGGCCATAGGAGTAGCTATAGCTATAAGGGGGTTGCTGGCATTACAAGGTTTCTGCCATTAGGCAGCAATTAAAGAGCTCCAAATGAATTTATATACACATCCATAAATTAAACGAGCCAACACACACACGCACACTCTATAAACACTGCCTCGGGGTTTGGGCCAAGTTTTACGAGTTTGGCAGGCACACATTTGTAGTCTTCATTCATTTCATTTAAGTTAATTAGATTCAATAATTTTGAGGCCTAGAGCAGGCCTAAACGAAATGGCTGCTGCGTGCCCAAAATGCTTAAATAGCCAACATAAATTGAGATTTATATGGGCGCTTAGGTGGATAGCCGTGCCATCGCATCCCATTCCATTCCATTTCGTTCCATTCCATTCCATCTATAACATTGCAATTGAATTTTGCCAATTCGTAGATTTTATGTGTGCAGTAAAAATGAAAATTTAACGCGCTATAAAGGGACAAATTCATGTACTCGTAACGCTCGCTGCCCCACAGCACAATTTCTCCCGCCTTTTTATAGATTTGCGGAGCGGAAATCCAGCAAGAGGCTGGTCAGAAAAAAAAAGCAGAAAAAGATTGCCCATATTAAACGCTGCGGAAATTGTTTCATCAATTTGTTAATAAAACGGCACACACACAGGCACGCAGCCACGTACACACGCGTACATAGGGAGACAAATGTTTGACTTAATAAAATAAATTGTATAAATTGAAGTCTGTCATTTTGAGATTCCCAGGCGTAACATTCGGGCTGCCAGCACCCCCATCACAGAAAGGGCGAAAGATAGAGGGAGAGAGAGCGAGTCAGATGAACGAGGCACATAAAACATAACAAATTGCATGAAATTTACGTGTGACTGTGTGTTTGCTCTCTTCCACTGACGCTGCCGCTGCCGCTGCCGCTTCGACTGCCTCTGCCGCTCTCTTCTACGTACCCAAGCAATCTCCCAAATAAAATTGTCATGCATGGCATTCACTTCACAACCAGAGCGAGAGCGAAAGAGTGAGGGAGTGAGCGCGAGAGGCAGAGTGAGTGAGTGTAGTACATCAAATTTGCCGGCTCGTCTTGTTCGTATCTTAGTCAAAGACAATCAGTCGCACAAGTGTGCAAAAAGGGGCTGCGGCTGTCGAGCTGGCTGCCGCATGACAAACGTCTCGGCAACATCCTGTCAGCGAACTCTAAATGTGAGTGTGCCTAAAGCGCAATTTAAGCTGCAGCACATGATTCGCGCGCTCAGCCCAGCAGCGTCTAACGGCAATAAAAATGTTGCCCAAACACAAATAGGCTCGGTATTGCGATGTGAACTGAAGGGTTTAATCCAGACATTATGCTTAGCTAATTCGTGTATGTAAATATTTGATTAAGCGAATTTAGCTTGTATAATTTGCGGTTTTGAATAATAATTTATATTAAATATTTATTAAGCTTAATTACAAATATTTAGTAAACTAATATTAATTAATTAATATTTAATAAACTATATTAATTCGGTTTGTTCTTCTTCCTATTTAAAGTCCAGCTGTAATGAAAATTCCACTCTCACATTAAAAGAGTATTAAAGCTTTACTAGCTGGTCAAACTCTGCTTTTCGAGCGAATAAGGCTAACGGTATACAATTAAAGAGACAGCAGAGAAAGAATAGGCAGACAACAACAGCAACAACAATGAGAGCACAGGGCAAAGGCAAAGGCGAGTAAAAATAGCAGCTCAAACTGGATGCCTCCACACGTTCCACGTACTGATAAAAATAACGGCAGAAAAATGACTATAGAAACAAAGCAACAACAACAACAACAACAACAACAACAACAACAAAGACAAGGCAAACAATAGTCGAGGCCTCTGGTCGCTCAGCACACGAGCGAGTTCGCAATTTAATACGCAGATAAATATAAACAAGCGAAGGTGGAGGAATGAAATGAGGAATGAGAAAATAGAAGATGAACTCTCTTGGCACGCACATTGCTAAATTTGCTCATGTGTGTGCGAGTGTGTATCGCTCTCTCTCTCCCTCTCCTGGCTAGAGATGGTATGTGTGTGTGCAGATCGACGCGATATATTGAATGACAAGCGCGTGCTTCAGCTGCTGCTGCTGCTGCTGCTGTTGCTGTTGTTGTTGCTGTTGTCATTCTTGTTGATTATGTTGATGATGCATGTTGTAATGTTTAGGGTTATGTTCGCTGTGCTGTCTCTGTGTCTGACCCTCCTCAGCCCCAAACTGCTTGTCGTGTCGAAACAAAGCCTAGACACTAACATGAACAGAACACGGCCCATTCAACAACGAGCTGAGCAAATGCAATTTGTCCCAATTGTAAAACGTTCCGCCCCCAAGCGAACCGAAATGCCTCTTCTGGGCCCTGTCATCTTTGAGAAGTTTGACAGGCTTCTGGAGAGTGCGGAGCATGTTGGGGGCTGGCGGCTGGCGGCTGGCAGCTGGCGGCTGCCGTCGACCTGCATTCATACATATGACAGCTACGTGGCATGCCATTTGAAACGTTATTAATATTTATACAGCTCTTCATATTCACAGGAACTGCCATCCGATTAATGGATTCGTTTAATTTAACACGCCAACGCCAAGCGGGGTGGCATTGGAGGACTGTACAGAGAGCGAGTCAGATGAATAGAAAATATAATTACATAAGCGCTTTAATGAGGCCCAAACAGTAGTCTTAGCTGGGCTTACTTAAAGCCTTTTTGAGACTGGTGGAAATCAAATGGGACAATAGATAAGAAAGAAGTCCTGTAACTGAAGTACTGCATAGGTATAGGTTGAATAAGTAAGAGCGATCTATTTGGCATTGTCTGACTTGCATATACCCTGAATACCTTTAATCTCTTTAGCCTATTTATATATTTATAGATGCAAATATGAACCGAGACACTCACATAAGCGCACTTGCAGCTCTTCTTTGGCTTTCTAAACGCTATCTCATTGCCTATACGTTAAATATAATCTTGCATAAGTTCTAGTCGTCCTAAAATTTTTACCTTATATTAATCATATTTATAACTGTGCATATGCCGAAGTCCAACGATATATATTAAAAATTAATAATGTTAGCTTCATTTTTAAAGCATATGATGGAAGCAAAAAAATATATAAATTTTTTTTATATTTATCATCGAAATTTATATTTTGCATAATAATTTTATAGTTGAAATTACCATTATAAAAACCCTTTTGAGAGCTCAAAGATATATTATTAAAAATCAATTTTTTTTTTAGTTTTTAAATGATATGAAAGAATAAAAATATTTATAATATTTTTTTATAGTTATCATCGATATCTATATGCAAAATCATTGCCACTTTATAGTTATTAATCCGAAAAAAATATATATATATTTTCATCATAAAAACCCGTAAAAATAGCTTTTTAGAGGGTTTCATATACCATCTCAATTTCATATATTTTAATAAAAAAATTATGAGCAGCCCAAGAGATTTGGTTAATTATAGAGATTATGCGAAAGTTGTATTCCGCTCATAAGGAAGAGATCTCCTTGCTGCTTTCCATATCCAGGGTGAAAGAAAGAAAAGTTTTTTGTGAATTTGGCGTGTGAAAGAAATAATCATAAATTTTCATTAAAATTAAATTAAAAAACTTTATATATTCTAGAGTCGCGTGTAGCTGGGTGTAATAAACAAGTTAAAAGTCTAACCATAATTTGGTTGTTGTTGCTTTTGGGCAACATGAAAGTAAACAAGGCGGTTGAAGGAAACCATGGCAGCTAAGGACGCTAAGGATGCTAAGGATGCTACGGATGCTAAGGAAGCTGGCAAGCCCAAGGACTTTATAAAATTTATGCCACAACATATGTTGCTCTTGAACTTTATGGAGGAGTACTTCCTGCAGCACTGGGTACTGCCAAACCACGCCCACCTGCCCACTCCCTCGGTTTACTTGTTGTGTGTTTACAGTTTATGTGCAACTTATTTTTTGAGTAGCTTCCTCAAGTTGCGAGCAGCCGCCAAGTTCTTAACTTGCCAGGCGATTGCCTAGGATAAACCGAAAAACAAAAAAAAAAAAAAAAGATAAACAGAGAGGGAGAGAGAGAGCGATAGAGAGAGCAAACCTAGTCAAAGTTTTGCCTTTACGCTCAATTACAATGCAAAACTTTGACAGCAAAATAACCGCATGGCAAACTTGTGAGTGTTTCATAATACTTTTGCCCCAGCCCACTGCTGGCCAGCTCATGCAGGCCCGTTAATAACAGAAATTAAGTAAGTTTAATTATCAAACGTAAATATCTTAGATTTTGAGCATATTCCTACGTTGCCCTCGAAAGTATGCAACATTAATTTCTATGGCAAAGCATTTAACCGCAAGTTACACACACACACACACACTCTCTCTCTCTCTCTCTTTCTCTCTCACACACATCTATCATCTATCACATATAATTGCAAACAGTTGCATAAATTTGTCAGTGCAAATAAATCAAATTAAATCTCAACGCCGCATAATCAGAAAAGTAAATAAATATGCAAATAGAAGCAGCAGCAGCAGCTGCAGCGCCGCCGCAGCTGCAGCTGCATATTGCAACGAGCAAACATTGCATGAACAACATATATATTTCTCGATATTTGCTTTAACAAATTGCTTAAAATCACGACCAATGCAAAATGAACAAAGAAGTGTGCTATGATGGGGAGTGCACGACTAACAAATACTCTGAATTACATGAGCGCCAACAGTTGGGATTGGATTTTGGATTTTATTATAAATATAGTAATAAGTAATCGACTAGCAGATGCCCTGCATTTCAGTTATTTTTTATTTATAAAGAGTGAGGCATGCTTGACTTATAGTTACCCTACTATAAAATAGCCTAAACTTTTTTGATACCAACTCTTATCGTATCGTTCATGTTGTCATCCCCGACTAGCAGATACCCTGAATCAGAATTTCCTCTGCTAAACACAATGCAACGATCTATATACCTTATAAGATCAGCATCATCGCTCGCTCTGCGCGTTACACATCTATTAACAAAAACAATATGCCTTAAATATACGTTTTCAATGAGTTTCTCTGGGCATAAAATAAATTTGTGCGGGAAAGCAAAACAAAAATTTATTGCATTTGAATTTGTCGCACATTTTTGTAGGGGTTCAATGAAAAAGGACAAACGGGGAAAAGTCGACAAACCGTTCCATAAACAAAACGTTTCGAGCGTGATGAGCGTGCATAAAACAATTACTATAAAATGTTTTCTCTTCGCTCTTCTTTCTTTTTTTTTGTTTTTGTTTCAGTCGTAATAAATGAAATGAAAACAAATATCACGCCAATCCATACAAAATTTAACACACACAACACAGACACACACACACGCACACGGAGAGAGCATAAAAAAGGCCGAAAGAACAAATTTTCTGCTGCTTTTTTGCCACAAAAACTTTTTTCCAACTTTAAATCTGATAAATTCGCATTTCGTGCGTACAAATGTGGTCGAGTGCTTAAGTTGTACTTTAAAACATACTCAGAAAAAATGGTATATATATGTATAACTGTGATGATGATATATCTTTCATAATGTATATAAATATTCATATTTTTGTACGTCTATATATTTATTTATATTTATGTAAATATGGAATGGAGCACATTTTATAGCTCAATATATAGATTGTTAAACTCAATTTTACGGGAAATTGAGAGCTAAGCAATTTATTTTTATATCAAAATTAAATAAATGAATAAAAATTATATATATATATATATATATATATATATATATATATATATATATATATATATTAAAAATAAAAATTATATTATAATATATATATATATATTAGAACTATGCAATTTTTGTAGTATTTTTTAATATTTTCTAATAAGAAATTTATGAAACCCTTCCGAAAAAAATCTTGGAAATTATGTTAAAACTTTATCGGGGGTGGTGGGTATACAGAGCATAATTTAATTTAATTTCTATTCTTTTAGATTATTTATGCTGGTTATTCACTAAATAAAAAAATGTTATTTTTTTCAATGTATAAAATTATTAAACAAAAAATTGTTTTACTTATATAAAAACAATATATAAATATTAAAATAGTCTCTTTTGACTGAACAGAGACTTGCCAGAGCAGCGATATAGACATAATAAATATTATAAATATATAAAATGTGTATATTTAATTTGATTAATATTAAGTATATATACTAGATATAAATATATATATAATTAATATATATTTGTAAATATTAAATATAATATACTTATATAATATCAGTTCAGTTGCCAAAAAAGCAAAATCAATGCGATACTCGAAACTTTTACTATATTTATTATAACTTCACTTTTTAGTTTATTTATTGCTTATTGATGGTCTTGATTTGTATATCACTCTACGTATATAACAATAAATTTAAGGAAATAGAATTTAAGCCAAGCTGCAAAACTTCAAACTCGCAGCTCTGAATAGCAGTTCAAAGGCGTAGCTCAGACATTTAAGCCAAATGAGTTTTACGCTAAGCGATTTTTTGTCAATTTGGCTTTTTCAATAAGAATTCCTCGTCTCTCTCTGTCTCTCTCTCTCTCTCTCTCTATTTCTGTGTATATAAATATATATAGATATATCTATCAAAAGTAACATTTATATATAGTAATATAAAAGCGTCAACCTGTGCTAGCTTTGCGCTTGCCAACTTGATTAAGAATTTATATTAACAGCCAGCTCTTAGTGGCTTAAAGGGAAGACCTTACTGAACGCATAAGCATAAGCCTACAAATTTAATCTTTACACCTGCCGTGTTGCCAAAAGGCTTAAAATATAACAACAACAAAAATAAAGAGAAATTTTTAATTTTTCACATGAAATTTTTAAAGGGTTTTCCGAGGCAACAAAATATAATTTTTAATTGGCAGCGAAAAACAAACCCGATTGCTGAAAGGCTCAAAGCAGGTCAATATAATGCCAAAATTATGCACAATGAGCGTGTGTGCGTGTGCGTGTGTGTGTGTAAGAAAGAGAGGGGGCAATTACCGCGTCGTTTCATTATGAAATTTATCGTATTACGTTGATGAAATCATTTGAAGGCTGCCGTCGGCAGCGCGGCGCGCGCGGTAATTTCCCCATTGGCTGAGGCTGAACTGAGGCAATGGCTGTATAACTGTAACTCTGTGTGTGTGCATGTGTGTGTGTGTCTCTTTTGTGGCTTGGCATTGTTTCATGTGGCGCGCGCGCGCAACAATTACCAGAGGAAGAGCCAAAAAGGGGAGCAAGACTAACTGTTTCAGGCTTTGTATATATATACAGATATATACATATACATATATATATATATATATATATATATATATATATATACATATATATATATATATATAATTACACATGAATTTCAATATCCTGCGGCTGCCAGGCAGTCAGCCAGTCAGCCAGCCATCCGCTTCACAGTTATTCTATTTGCTTTAGGCCAACAACTTTGCTTTTTGGCTTTATGGCTGCCATTTGCCATATTCCGAGACAAATTTAAAACTTTAATGAGAATGTTAGAGGGGTGGGAGAGTGAGAGGGAATGAGTGATTCTCTATAGATTTCGCCTCTCTATTTGCACTTGTATTTGTTTTGTGCTCAAGCCTTTCTTCGTTCTGCCCATGGCTGAGTTGGCTGAGACGCTGCGCGTAATTTGGCCAAAAAGTTTTAATGTACTCGCGCGCAGTTTTGTGGCTGTATTTGTATTTGTTTTGTCTTCTCCGTGTGTGTGGGTGTTGGTGTGGGTGTGGGTGTATGGGCGTGCCAGCTGCCGCCCACTTTTGCGCCTTGTAATTGAGTGTAAGCGCTAATTGGAATTTTGATGAAGTTCGGCGTGAATTTCGCAACAGTTGAGCGGGCGAGCGGACAGACGAGCGAGTCAGAGGGGGCGTGGCAATGGCAAAGGGGTGGCGTGGAGGCCAGTCTGCAATTATGTAACTAGCAGCTAAAAATGTTTCGAATTTCATGTGGTCGCTGACTGAGCACTGTCCTTGTGTGTGTGTGTGTGTGTGTATGTGTGAGTGCTTGAGTGGGTGTGATAAAGCATCTTGTAGGCACTTGAGCTGGTTAACAAGTATACGCCACGTTGAACATCAACTACTACTTTCATGACTGTGGCTGCCTCCCTCAAACTAATGGCAATTTAACTTTGAGAAACTTTACTGAATGTAAGTATATATATATATATATATATATATATATATATATATATGTGTATGTTTCTTTATATATATAAAATCAATAAACCTTAGGCAAATGCTAAGAGGCTTATCGAATTGTTTGCAACTTTTAATTATTTAATTTATTTTTTTTTTATTTTTAATTTTTTAATTTTTAACTTTATATTTTTCATCAGCTGAACAGTAGCATTGTTTTTTGTGTATTTTGATCTTTAGATTTTGGAATACACTTTCATTTGTCCTAGATCTACATGTTTTCTGGCTTTTCCATGATATATATGTGTATATATATATATATAATTATTAATTATAATCAAATCTAGGGGAAATATAATTTACTGCCTAGTAGGCAGCCATATATATGCTGCTGGAATGCAAGTCTGTTGGGGATAATATAAATATTTTTTTATTTTTTAAATTTATAAACATAATAAATATTGCAATGTTTTAAACTTCATTAAAATAACCACATCAAGTAACAATACCTCAAAGGTAAAACTCAACTCAACTCCTCCCCTTCCTACGTCTTCAATTCATCGACATACCCGCTTTCCAAATTAGTGTAAATATCATTACAAAAGCAAAATGCAAACTTTATCATGACGGACCTTGCGGCAATTTGTCTTATTTCCTGCAGCAATATACAAACAAATATTCATAAACAAAAGCAACAACAACAAGCCGAAGCAACTTTCCAACATCCAGTCGAATGGACATATGCATATTGCAATGGCAAAAACTTTTAGTAAACCAATTTTTTGTTGTTTTTGTTCTTTTTTGCTGCTGTGTTGATGGACTGTCGAGAGTCGAGTCGAGAGAGTTGTGCACAAATGCAAATACGGTTGGCCGTTGAGGAGGCTGAGCTGATTTCTAAATGCACTTCCCTTTTTCTTTCACGATATGCATATATATATATATATATGTATTTGTATATGTATGTGAAGACTTCTTGTTCTTCTACTTTTGCTGCTTCTAGTCTTGGCTTGGCAAAATGAAAACATTTGCGGGCTTTTCTAGTTGATGTTGCCTGCTGCACAAAGTGCTGCAGTTGCTTTTGTAGAACAGGTGGGTCCACTGTTTACATAGCCCCAGCCATTCAAAAGGGAGCTCGACTCATGCATAAAAGGCTGCCAGCCGGGTAGACTTTTTATTATGTCACACAAGTGCTTCCTATGACACACACACACACAACTTCCTAGTTGAGGTTGAGGCTAAAAAAATAATAAAGAACCAGCTTTTTAAGAGTGGGGAGCAAGGGGACAGAGTCGACGTGAAAATACCCTATATTCAAATTAAATAAAAAATAAAAATAAAATAAATAAATAAATGAATCGAAAATGCATTAATAATAATATCAATCTAAATCTAGGTAAATCTAGATAAACCCCATTTTCTATATGTTCTCGCATGCCCCGAATTTTAGCATTTTTTTTTAATTTTTATTTTATACAACATTTCTGGACTTTATGCTCATTTGTTGTTTCCAATAAAAATAATAGTAACTGTAGTCCTGTAACTGCAATTTCATAAATTATTTTTACAATATACAATCTTAAAAATAATTGTAAAAATGTATACCCTGCAAATTGATTACAATTTTATAACCAGTATATGCCAATTCAAGGTATAAAACCATAATTTAAATATACCTATCATTGCATTACATTTTATATATAGGCTATTTACAAGTCAGTCATAATTTTCTAAAAAAAAAAACAATAGTTTAAGACAATCCTAACTGCCGTATCCCACAACATTGTAAAGATCAATATTCCCTTCTAAGTCATCGCTTTTACAGGGTATACCGAAACTTAAAGGCTGGACTAGCATATCAGAGCGGTTCCAGCTGCACACCTGTGCCTCGTTCAAGTCGCTGCACTTGAGCAACTGCCAAGCAACGAGAGTCCATTATGACTGCCACGCCCACTATTTGTGAGCGCTCCCCAAATGTGATTCCTTTGTCTATGCGAAGCCGTTGGTAATTACGCAAGAACTATAAACAGGCTTACAGCGGGACGGGGGAAGTCGAAGGCGTATTGTTTTTAGACATTAAAGCAAGAAAAATATACATATATTGTTAATTTAAGATTCTTACAGACTTTTCTGTAAGCTATGAAGCTAAATGAAGTTGATAAGCTAATTTAGATTATTTTTTGACAGAGTTCAGTGAGAGTATCTGTTGGGCTAAGCTGCCTTTATTAAATTTGTAGATTAGATTTTAAAATATATCCTAGACATAATAATAAAAGCTAAAAATTGTATAATAATAAAGTAACCTGAATAATATGAATAATATAATATTTTTGGAAATTTATTGCATAAATATATTAAATAAATATTTTTGCAATTTCTTAAAAAATATATCAATATAAAAAATAAATATATAAATAAAAAATATATATAATATATATATATATATATATATATATATATATATATATATATATATATATATAAATAAAGAAATTTTTGTTTATTTCCATTTAATATTCAATCATATTTCTATACATATAATATATACCATATACATAGCTAATAAAAATTTAGAACTTTCTATACATCATAGATATGCCATATTTATGGCTTCACTTTTCAATATTTTGTGCACCAGATTTATCTGCCCAATTTTCAGTTAGTTCGGGTTTACCCCCCATTTTCGTTTTTTGGAAAATTCCAATCAACGCAAAATGCTTTGTTCGCATCGTTAGCTGGGCGTTAGTTTGGGCCGACATGTTTGGCTTGATCTGCGAGTTGGAAAACTGCATATGCCAGGCATACAAAAGAAAAAAAGAAAAAAACAGCAGAACGGGGATAACTTTGAGGGCGCATTTTCATTATGCATATTTCATCAATGTTGCACTGCTGCCGCTGCTGCCTGCCACTAATTGAAATTTCTATTTTATTTCATTTTTTTTTGCGAATATGAATTGCTCGACACAAAGAAATTCGTGGCAATTATGAAAGAGGCCAAAGACTTTTCCCTTTAGGCGAGGCGGCCTATGTGTAGCCCTCTTCCCTTTCCCTTCTCTCTGTCTCAATCACTCTCCCTCTCACTGGAACTGCATCTGTATTTAGATGTCGCTTTTTCATTCAAATCTTTGGCAACCTTCAAAGCATTTTTCCAGCGCCGCTTTCAACTTCGTTGCCGTTTTTCATTTGGCAATTTGCATAGTTCAAGGGCTTCCCGATGCGCGATGCCCGGCTCTAACTCAGTTTAGCCAGAGATGCCGTTGCCACTTGGCAGCGACCCCAACAGTTTTTGCCCAAAAAAAAAAATAAAAAACAGTGCGAATAAAAAGAGAGAAAACCTGGCAACACTTTCGACTTTCGACTTTCGACTTTCGACTGTCGACTTGGTCGCGGCTAGCGCAACGAAATCAAATTTGTTGCAGGCTACAAAATTTGATTATTCAGCATGCGAGTGTTCTCTTTTGCTGCGAGCAGAGAGTGGGGAGTGTTAAGTATGCTGGTGTGTGTATGTGTACTGTGTGTGTTGCTAGATATTCATTCCAAAGCGCAAATCTGAAATTTAAGCACTGCCAGCTTGAATCAAATTACTGTAGCTTCGTGCTTCATTACAAATGTCGATAAAGTGAGCATAAGCGTGGGGAGTAATCGACTAGAAAATACCTAAAAAGAAATGAAAAAAAGAAAAATTAATACAAATAAATTATATTATTTATATATTATATACATATACAAAATATTCTTAAGTTTGGCATCGACTTTAATCAATATCTTAAAGAAAGAAAAAAATGGATAAATATACGGGGAGTGGATAAAATATATATCAACACATTTCAACTCCTTCAAAATTCATTAAGACCAAGTATTCTTTCAGCTTAAAAGTCCTTTCTACTCATCTCAAATAAAAAATATAAAAATTCTGTAAGAAATCCATTTTTGCCAAGGAATGCGCTCAATTCAGCTGCAATTGAAATTCCCTTAAATAAAGTGGCTCATAAAAACTTGGCTCAGCTTGTAGGCAGAGGCGCAAAACAAAGGTAAAGCAGCGCAGCAGCGCCACACCTGCCACAAGGTAAGCACAGCCCAAAAAAGAATAAGAAGAAGAAGCAGCAGATCGAGGTAAATGCAATGGCAACGTGAAGCTGTGGAGGCTGGCAGTTGCAGTTGCATGTAAATCCCTTTAATGATTAATGTAATTTCACGCGCCACTTAACGTTATCCTTGCAAGGACATTATACTTAATTGCAGCGTCAGTTTGAATTTAACCGAGATTCGCCTTGCCGTTGCCGTTGCCTTTGCCTCTGCCTGCCTCAGCCAAGCGCTTAAAAAATTTCCATTTTTTTTTGTGCAAGAATCAGACGGCAAGCGGCAAGCGGCAGGCGGCAGGAGGCTGCTTGCGGTCGTACCGTGGCGTGTCGAGTCTTGGTGTGAATTTATGAAAAAGATTTGCATGCTTGCGGGCATTTAAAGTTAAAAAGCGCACGATTTTTGTGTACACACATCATTTGCTGCTGCCACGGCTGCCAGGATACACCTGAGCTGTAGGACAGGCCATTGTTGCTCTTGCTGTTGCTGTTGCTGTTGTTGCGCAGCTGCAACTGGAGCTGCCAGTTTACGTTTATGGCGCAGCCATTTCGGGCGTCATGAAAATGGGTTAATTGCATAATTTGCGAATTTCATATGCAATCCACGGCCTCATCAGACAAGCCTCGCCACACGAAGAGTTCACTTTAAGCTTGTGTTTCATAATTATGAGCAGTTTGTGTTTTATGGTGCAGGCAGGTTGACTTTAAATGAAATACGATACAGATGGATAGATAGGTACATAGGCTAGCCAGCTGAGGTCATTGATTAGCTAATTGTATGCCATAAATGCCAATATTTTATTTTATTTTAGAAATGCAATTTCATAAAGATTTAATGCTACATTTTGTATTTATATTATATATATTATATATTTTATATTTTGTAATATATTAAAATTACTAATATATCTCATCTTTAAAACTGAAATTCTATTATTATTAATTCATTTAAAATTAAAATTTTAATTTTAATATTTTTATCAGCTGATCTTTCATATCTCACATAATTTTATATTTCAAGAGTAAATCTCTTTTTATTATTTAACTGTTCATTTTTGGTGTCCCATGTCACTTTCCCTAAATTGTGTCTAAAGAAATTCTAAATTCTTTCACTCAATTCTTGGTATCTCTTCAAGTGAAACATCTCCAATTTATATATTTATTTCAAGTATTCTGGGAAATACTGAGCGGTATCCCCAATACTCATTCTCGTATTCATTTTCAAAGCTAAGTTCATATTTCACTCATAGGCAAAAAAAAAAAAACGAAAAGAACAAATTTAGAAATTCATGAAAAGCATTTGTCTGAGCCCCGCACTTTTCGCGCTTAAATATTGTGAAATTTCTTAATTTCAATGAATTTCCACGAAAAGCTTAGACAAATTAGATACCGTTAATAATGCACAGTTAGACAAATTCATGAGCCAATAAATTTGATATGACATTGAGTCTGGAAAGCAAGTGGTCAAAATATTTAAGAAAATGTATAACAAAAAATAATTTTTAAAAATGTATAATTACTAAAAATACATAATAAAATATTTTTAACTATTTTTATATATAATTTTTCTAACCAAGAGATTGTCTCTTAAAAGCTTAGGCTTAGGCTGTTGAGCTGCACGTTCAAATCGGATTCCCTTCAAATCAATATTCAATTATTCAAAAATCCTGCTAAAACCCATAATCCAATAATCGTAGTTACCTACTCCCGCTGACCTGTGCAACTAATCTGCAAATCAATCTTAAGCCATTTCTCCTTTTTGAAAAGTCCACAGCGAATGCAGCCGAAATTCTTTCAATTTAAAATAAATGCCAAAAGCAATTGCCTAAAACAAAGTCTCAATCCGAGAGCAGACAGACAGATAGAGAGAGCACAGTTCGCAAATGGAAAATGCCAAAATATTTGCTCTTTCGTTAGCCAAGGCAAACAAATGAAGCAATGCGAAAATCAATGAACTTTAACAAAGCAAAGCAAAGAGCGAAAATGGCCTTAAAACCGAAAAAGCTCTCAATAACCAAAACAAACATAAGCGAGCTGATGTTGAGGTCTCTATCAAAATTGTATATGCAGGGATTTGTATTTAACTAAATTTCAGTGTGTGTGTTCTGGTGTATGTGTGTTTACATTGCTTAAATGCAAAAGGATAAACGTGAATGCAAAAAGTATTCGCAAATGAACTTAGTTTTCTTGTTAGCAATGCGCTTCAAAGGGAATTGTATGAAATTTCAGTTGGTACCAACAAATGGAAATCGAAATCGAAATCGAAATCAAATGACAAACTGCAACTCACTTTCGACTCAGTCAAAGTAAGAGAAAAACTGGGAAGGTTTACTGCTCATAGGGGCCAGGGGCAACTGCGGCAGTGCTTCATTATTGATTCCACTTCAGTTTGCTTTCGATTATTGCACAAAATACCCTAAAAATGAGGAGAGCAAAGAGGGTCCGTAAGACGACAAGTTTATAAGAGACTTTCGCCTCAGCTCTGCCCGCTCATTTTATATTCCTAGTATTTTTATTCTCATTTAATCTCTTCGAATCTGCAGGGCATTTGCTTGTCTGCCACTCAAACTTACAACAATTTGATTTATTAAGGTTGCGCATGAAAATGAAAACTAAGTGCAAATAAATATATGTTTAGAAATTTGTGTAAGCGGAGTGTAGAATTAAAATAATGAAATTAAAATAATAAAATATATTTTACATTATATTCAACAATAATATTAATATATTTTGTAAAATATTTAATATATTTTTAATATGGTGTATAAAATATTATATTATAATAAAAATATATTCATAACATATATATATATAATAATATATATAATAAAATATATTCAGAAAAATAATTACAATATGAATATGCTTTAAATTTACCTAATATATATATTATTTTATATATGCAATTCATTATTATGAATAAATATTAAAAATAATTTTTTTTTTAATTTCCAAATAATTTTTTATTGATAAATTATATATTTACTCTGAGAAATACCAAAATTTATTATTAAAAGTAAATTAATGTTTAAAATTCTAGAATATATTCAATATTGAGAATTCGAGAAAAGATAATGTATTCCTTTATTTAAATTTATATTTTAAATTTATATTCAGCAGCTGCCAAAAATGATGAGATACTGAGAAGTCGACTACGGCGGATGGAAATCAGTGCCTTAACCATTTGGTACACTGTCATTTTATGAACTAAGGCAAGGACACGCCTTTACACACACACAACCACACACACAGACTGACACACACACGCAGAGAGCAACATTTTATTACTGGCTAAGGCCACCCTTTGGTCGAGTCTTTTGGTCAGAAATGACTTTTGCCTTTTTGCGGTGAGCTGATGGTCAAAGCTAACAATAACAACAACATGAGTAATAACAACAATAACAACAACAACAACAACATGAACATGAACATGAGCACGAACAAGTTTATCTAAATTGGTAGAACGAGTTGGCCTGGCCCAAAAGCGTAGTCCAGGAGTACTTTAAGCTGTGGCTGAGTCTCTTCAGCTCCCAGCTCGGTATCTTTTGTCCGCTCGATGGTTTGTATTTACTTTTTCAATGTTTTCTTTTTATTTTCATCTGCTTCTGCTTTTGCTTCTTCTTCTCCTTCTTTGTATCTGTAAGTTGCAGCTGGAGGGAAGGTTGATTTGGGTCAACCTGATGTTTGCTGCTATTTGTTTTTATAGCCGAGTCCAAGTTGATTTTTGTTGTCTGCCCTGTGCAAAGCGCTCATCGAAATCACGCAAAACTAATTGGTTTGTTAATTAAAAAATTGTATTCGATGCGCAAAAATTGTTTTGTTTAGCAATTTGTTTGCAAGATATTCCTTGTAGCTGACCTTTTATTGATTTCCCTGCCCCAAGCAAAGGCTTCCATTATCCAATATCCTGCCGCATTGCACTACCGATTAAGTGCTACGAATGCCGTTTCTATGTTTTCAATGTCCTTAGCCAAAAGCCACAAAGCAAGCCAGAATTCAGTTTTTGGCTTGACTCTCTGTAGACTTTTTTTTGTGCTGTTGTCTTTTAATGGACTTGGATTAAGTTTTGCGGTCGCTTCGTTTGCTTCGTTGTCTGCCCCCATAAAGAAATAGCATTGAGAGTAGATCTAAGAATTCTCCTTTGTTTTCATTCGAAATGATATTATTTCAAGATGTTTTGAGTCAAAAAAAAAAAAATTGTTTTGATTTAATTTAATATATTTAATTTGCAGAATATATCTACTTAGCTTTAAAATAGAATTTCTTTATTATTTTTATTTTTTGTACATACTTCATATTACTAATTTATTTAAATATACTTTTAAATATTTATATTAAATATATATTAATATATATATTAAATATATTATATATAAATTAAATATATATAGATATTTTAATTTATTTAAATTAATTTTATTATATTTGTTTATATTATATACCATTATTTTTATAATTTTTATTTTTATTGCAAACTTTTCAATGAAAATTTTTGTATAATAAAAAAAAATAGTACGATCCCCCAAACACCTAACCACATTTAATTATATTTATAATTAATTATATAATTAATTCATCATATTTTTCCTTTCCGCAAACTTAACTAAAAATTCAAATTCACATTAAATTATTAGTATAAAAAAACAGCCTCAACACTCATCCAAAATAGTACTTGATATATCATTGTCTCACTTCATAATGCCAGTGACAAACAAATTCAAGCTCAAGAATTCATGCGTGTGACATGGGCCACAACTGCGACGGCAGCGACTGCCCACTTTGAGCTGTGCCCAATTTGAATAGATGAGATTAGCAGCAAACCCCAGCCCAAACCTCAGGCGCCTGGCGAAACCAAATTCCAGTTCAGTTGCCTGGCATTGTCAGGTGTGCAGAAATGTTTTGTTAGTCGGGTGTGTGGCGACGGCGGCAGCGGCGGTGGTGGGCTGGCAATGACGGCGCCAAAAATAACTGTTAATTCAAATGCAAAGGCAAAGGTAACGTGCCAATGGACCAACGGTCTCGACAACCAAATGTCAATGCAAACAAAACCAAAATGAGACAGACAGATATAGAGAGCAGGGGAGGCAGCGAGGGAGGTAGGCATCCTTTCAATGGCATGCGACTTGATTAGATATTGTTGCCATTGTCCCATGCACAGTTGTCGTTACATTCCAGCTGTACGACTCAAGCTCTGACTATCTCCCTCTCCCTCTCCATCTCCCTCTCTCTCTCTCACTCTGTCTCTCTGTCTCTGTCGCCGTCTCTGTCTATGCTTTCTAGGTGGTTTTTGTGCCGTTTGCAAGTTGGTTTCTCTAGCTGAAACGTGCTGCCATTAGCTTGCCACTACAATATGCCATTTGCCATTGAATTTTCATCGAACAGCAGCTACAAACTATTCTAGCTGCTTGCCAGCCATTTGCATATTTGTTTTTAGCTTCATGTCAGAATGCCATTAAACCCATGCACGTTGACTGGGTGGGCTTAAAGGGTTATTAAACTCTAAAAAATAAAAAAAAATAAAAAATAATAAAAAGGAAAACAATGCAAATTGACATGTGAACACGAAACTATTAAATAAATATTTCTTACAAGAATTTTAAAGTGAATTTTTGCATATTTTTTACAATATTCTTGAAAAAGAAAAGTTTTGACCTATATCATATAATATATTATAATTTGTTTATATATGAATGTTTAAATTATTATATAGATTATGGCAAAATATTTTTAATTTCTTTTGAGCTTTAAAATATTTGTTGGGCAATAGTAAATTTGTTATTTATTTTATAAAATAAATTTGAAAGAATTTTAAGAAAAATTATATTTATTAAAAAATTAAAATTATTAAAAAATAAATTATAAATAATAAATAATAATTTTTCATATATTTTACATGAGTTTTTCTAAAGATTTAGCAAGATTCGAACAAGAATCGTTTATTAATATGATACCATGGTGTACATAGTATATGTAGCCTATATCTATCACTAAAACTCTGCTAAGATTCTAAGCAAAATGCCGAAAAAGCTTCAAAACTATATTACTATTTTCTATTCTAAATTTTTAATACATTAAAATATTCCGATATAAATTTATTTCCCGTCAGTGCTCACTTCTCTAATATCAAATCTACAAATTCCCAGTTAAACTTACAATTTCCACTCAGCTTTCGAGCAGCCCTCGCTCGACTGTAAATAATAAATTGACAATTGCAAATTGTGCTGTGTAACTGTGAAACGGTTTCAACGTCAAATGTCTATATAAATTGCACTTGATTGGCCTGATTCAGTTTACCAGGCAATGGCATAAATTAAAATTGAGCTTCAATCCAGAATGCCAATGGCAGAAACAGTTTAAGCAACAGTTAAATAACACATCACTCATACGCCACGTTCTCCCTCTCTCTCTCTCTCTGGCTCTCCACTTTTTCTTGTTATTTATTTAAAATGTATCCGTAGTTGCAGGCCCATTTCTTTTGTTGCTTTCTGTTTCCAAAAAAAAAAAACTGTCACATCAAATTATTTTATTTATGTAACCATAAAATTTACATTCATATTTATTAGTTTTCCATTTTCATTAGAGGAAAAAGCTTTTCTTGTTTTTCCTTGCAGCCAGCAGCCAGAGAGCCTCCAACCGGAAGCTGTAGACATGTCTAAGCGGCTTTTCATTCGCCCAAGCTAAGGCCTTGGCCAAGTTTTGTGCTGTTTGCTTTAACTTGTCCTGGCTCTTAGTTTTGGCTACTTTGTGGCTCCTAATGACCGGCAGCTTACATGCGACCAGAGAGTTTAATTCCCTCTGCCAGCAGAGCACATTAAACGTACGCTTCATTGTCTCACAATGCTCCAAAACTGCTCAAATGTAAAATGCTGTAAAATGCATTGGCTTAAGAGGAAATTACTCTGAGACTTAAACGAGTCCAGTTCAAGTTCTGCTGGAGTATTTCAATTATTAAGCGAGTTACATGGAACAAGATTATTTAAAATTCATTTCAGCAGCAGATTTTTTATATTCATTTGTGTATTGTCTTACGATTTATGTAATATGAATGAATTGCATGAAATTCTAGACAGAAAGCTTTAATGTTTATGTATTTTTCTTAAATTGATTCATTTAGTTGAAGAGCGTAGACAAATGGGAGCCTTTTTTCAGAAATGTTTATAATTTATACATTTTTTATTTATTTCCTTTTTTTTTGACATTTTTATATAATTTATATTTTTATGTATTTTATACATTATTATTATTTTTATTTAACAAATATATTAATATTTTATTTAATGTGAATAGATATAAAAATATTTGTTTTTTATTTTTGAATTTTATTTATAATATATACATTAAATAAATAAAATAAAATATTTAGTTTATATATATAAACTAAAATGTATTTAAAATTTTGATAAAATACATTTTTAAAATTTATCTTTATAAAATAATAATAATTTATTTTATATTTTATTATATTTAATTATTTGTTATGTTTTATTATTATTATTGTTTATTTTTATATTTATTATTATTTAATTTTAATCATATGTTCAAAGATAAAACAGAAATGTATTATTCTTTACATCATTTTATTATTATTATTATTATTGTTATATTTTTTTCTAAATACCTAAACACATAAAATATATAAATTTGCTTGCATTTGGCTCGATCACTAATGGAGTTAATGCACTTAACCAAGCTGTTGGCACATACGCTTAAAGTGAAGCACTTAGTGCGTTCATTTGTTGCTGCTCGCTAACGTGTTTACTTAGGCAAATGCAAATAAATTTAGCAATTAGTTCAATAAACAGGCAATTGCCATTAAAGGCGCCAGGGCCAGCGCCCACGCCAATACCGATGCGGATGACCATGGCGAGACCGGGGCATTTAATAAAAGTTAATCAAAATGCATGGACAATGGCTGGGCTCAAAGTGGAGTTAAAAGCTCGACGCGGCTATGGACTAAACTGGCCGATGCCAGTGAAAGGACTTAACAGACGGCGCATAACTAACTAATTAATATTAATGCGCAGCGAATGCTAATTATCAACACACACACGGAGCTGGAGGGAGATATGAAAAACAAAAACAAAATGAAAGCAGGCAAAGTATTTTGCACACAATCATATGAAACGTGCACGCAAGAAATGCTCAGCGCATGCATAACATAACAACAACAAGGACGAAGAGGCAGGACGACGAAACCGAAATGGAAAAAGTTTGAGCGCCGTCTGCATTGAAATGCACACAAATTGAAATGAGCGAGCTCTCAAAAGGGGCACGGTTGGGGGCTTTTTTCGGCCATCCACACGTGTTGGCCATTTCAAAATGTAAACGTTAGTGTGAAACAGACAGACAGACAGACAGAGAGAGAGAGAGAGAGAGAGAGAGAGAGCGAGTCCATCATGGGATCCAGATTACAGTTTCCAGATTTTCAGATACCAAAATCCGCTGCCATATCCGCCGTTTGGCAACTCTGTAGGCGCTTATTTGCTTATTCATAAGCAAACATTAACTTAATTTCCATGTGAGAGTGTATGCGTCGGCGTGTGTGTGTGTGTGTGTGTGTCTGGGTACGAGTGTGTGCAAGTTTGTATAGCAAAAAGCATTCGCGAAATGTGATTATCAGCGTGAAGTGAGAAGGATGCACACAAATGCCAGCAGCTGCTCAATAAAGTGACTCGTCTGAGTGTGTGTGCGTCTGTATGCTTTTATGCATGTGCATACGCCCAGTTAATGTTTATAAAACAAATAAACGTAGCCAGCTGGCAACTTTATAAAAAAATATTTTGTTTAATTGATGGCGGCTTGAAAGAGTTTGATTAAGGCTATCAAAACAGAGACTGCATTTAAAATACGAGTTTTAATTAAAAATTTACTATACAAAACTGAAAGACTAACAAAATTTTACATAAATGCAAAATATTCAAAAATATCCTTCACATATTGAAATAAATTTAAAAATGTTTATATCAAAAAAAAAAAATATATATATATATAAATATAAAAAATTATTACCTAGCAGTGAAAATATACCAAAAATAAATGTTTAACTATTAGAAATTGCTATTCCCAAGTTTTTAACTTATAAAAATTAAAAAAAAAAAGTAATTAAATATTAAATTATTAACAAAACGAAATATTATTGAATGTGAATGTGACTTCTGAAAATGCAATTGATATATTTTCTGGGAAATAAATATTTTTTGTAATTTATTAAAATTAGTAAAAATAATAATTATAAAAAAATAAATCAAATTTTATTATTCACATAATATATACAAAATAATATTGAATAAGTAATAAGATGTGAATAAATAAACAATATAAAAAATAAAATTTAATTATAAAACATAATATATAAAATATGTAGTAAGAAGTGATTGAATAATATTTATTCAAATAAATTATTTCTGACAAAAAAATAATTTCTATTCAAAAATGCACAAACTTTCTTAGCTTGTTGCAAGACAATCTTTGTCTTAAAAGTGAGCTTGAGGATTAAGCGACAGTCGAATATTCAGCTATTCAAATAGTCGAGTGCTTGGCAGACGCATTGACATTGTGAACTTCAGGCGAAAACTTTTGCCGTCAACAGCGCCAATCAGCGCCTTGAAGCAGACTTCAATTTGTAGACTTTGCAGTCGCAGCAATTAAGGCTCTGTCAATGCACTTCGCATACTAATTAACATAACAATGACTGAGGTTTGACTACACTCGAATAATGATTAGGCGAAGGCAGCTATAACCGATTGAGCTGGGCACATTCATTTGTGGCCAGTTGAAGGCAGATTAGTGATGAAAGTGATGAAAGTGAATAATTTATATAAAAGATAAAGATTTAAATTTAATAATTGGAAAAAATTAAATAAATTAAAAATAAATAAAATTAAAAACAAGTAATATTAAAAATAAATAAAATTTATAAAAATTGAATTAAATTAAAATTATATAAAAAATCCGTTTGTTAATAGACAAAAATAAATTATAAATTTTTAACTTTATTTTCAAATAGATTAGAAATGATAGAAAAAACTATAATTTATAATAATATATTTTATGTAATAAAATAATAAGATAATTTATGCAAATTTAAGCATCCACACTCATTCCAAATTTTTATTAAACTCCATAAATGATACAACTAAAATCCTAATATACCCCATAATTAACATTTTAATTGAGCAGAGAGACGTATGCCGCATACACAGGGTATTCAGTGTGCAAACGAAGAAGAAGAAGCGCAGCAACTGCGTCAGTGAAGCAAATAAACAACAGCAACAGCCAAAAACGAGAGGGGCAGGCGCGGGCGGTAAGGGAAAATTTGCGAAACAAACAACGACGTCAGACGTAACTTTGTTTCTATATAAATTTATAAACGAAACACATGCAGCATGTGTGTGTGTGTGAGTGTGTGTGAGTGTGTGTATGAGTGTGCAAGTATGTTTAAGGATAAAGCGCAAAGTTTACACTCACTCACACGCTGTGCTGCACATTGAGGCCATTTTGTTAATATTTAATATCAAATAAAGGCCGAATGCGGCGTATGGCGAATGGTGGTGGGAAAAACAGGCAACGCCAACGGTCAACGGAATTGAAAATGTGGAAATGGGGAAAATGGCAAACGGCAAATGGCAAATGGCAAATGGCGAAAAGGATAACCAACTGGCCGCAAGTTGAGTGAGTTTTGAATAAGAGTGGAGCCAGTGGAACTGCTGAAGCTGCTGGCGTTGCCTGTCCACTTCGGGCCACAAATGAATCCATCAAAATTGACCGCAGTGGATGAGGGAAGTGGAGCTCAACTCTTGGCTGCTCACGTGTCGGTGTGAAAAATTGTTGAGCACTTTGGAGTCATTTTTAGAATGTGCGTAAGGCTGGTTGACTGGCTGACTGGCTGGCCGACAGGCAAACGTGCGCTAAACTCTAGCCATTTATTTGGCTTGTTCTGCTAGGTTAATACCCAATTACTGTGCAAATTACTTCAAGTTTTTACCCAAAAACTAACTTTTTCAAGCTATGGACAAGGCACACGTGTGTGCGAGTGTGTGCGTGTGCGTGTGTGTGTGTGTGTGCCATTAAAGTTTTTGCATGTGCCTCGAGCCTGAGACGTGCTCTCATGCAACTGGATGGATAGACGCTCACGCACTCAGTCTGTTCCTCTACCTAGCTCTCTCTTCCTCTCCCTCTACCTGCCCGTGTCCATGCCTCACACACACACACAGAGATAACATTTAAAGCCTTTTAATAAACGTCATAATTTGCTTAAAGTTTTCACATAACCAGCTGCACCAAATTGCTTCAAGTTGAAATTCCACTTAAATGTGCCTGAACGTACTTAACAGCTAAACAATTTTCAAATTATGCTAATAGTTTTTTGCTCTCTATTTATTAATATTAAAATTTAAATATTCTGTTGGCATTGCTGGCTTGAAACTTTTAATTTGCTGTGCAATTATATCAAATGTGTTTAGAATTCAATTTAAAATATTTTTGCAAAACTAAATTAGAAATTTGCAGTCAAAGGTTCATGGAGTACAATTTATTTCTAGCTAAAATATTAATTTAAATAAAATAAAAAATAAATTAAAGTTAAATAAATATATAATTATTTATATAAGTTAAATTGGATAAAAACAAAAATTATTCAAATATATATATTATTGCTCAAATGATGCAGAAGAGTTGCTGTCTATATAAATAAGATAAAAATTTGAATTAAAATAAATAAAAATTAAAAATAAATAAAGCTCAACATTTATTATTCTCTTAATATTAATATATATGATATTATCATTATTAGCTTTGCCTTTAAAATATAAATATGAAAAAGAAAAAAATATAGAAAAAAAATCATATAAATATATAAATTCCATATAGCCTGCTCAATAATTACACTTCATTATCAGGCATCGCTTTATGATTTCAATACCTATTTAAGCCTCTTCAACAAACGTAAGCCAACATGAAGTCTTGAAGTTACTTAAAAAAAAAACCACAATAAAAGCCCAGGCAAAGGCAGGCAAAAAAGAAACTTTTTATCTCATAGATTCGCTTGTTCAAACTCCCGGGACTCATCATCAAAAAAATATATACATATACATATATCTCTTTGGCTGTGCACGTTTTAATTTTTTGACTTAACAACAACAGAAACGGGTAAAAAAAAAAAAAGGAAATAGCGGCGCACATTTGGGACAAATAGCGAGCACAATATGCTATAGTCAAAAACCTGGCCCTCGGGCGAGCAGCAAACTGAAACTGAAAATCAGAAGCGACGCCGCTGACAGTCAGCGAGCAGCGGGCAGCAGGCGAAATGCAAAACAGCGGCACGAGATTACAGCTCAGTTCAGTTCAGTTCATGCGCCCAAAGGAGCGCAGCAAACTTTTACTTTGACATAACACAAAAACACACCCACACCAATATATTTAAAAAAGAAAAGGGAAAAAAAAAACAAAACATAGTTGAGAGCAAAAGCCAAAGCTGGAGCCTCAGCCAGGCGCTTTTACTTTGACCGCCGCCGGGCACTCGAAATGCATATGAAAAGGCGGCAAAAGCAGGGGAATCCCAAAAGTCGCCCCTTTCAGACCTTATCCACGTTGCATGTGTGTGAGTACGTTCGCTTTTTAGCTACAAAAAATAGCTGCATACGCGCAACTAAACTCACTCAACGCTCACACACTTTAGAAACAAATAAGACAGAAGAGAGAAAGAGAGACAGACAGAAGAGTGTGAGCGAGAGCGAGAGCGAGAGAGACTTCCACATTGTACGTTTCTCTATGGGCCTCTTGGCTGACTTGCTTTCTGCTCAGCTGTATAGCTGTATTTTCTTTCTAAAAAAGCAAAAATTCCCTTCATCCAGCTTCCAAATCAACATCAATGCACACAACAACGCTCCCGAGTAAAAGCAGTAAAATCGCAATTTCCTCTTTGGTTGCTGGCATCGATTTTAGGTTTCGACGAAATGCAGCCAAGCTAAGAATTCTTGAACTTTCAACTACCACAAGACAATAAAAGCGAGCTAAGAAAAGTGGGTGAACTAAAAGATATGCAGTAATATAAAATATATATAAACAAGGATATGGAGAGAGATATGATACCTACTAGTATATACTTAATACAATATAATAAAACTATATTTAGTATATATATACTATATAGCAAAAAATAGATCTCAAAAAATGTTTGGCTATTACTAGATAGACTCAGCTCGTCACACAAATTTGCATATAACTAATATACCCCAGACTCACATTTAATCGGGGTATCTAAAAATATAAAAATCACTACAATGCAAATAATTGGATGCACTTATTCAAGAGAGTCGATTAACTTTGATTTGAAAAGCGCTTTTCAGACTATTCAAAGTATTTTTTTTTAAGACTATTCAACATTTTTTCTCAAAGTATTTAAGGTTCTGTTTTCCATTTATAACAAAACGTTGCTGTTGCGTTGCACGCACCAAACCATTTCCAGAAAAACATAAAATAAAATATTTAAAATATTAATTAATTAAATATGAAATAAAAAAAATTGAAAATAAAATATTAATTAATTACACATTAAACATTAAATGCAATAAATAAAATAATTAATTATAAAATGTGAAAGAATTAAATATAAAATAAATAAAAGTTATTTAATATAAGATATTAATTATTCAATATAAAATTGACATAATTAAATAGTTAAGTATATAGTATAATATAAAATAATTTAAATCCCATGAATAAATCTGAACAAAAACTTAACGTCAATGGGCACAATTCATAAAGCAATACTCAAAAGTATAGCAAATAAAAATAAAATTGGTTAAATATTTCTTCGTGCTCACTCGCTTAGTAAAGGCAGTAAATTAACGCTCATAAATTGTCAACTTCAGCTATGATTACAGACCCAAGGCAAACAGTTTAGACACATTTAGACCTTGACTCAGTTGCTGTCGAAAACTCTCGAGCTGTCATTGTCTCTTGCTCTCTCAATTTTACTAGACATTCTCCCTAATTCATTCATAAATTTCGTTTGATTAAATTCTCGATTGAGAAATGTTTTCTCTAAATAGTCGCTGTCAACAGTTCATGAACCCCTCTAAGCTGATAAAAAGAAACTACCACATGAGGCCATTATATCAAACCAGTTCCAGTTAGCATGGAAGTTATTTTCAACAGACACAGACACAGATACACACTGGCACACATACATGCGAGTAGGAACATATTTTTGCACAATTTCCATTTTATTATTGCACATAACCCAAAATGCCATTTATTTTTTCAAGTGTTTGCTGAAGTTTGCCACGCTTGGTGCTGCCGCTGCTGCTACCGCTGCCTTTTTAGCCCAAGCCAACAAAAATAAAGAACAGAAATATATATATATATGTATAAATTTATATATATATATATATATATATATATATATATATATATATATATATATATATATATAGTGTGTGTTAAGGGAAGTAGCAGCAGCAACAACAATGGCAAACACTAAAATTTATGGTCATTTGGGGAATTTTACGCTTTTTCAGCTTCTGGGGGTGCCGCATTAAATGCTTACATGTTGATTTAACAGCCAAGCCAAAGCAGAACAAGGATTCGTTTCTCTTCGGCTCTAACTCCTATACGAAATCCCTTTTTGCTTTGGCTCTCATTCCCACTCCCTCCTTCCCTCTTCAAATGCCACTTTGCATGCACTTTGGCCCGGCAGCTGTTTTGTTTTAGCGCCCAGTTTCCTTTCGTTTCGTTGCTGCTGCAAATCTTTGTTTATTTGCAGCTAAAATGCAAGGATTTATTGTAATTTTATACACCGACGGCAAATGAAGGCGAAGGCACCAAAAACTTCTCGCCTGCAGCCAGCCAAACAAATTGTTCTTTTCCAGAATTATGTGCGCCTTCGCCTTCGCCTTCGGCTGCGCATTTGCCTGGCCAATTTCCAGGCGTTCATAAACATATGGCGAGCACACGAAGCTTTTGCTTTAAGTTTGTGGCCATAAACTACAACATCTTAAAAAGCAACACACAGTTGTTGCCTGAACTCCAATATATATCGCATGTTTTGTGAAACTGGCACAGTTGTTAAATTGTTTACTTGTTTTCAGACTTTATTTGTTCCAGATAAAATGTGAGATTTGCTTAATGGGATTTGTAGCTGCTAGAAAAATGTGTGGCCTGAGAACTTTTCCTTTGAGAATCTCTGAGAGTGCCGTTTGCCTAGCTTAAAGTTGAGAAAATTTATCTCGCTAGCTGATTGAGCAATAATTTGGCAATGCTTAAAGATAACTCAGACCTTAAATTAGAATCGGTGAGAAAGGCTTAAGCATAAAGCTTAAAATTAATAAAAGCATGACTCTAGCTGTCGAAGCAAAGTTTGCGCTCAATTTAATGAGAATCGCAGAGAAGGCACAGTCAGTAATAGAAACTGTTGCCATGCCTGTAACAATACCCTCCGCTCTTATGCAAACTGTGAAGACATTTCATGCTGCTTTCATGCTAGAGACTTAATAAAAAGTTGGTAATATCTGAAAGGGCAACTGGTTTGCCTTTGTTATATGAAACTTTTCTAAAAGGGGTTCATAGTTTATATATAAATATATATGTATGTATATATATATATATTAATAAAGATTTTTTGTTGTCAGTTTTCATTATAGAGATTTTACATTGTCATAAAGTAGAAATGAACGCTGGCTTTATAACTCAACTCAAATGAGAATTACTGAGAAAGGCCACGGCATATGGTATGCTGTTCACGTCATATTTATACCTGAAATTTTTACTTTTAATGAGTTTTACTGGGCAAGACGTAACTTGATTAAGAGTTGACTCGAAAATCACATGAGAATCACAGGGAAAGGCAGTTTCTGCCAAAGGCTTACCTCTTTAGAATCATTTTTTAGGTAAAATGAGTTAACCATAAAAATAACCTATCATTGTAAATATTTACGCATATTTATGTAAAAATTCAATCATAAAAGTAATAAATTAATAAAAAATAATAATAAAAATATATAAAAATTATAAATAAAACATAAATAAAATTAAAGAAATGAGCCACAAAAGTCACACAATTGAGTTTTGCTAAGAAGGTCGCTGGCCAACTGAGTTCGACAGTCGCTGACTGAGCATCTCCTGCCTGCCACTACACCTACCTGCTGTAGCGCTAGCGACTGCCGCTCTGCTCTGCTCTGCTCTACTCCTATTGCTTGTGGCTGTTTTCCTTCATTTCGCCTCGTTTATTGTCAATGCAAACTGGCAACATATTTGACACGACGCTGATTTAAGTTATGACCCCTTTTGGCATATGCCCTGCAACGCTGCTGTTAACTTGCCATATGCAAATGACGTGCTTATCAAATAAAGTAAAAAGCGAAAAAGGTGTAGAATGGGGGGGGCGTGTGTGATGTGGCCGTGTGGCCGTGGGTGGCTAAGAGTGTGGCACAACTGTGCGTATGCGCAATTTTCACATTGTTTCAATACTACACATACATTAAAAACTCTACACAGAGTTTGCGGGTGCTATATATATATAAATATATATATATACATGTGTGTGTATAGACTCTGTCTGGCTTTTGGCATGAGCTTGGGTTAGCTACCTCAGGCCTTTGCAAGTATGCACAAGTAATGTGAGAAAATTAAATTTTTCGTGGCTCACACACAAATGTGGGTGTGCGTGTGCGTGTGTGTGTGAGTTCTTGTGGATTATTCAGACGCTTACAATTTGGTGTTATGTGTAAGCCCCGCCCTCGCTCACAACATAAAACCTGCTTAAATTCGCACGACTCTCGACTTTCTATTAAATTTTCTCAGAGCTGCTGCTGCTGCTGCTGCTGCTGTTTCTCTTCCTCTTGCTAAGCACATTTTGTTAATTGAATTTGCATGCAAAATGATTATCATTGAATTTGTCATTTAATTTATTTGAGCCCGATTTCCAGTAGACATTTGACAAGAAATGCGCTAGCGTGAAATTGCGTGAGTGCGAGCGAGCTAAAGAGAGACGCAGCCGAATGATGTTAAGAAAATCCCATTGGGATAAGCATCGACTGCCGCCTGAATATGCCTCGTATGAAATAGCTCAGATTGCTTGTGTCACAGCTGAAAGCTAATTAGAGATAATGAAATGGGCTCTCCCGCCTTAAAGCCCCAAAAATGTCTGTGTTTGTGTCGATGTAATTAGAAATTTAAATGTAATTGCAAATGAGTTGAATACTCGCATGTGACTGAGCAGAGTTTGATAATACAAAACTGCAGGTAATTGAAGCTGCATCTTCAGCATATTTAACAGTTAGACATTCTGTGAGTCTAGTAGCAGTGCTTGCCTTCATACGCACACCATGTGGAATTTTAAACATTAGGGGCACCTCTTATATTTTCTTAATTTACTTATGTTTATTTATTGTATATTTTATAATTTATTATAGATATGTACTTAATCTTATTTATTTTATTTATTTATTTATATATAACTATATATTTTTTTATATACATATATTTCTTTTCTATATTCTCTTCTATTCTATTCTATTTTACATTTCTATATTCTTATTTATTTGTATTTCCTTATTTATCTTTATGTTTTTATTTAATTATTTTTATTATTATTATTTTTATTCATTTATTATTGATTATATATTTTCTATTTTGTTTGTTTATATATTTTAATTTTTTATTTTATTTTAATTTAACTTTAAACTTTTCAAAATTTCAATTGTATTTAATACAATTGCAAAGTGCATTGCTTCACACACATACAGAGTCACAGCTGACAAACTCAGCTCGGTCTTTGATGTCTGCTATCACGCACGTATTCGCCAGCTTTTCAAATGCAGACTTGGTTAATTGACAGGCGTTCATATAGACATATATTAAACGACCCATTGGGCACGCAGTGCAGCATTTAAAATTCGATGCAATCAAAGTCGATCAAGTGAGCAGAACAATTTGGCAGTTTAAATTATTTAAATTTAAATCTTTCATTTATAATTACATTTTAATATATTAAATAATTATAAGTACAAAAAAATAAAAATAAAATAAAATTACAGGAAGCAAACATCGAGTGATTACTCTTGTCCCATGCATTATAAAGTTGCCCGAGCAAAGCAATTTTTGGCAACATTCGAAAATTTACTTAGACTTGGCGCAAATAAGTGAAATTTGTAGCAGGAAAGAGCGGAAATTCTAATGTGCATTTTATGGCAACACATAACAAAATGTTGCAAAAGAGGACAGGAAAATGTGTTGCACTCGCATAACTTAAATGCCACAATGTTACTGCCTACAAATATATATATATAAAGCTTATACCTAATATATATATATATACATATATATATATATATATATATATACATATATTCATATAGCGGAAGTACTTGGCATGCCTCATTGAAGCTCGTTAGCCTGACATTCTGGCTTTCTTCGGTTAGCTGGAAGCTGGCTTGCTTGGCATGCTTGTTGACAGCTCATGGCGGGCACTTTCAATTGAAATAAATCTTTACACAAAATTTGCCAATTTGTTGTTAAGGGTGGAGGCTGCCACGCCCATTGTCGCATTACACACATCATCCCAAGTGATACGCCCATATTGCCACGACGATATCCTTGATGCCATTGTCAATACTTGAGCCTTTTTACAGCTCATTCTCAGCGTTTGTTTGCCTCAATTCTCGATTTGCTTTCATTTCGCCCTCACTTACATCATCTCTTGCCCTTTCTCTTGCTCTACTCTTCTCAAGTGCTTTGCTCAAGTGAGATTAGCAAGATTTTGCAGCTAATGTTGGCTGTCCTTGGCTGTCATGCGACAGACTATGCGCTTTATTGCTGCAGCGCAAAAAGAAGTTAAGATGAGGCTATATTTAAGAAAGAGGGGGAGAATGTGTTTCTGCTACAGTTGTTTCAATTTCATTTTTAGAACATTTAATTAAAAATCGAGAAAAGAAATCTATTTAAATTTTGCCCAAATAAGTAGGCAACACATTTTGTCTTGGACTTCGCGTCGTTGCCCAAAAAAGTAGGCAACACATTTTGCATTCTTTGCCCGAATAAGTGGGAAACGTATTTTATTATTTGCCTACGCTTTGTACTAAGTTTTCAATTTATGGTAATTTCTTAATTTTCAAAGCAGCTAGCAATGCCCATACCAGTGCCATATACGCCTCTGGGCCAGCCGCCTCACGTGTCTCGTCTCCTACGACAATGTACAAATTAGGCTAATGCGAGATTTTGTCGGCGGGCAGCAAGAGAAAAGAGAGAACAGAAAAAAGTTGTCGTTGGTGGAGGGCGAAATCATTTGCACCTTTAAAAAGGCATTAAAATGCGACTAGGACTGCCGACAAGCAATCAACGCTACACAGAGCGACTCCTGTGAGCCAAAAGCAAATTAGAGCACGCACGAATGCATTGGCCACAAAAATGATTTGATGAAGCCAAGCGACGGGCGCGGCAGACGTACGCAACAGAACTATAAAAGAGTATGAGTAAGACACAGGCAGGTAGGCAGGTATCTCTAGCTCTAGCTCTATCTCTGGCACGCACGTCATCCTCAACGCAAACGAAACTTTTTCTGCTGGGTTTGTCCAAGGCGGCATAATAATAATTGAGTGGGAAAGTGCCCTGCAAAGTTTTCTGGTCATGTGGCTGGCTGGCTGGCTGCTACTAGAAATGCAAAATAAGAGCCTACTGGCTGAAGCACTGCCAAGCCATTATGGACAGACGGAGACATACACAGTCTATGGGGGCGTATACGCAATTTAAGCCGCTTAAAGCCAGTCGGCAGGAACAGCTGCAGCAGTAGAAGTAGCAGAAATATGAAGCGAAACGAAACGAAACGCAACGCAACGCAAAATCTGTCGCTCGAGTTGAGTTTTGGGACTTGGCAACGCCAGCCGCTAAGCTGTACGCACATGAAATATCCAGCGGTTGTAAGGCGACGACAGCAAAAAAGTCCTTAAGCACGCAAAAAACATTTCACACGCCCGTCTCGCCGACGGCTTCGGCCTGAACCAGCACTTAAGAGCGTCGATGTCACGATGATGATGCTGATGATGATGATGATGCTGATGAGGACGGCGATAATGATGAGCATGATGCCCGGGTCGGCCAAGGAGTCAAGTGTCGGCCAAGCAGCACGCATTGCTCAAAGTAACTCAAGTAGTGCAAATACCGCGACCTAACCGAACTCTGCTGTCGCAAAGTAAAAGGACTCGAAAAAAAGAGTGTTGAAGCAGCTCCGCCGCATCACATAGACATGAAGTTAAGTGGCGTAAAGCGTGTACTTAATCGCTTAAAGCATTACAATTTGAAATTGAATATCATAAAGGATATTCAAACAGGACTCGAAAAAAATAACTAGAGAAAAACCAAAGCAAATAGTTGTAAAATGTTTAAGCGAAAGCGAAGAAAAACCCATTTTCCATTTGGCATATCGAGTTGAAGCTGCGCTGGGCGGGAGCGGGCTGGCTGAGCTGACTACACATCATCATCATGACCAACACTCTCGGCTTTTGTTTGAAATAGTTCAACGTCTATCGACTCTGGAGCAGCAGCCACTAACAAAATGTAAACGCTTTAAGTGGAATGCAAGTTATTCAAGTTATGCAAATCGAACTCGCCTCGAACGGCACACAACATTCACAAATGTTGTAATCCCAGCAAATGGCACTTAATTGATTAGCATATGTTCTACGATTTACAGTTTACAAATATGACGAACGGGGTACTCCGGGAGATTATCGAAAATGAAAATATAGCAAATACTACACAATTAGAATTATAATATTTTAAAATTGATGTTTTTCGTTTATTTAAAATAAAATAAAACAAAAATTAGCGAATAGAAAATGTTTTTTTTTTTCAACTAAAATATTATTTTATTTATTTTTTTAAATTTTATATATGTAAGCAAATATTAAATAGTTTTGAAAATAAATAGTGTTATTTATTATTATAAATATATATATTTATAAATATATATATTAATTTTTGTATTTAATTTGCTATATATTATTTTAGTATTTGATTAATTTGTTTTATTATTTTTTTCATATTTTAATTTATTTATTTATTTTTCGTAAAATTGCTAAAATGCCTAATTAAAATATTAAATATCAAATAGATTTCATCAATTTTTTACAATGTCAAAATTTGCTCAAAAAAAAAAAACATAATAAACAAGCGTTGTTCAGGAAATATTTGTCATATTTACATAAAGTTTAATTAATTTGTATTGTTATTCATGCTCACGTTCAGACAAATATTTTTTTTATTAAAAGAAATTTTTAAAAAAATCTAACACAGACACTAATTAAAATTGCTGTAAAATTATTGGCAATTGAAAAGGCAAAAATAGCTATCTAATTTGTTTTTAATTTGATAGAATTTTTTTTAGGAAGCTTCACTTTTTTAATGCAAATGTACATATTTATATACATATAATATATACACATTTTTATTTTTTTTTTTTATGTGAAGGACATATTTTTATTACTGATTATGAATTATACTTCAAAAATATGCCTTAACCTTAATTTATATATTTTTTTAACAGATTTACAAAAATATTTTTGTTGGCCTATTAATTTTATATTATACACGAATTTATAACTGATTTTTTAAAAATGTCTGTTTATGTTTATATTAACAATTTAAAAAATATAATTAGAAAATACTTCACAAAAGGTTGACTTCCCTTTTGCCATAATTTGTAACAGATATATGCATATGAAAACAAAACTATTTTAATTCAAATTAAATACCAATTCATAGAGATTTTCACCTCCGAGTTAGCTTATATTTTCAAACACACATATATACGATGAGCTATACAAATAAACATTCTATGCAAAACAGCAGAAATTTATTTTAAAGCTAATTTAGTAAAATACAAAACCAAAATACAATTAGACAAACAAAATTAATAAAAGCAATAATTTGGCATTTGCATTAAAATAAATTTTCGACTCTGGCACAAATAAAATTTGCCCTATTTCTGTCGGCTTTATTTATTTTTGTGCGTGTTTTGTTGATAAACTAAAAACAGTTCAAAATTTATTTGCCACATTTATAAAGTTATAAATTGCAATTTGTTTGCTATTTGCTCAACAATTAAAACTGAGCTTAGTTGGCATTTTTAATGTGTGGAGAGGGAGAGGAGGAGGAGGAGAGAGAGAGAGAGAGAATGAGAAATTAAAAACCTTTTGTTGCTTTTTAGAGAGCACTTCAAAATGCTACCCCGAATGACATTAAAAATGGATGACATTTTGACAATTGATGGCCGTGCGCCGTGCCAAGGAATCGATAACATAAAATATGCATTACCCAGTGTACATCAGAGCAAGCAGACTGAAAGAATGGCTGGGGCCGAATGGGGGCGTCACACTGGGCAGATCTGAGCTGGGCGTTGGGTGGGATGGGCATTTGGTTGGGGCATGTGCAAAATGCGTTGCTGGGACAGCTGCCAATTTGCAATTTGCTTTTATCATCTAAATTTGATTTGAATCGTATTTGTGTTCAGATACTGCAAACCCCATCAAAAGTTCACAATGGAATGCTGCGCAAATTAGCAGAGAAATCAATTATTTATTATGTCATTATTTGACGTGCCTAATTGAAGTCCAATAACCAAATCTTACTTATGCCATGCGCACAGCTCAAACATAAATGCGAGCTGAAGCTCCCAGCAGATAGCATGAATTTGTCAAGCTGCAATATGGATTAAATGGGCTTAGTCTGAGCTGCAAATTCATATAATTTTCTACTCATTTGCATGGGCTGAACTAAAGCAAACGGTTAATTGAGTTGAGTGAAACTTATTAATGAATGAAAGGATGTGCTGAGGGATTAAAATTATTTAGTAGCAATATATATACTTTGCTCCATGTATTATGAGATTAGAGTGTGGAAGAGTTTTTATACTGAAGGTGAATAGAAAATAAAAAAAAAATAAATAAAATTAAAATTTTTTAAATTGCCACGAATTAAAATAAATAAATTTTATAAATTTTGGTATGCAAGTGCTAATATTTTATACAATTCTATATATGACATGTATATATTTTTTGTTATTGCCTATAATATTTTATATAAATCATTTTTATTTTAATATATAATATTTTTTATTATATTAGATTCTTATTTTAATATATATTTTTTTATTATGTTCTATATTATTTATTATTTTATTTTATATATATAATTAAAAATAATTTGTAATTAAAAAAAATAATAATATATATATAGTTTTTTTTTTTGGATTATATTGAATATTTTTTTTTATTTTGAATTAATTTCAACTCTCTTAGACTCCACCCGGTCACATCTGTATCGAGTAGCCATTGAACCAGCATACAAACTAAACATAAAAGTCTGTAAACACAAAACCTTCACAAATTCCAAAAGACAATTTCAAAATGTTGATTTTGCTAGGCATTTTAGTACTTTTGCAAGAAGCTCGCGGTTTTCTGATCACAGTCGATGCCCACGACACGGCTTGTTTCTTTGATCGCGCCCACGAGAAGGACAAGATCACGATTAGCTTTGAGGTGATGGAGGGCGGATTCAAGGACATTGCCGTGGACATTTCAGCACCAGATAATGAGAAGCTCTATCACGCCGAGGCCGAGACGAATGGCAAATATACGTTTGCGGCCAGCAAGGATGGCCAATACACATTGTGCTTCGACAACTCGAAGTCGACGCTAACTCCGAAGGTGCTGATGTTTCACTTCATAGTCGTGAAGGATCTGGGCTACTACATTGATCCACATAAGCGGGCCGACGACGTCATCGAGCAGTCAGTGCTGCAGGAGGACATCAACGACTTGTCCAGCCAAATGATTGCCATGAAGCACGAGCAGGAGTACATGCACGTCCGCTATAAAGGACACCTGGAGCTCAGCGACAACGTGCACTTCCGCCTGGTGGCCTGGTCAATCTTCGGCCCCTCACTCCTACTCTGCTTGACCATCATCGAGATCTACTATCTGAAGCGTTTCTTTGAGGTCAAGCGTGTAGTATGAACAGGAGAGAATTATTTTTTTAATTTTTAAGAAAATTATAAATATTCAGAATATGTCATAATGTCAAGTTAAATTATTAACTGTCTTATGAAAGAGTTTTACTTAGCAGATCAGAAACGGGAGAGAGAGAGACAGAAAGATGCACATAGATTACAGAGAAAGGGATAGATAGAGACTGAACTAGAGAGAGATGGAGAAGGTAAGTGAAAGAGAGAAAGAAGGAAAGAGAGAGAGAGAGAGAGAGGTATATAGATGGAGGAATAGAGAGAGAAAGACAGAGATGGATAAGTATTGAGAAAAGTAGAGATGTATACATAAAGGGAAAGAGATAAAAATATAGAGGTGGAAAGAGAGAGAGAGAGAATTATAGAAAGAAGTAAAAAGACAAAGGTAGTGAGTGAGAGAAGGCAGAGATAGAGTAATACTCTGGAACGCCTCCGTCCACCTGTTACTTACATTCCCACAAGCCCATCATACTCCTCTTGGGGTATTTCAGTTCAGTGATTAATCATATTTCATATCAGACATTGTCCATTGGTTCTCCCACCCATAAGAAACTTTGATATTTAACACAAGTCAATTGACTTGAGCCATATTAAACATATCAGTAAATGACACACACACGCACACACACACACTCACACATACATACATATACAGACACATATGATAGAGTGTTCCGCTTCTGGTCTATGCTCATCTTTCAGCCACAATTTGTTGCACATTTCATGCTTCACAAGTCATAAAACTTTCAAGCAATATTCACACACACACACACACACACTGACACACACACCCATTGGCACACCCAGTGGCAGTCATGCATATGAGAAATATCATAAAGTATCCTACAACTTGGCGCTCAAGTATCCATAAAGTTCACTTCACCTATAAACTGTGCCCACATTGGATTAGCACAAATTTATGGCAGCTACCCCCCAGCCACCTACCCCTCGGTCCGTTCACTACCCTCAAACAATAACAACAAACTTATCGTATTCATTCACAAGTTTCTTTCTGCTTTTTGCTTCTGTTCTTTTTGGCTTTGTCTCTGACACCAGATAACTAACAGGAATATATATATATATATATATATATATATATATATATATATATATATATATATATATATATATATATATAGTAACTGGGATAGAAAAGTTTTTGTCTCTTATTTGCGACAATGTCGCGTCAAGTTTTTTGTTGCGCCAAAAATATATACAAAGCAAGAAGAAGTTTCTTTATTTTACTCTCTCTCTTACTCTCTTGCTCCCTCTCTCTCTCTCTTTAGTTGCATAATAAAATGAAGCATGTTGTTGGATTGGATTGGCAGCACTCGAGTCGACTTGACTCGCGTCGAGTCGCGGCATCTGGGCATCCGGTCATGGAGTCAACTTCAAAGACTCAGCAGCTCAGCAAAAAAACCAAAAAAAAAAAAGTTCTCAATATTGCTCCCCAGCGTGAAATGAAAGCAAAAGTTCATGGTAATACAGCTGTGCGACGGCTTGGCTAACAAGCTAGCCATAGCCATAGTCCTAGCTGTGAGCCATGCGTAAAAAGACGCGACAGCAGCCGGATGAAGATGCTAAAGCAGATAAAAGAGCTCTATAGACCTATAGAGAAGCTGACGCATTTTGGTGGCAACACTGGGATATGTTGGATTAGACTCTATTTGACAATATTGAATGCTAACAGCAGCAAAAGCATATGTCGGGGCAGAGCGGCAGCCAGAGTGTGAAAATAGGGGACTGAAAGAGAAAATAAAACAACTTAGATTGAAAAGAGGAAAAATATTAGTTTTCATATAAATATAAAAACAAGTTAATAACAATAAAATAATAAAAATAAAATAAATGATATAATATAATATAATAATAGAAAAAAATAATAATAATAATTAAAAAATAAATAATAAAAATAAACTAAATTCAAATAAAAAATGATTATTGAGAAAATTAAATAAAAGAATAAAAAATTGGAAAATAAGTTAATAATAATAAAATAAAAATAAAAATAGTACAATAAAATAATACAATAATTATAATAATAATACAAATTAATTAATAATAAAAATAAATTAAATAATAAAAATAAACAATTAAGTTGAAATGAATTAAATTTATTCATTTGTCAAGTTTATTAAATAAAATTTAAACAGAGAAATTAGAAAATAATATAATTAAATAAAAATATAATATATATATATATACATATATATATATATATATATATATATATATATATATATTTATTTATTTATTTTATCTCAACTTAGTAATGTAGAATCACTTAAAAATATTGATTAAATACCAACACACACTTAATCGCTTTCAAAAACCTGTTCATCACTGTGATTAGCTGCTGCTGCTGCTGCTGCACACTCAACTAGCCTGGCCTTAATTATGTTTTGTATACTTGAACGATGTTCAACTAATTGCCAAGCATTGCAATGGCTGTAAACAAGGTTGGCGCTGCCAGCAGCAGCAGCACCAGCAGCAGCTGTTGTCGTTGTTGTTATTGTTGTTGTTGCTGCTGCTGCTGCTGCTGCTGCAATTCAATTTTCTATTATGTCAGCGAGTTGGAAGCAATGCAATGTTAATAAAATATATCCCCTACTCTCCTCCCACATCCTCAATGGTCTTAGTTGATATCAAAGGCGAGCTCAAGATGTCAGCGGCAGGGCAGGGCGGCAGGGCTGCAGGGCGGCAGGGCGGCAGGGCATAGAGAGCAACAGCGCGTATACGCAACGTGCGGCGTTGTGCTGACGTCTTTTTGCCTATTTACTCGCCACACACCCACAGCGCACAACAATGGCCAATATATCCAAACATGTGTGTGTGTGTGCGAGCGACATTGGGAGCCACTGTTATTTGACATTTATTTGCCATTTCCCCCAGCCACAATGGCGTTTGCCGCCAGCCAGCGACACGAATAACAACAGCAGAAGAAGATGATGATAAAGCAGATGAGAAGATGAGCAGAAAAGGAAGATGCTTGCTTACCTCGCTTCTGTGGCATGGTTGAGGGCGATGGCGTTGACTGTGTCGCTGCCAACAGCTGCAACAGCAGCAACAGCCCAAAGAGCAGCCCGTAACCAGCGACAGCTGCTCCTCTATTGTTCCGCCTCATCGGTGGCCGGTTGACTGTTGATCCTTTGGCGCCGCGCTGCGAACTGCGATTCGCTTGTTGATTCTGTTTCAGTTTCTGTTTCTGTTTCTGTTTCTGCAGCTGATTTCGATACAAAGCGCCTTTGCTCTCGCTCATTTCGCGCAAAAACACTTTTCACTCACTTTATTTAATTTCTTGGAATATTATTTTTAAATATATATAGATATATATATGTGGCACTATCCCACTCACACTCTCGCTCGCTCCCTCGTTTATTGTTTCATTTTAAATTGCTAAAAAAAAGTGGAATTTTGTAATAAATATGAAATATGTAAAATGAAATATGCAAATCGCTGATTCAATAATCCGCCCACTTTATTTGTTATGCAATATTTGTTATTAATTTAACAGCAATTAATAATATAAATGACGGCGCTATGTACAGTTATTAACAATAAATATTGATGTAATATATTAAAAAAAATAAATAAATATAGTATATGTAAATATATATATGTATATATTTTTTTATATAATTCGTTTATTCAATTCTTGTAGTATCGCTGCCAAAATGGATTAATTATTGCAGCAATCGAGTTGCTTTAAATTTATAAATATATTTTATAGCTGAAATCTGGCAGATTTTTTAAAATATGATCTTTTGCATTACTATTTCTTAATTTTTTAAAAATTAAAATATAATTGTTCTACAAGTGTTTGGCATTAATGTTAAAATTATAGGAAATGTTAATTTATTTTGATTTATATTTTATTTTACTTTAATTAATTTATTTAAATTTATTAATTTATTAAATTAAAGGAATCTTGCTCTAAAGTCGCGCATCTTTTTGCTATTTATTTATTTATTTTTTTTTTTGCATTTCACGTGCCACATTTCATGATGCACGTTTCACGACCCACGTTTCACTTTTCCCATTGCACGTCGAACTTTCCATATTCTATGCGTACCTCTTTAGACTCGGAACTTTTTATTCCAGACAGGAATGGTGAAGATTCTAAATATGACTTCAAGTTTTAGCTTCAGAAACTCGAATTGAATTGAATTGAATTTTTGCTGCTGCAGATGTGCAAAACTAATACGCTCTTTTAGCGTATACTGAACGAGTATTAAACTATGAGTTTTTTATTGAAATATTTTCCGCTTCTATATAATTAAGATCTGTCTAAAACTGTCTTCACTGAGCACAAATCAATCTCACATAAAACCTATATGCCTTCCTCACACATGCTGAACGAGCATATAAATAAAAATTTCGGATTGAAACATCGTCTGCTTAAGGACACCTGTGTCACAGTGGTATTTGCTCCAGCAAAACTTCCATTCACACTTCTTACTTTAAAAACGTTTAGAGCTTGTCGCAAGTCGAATGCAAACGGAGAGAAAAAGCTTTAAAAAAAATGCCAAAAGAAAAAAAAACAGCCAAAAAATGAGTGTCACATATTTCTTGGATGCAGGCTACAGCTCTGGCAGCTCCTGCCCGACTCACTGGTTGACTGGCTGACTGGCTGGGGTTCGGTTGGCTGGTTGGTTGGTTGACCTCCAGGCACACTAATTGCTGCAATTTTTCAAGCTCTAAAGCACACCGTTACGTAGCCGAGTGCTACAAACATTTTTTTGAGCTCGTTTTCTGCTTGGCATTGCAGTCCTCCGTTATTTCCTGCTTTTTTTTTTTTTTTGCTTGTTATGGAAATGCATTTGTGAAAATATCAAAAGCGGCCAAAAATGGTCCTTGACATGTCGGCGCTCTAATGAAGAATGATGCGGCTGGCTTCGAGTCCAACTCCAGCCGGCGGCAACTGAGAAATGGCTGTCATTTTTATGCTCGTCCTGGCACTCGACGGCGGCTCAACGGCCTCAAGGGACTCGCAATGAAATGCTTTAATATACATAATATCCCAAGCTGCTGGATTTATTAACAACATTTACCAGAAATGTCCACACTCAGTCATAAATGAACATCTTCATGTAGCCAAGTTAATTAATAATTAATAGAAGGCTAACTCCAAACACTAGTCAACAAAGTACGGGTTTTCATTTTCATTTTGAGTTTGGATTTTTTTTTTTTAATTTATAATTTTAATAAATATTCAAAAATCTGATCATTAATTTACATTTGTTGCTTGTAGCTTCAAGCTACCTCTTGAAACTTGTTCAGAATTTAAAAAAAAAAAATATTTAGAACATTTATTTTAACATTTTTCCTTCATATTTTAAAAATTTGGTTTTGACTTGTAAAGTATACAATATATTCACAAGTATAAAAAACAATTAGCTCCTTTAATTTAAATTAATGATTATAATTAATTTGAATTGAATCAAGGATTGGGATTTTGTAAACATTTAAACTTTTGAATTCGTTAAACATTAACCTCTTTTAAAATATTTGTTAAACATCATAAAATGATTTAGCTCATTTTAATTAGAAAACGAAATACAAAATTTTCCCCATAAAATATCTAACATATTTTACTAATATATATTATATTTATTTTTTAAATATATATATTGAAACAAAAAAAAATAATTTAAATCTTTAATTTATATTTAATTTAATTTTAAACATATTTAATTTTTTAAAATAAGTTTTGTATGATTTAAATAATAAATTTCCAATATTTGAAATATTTATTCAACATTGTAATCGTTTTCAAAATCAAGTTTTAAATGGTCCTTAAAGTAGAAAACAAATATTCTCATGCAAAATTTAGAATTTTTTTTTTTTGTTTTTTATACAAACTTCAGACAGGTCAAAGTATAAGAATCATAATTACAGCTGGCTGCTTAATATTTAAAAAAGGACAAAGATTCTGTATGGTCAAAAACAAAAAGAAAATTCGGAAAGCCCCAGAGTCTGTGGGTCTCATAACCCGAAAGTGAAACGAGGAACGTGGAACGTCGCAGCGGCAATAAAAATCAAAACCGGGTGTGCATATGGCGAAAAGGGCAACATAAAACAAATCCAGTCAAGTGAAACCCAAAATCAGGAGTGCGGGCGTATTTCCTGTTGCCGATTGATGGACGAGGCACGTACACTCTCGCCACTTTCTTTTTTTTATTTATTTATTTTTTTTTTTTTGTTATATTTTTTTCTGTTAGTTGAATAGGGTCCGCACGAGCCGTGATAAAAGCTATACAGTTCCGGCCTTCGTTATAACATTAAATTTAATTTTGAGCATTGCGAGGCAAATTATTACACAATGCGACGGTTGGCGTCTTACGAAATGGCAGCCCGTATAACGTATGACGTACGACGTGGAGTGGACAATGTTATCCTGATGCCGTTTGCACAAGAACTGAGCGCGCGCGTCAGCGTTCTGCACGAAGCTAGCACCAAACTGCGATTGCCAATCGGCTGGCTGTTTGACGAGCGCGAAATAGCAGACGACACGACGACCTGAAGCTTTGGCTTGCTACGGCAAACTGACGTCGACACTGAAAGCTGCTGCGGCTATTGCTATAGCTATAGCTATGTCCATAGTTGTAACTGTAACAGTAACTGTAAATGAAAGTGAAGTTTTGCTTCAAAGCGGCTCTGAGCGAAACGGTTGAATTTATCTGAGATGGGGATAAAGAGAGAGGTAAAAGCTTTGCTGGAGAGCATTAAGTTGTCGCTTGTTCACTCTCTCCCTCTCTCTGTGCGACACACGCCATCATATGGCGTTTGTTTACGTGCCAACAGCTGATGCCCCACAGCCGACAGCACGTGCTCAGCGCACTTGCACAGCGCTCAGATTAGACAGGTCCAAACATGTTGTCTTTTCGCTTGTGCATTATGATGGAGTTAGGCAAGGGCAGCGGTGCATGGAGGTATGAATGTTTATTTGTATGTGTGTGTGTGTGTGTGTGTGTGTGTGTGTGTGTGTGTGTGTGTGTGTGTGTGTGTGTGTGTGTGTGTGTGTGTGTGTGTGTGTGTGTGTGTGTGTGTGTGTGTGTGTGTGTGTGTGTGTGTGTGTGTGTGTGTGTGTGTGTGTGTGTGTGTGTGTGTGTTAGAAGAGCAGCAAAACAAGTCAAAGAGATTTGGAAATCCTTTCAATTTGCCTATTTTTCCATTACTGTGCACCAAATTTAGGTTGAAATTCTTACTGTAAATTAATTAATTACTGTCAATCTAAAAAGAGATAAAAATGACAAGTAAAAGTGCTGCAGTCGCAGTGCCAGACTATAAAATACCCTAACTAGCTCAACAACCGATAAATCATGCATGGATATTAGACTTTTAATATAATAATAATAAAATATAATAATTCTATGTTTATCATTCAACAAAAAAAAAATGTAAATTAAAAAAAAAAACTTAATAGTATGTATAATATTTAAAATATATAATAGAATATTAAAAAATATATATTATTATAATATTTAAAAATATAAAATATATTATATATGTATTCATATGTAATTTTTTAATTAATTAATTTTTAATTTTTAATTCATTATATTTTAATTAAATTCTTAAAAATTATATAAAATAAAAAATTAAAAATGTTTAAATATTTTAATATATTTTACCTTTTTTTTTAATTTTTGAAATCAAATACCTTCAGCCGCTGTTAACATTAACAGCTACTCTTTACATATATCTATCTCTCTTTACACATATAAATATACATATATGTATATTAGTACAACTTCAATTACCCTCAACTCGCCACTCGTGACTGACTCTTAGCGTGACCTGCAGACGACCTCTGCATGCCAATTAGACGGGCAATTGGGAGACGCTTTCACTCGAAGCGCAAACGTAAAAAAGTTAAAGGCGAAATTTTTCGGAAGGTTTCGCCATTTTAAATGCTGGCCAAGTTGGTTTTTATCGCCCGCCTCCCTCTCCCCCTCTCTTCACACCAACCCATCGCCCATTATCTTGGGGCAGCGCTCCGCGTCTGCTGCTTATTTTCTCATTTCCTGTCTTCTAAGAGCAAGTTGTGAGCGCAGGTGTCAAAAACAGCGCCGAATGTTGCCGCCAAATGTTCATTTTTTTTATGCTTTGACAACGTATAAAACCACCCACTGAACCACGCCGCACAGCCACCCCGCCACCCAGTCAGCAACTGCTTTTTGAACTGACACTTACAACTTTTTCTTGTCGCCGCTGACATTTTTCTACATCATCTGTTTCTTTCACCTGTTTCTGTCACCTGAACTGCTCCTTTGCCGCGTTGTCTCGCACTCGCACTTTTCCGCTTGGGCCTTTATTTAATTTTCCTTTGTATTCCCGTTGAGTCGCATCAACTTTATGCCAGCCATAAAGCAAAGTGCCTCAGCATTCATTTTTATTTTACTAAGCATATTAAACTCGTATTCCATATGTGGATCAAGGCAGCAGGCGACCTGCTGCCGCACTCAGCAAACGTACGACGAAATGGTTAAAACTGTTAAATATTTAATAGCTATCAGGAAGCAGGATGCCTTTTCAAATTTAAGCATGCAAGGACTTGAAACTAAAGTATTTTTCTTTTAGTATTTGAAGAGATAAAAGATGGAGATAAAACTGATTTACCATATATGAATAGCAAGCAGTCTGGGCAGTGCCTGACTAGGAAATACCTGGTAAGTTCATGCTCAGTAAAGTCTATGATAAGACAGTTACAAATTAACATTAAATGGGATGGTGTATAATGTAAATAACATTTATGAAAATAGCATTATTAACATATTAACATTACATATTCTGTATAGAATATGTTACAATTTATGGAAATTAATCAATTAAATAATCAAAGTTATCATTTATAGATATAAGAAATATATAAATCAAAATTAACATTTATGGAGATAACATAAACAAGGTTAACATTTTTAACCATTACATAAGCTATGTGAACAGAGATAGCATCAGTTATGTTACACAATCACAGTTAACATTTATGGAGTTAACATAATGTTACATGTAAACTAACACAAATTGATATCATCAGAGATTTTCAGGAAATTTAAATTGTTATTTTATTTAATTTCAATTATTTCTAAACATTTGTCCATTGTGCGTGTGACTCGCATAGCTTTCAAATACCAATTCAATTGTAAATGTCAAAAGCCAATCAAAAACCGACAAAATAGAACGAAAATGATATGAAATTAAATTAAATTCGAGTAAATGTTGTAACAAATATAAAATATGATATAAAATAGAAATTATAATAATTGAAATGCCCGTTGACCGCAAATGTGTAAATAGATGGATGTATTCAGATAAATATGTATGTATATATATACGAGATATATATGTATATATATTTATGCGTTGTTTGCGGTTGGAATCAAAGCAAAAATCACTCATACGCCGCGTTGCCGTTGGCAATACGACATCGAATACACAATAAATATTTATGCAATGTTTTGTATGTGATAGAAGTGTGTGTGTGAGTGTGTGCTTTGTAATTACATACGCACTCCCACACACACACACACGCACGCACACACGCACACCTAGAACCTTTCAAGTGTTTGCACACATTATTCAAGTTATTTTCTTTTGCCTCAACATCTCATACAGCAAACACCTCGACATATTTACATTCTCATGTATACATTACGCTGCCTGCCTAATGTGTGTGTGTGTGTGTGTGTGTGTGTGTGTGTGTGTGTGTGTGTGTGGGCGTGTGTGCGTGTGTGTGACCACAATTTTACGCTCTTGCAGCATTTTAAATATTTACAAGTGAAATTATGTTGCCATCTGCCAAGTTCTCCATATGCGCTTCGCATAATTAAGAGACAGCCACGCCCACTAAACATATCCCTTTGACCCACACAGCCACCGCCCCCACCTATGCCACGGCAACACCTGCTGTGCCTTTGTGACAACCGTGTCAACTTTTAATTAAATTTCAATTTGATTTATTGCCGCGATTTTCTTATTGGATTTCAATTTTCATTATTTTATTGCCAGCGCCACAGTTTGACTTTCATTTGTCCCTTTGTTTGCGGTTTTGGGCGTTAAGCCCCCAAAGTGATTGCCATTCATTAAAGTTGCAGGCCAAAGCCAGGCATAGGCAGCTTCATGAATGTTCACATCAACAATCGGACAGTTTTCGGGAGTCTAACAAATACTTAAGCTTCATATTAGATTTATTATTAAATTTAAGTTTTTACTGAAATTGTGTTGGAATATATTTTATATATATTTATATCAAATTGATAGATAAAAAAAAATATGAGATATAGAAATATTTTTTGATTTCAATTTTCAATTTCAATTTCTTTTTTTTTCAAATAATGTTTTTAGCTATATTTAATAGGCTTGACTTTTACAAAAGTTTGCTAAATCAGATATACCTCTTCAAAGCTTCGCTTTGAATTTGCTTAGTTAAAAATATATATCCATAATACCAATAAATATGTTCAGTCTATAAATTGAATTTATATATAATTTATAATAACTTTTTTAAGAATGCGTATGATGAATATAAATCAAAGATTTTTTATTGAATTATTTATAGCAGCAGACTCGATATTGATAACGCATTCGTCTATAATTCAAACTTAATGAACTCAATTAATTCAATTTATTTAATTTATTAAATTTATTTCCTAATTTAATTTATAAAACTAATACACTTTTCCCACTCTACGCTCTGCTTCTCCATTACAGTTGATATTCCTAGATTTATCTCTTCCAACTCAGCGCTAATCCGTTTGCTGAAGTCTGCAGCAACCCAGCGCGTTGTCCATTCAAATTGAGTACGCATATAAACGTATAAAAAAGACAACAAAAAAATGTCCATGCTGGGCCACAATTTAATTACAGTTGCAATACAAAGGGGTTGGAGCGCCACTTCAACCCCCACCCCCAACACTTGCCACGGCCGCATTAGAGATTCGCTTGGGTATTGAATTAAACTGACATTAAAATGCGACCAAAAAAAAAAAAAAGTAAATGCAGCGCTGAGATTTCACTTAATGCTGCAAATGAAGAAAAAACGACTGGAGGAGCAGAGGGGGCAGGAGCCGCGTCTCTATATAAAATCCACCACAGAAAACAATGCACAAATCCTATTTGAGCGTGGCGCGCAATTAAAAACAGGCGGTCAGAGCAACATTGGTGAAGTGCCCGCTGTCCAGTGTATACTCCATTTGGGATTGGAAAACATGCACACACACATGTACACACCTACACACACACACATGCACAGTTTCCCAGCAGCCACTAAGCCGGAAGTACACAAATCGCATAAAACACAACGACGACGACGACGACGACGAGGACAACGAGAACGTTGAAGCTGACGACGCCAAATGTGAATGCAACTGAGTCCAGCCAAATAGAAGAAGCACAGAATGTGGCATACACGACTAAGTGATGCTCGCTAAAATTTAATACAAGTTATTTCAAATGTTGTAGATCCATGAGTAGAGCAGCAATACTTTTTTAGACTCAGCTCTATAAATGGGATATATATAAATGGGATATTACAATTATGCCACGTCCACAAACTTTTTTTATGTTCATTATTATTATTAAATCCATATATTGTTGATTAGTCATAATTGTGGAAGATTTGCTTTTAATTCAATTTGCCAACACCTCAATGGGCAGCTTGAAGCTTTCAAAATGAATGACCCAACAGGAGCAATACTATTTGGAATAATTATATATCCAAAATTATTCAAGTTATTGACAATGCATACTTTTTTTAATATACATTGGCATTTGCCATTTAATAATAAATTATTGTTCCGTTACAAAAATAGGGGGAAATAATATTTAAAATTGACAAAATTTCTTTGTCAGTTCCGAATATCCTTTAAAGTTCTCAAGCTTATGGCTGCAGTCAGCTGGCGAATCATCGCAAAATTAAAAACTTTGAGGATGATTACTGTATTAAAATCATCAGACAACTAATATACCCGATTTCCAAACAGCAAACGAGCACAAAAAGTAGAACGGCATAAAAAGTAAAAAGCCTCGACACTGATTCAAAAATGTATTCAAAATGCGCGCGAAAAGTGGCCAGAAAAACAGAAGAGAGTGAGAGAGGCACGGTACAGAGAGGGACAGGTCCCAAATCCTAGATGGGGCCAGCTATAAAATGTTGGTATTCCCTTTTAAGCCGCATTACAAGTGCAGCGAACGGCGCACGGATTACAAGCGAAAAGCGCAGCTGGGCACCGGCTCGGACCAACTCTGATTGGATGTGTATTGCAGGCCCCCAAGTGACACGAAACTGTGCAGCCCTGAGGGGGGCGGACGAAGCGGTCCGGAGGGCGGCCAACATGCGAGTGTAAACAAGCGACTTTGTGGCGCTTTTCGTGTTATCGAATGGGCCAAGCAAATTTATCACTCAGCTGCCTGATAATTGAAATGCCCAATGAGCGAGAGAGAGAGAAATAGAGGAATATTATTAAAAGAAAGTTACGGTGAGATATGATGGAAACGTGAAAAATAAATATAATCAAATATACATATATATTGTACATATTTTACTAATAATTAGTATTCAAATAAATTTGTAAAATTTAATTTAATACAAATATTTAATAATAAATATGATTAATATTAAATAAAAGTATTAGAAATAATATTTATAATATTTATAATATGTAATATATAAAAATTTAATATAAAAATATATAATACAAATATATATATATTATAAAGAGAATTGAGCGAGAGAAAAAAAGTAAAAAAAAAATAGTTAATTATAGTTTTAAAAAAATAGTTCCAGAAAGTAATTTAAGAAAATCAGATTTCTCACGAGAATTCTGGCATACGTAAAAACACAAATTATAAAAAAAAACACAATAAAATAAAAAAAAAGTTAAAAACAATTACAAAAAAAAAAGAAGTAAAAAAAATGACAGCCTAACATTATATAGGCCAACGACTGCTCTTCCAAGTGGAACTCCAACGTCGAACTCAACTCATGAGCAGCAGAGCAAGGCTCGATCTGTAAGGGAGAAGAGAAGAGTGGTCACTGCTGTGGCTGGTATATATTCAGCCTGAAGAGAGTTTGAATTGTTACAGCGTGTGTGTGTGTGTGTGTGGGTGTGTGTGTGTGCGTGTGTGTGTGTGTGGGTGTGTGCGTGTGTGTGTGTGTATAAGTGTGTTCAGCATTACCTACTCATACTCATACGCAGCTCAACTGCTCTTGTTCAGCTTCTCTGCTGTTGCACTCTTTCGGCATGAGCTTTGATGTGATTTGTTCGATCGGACATATAGACATATAGACGAAGCTAATATAACATGCATAAGGGTATAATATTTTCTATTGCATATTAAAATTTATATTTTTTTACTTTTTAAATGAATATAAAATAATTCAGTTAAAAAAAAAAACCTTATTATTTAAGAAAAACCTCGATTGCTCAAACCCTATGTTGGAATATGAAAATATATTTCCTTGCCTAAAATGCAAAAATTAAATTTCGAAATCTGCTTTTCATGTGCAATTTTTTATTTTATTTAAATTACAATTTTTTGCTATTTTCTTATAATTAAGAATAGCAAGAATAAGCAGAATGCAAAATTTTTAAAAATTTAGTTAAATACAATTAAGTATAAATTCATTTAAATTCCAACACTTTTTCTGTACCTTAAAGTTGCTTAATCAACATAAACTTGAACCCGATTGGGTATTTAATGGAGTACAAGTCAAGCCGCGAGCTCGAACTCGTTGTCGAAGTCGAACTGCTCGAACTGCTCGAACTACTTGACCCAAAGCCGCAGAAAAGTCTTTTTAGCTTGATGCGCTGCAAATCTGAAAAGCACAAAAGGCGCTTGGCTTATTTCCGCTTCCGCTTGTTGCCATATTGTGGCCCGCATTCCCCTGGCTATGGCCCAATCCAATCTTTACCTAGCCAATGCAATTCAGCGAGCGAGAGGGAGATAGAGTGAGAGAGAGAGACTGCTTTTGCTTGCATTGTGTGTGTCGCCGGAAATATTCAATTTTCAATTTTCATTTCGCTGGCCAGAAATTGGCAAGCGAAAACAAAAGATGAGAAAATCTGCTAAGCGCCAGCCGAACGAAATCAATTCAATTATTTTGTTATTTTTTTTTTATATTTTTATTATTTATTTTCCTTTTGTTTTCCATTTTTTCCTCTTTAGTTGATCTATTGACGTCGCCTCGACGCACTCAACTCGATTTAATCTTGATGGAAAATTTACAGAACATTTTCATTTATGCAATTCTAAATTCAATTCATGCCGAGCCTAGCCTAACAGCGCCAACAACAGTTATTGTAATATAATTTATGACTTTGGAAAATTTCTGCGGAGCTGGGAGCTCAATGAATTTCATGGCCCGCTGTGAAGCTGAACTGCTCGGGTCATTAACAGCTGCAGATGGCGTTGATTTCTCCAAAGATAATCATAATTTATTATGATAATAATAATTGTTACACTCCGACTGGATACAATGGTGGATGTTTTGCCTGTTAGAGCAGCTGGAAAATTGAAAGAGCAAAAATGAAAATTAAGGAAAATTGAAATATTGCGAGAAGTAAAATGATTAGGCAGAAATATACATAAACATATATACAAAATATAGAATATATACATACATATATCATATATCGTGTAGAATATATATAATAGAAATAAATATATGAATTTACATACAGAATCATAGATATACAATAGAAAAATTGTATTTAAAATATAATATCATTTCTTTTATTAAAGTTCTATGTTTTAAAAATATCAGTCAATTATCTTAGCAGACCCAAAGACAGAGCCAATGAGCAGAGTAGAGCGAGAGCAGAGCATGAGCAGAGCCAGAGCGGAGCTAACTTGAGCTTGAGGAAAGTCCTAAGCAGAGCCCATAGCAGAGCCAATGGCAGAGTTAGACTCGGAGCCAGAAGCAGAGGCTGAGCAGAGCCTGAGAAGAGCGTGAGCAGAGCCAATAACAGAGCTAGAAGCACAGACAGAAGCAGAGCCAGAGTAGAGCCAATAACAGAGCTAGAAGCAGAAGCAGAAGCAGAGACTGAGCAGAGCCTGAGCAGAGCCAGAGTAGAGCCAATAACAGAACAAATAGCAGATCTAATAGCAGAGCAAAGGCAGAGCCAATGAGCAGAACAGAGCGAGAGCAGACCCAGAGCAGAGCTAAGCCTAAGCAAAGCCTAAGAAGAGCCCATAGCAGAGCCAATGGCAGAGTTAGACTCGGAGGCAGAAGCAGAGGCTGAGCAGAGCCTGAGAAGAGCGTAAGCAGAGCCAATAACAGAGCTAGGAGCACAGACAGAAGCAGAGCCTGAGCAGAGCCAGAGTAGAGTCAATAACAGAGCAAATAGCAGAGCTAACAGCAGAGCAAAGACAGCGCCTGAACAGAGCCACAGGCAAAGCCCAAAGCAGAGCCTGAATTGAGCCTTATTAATATTAAACTAATTTAATAGAATTCTCTATATATAGTCTAGCTTACCTCTGCTTTCGATATCTAAAATTTGTACTTGAAAACTTTTTTACTTTTTACTTTTTTACTCATAATTAAAGTTGTATTTAAACCTTATTTAGATTTATAACCTCAACTGTTTTACTCATCAATTTTGCTTCAAGTTTATCTACGTTTTTAATTAAGTTAAAGTGAAGAATTTATGTTTCTTAAATATATCTTAAGCTTGGCATCTACGCTTTTCATATGGCATAGAAATAACTTACCTCACTCGGTTCCTGTCTCTCCCTCTCTCTCTCTCTCTCTCTCTGTTTAAGTTTTCATTTACGAGATGAGGTGTAAAATTGTGACCCCTTTTTGGCATTGCGCTGAATTTTCTTTTATTTTGTTCTGCATTTTGTATTGTCGTAGCTGCTGCTGCCACTGCTTGCTGTTCGCCACTTTTATAAATTACCTTTTGCAACTCATTTTGCACTCGCAACACTTCAACGTCAGCGACAGGCGAGAGACTGAAAACCATATAGTTATACCCCTACCCCAACACCTACCCCTACCCCAACCCCATGCCAACGTGGTTGGCAAGCAAAGGCGCAGCGCAGACATTGTTCGTTGCATCCATTGCAGAAAGTTTCGCAGTTGACATCTGAGCCTGAAGAGAGTGCAAAAACTTAGGCTTAATTTTCAGTGAGGAGGCGGGGCGAACATATTTAAAGCTGTTGTTTGGCAGCAAGTTGCGCCTTCACATGCAAAGACAGCAAGCAGCAAGTGCTTGTTTTAATTAAAATTTTAATTTAATTTCTTTTCGCCCACAAGCAGAGAGAGTGGGTGATAGAGAGAGAAAGATTCTGCTGCAGACATCAAGTGGCCGAAATAAAAAATCATTACGGCCCAGACCGAAACGAGCCGTTGTCATTACAAGCAGCATAAGTGAAAAATTACGCATACGCATTGTTGGCCAGACAACATGTCCGACAGCCCCAGCATGTTATATATATTGAAGAGGTGCCACTGCCGCTGTTGTCGTTGTTGTTGTTGTTACGCTCATTAACACATTGTTGCCAGACGCTTTGGTTGAGGTTTTTGCCCTCGACTGACTGCTGCAAAAAAAAATGTTTGCTCTCTCCTCGTGTGAAGCCCAACCAAAAGTTCGACTATAATGAGTGTGCCACAGTCAAATATATGAGAATAATGCTTTACGCACACGATATATGTGAGCTCAAAAGTTTACAGAAATAACTAAGACGAATCGTTCACGTATGTATTAAATCAGATACTATATATAAAAGACTAAGCTTTAAATACTTTTCTCATTCAAATCTTTTATTGTTAAATTAAATAATAAAAAATATATAATACAACAAAAATAAAAATGAATAATAATACAAATTGTGTATAATCAATATAATTTTCCGCATATGATCTACATATTATATTTTATATACGGCATGTCACAAAAAAATGAAAACTCTTTAAAATATAAGCTATATTTAATTTAATTTAATTTTTATTTATTTTTCATTTAGTAAATTTTACCAATCAAAATATAAAATAAACCAAAATTGCATAATTTAGTCAAGAAATAGCTCTAAAGACCTAAGAGTTATAAATAAATAATTTAGGTTCCGACTAGTAATCTCTATATTATCTATCACGCGTACTTTCTGCCCGCTATATTATACCCTAAGTCCCATTTTAAATTCAAAACTTATACACTAACTGCCACCCGTTGAAACTAGTTAAAATAATCTTTAACTTAAACTGAAATTTTTCGCCCAAGCTCAGACTTGGCACATCCTTTATCCAGTTCCTACCAGAAGTCGCAGTTTATATAGGCTTGCCGCTGCCATGGCCTTTGCCATGGGCCCCTTGAGACTCACTTGAGCAACTGTTTGGTGTGGAAGTTTTTGCATACTTTTGCAGCAGGCGCTGCGTGGCATTTAGCTGGCGCTTGACATATGCCGAGCGAGACAGCCACAGAGAGGGCTCTGGAGGCTGAGGGGAGCGAGCCGCCAGCCGCGAGCCTGATGATGTGTTAGCTGGGAAATTAAGCCAGTGCAGCGCGCACTGACAGCGTGACTGTTGCAGCACGCTGCGTATGAGTAATCTGGCAATGCCAAAGACTAAATCACACCCAAACAGCTGACTAAGAAATGAAGCTATTTCCAGGCAACGTCGAGTGCTCGGCAACAATTTAGCATTTTAATGACCCTGCTGGACGCACAAGATGACAGCCAGCAATTCCGCCCGGACATCGTGCCCATTTCGATGAGCTGCTTATCCTTGGATCCTTTAGCAGCTTCAACTTGGCCCTGTTCTTGCTTTGCTCTTTCTCTCTCTCGCTCGCTCGCTTGCTCTATATATATTTTCCTGGTCTGTGCATGCATGTGTAAATTCAAAATAAGCACCTCATTAAATTGAAAAATGTTCACAATTTGCAGGACATTATGTCCCCCCTCCCCCCCTAATACATACACACACACAGACCTATAGTGCCTCTATATGTTTGAGCATATATAGAGTGAGTGCGGTCCCAGCCTTGCAAATTGTTTAATTTATCTCTCCTTTACATTTGCTGCCACCACAGCCTGTCTCTCTCTCCCTCTCTCTCGCTCACTCTCTCTCGCTCTCTCTCTCTTTCTTTCTTCTCTCTGTCGCACCCAAAAGCCAATATAAATTTGCAGTGTTAATGCAATTTTAAGCTGCTTTATTAATCATTTTTCATGATTTACTCCTGCAGTCGCTTTCATGCATTCCGGCCAGCTGCCTGAACAGTGGGCTGAATGCGGATATTGATTGGGATATCGATAGATGGATAAGAATAGATATGGATATGGATAAAAATAATGTATGAATAAAAGGATAACATAAATGAATATAAACTGGAGAGACTGGAAATGACATAAATGTAAAAAATTCATAGATAGTCTATACGTACTATCGGATATATGGATAAATATAATTAATGAATATACAAGTTTATAATTATGGATAAACGAACTACACATATATGATTACGAATAATTTATTGGGTGTGGATAAGAATAACAAATGAATTCATAAAATGAAAACAAATAAATGTAAAATATTTAAAATTAAAAAATTAAATAATCAAAAATATAAATATAAGAAATAAAAAAAACTATAATAATATAATATATATATATAATACAATATAACAATACATATGCATCTGGATAAAGGAATATAAATAACGTGGAAAAAAATCAACTTATGAATATGGATAAAAATAAAAATAAATAAACCGGATAAAAAGTATATATATGGAAATGAATAATAATAATAATAATGAAAATGACCATTATCATATTTTTAGGTATGGATAAAATAATATTATTGGTATTGATAAAAAAAATTAGATAGATAAAAGGGAATACAAAATGAATATTATATATGATAAAAAATAAAATTAAATAAAAATAAATAAATATATATATATATATATATATATATATATATATATATATGTATACTTAGAAAAAAACAGATAAAATACAAGTTGACTCTACTTTACAGATCTGTATAAGAAATTTAATATTAAGCTATATATAATCCAGCTACATTATTAATGCATCATTAATTACATAAAAAAAATGTAATGTAATAAATATTTAATGATTATTTAACATTTAATATCTGTGTTACTTTTAAGCGAAGTTATTAGCGAAAAAGCACTCGAAATATGTAAGGACTTAAGGTATTTGATGAACAATAATCAATTTAATGCCTCTATGGAATGAAAATACTTCAGCTGCTTAACGCATAATAATAATGCCTTACGCTCAGTTGGCCCTGTCTGTGAGTTATGCAACAATTTTTTTGCACAAAAAGAGGTTTATAAATATATGAGAACTTATATAGAAATATGTATTTATTATGTGTATATATATATATATATATATATATGCATTTATTCTTCATAGCCGGCAAGAATGCGTAAGAAAAATGTGGGATTGCAAATATTTTGATGTCAATGCATCGATATCGTGTCACGCCTCACGCTCAGCAGCTCAACAGGCAACGAAAGCAGGCAGCATGCAGCATGCAGCATGCAGCAGGCAGCAGCAGCTATGGCAACCACAGTCGCTGCAGTCAAAGGATCAGAATCTGGCCAGCATCGGCAGCGTGGAGCGACAGTCGCTGACTGTTGACTGTGTTGGCTGACTCAAAGCTCAGGCGGCTTTCAGCATTTACTCGCATGCATTATTGAGCATTAACCTCATTTCACGCAGTCAATTTACGGCATTAAATTCTCTCAGTGCTACGCTCTGCTCTGCAGTTGACTTCTGACCCAGACCAGCTCAAAGCGAGGCTGAGTGTATTACGATGTGTTGCCATAAGAGTTTAACGAGCTTCCAGCTGATGAAGATGATTGCAGCAGCAGCAGCAGCAGCTCCTGCATAAAACTAATTTGGTTTCGAGGCTGGTTCATTTATTAGCCAGGCTGGAGTTTATGGGTCGAGAAAGTGTATTAGCCGTAAGCTGTGCCAAGCGACAGCAAATCGGTTATTGAAATCCGCTTAACCTGCTGCAGATAATCCTGACACAAATTGCAAACACTTGAGGCAGAAACATAACAGCTAAAAAGACGCCAAAGAAATCCTTAAGTGCACACAGCCAGAAAATAAATGTGCAAGGACATTAAATGTGTGCTGCCATCTTCCTTCTCCCTCTGGCTCTCTCTTCGTTTTTTTGTGCCTTTGTAATTGGATAATTAAAGAAATGTCTGGCCAGGGCAGTTGCCAAGAATAAAAGAGAGATAATAACAAACACGTAGCAGAGTAGGTAGAGCTGGATGATGCTCGCTGCTGTTTGTCTGCGCGAGTGCCCCAGTATAAGGGAGCTATTAAAAGCATTTAAACGTTTACTAAAGATCCTAGTATATTTCACTAGCCACACACACACACACACACACACACACTCGTGCACGCTGTCATGCACACTTATACAAAAACAGAGCTTCTTAAGTAGCAGCCAGTAACAGCTGCTGCAATGGACAACAACAACCACATAACGGGCACAATGGAAAAAGAAATAGAAAAAAATTGCGAGATGATGGACTAACGCATACCCTATCATCAGAAATGTTAGCAATATTTGGTTTAATATAATTTTAAAAACTTACCATTTTCTACCAGAATAAAATTTGTACTTAATTATTTTTATATTTATTAATTTTTATCAATAAATTTATTTATTAATTTTTTATTTAATATATTTCTTGACCATGTATTAAATAATATTTTTAATATCAACTAAATAAAGTTATTAATGTTATTTTTTATCATTTTTTGTTTAAATAAATAAAAAATTTAAATTTAAAATAATATTGATTTTTAATATTATCCATAAAAATTCTAGTTCAATTTTAATAATTTATTATTAATAAAAAATGGTTAAATCTATTTATAATGCATTAACCACATAAATATATTAATTTAAATATATTTAATATATATATATTATTAATATATTTATATATTATTAATATATTTAATATATATTATTAATATATTTAATATTTGTCTACAGAGTATTCGACCAGCGTTATACTAGCTAGCCAACGGCAAGAAGTGTGTTCGCCATATAAGCAGCTTTTATATTGCCTTACTTCATTTGAAAGGGAGCACAGCGAAGACAGAGTGAGTGAGAGAGAGAGAGAGAAAGAGAGGGACAGAGTGAGCGCGAGTGCTAACAAACTAGATAAAAGGCGCTTGGGAGAGACGCAGTGCTAAGAGAACGTAGATAAGCGATAAGCGAACAGCTGCGCCTCCAGCGACCAGCGGCGCTGGCACGTGTCTAACGGTTCTTCGGCTATTCGGCGGTTTATTGTTGCTCGCTCTAACTTACTTAGTTAAAAGTTGCGCTTCGCACAGCTAAGTGCCGCAGCAGCAGGCAAAGCGAAGAGCGCTGAAACAACTGGACAATGGCTGAACAGTTAGGTTTAACGCATTGCCTGGGCTGCCTGAGAGCACACTGACAAGTGTGTGAGTGTGAGAGGGAGAGAGAGGGCTAGTATGATGTAAAGTGAGCTTTATACTATTGCGAAACGCTATTCTTCTCCTGCGGCAACATAAAGAAACCTGAGAAAAAGTTAAGAGATGTCTTGAACATTCATAAGGGCTTATGTGGAACTTGTTGCATTGGAAAGAGTTTTGAGCATATATTTGAGTGTTGATATAAAGACGACAAAGAAATAATCGGATAAATCTGAGCTACTTGATAGATGCTCTATTCGCAATGTATGTAAATACCAGGACATAGAAGAGAAGTACTGATATATTTATAATACATGTTTTATACATATTTATATTTATTTATATAATTTCTTTTTTTTTTAAATATTATATATATATTATTATATATTATATATTATATATATATATATATATAATATATATATATTATATATTATATATTATTATTTTCAGATTATTTTAGTTTATTTATTTTCTTATTTTATTTTGTAAGCGTTACTTAAATATATTAAAACTCCTAAATTTGATCTTCTTTTTAGATTTTTCAATTTTAAAACCCAGCCAGCAATGCCATAATATTATTATTACACACCTTTTCTATGTCATTAGCTCAAGCTGCCGCAATATGCTATGGAAAATTGCACTGCACTCTTGATAAAGCAAATGCCTCTTTGCCTCTGACCGGCTGTTCATGATTTTAATGGCACACACACATACACTAACATGCATATACCCTCACACACACACAAACACACACACACACATAAACACGTCTCCTAAACGCAGACACTTCAATTTAACGAGTAGCTATCGCACTTATCAGTTGCTTTGCTATGGTGACCGCTGACTCGCTCTCTCTCACTCTCTGCCTGCCTGGACCTGTGTGCCTTTCCCTCTCTCCCTCTCCCTCTCTCTTTCTTAGCCCTCGCATGTCAGAAAAAAAACCATATCATAGTCACCTCCTCTGTGGCTCGTAGTCGCATCTTCGTTACGTTTTGTTGACTTTTATGTCGGTTAAGTTCTTGTTGTTGTAGGTACTAAATGTGGGCAACAGCTGTTATTGTTATAGTCACAGTCGGAAGTGCGGTCGACGTTGCAGCCAACGTCGCCGTCGCTGCTTTGCCCAGCAAGCTAAGCATAGGCATGGCAACAGCCGGCAGAGAAATAATCAAGAATTTAAAATAAATAAAAAAAATAAATATATATATATATATATTATATTAATTTATGTATAAAACTTGTTATAAAATAAATTAAATTATTTGTAATATGTATATTTATTAAAAACTAATTTGTAAAATATATTTAATAAGAAAAATATTTTAAATTTATTATAAAAAAAATATATATCACTTATATTAAAATAAAATATTTCATATTTATCTCTTTTATTTTTCCCTTATTAAAAAAAATATATATACATAAATATATAATAATAGACATACATCACATAGACATTTAATCCTTGACATCTGTTTAGTAATTCAGCCACAGCACTAACACCTACTCAAGCTTAAGTTAGAGCCATAAAAACTGACATTACATCCACAGTAAGGAATAATTTCCAAGCGATAATTTTTCGGTTTTTATAGCTGCTTCGAGTGATGCGATTTGCAATTATTTGCAAAGCATTTTGATGGCCAACACAAAGTCAGATAAAAAGCCACTTAATTATATTGTTTCTAGCTTTTATTGTGCTATATTAAGTCGGAGTCCAAGTCCAAGTCCAAGTTTATAGCCAACAACAATTAAGACGTCTGCGGACAGCAGTTGTTGGCTTTGGCTTGAAGAGCTGTTTAAGAGCTAAATGCAAATGAAGCAGGAATTGAACTATTTCTGGCAATGTTTATGGATCAACAGCATTATCATTTCTCATCATAAAATGGGAGTTGGGGCTGGGGGTAGTTGTCTGTTGGGGTAGCCGGAATATATTCGTGGAGCAACACCTTCACAGGCAGCAGCGCATAATTCATTAGGAAACTTGCAAACGGCGCGTGACTAAAGTGAAAATGTTTACGACCAATTTTCTGAGTATGAAGCCAAAAAAGCAACTAAAGAGCACTATCAGGGGAAGTGCTCGACTAGAGAATACCCTGAGCTGTATGCGCTCTGGACAAAAGGACGGACGGATAGAGCGGGCGAACTTACTGACGGATTTTAATACAGACACATATAAAGGCGGCGGGGCAGACGGGCGGAAAGGAAGAAAAAAAAGAGGAACAGAAATACCGAAGAGAAAATGAACGGCCAGCTAAGCAACAGGAAGCAACGGAAGGACAGACGGCTAGATCGACTCAGCAAGTCATCAGCATCTGGAATATATAAATTATATGGAATTCCTTACAGGTGCTTCTTAAATTTACTCAAAACCAATATACCCCGCATACCCACTGCTTGAATGTTTCGGAATTTGCGCGCTGCTTTGGCTGCCAAGAAAATGTTGCCATTGGCTACGTTTGGTCGCGTCGCAGACTTCTGGACGTGCGTTAAGCATGATTTATGATTTGTTTTAAGCTGCTTTCAAAGTCGCTGGCACGGCAAGTCAAATTGAAATTTACACGCAGACATAAAGGAATGAATGCCCTGATGGATATCTCAGCTGGACAGCCACCCAACCACAATAAGTACGCGGTACACATAATAAGCAGGAGCAGGAATGGCAGCAGGAGCAGAAAGCAAAGCCAAAGCTGAGCCAGCTCGGGGACACATATGCGGTGTCTGAGCTCGCTGCCTGTTACAGCAGTGGGATTGGCTCTCTAGCTATCATCGTCTTCATTTTCATCATTATCATTATCATCTTCATTGTCATTGTCATTGAAGCGAACTCCTGAGGCGCCATTCAGCCATTCAATTTGCTGCCCTTGCAGCTTGCATTTCAGTTTTCGTTTGTTTCGTTTCAGCTGGATTATCGGCAAAGCTGCATGAAAATTTAATAATATGTGTGTATGTGTTGCAGCAGCAGCAACAGCATGTGGCATGTGGCATGTGGCAGCTGCTCCATGACAACCATAGCCAAAGGCAGCTACAGCACCCAGCAACATCTTTGCTATTAAGTTCTATTTAATTTGTGTGCTTTGCCAATGAAGCTTTATGATTCGGCTCGAACGATGCACAGATTGCGTTTCTCATGTCACAATAGCCACCGGTGATAACAGACATGCATAACTACAAAGTATATATGTAGAATAAAAATTGAATGCAAATTTTTCGAGATTTATTTGAGCTTGGGGTGACCAAATAAGAGCTACACTAAAAGAAATACCAACAAAATTTTAAATTCTTTTCAATATTAAGTATTTTGTAATTTTATATATAATCTTTATTTATGCCATTTAATGTGAAATAGTACTTTAAGAAAAAGCTGTCATAATTTAATTGCCAGAATTTTAAACGAAATCTCGCATTTTTGCAATTTTGTTTTATAAAATTTAAAAACAATATTTTCTCTTCATATTAGATTTGAAATAATTCAAAATCAAATGGCAAATAATATAGAATACATAAAAAATAAAATGTTAGCAATAACTTGAACAGCTGCTGAAATATAGTTATTGTAAATAGTATCACTCTTGCTGTGTCAGTCTATAGTCCATTGCCCATCTGTCTGAAGGTTTGAAGACTTTGGAATATATATTCTTAATTGGCATTTATATGATATATATTTTTATCATTATTTTAAAGCCCATTTAAACTGCTAATCTATGCAAAATTTGAGAGATAGCCCCCAATTAGCATTTGCATCAATTCACAAAATTTACAAAAAATAAAAAAATAATAAATACAAAGTATTTCACGTTACATTTATCTAATCAAATTCACAAATGCTTTGTAATGCGCCCGCACAATTGCAAAATAAGTATTTTCAAAAAAATAGAAAAACAAAAAAAAACAATTTACAAAATGCGCGTTTAATGCAGCAGAAGCGATACAGAGAGAGAGAGAGAGTCCACATATATGTTTACAGTATTGTACAGTGACCACGCCCCCTTCCCGCTACACTGTTCCGACCCTGGCCGCATGGCAGTAAAACCAACCGCCATTATACACCAGCTAAATGTTAATTCTCGCTTAGCGCTGCACGCGGCGTATACGTAATATCGCGTATAGCGTACACGTAATGTGGTGCAAACTGATTTTTAGTTGCCAGCGAGTTTTTGGGTTTTTAGTTTTAGTTGTTGCACGCACACACACACACACATTGACATGCCGGTTCACATTTGAGCGAGTTGATTTTACAGTTCATTCAGCTGTTGACCAAAATTACCGCGGCTTTAACTCCCGCCGCCCACTGCACTGCACTTCTAACAAAATAAGTTGAGTTTCCGCTGGATATTTTTCTCTCTTTCTCTCTAGTTTTATTTTTTTGGTTCCATTTAGCAAAAGCACCGAAACAATGTGCGGACTATTAGCCAAAATGTTAAATGACACGTTGCATGCTGCGATTTGTTGCCGTTCCAGCTGCATGTGTGCGTGTGTATGTGTGTGTGTGTGTGTGCCGTAGCCAGGCAATAGTTGTCGAGGCTGAGCTGTACATGATTGGGGTTTAACAGTTACCAGGGGGGTTGCACGGTCAGTTGCATTTTTAAAATAAACCATTTGGCCATTTGTAATGCGAATTTAAGTTTCGCTTAAATCATGCACAACTCGGCCAGAAACCAGAAACCAGAAACAGTTAACAGATTGTTTAAATATTTAAGTGGAACTGAGCTGAGCTTAGCTTAGAAATCTCCTTGCATTTGACTGAATTTGGAATAAATTCTATTGGAGACTCGACCGACTGAATAATACTCGTTCCAGGTAGGAAAATTATTTAATTGGCCAACATTGGTTATCATATATAGGTATATCTGTCTAGATCTAAAACTGTGAAAGATAAAGGTACTTTCCGATATGCCACGCCCCGCGAAATATATATATAAATATAAAATTCAAAGTGGGAGTAAAACCAAAATACTCTAATCACAGTATGAACGAGTATTAGAAGAGGAACGCAAATTACAAACATGAGTAAATCGGAGCAAAAATGCAATAGATAATCTGCTAGAAACATAAAGGCAAATAACACCTATCTATTGGGAAATGCACGACTAGAAAATACCCTGACTCTACACTCGCGACTGACTAGACTAGTTAATAAACAGACTCTACACTCTGGAATATTGCACAAACTCTACACTCCCAAAGACTGTCTTTCCAATACATATGTCTGCTGGGTACGACTCGTAAATACCCAGACTCTAGGCTTTCGACTAATCTCTCATCATAGTATTTATACCACTCAAAAGTCTTTCACTCTCCACTTTAAAAACGGAATCAGTTACTTCAATAGCTTAACAATGCCCAAACATTTCAAATTCTTGTCTGCGTATACGTAATATTTGCATTGAATCAGTTGAAGCTGCACTCAAAAAAAAAAAAAAAAAAAGAGAAAAAGAAATCATTGTTAAGCATTTTGAAATTTGCAGGCTTTTAAAAACTATGCCCAACTATGTTTGAGTGCTGGATAATGCTGATGCTAGATCTTCACACCTCTCGTAACTTCCTTGGCCAGCGGCATGGCTGGCAACAACTTTTCAGCTGGTGGCCAGCGCAGCATTGGGTTTTATTCAATTTGCCTTTGAGCACAAGCGAAAGAGAGAGGGAAAAAACCTGAAAATTTTTGTATTCCATAAATTCGCTGGCACTTCAATCTGAGCTGTAGCTCCCCCTCTGCTCTCTCTCTCTCTCTCTCTCTCTCTATCCCTCACTTACTCTTTTTCTTGCTTCTCATTCAGTCGGAGCTAGTAAAATGCATTCCATTCACAATTTCATATTTCCTTCTTTGCTTTTTCTATTCCAAAAGTTTTTTGCGGCTTCATTGTCAGCCTTGTGCCATCTTTTTGTCTGTTTTTAATAATGCATAATTTGTTTTATAACTGGGCTACTTTTTTTGTATATTTTTTGCTTCCATACAATATTACAATTTATTCACAATATACCAAATTTTTTTTAATCAAAATGAAAACAATGCGCTCGAACCATTGTTGCCAACTTATTATAAAAATTCTTTTCTTTTTCTTTTTTTTGTCTTTTCTTATATATTTTTTTTTTCATTTTTCCTTCTTCTCAATAGGAATTCAGTTCATTTTCTAAAGTGGACTGTGCTCATAAAGTGCTGGACATCCATTGTCTAAGCGTGCATGCAAAAATATCTCATTGTGGGTGAATATAAAAAAAAAAAAAAATATATATATATATAAAATATATAAATGTATATATATATTAAGTAAGATAGTGATTGTGTGCTCAGTGGTATTTATTTTGCCGAATTTTATACAAATATTTAAAGCAAGCAAAGCAAAATATAATAAAAAATATATGAAAATATAAAAATTAAAATATTTTCTATTGAAGCTAATATTTTTAAAGACATTTTTAAAATAGAGAGCAAAAATAATGTTTATAAAATATATATATAAGGCAACTTTATTCCTTTTATAAACATGAAGAAAATTAAAATTTAATTCTGCATTTTATAAACATGCACAAAAAGCCAAATCCTATATATATATATATATATATATATATATATATATATATATATTTTTTTTTTTTTTTATTAAGTGTACAATTTATTAAAAAAAAATAAATAAAATTCTCATTTTAAAGCAAAAAACAGGGTAAATAAATTAGTAAACATTTTATAGCAACTTTTCGCAGCTTTAAAAAAATGCTATAAAAATTCAATAATTATAAAAATCTAATTTGTTAATCCTCAACAAATTCCAATTATAACTTGAGCCATTCAAAAATATTTGAAAAGCTGTCAATGAATGTAACTCAAAATTTAATAGAAAACTTAATTTAATTATTTTTTATTTTTATTTTGGCTGGTGTGTGTGTGTGGAATATATATGCATTAAGGATCACTCTAAATAAATTGCACACTCAGCAATGTCTCATCTACGCACACACTCGTGTATATATATATATATATATATATATATATATATATATATATATATATATATATATAACGACGCCAAACAAAGGCAACAGCGCTGTAATCAACAAAATTACACTAAAATACAAAAATAAATTTGACACGAATGCGACGATGACACAAAAGGGCCACACCACACACACTCACTCGCGCTCTCTCCCTCTCTCTCTCTTTCTCTCTCTCTCTCTCCCTCACTCTTTTGGCAAGTGCTAGCAGCTCGAACCACAACCAAAGTGAAATGGCACAACGCTTCCAGCGAACATTGTGAAGTTGGCTGCCAGCTACGCAGCAGCTTTCAATGTGTGTGTGTGTGTGTGTGTGTGTGACCATGTGCGACACTTTGTAACATATTTTTTGTCATTTGTTTGCTGTGTGTTTGCCTCTTTTTCGGCGTCACTCGTCAGCGACTCGTGCTGCCGCTGCTGCTGCCTCGAACTGCTGCTCACCCAGCTACGGCCACATTGCATGTTGCTTCACACACATACGCGCATATCTCTCGCTGTGTGTGTGCCAGAAAAATGTTACATTGTTTTTGGCACGCAAGGCGACACTGCGGCAATCACACCTATGCTACAGCACAGCCCACACCACACCACACCACACCACACCACCCACACACATATCAATCAGTTGCAAAAGGCGCAGCAAAAGCATTTCGGCAGCGTTGCCACCCCAGTGTCTTCTTGGTGCCACCCAGTGTTGCCACTCTTGTTGTAAATTTTATGGCAACATTTATAACATTTATTCGTATTTTTACGACCTGAATTGTCTTTGTTGCTTTATTATTATTATGTCTCACTTGGGAATTTTATGAGCGGGGCTCCGCCCCCTCCCGGCTCAGGCGCCTACCTGCCCCAGCACACCTACAATGTATTGTTAAATGCTGTCTGTAAAATGATAAAGCATAAAGAAAAAAAAAACAAATATTAAATATGCTCAATCAATTGTAAAATATCTCAAATTATTATTACATTTTGATTGCAAATGCGTTTCAGTACTTTTTTTAGAGACTGTTTTATGTGTTTATGGGTATAAGAAGACATCAGTTAGATAAGTGGAATGAATAAGTGCTGGAAGAATTAGCTGCTGATATTTATAAAGAAAATTTTATAAATTTCAAAATATTTTAATATTTGCATACAAAAATATTTATATAAGAAAAATATTCCTTTAGCCACTTCTAGCTTTTAAGTTGCTATCAGCATAGCTCTTATATATATTCCCTCGATATCCGTTATGCATAAGCTATTTATAAACTTAATTAAAATAAAAAAAAATTGCACCTTCTCTATATCTCTATATATGCCCTGCAGATACCCTACTCCAGCTCAGACTTGACTGCCCTAAAAAGTATGCAACGTTTTTTCTTTTAATTTTCTCATTTCACGCGAGCTGCCTTTGCGCTGTTTAGAGCTTGTTAATATTAAATTGTTGTTGCCGCTGCTGGGAATGTGTTTCGCTGGCATTCACTGCTTGGCGTCGGCGCCAAATGTCTAATGAAATCTAATAAATTAAAGAGATTTATAAAAGCATGGCCCACGGGCTCCAGGACTTGGCTCGGCTCGGCTCGGCTTGGCTTGGCTTGGCTTGTGCCCCACACCATATACTCTGCCAGCGGCTTAATTCTGGTCGCATAACTTATTACAGCCACATGTAGGCAGGCAGCCAATGCATTGAGGACCGTAAATTTCAACAAGTGGATGATGGTCAAGTCCTTCGTGTCCTTCTTGACTTGAAAATGTCTTTAAACTTTTGCCGTTAGCTGTGAAAACTCCTTTGTTTGGTGTGTCCAAGATCAAAGATGAAAATGATTAGATTAGGCCAACAATGAAGTTCACTTCAGTGACCGCCTCAAAGGGCTGAATTGACATCAAAACTGAATGAAGATTACACTAAAATATTCTACAGAAATGGCAAACTTTCAAGTTTTCGACTCAAGTGATTAAAAACACCTTTAAATGCTTTTGATAAGAGCTTGAAAGGGGAATTAAAATTCAGATTGAGGGTTGTAGTTGGATGGAGCGCACTGCATATTACTTATGCACAGTCTTAACACAGCTATATATCGTATCAAGCCTATGCTTACAATGCCTTATATCTATTTTCTTAAATTTTAAAATTATTTTAACACTTTTTTCAAGCGTAAAATAATTTATATTGAAATGGCAAGCCTTATTTAATATTTTAAAATTTAAATATTATTATTAGGCTTAACAATTGCTGAAATATAATTAATGAAAATAGTATCAGTCTTGTTGTGTCAGCTGGCACATATATATATATATATAATAATATATATATATATATATATATATATATATATATATACATATATATATATCTACTATATTCCAAATATATTTATTTATTGTGAACCATAAAACGTACTAGATTTCGATATATGTGGAAAGGTCGAATTGGTCATAAATTTAAATTGACACTGGATTGGAGCAGCTCAAATAAAAATATAAAAAATAATAAAAGAAAAAAAAAACAAGAAATTCGTGTAAATTTAATCAAAGAGCGAAAAGCGAGAGGGCAACAACGGCAGCGATAACTGGGCTAAATCTCTTAGGCAAGTTGGCTATAAATCTTAACATAATATATATAAGGTGCTTGCCGAGAGTATTTCACATACGCACTCGGTGGGGGCAAAGCTTTTTAAAATGATTTATGGACATTTGGGATGGGCCAACGGCAGGATGAGCATGTGTGAAAAGACTTAAAAAGGGAGGGGGAAGTCAAAGGAGTCAACACTTTGCTACCTTCAATTGCAATTACACTGAAATATATATATGTGCCGTACATATACACGGTATGGGCATGTGTGGGTGGCATAAGACCTTAAGCAAAAACAGTTTTGCTGGCACCCACAGCGGCTTGTTATTTTAGTCTCAAAAGGCGAATGCATAAATTATGTTAAATTACCCACGGAGAGCTGTCCTTCAGTTGCCCACTTTGCAGGTGCATATATATATATATCATATATATATATATATATATATATATATATATATATATATATATATATATATATATATATATATATATATCATATATATATGTTTATGTATTTTACAGCTCGCAAATATCTCATTGAAATTCACAAAATTGTAAAAGTTGCTTTGACCTTTCGAAAAAGGGTTTGACTGCAGCAATTATTTATTAATATTTGATTCTGTTTGAAGCTCAAATTCGGACTCGAATTTCTCTGCCAAAATATATATTTACATATATCTATATATATTTATATATAATATATATGCAGCAATCGACGTACGACGCTGACTTCCTGCTGCTGCAGCTGAGTGAAGACGCTCGCCGCCCGCAGCCGCAATCAAATGACAGAAACTTGTTGCCACATTATTTAGGAGGAAAACTTTGATTTATTGAACATCGATTTGCACTCTGCAGGATAGCAAGTGCACTGAGAGAAATAATTGTTATTTAATTTTTTTAATGATTTAGAATGGTTGATTGTATTGAGGCTAAATTTGATTTATTATTCATTTTTATTGATTTATTTTTCGTGGCGAAGTGTGTTAGGTACACTGAAGAAAATCACATGATTAATTTAATTATATTTGTTTTTAAATATATCTTTGGGATTATGACATGCTTTAAGTAATTTAAAAAAAATATATACATTTATAATAAAATATAAATAAATTACAACATAAAAATATATTAAATAAAAAATTAATTTTACTTAAAAAATATATATAAAACTAAAAACAAAATAATTTAAAATTAAATATAAGTAGAAATAGATAACAAAAAAACTCGCGTCAACTCGCGAGTGACTGTTTTATTACTCACGAAAAGATAATCGTTAAAAGAGTTCAACACGAAGAACTCAACAACAGCGCTCAAGCGAAAGTCGAAGTAAAATAGAAAACACTCTATTGCTCAAAGTGAGAGTAATTCTTTTGAGTTTTTTTGCTTATCTTCGGACATTGAGCGTAGAGAAAAAACACTCAAAAACAGACCTAAAACAATTTATTTATCATAATATAGTCTTAGGTACATGCGTATATATTTAATATATGAAATAAGTTGAATAATAATGGTAGTAGTAAGATAATGATTGTTGTGCCCGCCGACCGCCTCTACCGAGCTAAATACATAGGTAGCGCTCTCATTTCACACTCAATGATCGACTGACTTTGACCGAGTTGAGTTCGGAACAGTTGAGCATAACTTTTGGCGGGAGTTTTGCCCTATATAAGGGCAAGCCTTCTGTCCCAGTTCTTCAGTTGGTTTCCTGACCCCCTGGTGGTCAGTCGTGCACTGCACTGCACTGCTGTATAGTGTTGTGTAGTGTAGTGTAGTGTAGTGCTTCCCCTCCTGCTCCTCGTCCGCTCCTTCCTCTGGATTTGGTAAGTTTTTAATAGTTCATCATTTTAGTGATATGTTAAGTATGTAATTTTTTGGTTTTTAATATAATTTTTTTTTATGTACTCTCTGCCCGTCTCTCTACCCCTGCTGGACTCTCTACTGCTGCTGGACTCTCTACTGCTGCTGGACTCTCTACTGCTGCTGGATTCTCTACCTCTGCTGGACTCTCTACTGCTGCTGGACTCTCTACTGCTGCTGGATTCTCTACCTCTGCTGGACTCTCTACTGCTGCCCGACTTTACTGTTATCCGACTCAACCTCTGCTGGAATCTCCACTGCTGCCCGACTCTCTACCTCTGTTCGACTTTACCGCTCGACTTTCTACCGCTACGCGACTTTACCGTTATCCGACTCTCTACGGTTATCCGACTCTCCACCGCTGTTCGACTCTCTACCGCTGCCGATGCTCGACTTGCGGGAAATTTGCCCTCTATAGGGACAAGCCTTCTTCTCCATTTCTTCTTCTCTTCTTCTCATTCTCTTCTCATTCTGGATCTGGTAAGTATTTAACTAATTAGTAATTTTTGTAATATATTCATTAATTATATTGCTTGACAAAATTGAATTAGCTGTAAATATTTCTGTTTATACAAATATGTTAATAATAATTTTATTAAACCCTGAACCCATTCGCTTGCAATATATATATATGTATGTAAAATGAGGATGTTTATGAATATCCGCTCTTTAAAAGGGTTCAGGGGATCTCCTAGTCGGGCATACTCGACTAGAGCTTTCTTACTTGTTTTTCATTTTTATTTTGTTATAATATTTTCATATATATATATATATATGTATATATATATATATATATATACATATATTAAATATTTATTTGTATAATTAAACGAAATTTATTATTTTTCTCTCAGATTAAAAGGAAATTGAGTATTTCGCCCTTGATGACTGGCAATCGCTTGTGCCACGCGTAGGTCACGTAGAGGTAGCTGCAGTAGCAGAAGAACAGGCGAAAGAAGAATCGCCGATTGGGCGTGAACAGGCCTAGGATCTGTAGGCGTGGCTGGAGCAAGACACGCCGCATGCTCTGACCCGAGCTGTACATGTAGCTGGCCGCGGAGCAGTCGCGGTGCAGCCAGCCGTGCATGGCGAGCGCCTGGTTGAGCTGCAGCAGCTGAGCCAGATGCAGCCACGAGGTGTCCTGCGGCGAGCTGGTGGCCTCGACTAGCGCATCGAGCGACTGGAACAGCAGCCGCAAGCCATTGACCAGCATCAGGATGTCCAGCAGGCGCCGCCAATGGCCAAAGGACAGGGCGAAGATCATCGTCAGATTGTAGACAACGATCTGGAGCAGCTGTGGCGCCAGCGTGTCCACCAGCTGCTGCGTGAGTCGCGCATAGGCCACATGGAGTCGCTGGATGTAGAGCAGGCGCCGCTGCAGTCGCTTCACAGCGCGATAATCCGCATGCAGCGTCTTCATGTGCAGCTGCTCGAGCAGCTGCTGCAGCTGGGTGTTCAGCTGCTCGAAGGAGGTCAGCAGGAGCTGCAGGCAGATGTTGATCAGCTGCGCCGCCATGTCGAGGCACCACACGGAAAAGCTGCCCGGCAGGGCGAACGTTAGGATGAGGCCGAGCATGGCCACGACGTCGGAATGCAGCGAGGACATCAGCAGATAGATCTTCATGGTGAGCAGCTTGAGGACCAACTGCACCACCAGCAGCCAGGACACCTTCAGCTGGCTGCGACTCAGCCGATAAAGGGCCGGCGCCAGCCGCAGGAACTCGTTGATCAAGCGAACGCGCTGCAAGTGCACGCGTCGCGGCTGCCACAGAAAGTAGCAGAGGAACAAATACGGCTGCATGTAGAGCATCGAGGCGTACGGACTGATCACCGCCAGGCTGAGGAAGTAGGCGAAGGGCAGCGCTATCAGCCGCGAGATCGTCATGCTGTAGTGCGTCAGGTGCACCGCATTCCCCATCCGTCTGTAGTGCAGCCGCAGCAGGCCCAGAAAATAGAACTGCACCAGGTAGAAGCGCAGCAGCAGCAGCGCCGAAAACCGAATGTACCCATTGCTGATGCGGAATGAACGCAGGAAGGCCATCGCGCCTGGGTCGCTGTGGTGCCTGCGACTCGAACGTGACTGCCTCGTACGGACTCGAGCTGCGGCAAGCAGCCCACAGCAAATTGCTTCATTTGGCTCCTAATGCCTTGCAAATGACTCAACTAATTTGACTATTAATATGAATGCTCTTTCCCTTTGGTAGGGCTTATCAATTACAGAATACCCTGTAAGATGGAAATAGTTATTTATTTTATTAATTATTTTTATAATTTATTTTATTTATTATTTATAATTTGTTTTATTTATTATTTATAATTTATTTTATTAATAATAATAATAATAATAATAATAATAATAATAATAATAATAATAATAATAATAATAATAATAATAATAATAATAATAATAATAATAATAATAATAATAATTTTATTTTGTATTTCTGTATACTCATGAAAACATTTAATTATTTCTGAAGTTTATATTATTTAATTATAACATTTATTTATTTTAACAATTTTTTAATTTATTATTATTTTATTAATAATAACAATAATAATTTTATTTTTAATTTCTATATATTCATGAAAACATTTAATTACTTCCGAAGTTTATAATATTTTAATTTTAACAACTTTTTAATTTATTATTATTTTATTAATAATAATAATAATTTAATTTGTTATTTCTATATAATAATGAAAACATTTAAATATTTCTGAAGTTTATATTATTTTAATTTTAACAATTTTTTAATTTATGCCTTATATTTATTTTATTTTTAATTATATATATTTATATAGTTTTTTTTATATATATATTTTTTTTTTTCATCAAATTTGCGCTAAATGATAAATTATATATAGCAACTTTTGTCAAAGGAAAGCTTGAAAATATTAACTGTTAGATAATTTGTTATACAATTAATTTAATTGGCAAAAAAGTGGCAAGTTTTTGTGAAAAAATATGAATTCGGTTGCGCAAGAAAATTATGCAAAAATTTCCATAAAATATTTCATAAGAAAGACGAGTTGAGGTGGGTAGCTGGGGAGGGAGGAGGCGGCGGGTGGTAGGAACGCAGCGAGTTGTGGTAATTAAAAAGTTGGCTAAAAAGGAATCCGTAGTCTGAAACCAGGGATCGTTGACAGCTCAAAGGACCGACCACGGCGCGATGACAGCAAGAAAAACTTTGCGATTGGGTCGGGAATTGGTTCTGGCTGCTGCACGAATCCAAGCAAAGCAACCGAAGGCACAAAATGTTTACGACTTCGCGCTGCTGCAAAGTAAGTTGGAAAAATTTGCAACTCGTTGCCAAGTTTGTCGCCACACTACAAAAATATAAAAATAAAAATATATATATATGTAAGAAATACTTTAAATATACTAAAAAAAAAAAAAAATACTGATGCATAAAACATTGGAAAAGCCTTGGCTAACCGCAGACACCAACGAGCTGTGGTTGAGCTTCGGTTAGTCAGCGTTGCCACTAATGTTGTTCTTGTTGTTGTTGTTGTTGTTGTTGTTGTTGTTGTTGTTGCTGCATCGCCTGGTCCTTATTGATGCCATTGGCGACAAACGCGCCAACAGCGGAAATTGGAAAAGTTCTCCAAGGCATCTTTCAGTTCAATTTGAAGCGGGATTTTTTAAAATATTTTATATGTATATATTTTTTTTAATGCAAGTATTTAAGTAATATTATTTTAAAAATAAAAATAAAAAATAAATAAAATATTATATTCTTGTGAAACCTGAATAAATATATATAAAAGTTAAATTTATTATAAATAAAAAATGGATATAAAATTTTATTTATTAAAAAAAATAAATTTAATATTAATTTTTTACTAACCTTGTTACAACATTTAAAAAAAATTATATATATATATATATATATATATATATATATATATATATATATATATATATATATATTTTTTTTTTTTTTTTTTTTTTTTTTTTTCTATTATTTTTATATTTTTCATATTCCATTTATATGCATTTTTATTAATATTTACATTTAATTCTCTTCTTTATTTTGATTAAAAAACAAATGATTTCAGCTAGCTTAAGCAAACAGCTGTTAGAGAGAGCAAGAGCGAGAGCGAGAGCGAAAGTTTTATAACCGCTTTGCTCTTAGGCAAAGAAGCTTTGGCACAGTGCTTGGGACAGTGCGCAGGGGAAATGCGAAACGGTTAACCGCTCAGCAGAGGAATGAAATGCCGTTGCCCCAATCCGAACTGCTGATTGGAGGAACGTAAAATGCTGCCATAAATTAGCCTTTAAATAAATATGAATAACTAAATTAATTAAAATTAAAGCAATTGTATAACAGTCAAATTTATATTTTCGATTGCTTGAAAATACAAATTTGACTATTTTACAATTGCATTAATTTGGTCTTCAATTGGACATTGCCCCTCGCCAATTCCAATCAGAAAAATAAATCCACTGCGCGCACAGAACAATTTAAGCCAACTGTAATTGGTTTAAACAACAGTCCAAAGTAGATGAGCAACTAGAGAAACGAACCGAGGCTTGGCCTTAGCTGTTGTCGGCAATGTCGCGGCGCAGCCAGTCGAGGAGGGCGTCGCGGGCGCACTCCGCGTCCGCAGAGTAGCAGACGAGTTTGGTGATGTCCTCGAGCCAGTTGCCAATGATGTAGCGCTTGTTGCAGGGCATCACGCCGATGGCGCGCAGCGCCTGCAGGCAGTACAGCTGCAGCCGGGCGTTCTTCCGGGTGCGCATGGCCCGGCCGACGTGGCAGATGAGCAGCGTGAACTCGCGCATGCGCCACAGGGCGTGCTTGCTGTGGAGGCCGTTGAGCAGGGCCAGGACGACGAACTCGTAGTTGAGCACCTGCTGGTGGTGCAGCTTCTGCTCCTCGGGCTTCGACTTGTCCTGGAATATGTCGAAGATCAGCTTGATGCCGTCGACCTCGTCGAACAGCCGCTGCCCCTCCGCGCAGCGCAGCAGCAGCGCGAACGCCTTGCAGTTCATGTCCCAGAACTTGGGCAGCCGATTGATGATCCTCGAGTGCAGCAGCTGGAACAGGCCCAGCCCGATGCCCTGCTCGGGCACCACCTCCAGCAAGTGGCACAGATGGTGCCAGAGGTCGAGCGGATACAGCGGCTTGCACGGATCCAGCTTCAGATAATTGGCAATCGAGGTCAGGTTCTCCGCGTCCGAGAGGACAATGCCAAGGACTACGGAGGGAAGGGCGGGAAAATGGGAATATATAATATAATAATAAATATAAATAATTGGTAATCCTAGGAAATCCTAGTGAAATCCTAGTGAAATCCTAGGAAATCCTAGTGAAGTCCTAGTGAAATCATAGGAAAATCCCTGGCAAATCCTAGTCAAACTACCCTTTGGCTTGCCCGTCAGATTGCGCAGTATCTCGGCGGCGAGGTCCTCCTTGCGCGGCTCCATGTCCTTCACAATTTTATAGAATTCGATCATCAAACATTTGCGATTCGCGATTTGCTCGGCGCCATCCAAATTGCGAGAAACTATGTCTGAGTGGGAGAGAGCGAGAGAGCCGGAAAAGAGCGGGAGAGTGAGAGAGGTGCATTGAGTAGAGCCAAGAAAAGAGAATGAAACGGAATGGAACACTCACTAAATATCTTCAAATATGTCTCGATCTCCTCGAAGTGCTCGTCGTGGTACTTCAAGCGTTTTCTCATAAATGCATTCTTGAGTCTGGGAAGAGCAGGAGAGAGTGCAGGAGTGGGAAGATGAGATGAGAAAATGAGAAGATGGAAAAATGAAACGATTGGGATAGTGGGTGGGAAGAAACGGGATGAGGCGAATATGGGATGATGGGAAGAGGGAAATATGAGAGGGGAAAATGGAAGAAAGAAAAGAGCAGAAGGAAAATGAGCAGATGGACAGAGAGAAAGAATACAAAATATGAAGAAGGGAAGATATAAAGGCTAGAAAAGAGAATGAAGCAAAAAAGCAAAGGTGGAAGGTAGGAGAAAGAAGGAGGGAAAATGAGACATAGTTGAGTGGTTAACCGAGAATGTAGGAATGGAAAGATTCGAACATGGGAAGAGTGAAAAATGGGAATGGGAAAATAAAAAAAAATATATATATATATATGAAGAGTAAATAAAATATGAAAAAGTAAAATTGGCAGATTGGAAAATGGAATATAGAAGACTTAAGAGCAGGGATTCCAGATTCAAAATCCTTCCACGCACTTTCTAACAATTTCCATCTCGAGCACAGCGCGCTGCAAATTTTGTGGATTGAGCAGAAATTCAGTTAGCGAGACAATCGCACGCCAATGGGTTAGATTCACATCGCTGTCGATTTCCTTCATCAGTTTGGGCAAGGCAAAGTAGCCATAAGCCAGCTGAGCGCGATCGAAGAAGTGCGTCGAGCTCTTGGCGCACTGCTGTGGAAACCGGAGACAGCAATCGCGCTGCTTTCTGAATGTATCCCATTCTGCATTCAAAATAAATGTTAATAAATGGCTGAGGCACAGCAGGTGTTGGACTTTACCTTTGTTCTGCATGCAGTTCAGAGAACTGGACTTCATCACATCTTTGATTTCATATTGCAAAAAGTGATTGCGGTACTTTTCCAGCTGTTCCCACATTTTGAATGGCAGTCAAATAAGAAAAAAGTATTGAATATATATAATATAATTATTTTAAATTGTTCAGATTGTGATGCTCTAAAGGAAAAATTTTATTTGAATTATTTTGAAATGTCAACGGCTCTCTAGATGGCGCAATTTATGAATAGCGCTGCCAGACCCTGGAAATTCATTTAACATGTAGAAAAATTATTAAGAAAATGACTAGACTTTCATTTAATTTGTTTCTACTCATTAAAAATGCATATAAGGAATATTTTAACTAAGACACATATAAATTTTAAATATTATTTTGTAAATTGTTATGCTGTTAACTTAATTTATTTTGAATTGAATTTCAAATATCAACGGCTTTTAAGTTAGCGCCAATGATGCTAGTGCTGCCAGACTTTGGCAAATGTAAATTAACATTTAATAAAAATACTAAGCTTATTCGTTTACATTTCGTGGTCATAGCATTTCATTATAAAGACTTATTATAAATGTTGTTAAATGTAATTATATGCAAGCCATATACCAAGCAATGTTATGCATACTTGCCTGCAACTTTTTTTTTAATTTCTGCAGCTGGTCACACCCCGAAACTCGGTCATATGTTTCTGCTGCTTCTGTCGCTGTCGCCGTCGTCGTCGTCTTCGCTGCCATTGTCGCTAGTTTGTTTTTATCCATCTGTGCCGGTCGGCAGACTCAGATCTTCGCTGTAGACGGACTGAAGTTTTTGTGTGCGCGCGCAATTGTTGTTCAGATTTTCGTCGCTTTCGATATTCGTCTCCTTTTGTTACGTGCCGGCCGTGCGCCGCCTGCATATGCGTGTGTGTGCGCGCTTGCCAGTGCCTGTGTGTGCGTGTTGAGTGCATATGTGCATCAGTGTCTGTGTGTCTGTGGAAGCGCGCAGACAACAAAAGAAAATTTACCGGTCCACCTTCAGCGCTTCCTTGCCCTAGCCCATGCCCAATGCCGTTATTCGCACTGCCAAAATAACCAATCGAATTTTTTTTGTTGAATGTTTTACAACTCAACTCGCTAAACTCGTTTTTACATTATAAATCGGACCAACAAATTTCGCACAAGAATGGCGCTGATAAGACTGGCAAGGTAAGTGGCAAAATGCAACTAAACAAATTCCAACTTGGGTCCAATAAGACATGCTGTAAACTCCAATAGGAAAGCAGTTTTCGCTTGTGTGCAATGCCCAAAACTATTTTTTCTTACAACAATTGATATTTCAATATGAATATATATGCATATATGTGTATGTATGTAGGTATGTGTACGTATGTATGTATGTAGTTTACAACGGGCACGTGCTATGACTATTGTAGGTTGAAAATTGTTTTTATCGATTTGCAAGTGCTATGAGAGGAAAGTCCAAGAAATGAAACATACTCTATCCACACACACACACACACACACACATTATGTGCATTGCAAATGACAAGTCTGTGCAATAAACCGAAAGAAGTAAAACAAAAATGCATTCATGGCATTAAAGCGAATATGAGATACTCTATTTACATATATTAAACATGCATTGGTTGAGATCTTAGTTTATTGCTTTACTGACTGTCTAACTGTATTTCGCCTGCAGTACCTGTAAAACTGTTGAAGAGTAAGCTCTCTGAAGAACGGATCTTGGCATGTGCATAGCAGCAAATAGTGCTTGTCAAACTGCAAGCGCTGGGCTGATTGTGTTTGTCAAACTGTAAATCCGCAGCAGCTAATATAAAACTACAGGAAAGTTCTTACGCGCCTGGAATGGACTGGCAATAGAATTCCAGGCATTGTGATTCTCAAACTGTATGGTGAAGACAGTGAATACAAAACTGTTATTCGAATTTTGTGCCTGGAATTTTTCTTCTGTTTCCCTGCTTCAACTGTAACTCTCAGTGCTTTCAAAACTATGCTTGTTAAATATTCTCTGTTCGGACAATAATATTTGCTGATTATATTAAAATAATTAAATCCATTTCGAACAAGAATTTTGCTTAAAATTTAAATATCATGAATTCAACTATGTGAAATATTTTTGTTTATAAGCGCAAAGCCAAAAAGCTGCGTCGACGTTGACTGCGACGTCATATTCTCCATTTCGTTTTGCTCTTTTCTTTTCTTGTGCGCTGCGCGCCCAATGTTTACCTTAACATTTAGCATGCAGATTGCGGTAATTGTTGTTGTTGTTCCATTTGGTGAGGCGCAATTGGTGAGCGTCTCTGCTTCTGCCCCTGCCTCTGCCTCTGCCTCGCCTCCGCTCAACTGATTTGAACTGTAGAGGGAGCTTTAAGCTTGAAACAAGATTTTATAAGTTTTGAACAAATATTCGCTACATTGTTATTGTTTTCTTTATTATTGTAACTGTTTACAATTGCTTTATTGGTCATTGCACTTTACTGCTGCCTGGCCCTGAGCTGAGAGTCAAGCGTCCCTCCATTGGCAAATACCCTACACGTGCGCTGGCTGTGCAAATATAAATGTTTAATTTTATTTAATTGATAATATGCTATCAAATTTATTATTAATGTATTATTAAAATTATATTGCACATAAATAATTTTAATTTTATATAAAATGAATTTAAAACTGTTTTATTAGTTTTCATATTTTATTTATTTAAAGTTAAATAATAATATTATTTAGTTTAAATTTATCATAATTTAATATTATTTTTTAATGTTGAAACTATGTTTACTAAAAACAAATTTTAAAATGTTTTTAAATTATTTTATTTATTATTTTATTATTTTGAATTAAAAATTCAATTTGAAAACTTTTAGTAAATTTTATATAATATTTGTAGGGTATTGCCACTTCGTCATGTCATGTTGTCTTCAATATATCACTTACGTTAACTATATAGTATAACCGCTCAGCTTAAGTTGCATTCTTTAATTAATTGTCAATCTATGAAGCTTGTGGCTTTTAATTTTATAGATTTATAATAAGTTAGAACTACTTTTATATTTCTATTATAGATATCTACCTTACACATATATAAATATATATACAATATATTATAGAATTATTCATTGTTTCTGTTCAAAAAAACTTTAAACTGTTCAAAATCAAATTGTTAAGCATCACCTGCTATCGCAATTTGTGAACAACGAAGAGTCATAGGACTGAGTAATACTTCAGAAACAGCTCTTAGGAAACTGTGAGAGTTACCGTTTTAATTGATTCCATTAAATCAGCAGTAAAACAGTTGTCAAATTTTGAGTTTCTACTCTTATAGTCCTATATCTGTGGAAACAGGTTTAGTTCTCGATTTGCCTCGCGCGAACTAGGTGTGTCTATAAAATATTTGAAAAAACTGTGGAGTTTGGAGTGAGTATGTATAAAGAGAATATATATAGAAAAAAATATTGATAAAATATATAGAGAAAAAAATATAGATAAAGAAAATAAATATAAAGAGAATAAACAAAGAGTAAAGAGAATTTATGAAAAAAAGGTAGAGTATATATTTGTAAAAGGGCAGTGTATAAGCGAGTGAGTAACAAGTGTTCAGTCTCAACTAATATCGCTTTATAAAATATTAAATGTTACAAAATTAATATAAAATACAAAATTTCAGAGCCAATATACTCCCTTGACTTTATAAGCGAGCATAATACAAAATAAAATGTCATCAATTTTGTACAGTGCAGCTCAAACTTAACAGCTCGGACATTAGCTTTATCTCACTCTCTCACTCTCTCTCTCTCGCTCTCGCTCTCTGTGTGCGCTTTTCCCATTGCACAATTTGAACCCATAAATAAATGGCGACAGTTCAATTAGGTCCACTTTGGAGTTTGTCACTCCAAAAATAGCATCGGCGTGCCATTTCGTACTTCTCCGGCTTTGTAATTGAAATTGTAATTGTAATTGAATGTAATTGGAGCCGAACGCCGACAATCTGCGCGGCTCTGGAGCCAACTCTCAAGTGCATTTGCCAAAGCAATTCAAAATGAAGCTGCAAAAGTGCAGTTCAGATATATATATAATATATATAATATATATATGTATATATATATATATATCTGTTCCTACATCTGTGCTTTATCCGTGTTTGTTTCTCTATCTGCATTTGTATCTTTATCTGTGTCTCTATGGCCTAGTATTGTTGTTGTTGTTGTTGTTGTTGTTGTTGTTGTTGTTGTTGCTGTTGCTGCTGCTGCTGTTGTTTTTTTGTTTGTGTGGCCCCAATACGTCCGATGGCCTGTTGTGGCCTTTGATGCTGATATTTATAGAGCACATGGAAAACTTTTTAAAGTTTTTGCACAACAATTGAAATTGCAAAAGCAAACACAAGTGCATGCTGATAATTATTGTAATCTAAATGGCTGCTTAATCTGCGCTCTATAAACATACATATGTGACTATATATGTATATATATAATATATATGTATGCCTATTTCATATTATATTATACACTTTTTGTTCCAAATATTCTGCAATATGAATTTCAGCTTTACACAATTCTATATTATTTTCTATCTTACCACTTCAGCCACTTGTTGATCAGCAATCAATCAGGCAAGCAATCAGTCATTCAATCTGTGCTTCAGTCAGTGTAGTAGTTTAATCCATTGCTTAGTCAGCATGCCAGTCAATCAACTAGTCAATCAACCACACAATTTGCTTAGTCCATCTGGCTATAGATCAATCAGTCAGTCTATCAATCTTTTAATCTGGAAAATCAATCAATCAGTCTGTCTGCCAGTCAGTCAGTTGAACAATTAGTTTATTTGCAAAATTAATCAATCAGTCTATTTCCCATATAATTATATAATCAATCAATCCATCAGTCAAGCCTCAGTCGTTTAATCAATCAGTTCAATTCAATCTATCAATAAATCGTTCGTCAATCAAACAGTTTTATAAACAATTTAACTGTAATTTGTACGACTGTGGCTAATCTACATTAATACAAATGTCATACATATGAATTATATATATATATATATATATATATATATATATATATATATATATATATATATATATATATATATATATATATGTATATATCTGTCTTGCGCATTCCTAATTTAATTATGAATATTTTATTAATTGACATTTTTGTATATTCTATAAATGAATTTTTCTATATGTCGTTGTTGTTGTTGTTGTTGTTGCCGTTGTTCGCTTTGTCATTTGAAACAAAGCTTTTGATCAACTATTAATTCTATCTTGACAAATGGCCATGTTTTAAATTGTTTTATTCAGTCGACATTTGTCAGCGCGTCGCATTGAATCGAATTTAATTTAAATTGAAAATTCATATATTAAAAAATAATAATAATAATAATAATAATTTATTCTCCAAGTACATAACAATAACAATTCAGTGATATCAACACCAAAAGTAAACCTGAATATGTTGCATTTAGTAGATCAATGGGAAACTTTAGCAATGCATTTGTAAGTCAAGAAACATAATTAAATAATTGTAATAATTATTCAAATAATATAATTAAATAGTAAAATATTTTCTAGTCAAAATCTTTTCAAAAAATTTATGTAAATTTAAAACAAATTTTTAAAAAGTAGGAAAGCGTGGAAAAGTTGTAAAATCAACAGCAAAACGCTGGAAATTGCCAAAATTGCTTTTTAAACTGCGCGTTTATTAAATTTCACAATATGCAGTAAATTCAAATAATTTTAAGACGCATTTCCTAGGGAAATATTTGAATAAAGACAAATTTCTCAGTCGGCAGCCAACGACTGCGCAATGCTCGTTCGCAGCTCATTAACAACTTAAATGCGCTATTAAATAAACAAAGGTGTAGCTATATAAACTCGAACAGGAATATGTATTATTTTTAGTTATTAGCTATAACAGATTTGGGAAGTATAAATTTATTACGCAAGTGAATCTTTATTGAATTGAAAAATATGAGATAATAATTTTGTAGTATGAGCAGTATTAATTTACCGATTGCACATAGCATATCTAATTTTAACCCATAACAATAGGATTCTATTATAAAAATCGTGATTGAAGAACCAAAACATGTTGGAATCGATCTAGCGCATCCGACAGAGCTTAGCACAGTGGGGCGCTAAGACAAAAAATGTGACAAAAAAAATACAAAATTTATAGACAGTTGAGAAATTGCTTAAAGGTTTGCACTAAAGATTTACAGTAGATTACAAATATTTAATAATATATATATAAATAATTTAATAAGTGTTTTAAATTTATACAAATACATAAATTAAATATATTAAAATATATATAAATAAATTATTAATCTTTTTTATTTTTTTGTTGCTTTAATTGAATTTTATTTATAAATAAATTTTATTGTTAAAAAACAAAGCCAATCGAAAAATAATTAATTCTTCGATTATTTATTAAATTTGCAATGAAAATAGTGCAATTGGCCCACTGTATGCCATCATATTGCTGCCAGTTGTTGGGCTTGTGTGAATTCAGCGGGAAATCCGGCTGAAAGCAGTTTTTACCAAACTTATCCAAAGTCAAGAGCAAATACGCGCACAGACCGGGCCATAAATATATGTATATGCGGCGGGCCTGGATAGACTTGTGCAAGTAAATATATTTATGGCAGAGAAAAATAATTGAAAATGAAGAGGGAAAGCAGCAGCAGCAGCAGCAAAACAAATGCAATCGAATTTGTATTTAAGTGCTAGTGAGAGAGGGTGAGGGAGGGAGCCAGGGAGGGCGAACATTTGGCCCAGCAAATTTCATGCACGCGCCTCCAATTCAAACGTTGCACGCGGCGTATGCGCAATATATGCAAAGCGCATTCCCATAGATGTAGCTATATACGCCATATACGACGACTTGCACTTGCAATGCTTAAGCTGGTAATTGCTAATTTCAATATCAATTACATAATATATATATTTATCAGGCATATATGCCCTTGAATATAATTATCAATTTGCCACAGTGGCAATTAGTATGGCCAAATGGACCTATTATAGCTGATATCAATTAAGTAGGAATATGTCATCTCACCTGCTATATATCTATATTTATATAATATAGATATATATATATACATATATATATATATATATATATATATATATATATATATATATATATAGACCTACGTTTATTGATAGCCTCTTGTCTCCCACTCTTCAGACCCGAAGTTCATTGATTGATTCAGTCAATTGCGCTATTTTTGGCAACCCTCACAACTTATACAATTTGCTTGTGCACTTTTATCGAATTTCACATGCTGTTCACAGACATGTCCATGCATATATAGACAGCAATCATTTATGTATTAAGTTTATATCAAGTGGAACTTGTGTTGCGACTAAGTGAATACTTTGCAAATTGGGATTAGGCAGATGAAGACTGGAGCGTGCGGGCATGCCTGACTAGTAAATATCCTGTCATGCTGAATCTTCAATTGCAGCATGCAATGTTAACTAACATAATTTTATTAACATAGAACAGGCATAACATAACATAGACTTATCGCTGATTTAGCTCAACTGTGAGCGATAGGGGAAGCTCTATAGGTACTGAACCTCAACCGAACTCTATCTTCAAATAGTTTCGGGGATAATTAGTTACCCCTAAAAGGAAACTCAGTGACTTCGCATAGAAAACTCACTCACAAAAAAAAATGCAAACAGCAATACATTCTCAATAATTCCCCAGTTCGAACACCCTAATAACTGCCTGCCCTAACTAATAATACACACGATGTGTATGTAAATACACTGATTATATATTTATTATATGTGGAAACAGGTGTTTACAGCGCCGCTGTCAACTACTGTGGCTCATTGACATTGTTTGCCCGATAATTAGTGGAGAGTCGCACATGTCGCCGTGTGCCCGAGGCACGCATTGTTAACAGCACGAGCCGCCCATCTGATTGACATAAAAAAAAACATACACTCACACACACAGTTTTTGGAGGGCTTGTCGACCTCACGTAATATAACCGTAAACAATCAAAATAATTTTAGAAACACGTCTAAGCTCAACCTGTTGCACTTGAGCAAGTGGCTTAAAGTATATTTTTATGGTCAATTATCTTTAATCTAAAATAAATTATAGAAAAGTTATTTATGAGGTGATTCCATATGTGAAGAGTATATTGGTTTTAGAGAAAACAGTTGGAATTCCTTTATAGAAATTTTCCAATATAAAATTTATTAAATAAAAATTTATTCTCAACATATAATGATATATTATATATATATTAAATATCCCTGAACGCTTGAGCGCCGCCCAAGCACAAGTTCACTCATTGCATAACGTTAAGAGTAGAAACCCAAAGAGAGCGAGAGTGCAATTTGTCCAACAATTAACACTCCATTTGAACAATGCAGCTTCCAGCCACACACTCAGCCATGCATATTCTAAAAATAGCGGCATCCTCCACTCCACTCATTGCATTGTCTGCCTGCTGAGTGTGTACAAATAGAAAGGGAGAGTGGAGAGCTAGAGCGCAATGAGCCACTTACAGTAGTAAGTGCTTTCATTTCACTTCCAATTAACTCTCCATGAGAACAATGCTCTTTCCCGCCGTTCCAGCTGTTCATCGTCTAAATATAGCAGCGTTAACCCTTTGGAACGATCAGTTTCACTCATTCCATTGTTGCTTGCGTTGCGAAGCAGAGAGAGTGAGTTGAGTGGCTGAGTGAGTGAGTTCGTTAATCCAATTTTTGTTGTTTGCGCTGCCCGCTGCGCTTGCCGGACTAAGTATATCTCTGCTTCCGCATTTGCAGTGGACATCGTTAGCAGCTGCCAAGCCGAACGAACGAAAGTGAGAGTATGTCGTCGACTTTGCCATTGTTGTTGTTGTCCAGTCAATCACTGCAATTTTATGCAATCTGACTTTTGAGTGTTTTTGTATGCGTGTGTGTGATGATCTCTTTTCATAAAGCCATTGTGTTAGGTTATGTGTGCGTGTGTGTGAGTGTGCGTGTGCCATATATCAAAAAACATAACGGTTTGTGACAGGCATTTGCGATTTTCGTACATTCTTTCAATTTTTATAATGAAAGTGCATTGACTCTTGCCATCAGAAATGCTTTATTTGTTTTTTTTTTTTTTTCATAATTTTTAAAAGATTCCCTTTATCTTCATTAATTGTTGCCCTTGCATTTGCACACACCCATAATTGTGTTTGCACGCAAATTACACATTTGATAGCACGTAATCAGCATTTGATACTCTGTGTGCATGGCTCATACACACATACATGTATAAACTCATTTGTTGTGTAATATGTTTTTGTTATTAATTTGTTGCAGTTTGGCTGGTAAACAAAACCGGTCAAAGCTAGTTGACCGATCAGAAAGCTGACAAACGAGTTAGCGCTAGGCAAAGCCGTTGACTTCAATTAGTGAAAGTTAAATGCTTTGACTAAACTGCAGCTTATCTCTTTGAGTGATTTTTTTTTTTTTTTACATGCATATCGACCAAACAAAATGCATTTAAATTTAAACAAGAAATTTTAAAAAGCGCTAAAAGTGTAAAATTGCGAATGGCCACACTTGGCAACTTGGCAGTATAACATGTCTGCTCCTCCGATAGCAAAATATACTCCACATTAACAGGTTGTGCTGCTGTTAACATTTACATTTGAGTACAACTTATCGATAACAAAATCAATAATTTTTAGTTGTGATTGAAATTTATGAGAAAAATGTTCACAGAGACGAGCAAATTGTTGCTAAAAAACATGCCCTGCAGCATAAGCGAATTTTCGCAACTAATACAGGAGCAAAAACTGATAACACCACGTTCACTCAACGCCTTTGGACGCAAACGTGCGCTGATTGAATACGCCGACGTCGAAGACGCGCGGAGCGCCTTGGCACAGCTGTTGGGTCTGAGCGAATTACTGGATAAGCCGCTGCGCGTTAGCAACTTTGGACCACGTGCAAATGGCGATGGTACCAAGCAGAAGACCGCCAGCAAATCAACGCAGGCGCGACTCAAGCCGGATTCGTCGTCGAACGCCGAAGTCAACAAGTATGTCCAAAAGTTATATGCCTGCAGTAATCAATGTGACTTTATGCAGCCACCGCCGCCCTATCTGCGCTATGCCTATCCGCCCATCAATGGCGACATACTGAACGCCATCGGCGATGCACTGAAGAGCGATAAGCGCTTCTATGTGCAGGTGCTGCATCTAATGAATCGCATGAATTTGCCACCTCCATTCGGCGAGCGACCCAAGGGCGTCGTATTGCCGCCAAGGGAGTCGGAAGATGTAGCCACTCAAACAGAACTAATTGAGAGTGAAACTGAGAGTGAGCTAGAGAGCGATAAGGAGCACGACCACCAGCAGCAGCAGCAGCAGGTGCCCAAACATCAGGTGAGAGCGAAACGACCTGCTGAGAGCTCCGTCTTGGAGCAATATCGTAAGCGCGCACGTCAAGCGTTGCAGATGGAGAAGACGACGATAGTCAAAGAGAAAGCAAATAAATTTGATCAGTCCACTCCCGCTCCTGTTGCAATGCAACGTAAAATTGAGCTAAAGCTGCCAGCGGTGCTGCCTGTGGCCCCAGAGCAGCTGCCCGAGGAGCGCTTGTCCGCCGAGCAGCTGCAAGAGCTGCCTGTCTACAAGAACTACAAACTGGGCGAGCCGAGCAACAAGTTGTACATCAAGAATCTCGACAAGAGCATTACAGAGACTCAGCTGAGCGCGCTCTATGCACGCTATGCGCCAGCCGAGAGTCTGGACATCAAAGTCATGCAACAGGGCCGCATGAAGGGTCAGGCATTCGTCACATTTAAACAGCTCAATACGGCGGAGGTGGAGGATGCGTCAGAGGCATTGGCGGCGGTGGTGGCCAAAGCATTGAGTGAAACAAACGGCCTGATCTGGCAGCAAAAGCCAATGATCGTGTGCTATGGAAAGCAGCACCAGCTGTAGAGAGGGAAACAGAAAAAGAGTGTGAGAGAGAGAGGAGGAGAAGGTGCAAGAGAAGTTTGACTGAATTGAAATGGGATTCGATCAGAAGTGGAATTGGTTGCTAAATGTGTAGTTTGCTTGGATTATATTTGAATATGTGTATTATTGAAGTTATATTAGAATATATAGGATATGTATTATTAGATATATATATTGATGTATTATTAAAAGTATCTTAACTAATGTATTAAATATTTATATTCATTTAAGTAAACAAAAGTTTATGCAAAATTGTTATATGAATATTTAATATATTTTTAATAATTGACAATTTTAATTTTGTAATTAATTATATTTAATTAATATATATTTAATAAAATTAATTATATATATTTAATAATACATCAAACAATTTATTGTTAAAAATATAAATATTTCATATATTTTTTTTAAAATACATATTTATATTTAATATTTAAATTCTATGTTTTAAATTAATTTATTTAAAAACATAAAATTTGATATTAAATATAAATATGTATTTCTTTCGTATATATGCATTTTTTAAATATATTAATTATATGACCACTTTGAACAAGTTTTTAAAATTAAATGCATATATAAATGATATTAGAAATAAATGAAATATTTATATATTTATTTTTAAACGATATTTATTAAATATATATGTATTACGAAATATATTCAAATGATGTAAAGTAGTTAAAATATAATAAACATTTGCCAACTGCTATGAAATGTATGGCAAGAAATACTTAATGTAAGTCTCGCAAGCTTTAAATGTAATTAATGCAATTGAATTGAAAATATTTAGTGAAGTAGAGAGCAAAGAGAGAGAAGATCTCCAAATTCTGGATGTCAATTGTTGTATTTTTAGCAGAAAGTTTCGTAATTTATAATCGCAGTAGCAGCGTCGTAGGCATTGTATCAAAGTCGAGCAGGACTAGTTTGTATAATGTCAGTCCTAGAGAGTAACTACATGTTGAGAAGATATCACATAATATTTCATATATATTTTTCTAAAAAAAATACATAACAAAAAAATTGCCAAAAAAAAAAAGAAAATCAGAAAACATTCAGAGATCGTTTTTATGCTAACGTTTTTTTTCTGTCTCTTCCACTGCTTCGGTTACTTCTCGCTGTTGGCTTTGTGCGGCAGACAACTGGGCCTGATTGACACGTTGTATGTGGAGGGCGGACGACCAGATCCAGCCAACGCCTTGGACGAACTGCAGAACGAAGCCGACATCAGCGTCAACAACGGTGAAGTCGGAACGGGAGCAGCAGCAGCCACTGCAACAGCCACAGCCTCAGCTGGTGTCAAAATAAAAAAATCACGCAAGTCCAAACAGTTGGCGATGCAGCCATTCAGCTATGTGATTGCCGTTGACTTTGAGGCGACGTGTTGGGAGAAGCAGGCGCCGCCCCAGTGGCGAGAAGCGGAGATCATAGGTGAGTGAGAGCTAGAGTTGAGTCACTTAGAGGCTTCAGTCTGACTGACGACTGATCTCTTTTCCTGCAGAGTTTCCTGCTGTCCTCGTCAACCTGAAGACGGGCAAGATCGAGTCGGAGTTCCACAAGTATGTCATGCCGATAGAGTCGCCACGCCTCAGCACCTATTGCACGGAGCTGACGGGCATTGAGCAGAAGACGGTGGACACGGGCGTGCCGCTGCAGACGGCGCTGATGATGTTCCACGAGTGGCTGCGCAAGGAGCTGCGCTCCCGCAGTCTGGTGCTGCCCAAGACGAGCAAGTCGAATCTGCTGGGCAACTGCGCCTTCGTCACGTGGACCGACTGGGACTTTGGCATCTGCCTGCACAAGGAGTGCTCGCGCAAGCGCATGCGCAAGGCGCCCTACTTCAACCAGTGGGTCGACGTGCGGGCCATCTACCGCGAGTGGTACAAGTATCGGCCGTGCAACTTCAGCGATGCCCTCTCCCATGTGGGTCTGGCCTTCGAGGGGCGCGCGCATTCGGGCATCGACGACGCCAAGAACCTGGGTGCACTCATGTTCAAAATGGTCAGAGATGGCGCCCTCTTCTCCATTACCAAGGATCTGACGCCATATCAGACGCTGAATCCCAATTGTATATTGTGAGCCGGCGATCGAGCGAACTCCCTCCAAGAGATATCCAATGGGAACCGAAACAGAGACAGTTACAGAAACGAAAACAAATTGCACTTAGTTACTGACTTTTAATAAACAACTAATATTACGTAGCTGTCGATGGTAGATCGACAGTTCCTAATGTGAGAACAGCCTGCAAAAGATTCGTGTGCGTGTGGCAAATTCCGAGATGAGTTCTGTAAAGGCAATTGATAAGACTTGAAAATTCGACGAATTGTTTCAAATCGATGCTGCGTGACCCCAACTCCCTCGCCCTCTCTCACTCCCTCCCTCTCTCCCTTCTCTCTCTCTCTCTCGGTGCGCCTGTGTGGGGGAGCGCAGCATTTAATATATTTATAATATATATACACATACATATGGCCATAGAGCATATTTTTTCTACTATTCATATTTAATAATGCATAGTTAATAGTGTCTATACTGCGTATATGGAATATCATACTTATGTTCAGTCTCTTACACGGCCTACAACATATAGCTTTAAGCAGCATTACTAATAAAAACGACAATAGATATATTCCGAAAGAACAAAAAACTATATAGAAATTATAAATGATTTTTATTTAATTTGCATGAAGAGTAAGCGGATTATTGCATTATTATATTTGATATAATTTATGGAAGGGGCAAAAAAGAGTGGAGAATTCTAATTATGAAAAGAGAAGGGAGATGAGGAAAGAGAAAAAAAGATATGGGTAAAGGAATGAAAAATATAAAAGAAAGATGAAGAAAAATAAGATGGAAGGAAGCAGTGAGATAAGAACAAATAATACAGGAGAGAGAAGAATGAAGAATAGAACAGAAAATGCAACAAGCAAAGAGAAGTAAGGAGAAGCTATGAGAATGAAGCAAAGCAGATGAGAGAACTCAGGAATGGAAGAGTAGAAAGTCAATAAAATGAGAAGTTAGAAGATAAGAGAAGAAATTTAATAACTGAGAATAAATTTAACAAAAAAAAAATAATAATAAATTAAAAATAAAATATAAATTAAAAAATTAAGAATTATATCGATTTCGTTTTAGGGTTAAATCAGAATAGGCTCAGACTGGACTAGGCATCTAGTTAAGCACTCCAAATGGACGAGATGATCTGCTAGAATAAAGGAAAATGCTTTGAGAGACTTGAAAAGATAAATTAAATTAAATTAAATTTATGAAGTTAAATTAAATTAGAGCCAAGTCTCGTGACATTATATGGAAGACAACTTATTACGAAATCGATATTGTTATAGCCTAAGGTCAGGGTCTCTGCTTGATGGCCAGATGGATAGCAGCCTTCTCGCCGGTGCACATCCAGGTGCGGTTGTCCAAGCTGAGCAACTCGAGGAGGCAGTTGGGCAAGTCACAATAGAGGTCGGACTTGATGCAGCGCAGGGAGCAGATGCTGGTGGGCAGGAAGCAGCCGAGGCACTCCAGAAAGGGAGTCGTGGGGCTCCAATTGATGTCGTCCAGCAGCTTGCGGAAGTTGAGATCACCCTTGAAGATGGCCAGGGCGCTAAAGCTGAGTTGGACGTACAGGCAGGGCGACAATTGGCGCATGCAGTTGAAGCCCTCCGGGCGTGTCCAGAACTTGCAGGTCTTGTAGAGAGCGAAGATGTCCTGCTTCATGAAGTAGTTGAGCTTGCGGCCCAGGCAGGCGAATTCGGCAATTTCGCTGTTTAAGAGGAACTGCAGCATCCAGCGGAAGTCGTTGTCAGTTACGTCCGAAATATAATACGGTATGTCCTTGACATGGTAGCGCACCTTGACGGCCAGCCTGGTGTCGATCAGGTAGACGCCCAGCAGCAGATCGGCGAAGAGCTCGAAGCCAGCATTGTCCAGGATAATGTCGACCATGACCGGGCAAACGGACGAGTGGACGCCCGAAGCCAGCAGGCGATAGACCTCGATCGATTTGTCCACGAGCACGTTCTTATTGTTTAGCTTGAGGTTTTTCAAGGGATTATACGTTGGGTTCTCGCTGACGATCGACAAGTCGTAGTGGTTGGCCCACAGCGACAGCTTCAGCATCGTCACGAAGCTCGCGCGGCTGCGCTTCAGGCAACGCGTGTCCTCCAGCACGGCCCGGAACAGGTAAACGATGTTGCGCGTGGAGCAAATCTTTTTCGGCCCGAAGTAGTCGTAGTCCTTGAGCAAGTCGGAGCGCTGGAAGGCCAGCCAGATGCGGCGATACAAGTAGCACTCGGCGTGCAGCCACTGGGCCGAGAACCATTGGTTCTTCTCCCGGTTCGTCAGGGTCTTGATGAACCGGTTCCACTCCAGCGACTCGGGCGATCCGTCGTGCATGTACTTGAATGGCGTATTCTCCACCACCTCATTGCGCAGAATGTCCAGGCTCCAGATGATGCGCCGCAGCTCGAAGTGCGCGTAGTCGCCATAATTCTTCATAATCCGATCCTCATTCTGGCGCAGCGAGCCCATCAGCTCCAACAGGATTCTGGGCACGCGCTCCTTGAACGTGGTGTAGGCGAAGCTGTGCTTGTATTTCGCCGTCAGCGGCTCGCGCAACGGCGGCATCATCTCCGATATGTTGTTCGCCTCATCGAATTCGCTCACATAACTCGAGTCACTGCTGTAGCCCGTTGAGAACGAGGTCTCCGACGTGGTGTCGGCAACGATAACTGCCGCGTCGTCCAGCATTATTGATGTTTTCTACTTTTTCTTCCTTTTTTATGCGTAAATTTTGACGGGTTTTCCAAAAAAAAAAAAAAAAATGTCGAATTTAAAAATAAAATATATATATTTAACTATAACTATATATATATATATATATATTTGGGTATTTCGGTTATAAGCGGGCATTTGCCGTCTTAACGCGTTTTTTATTCTAACTAGAGAACATTTACCTTAAGCTTAGTTTTTTGTAATTTATTTATTTAAAAATTTTTTAAATATTTTCAAATTGCAAATTAATTTGTGGAAAATTTCTTTTACATTTTTTTTCTGGTTGCTCACGCAAATTTGGAAGACATTCAATTAGTTTTAGTTTAAAAAAAAGGCTTTGCAAAATTTTAAAATTATATTATGTCTACTTTTGAGGTTTTCAAATATTTCTTTGACAGAAAATTTAAATATCTAAAATTTATAAAAACAAACTTAATGTAATTAAATTCAGCTAAAAATTCTATAAATAAACCAAAAGCAAAGAGGTAAACATTTTAAAGTTTTAAATAATCAAGAAAACAAAAATGTTAAAGCAATGTAAATGCTATAAAATTATTTTCAAAAAATCTATTTCAGCTTGAAATTGTTTTTTAATTATTAAAAATTCTTATTTTAAGAAAGAAATTAAAAGCAAACGAGCCACATATTTTTTACAACATTCTTGATCACCATTGACTTGTTTTACTATTCACAGTTCTTGTTGACTGTCATTAAGCTATAATCAAAAATTAATTTGCATATATATATATTTTAATTAAACAAAAATGAGTATATTGCACTACTGAAAAAAACATATAAATCGGTGCTACTTAAATTTACATACTTTAAACACTGTTCATAAGCCAGGAATTGAGTTGAACAAATAATTAATATTAAGGAATTGCTTGCTCAGCGGGCAGCAGAAGAATCTTATGAATTTGATTTCAATAATTTAGCATTTCATAAACATTAAAAAGTCGAATTGAATAATTTAGCAACGCCTATGCCTTTGAGCTATGGCCTTGGGTGATCGCTCCTCCGGACGCCTCTTCACTTGCCGGCAAACTGAATGAGTCCGTATTCGCCCGTGAGCATCCATTCCTTGTTCTTGGCAAACAGCTGCTCCGATATGCCAGCGGGCAGGCCACAGACCAAGTCCGCTTTGATGGTGCGCAGTGTGCAGAGGTTTGAGGGCTTGAAGCCTGGGCAAGCAAACATTAATTAGAGAAGATCAAATTTAAGCACTCAAAATTCAACTCACCCCTCAAGCAGGTATCGAATGATTCGGTGTTGTGCCAACTGTAGTCGCCCAGCAGCTTGCGATAGTTGAGATCGCCTTTGAATATGATCAGTTGGGCGTGAGAGAGTCGCTCGTGCAGTGCTGGCTGCAGCTCGGCCATGCGATAGAACTCGTAGGGACTGGTCCAAAAGTGCTCCAACGGCGCCAGCTCGAATTTGCCCTCGTCGACGAAACGTTTCAGCTTCTTGCCCAGCTCGCTGAGCACAGGCAACGATTGGCCGCTGAGAAACTCGAGAAACCAGTGGAAGTCTTCGGCCCTCACATCGGATATGAACCAGGGAATGGCTTTGGCATTGAAGCGCACCTTCTGCGCCAATCCCTTGTCAATAATGTACTCGGCCAGTATGAGATCTGTGTACAGCTCATAGCCGGCATTGTCGAAGATGATCTCCACGGTGCCACTGCCATTGGCGCCAGCCAAAGCCTGCCAAATGTCTTGAGTGGCGTCCACCAGCAAATTGCTGTCCAGCTCGGCAACTTGATCGAAGGCATCTCCCGTTGGCTTCACCTGCTTGCCCGATGTAATGGACAGATCACAGCGATTGCCCCACAAATTAAGCTTCAGCAATTGCTGAAACGTGGCCAAACTGCGCTCATTTTTCCGTGTGGCATTCGCCACAGCCACCATCGCATCCAAGCTGAGCTGCGCCGACGTCTGCTTCTGTTTGCAAAAGTAATCGTAGCCTGCGAGTCGCGACAAGCTGAATATAGACCATATTTTGCGATACATATAGCACTCGGCGTACAGCCAACAGGCGCTGAAGTAGCTGCGCTTCTGCTTGTCCAACTTATCCAGAAATGCATTCCACGTGGCCACGTCGGACTCTGAAGAAGGAAAGGAGTTTTTGTGAACATTTTAAATATTTTTAAAATGAAATTAAAGTTAAATATAGATCTAATTATACGACAAGTCTTGTATAGGGATATATATATATGATCTCTTCATCATCTATTATAATATAATCCAGCACAGCAGATTAAGACTTTCAATATATATATATATTATAAACTTATCGCCAGACTTACAAAGCCTTGTGCTCATTACATTATCTTAGGAAAAGAAATACTATCCACACACATACATATATATATATTATACAGATTCGTCGCTGCCTTTATATACCTGTATCAGTAAATGCTTCTAACGGTCCATTTTGCAGTATATTCGAGCGCAGCTCGAGCACAGCTGCAGCTGTTTGATCAATATCAGAGGCTGCGTCCTATAACAAAATTTGATTTACTAGGGAATTATGCAATCTGACAGTAACTTACCGCTCCATATGTGGGCAGCAATTCATCCTTGTTCGCCAGGGTCTTGGCAATCGTGGCCAGCGTTGAGGGCAGACGCACGCGGAACGTGTAGTAGGCGAAGCTCCTACAAGAGGGTCGCGTTTAGAGGTCAGGCAATCAAATTACATCAGTGCTGCTCCATACATGCATATCATATATATACATATATATAGTGTATATACTATATATACTTATGTAGGTATATTCATATGCGTATGGGAAATTTCGATATGCTATATATAGCGTATACTTACTGCTTGTATTGGGCAGCTAGATCGGTGTGTGGGGGTGTTTCGCTATCAATAATTCCATTTGCAGCATCGAAGTCAGCATTGTCTTCCACTAGGGTCATATTGTTTGCTTGCTCCGTGCAACTCGTAATCAGCAGTAAAGTAACTGCCACAAAATACAACGTATTTATTTGTGTTGGCGCCTTGAGCGTAGCCTACATGAATGCAAGTTACTTTGGAAGCGAATCGCCAGAGGTGGCTAGCACTCGATAGTTTCTATCGATAACTTCAACATTCAAATTACAAATTAAAAATGAGAAGACATCGAATATCATCTGTAATAAAAACTATCGGACATATGATGTTTACGTTTCGAAACAGCTGATCAACACTTAAAAAAAATGATGACTTCAAATAAATATCTCCCCCAAATTAATGACAGTGCAAGAAATATGCGACTTTGGAGATGTAATTATTGGTTTTAAATTTCAAACAGTTTGATATAGAGGTTCTAAAAAGTATTAATAATCTAATAGCCATATTCTCCAGTGCCAGGTACAAATTGAATTGTGCCATAATTTCCATTCACCATCCATTGTGGGTCAGATAATTGAAGCTTTTCATATATGCCCTCCGGTAAACCACTTATTATTTCTGATTTGGTTGTGCGAATAGTGCAAAAACTGTTGGGTACAAATGCGTTCGAGCACGTCTTGAAATCCTGCGTCGCTTGCCAGCAGACATCGCTTAGGAGCTTTCGGTAGTTCAAATCCCCTTTGAAAACGATTAGCTTTGAGTGTTGCAGTGTTTTATAAAGCTCTGGATCAACCACTTTCATGCTACAAATTTCAAATCGAGTTAGATTAAAAAGCAAAAAACCAAGTCGGAGCTATATGCTCACCAATGAAAGGGATGAGGGCCGGTCCAAAATGTGGAAACTGGTGCCAATTCGAATTTACCCTCGTCCAGAAATTGTAAAAACTTATTGCCAACCAGACTGAGGTTGTAGTCCGCGTGTTTGCTTAGGTATTGGAGCGTCTTATGAAAATCCCGATGGGTAACATTTGTAACGAACCAAGGACAGGCCTTGACATGGAATCGTATCTTGGAAGCGAATCGGTTTTCGATGATAAACTCGGCCAGAATAAAGTCGGCGAAGAACTCATAGCCGACATCGCTCATCACGATGTCTACAGATTGTCTTTTCGATCTACGGTTTATCAGGCACTTCCATATATCCAGTGAATTGTTAATGAGAATATGGCCATCGGTTGCACTCACATCCTCCAGTACATTTATGTTAAACGAGCGCCCATTTTCGCCTTTGGCTAGATCGTTCCGGGTGCTCCACAGATTGATTTTTAACAGTTCGTTAAATATGTCAAATGTACATTCGATGCGCCTTGTGTATTTGGCCAATGCGACTATTTCATCCTGGCAACTGTTGAGTGTGTCCTCCTTGATCTTGGCAAAGTAATCCAACTGTTTTAGATATATGCTATTTTCCACGAAGGAGTTGAGCTTGCGGTACATATAGCATTCCGTATGCATCCAGCATGCCTGATAGAACGAAGATGCTTTAGTTGGCAGCTCCGTCAGAAAGTTATTCCATGAATCGCGATCTGGTTCTATGAGCGAGGATGTTCGATATTATAATCGATAGCTGTCTTAAGGGAACAACTAATACTTGCCATCGCCAGTGAACTTCTGGAAGGGTTTGTCCGTTTGTAGCTCATACTTAAGGCGCGAGATGAGTCCAATGATGATCTTCACCTCTTCGCGCGCAAGCTGCACAAATGTTGTAAGCGCTGTACATTATGATTTGGGAACAACAGCTTTAACTTAATACACACCTCGCCAAATTGTGTGATTAATCCGCCTTTATCCTTTGTTAGTGAGTCAATAACTTTGGTCAGCACAACGGGAAGGATATTGAGTACCGAGTGATAAGCGTGGCTGCGCTTGTAATGAGCGGACAAGAAATTATTTAGCGGAGTATGGATATCGATAATATTATATTTAGCATCGAAATCCGACTTAAGCACTTTGGTTGTATGCTGATCCGCCGCTCTATCTTTTAAGATGCACTCTTCTCCCTCGGGCTCCATAGTCGTCCAATTTAACTAAAATTTGAGTATTCTTAACCGATCATATTCTCATTAAAAATTTGTTTTAGAAACACATTAAAAGCCTACTCACATATTTTCAATTAAATTGAGGTGACTATAGAACATTATATATATTGTTTTATTTATATGCATGTCTCTTTGTATTGTCCAGTGTGACCAACGTATCAACAAGTTGTGGCAAATATGCAGCTCAAGCAAAATTCTTGCACTTATTTATTAAACAAGAACTTTAAATGCATATTCTTAATTTCAGAAATTGAATTTATTTATTTAATTTTAAATTCCCGTAAGAGTTTAAAATTAGTATTAAACTATTTTATGCCTTTAGCAAATAATGCAATACCAAACTTGAATTACTGATGGTATTATTTAGCGCAAAGTTGATTATTTTTTGGGTATTTTTTACATATAGCAACTTGGTGCATTTTTGGTATATTTTCACTTCCGCGTTCCCTATTCTTCACTGCAGTTTTTATTTGGACATGGAACGCGACGCGAAGACTTCGAGATGTTTATCACGCGGAAATTAGTGATCAATTAGCAAAAAAAAAAAATAATAATAATCCATGTTACGCCTATGACGACATAGTGTTAAAGTTAAATAGTCAACAACACAACCAATTGTTGACTGTGTGTGCGGGGCATGCTGACTCAGCTCAGACGAACGACAAAGGCAGATACGGGAACGAGATAAAGTCCGGCAGCAGCGCGGCTCTCATTTTAGCATTTGCAGCTTCTCTGCCCTGCCTCCCTCCCACAAGGGCGAAAGGCGTTAACAACAGCAGCCGCACGTACAGATGTATACCAATTAAACCGCAGTGACATCCATCCACTACACAGGCACGCACACACGGGGCCAGACAGCACCACCTACAACACCCAACACCACACACACACACAAACACACGCACGCACACAATGTCACATTTGCCATTTGCAGTGTATGGCTTCGCAGCATTTTTTATGAGTTTTTGGTTCGGTACATGGTGCGTACATTTGATCGCGATCTGCTATGGCAAATACAAATTGCACAAGAAGTCATGCAAGCTGCCCACAGAGTCGTCCCCGCTGCCGGGCGTGTCCATACTGAAGCCATTGATGGGCGTGGATCCGAATTTGCAACATAATCTGGAGACGTTCTTCACCATGGACTATCCGCTGTACGAGCTATTGTTTTGCGTGGAGGAGAAACACGATCCGGCTATTAAGCTAGTGGAGCAACTGATCGAAAAGTATCCACAGATCGACGCCCAACTATTTGTGGGTGGATCCGACGTGGGCGTCAATCCCAAAATCAACAATATCCATCCTGGCTACATGGCCGCCAAATATGACTTTGTCATGATCTCAGACAGCGGCATCAAGATGAAGAACGATACGCTGCTGGACATGGTGCAGAACATGTCGGAGCGTCATGCGCTTGTCCACCAAATGCCCTTTACCAGCGATCGGGACGGATTTGCGGCGACCTTCGAGAAGGTGTACTTTGGCACGGTGCAGTCCAGGATTTATCTGTCGGCCGATATCCTAGGCATCAACTGCCATACGGGCATGTCGTGCCTGCTGCGCAAGGCGGTCATCGATCAGCTGGGCGGCCTGTGCACCTTCGGCTGTTACCTGGCCGAGGACTTCTTCATTGCCAAACGCGTCACGGAGCTGGGCTGGAAGATGCGCATCTCGAATCAGCCCGCATTGCAGAACAGCGGCGTCTGCGACATTGTCAGCTTTCAGGTAACTTAACCCGGTTCTTATCTCATGCCATATCATATACCTCCCACAGTCCAAGATTAGAACTATGAACCTCGTTTATGGGCAACTTTTTGCCTATTATTAGTCACCATAAATTAACTAAATATTTTCTTAATTTATAATAACAAAACACTTGCGGTTAAGTAAATCCCATTCGAGTTCAGTTTTTGCAAACTTAAGAGAATTTTAATAATTTAAAGCTGAACCGACATATGTCACATATAGAGTAATATCTACCTAAGCAAAAAAAAAAAAAAAATACACTTCCGTTAGACTTTTTGGGCTATATAAACTCCAAATTTATCATATCTTTGCTTTTGCAATTAAAAAAAATTTTATAAAGCTCAACGAATGCCTGAGTTGAATTTGATTTTTGTTATCTGGGCTAGATATGTATATTACCTTTACATTATCTCCTATATATTTTTTATCATAATGTCTATTTTTTCACATATTTGTCTAGCTTAGGAGCACTTTATTTATATAGAAGCTGACCAAATATTATATGCATTTTTAAAGTAATATATATATTGTTTAGATATTAATTATTTAAATATATACATATATATATTTTTAGGTACATATATAAAAAATATATATATATATTTTTAAATAATTTATTTTATTTAGAAAGATTTTATTTAAATAAATATATTATTTCGGTATTAAAAAAAATTCGTTTAGATATATTTTACTCAGCTATTATTAATATATTTTATGTATATATATTGCCTTAATATATGTTCCTTATTAATTTAATTAATGGAGCACCTAACGTAGTATTTTCACTACACATGTGAATATCAGAACGAACTCGAACCCATACAACTAACCATACATATATCATATATCAACAATGAGGCCGACGAACTCGTTGTATCAAATATCATAGGAGTATATTAAAAGCGCACTTAATTGGCTATAATCTTTCAGTCTAATAATTTCGCAATGCAATTACGATATTCAGCTGTGGCATTTACGATATTCATAATAATTCTTAAAAATATAATAATAATTCTTAGAAAACTTGCCGAAGAAAAGAGAACAATGCTCTCTATCTTCACATGGGATCTCGCTTAACAGTAACAGTAACATAACTCTGTTACTCTACTCTGTTCTTGACAGTATAGCTTAGTTAACAGACAAGTAACAGATTTACTCTTTTCCTCACTATTCTATACAGCAAATTTACCTGCTTTACTCAAGTTTTACTAAGTAGAGCTAATCGTATAGCATTTTAGCTGAATTCTGTGTAACTACAATTCAAACTGCCCGATAAACAATCAATTCAAATACATTTTTTGATATTAACTAAAAAAAAAATTCCATCTCTGCAAAGAGAGTATTTTAGGCTGGCTAGTAAATTTTATTGTGCCCACTCTTCGAGCTTTATTGCTTAGTTCTGTTTAACGATAATTCAGCTGATTATGCCAGTTGCGGTGCGACCAATGCAATCAATGAAATTTAATCACGTAGCATTTAATAATCATGTTTTTATGAATGTTCAAATTATAAAGTGAATTATGTCAATTTGATTTGTTTTAGGCACGACTGATACGCTGGGCCAAGCTGCGCGTCGCAATGGTGCCGACGACAATCCTGCTGGAGCCGCTGTCGGAGTGCATGATTCTAGGCGCTCTGGCGGCCTGGTCGGCGTCGCTGCTGTTCAAATGGGATCCACTGGTGTTTTACCTGGTGCACGTGCTGTGCTGGTTTCTGTCCGACTGGCTGCTGTTGTCCATTGTGCAGCACGGCTCGATGCCGTTCCACAAATTCGAGTTTGTCATTGGCTGGCTCTTCCGGGAGCTGACGGGGCCATATCTCTTTCTGCACGCTCTATGGGATCCGGCAATACGTTGGCGGACGCGCACCTTCAAATTGCACTGGGGCGGCATGGCCTACGAGCTGCCTCTCAATTCGCCTGCAATTGATTCGCTAACGGCGCCACTGCAGCCGGCGCCCACGTTATTGGCGACAACAACAACAACAGCAGCAGGCGCTGGAGCAGCAGCAGCAGCAACAACAACAACAAATACGACAATGGGCGCGGGACTGGGCACGCTGACCGCAGCAGCGAAACAGCGTTTGCTGATCTCGTAGCAGCAGCTAGTTCAAATTTGTTTGTTATATGCGTAATTGTACTTTCGTTAGGGACTCAGCGGACTGCGACTGCGACTGCGACTGCTAGACTGTGGAGCGACAGTCAATGTTTGTAGTATTATTACTAGCCTAAACAAAACCCCCTTAGTCACTACATAAACTCTAATTAAGTTAGTCTAAAGTTAAGTGAACGAGCTGCTAGCTCTCTGCTGCTGTGCGCCTAAGGCTAAACGCAGCAATAACAATGAGGCGAGAGGCAGCCATTCAAGATTTGCTCTCACACCCACACCCACACACACACACACACACACACACACAACCAGAACAACAACCAGCTTTAACGGTAGCAACACGCAAGATTTAGTTGATTTTTGTAGAACCAAACGTAAGTTTAAGTTGAGCATCTATCTTAAGGCATCTATGCTGTAGAGATCTGTAAGATATGTGAGTCCAAGTTGTCTGAGATTGAGTACAGAGAGAGAGAGAGAGCTGCATAGGTTAGTTAGTTTTTTGTTATTGCTATTTTGTAATTCGATAATCGTAATTATATAATTTAGCTATTTATTATTATTATTTGCCTAGCAAAACAATATGCGTACACATATATTATTTTGTTTGATTTAATTTAACTGTAACTCTATCTATTGATTTCTACCCGCTTCACGCTCTGTAAATATGCTTCGCTAATAACGCCATCGAATAAATGTAATTTACATTAGAAATGAGTTTAATCACTTTCATTTTAATTTGTTTGCCCATCATTTGTCATTTTTATTTGCATAGATGATAGAAGTGAGTCAGCCCAGTCGAATGGGCTGTGTCTAGATAGTGCTTTATGATCGTCAGGTTCTACACGTTTTAAAATGTCTGGGAAAAAACTCGCAGCTGACTCACCACAATGCGTACTTCTTATCGCACATTAGAAAATTCCAGCTGAATGTGGGCGGGTTCATGTTGCAAGGGCTTTAAAATCGGTCGGGAAGTACAACTACATCAAATTCTCTTTCTTTCTTTTTTTTATATATAAAATTGGCTCCAACTATGCTGAAGATCTAGAGTCTCTGGCGAGAGTCGACTGGAAACATCACAGAGAGAGGCAGAGTGTAGATAGGCAAAAAGCTTATCTCAATCTTCAGTATTCAATATATATAATATATATAAGTGCATACAATAAAAAATATCACAAACGCGAACAGAAACAGCCGCAACAGCCAGAGCCATTCGAGAACATATTTATAAATTGAGCACGAGAACAGATTAGAGAGCGCCATATCAGTTGCGAAGCACACACAGGGATGATGACAGTGAGAATGGGAGAGAAAGGCGCGCTATTGAAATTAGAGATTAATAGCGGACCAACTATGTTAGTGTGGGTATTACATGCCTATAGAGCGAGTGCCCACGGCATTGGCTGGCTCTGTTTATTATGTTTTTGTATTTTTACTTTTTATCAATGGTCACGAGGCGCCACACAATTTGCCTTGTGGTACAATTTGCTGGAAAGTTAGGTTTACACCATTTGTGATCAGACACATATACAATATACATATATATGTATATAATTTAGTTAATTGATATCTTAATGCTTTGATTTCTTATCAATAAAAACGTTGAAATTATATTGGTCTGATATGAGAGCAGTTAGCACACATAGGATATACACACATAAATATATATAATATATATGATGTATCAATAATCAAGCGCAATTACTTACCCACTAAGATCAATGATAAACTGAAGGTTTTTGTAAAACCAAATACTAAAAAATCAATTTAGTTTAAAATATAATTAATTAAGCAGTTATGCAATAGAATATATATATATATATATATATATATATATATATATATATATATATATATATATATATATATATATATATATATATATATGCTTTAAATATTTTTATTTAATTTTTGTAGTTTTTAAATAAATAAAAATTGAGTTTTTGCCGTGTGTTCAACAAATGAAAATAATTTTAATTTGCTTAAAAATAAAAATAAAAAATTCAAATTAAGCAAAAGGTAACACAAGCTTACAAAATAAGTATTTTCTAAAAGTATTTGTAACTTAGACTTAAAATTAGTTAATTGAATAAACAAACAAAGAAACTTGACCAATATAAAACTATATATGTAAATATAAATAGAAATATGTATATATATTTATATATGTACGTCTATAGTATATTCTCACATGACGCAGTGCTATAGTAGCTTTTATTTTCATTCAAGACGTATGCAGTAATTGTTTGTATATATACATATGTATTTATTTTATTTTTATTTTTTTTTATGATAAGACGCTTTCGTTGCTCTGAGTCATGTGTGTTGTTGCGGATCGTACGAGTTGTGTCTTGTGGCTGGCTGGGTTCAAACATTTTTTGATAGAGCTGCCCGCTGGCTCCTCAATTAGCAGCTATCAAATGTTATCAAGGTAAAATTAATGGATTACAATTGGCAACAGCATGTCTAAAAAGAACACTCGAAATTATAAAGAAAAAAATCAATTAATAATAATAAAAAGGTTCCGCCCTTAACGAACTCCTCACGTACTGAAAATTGCGTGCATCTTATCTATGAAAAAAAAAAGTAAATGGGCTTTGTGATTTGGGCAAACAAAATCGTTGGGACTTAGATAGAGTCTAAAATAATACAAATATAAAATCATATAAAAATTTGGAAATATTTTATCAAACTAAATATGTTGGCAGACGATTACAAGTGGAGCAAAGTTCAGGCTCATTTTGCTCGTGCCAAAAACAATTTCTTTCAGATTTATTCGTTTTATAAATATGCTTGCTATCTCAAGTGCACGTTCTAATCTGGAAAAATAAAAACGAAAACTTAATCACATTCAAATAAGATGTTTGGCGATCATCAAGAACGAAATGATCGAATCGATTACTTTCGATTAGCACTGCAATGTCGATTGCTTAAAGGAAGAGCTTAAAATCTGCTAAGTCGAGTATTAAGTCTCTGCTAAGTTTCAATTCACATGCTTCCCATTTTTGTTTACGTTGTTGTTTGCATTGCTCGCAGCTGATGGCTATTCGTCATATATATTAAAAGCCTAACAGCTCGAGTTCGTAGTATTTGAAAGCTAACGTAATATTAACAGAGGTTCATTTTTGCGAACTTGAACCAGCTGAGCGTAATCCAGGGATACGTTCATTTATTCAGTTCTCCAGTTCACGGAGTCAATTGTCCGAACGATTGAATACAAGTATTAAATTGCAATTAAATTGTCGGAAAAAAAGGTATTATTTATCAGCAGAGTCCCAGAGTAATTACAAGCATTGACGACCCTATAAAGTGAAATTCAATAACAGTAGCATATATATGTTGTAAAGCATATTGAAATACCAATTGCAAAAAACTCAAGCACAGTTTTGGAATGTGAAAAATCTATACAGTTTTATCAGCCAACGGCAGATACATGTAAATAGATGTGATGATGTTTGTGCGTGTATGTGTGTGTGTATGTGTGCACCAGCTGGCGGCTATTGTAACGGGGGCGTATTGGAAAAATTCTTTGCCAATGTCTGTTTGCATTTGTTTATCGTACATTTAATGTTTGCCTCATCAGTTTTAGATAATTATTTTATGCATATTTGCGTTTATTAATGTACACAAAAAATATAAATTCTGTGCTTCCGTTTGTATGCGTGTGTGTGTGTGTGTGTGTGTGTGTTTACTTGCAGATGCTTTGGCCGCTGCTTAAGCAACGTTGAAGTGGCACAAACCAGTGAAATTTTAGTTCATCCGCAACGTTGATCGGCACTGCAACGGCGACACGATGGCCATGTCCAAGGTAATACGCGTGTTGGAAAAGTCAATACCGCCCTCGCCCCATAGCGTTCTACTGGAGCATCGCAACAAGACCGACTGCATCCTCTTCGAATCTCATGTCTGTGCGCTGCTGACACAGCAGGAAAATGTCATACGCAAACAGTACACCAAGGTATGTATGTATACCAAATGATGGACTCTACACTATATACATACATGTATGTATATATGTGTATATATATCACGTATGCATGTTTGCATGTATGTATGCCACATAAATGCATTTTTTGATAAGCTTCAATTACAAAGCCATTCGATTCACGTGCATCCCACAAAATACGTGAATTCGTATGACTAACAGTTGTTGTCAAACTAACTGTAATATACATGCAAACGTAATGCAATTATATAAATTCCAACTGATATATGAATAGGGTATATTTGTCAGTGAAAACATCACTTTTTGCTTTATTTTAATTCTTAAAAAAATAATAATTCAGTTACGCAAACAAATATATTTAGTGCAAAAATTATATTAAATTATTGAGCTTTAAAATGTTATTGATATTGCTTATTATTTATATATAAAGTAAATTATTTATTGAGTCTTTAAAATAATATTGATTTTGTTTATTAATTTTTATTTTTATTTTTATTTTAATTTTAATTATACAATAAATAAATATTTTTCATTTCATCATAAACTAAAATAATTAATATATACATTTATTTTCATAACAAAATTTTTATTTATAAAAACATATTTTTAATTATTAATTTTATATATGGCTCTACAATTTTGTTTCTATTATAACATCTATATACATACTAATATATGATAATTATAAATAATTATAATTATAACAACGAAATCTATATTTACACTGTCCAACAGGTGTGCGATGCCTACGGCTGTTTGGGCGCTCTGCAGCTGAATGCCGGCGAGAGCACCGTGCTCTTTCTGGTGCTCGTCACGGGCTGCGTATCGATGGGCAAAATTGGCGATGTGGAAATATTTCGGATAACGCAAACCACATTCGTTTCGCTGCAGAATGCGGTGCTGAATGAGGATAAAATTAGCGAAGTGCGTAAGCTGCTCAACTCGGGCACGTTCTATTTCGCACACACGAATCCATCGGCGGCTGGCTCTGGCGCAGCTAGCGGCTCCACGTCGTCCAACAGCAAGTTTGACATTACGCTGTGCGCCCAGCGGCGTCATCAGACGGCAGAGACGGACAATCGGTTCTTCTGGAATCGCATGATGCACATTCACATGATGCGGTTTGGCATCGATTGCCAGTCGTGGCTGCTGCAGACCATGTGCGGCTCCGTGGAGGTGCGCACCGTTTACATCGGGGCCAAGCAGGCGCGGGCCGCCATCATTTCACGGCTGAGCTGCGAGCGCGCCGGAACGCGTTTCAATGTCAGGGGCACCAATGACGAGGGCTATGTGGCCAACTTTGTGGAGACGGAGCAAGTTATCTATGTGGATGGGGATGTCACCAGCCACGTGCAGACACGCGGCTCTGTGCCGCTCTTCTGGGAACAGCCCGGCGTACAGGTGGGCTCACACAAGGTGAAGCTCTCGCGCGGATTTGAGACCTCTGCGGCAGCCTTTGATCGGCACATGAGCATGATGCGTCAGCGCTACGGCTACCAGACGATAGTCAATCTGCTGGGCAGCTCTCTGATTGGCAGCAAAGAGGGCGAGGCAATGCTGAGCAACGAATTCCAGCGACACCATGGCATGTCCGCGCACAAAGATGTGCCCCATGTGGTCTTCGACTATCATCAGGAGTGCCGCGGCGGCAACTTCACGGCGCTGGCCAAGCTCAAGGAGCGCATGGTTGCCTGTGGCGCCAACTACGGCATATTCCACGCCGCCAACGGGCAGATATTGAGCGAACAATTTGGCGTCGTGCGCACCAACTGCCTGGACTGCTTGGATCGCACCAATTGTGTGCAGACTTACTTAGGTCTGGACACGCTCAACTTGCAGCTGGAGGCGCTCAAGCTGGGCGGCAAGCAGCAGAACATCTCCCGTTTCGAGGAGATCTTTCGACAAATGTGGATCAACAACGGCAACGAGGTGAGCAAGATCTATGCCGGCACTGGCGCCATCCAAGGCGGCTCCAAGCTCATGGACGGCGCTCGATCTGCAGCGCGCACCATACAAAACAATCTCCTGGACAATTCCAAGCAGGTGAGTTGACCTTCTCTTTCCCATTAAATATGATTTCTAACTCTCTTGCCACGCTCTAGGAAGCAATTGATATTCTGCTCGTAGGCTCGACACTCAGTTCGGAGCTAGCCGATCGAGCTCGTATTCTGTTGCCTTCGAACATGTTGCACGCGCCGACCACAACGTTGCGAGAGCTTTGCAAGCGATACACGGAGTATGTGCGTCCACGGTTGGCACGCGTTGCCGTGGGCACTTACAACGTTAATGGCGGCAAGCATTTCCGTAGCATTGTGTTTAAGGACTCGCTGGCCGATTGGCTGCTCGACTGCCACGCCATGGCGCGCTCTAAGGCGCTGGTGGACATCAACAATCCGTCGGAACATGCTGATCATCCGGTGGATATTTATGCCATTGGCTTCGAGGAAATTGTTGATCTGAACGCATCGAATATAATGGCAGCCAGCACAGACAACGCCAAGCTGTGGGCCGAGGAGCTGCAGAAGACCATTTCACGGGACAATGACTACGTGCTGCTCACCTATCAGCAGCTGGTGGGCGTCTGTCTGTACATCTATATACGGCCGGAGCATGCTCCGCACATACGCGACGTGGCCATTGACTGTGTGAAGACGGGCCTGGGCGGTGCTACGGGCAATAAGGGCGCCTGTGCGATTCGCTTCGTGCTGCACGGCAGCTCCATGTGCTTTGTGTGCGCCCATTTCGCAGCCGGACAATCGCAGGTGGCGGAACGTAACGCCGACTATGCGGAAATCACGCGCAAATTGGCCTTTCCCATGGGCCGCACACTCAAATCCCACGATTGGGTCTTCTGGTGTGGCGACTTTAATTATCGCATTGACATGGACAAGGATGAGCTGAAGGAATGCGTCCGGAATGGAGAACTAAGCACGGTGTTGGAGTTCGATCAGCTGCGCAAGGAACAGGATGCTGGCAATGTATTCTCCGAGTTTCTGGAGGGCGAGATTACCTTCGATCCGACCTACAAATACGATGTTTTCAGTGATGACTATGACACGTCCGAGAAGCAGCGTGCGCCAGCCTGGACAGATCGCGTACTCTGGCGTCGCCGCAAAGCATTGGCCGAGAGCGATTTCGGAGGCGTCGGCACAGCTGCATGGAATCCAGGCAAGCTCATACACTATGGACGGTCAGAGCTGAAGCAGAGCGATCATCGGCCAGTCATCGCCATCATCGATGCGGAGATCATGGAAATCGATCAGCAGCGACGTCGAGCTGTCTTCGATCAGGTGATTCGCGACCTGGGACCACCTGACTCGACCATTGTGGTCCACGTGCACGAGCAGTCGGCGGACGCAGATGAGGATGGACCCACTATATATGATGAGCATGTAATGGCTGCTCTCATAGCGGAGCTCTCTAAGATGGGTGAGGTGACGTTGGTCCGTTATGTCGAGGACACGATGTGGGTGACGTTCCGGAATGGGGAATCGGCACTGAGTGCAGCTGCCAAGCGTAGCTCACAGGTCTGCGGCTTGGAGCTGGTCTTCGAGCTGAAGACGCCCGAGTGGCCACAGCAGGTGGACAGTGAGATCGAGCTGTGCACCTCCAATACCATACCGTTATGCTCCAATCCTGCGGAGCAGGCACAGTTACTGCAGCTGACACCAGAGGTGCCACAGCGGCCCAAACAGCCACCAACTCGACCGGCGCCAGCGCGTCCGCCCATGCCCATGTCACCAAAGAACTCACCTCGGCACTTGCCGCACGCTGGCGTAATCAGCATTGTGCCCAAGCCGAACAAGCCGCCGATGCCGCCACAGCCGATGCAGGTGCCATTGCAGCCCGTGCAGGTGCAGGCGCAGGCGCCACCGCGACCACCCAATATGGTGGTGGGCGATACGACGCCGTCATCCAAATCTCAGTCGCCAACGGAGCTGGGTTCTCCATTGCATGCCACGTCCGTGAGCTCATCAAGTTCGTCCTCTGGCAAGGCTTCGCCTACCGTTGCCCTGCCCTCGGGGCCACCCACGCCTCCTCGCCAAATGCAGAGCAAGCAGTCAACGCCCGTCTCAACGCCCACGCGGCAGTCGAAACAGCCTTCGCTGGAGCAAGCTTTGCCACCAGATACTGCGTATGAAACAGCTAGCAATATCTATGAGGAGATACAGGATGATGTGCCGGCACCACGCCATCCGCCACCATCGGCACCGCCGCCAGTCATGTGTGCCGTGGACAGTCCACGCCGACAGCCGCCCTTGCCCACAGGCGCTGCACCACTGGGCCCGCCGCCACCGTTGCCCAATCGTGGCCGTGGACCACCACCCATACCAAATCGTAGCGGAAATGCGCCTCCGCTTCCAACGCGACCCACAAATAACTAAACAGAGTGCAACAGAGTGAGTAAAATATGTTTCTAGCTTGTTATTTTTACCAATGATAGACAAAGAGGGCTTGAATATTGTGAATCGCTTTAAATGAGTAATACAAATCAAGTGTGTACTAAGTAAATATATTTTTAAAGCAAAAAAATATATTTAAAAATTTTTTAAACATATTTTAAAAATTAAAAATTATTTTTTAAAAATAAAAAATTTACTTCCCATACCGGGAATCGAACCCGGGCCTTCTGGGTGAAAGCCAGATATCCTAGCCACTAGACCATATGGGAGGCTGAGTTTATGGCAGCTAAACGTTTATTTCAAATTAGCTGCAAATTAGAGAGTGAACATTTGATGTTTGTAAATAAATAATTTAAATAAAGAGCAATCAAGCTGCTTGTCTGTCTGATGAAGTTTGTAATTTAAAATATTTTTTCGCCTATACCATGATTGTTTATTATAAATAATATAAAATTATTTTCGTTTAACTTTACTTGCAGATATTTGTGCAGCAATTAATACTTAATATAATGGCAGTCTATATTACATTCCGAGTTGTTGTATTTATCGTTGGCAGTCGCATAACTAACTATAAAGAGATATGTTATAAATATATAAATATATATATTTGCCAACTGTATTGTAGATATCATTTATATACACGTTGAAGTGAAATTAAAAGTCGAAATTGAAATTGAAATGAAAATTAATTGAAACAAAAGAATTATTGGAATTGGTATTATGTGTAGAAGTGGAGCATAAAGAGAAGATTATAAATCAAAATTAGTTTCGTTCGTTGCATTTGAATTGAGAATGTTAAATGTTTACCCTTTTTTTCGTTGAGCAAGGGCTTGATTATTTAACCTACACTGGCCGAACGTACTCACTAAAGCACCAAATAATTAATTAGATACGTATTTATGTTGCGCGCAGAGCAAGCGAAATGAACAAATTAAACATAGAAATATAATAAAGTATTAAATTAAATTTAAACGATGTTTAAACGCAAATAGCCGTACTAGTCAAATTATGAAATAAACAAAATGTAGTAGCCAAAAGTATTAAACCAAGAACAAACTACTAAAACAACAACTAAATAATACTTTTGTTAGTTGCAGTTAAAGCTTTAACCAGGCAATGCTCTAACTAAAAATACCTTAATTCTGTTATCAAACTTTGCCTCGAGAAGAGCAAACTAAAAAAAAAAGAAAACAATAACAATAATACTAAATACTTAATATAAACTCTTTCATGTAAAGATACTTACCTAATATGTTGATATCTACAATGAGTTGAACTGTATAACTAAAACATATTTATTGCATTAGACTTTAGTTGGGTAAAGGCAAAAACCACGCAAAAAACATATACGAAAACAATATCAAAGAAAACGCAAATGCAAATGCTATATTTAAATGTTAATGTTACACAAAATGTGCAAATTGTATAAATGTTTAATCATCCAAGCGAAAAGTAAATCAATAAATATGAACATATATAAATATATATCAGAAATGCATTTAATTGCTGAATGAAGAACTTTTATTATTCATTATAAATATTGTACGTTTTTTTAATAATTATTATTATTTATTTATTTATTTTTTTAACAAAAAACTTAACACTTAATCATTTATGTCTTATTTTATTTATTCTGCAACTATTGAGCTATAGGAATCATGGTACAAACGCTTGTGATTGGAAAGAATCATAAAGCTGAAGGTTCTGCTATGGAATATACATAGTTAATATTATTTTTAAAAAAATAATAATAATAATAACAATATTAATATTAGCTATGTTGACATTAATAATATTAATATAATATTATATTCTAATAATATTATATTTTAATATTAATTCTCTCTCTCTCCCTCCCTCTCTCTCTCTCTCGTACGTCTAAAACCACTTGGGAATTGCATCATTGGGCAAATTCTTGTGATTCGGCAGCGCTGTGCATGGTCTTTGCTGGCGCCAGAATTCCTGACGCTTGTTGAGAAAACAAACTGCCTCCTTGGCCAGGGCGGATATGTTCTCAGTGTTGGTGTCAGCGCGTATTAGATCCGGATGCAGCAACAGCTTCTCTAGATACTCTTTGTCCACGCACAGCTCGCCCAGCAGCTTGCGTGCATTGCGCCGTTCCAGATCCGCTTTGGTGGCCTTCTGGCGCACCGACTGCGGCTGTGACTGTGACTTGGGCGTATTATCGACCGATTTGCGTGCTGTGCCACCCTTAGCCGTGGCCGCCGGCTGATTGCCGCGCGTCTTAGTGCCAATTGTATTCTCAATGGCCTCCTGGGTCTTCTGTACGCCCAGGCGAAACAGCGCCAGCTCCGGCCGTGCGCGCAGTCCGCGATGAAAGAACATCAGACTCTGCTCGAACTGGCCCAGATAGTAGAGGGACTCGGCCTTTTGGTATATGGCGCGTATGTTGTTCTTGTCCTCAGCCAGCGCCGTCTCAGCATCCTGCAGCGCCTTCGATGCCTCGCCCAGCAGCAAGTAGCATTTGCTGCGCGAAATCAGGGCATTGATGTCGGTGCTATTGAGCTCCAGAGCCTGCAAGTTAAGAGCAGATAATATGGGCTTCAAATATATATGCTACAAAAAATCTATTTATATATATATATTTGTTTTTTCGACTCGTAACCTTGCAAAAGAAATGAATTGCGTTTTCGGGATTTGCATTTTTGATCTCCTTCAGGCCGAGCGCAATGATGGAGCTGATGTCGGCCTCGTCGGGTATGAGCAGCGCCTCGTTGCGATCTTGTTTCTGCTTGATCTGCAGACTTTGCTTAATGTCGAAGGCTCCGGCACTGACAGCCGCCGCTCGATCCTTGTCCGTATAGAAGTCCACGAAATTTTCCTTGGGCTTCTTTTTCTTTAGCATTTGCTCCTCGATGCGTTTGCGTGCCGCACGCAGCTCGGCTTCGATGCGATTGCCTCGCTTGGACCCGCCGGCATCCAAGTCATCTGGATGCTTGCTGGCCCTGCGCGCAGCACGATCTGTGGAGGATTTGCCACCGCCGCCGCCGCCGCCATACGAGTCGCGTCTCTCCCAGATGGGCGGCTTGTGGGAGGCGCGACTGCGACCCTTTGACCTCTTGTTCGACTCATCCAATGATTCCTCCTCCGCAGCGGCGCCAGTGCGTATAAAGCTCTGCAGCAGCTCCTGCTCCTTGTCAACAGCCAAAATCGTGTTCAACACACTCGTGGACATGGTCACCGAAACTAATTTGCCAACCCAGCGAACAGCTCGAAGCGCAGCGCAAGTGTGAAAAATTCACACCTTCCCTGACAGTTGCAAACAAATGGTAATTGATTTGCCATTTGCCCAGTTGCCAGGAAACTGAGCTCATAAATGGGCTAACAATCGATAACAAAACAAATGCAAGAAATGGCACGTGGCGTGGAACCCATTCCCCAGCCAACACTGATGACATTGAAAACTTTTTGATAGCCGAAATATATATATATATTATATTTGCTATAAATCTAAAGTTTTCGAAAATAGGTTTATATTTTGGAAAAATATGTAAAAATTTTATTATTAATAAAATTGTTAAATTAAAAAATATATATATATATTTTTAAAAAAATGTATATATATATACATATATATATATATATATATATATATATATATATATATTTATATACATATATATATTAATTATCTCTATCAACAGCTGAACTACGGCACCACCTCCTTCATCTTTATTTTCTATGCAATATGCTTCCAAAACACATATTAAGTTCAACAGCAAGAACATCTTTGAAATTTTTAAACTAAATTTATAAAGAGTATTATAACGTTGGTCCTTCCTCTTCATATCCAATATTTTAAGGAAATTTCCCAGTAGGCAGTTAAAGCACAAGCAAAGCTCATAAATAAACCCAAAACAAAACTTTCAATCGCATGCTAGCTGTGGCTTTTCGAACATCTACTAGCGCCATCTACAGTTCATTTCACTTCGTTCTTAGCCGTTGCATTTGAAGTTTTGAGCAAAACGAAAACAATTGTTTTATAACTTACCTTGTTGTAGCCTTTTAGTGCTTTATAATATTCGCGCACTTTCATATGATTATTGGACTGATCACAGAGCAATTTAATGGTCGTTTCAATTTCCTCAAGTGTATCCACTTTTTGTTTTTTTCGCGGCATTTTTTAAAGGCTCTTAAAATTGTGGTTTGTATATGAAAATTAGCAATTTTATGAGAGTTTTTAAACTATATAATATAAAAATATTTGCAGTATTTTTTATTGTTTATATTCAAATTTTAAGCATAAATTATGACATTTTTTATTTTTTGTTTAATATTATTTTTAACTCACAAATTCACTTTCAGCTTAAATTTTATTTAACTGTATTCTTTATGTACAAATATTTATATATTTTTATATAATTAATTTATATATGTTTTGTATTTATTTTTATATATTTATTGCACACATATATACGTTTATAAAAAATATATATATTTAATAATTCTATGACCGTCCGTTCGCCTCAATCGTCAATTTCAAACTGAACTCTTCTTTCACATTTTTCTAGGCTGCCTTCTCTTGAGTTTCCTGCTGTGTTGTTTCTTTGTTGCTGTTGTTGTTGCTGTCGGTTGTTGTGGCTTTTGTAACTTGGTTTGCATGCGCTGACAAGTCCCAATAAACTTCAATAAACTCGTTTTAATATCTCAACAATTTACTTTCATGTTTTCATACCCCAAAAAAAAAAAAAAACAACTTTATTCTCCCTTACCTAAAAATTAATAACTGCAGCGAATCTTTATGCAACCTATGGCTACCTGCCTACCCTCCCACACACACACCGAAGCCCCAGCCAATGCTTAATTAAAGACAATGAATGTTTCGCTAACAAACTTTAATTGACGGCACGCACATGGCTGAAATGCGTTTCTGATGAAGCAACAAACAAAGTCAATTAAATGGCAGCTGATAGGGCGACCCAGGCCAGCCAGGCAACACGTTTAGGCCAATCAATAGGAGGTAAGGTGAGGCCTTATTAATGCCAAAGGTAGTCCCGAATAGCGTTCACTTGTTAAGAACATTTATTGCAACATATTTATGAAACTATGCAAATTGCTATTAATTTTCTTGTATTGTTTTTAGAGTAAATAAATAAGTTTGATGTCTGGGACACACTGCACACCCCGGCCCCAGCCCCAGCTCTGGCCCGCACAGCTCAGCCAAACGTTGCGTGTTCCCCACTCATTTGCTTGTGGCAGCAACCTTCGCGGCATGCCGAAACAATTTTTGTTTTGGTTGCCCTCATAAGCAATCGGCTGCAGTGTTGGCTTACATGCGCCACCAGGCCAGGACAGGCTAAGACAGGCTAGGACAGCCTAGGGCCAGGCCAAGTCATATTTGCGTGGCCTATTGAAGCCTTGTGTCTTGCGCCGACCTGACATCTGCCGCTTACTCGCTTTACGACGTTGCAGACATGATGGAAGAATTATGATATTTGCATACGTTCAACTTGAGAGTCCGACTGCGGCTCGATGCCTGCCCCGCCACGGCTTGGCCGTAATGGAAAATATTGTATGTGGGTTAGAGAGTTTAATACATGTTTATTTGCATTTACGACATTTCCAATTCTGTTGACAAATTGAGGCGTCTCTAAAGGGAGCAGCGTTCTAATCGTTTCAATTGCTTGATTGTTGTGGGTGCAACTCGCGCGGCATGCAATCAGATTGTCCTTAAAAAATATAATGGAGGTACCTGTTGCACAGGGTTTACATAGAATATGTTAATATATATGTAAATAAATAAATAAATATATATATATATATCTATATATATATATCAAATATATCTATATCAGTGGCTGCGCATAACATGCATGTTCTATCAGTCTGAGACTATTGGGATAATCAGCTCATCCGATCGAGCTGTGACGGCCTCTCTACCTGTGTCTCTCTCTTTTGTCTGATCAAACATCAAACTTCACTCAGACATCATTCCCATACATCAGGAAAGAGCAACTCAGCCCAGATGCCTCTCTAAGAGCAGCGCTTAATGCGAGTGCGACAGCATCACTCAGATCATCAGCGCAAGAGTCGAGAGTAGAGTTCGGGAGTGAGTCGGGAGTTGAACCCTATATAAAGGAGAGCCTGCTGCAATGATCTTCATTTGCATTCCAGTTCTACCAGTGGTCGGTCGTTCCGTACAGTGCTCCTCTTGTCCTTCTCCTGTGTGTGGTAAATTTTAAAATGTCGTTAATAATATTAAATATTTTAAGGAGAATTTCAATAATTTGAATATTGATTATAATAATCATAATGATGTTATCATTTTTAACTAAATATATATTAATATAAGAAAAATATATAATATTTAAAATTAAAATAATTTTAATGCTATACATCTAATATAAGAATAATAATAGAAACAATAATAACATGAAAATAATAAGGCATTGCAAAGCCCAAAGTCGAAATGTAAATTATGTTTAAAAAATTGTCGCAATAATAATAATAATGATGCAACTGTATACGCTAAGGTTTAGTCATATATGTTTAATCATCTGATAAATATCTAATATATGAGTTTGTATTTATCATTTCGCTAATACTGTTAACTATTGCAAGTAAGCTTTTCTGTTAAATATTCTACTCGAAATGGCACTGTTAGGCTACGTGAATTTTTACACATACAACACAATGGCTATGTTTCAAACATTTTCTATTTATAATTTGTAATGTGCACATTAATTTAAATATACTATATAATTTTGTTAATATTTATATTTATTCTTATCTTATCAAAAAAGTAATTTTGTGAAGTTCAATGTCAAGGGCATTTATGCTCGTTGCCGGTAGTTTCAAAGCAACCAGCTTTTGTTCGTGGGTCCACATATTTTCATTTATACATACATACATATGTATATACTTCAAGCTGACACATGTTCATATATACATAGGCATCTGAATATATACAAAGACACATAGGTATATGTGTATGTATTTTTATATATTCAAGTTTTCAATGTTCTTTTTATATGTATATGTATGTACGCATTATTATGCATTTATTTCATTTGTGTGTTTGATAGTTGCCAAGTCAACTCAGCTCATAGAGAGATCTCGACTTTCTCCCGTTTCGCCTAGATGGCTGTCTGAAAAATCAATAGACCTCTGACCCCACACACACACACACACACACACACTCAATTTCATAAGTTGAATAAAAATGCTGTAATATTTGGGTTTTGTTTTTTATTTGTATTTATTTGTAACGAGATTAGGTTATATAACTGATGTAACTGTATTTGCGCGGTTCATCAAACAGGAGAGAGAAGATCTGTTGGAAATACAATACAAAACATATGTAAATACATATATACGTATACATACATATGTATATGTACAGACATATGTCACCATAAACTTATATGCGTGTGCGTGTGGCTGTGTATATGTATTTATTGGGTAGCTGTGTATATGTGTATGCGGGCGAATAGCGGAGCCTTCTCATCTATAGTTATGTAAATGCTACACCTCCTGTTTGTGAGTATTGAGAAGTTAACATTGTATTAGCTGTGGATCTGCTATTATTGATTTAATCCTTGCTCTGCATGTACTTGATCAAGTCAATGACACGGTTGGAGTAACCGAACTCGTTGTCGTACCAGGAAATCAGCTTCACGAACTTGTCGTTCAGCGAGATGCCGGCCTTGGCGTCAAACACGGACGAGTGAGTGTCGCTGAGGAAGTCAGTGGAGACGACCTCCTCATCGGTGTAGCCGAGAATGCCCTTCAATGGACCGTTGGCGGCCTCCTGAACCTTGGCCTTAATCTCATCGTAGGTGGCGCCCTTGCCCAGGCGGACAGTCAGATCGACAACGGACACATTTGGTGTGGGCACACGGAAGGCCATGCCAGTCAGTTTGCCATTCAGAGCTGGAATGACTTTGCCGACGGCCTTGGCGGCTCCAGTGGATGCTGGAATGATGTTTTGGGCAGCACCACGGCCATCGCGCCACAACTTGCCGGAGGGGCCATCGACGGTCTTCTGGGTGGCTGTGGTGGCATGCACAGTGGTCATCAGACCCTCCACAATCTCGAAGTTATCGTTGATAACCTTAGCCAATGGGGCCAAGCAGTTGGTGGTGCAAGAAGCGTTCGACACGACCTTCATGTCGGGGCTGTACGCATCCAAGTTCACGCCGCACACGAACATGGGCGCATCAGCGGATGGAGCCGAGATGACAACCTTCTTGGCACCGCCCTTCAAGTGAGTGGAGGCCTTCTCGGTGGTGGTGAAGACACCGGTGGACTCAACCACGTACTCAGCGCCAGCGCTGGCCCAGTTGATGTTAGCGGGGTCGCGTTCGCTGAACACGGTGATCTTCTGGCCATTGACGACCAGGAAGCCGCCTTCAGCGGAAACGGTGCCCTTGAAACGGCCGTGGGTAGAATCGAACTTGAACAAGTAGACCATGTACTGCACATCGATGAAGGGATCGTTAACCTGCAAATTACACATATTCATGCAATTTTTACATTTTCTCCGAAATTCGTTTTCTGCGGCTTTGCTTTACTTACGGCAACGACGGTGGCGCCTTTGTCGACGGCGGCACGGAGCACCAGACGACCAATGCGGCCAAATCCATTAATACCAATCTTCGACATGATTAATTTTTTCTTTTTTTTTTTTTACTTTGCCTGGATCACACTTTTACTTTCGCTCAGTTCACCCGTCAGGAATCAACTGCAACTGGCTCTGGCTAAATAGTCTTCAGATAGAGCGTTCGCGTTTGACTGAGTTCAAAGTCAAATGAAGGACGTTTACGTCACGCCCACCCTACAGCGCAAGTATGAGCAAAATATGCACAGAAGAAAGCTGAATGCTATGTGACGCACGCGCATCTGTTACCAACTTCACGTGACTGTAAAGTCTTTGAATAGCAACTCTTCGAGTATACACACGCAAACACACACACACACACACACACACACACACACATAAATCAAAAGCGCGCAAACTAAAGGTTTCTTATTTTCAAATTTGTTGAGCTTCTCAATTGAAAAGCTTTGCGTTATTGACATTAATACATGGTTTAACCCTGCAAATAACATTAATATTATTGGAGTTTTATTCTGTAGTTTGCTTTAAACTGTATAAAATTTGTTTTGTATCAAAATTTAGCATGGAGGCATGAATTATTAAAACATGTGTTTTTATTTAAGTTCGTACATATTATGTAGATACAAATTTAAGCAAAGGTGAATCTATGTTATTTATATATATGTGTGGCTTTGAAACGGGAAAAAGCTTTCGGTAGATGCAGCAGTCCAGAAATCGTTTTTAGAGCCATCTAGCGTTCATTTTTACGTTGATATAGATATGCAGCCGTTACGTTGATATAGATATGCAGCCGTTACGTATTTAAATAATTGTATAGGAAAGAGAAACTTAGCATAATTAAATTTATTTATCTATCGGCATACAAAAATGTATGGCATAAATAATATAAATTAGTTTCAGTAATAAATATTAAAATAAAAGTCACGCTCGTGTGACTAAATCTATTCAGTTGCTTTCGATATTTTTTTCTGTAATTCGTTGCGTGAAAAATCCAATAAAATTGACTTTGCGCCCAATAAACCTAATAGGCCTAATGTCTTTCTGATGAGCACATGTGTAATATGTTACAAAACAAAGCTTTAAAAAATAAGCTCATACTTCATTAAATGATAAGCTAAAAAATATTGTATTTTTGGTATGATACATTTAATTACATTATTAATGAATAATATTGCAAATATAGTCAATGTTGAAATCTAAAATTTTAATGTCTACACAAGCTTCCATTAGCTTAATAGTGAAAATATTAAAAGTCCAAAAACATTTTATATTTTTTTATTATTTATTTTAAGGTCGTAACAACTCTTCGCTTTTGATGGATGGATGCAAGGAGACAATTAGCAGACTGCGGAGTGAGCTATAGCTATGAGCTATATGTAATATATTATTATTATTATTATAATATTAATCTTGGCTAGAAAGCTAAAAATAATATTATTTTGTTCACCCAATAAAACCAAAGAACAATCATTTTTATTATGTTTCTAAATTTTTATTATGTAAATAACATTTAACATGATATGTACATATACATACATATACATATACATATATAAACACATATATTTATATATATCTCTCAATTGTTGCGACGCAAAATTCGTACGGATTTGTTGCTTTCATTAATTACGTATAGATCGAGGGCTACAATTCAAGACCTTCAACATACATACATGCTTTATAAATAATTTAAAGTAGTTGCAGTAGTTGCAATTTACCATGCCACGCCCCCAGGCCATCGCCTACTGGGCGCCAGTGCGCTGCACGTTGTCGAAGGGCACGAGGATGCCAGGCGGTCCGCCGAAGCGGCTCTGATGATGGCTTGAGGCGGCGCCAGACAAATGGCCTGGCTGTGAGCTGGGCTGTGAGCTGGGCTGTGAGCTGGGCTGTGAGCTGGGCTGCTGTGCCTGCTGGAAGGGTCTGGGCGCATTCTGGGGACTCAGCACGCCGCTGGGTGCACCAAAGCCGCCAGTGTAGCGACCGCCATTGCCGGCATTGGCGGCAGTGGCCGCGGCACCTGGACGGCCTCTGTGGGCCTTGACGGTGTTGCTGAACTCGTGATTGTTGCCAGCCACATAGATGTCCGGCTTCGAGGCGCTCTCGGGACGCAGCAGACCCGGCGGAGCACCAAAACCGCCCGTATATTTGCCCGTATTGGTGGCGGGTGCAGATGTGGAGCTAACTGCTGCGGGCTCTGTTAAAAATAATAAATTTAAATTTAAATTTAAAAATAAATTTTTTTTATTATTAATTTTTAATTTTAATTTTTTATTTTTAACTTAAATTAAAATTTTTATTCTTATTTATTTTTTATTTTATTTTTGATTTTTATTTTTATTATTTTTTTTTATTAATATTTTATTTTATTTTTAATTTTGATTTGATTTTTATTAGTTGGACTATTCCAGGTGAAAGACTTACCCTGGCGATGTGTGTTGATGGGCGTGCTTATGACCTTGCCTCCATCGCTCTTGGTGTACTCCACCTTCTGGCTGTCGGCGTTGCCATTGCCATTGCCATTGCCATTGAACGGCGGGAACTGCTCCTCGGCGGCGCTTTTAGTTTGCGTTGTTTGGCCAACAGGTGGCGCATCGAAGCGTGCTGCAAAAGGCGTGAATGAGTTTGTAGTTGAATCGTGTGTGAGGCCAGTCGCCGTGGGACTGCTAAATGTGGATGAGTCGTCGCTGTTAGCAACTGGCGGGATCAGCACCAGCGGCGGCTCCACAGTGTTCAACTCATGGCCATCGCTGCTGCTGCTGCTGGTAGTGGTTGGAAGCGTAAGCGTGACTTTGGATGAAAAAGCAGAGTTAACATTTGCATTCGTTGTTGTTGTTGTTGTTGTTGTTGTTGGCACTGAGCTGGTTGTTGTAGATGTGGTGGTTGCTGCGCTTACTGACTGAGATCTACTGGCAAAGCCCTGAGGCTGAAAGTCATTAGGTTTAATACCTCCCGGCCTGGTCTGCTCCGTCACCTCCTTGAAGTTGTCCGGATTATAGGGTACGCCGGGACCCACATCCGGATAGTCAAAGTCCTGCAGCCAGGGCGGCAACGTGGACGAGTCAAAGGGATTGGGCTCAACGGGCTCTGCAGCTGGAGCTGTGGATGTTGTTGTGGTTGTTGTTATCAATTGGTTTTGGGCATGCGGCCAGTGGGTGGTTTGTGCTTTGAAAATGGGTGCTTGAGTGGTGCGCGCTGTAGTTGGTGGTGGTGGTGCTTGTGTTGTTGTGGTGGTGGTCGTCGACGGACGTCTTGTAGTCGTCGTGGTTCTCGCTGTGGTTGTTGTGGTTGGTCTGCTGGTGGTGGTGATGGTGGTGGTAGTGGTGCTGCTGCTAACAGGTGGCGGCGTCAGCTGTATATTGCTCAGATCTATAAACGGCTCGAATGGCGGCTCCAGATCCTCAGCCACCGTGTGGTTGTACTGATCGTTGTCTGTGGGCACTATGAAGGTGACGGCTACGTCCAGATCCGGATCGGTCACCTCCTGCAGCCAGGGCGGCAGGGTGTAGGCGTATTCCTCCTCATTGTCCAGCTTATAGAAGGTGGATGGATCCAGGGGCGTGGTGCTGCGTGGCGGGCTGCGTGTGGTGCTGGTGGTTGTTGTTGTTGTTGTTGTCACTTTTCTGGTTGTTGGTGCTGGTGTGGTTGTTGTGGTGGTGGTGGTGGTGGTGGTGGTGCGTGGCCGCTGTGTGGTTGCGGTGGTGCTGTAATGAATTGTGCCACGATTACGATTGGGAAACCGGGCGGAGCCATTGCGTGGTGTGGTACTGCCGACATGTGCATTGGTGCCATGGACCTCGGGTCCATCCTGCACTGCGACGGGCACCACCGCCACTTGTCCGGGTGTGAGTGGTGCAGGCGCCACGGGCGACAGGCCCTGGCCGCTGCTTAGGCTCACGCGTATATTGTGGCTGCCGGGCTGCTCCACGCCCGCCACATACTTCGTCGGCTGCTGCTCGGTGATGATGTGTGGCTCAGATGCGGGCTGCGTCTCCAGCGGCGGCAGCAGATCCCAGGCAATGACGCTGAGCGGTGCAGCATTGGGTGCCGGCGTCCAGGGCACGGGTCCGGCTATATCCTTATCCTGCTGCTGCAGCTCCAGCAGATAGTCGGGCAGAGTGCCGCTCGTCTGCTGCGGTGCCTGAACGCTCTCCTCCGGCTGCTGGGTCAGTGGCACAAGCTGCGCCTGCTCCACCTCCACAGACACATCATCAGCAGCGGTCGTGGTTGATGATTCATGCTTGGGTGGTGTTAGTGATGTGGCTGGTGCTGGTGCTGGTGCTGGTGGTAATGAGGTGCTGTCGGTGCTATCGATGTCCCCAGAGGGCAGCGCCACTGCTATGGCATCTAGTTGGGAAGGAGTTGGAGTTGGAGTTGAGTATGCGATGGCAAGGCTATCATTGTTTGCTTTGGGTCTAGGTCTGGCTGCCTGCTGGCCGCTAAACTGTGGATTGAGGGTGAGCAGGGTGAAGGTGGGTGGTGCGTGCTGGGCGCTGGCTGCTCTAATCTTGTATTGCTGAGCAGAGGACTCGCGCTTGGCATGTGGCGAATCTGGCTTGGATTGGGGTCTTGTTAGTGGTGCTACATGTGTGGGCGTGCGAGTGGGTATGGCTGTGGGTGTGGTTGAGGGCGTGGCTGTGATACTTAGGCTAGTGAATGTGGATGCAATTGTTGTGGTTGCTGCTGTTGCTGTTGCTGCCGCTGCCGCTGCTCTTGCTGTTGCTCCATTGCCAGCTTTACCCCTTGTTGTTGTTGTTGTTGTTGTTGTTGTTGTTGTGAACTCACCAATGTGCGGTGGCAGCAAGTCATCGGCTGGCTTTCGTATCTCAGTGATGCCCGACGCATAATTGGGTATCTCAAACTGCAGGCCCTGCGCGCTGACCACCTTGCGCCCATCGGGCGTATCGATCGGACGCAGTGCATCAATCGGATTGCCATAGCTATCGACGGCCCGCTCGCTGCCCGCATTAAAGGCATCGTCGACAGCGGCCTCAGCCAAAGGCGGCTGCAATTCTAACGAAAACGGCGATTGCCGCACATCTGCAGAGAAGGGGGGAAATTGTGTTTGTTGTTGTTGTTGTTGTTGTGGCTTCTTGATTGTTGTGCATGTGTGTGTGTGTGGCTGTGTGGGTGTGGGTGCATGAGCTGGTTTACCAGAGATGCAATTTGCTTGCAATTCACCAATGAACAGAAAAAAAAGAATGTTAGAAACGGCAGAAGCGAAGATGAAACTGATGTGGCAGCCCCTTGGGTGGCTCTGTGGCAATTTGGCTGCCATTGTCGCTGATTGATTGACATTGGCTTAAATGGTCTATAAATATAAATATATATATATATATATATATATATATATATATATATATATATATATATATATATATATATATATATATATATATATATATATATATACGTATATATATGTAAGTATATGCAGTGTCTTTGTCTACCTTAGTGTGGCTGCAGTTTTTGTTATACCCTGCACTTAGTGCAAGTGCAGGGTATATTGTTTTTGTGCTAGGGTATGTAACAGAGGGCTGGAGGCGTGGCCTGCTAACTCTCTCTCTATATATATATATAAATCTTAATTTTTTTTAATACCCTGAGTTGACTTGATCTAGCTGTCTGTCTCTCCACTGATATTAATATTGTATGAACAAGGCAGATCGTACTAAATAATAAATATTTAAAAAATAATTTATTTTATTTTTTTTTTTAGCAATTCTGCGCCTTTTTATAATTTATTTAAAATTTTTTGTATTATTCAAACCTATTCAGATAAGCAAAACAAACTCCAATTTGTTCATGTTCTTCAAAAAAATAATATAAATAATATAAAATATAAATGTACAGTTTGATAATTGATAATTGATAATTGCTTCGTCATAACAGATTAATTGTTTAATATAACAAAATTTATTTCATATAAATAATTTTGCAAACTTTAAAAAATTATATATATTTATATACTATATATATATATACATTATTTATTTATTTTTATTTTTATATATTATATATTTTTTTATTTATATATTTTATACCACACTAGAATCTTGTCACTAATTCTTCATAACTCATAAGAGTACTGTGTATATCTAGAATGACCGGGTATCTACTAGTTGAGCAATCCCCACTAAAGCACTCTTACTTGTTGTGTCTCCCAGCTGTTGTTGCTGTTGCTATTGCAGGCATTTGGTTGACACACAACACACTTATACACACACTTATACACACACACACATACACACACATACACACACATACACACACACTCACACACACTCACAGCCAGTAGCTTAAGTTAGGCCAGGTAGGTCAATAAGTAAATTTAAATTTTTACTGTTTCGTTTCGCTGCCTTTGACAGTCAATCAAGTTTGTTGCCTGAGTCTTTTGCTTTGGCTGAGCTTGAGCTAAATGTTTGCTCAGTGTTGGCCCCAACACACAAATGTGTCTCAATCAAGCAACTCAAATTGTTTTGTAGCTCATGTAATTTGTCTGATTTATCAATTTATCTTCGCTTACTACGCTAAAAGGAAAGTATTTCGGATGTCGAAGACATGTAACTAGAGGCATTTGGAAATTGAAATATGCGTGTAATCAGCTTTAGTGATAACATATTGTGGGGAGGGCTGGCAAATGGAAAGTTACTAAAGGTTGAGGAACTTGTAGCATCAGCAGCTGGAATTTGGCATATATGCTCAGGGGCTTAACCTTATAAATCGAAAAATTGTTATGTAATCTCTGGTAAAAATGTTGTTTTATTATTTCAACAGATTTAAAATTTCAAACATATATATACGTATATAATATATAATAGTATCATATAGTCATGCCCATTGGGGCGTGGCAATTCTGTTTTGAAGCAGAACCAACCACTTTTTGCAGCTTCTACTGATTATCTCGTAAAATATAGATATCATTTAGAAAACATAGAAATTTGTATAACATAAATTTTATATTTGTTGTACCATAAATTTTATATATTTTGCAATTAATTTGCACCTGACTACAATTTTTTTTTAAACTTAAAAAATGTATATTTAAGCTGGTCACAATCTACTCTATCACATCCCAGCTCTAGCTCATAAATACTTTGTAATTTTTATTAATTTCCGTCATGTTGAGCATAAGCGATGATAACTGAACTCATTAAAATTTATAAAACGTTTTGAGAACTAGATTTCAGAGAGAACTCGTTACAGAAACTCATCTGACGCATAGCTGGTTCACATTTCTGTTAACCTGGGGATGTTTTTATTTTTTCCTGAACTCACGAACTAAACCAGTCAAACTTGATCAGTGTAGCCTTATCCATCAACAGCCGCGCCCACCTAGTACTAGCTGACTGACTAGCTAACTAACTAACTAACTAACTGACTAACTGATTAGCATACTCTCACAGCGATTCTTCAATAGATTCACTGAGAATTATTGTTGAATATCTTCTAATCAGCAGCACGAGGTCTAGAGATGCGATCTAGCATGTCCGCTTATTCATTCGTCATGCCACGCGGGTAACTAAGTAGTCTTTCATCTATTTTGAAAAGCTGCTATTAAGTGATCAAAAAAATAGATAGATTTGTATTTTGAATACATATGTATCTATATATATATGGTATATATGCTCTTTAAAAGTGGAATCTAATCGTAATGATTTGTAGGAGTATTTTGAGTGCAACCGAAATATGTGGAAATATAATAGATAAATCTGGAAGACTATACTTCATATATCTAATAATAATAATGACCTAATATAATGAAAGATTTTGATTCTATTTAAGGTTGTGACTACACCTATCTTTCACATTTGTATTCCTTAAAGGTGTAACCTCTTCACACTCCTATTATAAATTTAGTTCTTAAAAGCCTATTTAAAGTCATTTCATTCATTAATCTATAATTTATACGAATCTAGTTCCAATACAGCATGGATCATAATAGTCAGATTTTTTTTCCTTTCATTAATTAATTCATTTTATTTATTTATAAACAAATTTTTTCGAGCGCTGTCAAGAACCAACCAAACCACGTTTTTATTACCCATATTTGATTGCAGGTTATAAAAATATAAAATATTTCTTTTAATATAATTAGAACCAGACGAAATACTAAATACTAAATTTTATTCGAATTTATAGATATCATAATCATATAAAATAATTTATTGTGCTATTCTAGCTGGGAGACACATATACGGAGCTCAGCTCTCTTAATTGGGATAGGCGCTTGCTGATATTCCAGCCAAGTTCCGGCTGCTAAACATATGTGCATATAATTTTAATTATTTTTATATTATTTATTTAATTTTGTATTGTTTACTTTGCACTCATATTGTTCTGCCTTGCCTTATGAACAATGGTTTTTTTTTTTATATATATTCTAGCTAGGCTTATCAATCGCAGCTGACAAATGATGATGCTCAGTTATTATCAGAAATTGTGAGCCCTGAACTTTGAGCTGACTGCAGCGCATAAATCAAGATACAAATATCAGATATATACTATATATATAAATAGTTATGTACACATATAACTAACCTAGCAACATCTGGAGATCTTGAGACTCCATTTTTATTGTTCTCCTCATACATGAGCAGCTGGGAAAGTGTTGCCAACGCGTGTTTAATATATTCTCAGATTTCATCTGTTGTAATTAGCAAATCGACAACAGCAGCAGAAAGATATAAAAATTCTAATGAAAAATTTGCAGATATATATAGAAAGTTGACTATGCTGCGATCACACAAACTTCCTAGTATTCGTTAAGCTGCGAAACCCTTTGTTTTATTGCCAATCGAATCTCTCGTAAAACTAGTTAAATTCAGCTATTGCCCATCAAGTTCAGTGCCAATTAATGTTATATTGTTTTTTATTTTTTTTCCCCTATTGTGAACATCTTTTGGAATTGAAGTTTTAATTGATTGGCAACTTCACGACATCTGCACCCACTACAAACTCACAGACAATGTCATAATTTTAACAGTTTTTTCGTTTTTTTTTTTTCGATTTTTGTTTTGTTTTTTCTTTTTTTGCACTTTTCAGTTTTACAGTTTTGACAAGTTTTTTGCGTTTGCAACCTTCGTTTTCGGTTGATAAAAATCAAATTTCATTAAGCTCAGCCCGCGATCATCGCATTATCTTGGGCCTTGAGTTATCGACTTATTTAGCTGTTGAAAATCACACTGCCCACGCACAGCTCAAGCTGAAAACCTTTAAATAATATTTTATTGTCAAGTTTTGATTTTGCTGTGATTCTATAGAATATTCAATAATTAATTGCCTCAATCAACGTGTCTCACAGCCAACTGCAGAAACATAAACATGAGCAAGTGAGAGCATGATTTAGTTGGGTGTGCCTGACTAGCAGATACCCGGTGAGCTGAGCGGTTGCCAAAAGAATTTGAACTTACTCTTCATTCTAGTAAAAATTGAGTAGGGGTAGTCAAGCTAAAATTTATTTGTCACTCAGAGTACAATAACCTAGTTCAAACAAATCAAGCTGGATTATAGTAGTTGAAGTTCTGTTCATGAAAAAACCGTCATCAACTTCGCACAGCACAAAAATATATCATAATCAGTTAAGATCTGAACACTCAGGCAACTGGTTTTACGACACACTGAAATTTTCAATATTTATTTGATTTTGATTTTAATTTCGGTTTTTTTTCCCCCATTAATGTGTGGTAATTTGCACTTATTAATCCCATGGTATCAAAAAACCCATTAGTGACGCAATAAAGCTCTCGTGAAATACGTCGCAGATTATCAATTATAATCTATATCGCAGCTTATTGTGCTGGGTTATTAAGACCTTACGAAACTTTCAAGCGCCAAGCTTAGATATATATATAGAAAAAATTATAGTTAAAGTAACAAAAGCGCCAACATTAATCACGATGAACAAAAAAAAAAAAAAACTAAGGCAAAGTTTTCATTATGAGGCTAACTAATTGTGCACAGCAACAACAAAGGCAACAACGACAACTGCCAATAAAATCTGCGCGAATTTGTTAATTATCACGTAAAGTCTAGAGTCTTTAACGATATATAGTCATTTGAGTAGCCAGTCGACAAGTCGTGTGAACAGCAGCAAAAGAAAATCGTTAGCAATTAATTGATTATGGCTATAAAGGCAGAAGAAAAGACGGTAATACAATTGGACATTGAAGCATTGGCTTTGTGAAATTGTTAAACAATAAACGACTCTCTCTCTTTGTTTGCTTGTTATAGAGTCATTACGCAAGCTGGGCCGATCTAAAAGAGCAAAATATAAATATAATATCTATTTCATAAAGAGTTTTTTTTTAGATTTATTTAGGCCATTAAAAAAAAATATTCCTTATGTGAGTAACGTTTACGAGGTATGCTCAAATAACTAAAGCTCCATATTGAATTTAAGCGATTTCGATTTCGATTTTTACTTTGAACAGGAAAAGTTATCGATTATTTGCGCATGTTATAAGAGCAGCTTTATATATTGTGAAATTTCTCATTTCACTAGGACCATTTATAGAAATATACATAGAAGAATTAATGCTATTCCTGATTAGATAGATTTAAAAATATAAAAATCTAAATGAAATTCCAGTTTAACTCAATAAAAATAATCATAATTGAGTCTAATCAAGTCTTATCTAAATATAATCCAAGTCCAGTCTGGCTTATAATCACCTAAGAGTATTTACATAAATCATGGCGCAAAGTGGGTTTTAAATACCTGACAGCATAGGTAAACTCGAGACTTGAACTATAGAATTTATAGATATTATTTTTTATTCACTCAGCTCGGCAACGCTTTTAAATAATCAGCTTAAACTTATTTAGCTATAAGTCCCATAACTTGCCGCTTGTCTTAAATGCAATTAACCTCTTTTTTGGGGCGCTCCATGACCCACAAAACGGGAAAAACAAAAAAAAAGTGAGAGAAAAAAGTTGCAAACAAGCTTAACAAATTGTCATAACAATTTATGAACTTGTTGAGTCGCCCCCTCCTAACCAGAGGCCGAAGATGAACAGCCTTTTAAAGTAGCAGCGAAGTTAATGATAGACGCATCCCAGAGGTCGTCCCTTCCAGCAAGCAGCGGCTCAAAGTGAAGCCGAAAGAGCGGAGGCTGAAGAAAAAGTGGAAATCAAAAAGCCCCAAAGATGAAGCTGCAACTGAAGCTGCAACTGAAGCCGCAGCCAAAGCCGAAGCCTTGCCAGTCATGTCATCTGCCTCTTACATAACTTTTGTTATTGTTGTTTTTGTTTTTTTTTTTTTTTAGATTTTGTTTGTTTTTTAGCCAGCGGCTTCTTGTGCCTCATCTCGAGTTTCATTTACCCTTTGTTGCCTTTGGGAATTCGACATTTTTGTCGCCATTGGCGAAGCAGTTTATTTATTTTTTTATATTTTTTTTTTTGTATTTTTTGGCTCAAAGCTGCTGACGCCTTATTTTGCTGTGTTCGATGGGATTTGTCCAGTTTGTGACTAACACATTTGTTCATTTGATATATCGAAAGCTCGAAAACATCTTAAATGTCATGAATTGCTGTTATTTATTAACTCTAATTTGATGATCGGTGTAGATGAGTATCCGGCAAGTTCCCCGATTCACTCCATGATGCATGGAAACTGAGCAGGTGGACAACAATTTGCTGAAATTTAGTAATCAAGTATCAGACTTTGACTGTCTGAAAGGTATTTGAGACTTCCTGTGTCTGAATCGGAGAACTGAAACAGACCTAAAGAGATTTAGAAAGGCTGACTTAACAGAGAGAAGAGACTAAGAGAATTTCTACAGGAGTAAAAGAGAAAAAATTTTAAAAAAAATACAAAGAGAGAGAGAGAGAGTGTGAGAATTTAAAATGAGCGAGTAAGAAAGAAATAGAAATTATGGAAAAATATAGAGCATAAAAGGTAGAAGCTGAGAGATAAGTAGCCTGGCAGAGAAAAATCTCTGTGAGATTCTGCACTTCGATTCGACTTGAACACAGTCAACACCTTCAAAAAGAAATAATCTAATGCTCGATTACTAAATAACAAATACATAATACCCATAGTATTCAGGCTGATTAGAAGACAAATGACAATCGATCGATATCATTCAGTTAGGATGAGTTGGTGCAATGTGCTGGGAGTTAGTAACAATTGGTTGATAGGTTAGGAGACAGTTCAAACATAGACTCAAAGGACAAACAGATTTTTACACTTCATTAATAAATAAAATAAAATAAAATAAAAGTTAGTTAAGACTTAGTTACAAATGGAAAAAAACAGAGACAATTGATTATTACACAAAAAACATTCGATTTGATTAAGTTTTATGAAATATGTGCAATAAAAATTATTTTTATCATTAAAAGAAATTGAAATAAATTTTGTATGCAATTACAAAATTATAATTAAAATTATAATAATTATTTAATTATGAAAATAAAATATTTGTATATACAAATTGATTAAGACCATAAAATAAATATTTACTTAAAAAGAAATTATTTAAACAATAATAAATTTATATATTAAACATATATTTTAATACATACATTTTTTATTGTATAAAAAAAATTGTTTTTGCAAAGTAAATATTCAGTTTATATTTTTAATCAAAATTAAAAAATTTTTTATTTTATTTTCATTATAAAATAATTTGTATAATTATAAAATTCATTTTGTATTATCTAGGCTATGTTGATAGCCACAAATATTGATTAATGAATTTTGTTTTTTTGATGGAAAATCAATAATTTTGTATTGCACATAGTTGATTGATTCGACACAAGATAACATAGATTTCAGACTGAAATACAAATCAGCAAATATCCAGATTGGAAATAACATGCGTATAAAGATATAATTGAAGAAAGCAACACGACACACAAAAACGCAAATAGACGAAAGGCGAAAAGGAAATTAAAAAGCAAACACTAATTAAATATCGTATGTCTATGCGAATTGGTTACGAGTTCGAATCGGTATCGAAATCGGAATCCAATCCGATTCGAATGGGAATCCGAAATGAATTAAATGTGAGTTGTGTGGTGCATGTATACCAGGCCTTCCAGATGCTGCGTCGATCCTCAGTAGCGCCAGAGCCACCAGCAGCGTAACGGTAACGCCGGCAGCTGTGCGACTGCGTTGCCCGAATTTCAAACTGCGCGTTTGCATTTCGATTTTGGCAATTCGGAATAACGTTAAATTTCTTCTTCTTCTTCTTCTTCTTGTTGTTGTTCTTGCCTTAGACGTGTTTGTTGTTGTTTTTTTTTTTCACGAATTTATCACGCAACCGTCGATTTAGAATTGGGCATTGCCCAAAAACCACATTCGAGTCGAAAACCGCGAGGAATAATTAGCGCGTAGGCAGAATAACAATGCTCTGACAACAACAACTACGGCCACCAGGTCGAATTGATGCTGTCAGGGATGACAAAATCCGCGACGACGACGACGGCGCAAGCGACGCAATCTGCACCGGCGTGCACACAGAAAGAAACCTTATTGCCAAATACAAATAATATGTAATATTAATTTTTTCTCGTATTTATTTTAGCTTGAAGCGCTTGCACACAAAATTCAATCAATTGTGACACGATTTCACGACTCGCAGTCACTGTGGGAGAGATGCGCCGGAGACAGTACCGGAGACGAAGGCGAAGTTAACTGAAGATTAGATGAGCGAGGCGCTCGAGCGTAGCAGAAACACGTCCGTAGCTCACGAGTTCTGCGCTTTTAATAAACAACGCTGCCATCAGCGACAACGAATGAAGCTTGGCTTTCGCATTGGCTTCAAGTTGACGCTGGCGGCGGCGCACTGTGGTCCATATGTAATTTGGCTATGTCCAAATGTAACAGCAGCATTAATATTAATAACAATATAAATATTGATCTTAACAATATATATATATATGTGTGTGTATATAACAAATATCTGCCTTTCACTCAATGTTAGCCAAGTAACAATTGCATTATTGCCTTATTTTGACTAATAAAATTAGCTTTTGCGTCACTGTGCATTTCATTCCCAGCAGCAGCAGCAGCGACGTCATTGGAAATATTTACATATTGAACAAATTTCCCTAAGCAAAGGAAATTATTCAGCCAATGTTAACAGTGCTGCAACTATCGCTTTCGTTCTTATTTAGGACATTTTTAACACTTGCATCTCTGAGCACAGCAGACATGTTTCTGCATGTGTGGGTGCGTGTGTGTGTATGAATGATCTCAAAGCCCGCTTTGATTGTTGACTTACAGCGTATTGCTTTTGAAACCGGGAAACTGTACATTTAATTGCTGTAATGACCTTACATATATCGTGCTATATATATATATATATATATTTATATCGTGTATTTTCCCATTGTTGGTGCAGGCGTTGCATTGCCAATGTCGCTCAAGGTCAGGCTTAACATTCGCCTAACATATGCTTAACATACTGTTATTTCCAAACGCGCACACGTTTCAACAGTTTAGCATATACTTACATACATATGCAAGTATTTATAAATGTTATGCAAATTCAAAATGAAAATGAATGTGTTAAAGTGTTAGAAGCGTTTGTTTCTTTATTGTTTGTTTATTTAGACAGACAGGTTTGGATTGGGGAGACTAAACTCAATAGATCGCCTATCTGTCTATCGGTCTATTAGGGCACGTCACAGTCAACAATGCATAATTTATGCCAGTCAAATATATTCAAAAAAAAAAAAATCCATGCATGAATTTGTTCACCGAACTAGATCCTGTTCTCAGGCAGAACACTGATTTGAGACGGCTTTCGATACCCGATTCATTAAATTCGAGTTTTATTGAGCGGCAAATTCTTTTGTGAAGCAAATTAAATTCTTTACTCATCAAATTGCATTAATTCGACTCTTGCTGCGCTTAGTCAGCTCATATTAGATCACATTGAGTGGGGGGATCAAAGCCTTTGAATTTATATTAACATTTGCGTACATTGATCTCGGCTGCAATTTGATTGCACAATTTCTGTGAATATGCTTGGATTCGAAGGCTTTCCGATTGCGCTTCATTTATGTATATTTATTTGTATATATTCATCTTTCAGTTCGGTTCGGTTCAGTTCGGTTCGGTTCGGTTCGGTTTAGTTCATAATTGCCAGGCAAGGTCCAGGCGGCTTTTATCTTACAAATTATGTCAGCCATTTGCGCGTTTGTTCCGCATTCGTCTTCGAGCTCGAATTCGACTTCGAATCTTTGGCTTTGTGTGCGCCTTTGGCCTGCGCTTCCTATGCAGCGTAATGAGCGGCGAATGGAATCATTGGGCGTTCAAATTATTGTTACAATTAACGCCAGAGATATTACCAAATGGACTTAACTCTCAAAGAGGCGCGCCATTTGGCCCGTGTTGCTGCCTTTGTTGTTGTTGTTATTGTTGTTATTGTTGTGGTGCGCCCAGCGTTAATAAATCACAGGGCATCAGGCGTCGGGCGTCGCGTCGCTGCATAAGGCAAAATAACAGACAAAGCGGCTCAGTCGGCGTCGAAGAAGTAATCAAAATTGTATTACGAAAACAAACGTTTTTATAAAATTGTTGTTGTTGCTATTTTTTCTTCTGCCTCTTCTTCTTCTTCTGCTGCTGCTGCTGCTGCTGCTGCTGCTGCTGCTGCTGCTGCTACTTATAACAATGGCCCAAACAGTTGCCGTTGGCAGCGTGAAGTCGACGTTCAAGTCAAACTTTTTGAGTGGAGCTAAGAAAAAAGTCAAGTCAGCATCACAACAACAACAACAACAACAATAACAACAATAACAATAACAATGCAGTGACAGCATTCATGCTGTATATTATTTACCTTAATAGAGTCTATGCCGCTTAGTCAAAGTCTCTTGCAGTTGGGAAATGAAAATGAAAATGGAAATGGAAATGGAAATGACACGACGCTGCGCATGCGTAAATATTGTTGAGTGACCCTTCACCTTCAGCTTGATGTTTATTTTTTGTATTAATTGTTATCATTTTGTGTATTTTTTCTCACACATATTAACTTCAACTTTTGAACCCATCTTCATAAATAAAAATAAAATTCATTAATTAAATTCGCAGCGTCAAGTTTTAACATTTCCGTTAAAAAAAAACATGTCTACACGATGTTTGCAAAATTACAAAAAAAAAAAATATATATATATATATATTCATAAATAAATAAAAATATTTTTATATAAATAAAAAACAAATATTAATAAATTAGCGACCAATTTCAGTGCAATTGTTGAATGCAGGCGTTGTCAGCCCACACGTAAATTGTTTCGTAAAACAAAAACAACAACAACACTGAAACAACAACAACAAATAATTTTAAAATATTTTTTTTTTCATATGAGAGACCAGTTTTTGAACCAGTTGGAGCGCATCTTCTGTACGATATATCAGCGGCTATACAATTTTATTGCAAAAATATTGAAAAATGCGTTAAGACAACAACAACAGCAACAGCAACAAAATTAACAACAACAACAAGTTGAACAATGACAGCATAAACTTTGTTGGTCACCCTGACCTTAACACAAATTTCGTCTTAATATCAAGTGGCGACTTACTGAATGGATACGTGCACAGCCTATGGACAAGCCGGGATTGAGGCTGACACTTAACTCAACTCAACTTCATTCATATGTAAATAAACAAAAATAAATAATTTTCCATTAAGTGCAAGAAATGCGAACAATATTTATTGTCGAAGCTTAATTTCTATTCCTTGACGAGTTGAGTCATAAATGTTGTTTGGGTTGCTGAAATAAAACCCCAAGGCATTAAAAGTCATTAAAGCTTTGTCTTGTTAACGAACACGCGGAATTTGTGGTTATTTATTTGCGTGGGTTTTTTTTTTGTATTTTTTTTCATTCTTATGATCGAGCGTTCCCACATAGAAAGAAAGCAAGTAAGCAATAATAAGAACTGGTCTTAAAACTCATAATCCCAAACGGAAATTGAATACTGCTTACGTTATTCAGTTTGCACTCGTACACTATTTGTTTGCTTTGAAAGTCTTAAGCTGGAATTTGAAAACATATATGAAAAGCCGTTAAAGGTGAGAGCTCTTGTGACGTCATTGAAGTCTAATAATCGTTTATATGCAATATCGCTGCACTATCGGTTCATTCTTAGTTCCATTTTATGAGCTGGCTCAAAAGTGGCGCGAACTGTTTTAGTTAAGTTTACTAAAACAATTCAGTAATCAGCTGAATTTAAGCTAATTGTTTATAGCTGCTGGTACTCTGCAAATAGTCAGCTAACATTTTTAACTAAATTAAATTGAATATGTCTGGCACAGTTGACATTGAAAATCAAAGCAATTCCGTGTAGCCCTGGTGAACAGCTGTTCGTGTCTAAGCAAAAGATAAGAAATAAATAAATCGAAATAGGAAAATAAATAAAAATCTTTAAGACAAACAAATGAGCGCCCTCTTTCGCAGCCTAAACAATTTTTCAACGAAACGTGAAAATGTCGTTAAGGAGGCGTTGATAAATACACTGAACGAAAATGCGAGAGAAATCGAGTTTGAAGTTAAGCAAAAAGGACTTGGTAATTCCCCTATTCAAAATCAATTAATCAACTTGCATGACTCATCATAAAAATTTCCACAGATGTGCTTGGGCTATGCGAACAGACGAGTGCTTTGTGCACCACTTTGGAAGCTTTGTTCCTGCACGGCTTGAAAGACTCGTTTCTGTGGGCCACCATCAATGTGATAACTGGAGATGTGGAGCGACGACCGGAGCCGAGCTTCTGGTCACCTGCCATGGTCTTCATGCACAAGCAGGTGATAGAGCAGATACAAAGATTGAGTCAGATAACCTCCGAGACGGGACAGTGCCGAGCGTGGGTGCGACAGTCGCTTAACGATTCCATATTCTCGTCGTATTTGAATAATATGAGAAAAAATGGATCAGCTTTACGTCCGTACTACAAGAAAGACGCGTTGCTCAAGGATAGCGAAGGCCTGGAGACGGCAGCTAAAATTATGGAGAGCTTGGAGGCATATGTCACCTTCGATTTGCCCGTCAACTCAAGCCTGCTCAATCAGTGGCCCGACTATGCGCTGCAGCTGTCCGATCTATGGACTCCGGCACTCAAATCCTGTCCAGTAGGTGCCACAGGCAAAAGTATTTGCTATCCATATTTAACAGATTCTCTTTTTGTTTTCAGATAAGCAGCGGCGTGGATGTGGCCAGCTCTTTGGCTACCGAAATTGTGGCCATTCCCACACCGCAGCCACTGCACACGAATGAGCTCTTCTCGGAGTCCATTTCGAATAGTCCGTTCAGTCGTGGCGGCCAGTTTGGCAATGCCGATCTTAACCAGCATGAGATTCTGGATTTGTTCATGCAAAAGGTGGACGAATTGGACATTATAAAGGAGGAAATGACATCGGCAGAGACGAAAAGGGATCAGACTGTGTCCAATGAGGCTGAGCAAGCCGAGTCGAGTAGCAGCAGCGGTCAGCGGATTCGCAAGCGTTCCATGCGTCACATTGAGGAGCCCTTTGCTGAGCTGCCGCAGGGCAGCAATTCGCTGACAAATCTCATGCAGACCTCCTGGTCGGCTGATCTGGATGCTCATACGCCCTCAGAGGAGTCGGGAGCACGTTTCTTTCAGCGCTCGGTCAGCATGACCAGCACCACGAGCCTGCGCACGCCCACAGCGGATCGTTGCAGCTACAATGCGCTGTTGCGTAAGCACGAGAACAATCGTGAGGATGGCTCCGGCTGGTCCCAGATATGGGAGAAGTTTCGCGCTAATCCCTCAACGCTGAACTTGGCACAGCACCAAACGCAACGCGAGCTGGATTCGAATGCCACAGATGACATGAGCGAACTCCAATCAATTGACGTGAGTTATTGTTCTCTTTTGATATATCTATGTGAAAGCTAAGCTCTCACTCTCTCTCCCTCTCTTTCTATACGCAGACCAACTCGGAATTCGAACTGCTCAACTCCAACTTTGAAATGGGAGAGCTGCAGCAAATGGTTGCGCAACTGTGTCAGCTGCCGCGCGAGCCAGGCCTCAATGTCCAAGGCTTTCTGTGCAAGGGCTGCCAGCATCCGCTGGGCATTGGCGACAACAATTTCCAGTGCGTAGATTAAGCTACTAGGCTTACCCTTAATATAATCTCTTAAATTTATGCCCTCAGGGTTTGCGCCTTTAGTGGCAATTACTATTGCAACATCTGCATGGAGCCGGAGGCTCAGCTCATTCCCGCACGCATCATCTACAACTGGGACTTTCGCAAGTATGCCGTTAGCAAGCGGGCCGCACTCTTTCTGGCCGAGTTCCGTGCCCAGCCGTTCCTCGACATGCAGCTGCTCAATCCGAGCATTTACCATGCCTCCGATGCGATGGCTGAGCTGCAGTCGCTGCGCATTCGCTTGAACTTCATACGTGCCTATCTCTACACCTGTGCACCGAGCAGCCTTAAGCTGCTGCAGAACCAATTCGGTGGCCAGGAGTATCTCTACGAGCACATACACCAGTACTCAATAGCTGATCTGGCCTTGATACAGCGCGGCGTGCTCTGCCAGCAGCTGCAAAAGGCCTTCAAGCTGGGCGAGGCACACGTGCTCAAGTGCCGGCTCTGCCAGCTGAAGGGCTTCATCTGCGAAATCTGTCAGAGTCCACGCGTGCTCTACCCCTTTCACATCGCCACCACATTTCGGGTAAGTCTATTGATTATCATTTTAAATTGGAATTCAATTTATTTTCATATTTCTAGTGCATTGCATGCGGCGCTGTTTTCCATGCCGAATGCCTTAACGAGCACCAGCCATGCCCCAAGTGTGAACGTCGGCGTCTGCGCGAGGATCAGCCGCTGCAGGAAGCCGTTGAGGATCTAAAGCTCAAGCATAGCACGGCCTAGAGTGCCATTTAGTTTTTAAGCAACAAAGTGCGATTGTCCATTGTTTATTGAATTTGATTCTATTTTTTGTATTTACACTACGTTTAAGCTTGTTATAGTTCTGTTGGCTATTCGGCAGTTGGCCATATGCGTTAGCCACGATTTTCTACATATGCGCCTGCAGCTTAATATATACTCAAGAAAAGATCTGCATTTAAAGATGAAATTCATGTTAAAATTGATATAATATATACAATAATTACCTTTTGGATAGTTTTAGTCATATGGATCTGTGCTAACAATATATATACATATATATAAATGCTATATTAACTAAAGAAATATATTATATATAGTTTATTTTTGCTTTATATTTTAGCTGAGTTGGGATCTGCTTTATGCATCCATGAATCCAGTATTTTAAAATATTATAATCCTCCCCAGGTAATTCCCCCAACCTTTCATATGTTATCCCAGCCCACCATTAAAAACCCCATTTGTATTAGGTATTTCCAATGTTTTTTTTTTCAGTTTATTTATATGAGAACTTCAAATGGAATGATATTGAAATCGAATGTTGATTTACGAATTACTTCTAATGACGGCAATGGTCCAACAACAATGAATTTCATAATAATAATCATAATAAGTAATTAATTTGATGCAATTGAATAATATTGCCCTAGGGGTTTATTATTTTTTTTTTAACAAATTTATATATATTAATGTAGAACTTGATTGACGTATATAGAAATGGAAAATAATACATTTAATCAATTGTTTGCGGTTTTGATGTAATATGATCTATTCCGACTACACGTGTAAATGTTATTTGTTTTGTTTATTATTTATTTATTTTTCGTTGGAAAACCTTTGGTTTGTGCTACAGTTTTCATTTGCATTTTAACATTTGTGTGTTTTCTTTGTGATTTAATAATAAAATTTGAATTTCGGTTCAACAATTTTTCAGTCTAGTTTAGATAGGGAGAGCGGCAAAAACGCTCGTAAATATGCGCATAAGTACTTACATATACATATATTTATATTTATTTATATATATTAAAGGGTATTCTCTGTTGGTGTTGCCTTTTGAATAATTTGACTAACTTTGGTCTAGATTCAAATGCCGCTAAGTTTTATATACAGATTAAATATATTTAATACGCGTATATATGTATATAAACGTATGTATGTATGTAAGTATATTTGCATTAGCCTGGGAAGACACTAAACTTAAAGTAAGCGCAGCAAGAGAGCAGAGTGAGGCCGTTAAAAATTTTAGTGATTCAATTGAACATTCTTAGCTCTGACATTTTTTAATATATTTTATAAGCCAGCCGTTAAGCTGCATGAGTTGCTCCGCAATTGCTTGCTGTTAAGTGATTCAATTGAACATTTTCAAATCAGACATTTTTTAGTACATTTCTTAAATCAGCCGTTGCCTTTTCAAACCAACTTTTTCCACACACATGCATGTTCCTGCTACATACATACAAAAACCAGTTTTGTGCATTTGCATTTGTTTTATGTCATTATTGTTCTGTTTCTATTTTATACACTTTACAGGGACACTTACAACATTTGCATTTGCACACACTCACACACACATACACACAATAGCACTCGCAGATATACAAACAACAGCAAGGACCAACACGCTTACAAACACACATACAAATATATATACATATATACAAAGCTTAAACAGGGATCGAAATTTACAGTTATGTTTACAGTTAATAGACCGTCGAATTGCGCGGCACACTTGACGCTGGCTGCGACTTTGGCCGCACACTGACAGTAGCTGCAGCGCTGCCGCCGCCCCCTGCTGCGCCATTGCCGCCATATAGAAAGCTGGATTGCCTTATCACAGACACCGTAGCGGCGGCCACGCCTGCCTGTGGAGGTGGTGCGGGCGCGCGATGTTTTTTGAGCGGCGCATAGGCGGGCTTCAGTCCCGTCGCAGGTTTTGCATTGTTGTTGCAAGCAGCGGTAATGTTGTTGTTGTTGTTGTTATTATTATTGTTGTTATTGCTGTTGGGCGCCAAAGCGGCTTCTGCATTTCAAGCGTTAGAGAGAGAGAGAGAGAGGCATTTAAGTAGGGAGAGAGAGAGAGAGATAGAGAGAGGGAATGATATTGATATATTTATATATATAGACACAGAGACAGTTATTTTGGATCTTTGTATATTTTAAGCTGCGCCCGTCACTTAGGCAATGGAAATTTTACAAGCAAGCAACAAACACAAATGTTTAGGGATCAGGGAGAGTGGCAGGAGAGGACAAATGTAAAAATGTAAAAGAAATGTAAAAAGAAATGTAAAAATGCTTAATGCTGATCAAATTCAATTTCATCTTTGCTTTTTTATTGTTCATAACTTCAAATAAAACAATAATGTGCTAAAATTATATATATAAAAAAACATACATATTTGTACAGTTGTACGTGTTTTAGATAAGATATATATAAAAGTACAAGTACAAAAAATATCTGTGTATAAGTAGATATATATGCGAAGCCGATCGTAGAGACAAATACATCAAAGTAAAGTAAAACCATGCGCTACAAATGTATATAGAAATAATGCTTTTGGACGACTTGAACATAATGCGAATATCGTGGCATGAACATAGATAAGGCATTTTAATATATATACTAAAAATAATACATAATATGCGTGTGCTTAGTAATAATATCGCTGTTTTCTTTGTTAAATAAAATATGTATATATGTATGCATAAGAATATATTGTTAAATATATATATAATATATTTATATGCATATTAACAAAATTATGTGGAATAAAGCTATCAACTCTTCATAATTATAACTACATATATAGTTTAACATGTTTAAACAATCAAAAATTGTAACGTTACATTTGATAGCATATGTGTTTCATATCTTTCTGTGTGTATGCATGTGTATGTGTGTGAGTGTGGGCGTGTATAAAAGACAATTTAAAATTGCATCGTTGTATTTTGTTTCAATCTTTCGCATCGAACTAAAATGCTACATTAATGTGTCTTTCGACTTATAAATAATAAAAATAATAATAATAATAATAATATGCAGTTTTGCAATATATGTGTATATATATGTATTCATTATGTAACAGCGTTTCATGTGTGCATATAACAATAATTTTAATAATAATAATAATCAGTAACAGTAGCATGTTATCGTTAACATAATCATGTTGTTAACACGGCGCGTGAGTGAGTTTGCTTTAACAGTGGTACCCCACCCCCACACACCCATACACATAAACACACACTTACTCACACTCATGTACACACATATATATACATATATCCTTTACATACCATTGGTTGCCTTAAGCGTGCGACTAGGATAGATTTTTTGTATATTTAGAAATGGAGGCGGTTTCGGGAACTCGGTGACATTATGAAATCTCTTGCCAAACTTTGCCTCCAAATCGATGACAAGTCGACCAACTGATGCACTCGCTCCAGCTCCAGTTCCAGCTCCAGCTGCAGCTCCTGCTCCCGTTGCCAGGCCACTGTTGCTGCCAAAATTGTGCGTCGCATTGGCCATGTGCGTGGGTGGCGTCAGCGGCGCATTAGCTCGTATAGATGAATGGCGTTGAGGCGGCACTGGCGCCTGCTGCTGCTGCTGCTGTGGTCCACCCTGCAATAAAAATGGGATGACTTTAGTTGGCTGCCAAATTGATGTTGGGTAAGCTGAAATTCCGTTACACTGCGCTTCTGATTGAGCATCAACATTATACTGAATAGCCTTGAGTTGCTTTGCTTTTGACTTGCTTTGAGTTCAGAGAGTTGCCTAATCCTGCACAGCTTCACATGCTACGTGAAGCCACAGAACCGAGTGAAGGACTAACAGAACTATATTACACTTTAAACGCACACAAACAGCACAACAAAACAAGCGTGCGATGAGCGACAATCCGTATCGAAAGCTGTTTGGGTCACGTATTGTTGGAAAATCCATAAAGGCTGTAAAACAACTAACTGTTTGTGCGCAGCGAAGAGCAAAGAGCAAAGAGCGAACGCGCAGAGCACGTAACGCAAAGGAACTAAAATGAGAGCGAGTTGTACAGTGGAAGAGAGTGAAAGAGGGAGAGGAAGTGTATACTCCCCAATGTTATTTTTGTGCACTGTGAGCAAAACTAGTAGCTAACTATTTTATATTTTAATTACTTACTATTATCAGTAACTGTTTTATAAATATGTCTATAAAGTCCATTATAAAGGCTTTCTGAACAAAGTATATTCAAATTGATTTTTGTGCACAATAAATTCAATTGAACCGCTCATTAAAGTGAACTGCAGAACTTATTTTGTGATCAATGAACGATTGTGAATTTCGTTCGATAATTTACATTGCTCTGTTTGCTCATCAACAATAAGAATAGTTCAAAGGAATGAGTCGTTCATGAACTAATGCGGTGAATAAAAATATCGATATAATTATCTGCTAGTAAATAAATAATTACGTTAAATTTTAGTGTACTACAAACTCTAATATCTTTTTTCTTGCAGTGTACATTTGCTGAGCCTAGTACAACATTTGTTCTCAGCTGGACGCTGCGTTACCTTTGGCATATGCGCCAACTTGTTGTTGACTCTACTTACGTTGCTCGATTGTCGCATCGGAGGAGGGGGTGGCGGGCAGCTGCGATGGGGTGGCAGTGCTGGCGGATTGATGGGGCCACCATTTAGAATGATGGGATTGACCTTCTCACGCATTGTCGACGACTTTGGACTGGCTGTGATGCCGCTGGGCGGAGTTGGCGGCGTGCCGCTACCATTGATGCGAAATTGATCGCGCAGCGCGGCCACGCTGCTCGAGCTGCTGGAAGTGGATGGCGGCTGCTGCAGCGGTGGCGGCGACGGCGCTGGCGTCGTAATGGCCACACTCTGCACCAGCGCCGTATTCACAGCGCTGAACGGCCCCGCAATGGTGCTCAAATTACTGTTCGAAATGCTGCGCGATGGTGTTGGCGGCGGCGGTGGCTTCACCGAAGGACGTGCTGCAAGAGTAGAGGGAATTAGGAAATAGGAGATAGTCTACTATATATGAACGAGTATATATTGAGTACTTACTCTTTGGCGGATTGGGTGCAGCTCGCACGCTGCCCGTGATGCTATTGGTGCTGCCACTTATGCCCTCGCTGGACTGCAGCAGCAGCGTCTGCTGCAGCGGCGCGCGCATTGTGCCAAAATGTTGTTGCGTTGAGAAAACGGGCCCATTAATGCCGCCAGCAGCCGGTGGCGATCTGAGTGATAGCAGAGAAGAGATAGAGAAAATGGTAGAGTCAGAGTGGAATCTGGAGAGGATGAGGCAATTAGCGTGCAGGATTGAAGCTGTAGCTGAACTTTGAACCAAAGACGAAGCAGTGCGTGGCCTAAATGATGTTCATAGAGAGAGTGGATGAATGCTATACCTGGGTGACTTCATGCTGTGATGGCGCGCCACCACTGGACGCTGATGCCCATTGGCAAATGCCAGCTGCTGCAGGCCCGGTGGCTTTGGCGCGAAATTCGGCTTGCCAAAGCCAATTGCCGGCTTCTGTGGGGGCGGTGTGGGCGTGGACGTTGGCGAAATATTACCACCACCAACACTACTGCCAGAGCCAGCACCACTGCCACTGCCACTGCCACCACTTCCACCACCAAACAGCGTTGACTTGTTCGGCGCCAAATTACGCAGGCCAGTGCCAGTTCCCACTCCCGCTCCCGTTGTCGTTGTGGCTGTTCGATTTGAGCTGGTTGTTGTTGCGCTTGTTGTTGTTGTTTTTGTAATTGAACTATTTACAAAACTATTGCCTAACGAGATACTGTGGGCGTGTGTACATGTGTGTGTGTGTGTGTGGGTGTAGTTGGGTGTACCAGGAGTTAACCACCAAAAATGTCCCGGCAAAGAAATCAAAAAACATAAAATTTTAAAATTTTCAGAAAATAATATACAAAAAAAAAAAAAATACAAATACAAATACAAATGCAAAATTCAAAATGAATTTTATATAAAAATCGGAAATCGGAAATCTGAAAAACATTATGCTTAGCCCGCACCCAAGCAGGCGGGCAGGCAGTTGGCCAGTTTGCTGAGACTCACCTAAGATTAGCCGCTTTGCTCTTCACGCTGCCGCTGCCGCTGCTGTTGCTGCTGCTGGTCTCGGAGAGCGTGGGCGATGCCGCTTTTACCTTGCCATTGCCAATGACACTCGCGGACGCCGATGCTGACGATGTCGCTGTGGGCGTTGGTGCTGTGCGAGGTATGTTCATGCGTTCCAATATGGATTCGCTGGAGTTCTAATGGAATGGATCAGAGAGCAACAAATGGAAAATGTGAGAAATGTGGGAGCAGATGCAAAGAACAGGTATATCGACTGGGTTGGACAACAAATATAAACAATAATATATGGATATGGATATGGACTTATAGCTAAATCTATCAATCTACGCGCATTTTACACTGCACAACAAAGACTTTTGAACCTAGAGTAACATCTTATATTGCTATTGCTTTATCTATGATAGATTCTAAATTTACATCTTGGAGTAGATGAAATAAACATTTTTCGAGTAATTTAGACTTCACTAGACAATATAAAAATATGATTTTTGATTTTAGCTAAAAAATTATTAAAATATATTTAAATATATATTTTTCAAATCTTAATTTTGATATCTTGAAATTCTCTTGCAAATAATGTTGTCGTTTGTTGTGCAGTGTAACTTATAATAATTTATATAAATAAATTAAAAAATACTAATAATATCAAATTATTAAATATATAAAAATAATAATTTAATTTAACAGTAATAAAATTATATAATACAAAAAAATGATTAATATAAAAATATTAAATACGGAAAATAATAATTTAATTTAATAATAATAAAATTGATTTAATAATACAAAAAAAAATAAAAATAAAAAATATATAATATAACATATAATAAATTTTGTGAATAAATAATAATATCAAATTATTCAATATATAAAAATAATAATTTAAGATAATAGAAAAATAATAATAATGATATATAAAATAACATAATATTATTACGATATTTTTGTTAATAGTTATTATTAATATTTATAATTATATAGTTTGCCTAGACTATATTTACTATATTACTTAACTCTCCACCTTAATTCTCTGAGAGCTCTACTTAGCGTAATTGCTCCATTAGTAATCTTCGCTACGTTTATTTATATAGAAATGAAAATAGTTTTTTGCTGCTTTGTGTGGGTCTCTGTTCGCCAGCGATTCACTCACCTTTGGCGGCTGCGGTGGTGGTCCGCGATTTGTTCTCAGATTTGCTTCGGTTGCATTGATATGTGTGTTGCTGTTGCTGTTGTTGCTGTTGCTGTTGCTCGACAGTGGCTGTTGTTGTTGCTTTTGACGCTTCAATGTTAAATGCTTGGTGAGCTCCGTATTAAAGTCCATGGGTCCATTGTTGGCTGCTGCGGCCGTGGGGGGGCTATTGCTGCGTGTCGCGGGCGATGAGGTTGCCGCTGCCGTTGCTTGTGTTGGTGCCGCTGTTGTGTGTGGCGTGGGTGGAAAGCGGAAATCAATTGAGCAACAGCATTTGCATGAACGATATTTATCCGTTCACAGTTGCCAAACTTACCACGAACACCATTCACTGGCTTCAGCTTGGGCATCTGTGACAGCCCTTCGAAGAGGCCACCCAATTTGGGTGCTCCATTTCCCATGTTGTTGTTGTTGCTGCTGCTGGTGTTGTTGTTGTTGTTGTTGAGGGCGCGCTTCGGCGCAGCGCCAGCGTCGCCATCACAAACACGTCCCGATAAGGCTGGACCACTCTTGTCCACGGTGGCCGTCTTGCGCAGCTTCGTGCCCTTCTGTATGGAGTTGAGCAGAGCCGAACGTGGATCCCCTCCACCTCCTCCTCCGCCGCCGCCCAGCTTAAGCCCGCCCATTACCGGTGGCGGCGGCGGTCCTGGCGGTGGCGGTGGACCCGGTGGTGGCGGTATGGCCATCTACAAGACAAGAGAACAGAGCAAGGGTTAATAAATATATAAAAAATAAAATAAAAATTGTAAAGCCAAGTTTACTTTTTGGCTCGGAGCGCGTCGTATTAGACGCATTTTACGCTTAACTTTACGGCACAGACTCTAGACTGAGACTGAAGCTGAGGCTGAGGCTGAGGCCACAGACTCAAGACGCGCTCAAGCCAGCAGCAACTGTCGCCACCCACACGCTTTAATAACTCAGTTTCTATAACTATTATTTATATACAAATATATATATATATATATGTTCATATATATTTATGTCTTGTCTTGTTTCTTTTGCATTTTTTTAGATTGACGCCTCGATAAAAAAAAGAAAAAAAAAAAACAAAAACAATAAACCAAGCGCAAACAGTCCGTAAAATGAATGCCAGACGCCGCACAGTTTGACGGGCATTGGACGCGCAGCTCCCACAGAATCGACAGAAAGAAAAGCCCACGTGCCAGCGCATATATGATCATATATACCTCACATACGGACATATATCATGTAATACATATATCAACAAATGGAAATTTATGTATAATTCTATACATATTTATTGTATTTGTTTTCTATGCTCGCTCATAAAGTGAAGAGGAGTATATTGGCTTTCAATAATATATATCTGGCTACTCTATAGAAACTGGAGACTATATATATATATACATACATATATTTCTTTATATATATTCACACTCATATGCAAGCTCGTCTCATAAATTGCCCCACTCTGAGGCTATCCACATAAACGTTAATATTTATGGCTCTATTATAGCAATAGACTTGGTATTTTTAGTGGGTAAATAAGATCTTCTATACCTCGTCCACAGCACGTATGAATATGTCAAGGCTAAGCTCAGCGGAAAACTCTATAATATCTATAGTTTAACATCTAGTAGTTAAACTGTTCTATAGATAAAAAAAATTAATGTATATTTCAAAAATATGAAAAATATGTATATATATAAAAATATAATAATTTTGTATATATTATTATTTTTATATATATTTCTTTATATATTTATAATTTGTATCAAAAATATAGAATAGAAAAGAATATGCCATAATACATATAAGAATTATATTATCTAATGTTCAGTTAAGACTTCTAATTCAGAATTCTTTATATATTCCTATTTCATTCATTTCCTTTTCGGCTTTTTCATTTCACCTAGATCTATATCTAGCTATTATATAAAATTGATATCATCCAAATTTTGTATTCGTCCGAATGCATTAAAATTAAAGTTAAACTAGCCATGAATTAATATTATGACAAGTGTTAAGCCCTGGTCCATGTTTTATAAGCTAGCTGATAATAGAGCTGATAATGTATATATAATATAATATAGTTGCCGCATTGCAATTTAGATTCTGAACAGTCGCTAAGATGATGCTCTTGAGAACGAACCTAGCAAACTTATTCAATTTATTAGGCATATATTTGATATGTTTCGCTGTCTTTAATCAGGTAAAAATATGAATATTATATTCATATTAAAAATTTACTATTTATAATTTTAAATAGTGCCAAGATCTAGCACATCCCATAGAAACGATGCACGCGCTAGCTCTGAGGTAAGTCAAGGCAGAGGAAAATATTCCAATCTAATAAAATTGAAAACTTTCTACAGTCTGCAGGAGCAATTGGAGGCACTGAAGGCATATGCAACTCCAAATGGACCTAATTTTGCCAAAGATAGTAAGTTATATAAAACAATTTTGAAATGTCATAATATTTTTATAAATGTTATAGAGAATGCCTATCCCACATCCTGTTTGATGTCCTCCTTCAATGAGAGTAAAATGGAAAGTGGAATTCACACGATTCAAGTACCAGGCATCCCTCCATTCCGAGTAGCCTGCGATAACTGTTATGCTGGATATGGCTGGATGGTGATACAGCGACGCTTCAATGGCAGTTTGAACTTCTTCCGAAACTGGGAGGAGTACAAGCGGGGTTTCGGATCACTCGAGGGCGAGTTTTTCATTGGACTTGAGAAACTGCGTGCCATAACGGCCTTGGAGCCCTTCGAGTTGTATATTGTATTGGAGGACTTCAACAGGACGACGCGATCAGCGAGATTTGATGAATTCGCCATTGGCAGCGAGGAGGATCACTATGCGCTCACTGTCCTGGGCGCCTACAAGGGAAATGCGGGCGATTCGCTGAGAAGTCATTACAAAATGAAATTCTCGACCTACGATCGGGACAACGATCGAGAGTATCGCAGAAATTGTGCCTTTATGCATGTGGGTGCCTGGTGGTACAACAGCTGTGTGGACAGGTAACTGAACTTTTTTGATGCAATGAACTATATGATATGAACCATATGATATTTCTCGCTCACTCTCTCTTTCTCTCCCTCCCCACTCTAGTAATCTCAATGGCCAGTATATTGAGGGCGGCAAGTACGAAGAGAATCTCTTCGCTCGCGGCATGTGCTGGAGAGCCTGGCGTGGTCACAACTATGGCTACAAATTCACCCAAATGATGATAAGGCCCAAGTGCCGTCACTTTCCAGCTAGCTTCAAGCGCAGCAACAACACACGGCAACACTGCGAAGCATTATCTTAGCCATTTCGATGGACATAGCCACAATATCTATTGTCTAAGATTTCATAATCATCTACATATGTACTTGATCAATATGCATATATATATATATATATATATACTCATGCACTTATCAGTTTTTCATTAAAAATTTATTCCAATCATGTTCTTTCCTGATTTCTTTAGGCGTATATTTCATATATAATTATATTCTATTAATCAATGTTTTTTCCTGATTTCTTTAGGCATATATTTCCTGTTTTATATAAATACATATATAGATCCATATCGATGCGTATAATTCGACCTGTGTTTTTCATTCTGTTTGGCACTGATAAGAAATGCTAGACACTCGCAAATCGGAATGTGCAAGGTAATTCTCTGTAACAAGGTCTAAAGTATATTTTTTAAAATAATACTCAATCATGCTTTCTTTTAAAAATCAATTAAAATAATACTCAATCATGCTTTCTTTTAAAAAGACTATAGATTTTGATAGTTATATTTGCTAAATAAATATACTACATTTTGATGTATTTATTTATCTTATTTTACTACATTTTTATTTAACTTTTTTTTATATTTTATTTCTAATACATAAAAATATATTTAAAAATGTTAATAAATAAAGTTGAAGTGTATAATTTTAAATATATCTATCTATATATATATATTTAGTTAATTTTGTTGAATATTATATTTTTTTTATATATATAATTTATTCATATATTTTATATATTTTTTTAGTATCAAAAATTCTCTTTATAGGCAAATAGCAGTTACGCATAATAATTATTACTGAATCACACAAGTTCAACTATTTTGAAGTAACCCGAATAAAGCTTGACAAGGGTAATATATCAAAAGGGTAGTCTCAACACATATATCCAACAAATTAATACAATATATCGATAATACTATAAGCTCTGACTGGAACTCAACATACCCCTTAAAGTCTTAGAGTACAGGGTATAATTTTAATCAGATCTCATATTTAATTCAAATGCAAATGAATTTATAACAATTTAGTCTTGATTACCAGATGCTGGGAGAAGATCATATACAAGATCAGCGTTGAATATGAATTGCAATAGAGCTATATACTCGTATATATTGTTTTTCCTCTTCGGAAATCTCACAAATTGTGCGCAAAGTTCAAGTTCAACAAATATATACGAAAATGCTGAACAGCTAATTTCAAGGTATTTTAGTTAATAATCGACTCTAGCAACAACAAGATTTTCATTTAAGTTCTCTACATTTTCAGTTTGAATAAAGAATTATCTGGACTGAGAGCAGAGTTAACTACACACAACACTGAAAAATCAGGTACATTTTTGGTGAAGCTATATCTATATAATATATATAACTGTTATATATTTAACTGTTCATTTAGTTCATCCGCCTTCATGCCTGGCGGCTATGATCAATACGAATGGCATATACACTATATGGGTACCGGGTCTGCAGCCTTTCCCTGTGGCCTGTGACACGAGGACAGCGGGCGCTGGCTGGACCGTGATCCAGAGGCGTCAGGATGGCAGTGAGAACTTTTATCGCAGCTGGTCCGAGTACCAGGCTGGTTTTGGCCAATTAAATACCGAATTCTTTATGGGCCTCGAGAAGTTGCACCATCTAACGAATGCGGAACCCTACGAACTCTATATACACCTGGAAGACTTTGATGGGGAGACTCATTATGCGAAATACGACAGATTCATTGTGGCAAATGAGTCGGCTTCGTATGCGCTGAGTCAACTGGGTAAATTCACTGGGGATGCTGGAGATTCGCTGAGATATCATGTGGGCAAACCATTCTCGACTTTTGATAACGATAAGACCGGCAAGAACTGCGCCCTGGCAAATGTCGGCGCCTGGTGGTATAATCACTGTCAACATAGGTGCGTTTACACTCCGCTAATTTTTGCCTTCCACTTATAACTAATATTATCTTTGGCTTTTGATTACAGCAATTTGAATGGGCAGTATGTGGTCGGCGGTAACTATGAGAAGAAGCTAACGGGTCGCGGTATTTGCTGGAAGACCTGGCGCGGCTATGATTACGGCTATAAGCGTGTACTAATGATGATAAGGCCAAGGTGTAGGAGCAGCTTCAGCCAGAGCTAATTAGTATTTATTAAATTTCATTAAACACATTCAATATAAAAACAACAAAAAACGATCGATTTGCCGCTGAATCATCGCGTCGGAAATCTTGATCAGTTTAAACCTTTTTTTTGGCACTTTTTGGTTCTCTTTTTTTTTTGTGGTTTGTTATCAACAAATATAAACTTTTTATTTACGTTTTGATTATATTTGGCGCTGTTGGGTTCGTCGCTGCTATTTTTTAATTTTGTTGTTATTGTTTGCTCGACGTATGCTTTTGTTTTATATTTTAGCTGTTTACAATAACAAAAGAAAAAGCAAGCGGAAAACGTGCGTTGCTCTCCGTCCGCGAGTCGAAAATCAACTGAAGAACGGCAACCGTCGCGCATGCGATGCCCATGCAAAGAGAGACAGAGAGGGAGAGAGCGTGAGCGAGTCACACACAGTGTTGCCACTTTAGCTATTTTCTCGTCAATTCTGGTGTTACAAACAGATATGGGAAAATTGTAATATGGCCACTGGCGGGATTTAACTATTTATGGCTTTTTGATTAGATGGATGTGGCCAACCCAATTCCTGAAGAGCTGGCAACACTAGTCACACAGCAGGAGAGCATAAGCAAGCCAACGCTAGCTCTGAGGGGGAGCAGCCAGTGGTGCCAACCCATCTTGCAACTAAAAAATAGGCAATTCAACAATTCAATATAGCTATTATTCCCGCCAGCCGCTATATCACATCTGACAGGAAAATAGCTAAATCATCAACACTGACAACACGGCAGACTGAAGAGAAGAGAAGAGAGCCAAAGCAATTCATAAAATTAGCTGCTAAGGTCGATGCGGACGCAACTATAAACGGCAAACGACAAAATCAGCGTCAAACTCAGCATTGCTGTGACGTCAGACGTCGAATGCAGCGAGCGCACGCCACATGGACAGCCAGAGAGACATAGATAAAGACAAAGACGATGTTAAAACAAAATTGCAAAGAGTAGCCGCAGCAATGGAGGCGCAGCAGCAGCAACAGCAACCGCATTTCAGCACCTGTCTCTGTTGACAAAACGATGTTGATCGGTCAAAGCAAAAACAACGTAACTGTAACTCTGGGCTGTGCGTCTGTCCCTCTCTCTGTGTGTTTGTATGTTAGACTATGCGTGTGTGAAACGTGCGAAATATTTGCAGTCTTGCCTCAGACTTAAGCTTGAGTCATTAACTTGAGCACAGTGGTTCAAAAATTGTGCCCACTGTAAACTTCTGAGCATTGAGACACGATCAGGCATGAATCATGCTTCGGCTTAATTCCGTCTATAAGTGGCAGACGGGATGTCGTTTAATTGAACAGCTGCCATGATTGCTACGAGCACTGACGGCACGTCTTTAGTCATGCAATGTATTTGCATACTAAATAGGAGAGGAATATGCATATCTAAATATCATATCATATCACTACATATGCCGCAGAGATAAGGGCTGACCTGTTATCAATGTGTTCTATGAATTATTATTTGCCATTTTGTCACAGTTAGGTAAGCTCTAGCCGTACCGCAGTTACATCAATTAAAACGGGGCTGATCGAGGCGTTGCCACAGTGTTAATTTTTGTTGTATGTTGTGGGCGGGCGTTTTGCGGCTTGACAACTTACGCAATGTTTGCTTTGTATTGTCTTACAGACCGAACCACAAGACCTGGGCCGCGGTCTGTGCCTGGGCTGGGGTCTGGGGTCTGGGCGTGCATTTCAAATAGGCGTGTTAACACAATACAATCATACCATCATTTTACTTGCATAACGGACAATGGATATTAGTTTTTGACAGGGCAAATCAATTTGCACGTTACGGCAAATGTTTCCGGAGTGGAGGAGAATCCATTAAATGTGGCCAAAACAAACGAATGCGTGATCTAATGATTTGTCGAAATTGAATTTGATTTTATGTCTATGTGGGCAGACATATACACGCCCAGTAAAAAAAAAAGAAAGAAAAAACCTTAGGAAAAAACAACCACAAATTTGGGGCAATTAAGCTGATGACAGTTTCGGGCAATCGAGAAGTTCATATTGGGGCAGGGCGAAGTTGGCAGTTTTTTTTTTTTATCACACACAGAGAACACACCTTGAATTAATTGAATGGAAAGGACTGGAGAGCCAGGATAAAACAGCAATAAACTTAAACTTAAATTAGAGTCTGACCTACTTTTTGAAGTGGTTTCAGATTTTAGAAAGAAATTTATTGCTTTGCTTCACTGTGCAACTAGCTAGTTACTTTGGTACGATACGGAATGTATAGGCTCATCTTAAATTTTTACTATATATTTTTAGCAAAATAGACTAGAATTAAAATTTGGAATATGCCTTTGAGATACTCTAAAGACAATCGATCCTTGAGTCAGGGTCACTCCAAAATTTATTTAATTTATTTATTATCATTTTTTTTTTTAAATATATTCATTTCAATAACATGTTTTATTTTTTATTTTTATTTAAATATATTTTATATAAATTTTCTCCATTTTGTTCCCCTGTCGGGTATTATGCAGTCAGTCAGTTCCACCACCTCTTCGGCCTTACAGCATGACTCATTCGAAAAACTTATAAAATCACCCAAACATATATAAAAACATAAGCTGCCAATATCAATCAGCATTTTAGATCGCAGTCAATGAACTTGTATTTGAGGTGTTATCTCCTTGATTTAATCCAATAATAAACTTATATAGACTGACCCTACCAATTTGTCTGCAAAACTTTTCGCTCGAAATAATATTTACCAAAAATATATATATATTCTCATTTTGTATATTACCCGTGGTATTTCTTTACCGCGAAAGTTGACGATAAGTTTGCCGAGTTCTAGATAAGATATACAGACTATACAAATGCCTGAGGCTTAACGTCTTAAAATTTTCAGCAAATTATTCAACGTGATTCATGCGCGCACGCGAAAAACCCAAAAGCTAGTTTTACAGGCATTTTCTAAACTGAACTATCTGGCTGTATGAATAATACAGTTTAACTAAATATATATCCAGGATATGGTATAAACCAGAAACCGCATCGCGTGACTTACCCTATAAAATGGTGCAATTATAGAATCTCCGTTATGTAATTTCAGTGGAAAAGTTATTCATGCTGAATCAGTTTTAATAATAATAACCAATAACCAGATTTGCTCAATCTGTTAATCCAGATCGAACAACTCAGAGCACTTAGCTGACAGATAACCTAGTTTTATTGCTCTACAGATGTGTAATTCGAGATATTTAAAACTTGATGTGGTAAGAGCTGATGTCAGTTTACATATATAACTAGATCGGCCTGGTTCTTGGTGTTGATCAAGATATATATATATATATATATATATATATATATATATATATATATATATATATATATATATATATATATAGGCAAAGTAGAATATGAATATGGCCAAGGCAAATAGAATCTTTAATTGCCTTAAAAGACACTCGAAACATACTTCCGGGTATATCCAAGTTAGGCATTGCCCTGCAGAGACGCTAAAGCTAAGCATTAAGATTTTTCCTGAAATAATCAGTTACTCATTATATTATATGTATATATAAATAACTTTCATTGCTTTTGAGGTATACTTCATTTCCCACATATAAAAAAAAATATTAAGAACTCAATTTAAATCAAACAAGTACTGATTAAATGCTTATACTATATTTATATATCAAACTCTAGTTTTTTGAGTATATCTCGTAAAGTTTTGGCACAAGAATTGTCGAATTTGATTTGTGGACACTTCTAAGGTATACACAACTAATAAATACTTCCTTTTTTCGGCAAGGGCATTTCGTAGTCGGTCACACCTAACTAGAGCACTTTTACCTATTTTAATATGGATTAAATAATAAAATCATAAAATCGCAACAATAAACTTTCGCTTTCAATTTCTTTTTTCATTTCGTGGTTTACTTGCTCTTGTTGGACAGACTTGGATAGACTTGGCCATCAGCCATCGGCCATCATTCATTGTCCATTGGCCATTGGCCATGGGCATTGGCTGCTCCAGTGGCAGTGTGGCAAAGAGCAGTCGAGCCGTTGCTCGGAGTGAATTAGCATTTCAATGTCTGTAAAGACTGAACGACGATTCGTTCGCTTTTAATTGAAATTCCAAATGCTATGCGAATGAAAATAATATGTGACTGCAGTGCAAAACGTTTTACACAGATGAAACTGTTATGACATCAGAGCAATACATATATACATATATAATATAAAAATATATAGTATATGTATATGAACTTGTATGCCCAATGTACCTAGAGATCGGGACGTTTAAATGCTAAACACGTACGTACAGCAAAAGCAACAGAAATTTGTTTACAATATTTCTGAGATCATTTAACAAACAGCCTCAAGAGAGCAGCGTATAATAATCACACTGTAGATACAAATTGAAATCTTGATGAGCAATCGCTGATTCGAACTGCCTGAGTCACAGTAAAAACAATCATAATAAACTGGAAATAGGTTTTATATATATTTTAAAGCCAATCGAGTTTCCAACTTAATTAAAGCATAAATAAATTATTAAAATGCAAATCAATTTTTCATAATCTTCTATTGCTCAAATAAGAATATATATTTCCTCTCCCTATATAAAATATATAATTCTGATGTATCTTGTTATTTATTTAACATAAATTATTATTAAAATGTTTTTTTTTTTTAATTTTAAAAAATTTTCCATATTCAGTTAAAGCTAAATGGAAATAATTTAATAAATATACCTTATATACCTTATCTTAAATACCATTAGATGGCTCTGGTTAGTGTATTCAATGTTCGTCTGCTCTTATTTTCTTTGGTACACATTAAGTAATTGTAAGCCAACTGCCACATATCAGAATACATTATGCTCTACCCTATACACTTACACCAACAACAATAGCAACAGCAATAGCAATAAATGGGGCTCATTGTCGGTTTTTATTAATGTGCGGTTTCCAACACCGTCGCAAAAAAATACAACTTAAATAACTTATGAAAAAATAATATATATATATATATATATATATATATATATATATATATATATACATTTATATATATGTAAAATTGCAGCGTTGACATGAGCCCAATGACAACAACGGTGTTGAGTTAACTCTGGCTGGGGTTGGGTTTAGCGAGTGTCACAACAACAACAACAACAACAACAACCATGATGTAAACAATCATCGTTGCATATGAGTCATACCCCAACCTCCATGCGAATTGAGGAAGCGAAAGGCACAAAACTGTTTGCATTTTTTATTACTTATTTGATACCCTCGGAAATATGTGAGAGTTCAACAAATACAGCTATAAAAATGATATTGCTCATATAAAAGAAAATAAAATAAAATATGAAGAAAATCCCATTTATTATAGGGTATGTCGTCTTCTATATACAAATCTGTATCAATTAATTTGTAAACCTAAGATGCAGACGCTTAACTGTGATTTAGAGCAGTTCGCATAAGGAAGTGCATAATTTACTGTGTATATAACGGGCCTAGGCGTAGCGGAAGAGCGTGCCAATGAAACTTTTGTTTTCGTATTTTACAACACTCGACAAATGGCCGCAGGCAAGGTTGCCATGCAAATATGACAGGACAATCAATTGTCATAGCTGCAGACATGCTGTCTCACTCGCAAGCACAGCATGCACAAAATAAGTTGAGTGTGAGTGTGTAAGTGTGTGAGCTTGAGTGCTTTTGTATGCTTAGGATGTGTCTGTGTGTGTGTTGGTGAGTTAACAATAGAAAACGTTTACGGTCCTTGCATCAAGTGTGTTGCGTGTGCCGCAATAGACAACCCACCATGAATTGCTCTACTAAATGACATTGAACTCGCCTCTGACTGCAGTTTTATATACATACATACATATGTATGTATAAGTATAGCCTTAAAATATAAATAAAACTCTATAGAAGTGGGCTTGAGTGAGAGATAACTCAAGAGAAGAATATATGTACATACATACATATGTACATTTATATTCCCTTGCATATTATAGTTAACCTGTTAATTGTTATTGTTGTTAGACGGATTCATTTGATTTGTGAGTTGTGTTCATTGTTGTCGTTTCTAACTGTTTATACGGTTCAACGCTCTCTGCCATAATACTTAACGTACTCTTATATATATATATACACACACATACATACATACATATGTTACATGTGCGTGTATGTGTGAGTATTTACTTTTGTGCAAGTTTTTTCGCGCCTAACCCAACTTAAACCCACCCCTGGCGCAACGGCACATTTGCTAGTGATGGGGCGCATTGCACTTTTTGTAGGTCAGTGCTGGGCCATTTTTGTTTTTGTCATTCTTGCTGTTGTTATTGGCGCTGCTTTCGTCATGCGACGCGTGCAACGTTTTGCGTTAATGTGATTAAAAACAGAACGACAAATGGCAAAATGATAAAAATCAAAGTTTATTGCACTGCTAGTTATTGCCAGCTGATCGCGCTGCATCTATAGAACTTTATGAACTAATAAAAAAAACTAATTATATTGCGAACCCAGTTCCAAAAATGTTGTATATGAAACAGTCGCTGGAATCAATTAATTAATACAAATTTATTTACTTGTTTGTATGTCTTATCCAAAATATATGAAAAAAAAGGCCTAACTGATATGCCTAGTTGAAGCGGTTGCATGTGAATGTAAAATATTAGGCACACACATATTTCCGTCGCCCACTTGCAGATAAGATACCATGGGCACAGAGACTGCCCAGAAACAGCAACGATCAATTTACAGGGTTCCAATAGACATGTGTGTACATAATGAATTCCCTGAAGGGTTTACATAATGTGAATTCATATTGTTTTCTCTAAGGCATAAGGAATACAAATTTTTATCGATATTTCTCACAGGAGCTCAGATCAGGCAATACAATTATCGATATCAACTGACAAGATAAATTTTGTATATATTTTCTTAATTTATTTGCCTTATGCTTGAGCCTATATGTGCTAATAAATATATATATATATATATATATATATATATATATATATATATATATATATATATATATATATATATATATAATATAATATAAAAAACTGGTTAATTTACAAACAAACTCACCTTGAAGCGGTTTGACAGCTGATTCGTTGTTGTTATTGCAATGATTATTCTCGATGTTGTGGTTGTTGTTGGTGTTGGGTGCTGGTGTTAGCGCGAGGCGAAAGCCTTCACTTACACTAGGCGTTTGGTTTTTGCGTCACTTTCGGTCTTAAATTTCTATTAATTCAAACAAAGAAGCTATAAATGAAACGTTTGCGGCGCAATGATAAAACGCATACATTGCCCAATGTTTTCGTAGCAGGTGTGCGTTCGGCCAGCAAATTTCGTTAATTTTTGTGTGTCCGAAATTTACTACATTAAAATAAATGAAAATATGCCCGATTTGTAATAAAATTAAAAATCTGAATTATAAATTTTTCAACTAAATGTGCCAAAAACGATTAAACTAAGTTTTGACTAATAGACACATACACACACATACGTACGCACGCACACATACACGCGCGCATACACACACGAGCAAATTTCGGGACTGCGATATTTGTGCTTTCTCTGCCCGCTGCGTTAATATTTAAGCGCACATTGCATTAGATGGATGAGATTAGGTTGACTGCATTTACGCTTTTTATACATTTTTAATTTTTAGCCAATCACTGGACATCGCACTTCTATTCTGCACTTGTGTTGTTGCTTTGCATTTGTTTTTGCAGGCGAATGTTAAATAGCTAGTTAGATTGTTAAGTAAATACAACCGTGAAGCCCAGTCTGTGGCGGCTGTACGATACATGTCGATGGCTGTAGTGATGGGCGATTTAACAGAAATCTTTAAAAAAGTGTTGCTAATATTAACAGAAATATTTCAGGTTAACATGAGACTATTATTTTTTAAAAATATAATTTAAATTTTACTTTATCTTGTTTTTAACAATATATATTTATCAAAGAATTTTCTAAATTTAATAATACATAATTTGTTCTTAACATTGAATTAACGTACAACGCTAGACAGACTTGGAATTGTTTAACTTAATCTAACTTTTAAATATTTTTCTATAAATTCCTATTAAGTAGTTTAACACATATTGTTTCGAGTGTAAAGGCTCAATTTAAATAGTAACACAATGTTTCATTTGGTTTGGGATTCATTTCGAAGTTTACTACGGCAGCTACGTTCCTTGAGCGAGATTGGGCGACAACTGCGCCTGGGACGACCGACCGTGGAGTTTCCCATACTAGAGTCGTTTGTCTGGCTTATACTGCTGTTATTTGTAGCATTCGCTTCCATCTTCATAGAGGTCGGGCTCTGCCGATGCGGCGTACTGAAGCCCACTGGATGATTGGTCATGTCAGCCAAGGCACGACGAGGTGTTAGGGCATCCGAATTTATGGGTGCACACGGCAAGGTCACCTGTCTCGGCGACCTTGGTTGGACGGCACATCTCACTTGCTCGATCTGCGCCTGACTGCCAATGTCTGCCTCATGATTTAAGAACATTTTTGTAATCCTTCTTCGTCCCATTTCAGTCTCATCTCGAGCCATTTTCGACGGGCTGCGAATTTTTGAGATTTTCACACTAGGAATCAGCCTTGCTCTGCACGGGTTGTTAGGCAGATCCCGCAGGGGCAACGGGGATATCTCCATGCCACTGCTAGAAGTTAACGAGTGCAGTGTCACGTTCGATTCCACGAACGAAGACAAAATGCTATCGTCGCTATCGCTCTCTTCCATAATAGAATACATTTGAGTAACAGAAACTGACAGCCGATTAGGTGAACTGTTTTCTTGGACCTCTGGGGAGCTCATGTTTGCCTCAAGCTCCACTAAATGTCGTGGCTCTGGGGTCTTCCTTACGATTGCCTCTTTCTCACTCTAAAATACAAAGTTTATTTATTAATTTCTCTAATAGTTATATATCTACTTACACAGGGACTGATTGTTGTTGTGCTCTTCTCTCTCTCCTCCTCCTCCTCCTGTGAGCTGTTACAGCTCATCACGCTACTCCGACCCCGACTCCGACTCCTTCTCATGGGCGACACTGGCAAAGATCTTTGAAGCCTTTCACTCAAACGATGCAGCTCCGACCAGACGTGCCCAGTGTTATATGGACTGGCCCCGACATTTTCTGATAACTTATTTTCTGATGATTGGGTTGAAAGGGAATCTTCATTGCTATCTAAATTTATGTCTAAGGTATGAAGCAGCGTTCGAACAGCGCATTTGAGTTTCTGTTCGCTGTATTGGGCGTCAGATAAGCGTCGTTCACGTTCTTCCAGGTATTGCCTTTTGAGTAAAATTTCGGTTTTTAACATTTCAGCCATAGCTATACGTTGACATTGCACTTGTTCCATTAATTCCGCGTTTAACAATTTATACTGTTCCATTTTGGTAGCTTTAAATGTTTTTAGTTCGGCATCGATGCCTGACAAAATATTGCTGGCAATACCAAAGAAGCCTGTAATAATATCGATGATTACGCGATTTCGACAATGGATTGGGTTATTTATTTAATTTAATTGATATAATAGCATCTAACAACGATATTAGCAATGCAAATTCCGATAAGTAATAATAGTTAAGTACCAAAAAATATTTAGCTATAGCATCGATTTTGGCTTTTCGGACTATTTATCGATAGTACATTTTTATTTTATGTAACAATCGATTATATTTAATGCATCGACGCTAAACTCAAAACTAACTTCGTTGCGTTGTGAAATATAAAAACAAATGTGAAGAAATGGAGCAGTACAAAATAATAAATGCTGAATTGATGGATCAAGTCCAAAAGCAGCGCATAACCATTGCCGAAATGCTGAAAACCGAAGTTGTACTCAAAAGGCAGTTGCTGGAAGAGCGTGAAATACGCTTAGCGGACTCTCAATACAATGAACAGAAACTGAAATGCGCTATTCGGACGCTGCTTCATTCCTTGGACTTAAATTTAGATGGCCACGACGATTCAATGTCCTCCCAAACATCAAAGGTATCGGATACGGCCAGGACCAGCACCAGCACCTATAATAATGGGCAAGTTTGCTCGGAGCTACGTCGTTCGAGTGAAAGACTTCAAAGATCTTTGCCAGTGTCGCCCATTAGAAGGAGTCGGAGTCGGAGTCGGAGTAGCGTGATGAGCTGTAACAGCTCACAGGAGGAGGAGGAGAGTGAGAAGCGTACAACAATAATCAGTCCCAGGGTAAGTAGATATATAAATATTAGAGAAATTAATAAATAAACTTTGTATTTTAGAGTGCAACAGGGCCAATCGCAAGGAAGACCCCAGAGCCACGACATCTAGTGGACCTGGAGGTGAACATGAGCTCTCCACAGGTTCCAGAATCACCTGAGCCAGCGCCTCCAACTCCAAGGCTGATGACTGAAGCCGCCTATATGTATTCCATAATTGAAGAGAGCGAAACCGAAGAGACCACCTTGTGCTCGTCCTCGTCCGTTGCTTCGAGTGAGACACTGCCTCTAGCAGTGCCACCAACCTCGCCGTTGCCGCTGCGCGATATGACAAATGTTCAGCAGAGAGGAGCCCGGCTAGTGCCCAGTGTAAAGATCACCAAAGAGGAGAGCCCCTCAGAAAAGACTCCAAATAAGAGTGAGAATCAAAAGTCACTCGATCTCAGCGATACAAATATAACGAAGACGCTGCTGGGAACGAACGAGAGTGTCGTCGGCAGTCTGGAGCCGAGCATAGAGCATGTTCGGGTCGCTGCTCCGACAAGTTCGCCGTTGCCAGTGACGTTGCCCTGTTCGTCGTTGAGTGCGGGGCCTGTGCTGACGCCGCGCCGCAGTCACTTGAATTTCAGCAGCTTCAATGGCATCGTCAATCGACCAGGAGATTGCAGCACTCCGCGCCAAGACGAGCCAACTTTAAATGCCAATCGCAAGCGCTCCTCTAACAAGGAAAACGGAAAACGTACGAGAGGCAGGACCACCACAACCGGCTTCAGTCTGAGCCGGGCGGATGACACAGGCGCCGAAGGCTCTACGGCTGGTCGCACCAGGCGCAATTGCCGCCCTACCTCGCTGAAGGAAGCTAGCCTACGCTCCAAGCTGCGCAACGACACACAAACTAAATGAGGACTTCTTTCTTTGCCTATTGTATTAACTAAGCATTTAGCTTTTAATTATATTTTGTGTTTCAGTCTTGAAGCGCTTTTAACGCATTTGTCTTAGACGTAAGCTCGCTTTTGCTTAGTATTTGTTGGAATTCATGCCTCCGATTGAGAGCTCTTCCTTGCACTACATTTCTATACTATTATATCAAATCATATGCCATATAATATAACTGTTAAATCTGATATGGTTCGCGACTAAACAAAGCATTAAATATCTCGCTCTACTCGACCACAATAGCCTTTCCTTTGCAATTTCATTCTTACAATTAGCTAATATTCTAGCCATTGCATCAGAATCTTTAAGAAGCTAATAATGTCATAGAGTGAAAAATCGTTTGTTCCAGCTGGATTTAAATTTAAATTAGTTTTTTTTTTTAAAGAAAAAACACATTTAAATAAATTTAAAATTAAGTTAATATAGAAATTTGTAGAATTAAATCCAAATATAAGCAAGGCTAGGCTAGGCTGGACAAGGCTAGGCTAGACTGGGCAAGGCTAGGCTAGGCTGGACAAGGCTAGATAAGGCTAGTATATTCTAGACTAGTCAAGGCTTTGCTGCACATGTTGAACATATGAATGCATAAATTCTATATATTACTATGAGTAAGAAGTTCAAACTGACCACGACAACTATATGCCAACGAGAATGGTTTTAAATATGCATATATAAATTATAGATTTAGCTCTCGAATACAACTCCATACTCATCCCATTCAATCAATCATCTTCGCCTAATAATATATAATATAAAAAACTAATACAATTTCAAAATCATTTAAGCATCACATATAATATATATATGTATATATATATATATACACATATATACATATATATTAAACATTTGTCTAACATACACATAAATTTTAAATATATTTATTTTGTTTTTATCTCCCCTTTAATAGCTAGAGTTAAGCCAAAGTTGCTGCTTTTGTTTGATTAAACGTTATTCTGGAAACATATACAAAAAAGAGTGTTTAGCCAATGCGGAGGCTGGTCGAAGCGAAAACGCGATTACGCTTAACAGATAATTGCACTTTGAATACAATATGTTAACATTTGGAGAGCCTGCGGCTCAGACAACCTCGAACTTGCCCAGGCAGCAGTTGAGATGGTCGACGGCATGGCCGGACTGGCCGGTGACCGACTCGGGCGACTCTTCGGCAGTCACTTTGATTTCCGTAATGATGTCCTGTATTTTGTTTAGAATCTGCTGAGAGTTTTCATTCTCTGCTACGTTGTCACCTGAAGGCAATTGTTGCGGCAGCTGCTGGGCTGGGGCCGCTGATTCGGCTGGCAGGTCTACGGCTATGCCCAGGCTGGCCACCAGCTTGTTGAGTGCATCGATCTTTTCACGCAGCTGCTCCCGTTCCGCTTTCAGCAGACGCATCTGCGTGGCTTTCTCGTACTCGCGCTGCTTCAGCATGCGCCGCTGGGTCTGATAGAGCGCGATGTATTCGCCAATGGTTTCGGTTTCGCTTTGGAGCTGCAGCACCAGGTGCTCCAGACTGTGCTTCTCCTCGGTCAGATCCGCTACTTTGCTGATGAGTGTGGTGAAGCGAGATTGCAGCTTTTCCACGGCATCGGCTGTGGGCAGCAACGGTGTCTCACAGCTGGACAAATTCTCGCCGTGCTCATGATGATGATGATGCTGATGATCGTCATTGTGCTTGTGCTCATGATGATGATGGTCGTCGCTGTGATGATGCTCATGATCATGATCATGATGATGATCGTCATTGTGCTTGTGCTTGTGCTCGTGCTGATGATGATGATGATCATGCTCGTTCACCTCCACGGCGCCCTCGGCTGTATCCGTTTCAGCTGATGACATTTCGCTTAGATCGTTGCTATGATAAACCTTGGCCTGTAATCGTAAGCGGATATAGTTATGCATATGATCATATGAGATCACTCCACACTCACTTCATAGTGCCGCAAGCGATCCACCTGCTGCTGGAGCATCAGCTGCGCTCGCTGCAGCTCCACATTCTCGTGCGAGAGTCGTATCATTTCCTCGTCCTTGAACTTGAAGCGCTCCTCGTTCGTTTGCAGCTTCTGCTCCATGGTGGCATAGTTCAGGCGCATCTCACGATTGGCAAACTCCTCGGCGTCCAGCTTATTGACCAGCTCCACTTTATCGTTGGTCAGTTGGACAAAGCGCAGCTGCAGCTCGTCCAGCTGCTGCTTCATGTCCATATTTTGGCTCAGCGCACGTGAGGCGGCCACTTTATCGGACTCCATCGTGGCCAGCAGCTTCACCTGATCCGGCTGCTCCGTTTGCAGGCGCACCAGCTCCTGCTCCAACTCAGCCACTTTGCTCTGCTTCAACTGCAATTGATCATCCTGTGACTTGATTTTCAACTGGAACTCGTGACGCTCGAACTCCAAATCTCCAATTTTCTCCTTCAGCTCGGCCAGCTCTACACTCAATGCAGTCTGAAAGGGACTTAACTCGTTTATAGGCACTTGGCAGACTCCAGAGATTCACTCACCTCGGTCTCTACTGGCGCTGGTGGGGCTTCCTTCTTGGCTGCTTCCTTGTATTGTGCCTGCAGAGCCAAATTCTTTTGTATATCCCGCTCCAGACCGCTCACATGCTCGACAAGCTGGCGTTCGCGCTCCTTGAGCTCGGCACTCTCCTCGGTCAGCTCGACGTTGCGTTCCTTCAGACTGGCCACATAGTTCTGGTACTGAATCGCTGCCTGCTCCTTGTCCTGCGTCAGCTGAGTCACCATTTGCTGCAGATCGCGTATCTGCTGCTCATACATATACTGTGTTTGGGTTAGGCTCTCGACGCGGTTGTCCGCATTCACGTTCGACTCGTCCGACAGTTGGCGAATGCGCAATTGTGCCATTTCGAGTTCGTTCGTTTTGTCGGCGTGCTGCTGCTGCATTTGCTCCTGCTGCGCTTTGAGCTGCTGCACCTGAGCCTCCAGCTCACCGAGATGCGACTGCTGATCCTCGATCTGGGCAGTTGCCGTTGCCAGTTTGTGTTGCAGCTCGGCGTTTTGGTTGCGTTGCTGGCCAGTGTTGCGCTGCTGTTCCTGGCAATGCTGCTGCAGTTGCTCCAACCGTTCGATGGTCTGGCCATGCTCTGTGCGCAACTCCTCGAGCTCCAGTTCCCGCTCACGGCACAAATGCCGACTCTTCGTTAACTCCGTATTCAGCTGAGCCTTTTCTGCAATTAATACTTGAATCGTTTGCAAATTCGTATCGCCCTGTCCATTCAGAGGCCAAATGGATTGAGTTTCTGCTTCTGGCTCCATTATCTTCTGGGTAAAAAATGCTGCCGCCGAGGGCGCTGGCATTGGCTGTTCCAGCGTCTGCTGCGACTGCGACGGCGTCGCGACGCTGCTGACGCCATTGTTTGAGCTTAATTCGCAGTCAGAGCGTTCGGACAAATTACTGGCAATGCTTACGGTTGACGAATTCGTGTTGGTGCCAATGTTTTCCTCAATGTTGTTGTTCTGGCGCTGCTGGTACTCTTTCAGCTAGAAGACAATCACCAAAATCAATACAACGCGATGTGTTGGTGTCCACGTCATGATGTTTTTTCGTTTTACCTTTTTGCGCGCCGCTGCCAGTTTCTGGGCTTTGACATCTTGTGTGTCGTCCGGCATGGCCAATGGGGCAACTATAGCGGCTCACCTTTGTAACGCCTAAGTGCGGAATTAATGCAAATCAAATTTAAATGAAAATTTAACTCAATGCGACAGACAGTCTATCGTATCGATATGTTAGAAATGACCAATCAATATCGATATATCGAAATGTATAATTCGATTAAGTTTAGTTACATGAAATCAATTCGTTAGTTTAGTTGACAGAGGGGAAGTGACTCCAAATAAATTGAGGGATTCATTTAAAAGTCAAAATTTTTCAAAACAGGTAAATTTTATAAAATATAATGAAAATATCATAAAAATTAAAATAAATCTTCCTTCTAGTAAGCTAGCGAGAAATGTTAAATTTATATTTGTTTGTAGCTTTTATCTTTGTTTTAAATTATTACTCATTTGGGACTGTTGTGCAATTTGAATATCTTCGCACTCAATAACAAAGTGTAATATTTTAATGCTGACTGTCAAGAGCTAGCAGCTATGAAAAAACATTAACGGCGATGTCAGAATTTGTTATATGAGAAAATTAACCGATACTTAAAAGCAGAGTTGTTCAGATTCGATTAGTCGGATGTGATGAAGATCGTGATGACTGAAGCGCGCAAGTTTCAGTTGTCTCTGGATCTGTAACGAATGCTGTGCGCTTTGCTTATGCATGATGTTGTACGTGAAATGGCTTATCAGTGTTTTCTTATATCTGGCACTGTCGTTGCATCCGGCCACTGCGAAAGGCCGTTATAATATCAGCTTTGCACAGTTGGATACATGCGACAGCATTGAAATTGATAAATCCGCTGGATATGCCTACAAAGATTTCTTCATGCTGCACACTTTGGACAATAATAATGTCCTGGCCAATGAGCGGTTACATTTGAAATTTTATGTGGTGACCACGATGGATGCACATATATTACTCTCGGTAACAAATCACCCTCGCCCCGAGGATCGAGTATACGAAATTGGTGAGTCTGAAAATATTTATTGTAATTTTGTATATATTTATTTATATATAATTTCAGTAATTGGCGCTGGCGGGGATACATTTTCGACCATTCGCACCAACATGGGCATGAAGCGCGTCTCAACAAATCAGGACGTTGAATTACTTTCGGTTTACGAGCCGACGCCAATTGAAATTGTGCAAACCAAAGGTGAGTTGGAGCTTAAAGAGAAGATTTTCTAATTATAATTAATAATATTACGTTCAGATGGCGACTTATATGTGTATATACCCGGCTTTAAGAAGGACCCTTTGCTGCATTATATCGATCCCTCCCCGCTCAATATCAACTACATTAGCTTCAGCACATTCGGCACGAATGCCGCACGTTGGTTTTATGACTGCGCGTTTGATGGATTCAGTAAGTGTGTTAAGATTTATATAAGATATATATATTTTAAATTTCCTTAACGTGCATAGCCAATGAAATGGAGCGGGAACAGCATGAGGAATCCTTTGAAGAACGTTTGTTGAGCGCATTAATTTATCAGGCTCAGAACAGCAGCCTGCCTGAAAATCTGACGGAGATTCAGTTCAATTTTCAAATGCAATCGCTAGCCTATGATCCGTCCAATGCCCAGCTGCATGCGCGCATGCAATTGATGCTGCACTGGCAGGATGCTCGACTGCGCTGGCTACCGGAGAGCTACGGTCGACTCACATCGTTTGAGCATCCGCAATTGCAAATATGGATACCTCAGTTGGTGGTACTTAAGTATGTATATTTCTTAAAAATATTAATAGAATTTGAATTCAGCTTAATTCAAATCTACTTAACAGTCATTCTATTAGCTTTTATCGATTAGACTGAGATAACAGCAGCTATCGCGTGCATTCTGTTATTGTTACAGATAAGCCCACGTTTGATCAGCTACTATCGGCTCGCCGATAAGCATGTAGTTTACTACCTACTCGATATCGATATCTACCTATCGCATGATCGATAAGCTGGGAATTACCAATAAGAATACAGAATATACAGAATTTGAATTTTCTTTCTACAAGTATTTAATTTATTTTTTATCTTTCAGTGGTGCATTGGAGTCGTTGGGTAACACATTGAAAGACTTTGAATTGCGAGTTTATAGCAATGGCAATGTCAGCCTTTTCGCCAATAATTGGGAAGTGACGACTTGGTGCGTGGACACCGCACGCAATTGGCCCGATGAGCGCATCAATTGTGACATACAAATGGGCATTGATCAGAATCAGGCAAATATTGCTCTATCCCTGGATAAAGAAAAGAAACCATTGGCGCACAATGAACACGTAAACACGCCCTCAAGCTGGACTTTTGTGAAAATAGCCGTGCTGCACGTAGAGAACGCAACTACCCTGCGATACACGCCCAAGGGTATACTGCAGACGATGTCGGGCGATGTGTCCGTAGCGTTTACACTGCATCGCAATGGCGGCTTCTACAGACTGGTTTTTGTCATGCCATTGTTCGGTGAGCTTCTGGGCGGACTCAATGTCTTAGAGTAATCCCTAATCCTTCTTTTGGCAGCGTGCGAAATCTTTTTGGGGCTCTCGTTTCTCTTGCGTGGCTATCGACGTGGGGCGCTCATACTCATTGTCCTCATGCTAACGGCCTTTGGCCTGATGTACCTCACGCGCCATGCCTCGCCGCACTATGTGCCACCGCTCAGTAATATATAATATAGATATATATATAATAATAATACTTTCTATTCGGAATTTATTCTATTCAATCTCTATTTCTCAGTGGCAGCTTATCAGCACATTATGCGCGCTTCCGTTTACTGTTATTTGTTGCATATCGCCATCATGTGGCTGGAATGTTATCCGCCTCGCGCCAAGGCGCCTGCCTGGCTTCTGTCCCTGATCAATTGGAATCCATTGCTTTCAGTTCTAGGACTTCGAATCTTTGATGTAAGTTGAATATTCAATAATACAAAAAGTATTCATATATTTTGAAACATTTCTTATTTTCTTAATTTAGTCAGCAGAATTCTGCGATATTCATGCGCGACCCTGGCGCCAACTGGCTAAGATTTTAAACAGTGTCAGTTTTATTGGAGTCAACGTTTGTTTTATTATATTAAATACGATGGATTTATCCTCTTCTTAAAGTAAATATTTTATGCTCAATAAAGTTTTCAATGTATTGCTCTGTTATTCATTCCGTTTCATCGCAATTAATTTATGTACTATAATTTAAATTATATGAATTTAAAAATAAGCCAGTCGATTATCGGTATTTCTTATGTCAATATCGATATTTAATCAAATAAACTATTTTGCAGCCAGCCGGCAATAAACGCAATTGTGACGTCAGGAAGGATTGCTTAAAATCTGTTGCCAAATGTATAACTCAAGCGATTGAAAAATGTAATTTTTCTTTATTTGCAATGATTGGGGCCTTAAATAAATACAGAATATACGAAATACGGGATTGTGTTGAAAAATATAACTTTTGGAAAACGTGCGGCTGTCAACTCCTTTCTGCTTCTCTCCCATTCAATCTCTCTTTCTTCCACTCCTCTGACTTGTACGCCTCATTGTGGCCATCTCTCCTTAAGGTACGCGCTGGAGATGACAGTGGCTGCTTAGTGATAGCCATAGTGATCATCGTATCCACCCAATGAGAGAGCTGGTGCAGCAGCATATGATTTCAGCAGTGTTGGCTGATAGCTGATCGCTGGGGCAGCATAAGACTTTACTACGGTTGGGGCGGCGTAGCTAATAGCTGGTGCGGCATATGACTTAACAATGGGTGCGGCTGCGTATGACTTGATGATGGGCGTAGCGTGGGAAACAACCTGTTAACGGTTTGGTATGATTTAAAATCGATTACATATCGGCTAATAAGACAATCAGATTGTATAAGTATCGATAGTCAGCCATATAGAACTATAAATGTTCTAAATGAACTAGTTCGCAGTTTAAATATTCTTACCGAACTGAAATGAGAGTAGCTGGTGGCAGGAGCAGCAACGGCTTTGACGACTGGCGCTGCGACGGCAACTGGTGCGGCATATGACTTGACCAAGGTGGGGGCAGCATAGCTGATGGCTGGTGCATACGATTTGATTACCGGAGCAGGAGCAGCATAGCTGATGGCGGGCGCATACGACTTCACAACCGTTGGAGCTGCATAGCTAATGGCGGGCGCATACGACTTGATGACCGGAGCAGCGGCAGCATAGGTGACGGCAGGCGCTGCATGAGCATAGGTAATCGCTGGCTCGGCATGGCCATAGCTGATGGCGGGTGCGGTGTGTCCCAAACCATAGTCCAGCAGGCCGGGTGCGGCGGTTGCGACGGCCAACAAAGTGGATAGAATCTGCCAGAGACATGGATCGGTAAGGATATATGTGTATATACCTCTCTAGCTTACCAAAAGTTTCATGTTTAGGCTTTTAGCTGAGAACTCCAACTGTAAATTCAATGCGTGCGTTCAGTTACTTTTATACTGCCACGAGACGCACGCAGTCAGTGCGGACAGCGGACGCCGGACGGCGGACAGATGACTAGCCAGATAGCCAGGCCAGGCGAATTCGACTTCGACTTCGATTTCGATCAAAGCGGGCCAGAGCAGCACCAATTTGTGAAGTATCTTTGAAGTAGACAACGACAGCGACAACGTCCGAATGCGATTCTTGTTGTTGTTGTTGTTGTTGGCATTGCTGATGACGCAACAGCTTTGGATTGGCTGGCAAGGCAGACCACTTGTCGTCAGGCGGCAGGCTGGCAGGCTGGGAGTATTTTTTTTTGGCTCGCTCGGGATTTCTCATTAGAAAGCCGCGTTCATTGGAGAATTCTACATGTTGCGGCTGCTAGCCAAATTGGTTGCCTTCTCAACCTTGCGCTTAACCACTTAATTAGCTAAGAACACACATTGTTTAGGCACATATATATATACATATATATATATATATATATATATATATATATATATATATATATATTATATATATTGTTTGTGTGTATGTGCGGAATCCAGGCGAGAATGTTGTCTAATTATTCGCAGCTGCTTGACTATTTGACACGGCCAACAATTGCATAATTATCATTGCTAACAAAAAAAAAAAAAAAATCGAAAAAAAAATTACAACAAATTTCTAAAACAATCTTTTTTAGATTTCAGCTTCACTTTTGCTGCTGCTGCTGCTGCGGCTGCGGCTGCGGCTGCAGTCGAACCAAAATACTGCTGCGTGCCACATTTGACCATATTTGTGTGTTGTCTGTTTGCTAAAAATGCTAAAAATTGAAATGTGATTTGTTGTTGTTGCTCGTGTTGTTATTATTATTATTGCATTTTACAAAGTAGTGCCCAGCCACGCCGTACACTTTTGGTCTGCAGAGCGGGCCTGGCGCAGCTCGTGGGATTTTTTTGGCTATGGACAGTTAACCCTTGTGGACTAGCAACAAAGTTAATTCAATATGAATTTGTTTTTTTTTTTTTATTTATAATAATTGCAGTAGTTCAACAGCAATTAGAGACGGCGAACCATCGATAGTGAACAATGGTAGCTCAATAGTGAACTATCGTTTATTGCCATCAATAATTAACGCTAGTACAATCGCAGTCACTGCGATATTAAAGCATATATTTTATAAACATAAACAAATATATTAAATTATATTAAAATTTGCATTAATTATATTCCCAGCTTTGACTTTTGGCCAAATCAACTGCCACAAGGTGTTAAGGGTCGCGCGGCGCCGATGACGCAGCATATTTGGTTGGCGCAGTTGAGATTGCTGCATAAAGTCTCCTCATAGGAGTCAACATGCTGGCCATAAGACAGCTGAGACACCTGTGCCGGCCTGTGCATAAATCATGCCACAAGCATGTGATTTATGTGAAATCTATTAGCAAATATTAAAGTCAATATAACAATTGTGGCTGTGTGTGTGTGTGCGTGTGTGAGCAGTTGATAAATAAAAGATTTTATGCCTGCTCCAGTTTTTTTTTTTTTTCATACAGCGTGAAAATTGCTTTCAACAGCCGCGCGAAATTCGCACCGATTTTCCGGCAGCTTAGAGTTTTCAAATTTAATTTATGCCAAACGGTCGTTTGATCAACCAGTTGGAGAAGGGTTATAAAATCAGATGCCAAATTGGCAGCGGTCGCCTCCCAGCGTTGCTTTATTTAGCGGCTACAAAATGCGACGTATTTGGCAATCGGGCGGAGAGCGCGCGCGCCGCATCGAGCTCCAAATTAGTGCAAAATGCTTTAGGCCGAGCCACAGACGACGACGACGACGACGACTGCGACGTCGCAGTGCCTAATTAACCAAACCAATCCAAGGTGCAGTTGGTCATTGCTCAATGCAAAGAATTCTTTTTTTTTTTTTTTTTTTTTGTTGTCCATTTGGATTTTACGGTGAATGCCATGTATGCGTGCATCTGTGTGACGGGCCATCGCATGCGCATGTGTCACGCTGCGTATGCGTACTTCTCGTACTCACTGTTGAGTTTCAATTAATTAACGCAGCGCCTGAATTTGAATTTCAATTGCGAAGCTGCGAAATGAAGCGACGACGGCAGCGGCGACGATGACCAAAAATAAAAACAAAAATTGCATTTAGTTGATTGAACAGAAACAGTCATTGTGAATTGCGTATAGCAGTCACAGTCACAGTCACAGTAGCTGATGCTAAGCAGTGGAAATGCGCTGGAAATATAGGAAATGGGAAAAGAGGGATCTTGACTTAAATATTAAAGTTAGTGGAAAAGAATTATTTATTAAAATAAATATTATATAGGTTTATATTTTGTATTAAATTTTGCAAGCAATAAAAATATGTAATTTAATTTAAATAAATTATATATATATATATAAATGTAAAAAAAAAAGTTTATTTATTTTTTTTAAATCGAAAAATTATATGTTAAAAATAATTTGTAAATATTATATTTTTTATTAATTTTTATTTATTTTTTAATAAATTTGCACTCAATAAAATTATGTAATTTAATTTAAATAAATTATATCTTTAAAAATGAAATAAAAATACTAAACTATTTTTTTTAATAAAATAAAATACAAGTTTTTTAAATAAAAATAATAAAAAACTAAAAATAATAAATACAAAAATGAATATTTTATAGAGCTTTTCACATTTAAGGTATGCTTGATAGGGCAATTTGGAGCTGTGCAAAGAAAGCTGATACAGCTAGTCGTGGACCACAAGCTAGAACACCTATGTCTGCTAAACTAAGCTCTATAAATCACTCAAATATTCTTTTCGATAAATATTTACAATTTGAAATATTTTATGCTTCTCTCTGTCTCTCTCTCTTATTGACTGAACCCTTAAACCCTTTCAGCGTTTTCTACCTGTTGCATACGTAAGCCATGCATGATTCAACCCATCTCATACACACTGCTTCTCTACAGGGTATAAAAGGCATGTCATATTTTAAGAGCTATCCACAATTATATCTTCGTCTATGGATGCAAAAAAAAAAAAAACGAGACTCGTGTAGCTTTTATGCGGCAGGAATTAATGAATGAATCAATGAAATGGAGTTGCCGCTGCTGCGGCCAAACTGTTAATTGGTTAACTGCAGCTGGCCAAGACAAAGTCAAAAGTGTTACCAAAGACATCGACAATTTGGCATTTGGCAATCCATGACTGGTCCCAGTGATAGTTTCCATCACGAGTTGATGGTCCAGTCTACCTGTTCAATACTTTATGCGGCGCACATTACCTGGCTCAAGTGGGCCAATACTGCCAACTGGCCACTTCAAGAATCAGTTTATGGTTATCGCAAAGACTTGTCCGAACTGCTGCATATTGTAAATTTATACATTATACGAGTGCAACTGTACGGCGAGGCTGTCATCCTTCGAATGGGCGTGAAATGCTCGACTTCAAGTTTTGTTTATTATTTTACATTATTATTTATTATTATTATTTACATTAAGAAAAATTAATTTAAAAAACGCAAAACGCAAAAAAATGAAGTAAATATTATCTATCAAAGAAATTCTTTAAATAGTATTCCCAAGACTTTTTTAATTAACTTATTCAGTAATTCACTCACTTACTGAGTCTCAACTCGCGAGTGACTATTTTATTACTCACGAAAAGATAATCGTTTAAAGAGCCCAACACGAAGAACTCAACAACAGCGCTCAAGCGAAAGTCGAAGTAAAATGGAAAACACTCTATTGCTCAAAGTGAGAGCAATTCTTTTGAGTTTTTTTTGCTTATCTTCGGACATTGAGCATAAAGAAAATTGTAATTTGCGAGCTCAGATCAGAACAGACCTAAAACAATTCATTTATCATAATATAGTCTTATGTACATGCGTATGTGTATATGTGTCGCTTGAAATATATATTTAATATATGAAATAAGTTGAATAATAATGGTAGTAGTAAGATAATAATTGTTGTGCCCGCCGACAGCCTCTACCGAGCTAAATACATACATAGCTATATCATTTCACACTCAATGATCGACTGACCTTGACTGAGTTGAGTTCGAAAGAGTTGAGCACAACTTTTGGCGGGAGTTTTGCCCTATATAAGGGCAAGCCTTCTGTCCCAGTTCTTCAGTTGGTTTCCTGACCCCTGTGTAGTGCTTCCCCTCCTGCTCCTCGTCCGCTCCTTCTTCTGGATTTGGTAAGTTTTTAATAGTTAATAATTTTAGTGATATGTTAAGTATGTAATTTTTTGGTTTTTATTATGATTTTTTTTTTTCTTTTTTTATGTACCCTCTGCTGGACTCTCTACCTCTGCTGGACTCTCTACCTCTGCTGGACTCTCTACCTCTGCTGGACTCTCTACCTCTGCTGGACTCTCTACCTCTGCTGGACTCTCTACCTCTGCTGGACTCTCTACCTCTTCTGGACTCTATCGCTGCTGGACTCTACCGCTGCTGGACTCTCTACTGCTGCCCGACTTCACCGTTATCCGACTCTGTCCCTCTGGACTCTCTGCCGCTGCTGGACTTTCTGCCGCTGACCTTACCGTTATCCGACTCTCTACTGCTGCCCGACTCTCTACTGCTGCCCGACTCTCTACTGCTGCCCGACTTCACCGTTATCCGACTCTACCCCTTCTGGACTCTCTACTGCTGCCCGACTTTACCGTTATCTATTTCTCCACCGCTGTTCGACTCTCTACCGCTGCCCTGGTATAGCCCAGGTATGGTAGCCCTGGTATGGTAGCCCTGGTATGGTAGCCCTGGTATGGTAGCCCTGGTATGGTAGCCCTGGTATGGTAGCCCTGGTATGGTAGCCCTGGTATGGTAGCCCTGGTATGGTAGCCCTATTATGGTAGCCCTGGTACGGCAGCCCTGGTATGGTAGCCCTGGTATGGTAGCCATGGTATGGTAGCCCTGGTACGGTAGCCCTGGTACGGTAGCCCTGGTACGGTAGCCCTGGTATGGTAGCCCTGGTATGGTAGCCCTGGTACGGTAGCCCTGGTATGGTAGCCCTGGTATGGTAGCCCTGGTATGGTAGCCCTGGTATGGTAGCCCTGGTATGGTAGCCCTGGTACGGTAGCCCTGGTACGGTAGCCCTGGTATGGTAGCCCTGGTACGGTAGCCCTGGTACGGTAGCCCTGGTATGGTAGCCCTGGTATGGTAGCCCTGGTATGGTAGCCCTGGTATGGTAGCCCTGGTACGGTAGCCCTGGTATGGTAGCCCTGGTATAGCCCTGGTATGGTAGCCCTGGTATGGTAGCCCTGGTATGGTAGCCCTGGTATGGTAGCCCTGGTATGGTAGCCCTGGTACGGTAGCCCTGGTACGGTAGCCCTGGTATGGTAGCCCTGGTATGGTAGCCCTGGTATAGCCCTGGTATGGTAGCCCTGGTATGGTAGCCCTGGTATGGTAGCCCTATTATGGTAGCCCTGGTACGGTAGCCCTGGTATGGTAGCCCTGGTATGGTAGCCCTGGTATGGTAGCCCTGGTATGGTAGCCCTGGTATAGCCCTGGTATGGTAGCCCTGGTATGGTAGCCCTGGTATGGTAGCCCTGGTATGGTAGCCCTGGTATAGCCCTGGTATGGTAGCCCTGGTATGGTAGCCCTGGTATGGTAGCCCTGGTATGGTAGCCCTGGTATGGTAGCCCTGGTATAGCCCTGGTATGGTAGCCCTGGTATGGTAGCCCTGGTATGGTAGCCCTGGTATAGCCCTGGTATGGTAGCCCTGGTATAGCCCTGGTACAGCCCTGGTACAGCCCCAGGGCAGGGTACTGCCTGGTACTGGAAGAGCCCTGTCAGAGAGTCGGTTAACGGTAGAGTGTTTGAGAGTCGGGCAGCAGTAGAGAGGCGGGCAGCAGCAGCGAGTTGGTTAACGGTAGAGTGTTTGAGAGTCGGGCAGCAGTAGAGAGGCGGGCAGCAGTAGAGAGGAGGGCAGCAATAGAGAGGAGGGCAGCAGTAGAGAGCCGGGCAGCAGTAGAGAGGTAGTAGTAGTAGAGGTAGTAGTGTGTCGGTTAACGGTAGATTGGCAGAGTAGAGAGGCGGGCAGCAGTAGAGAGGTGGGCAGTAGTAGTGTGTCGGTTAACGGTAGATTGGCAGAGAGTCGGCAGCAGTAGAGAGGTGGGCAGCAGTAGAGAGGTGGGCAGTAGTAGAGAGTCGGGCAGCAGTAGAGAGGTAGTAGTAGTAGAGGTAGTAGTGTGTCGGTTAACGGTAGATTGGCAGAGAGTCGGCGGCAGTAGAGAGGCGGGCAGCAGTAGAGAGGTGGGCAGTAGTAGTGTGTCGGTTAACGGTAGATTGGCAGAGAGTCGGCAGCAGTAGAGAGGTGGGCAGCAGTAGAGAGGTGGGCAGTAGTAGAGAGTCGGGCAGCAGTAGAGAGGTAGTAGTAGTAGAGGTAGTAGTGTGTCGGTTAACGGTAGATTGGCAGAGAGTCGGCGGCAGTAGAGAGGCGGGCAGATAGAGAGTCCAATCCAGATAGAGGTTCCAGTAGCAGGAGAGTCCAGCAGAGGTAGAGAGTCCAGCAGAGGTAGAGAGTCCAGCAGCGATAGAGAGGGCAGCAGGAGAGAATTGGGGAAAAAAAAACAATTATTAGTAAAATATTTGCTTAAAAAAACAGTTATAACTAATACAATTTTGCTAATATACTTAATACTAAAATTATTAACTAAATACTTACCAAATCCAGAAGAAGAGGAGGAGCAGCAGGAGGTGGAGGAGGAGAAGACACTACACTACACTGCACAGCACGACTGACCATCAGGGGGTCAGGAAACCAACTGAAGAACTGGGCAGACGGCTTGTCCTTATATAGGGCAAAACTCCCGCCAAAAGTTATGCTCAACTCTTTCGAGCTCAGCTCGGTCGAGGTCATGAGTCGATTCTTATAGTCGATCATTGAGTGGTTTAGTTCGGTAGAGTCGGTCAGCAAAATGATCATTAGCATAACAATTATTATCTAACTACTACCATTATTATTCTACTTAATTCACAAACAACAACTCTAGTCGGAGGTGCCTGACAGGAAATAGCCTAAGCCCCGCGTAATTATATCATTACATACATTTGTGCTGCAACAAAACCATTATACCCTTCTTACCCATTTTTAATGGGTTCAGGGTATAAAAACAGATGTATATAACATTTACTTATCAATAAAAAAATATTATAAACAAGTAAGGAAACTCTAGTCGGAGGTGCCCGACTAGGAAATGCCCTGAACCCCGCCTATCGGCGGCTTTAAATGCACTTCAAAGTTTGTATATAATTTTAAATTAAATTAAAAAATTAAAAAAAAAGATTAAGTAACTTTTAATGGGTTCAGGGTATAAAAAGTTATTAAACATTTAATTTTCCATAACACGCACATATTGGCGCAGCGCAATCGCTGAGTAAACTGCGCAGTTAGCAGAGCGTATGCGTGTGCGCGTGTGCAATATATATGCGTTACTTGCAATATACATATGTACATGCATATGTATATACTGTATATATAAATAATAATAACAATAATAATAATAATAATAATAACATTGATATAACTTAAATAAAGTCAATAAAATATACATATGAATAGATGAAATGCATTATGTTATTAAACGAAACGTTTACCAAACGTTTACGTACACACGCGCGTGGCAACAGCAGCAGCAGCATCTAGAAAATTCGAAGAATTCATAGCAACAACAACAAAGACAAATTGGGGATGAATTTTCAGCAGAAGTTCAGCAGCTCAGTAGCAGTAGCTCAGTAGCTCAATAACTTTACTTAGGAATTCGCTATTTCACTCTTAAGTATTGCAACGGCTGCGTTGGTAGAGCCGATGATCGCCGACATAAAGTCTCGGGTTCGATTCCCTAAGCTGACGTCAACTTTTTTTACGCAAGTTACTTAATCTTTTTTTTTTTTTAATTTTTTAATTTAATATAAACTTTGAAGTGCATTTAAAGCCGCCAATAGGCGGGGTTCAGGGTATTTCCTAGTCGGGCACCTCCGACTAGAGTTTCCTTACTTGTTAGATTTTTAATTTATTATTTTTAATTTTAAATATATATTTATTTACATCTATGTGTATAGCTTTCATGGTGGTAAAATGGCTCAGTTAATAAAAAGCTTAGAAGTATGCAATGCTTTGGCCATTAAAACCAGATGTTTGCATACTTTTAGGCATTAATGTTAAGATGTACAACTTGAAACTTGCTGGATATTTTCATGATATTTATGCCACCCCGAAAGTGAAGTGAGTATACTGATTTTGGGCTGTGCGCCCATTCATTCACGCTAGAGAAATGTCGAATATGTACGCTCGTCAAAGTGCCCTGATTTTCCCAATATACAATATATAAAGAAAAGTCTTTTCTACAATTTCCTCAATGGAATTTGAATTAGAATTTGTCCTCAGTCCGTTTAATTTTAATTTGTTAGCATTTGCAGAGCGAGTGGCTCAATGTAAATGTAAATTTAGATCAAAGGCTTGGGCCAAACCCAACCAACGTCGCGGTGCAGTCAAGTTTCAGTTGGCTGTAAATTTTCGAATGGGGTGCACCTGACAGATTCGCCCAGGTGAGTGTGCACTGACCTTAAAATACATTTTTAGCCGAGCTAGCAACAGATGCGAGGGCGACCCTTGAGCTGGTCGATTGATTGGAGTATTGATTTTTATATGTAGCTAAAATTGAATTGAATTGCCAGATGAATAGGAATGAATTAATATATGTATATATAAAGTACTAGCTCCAATAATAATATGTATGCGCGTGTGTTGGGTTACCTAATAACTTAAAACCCCAAGCAGCTTTTGTGGTCATAATTCGTCGTGACGTTGGCCTCATCAACGCCGCGTTGATGTCAGCCCAAACAGCAACAACAGCGAAGAACGTTGAAGTTGTTGCTGCAGTCGACTGCATAATACTTGATCAAGATTTGGGAAAAATAAAACTAATAATAATAAATAAATAAATATATATATATATATATACCAAGCTACATAGGCTGACTCTAAAACTGTGGAAATTCGAGTTTTTCTACTGATTTGCCACGCCCCAAAATATGCCTTTTTTAATAAATGTTATATATATTTTTATAAAATATATTTTAATATATTTTATGCTTATATTTGTTTGTATTTTATATATTTTTATATTTTATATTTTATATTTTATATTTATATATATGCAAATGTATACCAAAATTTTGGGCATTCTTAAGATCTAGATCAACTTAAGAGTATATATAAATATATATTAATATAAATATATATTTAATTATAATTTATTCCGATTTGCCTTGAGCAAACTTAAGCTTACCTGGCATAAATATACATACATAAATATATATATCTGTATATATTTATATGTCTGCATCATAGTCAATTCTTCAACTCTTCAATAAGCATGTCACAAAACCTATATACCCGTTTTCACTAAGTGAGCGCGCATAAAAACCGCCTGCAGCCAAAAGCCTCAGTTCCAAAGGAGTGTCGTCGTCGTCGTCTTGTTGTTGCTGTAAGTACTTATTGTTGTTGTTGTTGCAATACTATTGACATTATTGATGGAAATTCTTTTGTGTTACGAAAAAAATAATATAAATAAAAAAGAACAATAAGAAAGGAAAAGCAAATTAAATGATGTGAAGTGACTGCGCGAATACTCTGAAAATTTACGTAAATTACAAAATTGTTGATAGTGAAACGTAAATAATTAATATTAGATATTATATTAAAATAAATATAGAATGCCTAATAATTAAAAAAAATTGTTTAGATATAAACAAATTATAATTACTAAAATATTATTATTGTTATTAATATTTAAACCAATATTATTAATATTATTATATTATAATTTAATTTGTAATTTGTAATACATGATATAAAAATTAAGTATAATATACAAAATTTTTTTTTAAATATATTTTTTTTTATCAAAATATTTTAATATAAAAAAATATATATATACATATATATATATAATAAAAAAAGATTTATATTGCATAAATATTTATAGTTTAAATATAATTTAAAACAAATAGCAAATATACTAAAAATAAATTTTAATATTATTTTACATCAAGCCTTTGCCCGCTCAAGTTACGCTATAATTTGGAGAATGACCCGACTAGTCGAGGGTATTCATAGAATATGCGACTGGGGACTGTTTACTCTTTCTTAGGCAGCAAATGAAAGCCCAACGTGTCGCATATGTGGACAGGTGCATACAGATGTGTTAGTGTGTGTGTGTGTGTGTGTGCCTGTGTGTGTTTGTGTCTGTTTGCCTCCGTTTTTCGTTTGCCATGCCGTCTGCCGTCTGTTTCGAATGCAAGCCGGGCCAGCCAGGCCCATGGGCCGGACTCACACCCAGATGATCGAGACGTCGAGTGCGTGCCCCAGCCAAACAGTTATGCAAATCATGAGAGGCCCCCGTTTTACTCAATTTCCCCTCCCTCTGTATGTGTGTGTTTGGAGCTTTTTCGACTGTGTGCGTGTGTGTGTATTTAGCGCCTAATACCCAAGTTTATGTCGCTTAATTATAGTCTTTAAGCAGCCGCTGTTTAACATGCTAATCGCTCGAGTGCTTAGGTCTCTCCTCCTCCTCCTCGGCACACCTCCTGCTGCAGTATCAAATGACAAACTTTGGCTTTAAGACCACTCTCGAGGCTCTCTAATCATGGGCACATTTTTGTCATTTGGGTGGCTGGAAATTCTAGTAGCTTGGGAGCGGAAATCCGCCAACAGCTGCGAAAGTCTCTGGCGTTGGCCTTTTAAGGCGATCACGATCTATCGATCGTTCTATCTAGCCATATGCATATGGCCAGCAATCAAAAAAGTAATTCATGCTAACTGGGCATGGGCGTAACTTCGATCACACTTGCTTTTTTTACGATCTTTTATGGCATTAGCCTAGGCGCTGGTGTTGTTGGCCAAAATTAGCAGACAGAGATCTGCTTTTAATGATCACAAAATAGCTCTAAGCGTTACCGATTAAACTGCCATAAAAGCTGAGCTTTAATTGCCCCGAACAGGAAATTTTTCTATTCAAAAATATTTTATGGACAAACAGCTTCAAATATAACAAAATATTTTGAATATATAAAATTGAAAGAATATTTATTTGTTTTTTTTTTTTTTTTTTTAGGTCTTTATTATGTCTTTATAAGGGTCTTGTAAATAGTTTTTTAAACTTGAATAAATGCTTTTCAACGATAATTAAGGAACAAAATAATTAATTATTGAATTCATAATTTCAAACTTTTTTTCAAGCTTTGCTTTAAGTAACTCATTAGAATAACATTTTAATGTAATTGCGCCACAGCAGTCAGCTTTGTGTCTGGCAGCGCACACATGTATAACGAAAGTCTGTTATTCTCTCCGAGAGCTAAATAATTTTCAAGCCTAACGCATAATGTTAAGTTAACAGCGAACTGTTAGTTTATCAAACATGAATTTCAATCAACAGTTGGTTAAATGAAACAATTTTATTTATATGTTTTATTTATAATAAAAACTGATGTATAGTAATTAAGCAATAATTAACTCAATTTAGACAAGTGGAATAATCAATTAGGAATATAATTTGCATAAACTTAAAATGAAAACGTTTAAATACTAAACAACTAATTGTGTTTGAAATAAAATTGTTACTAATTTTTATTATTACATCTAATGTCTTGCAAATCGCTTATGCTGTATAGTCCAGAACTCCAAATGCCTCACTAACATGCAAGCAAGCGCCAACAGCTAAACACAAACGGCGCAACGGCTCTCCACTGCTTGGCTGCGCTCACTAGTTTCATTCCAGCAGCGAACGTGGAGCAAGTTGGTTGTGTCGCGCTTCGTTACGGTCTCTCTCACTGCTGCTGTCTCTTTTTTGCGCTACTGGTTCAATTTCGTGTTTGTTTTGGCTCTTGTATAGCTCAGCCTGCTTTATACGGTATATACGCCAAGCTCTGATTCAAAGCGCGGCATTTGCGTGCGTGAGTGTGTGTCGGAGTTGGTGTCGGTTCTCTCTCTATATATATGTGTGTGTGCGTTTCAACAAGTGTTTTACTTGCAGAATGCAAAACAAATGAAAGAAAGCAAATGACAACAACAACAACAACAAGCGGCAATCAAATGCCATGCCATCTTATCACAAATTGCAATAATATTAATATAAATAAATAATAATAACTTGATGTGCATAAATTCAGTTGAAAAATAAAATGCTGCGCTGAGAATTATTTGTTTTGATAATTTGTTGACTGTTGCGGAATTCCTCTCGATAGCCGAAGGAATTTCAAGCGCAGATATAATTGTGTAGAAACTGAATAAACATATAATATATAAGATATATATGTGTATGAATGAATTTTCATATAAATTACTTCTATACAGATTTATTATGTTATGTTTTTTAGTGTTTTTCTGTTAACAATACAACTAATGCAGCCTAGGCAATTAAATACCTCTGAGCGGCCGTCCTTCGTCAGAGTGGCTACTGCAGCTTGATTGATAGGCGATTGCCGAGACATGTAAACAAAAATGTAAATTGAGCTGCTTAAAAAAAAAAGACAAGCTAATGTCAAGGTTTTCATTGGATCAAATTTTGAGCTATAATTTTTTATTATAGAATTACGATCAAGTTTCATATTTTGTAATTGAATAAATTTAATGACATATATATTTATATTTTTTAATATAAAAAAAAAAAAATATATATATATATATATATATATATATATATATATATATATATATATGTATATATATATATATATATATATATATATATATATATATATATATATATATATATATATATATATATATATATAAATATATATATGTGTATATATTTTTTTCAATTAAAAAACAATTTTTTTAAATTTAAAAATCTTCCCATAAAAAAACTTAGGCATAAAAGCTTTTTCATGTCTCAAAGCTTTGTTTAGCTGTTAACCTAAGAGCGCGTATCCTAAAACTTAAGAGCTCTCAATATAAACGATTAATGGCCATAATCCTAATTGAAAGCCTTTTGCACGTTGCAGCAAAGAGCGAAGAAGACAGAGACAGACAGAGCAGAAAGAAGAAAAACAGTTTAAGGCTTTGTGCAACCATAAAACTAACGAGTGCACAAAACGTGGTGTAAACAAGAAACACAACAACAACAACGGCAACAACAGCAAAACGGAGAAAATAAAAATAAATAAAAAATAAAACAAAAATAAAGAAATAAAACATTAAACCGTCTTACGAATTTTCGCAAGTTGAACGCGTCTAACGGATTTTTAAGGCACTTGGCAAACAGTTTTATAGCGACTTTTTCGCATTTGCTACTCGTTTTAGGAGATTTTTTTCGAAACGTAGTACCATTTAATGCGTTATTTGGAAAATCGGTAAGTTGTTGCTATTTCTCTTTACGTTTATTATTATTGTGGAGCTCTCAGGGTACAGTGCTTTGGAAATGCTTGCTATAAAAAACCATAAGCAGATTATAGGTGAGCTAAAAATAGTTGAAATTATATTTAAATATTTAATTATGCGCATTGCGGTAATTCCCATATATAATGATGATTTTTGACTTAATAAATATATTTTATTAAAATATATAAATTTGCTAGTATAATTTGGCAAATTTAAATTTATTTTAATAATTAAATAATAATAATTAATGATGATAATACAAAAATAAAATTAAATAATAATAAATAAATTAATTTAATTTTTATAATTTTTTTTATTTATAAACAAATTATACAAAAATTTTGTAAACATTTTATGTACTTGAAATTATTTTAATATGATAAATAAATAAATTGATTTTTCGTCAATTTTTTATATTTATAAAAAAAAAAATGATAAAAATAAAACAATATTTTTTTGTTGTACTTTCAATTATATTAATGGAATTAATTAACTTTTCGAATTCTTTTCGATCTTTGATCTACTGACTAAATATTAAAAATTTGCATAGGAATTATAGGATATATAAAGTTTATAAAGAGAGCCAGCTTAAGTTGAGAACTTATATATTATTAAATATATTTTTTTTTTCAATTTGTGAACACTTGGAAATAGCTGAGCTGTCACTACAGGCTGTCAGGCAGCTGCTGTTGGCTCACAGAATCCGAAATTTATGCAAAATGTGTGCACGAGTTGAACAACCCGACACAAAACGCAACCGCAACGGCAACCGCAAAGGCAGCTGAAAGCGAGTGTTGGCTAGTCGATGTAAAGAGTCAGAGCTATATATGTGATATATATCTGTATACATATGCGTGTGTGTGGGGCTGGGTCTAACCTTCACAATCTGGCCGGCAAGATCTAATGTCATTAAAATCGCACAAGGTTAGAGGCAACAGGTAAGAGCAAGAGCTGAAGCTATCAAGCAATTGGTTCATGTGGCGGAAACTTTTCATTTCATGTGCGCTTTGCACCTGTTTCAGCCAAAGAGAGTGAGAGAGAGAGAGAGGGGCAGAGGGCGAGTGGTTTGATGTGGTTTTGCTTTAGCCGTCACACGATCTATCGATTACACATACAAAAATTATACAGATTTTTGTCGAGAGTCAGGGAAACACTTGGAATGATTTGCGGCAAGAAGTGCTCGCTCTTCTGCCTGCTCATCAGCATTTGGGGGGCCATTCAGTTGCTGCTGATGGGTGTGGGCTATTCGACCAACTCGCTGGCATTGCTAGAAACTCTGCCCTTGAAGGAAACCTACAAGAGTCTGGAGCAGTTCCGTGCTGACGCTAAACACTACTATAACGAGCTGGCATTACGCTGCTATGTGTCCGCCTTGGTCTACGCCATTTTCGCCATCTGCTCGATTGTCTGTTTCTGCACGAGAAAGCGCCGAATGAAAGCGGAGAACATGAAGCCCAAAAAGAACAAAAGTCAGTTGCAAAAGTAGAAACTAACACTGTATATTTAATATTTTTATATATTTATTATTTAAATTTGAAATAAATTTTGAATTGCGCTCAAGTTCTTTTCACCTACTCACGCCCATGCCTACGCCCACGCCCACGCCCACGCCCACGCCCGTGCCCGCGCTCACGCCCCCAACTGCAACTGCAACTGGGAACAAGTTTGTTGACCGCATTCTCGCCGTCTGACGTGATTAGCTTCTCTTTAGCTTCTTTATCTGTTTAAACGAGCGACGAACTACTTTCGTGTCCAATCTTTCGACATCGTCAACTATACAAAAATTTTGACAAGTTTTCTGGTGTCTGCCACGCACGTGTCACCTTTGTAGATTCTGTTCTTTTGGGCGTCATAAATTTCCATGGAATCTTCTTCTGATGCTCTCTAACATGCTAATGTGCTGCAGCTCTTCAGGTATCTCTGCAGCAGATAAGCTCTGCCTTGCCTCACTCACTCCCCCGCCGTCCACGTCTCGCTACCCATTTTGTCGCGCAGTTATGTTTCTGTTTCGTTATCGCAGCCAATGGACGCTGCCCTCTGCTCTGTGACTGACTAACCAAATTTGGTGCTCCAAAAAACTTACAAAGTTTACAACGAATTTGCCTTGTACCGTGATTTATGGCCTTTGGGCGTATTGAGCTGCGACCGAAGATTACCCAAGAGCTTTTTTATGGCGCACTTACAATATGGAAATTTATTGTAATAGAAAAGTTATAAAAAAGTTCATGCTTATTATTCATAATTATTTTTAACCATTTTTGATTTTACGCATGTTATGCATATACATTCAAAAATGTTAACAAAAAGTTTAAAATATTTTAAAACTTACAAAAAAATTTTAATAATAAAATAAAAATCATTATTAAAAAAATACTTACATTTATAAATAATTATTAAAGGAAATCTCAAAAAGAAATTTGAAAATCTTTGTAAAAATTAAGTATTCTACAAGAATTTAAAATAATTCTGGACTCATTATAATATTGTTAAATAATTTTGAATAACATAATTTATAAATAATTATTTATAAATAGTTATTTATACATTATAAATTTATAATATATAAAAATTCTAATTAATTCGAGAAATACTAAAAATAATTTTTGTTTAAATATATCAAAATTATTAATTTTTGAAATAATTGAAAAAAATATTGGATTTTAAGATTTTTTATAAATCAATTATCTCCAAAAACATATTTTGCATATTAAACAAAAAATATTTATAAAACCCTTTGAGCCAAACCATGACATAAATATATTATATATAATATAAAAATATAAATATAAATATAAATTAATATAATAATAATATTTAATATATATATTTATATATACCTTCACGAATTTATTTCATATTTATTAAACTTTTCGTCTTTTCGTTATAATTCAAAATACTATTTAACACCTGTAAAAAGTAGCCTTTTAGCTAAAAAAAAAAAGCATATTGATAATAATATATAGAAATCAACGTGGATTACCACTTTTCACTAAAAGAAGGCAAGTCGCCGTAGCATTCGTAGCACTTTGACAAAGTTCCGAATTCGTATCAATTGCAATCAGTTTCCGCTGCCATTGCCTTCAGTGCAAAATAAGGGAGAGAGAGAGAGAGAAACGAATATAAAATAAAATTGGAAACGCAGCAGGTTTTGAGAAATTTATTGTCACTGGTTATATATATATATTTGCTCAGTCACACTTCTAATCAACAAAATCTACGCAATTGCTATCAGTCTACGTCGAAGGGAAACATGTCCAGACTTCTGATGGCCGCTCGATCGCGGCTGTCGCGCGAGCGTAAGTAAACTTTGGATGTAGTACTTAAAGCTATATATATTAATCGTAACTGAATGTTCAGTACGCATTGGCCGATTGGTTTTGAACCGGGAAATGGCTGGAAAAGCGGGCAAATCTGGCAAATGTGGAACGGAGAATTCGTCGAAGCCATCGAAGCCGAAACCGGGCTACTTTCCGAGCGGTGGCACCCATGCCGTCTTCGATGATATGCCCAAGCCGGAGGGTGATTTCATGAAGAATTGGAAAGCCAAGAACTCCAGATACAATATGGCTTTATTGAGCGGCGTTGCGGCGTTCGTTGGTTCCATTTTCCTTTGCATATCGTCGGATAGTTTCCGGTTATATTACGATATTCCGGACTATCCATACACTGAGGATGAGATGGAGGAGTTCGCCAAGGAGGAGGAGCGGCGGGAGCAGGAGAAGGAGGAGCGCGAGCAGCGTCGCCAGGACAGATTGGATGCAAAGGAGCTGAAAGTGCGACGTCGCAAGGCCAAGGAGGCCATGGGCCGTGAGGTGGAGCTGATGCAGAAGGACCTCGACGAGGGCGACCTCGATGAAGCTGAAATGGCCGAACTCATTCAGCTGACGCAGGATCGCGAAGAGTTCGAAGCCTACGAAAAGGAGGAAATGAAACGGCTCGACCAGCAAGAAAAGGAGCGCGAAAAGATTAAAAAGGAAAAGGAAAAGGCCAGGCAAGAGCAGCAGAAGCAGCGCGACAAGGAACGCAAGGAGCGCGAGCGAGGCACTGCATAAACGAAACGACAACAACAACAATAACAACAACAACGACGACAACAACAACAATAATAATACCCATTACATGTTACATATTATTAATGTCCACTTGCTTCCAACACGAACACAAACACAAAGAGCCGAACAAACGAAACCCGCGAAGAGCACCAAATGAAGGAAAATAACCAAATTAATAATATATTTATATTGATTCGTTAGTTTCGCAAGCATTGGAAAATAGTAAAAAATAAATATTTGTCATTATTGTTGTTGCCAAAAATGGATTTGGTCTTCTAAAATGTCTTCTAAATGCAGGCTGTGGGCTGACTTATACATGTGATTATTCATTAAGCTTATTCTTATACTTACACTTATACTCATAAGCTCATACTCTAATACTCTTATACACTTATATATTATATTCTTATATATATATTATTATACACTTGCACTCTTATACTCTTATACTGATCTACTGATCTACTACTATTTATTATCTATTACTAGTCATTCTTATACTTATTTCAATACTTGTACTCAGACAGATCTACTACTATTTCTACTGCCATTGATCTACTACTATTTTCCACAAAAGTCATTGGCCTCATCTGTATAGACAAATCAAACATAAATGCGCTCTGACCGCCTTTCTTTCAATGCGCTCAATAGCCCGCTCTGTTCTGACCCAAATGGGGCGCTGCAAGTGGCCAACAGCTGTGACGATATATGGATATACACATATAGCTAGATAGATGGATAGATAGTTGCAACAACGGATTCCACTATGGCATTAGCGTGCCAGTCGACAGCACAAAGGAAACGGCTCATTGCATGTAATCAGCCAACTAAATTGTATTTCATAGATAACGAAAGCATATTTCGCATATGATGGCGATCGCAGCATTAAATTCAATTCAATTGGCGAGTGAGGGGGGAGGGGGATGGGGGATCTAGTCTATGGCAATTGCCTAACAACGGACACATGTTGTCAAGCTAATAAAATAATGCTCTGTCTCTCCTCGTTCTATGCCAACAATCTATTAAATGCAATTCGCAGCAGCTACTGCATCTGCATCGGCAACTGAATCTGGAGCTGGAGCTGAATCTATATCTTTTGCGCTAAGTGTGCTGGATGTGCGCACATAATGAATCACAATCGTCGTCAGTTAAGCTCGGCTTATCATTAATCAAATTAGCTGCACCAACAACAACAAAGCACTTGCTGCCTGCTCTAGCTGCTGCTCTGCTGCACAGTGGGTGCTCATCATCATTAATATGAGAGAAAAAAAAAAACGATTCTATTTGGGCTTCGACAAAATGGAGCGGCAAATGTACTCGGAATGTGAATTAAAGCGTAAAATTAAAACGAATTGCCAGAAACTGGTTTTGGATCAGATTCAATTTTCTTTTTCCAATTTTTCCAATTTTGATTTAGTTTTAAAGAGTTTTGATTTTATGTGATAAAGAAATAAATGAAAAAAAAGTGTAATTAATTAAATTTGTGTTACATTAATATGATATTCTATATAAAAATATTGGGACCATTATAAGAATATTATTTACAAAAATAAATAAATAAAAATAAAAAAACTATATATATTTATAATTAGCCTTCCATAATATTATTATAATATTATATATAAGAATATATCGACTAGTTGGCATAATAATAATAATATATAAAAGAAAGATTATAATATATAAAAAAAAAACTTTTTTTTAAATAAACAAAGTACTTATAATTGACCTAGTATAATATTATTATAATGTGAAGAATATTGCGACTATTTGACATTAGTTCTACAGGCAGATAGCAGCAGATTGCGATATTCGAATTACGTTTCGCAACTCTTCCACTTTCTATTTACTAAAATTTTATGTTCCACACCAATTAAATATTTTATATTATTTTTTATTATTTATTATTTATTTCTAGTTCTTAACTATAAGACAAAAATCGTATCGTCAATTTTATTTACTTAAAATTCCCAATTAGCTTTCAACCACTGTGCGCACAGCCAGCCCACATTTACAGCAGCCGTGTGCTTGAAACTAGCTTTTTGTGTAATTTATCATATGCGTATTCTATGCGGAGTATTCGAGTATCAAGAATCCAGAATCCGTTGCCTTTTAATACTGTCACACACACACACACACACACACACACTCTCAGAGCGTGTGTGTCGGTCGTGTTTGCTCCTCTGCCTTTTATAATGCATTTATGCTGCAATTTGTTTGAATTAGCGCTCGGATCGTGAGCGGTTAGCGCGACTCTTGTCGCTTTATTTGGGGCGTGTGCGAGTCTTCCAGTATCAGTATCTGTATCCGTATCTCCGTGTCACTGTAGCTGTAAGTGTAGCTCTATCTCCATTTGTATCTGTCTCTATATATTTGAGCATCTGTATCTGTGTTTACCTATTTGCATTGCTGCATCTGCATCTGTATCTGTATCTCGATTCGTATAGGTGGATGCATCTGTATCTGTGTGCTTATTTGTATCTGCATCTCGGGTTTTATCTCTCTCTGCAGCAGTTTCTATATCTTTGGATCTGTATCTATTTGCATCTCTTATCTGTAATTCTCTGGTTTTCCAGGTATCTACAACTATATATCTGAATCTTTATACCTCTATATATATATATATATATATATATATGTATCTATACATCTCTATCTACATATTTATAAAGATCTAGATCTATATATCTATGCATCAATATCTATATCTGTATCTATATGTGATACAGATATATAGATACAGATACAGATGTATCTAGATATCGATATATAGATACAGATACAGATGTATCTATATATCTGTATCTATGTATCTTTATCTATATACCTGCATCTATATCTCTATATTTGTATCTGTATCTATATATCTGTTCCTATATATATGTATCTATATCTATATATCTTTATATGTATCTATATATGATATAGATATATAGATACAGATACAGATGTATCTAGATATAGATACAGATACATATGTATCTATATATCTGTATCTATGTATCTTTATCTCTATCTAAATATCTTAATCTATATACCTGCATCTATATCTCTATATCTGTATCTGTATCTATATATCTGGTGCTATAGATGTATCTTTATCTATATAGTTCTATATATAGTTCTATTTGTATGCAGATCTATATATATCTATATCTGTACGCATGTATATGTATATCTATACTCCTTCATTTATATTTTCCCACCTGTATCTATAGCCTCTCTGCAGCTCTTGCTCTATCCAGGCCCGCATCTGTATCTCTATTTGTATCAATTTCTATGCTTATTAAAGCATATCTGACACATCTTGGACTGCATCTATTAAAACTATTATGCAAGCCACTAAGCAGTCTGCTTAAAGTAAAAGTAGCAGCCCAGCCCAGCCCAGGCCAGCACAGCTCAGCTCAGCTGAGTTCGGCCCGTTGCAACAGCCAACCGAAAACTTCCGGGTAAAGAGATCGCTTTGTCTCGATTGTCTTGCCCAAAAGTTTTCTCACTCTTTGAATGTGACTTACAGCAGTGCAGCGCTTATCTGCCTCTTATCTCTGGGGCGACATGTTAATATTTGCATCGGTGGCTGTTATGGGTGTTTATTATGTTGTCGTTGTTACCAACTGATAACCCGAACTGCTGCACACCTTCACCGCAGCCAGGTGAGATGTGAGCCGCTGATGATGCCTTTCAGTCTGCCAACTGTCTCGCTTTGATAATTGCACTTGGACTGCATTTGTAATTCAATGAACTGCCTTTGTTTATGGTTATTGTTGTTTGTTGTTGTCTTTGGCCATTTCTCTCGCATTCCATAAATGCTCAGACTGCAGCTGAAACCCAGGCAGCAGCAAGTGGGGATACTCCACTCTGGCTCAACGTTGATTTCAAGTTTATTTGTAAAATAATTTGATTGCTCAGGGTTTTTTGATTCAGCAATAACTACTATTATATATCATTTATTTTAAGACTTGATTCATTTTCTATCTGTGTCACCTGATTGTCAATGGACCAAAGTCTTTAAGTTCTACTTCGAGCAGCAGTTCCGTTTCCTCAAAGGAAACCTCTAAATACCGTGGCATTGTGTCAGCTGAGCTGGCAAATATTATTTTTCCTACCTTTCTCTTCTAAATCTGTTTTCAATCTGTTCAATTGCAATTACTCAGAGTATCAATGCAATCAAAGTCAATTTTAATTGAAGCTGCAGCTGCAGCTGCGGCGGGTCTGTGCCAGTGACTGTCATGTTTGCTTATGCAAATATTTATGAATATCAATATAAAGATAAATACACTGATGGATCAGCTCATACTATATGGAGATAAAGATATAGACAGATGGATAGGTAGTTGAATATATGTATTATAGCTATATAGTTAGCTACAAAGATAGTTAGAGACGTAGATATCTAGATAAATAATTTCCCGAAAATTATATATGTTTGATCTTATCTGTGTATAAGTATTTAATATTTATTATATGTGTATATGAATGATATAGGCATATGGGCATGAAAATCCAATATCATAGAAATCATCTCTCAAATAAAATTTGGTATTCAACAGTTTCACATGGTGAAAATTTACTTTAATACACAACTTTCATTAGGCTGTAGGCTTGAGGTCATTTAATTCTTAATTATTGGTTACTAAAAAAAATAATAAAATAAAATAAAAGTCGAGAAAGTGAGCAGGTTTGACTATATCAAAAAAAAGCTTCTCGGTTCTATCATCTATCTATAGCATAGCTTTGCAACTCAATCAGTTGAGAATTATATGGTTAAAGCTATTCAAAAGAGATATAAAGCGGATGTAGCCAACATTTTCTGCGAGTGTAATATAATTTTACAAGATAAATATAAATAGAAATTGTAGATTTTTAAAAAAATGTCTAATAAAAATTGTAGAAGCTAAAAAATGTTTAAACAAATCAGATATGAGAAGGTACAAGAACGTTTTCCCAATTAATCAGATATATGACATATGGCAAACATATATGATATCTATGGAAAGAGCATTTAGTATTCAGCATGTACATTTTAAGCAGTGTAAGATTCTTGTTTTATAATGACTGTCCCCCTAGAGCAATGAAAATGTGCTTAGTATTTGAGTTGAGGTGTAAAACAGTTTCAGACTTTCGCCGCGCAGCCCAGAAAAGATTTGAACAATATTTTATTTATAATCATTTTTGTGTGTTAACTCTCACTTAAAGGTGATTAAAGAAGCGCTGTAAAAATATGTTTAATGGTCGAAAAATGTGCGCTAATTATGCAAATTGAGCAACAGCAAAAAAAAAGCAACAAGTGTTTGCCTCGAGGCGAATCGAATGATTTGCTTGTCGAAGTAGCCAAAGCTGTTGCTGAATCTGAAGCTGCTGCTGTAGCTCTAGCTGAAGCGTGCCACAGAACTGGGCTCTATTGATATTGAGGTAAGGAGAGCGCAGTTATAACAATTCTAGCTAACGTTTTTTTGCGTTTTGACTTTCTTTTGTATCTGATCGATACACTCGCAGCAGTGGGTCAATTCGCTATGCTCTACTCTCGCTGGCTGCGCAATCAATTTTGCTAACAGACGTTGTTACTGTGTTCTGTTCTTGGACTTGATATGCTCCACACGTAGCACGTCCCGCTACAGAGCTTTGACTCACTGTTGTTGCCATGATAATGAGCATTTCTCTAGTTACTTTTGTTGCTTTCTATGTACTCGACTCGAGTCAACGCGACTCGCGTTGACTTTGCGAGTTTTTAATTAATTTTTAATACACTCGCGCGCACACATTTCATTGACTCTCTCAGCTGGGCCGGCTACCTCGACAGCTACCTCGGCGCATTCATTATTAATTTTCCTTCATCATTTTTGTTTCTTTACTTACTTATTTTTTTTTTTTTTTTTGGGTAACGTCCACGGGCCTTGCACGCCTTTTGCTGGAATGTGTGACCACGCCGGCCGAGGGGCCTCTGGCTCAGTTGCCTTTTGTCCAATTTGTTGCCTGGCCATCATCAAATTTTTTATTTTTTTTTTTTTACATATACAGACGTCGACAGTGGAGCTAAAGTTATAAAAACAAAAGATTGTTCATATTAATAATAATTTAATAATTCTTAAAAATTGAAGAATAATATATAAATAAAAATAATAATTCTCAAAAATTAAAAAAATATATTCATATAATTAATAATAATAATACCTAAAAATTAAAATATATATATATATATATATATATATATATATATATATATATATATATATATAAATAATAAATAATAATTCATACAATTTTGTTTAGTTTTGTGTTATGTTTTAAAAATTTAATCTAATTTTCTTACTTAATATTTTTCTATATTAAATTTACTTTCGACCCACTGTGCAAGTTTGTGATAAATGCAATATTTTTGTATGCGCTGCCAGTTAGCTGATATCAGTGTATACATACATGTATACGTACTCAGTATGTATGTCATATACATATACATACATAAAAGAATTAATAAATTGTAACATTAAATTGTTATGTTGGTCCGGTGGCCGCCCTGGGGGCGTAAGCGATTTGTCTTTGGTTAATTTCTGTTGCGCTGCTTCTTAAGCCTCGAAGTACCGCTAAGGCCGACTCAGATAGCTGCCCACAGGTCCTGGCCTCCATATATCAGACGTGTGTGTGTGTGGGCCCCCCCCAAAAAAAAGGAAAAATAAAAAAAATAAAATAATAAATGCAGACCTCTTCAGTTGGGGCTAATAAAGTAATTAAAGTCATGACACCGCATGATTTTTTATGGCTAAGAATCAGTTTTTTAGGTCTGAGTGAGTTTTTAAGCTGGTGAGTGGAGAGTTAACTGAATAATGTAAAAGTCACATAATTTATTTATTTTTTTTTTATGTAAATTTATGATGTGTATAAGAGTGTTTCAAATCGCTAGCTAGAGTTTGGGGATATATGTATATATTTTATATAAATATTTTCAAAATGTATATATTATATATATGTATTATTATTCATATTCATATTCCATATTCACAAATATTTTCAAATATTTTTTGACATTTTTTTGTATTTTTTTGTAAATTCCTTTTTGCTACTTTCATAATTAATTCGCGCTTGTTAGTTAGCAATAATAATTTTCACTTCATTTTCGTTGGCTGCCAATGCATTTATTAAGTTGCCTCTGTGCTCTTCGCAGCGAAAGCTCAGGCAAAAAGTTGTAATTCATAATCATGTCTTGGTTTTATTATTGTTTTGTGGCTTTTAAATGGGTTTTAAATATGCAATTGTTATTTTTTTTTTGTTTTTGTTTTTGTTTTACAGGCGGCGGCTTATACTTATTTTGCGTTAAATGTTTTACTTTCGCTCTTGTTTTAATTGCCGCCTGCTCAAGATAATCATCTTGCGAGTATATGATAATGACGTTGGTTATTTATGATGCGCAGTCACATTACCAAATTCTCTCAGCTTTAGCTGCCGCTTCTTCTTCTTCGTCTTCTTTAGCTGTTGCTGCTGCCCAGCTAATGGTCACGTTAATGCGACCACAACGAGCGTGTGAACTTCATTACAAAATAACAAAGAAACGAGAAAAGCGGAAAAAAGCTCACGTGTTGCATAGTTGTTGCGTTTTACCTGTTAGAGTTAGCCAGGTGAAATAGCTGGAAGCCGCTGGGCGAGGTCAAGTTCGTTTGCAAATACTTTTAAGGTGTCAATTGCTAAAAGCAATATTAATAACTGTGGGTAAATTGAAATATTATGTAATGCAAATCTAGCTTTATATATGTGTAATTAGATAAGTGATAGACTGATTAAAAAAAAATTAAATTAATAAATTTAAAATTATTATTTATAATAATAGAAATGTATAAAAATAATTTAAATTATTAGTAAATAAAAAAAGATTAAAAATAAATAATGTATAATTTAATATATTATATATTTCTGATAAAGCTCAATATATTATATATTGAAGTTCACTCTGAACGTTCAGTGTTGACAGATTGGAGTTAGCCAATAATTATGATTTATTCATTTCACTAGCAGTTTCTGCTTAAATTTGGTTTGCTTTTGAGTAATATTTTGTATACCCTATACATAAGAGGTAACAGGGTATAATGATTTTATGAAAAAAATGTGTAACATGCTGAAAATTTGGCTAAAAGTATATGTATATATATATGCTTGAACCAGCTTATCTTGCCCTATTCATATATCCATCTCGCTCTCTCTGTATAAGCGCGTCGCACGAAAGTATAAGATCTTCAGAGTTCTATGTAGGTCTTTCTAATGGACGCGTAGATTGGCATTATTTTATTTATAATTGAAAATATTAAAATAAAGCATATATCGGGTGTTGCCGAATTTGGTATGTTCCTTAAACTAAACTACACTACATATAAAGCTCTACACTTGCTGCAGACCTTTACGCTTAAGATCTCATTTCTTAAGGGCACATCATGACATTCAGGGTATCTGCTAGTCGAGCACTCTCTTTGCTCATTACCCAATTGTGCTGCTGCAACACGTTGCTTCTCGCTACTTGATGCTCCAGAAAATGTTTCCATTTAATTGCAATGCTAGTCGCTGGCTTTGTTTCCCCCGCGGCTTAATTGCAGCTGTCAGCATTTGCAGGTAAACGTAACGCGTAAGTTGAATACATTTTCAGCAATCGCCGTATGAACGAAAAAACAAAACTGTTTAATTTCTGTGGCCAGTTCGTTGAGTTAGTGACTTCTGCTGCTTCTCTGGCTGGCAATTGGGTCAGCAGAATGATGACAAGGAAATGTGTTAATGATAGTGAATGGCGTAATTAACCAGAAATTTTTCTCTTTACGTTTTAAATGCGAATCGCATGCCCGAAAACGTATTTATATGACGGTATCTTCTTTTCCACTGAGCAATGCGAGAGCAACTAGAGGAAATTACAGGAATACGTGACATAGTAGGAGCGGTCAAGGAGATCGGAAAAGTGCACCGAGTTAAATGCTACTACTTGTGAATGAAGGGGAATATCATTAAAGAAATTAGTTATAAGTAAACAAAATTGTATATAAAAAAATAAATATAAATATATAAATAGAAAACATTTTAATATTTAAAAAAAATGTAAAAGTAAATAAAATAATAATATATAAATTTTATAATGAAATGAAAAAGAAATTATAAGTAAATAAAAATATGAACAAAATAAATTATCAATTTAATTTAAAAATTATAAAAAATTAATATAAAATGTATAAATATTATATATTAAAAAACTATATTATATTTGAAATTTTCAGATTAATTCTATATTATTTTCAACATTAATTTTTTTTTTACCAACTTTTAGATTTCTAGAATTCGATTGAAAATAAATTTAGGCACAAATAAAATTGTACTTCATTAGGCACATATTCAAATTAATTTTGTATTTATCTAGAAAATTCTTTGGAATTGTAGAAATTCTTTATATATTTTCAAATCATATTTCATAATTTAAGTGAGCTTTTTTTCGACACAAGACAGTTTTATTGATATTTACCTTAAGGCGTCACACTATGGTTTCTTTTTTCCCTGTATATAAATTTAATAATAACAGTTACAAATTATTCGGGGGCCCGCGGCGCGAAACCCATTCAAAAATCATCAACAAATTAATGTCAAAATAATAACAAATTAACTGCGGATATATGCACGGGCACACACTGAGATAACTCTATGGATATACATATATGTATGTAAATATATATAACGAGCAAACACACACACACACACACACACAACAGAAATATGACAGTTGACAAACGGTAAAAAAAATGTGGCCAACAGCAGCAGCAACAATAACAACAAACTACAAACAACATTAGCCTCAGCTAAGCTTGACTTTATGACGTTGACAACTTTGAAAGGCGTCAACTTTTAAGGCAGCGTGTGTTGTTGTGTTTGCAGTTGCTGCTATTAATGTTAACGGTTAATTGATGAATGTTAATGCTACTGTTATTGTTAATGTTAATGGGTTTCCCAGAAAGCTCAGCTCAGGTCAAAAAGGGAGCTGCCAAGTCAATATGTTTAGCCCCGGGAATTAAAACTGGAACTGGAACTGAAACTGAAACTGGAACTGAAACTGGAACTGAATTTGTTCAAGGCGCGTGTCAAGATGCGATGATAAATGAAACAAATGTCAGGGCAATTGTTAAAAGTAGTGTTGGGGCATGTGTTTGGGTTGTTAAATTGTCAGTTAAGAACTTATTTAAGATTAATTATTTGAGGAGTTGGTAGAGCAACAGGTGAGGGATTTTAATAATTTATGGCTATCCTGAGGTGGAACTGCCATATGCAGACTGGTCCCAAAATCTGTAAACAATAGAATCAGTGAGGGTATTTCACAGTCGAGCCACTACAATTTTGACTCCAATTTCACGTAGCCTTACCTACGTATGTTGAGCATTTTTCGTTGGCTACCTTCCTGACCATTCAGCATAGTTAATCACATATCCATGCATTTTGGGAGCCACTAAACTGTTGGCTTTGCTCTGCGCAATCATCCTTAATTGAACGGAAGTACATAGATTCGCTTCAGCTTTGAACAACTCTTTCCGCGAGGCATCAATCAAGTTGCGCGCGTCTATAGAATTTATATGCTTGACTCATCATTGGAGTGGGTTGGGTTTGGACTGGACGTGGACTGGGGTTTACTTGGCTTTCCTCAATATTTGTTTGGCTTGTGCGACGCGCTTCCGCTGTCCGGCGTTCGATTGCTAAGCCAGTCAAATAGTCAAATCTTTACACAAAGAGACTAGCTCGTGGCACATCGAACATATCGTCAGCCTTTCGAAGCCAAGTGCAAGCCGCAATCAAGTCGCGTTTCCGCTGGCAGACCCCAAAAAAGGCATTGAGCAATTATTGCTGTGGCTATGAAAAGCAAAAGCAAAAGCAAAAAGCAAAAAGCAATAGCAGCAGCAGCAGCAGCAGCACCAGCAGAGCCAACAGCAATAACGACAACAACATTGTGTTTATATTGCGCCCACTAATATCCATGGGCCGGTCTCTTGTGAAAGGCAAAGACCGGTCAATAGCAGCAATAACAAATACAACATACAAGTTGTAACAGACAACAACAACAACAACAACAACATGCAACTTGAAATTGTCAACACTGCAGCACTTGCCGCATAGCCACGACTCGAACATCAAACCTCAATGCCTTCCGCGGCGAGAGGTCTACGGCCTGCGAATGCGTCTATGACTCTTGTGACTCGAATTGGGATTTGGTTTGGGCTTTGCCACGGGGACTTCCAGCTGCGTAGACAGCGCGCAGACATCGCCAGCAATTTCTGTTTGCACTTCTCCCAAAAGAAAAACAGCAAAGCGAAAAGTGGAACTTAGTTCGAGTCGCTGCACGCATACGCTGCAACCTGATCGTGCAACTAGTTAGATCAACTAACTAAGAAAGCGAACTAAAATTAAAACTAGTAGCAATTGCAAATGAAATTCACTTTGGATGTAGAAAAAAGACAAAAGCCTAAAAATAATATGAATACAATTTTAATTAATTTTAAAAGCATAATCGTATAGCATTTTAGATATATTTCATATACAACATTCTTAAAGATGTTTTTTTTTCTTTAATAAATATTTTCAATTTATTGTATACCTGAAACAAATTTTAAAAATTTGTTTATACTTTTTTTTTAATTTTTTAAAAGAAATATTTTATGTTCATAGATAAATATATATATTTTTTTTAAATATTTGCAAGCATATTTAATTACAAAACTTAAAACATTCATAAATATTTTTATTTATAAAAAAAATTTATTTGTAATTTAATTTAATTTAATTTTGTACAATTTACAATAGTTAAAATCTGAAATGTAATATTTTAATTATTTAAATATAAAATATATTATTTAAATATATATAAGAATTAAATAATATATCTAAATAATTTATACATCATATAGTCTTAGGAAGACATAGACATGAAAATATTCTGTAATCTCTGCAATCTCACATTATTCTTGCCTAAGAGCAACATAAGTGCAAACTGAAACAAATAGTCAATATACCCTGCCACAGGCTATCAAGAAATCATTGCAGTTTTTGGTGGCGTCTTTTTATTATTTTTTATATTTTTTTGTTTTTGGCATGCGCCGCGTGAAAAACGAAATGAAAAGTTGTCGATGGTTGTTGCTGGCGTTGTCGATGCTGCCGTTTGCTGCTGCTGCTGTTGTTGTTGTTGTTGGTGTTGTTGTTGTCGATGTTGCAGCCGTGGCCAGCTTGCCGGCTTGCGCTGAAGGCTGCAATGCCAGCAAAAAGCATTTGAAAATGGAAAGTCGTTGTTGCTGCTGTTTGCCGTCTTTGCAGTTGTTGTTGTTGTTGATTTCGTTGATTTTTCGGCTGGGCAGCAACCGGTTGCATTTGCCAACATTAGAGCAAATGCAATAAGCTGTAGCCGTTGCTTGTTGCTGTTGCTGTTGCCGTCGCTTGTTCCTATTGCTGCCATTGCATATTTGTATTATTTTTATTAGTTTTAGATTTATTATTTGTGTATCTTTGGCGGTTTCGCTGCTAATTGGCTGCCAAAGTGCAGTATGAAATAGGAAAACTCCAAAATTAGAACGCTGCAATTGCCAGCTGTGCGATACTCTGTTAAGGCACTGTTACTGCACTGTTAAGACAGTAACTGAGAAGCTAACTTCTCGCTTGAGATATTTTAATATTTAATAATGTATAATAAAATATGAATATTATATATATATTCATTGTCCTCTCTTTCATGTCTAACTATTTTCGCTCTCTCTCTATCTATATATTCCTTTTCCTCTCGGTTTTATTCTTTAGCTATGTTCTACCTCTCTATCTCTCGCCCTTTATCTACTCCTTAGACTATCATCTCTCACTCTCCCTTTTCCTCATTCACTCTATGCATACCTAAAGAACCATTTCTCACTTTCGCCCATAAACCAATATACCCTTTTCCCCCAAACTTGTAAATAGCATATGAAAAATGTTGTAAGTGCCCGTTAGAAAATTTTTATTGCAAATCTTTGAGATACCATGAAAAACCTGTAAACTATTTCTGTATGTGTGTGTGTGTGTGCTTGACAGCTCTTATGAAAGCGAAAGTATGAAATTTGTACTTCGGAAAAAAAGCGAAACCCCCTCAACTATAATAAAATACAGCAAGAGAAACAAAAACAAGCGACTGCCTGGCAAGTGGTCCATAAAGAGCTGTCATTAAGCCGTGGAGACCCGTAAATAGAAATTCGCAACTCTCCGCTGATGTTATATAAGCAAAGCGCCATAAACCAACTCTGACTTATGGCGCTATTCAAATCGCTAATTCATAATTTGAGAAACCGATCAACTGATTTATGCACTGCAGACATATATAGTATATATATAGTATATATGTATGCAACTGGCGTTACTTTTATGGCAAACAATGGGCGCGCTTAATTTGAGAGCTTGAATAGTTCGATTTTATAATTAATGTTGAAATAGTTGTCAAGTTTTTTGAAGTTGATATTAAGCTGAGATGAATTTCATTTTTATTGAGAAAAACTTAAATCTGTATTAAATAATTAATTTTTTTTATCTATAATTATTTGGTTCTAATAATTTTTAAACTCTTTGTTTAAAATAGCAAAATATGGGAAATATTTTTTTTATTTGATGATAAAACAAGAATTTATTTATTTTATTTTTAATAAAACATCATTTTAGGTGTTTTATTAATAAAACAACAATTTAAGCCTTAAGCTGTTGACCGTGAAAGATTTTGTTTTTGTTATTAAATCAAGTTCGTTTTGGCATACAGGAAATTTGAGATTTATTGAATGTTATTGTTATATGCAGAGTGGGCTTATTTTTAATATGAACAATAGAAGAGGCTAACTAAGCAATTATAATTAATAAATAATTTTAAAATATTATAGTAATAATTAAAAAATAATTTTGAAATAAAATAATAATAATTAATAAATAATTAAAATAATAATAATTAAAAAATAAAATGCATTAGATTCAAGCTGCTGGAGATGTATTCCTAGGGATAAAGTATGTTTATTGTATTAAAAGAACTTTTCAAGCAGCTTCAGCGGAACTGTTTATATGAAAAACCAACCAAAATATGTTCTAGAATAACTCTTTGGTATCCATGGAACTTTTGAGTATACATAAAAATTAAAAATCATATACTCTATACATATCTATATCTATCTCAATCTCAATCTCAATCTTAATCTCCATATTTGTCTATATCTATATCCAAAATCCAAAAAGGGCAATTTCAACATATTCATCCACCCACAACTTGAAATACTTCGCAACTCTTGCACGCACTTTCATTCGCTAAATATTTTCACTTGCGCATCTTCGCAAAACACTTATCGATAAAAGTATACGCCTACATAGATAACTCTACATATATGTAACTATAAACAGTTACACACACAGGCGCAGCTGTAGATGATTTAAGTGCTTAGACAGCTTATTCACTTGAGCATTCGGTTTAATTCATGAGTATTACGCGTATTTCTCTCAATCATGACGATTTTGCTGTTAAATGATTTTTTTCTTAACTTTCACTCGCAAGAGAGAGAGAGAGAGAGAGGGAGGCGTCGCGCCTCGCCTGTCCGTCTACCTGTTTATCGATAGACAACATTAATTAAAACATTATATTCACATTATTAATTCAGTCGATTTTTGCCGTTTGATGTGGCGGCAGCTGCTTCTGCTTCTGCTTCGTTTCCAGGCAATTCATGGTGTGAACATTGGCTTTACAACTGCATGAATTTCTATGAATTTTTTTACGTTAATTTTCGCACTTGGCAATGACGCCGTTTGCTAGGTTTACGGCTAACGGGTTTCTGCTGGTATGGGAAATGGTGAAAAGCACTAAGGAAAAGCGACAAATGCAGACAATAGTCAAGTGAACAATCCAACAAATAAAGAAACAACCAACATTAACTACAGTTACCCATATATAAAACTTAACCTTCAGTTTCCGTATAAAACTTTTCCGTTTTACGAACTGTTAAATTATATAATTCGCATTGCATTTGATTAATGGCATTAGGAAATGATAACTAAATAAGCCAGAGCTATTTTTAACTCTTCAAATATTATATTTAGTTTTTTAAAATATAACAAAAAATTAGTAAATAAATTGGTGTATGATTATTTATACGATCGTAAAAAAAACTAATACGATAACAAATATATATAGACTAGCTACAATTAATAGAGTATTTCCTCTATTTTTTTAAACAAAAATTTCGCTTAAATCATGCTGAAAAATATTGGAGAATTTTTTAAAATAACAAAAAAATTAGCTTCTGTTCCATCTGTTCTAATATTCTTATTTTAATATTTATATTGTTTATTTCTTAAACGTTTTATACATATAATATAAAACTTTTTGATATATATATATATTTTCTTATATGTATAAAAAATTTAAAAATAAAAAAAAAATAGATATTATATTAGAAGATATTTTTATTTTTTAATAATTCTCAAATGAGTTTTACAAATATTTGAATTATATTATTCACGGGGTTTTAATGCCTGCAACAGTTGCAAATCGTGGAAAATTCATCTCAAATTGTAAAAGAATTTTCTTTTCCTTAGAGTTTTTTTTTGTCTATTTGCAATTGCTTTTGGCCACATTTGCTATGAGCACACATAAATCAGAAAAGTTCATTAAGACAACTGCCAAAATCTATGAATATAAATCTAAATGCAACGTCCAATCGCCGCCTCATGCGCCTCCTTGTTAAAGCCAATGCCAACTACGTGACGACCCCATGTGCTGAAATTATAGCAAAAGTGCAGAAACAACGGCAACTGGCAGCAGGTAAACTGGCCAACTGGGCAACTGGGCAACTGGCAACTGGCAACTGGCACCTGGCAGTTGGCAGCCAGCGAAATAAATAACTCAATTTAGGAAAAAGTGTTAACTTGAAATTTACCAATAAATCAATGGAGAGGCCGGGGCATGGCCAGGCATGGCACCTTGTGATTAGCAGCCGAACCTGGCCCAAACCTGGCGATTGCTAATCTCCAGCAACTGCTTAAACGCTCAGTTTTGAAAAGCGGAAGACTTTTCAATAAGCTAACAACAAAACCGCAACCAAACTTCAAGATTGGGCAGCCGTCACTTGGGGCTGACAGACAATAAACTCTGTGATTTTTTTCTCTCTGCCTGAGTTTTTATTTCCTCCTCCTCCTACTCCGCCTGCTTTGTGGCCAGCAGCATTTAGCCTGCTCTTGTTGTTGTTTTGTTTTATTTTAATTTGCTGTTTCTGTGCTGTCCAAATAATTTGGCTCACTTCACGCCTGTCAGAGACGCGAAACGCAGATCTTTATCGCGCATCACAAGCCGCCCGCTCCATGATTTTGCAAATAAACTTCAATTAAATTTTGATTGAAATGAATGTAATTGTCCAAGTTGTCAGAGATGTCAACGTTGCTGCTATAGCGGAGCGGAGGGGAGCGGAGGCAGCCTGGCTTCATTTAAATAACTGTTCAGCCCTTGCCCACTGTTATACTGTTATACTCGTGTTTCGCGCTCACATATGCGTAGCTTGACGCCGACCGATTCGGATTCTGGTTATGCAAATTGCCCTTGACATGCTGGCTCAGTTGTATTATAGTCGTGTATGTCTAGACGGATTCCGAGTTTAATGCGACTCGTATCTATGACATATCTTTCGACATATGCTAGTTCAGAACTGTTATACTCGAGTATGTCTTAAGTGATTCTGATGCTAGTTAGGAAGTTAAATATTGATTCCTGGTGCAAATTTCCTGAAAAGAATATAGATCAGATAACAATTTGAATGCTAAAAGTGTTATACTGTTATACATGTATACATGTATATAAAGTTTAAATGATTCCTATTTGAATTCTGATTCCGTTTGCAATTTCCCTGAAAAGAATATGGATCAGATTTTGATTTGAATTCAAGAAGTGCTATAATTATAGAGTATAACAATTTGGAACTAGTTTGTGCAATTGGCAATAAGGAACCAGAATTTAAATAGGAATGAATTAAATTATTTAGAGAAGTTTCTATGTATAACAGTACAACAACTGTGTTAATACATACCTATTCTGGTTCCTTATTGCCAATTGTTTGACACACTAGTTCCAAACTGTTATACTCAAGTATCTTGGTTCCGATACACAAGTGCTATATATTCACGTACATCTGAACTGATTCCGATTCGGATGCCCGTTCTGCTGGCTCTGGTTCGTTACCAGCGAGTGTGCCAATATGATATAAGTATATGTAGTATATATGTTTATTTTCGTATATATATATATATATATATATATATATATAACTTAAATCCAACCGGTTCTTGGCTTCTCGATATTATTATGCTGTAACCGGTTTGCGTGCCGCTTATATATATATATATATATCTTTTTTTTTTTAATTTTATTCTCTGCGTTTAAAATATTTTGTTTTTGTGTTTTTTGTATTTTGTGAAATATTTTGTTTGCATTTTAAGCGCATTTGACACACAGGCGCGGAGTTTGGTTCAAAGTTCCGCTGGCCAGTTCATCTGCACAGATTCGTTAACTGTAAAAACTGTATCTCTCTCTCTTTTTGTCTTAAGCTCGTGCGCTCATTTCGTATGGCAAATTTGGTATAACGGGCCGGCGGGCGATTCGTTCAGTCTTTTGTTTGATTACAGCACAAACGTTTCACGCTCTCGATAAATTGTGTAAACTCGTCTATTGTCTTTGGCTTATTGAGCAGGTGCCGCAGGCATTAGCATAATGCAAATCGATTCGATTCGAAACTTGGCTAATATGCAGGAGAATTGTTTAAAAATACCTTTTAGTAGTAGTCAAGTAGAGCTTAAGGTATGCAAATTCTGCAAATATATTTTATAATCAATTATTTCTTCTCTTTTTCAGTCTTTGCTATGCTCTTGGACTCTGGATATTATAATCGCCTGAGAAGTAAGCTAAACATTTGCTAATTCACTCAAGAGAACCTTTATTTATTCTTGCGTTTGTTTATGAAGCAATTAAAATAACATTTTAAGCCAATCAAACAATTGTTAATATTTGATTTCACTTAGCGGGCAGCAAATAAATAGCAAAAAATCCGTTTGCCTTCCGCATTTGGGACAAGTTTCATGAGCTGCAATGGGGAAGACTTCAGATGTGGCAAATATGATCAATAAACTTGGCTTAATGATTGGCGGAAATATTTGATTTGGCCAAAATATTTGACTGTTAGCTTGAGCCTGTTATACGAGCTGAGTTTTTGGTTTTTAGTTGATGTCTGTCATGCTCCAGTTGCAGCTAAATGAAATTATCAAAGCTTGAATGGCTAGGGACAACTGAGATGACTTTCCAAACTCTCTTTGCCCCCTCCACTTGACTCTTGCCTTAGCTGTTCTGCTGCTGCTGCTGCTGGTGCTGCTGCTGCCCCTCCCTCTCCATTACTTGTGGTTCTGCTCGAATGCACATAAACAACTGGGGCCAGTTGAACGTGTTGGTTATTAAAACCTGAGAAAACTTGACAAATGACAAATTTAGCAAAAAATAAAAGAAAAGCATAGAAAATGTAAAAGCGCGAAGCAACGGCGAACGTTTAAAGCGACTGGAAAATTGCTGCTAACAAAAAGCGAAAGAAAAGTGAAAATCTACGAAAATTAAATCGATAAGTGTTGAAAAAATTTAATAAAAAAACGATCATTATTATTAAATCAAGCTTGAAATGGGAGTCGAGTGAAATCGATAATTATTTTTCGAATTTTTATATAGGGAATTGAGACTGAGTGGAATGGAATTGGGTATGGAGGGTGTTGGATATGATAATGATAGCGCAAACTATATATATATATATATACTTATATTATTATATACATATAATTTCTCTTCTATATCCATATCCATAATCATAACTGAACAGTTGCCATGAAGCAGTTTTTACCCTTTTACAACTTTTTCTCCACCCTACACTGACTTTTGCTTTTATTTTCCATATGATAAAAGGTTCCAACCAAAATATCTATTTTTCTGAAAATTTCAACAATTTTTTAAAGTTAAAAAAAATGTTGTAAAAATACATTTTTTTTTAAATTTAAAAAAATATTTTACAAATTTAAATATTTTTCTTTTTTTAATTTTTCCAAAAAACATTACATTTTTTTAATTAAAAAAAATTTCTCTTGAACTAGAAAAACGCGTTAATTTCGTGTTAGTTAGAATAGCTTGAAAACCTGAACAGATATTTATATTTTATTCTAGTTTCAGATTCTACTTAGACTAAGTTGGTTAAAGGTTAAAAGTTTAAGTTAAACATAAAAAAAAATTGCATTACAAAAAATGCATTTAAAAAAAATTGCATAAAAAAAATAAATAAATTTTTTTTATTCACATTTAGCATGTCAGAGAAACCCTTTTAAAACCTGTACTCATACTTTTGTGGCCATAAATTTCTTGAAATTTTTGGCCATATGACAGAAATTTCTATTTGTTATATTTTTTGCCGAAGAAACTTTCATGATGCAAGCGAGTACCTAAATATATATACCATTATTTAATTGATTGTAAACTATTTTGAAACAGACGTTGCCTCCTTCAGTCAATTACATAAATTTCCAGTCAATTGATAAAAATTCTCCCAAACTTGGCACAGTCAGCATTTCAGGTGGAGAATATGCTCTGATTAAGTGCTGCCTGCTGCCTGCTGCTGCTGCTGCTGCAGTCTTCTACCTTGTTTCATTGACTTTCATTTAACAAAAAAAGAAAAAAGGGACATTTAAATGGGATGAGTCAACAATTTTCATTCAGTATTCCTACCGTCCCGTGAGTCAAGTCGGCGAGTCGTCGAGTCGTGCGCAGACTTTCAACAAGCAAAACAAATGTCGAAAGAAATTAATTCTTAAATGATTTTGTTTTTTCTCTTTTCTGATTTTCGTGGACTTAAATAGCTCTTTAGTGTTCCTCTTTGCCTGCCCAGCTCTTTGTGGCACTATCATAATCATTATTTCGTAGCTATTTATCTTAGCCGTGCCGCGGGCCGACCTCAGTTCCATTCTCAATCATTATTTTGGCCAGCTTTATTGAAGTTCTCTGAATTTTCATTGTTTGCCACATGCTTTGTCTGATTTAGAATTTTTTGTTAATTTTTTTTTCTTTTTTTGCATTCATTTTTCTCTTTCTGTTGTCAACACAATTCAAGCAAATTGCCAATTGTTGTCCAACACCTTTTGTGTGGCTCGAACAAATTTGGTAAAATCATAAATAAATTTGTTACAGTTTTTTTTTATGATTATTTTTAGTGCGTGGCCCGCAGCTATAGTGAGAAATGCAAATCTCGCAGCTATTCGAATCGGAATTTATAGATCAGTGAACAAAGCTTTTAGTAGGCCTCTCACAGCACTCAATGTCCGCTGCTTGATTGTGTAAGCAGCTCAGCTAGGAAAATGTTCTAGACGACTTTCACACACACACGCACACTTGGGCTTAGATTGTATTGAATGAGCACTTTCTAAGCATCTCTTAAATATAGAAAATCATTGCGCCTGACGCAGGTATTCCCATTGTAGTGCATCACGTTCGCATTTTCCAAATCAAAATGGCTTTAATTAACAATTTATGCGCAGCCCGGTATTTAGTTATTATATATATGTATATATCTATATAGCGAGCCACGTCAAGCCCTCAATTTGATGCCTCATCATCATCATCATCATCGTCCGCTGGCCAGTCTTCACATCGATCGCCGGCTACTGTTGCCTGTTCTCTGCGCTGCGGTCTGTGCCGTTGTCAACCTAGCCGCCTCTGAACACCATTCTGTCCAGTCATGCTTAATTATTATGATTATCAATGTTTTATGCTCTATAATTGCCGTTGGCTGCCGTGACTTGGGTCTTCGCCTGGACGCGTCGGCAGCGTCCAGCCCCAAAAACTAGGCCGTCTGTCCCGGCCAGGCCAAAGTGTTTTAATTGTCGTCAAAGACTAAGTTCGAACTCTTCGTGTTTTATATTGAATTTGGTATTGGTTACGTATATGTTACGAATATGCTTATGCAATCGCTCTTGGCAATTATATTGAACATATCTAAGTCGCCTGACTAAAAGTCAGCTTAACACGAGCCAAGCACAGTGGCTGAGCCAAGTCGGAATGAATCCACTCAGCAAAAAAAATAACACTAAGCTACAAACTTAACCTGATTTTTGCTGTCGCTCAAGGCTTCTTAGGCACACTTTTTGCTTCATTAAAAATTGTCAAAGTCGGAAGTTATGTTGACATTTAAATTCAGTCTCAACTGTAAAACACAGCGTAAAAATTCGTATAAAAAATAAGCATAAAAACTGTGCCTTGAGCCAAATCGACTTAGTTTGCAAATTTAAGTGTTTTAGAAAAAGTTTTTTTTATTATTATAATATATATAAATAAACCAAATATATATATATTTATTAAAATACATATACATATATTGCAATTTTTGATTAAATAATGGAAGTATATATATTTATTAAAATACATAATTATAATTAACATTACAAATTTCACAATTTTTACCATTTTTTTTTTTAATATTTTAAAAATATATATACAACTTATTTTATCTGAAAATTTTTTAAATATAAAAAATTCAAATTTTATAATCGAAACGTGAACGCTTTGCGACCCTTGTGCTTATGTCATATATCTTTTTGAATATCATTATATGTAGATAACAAAAATTAGTTTGACCCTCAGCCTGATCTGGGACCGATCTGGGCCAGATCTGGCCTTTTAGCCAAATGTTCATGAAGATTCTTCTGAGTAACTACAAATCAAAATTGTTTTTGAATTAAAAAACTAGTTTTCCTAAAACCAAAACCGCAGACAAAGGAGGCAACTCAACTGCGCAGCTATTTTCAAAAAAAAAAAAAAAAAAACAAACAAAAAACCTTCATTAGCAAACTTTGTGAGCCTAAAACAAAACTTGTTAGAAACAAAATTGAAAATTAGTCTTAGTTTTATAAATAAATATAAAAAAGATATATATAAAGCCACTAATTTTATTATTATTTTTAAATGCTTAAAATATATAAAATATTTTGAAAATATTAAAAAAAAAAAAGAAATTCTTAAAGTATTAAAAAACGAAATTTTGTACATATTTAAATATTAAAAAACTAAATTTTAATTTTAAAAATCTTTAATCGAACCAAGTGCAACATTTAGTTGTAATATTTTAAAACTTGATTACACTTTAAATCAAATCGCAAAGGGATTCAGAACTTCGCAAAGTCGATCTGCATTACTCTATACTGCTTTATATGACCAGCTGAACATAGTTGGCATATTTTTCACTTTCTAACCACTGTGCGCACTGCCGCATTCAACTGGCAGACGCATCGCAATGCAGGCCAGTCAGGCAGTCAGGCAGTCAGGCAGTCAGCCGGTCAGCCAGTCAGTCGGCTCACAGCTAGGCTGGGCTCGACTAGTGTTGTTCTGTTAGCATGTCCAAGCGTCCATTCAGGTGTCCGGGCAGGCGTGCATTTAAATTTATTATGTAAGCCACACAGTCTATGCCACAAGCGAAGGCAAGCACTGGCCCCAGCCCGAGTGTCAGCCTCCCAGCCGCCCAGTTGGACAGTTGGACAGTTGGACAGTTGACCAGTCGCTCGGCTCTCATCCAACGCCACCGACGCTGTCGCAGCGTTTGTTGCTGCAATCTTTAAAAATCTCGCGTACTCATCAACAACATTTCAAAGTGAACGTACATCAAAGTGGATGCCAGAGCCAACTCCAAGCGCTGCCTGAACATGAAGGTGTATCATACAAAATCGCAAAAACTATCTAAACAGGAAACCCTGCAACAACAACCACAACAACAACAACAACAACTGCAAGTGGAGGAGGCTGTGGCGACGGCGGCAGCAACATTGAGAAAATTAAAACAAAACGTTGTCGTCTATGGCTATGCTCTAAGCTACCTCCGCCTGCCTGCCTGATCCTGTCCTCTGCTTAAGTAGATGTTGCTGCTGTTTTTTTTTTTTTTTATGTTGCTGCTGTTGCTACTGTGTTGCTGGCTGTGTCGGCTACTGTATGCTGTTTTGTTGCCTTAACACTTTGCACAAATATTATTGCTGCTGTGGCTGAAGCCGATGTTGCCTTTGGGCCACAGCCACAACAACCACAACAACAACGACAACATTTTTGATGGATTGCAGGTCTGTCGTGAGCAACGTCAAACGTTTGTGAAATGGCAGCTACTTTTTTGTTATACTTTTTTCGTTTCGGGGCCGCCTTTTTGGGCGGGTTTCATGTGGCGGCACAACCTGAGCAGACACAAGACACAAAAATTTGATCTCTTTGCACGTTTTGAAGGTCACTCAAAATGTTAGAAAACCAAAAGACCAGACGCAGACTCGCTCATTAACGACTGTAGGCTGTTTTTCAGTTGTTTTTTTTTTTTTTTTTTAGAGTTTTTTATAGTTTTTTATAGACCCACACTCACTTGAGTGCGCGCACTTTATGTAAGACTCGAAAAAAAAATCATAATCAAAATTGTTGAAGCGCAGACAGTGGCAACATTTTGTTTACTTTGCAGCTGTATCTGAAAAAAAATGTGGAAAATCTAAAATTGTTTGGGCGCGCCAGACAGCGAGCTGATAATAAAGCTGAGATGCGAGCCGTTGACATTGAGCAGCGCCTCAAATAGTGGCACACTTTCAGAGCAGAGGCGCTGCCAAAAAATCAAATATTTTAAAAAACGAAAGACTTAGGCAACGAACTTGATAATAAAAACTCGTTGCATGTTTGCTAAAGCAAATCATTTAGTCACGCCTCTGGCAGCTGCAGCTGCAGCTGCATTTGTTCATTAGCATCCAGATGAGAAATACTTTAATCACAATTATTGTACAAATAGAGAATAATTTCTTCTAATTTAGAAGGGAGTGTTACTGCAAGCGGCTGGGCCCTGCTCAGACTGAGATTTATTTCTGTATTATTTATATTATATATATTCCTTTATATGCTCATGCATCTAGCATTTTTATAAAAATATTTAAAAATTATTTTATTTAGGTTTTTTAAATTATTTAATATTTATTTTAAAGAGGTAAAGATAAACTTGACAGAAGAGTACCTTGTACCTCTAGTACTTTGATTAGTTGCAATTCCCTTAACATTAATGCATATAGATAATATCATTATAAACAAGTGAAATCACATATATAGTTAATTTAAATAAATTATAAATGCCTCACGTTAACAGTTACGAATACTTGCTTAAACATATAATTTATTAAAAAAGGAAAAAGTGTTATAAATAGAATCTGCATGGAGAGCAGCAGGTGCGACAGCTGCATAGCCGCTTAGAAGAAACAATCTGCAGCAACAGGTCTTGCAAATAATCACAATAATTTTCAACTCAAATGAAGCAACGAATTGTGTTGCAAGCAACAAGCAACAAGCAACAAAAAAAAAAAAATGTGGCACAAATGGAAAGAAGAAACAAACTCAACTGACATTGCAATTTGTGTGCAGACAAAGAGATGGAAAAAGTGTGTTAAGACAAACGGAAGTTGAGCCATAAATACAAATAAATATTTATGTAAATATGAATATATGCATCTATAACAAAGAAGATGCATGGAGAAACTATGGATTCTATGGAAGATGTATTATAGCTGTCAGAGGTTAGCTTATAAATATGCTGACATTATAACATCAAACTTATAGTTTAAGATATTGTTAGAAACAAACAAGATTTTTATACCAAATTATAATGCTAATTTAGAATTAATTATGACTCTAAGCCGCATATAATTAAAGATCTTTGTTGATAACAAATTGACATGCAATAGTCGGAATATAATATACGCTCAACATAATTCAATTAAAGGAAACTGCAAAACAAAATAGCAAACTCGATCTTCTTCTTTTAATTAATTTTTTGCTTCTTTTAATATAAAAAAGATTATGCAAACATATATAAACATATATATTATAAATATATATTAGTTTTATTATAGTATATATATATTATAATAATCCTAATTTATGATTAAAATTTTGTTTAAAAAGAAGTTTGACAATTCCATGTGAATCTTATAGAATATCTCAAACTTAAACTGTTTATTCGTAGTCATGTCATACATAGATCTTCCCTTCCAATCTGCCATGCCTAAATTCTATATTGAAATCAACTTCAGACTTATTACTATTTATTTGTTCATATTCTTTATTATTTAGTATTTGATTAATAATCTTTATAATCACATCACTAAGCTCAGTGCTCTTGCAACATGCATATATACAAATACTCAATCACAATAACATAACAATAACACAACAATAACATAATAATAACATAATGATAACATTCTCGAGCATGCTTGCCGACTTTCCACTCTCACTGCCATTACATGCATATGCCTTGCGCATTTCTTGGCTCTGAATTAATAAGAATTGGCATTGACTTCGTTCCAATTCGTGTAACTGCCCAGCGGGTCAAGTGATTGACATGCCATGTAAGGAAGTCTTAAGCGGAGAAGCGAGCTGCAACAAAAAGAAGCGGAGTCACATTATAAAGCCATAAAAATAACACCTCTAGCGTGCAGACAACAGCAACAACAGCAACAACAGGAACAACAGGCAACAGCAACAGCAACAGTAACAGCAACAGCAAGAGCAAGTCCAAGAGCAACAGCAATATGTCGCATCCACACATTATACGAGGCCCTCAAACGTTTTGGGGCCACACACGCAGCGAGCGATCTTGGCAAAGGGTACAAAAAGCAAACTAATTACATGCCAAGTAATTTGAATACTCAGTGGAGAAAAAAGTGGCAGTGCAATGAGCACTCGCACAGCAGATGCAGCATAACATCAACAACAGCAGTGGCAGCGGCAGCGGCAGCAGCACGACAGCAACACGTAATGCTGCGCAGTAACAGCAAAAAGTGGTGCAAGTAAACAGCATGAGGCCAATGGACTCAACTGCCTCAACTCCATCAACAGCAACGGCAACGGCAACGGCAATGGCAACTGCGGCCCGGTGGGCGCAACGCTCTGTAAATGGCAGCTTGTTGGTTAGAGCAGAGAGCTTGGACCTGGCTCGGACCAATGCTTGACCCATGAAAAACATCTGCTGCAAACCGGCAAAAGATAAAGCAACTGTTGCTGCTGATGCTGCTGATGTTGCTGATGTTGCTGTTGCAATTGATATGACAGGAAGTTTGTATCGCCCGTTGTTGCCGACTTTGATATGTAAATTGTTCCAAATCAATGCTAATTTCTTGACGTCCAGGCATGCAGTAATTAAAATTGCTGAAAAAAGGAGATATATGTGTATAATGAAAATAAATAAATAAACAATGCCACACAGACATTAGTATGCAACTCTTACTCGCAGGCCCATAAGCAGCACTAGTAACAGCAGCAGCAGCAGCAACAGCAGCAACAGCAGCAACAGCAGCAAGAAAAGAAAGGCCTCAGCGGACAAAAACGTTCAGCGCTCAACAAAACAATTTACCAAGTTTGGCCTAAACGGTCAAAGCAGCCCCGGCCAGCCAACTTGTCGGTGACAGTGCCAACGGCAGCAACCAGCAACCAGCAACAGCAACTGTTACGGCAGCAACATCCTCATAGCGTGCATAGCAACACGTGCGTTTGCCTTTTACAATATACAACAACAACAACAACAACAACAACAACAAACAATAAAAGGCCAAACAACTTTGGCGTTTTTCGCGCGAAATTTACTAACGGCAACAACAACTGCACAACAGCAATAACTGCAGTAGTAGAATCACTAACAACAGCAACAATAACAACAGCAACTACAAAACGCGCGTGCTCAACATTTGCCACAAATGGAGTTATCAACCAAATGGGTCTTCATCGATAAAAATTGATGAAGCGCTTCTTCAGCGCTGCGTAGAACTCGAGGCAACTTTGGGCTGACGATGGCAATGTCCATGGCGACGATGGCGTTGGCCTGGCCAGCACCAGCAATTTTCCAAGGAAATTGCTTTCGCCTCGAGTGCCAAACAAACGAGCAATGAACGCAGAATGACGCACGTGTGTATGTTGTTGTTGTTGTTGTTATTGTTGTTGTTACTGTTATTATTGTTGTTGCGTTTTCTTGAGTTTGACTATGTTGACTTATTTTGCTTGTTAGCTTGATTTGTGTTTGTGATGGACAAATGCTGGCAAATAAAACGCCATCGATAACAAAATTAATCGATAAGCTGCATTAAATATGCACACACAGAATAAGGAAAATAAAAAAAGGAATTGGCAAAAGTGTGGCTCAGTGGGTTGGTTGTTGGCATGTGAGTTCGAAACCTGTTTCAAATTAATTTATTTTTCTTTTTTTAATTTTAAAAAACTATGTACTACTTACGAATAGTTTTAGTCGAACTTCGCGTATATTGCAAGGCATCGCCCAGTGGCACCAATTAGTAAACAACACCAGCAATGACAGCAGAATGACAAGCTTCTAAGTTGTTGTCTTCAGTTCCAGTTGGCTCATGTGAAGATTTCAAATAGCTGACAGCAACGGCAGCAGCAACAGCAGCAACCAATGGCAAAAAGTGAAAAGTGCCATCTTTCGAAATTGCTTTTACTGCTTGGCAGACGTCGCGCCCCCACCTGGCCCATAAAACTCCGTTGAGCTCATCAAAGCGTCTTTAAATGTTCGTATTTATGATTGAAGTGTTGCGGAATGCTGTTGCTATTGTTGATTAGCTTACATTGTCATTATTGTTCGATTGTGCTCTCTGACACACAAAATCATTGAGTTGTCAAAGCCAGTCAAAAATATTCTTTGTTTGGCCCAAAATCAAAGAGTTGCTTTGGGCTTAGGTCTGAAAAACTCATTTTCCACATCATTTAAGTCAGGATCCAAGATCTATAGTAGACAAATAAATATACAAAATTATTATTATTATTATTAATTATTATAAAAAATGATTATTTCAATTATTTAAAAAAATTTTAAAAATCATTATTAATATTTTGAAAACTAAGAACTGATCAAAATATATATAATTTATGCTGTATATATATATATGTATAGTCATCTGTAGTTACGACACTTCACACCTGATTGCCAGCGAAATTGATTTACAGCAGCAATTGCTCATCTTGCGTCTGTCTTGACTTTGCCATAAATATAGACAGCGCAACATTGTCAGCTGGTATCACAGATCGGTGATTAGTCAGGCCGAAACTTAACTGATGTGCATGTAATTGAGGCTGCAGAGGTTAGTGATTACCAGGCAGAGGCAGCTGAAGATGCCTTAACATTAGCTAATGACAAGTCATGAAACTATGGCAGTTACATTTAAAGTTGAAGTGGGAATGGAGCTGGCTGGTTGTTGTTGTCGACTGAAGCGTTAGCTGGAGTTGGAGTTGGAGTTGGAGTTGGCGCTGGAACTGGAGTTGAACAACCCCAACACTCTGAAGCAGCACTAACTTGAAATGAAACTGTCATTTCAGAGCGTGTTGCAGTTGCGCAGTCAGAACAAGTTCATGGCATAATTGCCACAAGCAGCAACAACAGCAACAGCTTGTGTGTAATTGTCGTTGCGGATCAGACGCTACACCTGATTAAGACTGAGGCAACAACAGCAACAGCAACAGCATTGTCTCCTGGCCTCAACTGTTGTTGGTATTAAGTTACGCTTCTGCTGAGGATATGGCATCCTTGCAGCCAGCAACATATGTTTGGCAGCAGCAGCAGCAACAGCAGTGAAAGTATAAACTTACCGGCAACAGTTGCTCAGTTTATGCAACGTGTTGTAGGTGTGCTTTGAGCAGCCATTCAATTTATAATTGTCAACGAGAGTTGAGACAGTTGCTCGACTTGATCTGGTTTTTTTTCATATATTTTTTATGCCTAGAATCAAATCGCTGCTGCTGCTGGCTGCTACACACCAATTTCTAAATTGTTGTATGCAATTAAAAAAATTACATGTACGTGCGGCAACATCAGCAATAGCAGCAGCAGCAGCAGCAACAGTAGCAACAGCAGCAACAGCAGCAACAGCAACAACAGCAGCAGCAAACTGCACTTGCTCAGTGATAGCATTGATTTTCATTTTTATTCAGCCTCCTCATATATATATATATATATATATATATATATATATGTGCCTCTGCATGTGTGTGTGTGTGCGCAGTTTAGTGTCTGCAGCTCTGCAATTTACTATAGAAATGTCTCAAAATATTTTTTATCAATTGCGGCACAGTGGTTAAAATTGAAGAATTGCTGTACAAAAATTAAGCTTTTTTTAAAATCTGTTAGAATTTTTAATCCAATTAATTATTTAGATTTTAAAAATATATATTAAATATTGGAAACATTTTTAAAATGTATATTTTTTATTTATTTTTAGTCTTTATTAATTTTTCTAATTTCACAAATTTGTTTTCTAAAATTTGCAAATTTTCGAAAAATCAAATCTTTAAAAATGTATCTAAAAAAATAAAATTGCAATCTAGATTAATTTTTTAGATTTTACAAATAAATTTTCGAAATATTTAAACTGTTTGTATAACCCATACGCAACATTTTAATCGCTTTACTTAACTTTATTTTAATTTTATAAATTTCACAAATTTATTTTCTATATATTAGAAATTTTCTGTAGCCAGTCAACAGCCCACTGTAAATATTGCATATAACTTTGGTCTAGGCAGCCGTCGCATCGATCGATAGCCCAGCAGGCAACTGGAAACTAGCTGGCAATAGTTGCTGCAGCAGCAATTGCTGTTGTTGCTGCTGGTGCTGTTGTTGTCGCTGCTATTTTGATAAAGCGCGTAATCGTTAAAACGCTAATGATACGATTTTTGCGGCAATGTAATGATTAAATGTTGCAGAAACGCTGCAGGCTGGATTCACTTTTCTTTTGTGCCGATTGCCGGGCAGCGCATCTGGTTAATTAGCGTAGAAAAGGGCGCAGCCCAAGAGAGATACATCAGCAGCAACATATGCTCCAGCAGGTTTAACAAACTGTCATTGGCAGCGGCAGAAGCAGCGGCAGCAGCGACTAAAAATAGTTGCACGTGTGCATTTTTGACTATTAGACGTAATAGCTGAATGCATCATAATTTACCTTGACATTTAGACCAATGTCTGCGCATGCCAAAGTTAATTGCCAGCTGTAGCAGCAGCAGCAACAGCAACAACAGCAGCAACAGCAACAACTATGCAAATTGCAAATGCTTTTGCTTACACGCCTGCATTTTGATTAGGTTAACTATTTATAGAACGCGCAACGATGCGCGTTGCCTGGCATTCCTGCCAACAACATATGCGCACAACAGCAATCAGCAGAGAAATAACAGCAGCAGCAGCAACCTGCTCAATGACTCATGCTATAGCAGCATAATTATGTTGATATGCCTAATTAGCGACTGCGAAAGGAATGCCTAAATATCGCAGCAGCTCTCTCAGGTGGACTGGGCAAACAGGTGGCAGCATTTCGCACTGTGTCGCTGAAGGTCAGCAGCTTTTCAAGCGGCGGCGGCGGTGGCGGCGGCAACAACAACATCAGCAAATGCAATGCCAATATCTAGTTCCAACTGCCGGTAGCAGCAGCCGCAGCGATTTCTTCATATATCTGCTGTTGTTGTTGCTGCTGCAATTAGAATTCATTTTGGTAGCCAAGAACAACAAGAAAAAGCCCAAAGGCCAAAATAAAAAGCTCAGAACTCGCCGACAGCAGCAACATGTTGCAGCAGCAGCAGCAACAGTTGTCGTTGTGGGCGCTTAACGAAAATGAAAACTGAACTGAAATTGCTGGGCAAATGTTATTTTTGTTTTTGTTCTTTTTTTTTTTGGTTTTCAATTTGGTTTTTTGGTTTATGTTTCGGTTCATATTCGAACTGGTCTGCAAGGCTGCGGCTGTGGCTGCGGCTACTTAGGCGGCGCATGCTTATGGCCAACTTGGCAACCTTTAAAAGAATGCGGACTTGCCAGAAGTACACACACACACTCACACACGCACACTCTTAGGTAGATGTAGGCGCATAGGCGCATACATAAAGAAAAAGAAAAGAAGGAAAAAAATAACTCAAAAGTTTGTGGCAACAAAAGGCAAACGCGGCTGGATGCCTTTAAATGTGGCTGCTGCTGTTGTTGTTGTTGTTGTTGTTGTTGTTGTTGTTGTTGTGGCCGGTAGGTTCGTTGGTGGAACGAAAAGTTTATGGCTTATATGGATTACACAATAAAAAGAGAAATAGTTCATGGACCGTTATTGAAAACGCGCATAAAATCAAAACAATATTAAGAACTGTGAAGCATAAGCTTGACTTAAAAACCATTTATTATTAGCCCATCAAATCATAAGTCGCCTTTATGGCCTAAAGCTGAAGTAAACTATGAGCTAACATTGAATGTTAATACCTTCGACTTCTGTAATGTAAGGCAGTACAGCTGTTAAAAACTATGCACAATTAGTCTTAAATTAATCGAAGACTATCGACCTATGGCACCCATCGCTAATCGCTTCAATGTTCTACTCATATTGGCACTGTAAACAACAGTTTCATATTTTTATAAATTTATGTAAATAAGCAAGTTGCTCCTTGTTTTTTTCCTTAAATGATATCGATTAAAATCTTTATCGAACTTCAATTATTTGAAATAATCGATTGAATCTACTTCTCTTATTATTTATTTGTATTTTTTTCCGTTGAGAATCTATTTGAAGAAATTCACATAGCACTAGATATATAAATCTTTACCAACTGCAGTCTCTCTCTCTCTCTCTCTCTGTCGCTCTCTTAGTCTCTTCTGTTATTTGTGGACTTTCCAGTCGTTAACTTTAATGACTACCCATGGAACAAATCCAATGCCGCAATTGTTGTCTGTCTGATATTTGAGTGTGTATGTGTGTGTGTGTGTGGAGCAGAGTGCTTAGTGGCATGGGTATCGGGGCACAGCTCATGCTGCATGCCACAGCTGCAGCGGCAGCCACGGCTTGTTTACAGGAATTTTACAACTATGCAGCCGGCTCTGATTTGTTGCCAGGAGCAAAAGCCACGAGACGCGATTTGAGAGAGATATGTACAAAAAAGCAGTTAGTAAATTTAATAAACGTAAAAAAATACAAAAAATATATACATATATATATATATATATATATATATATATGTATAAATAAGTAAGAGTGCTCTAGTCTAAGGTAGCTCGACTTGCAAATACCCTGATTGGGTTTAAATTGTCATAAAATGCAAATAATCAAAGTGCTACAGGAATCTACATACAAAACTAGTTATTTGTGGGAATCAAGCGGACGCTGGTCGAGCATGCTCGACTAGCAGCTACCGCGACTTAACCTTTTTGCCCCAATTAACCCCTGTCAATATGGCGCAGAGTATTAAAATGCGCTCTTTTCGCTGTATATGCGAACAGGCAAATTAAAAAAAAATTAAGTGCAAAAAAATGAAGAGATGCAGCATGAAACCCGGAGAGGGGTAAGGTTAGGAGACGGCGTGGAGATAGAGTCACGGGCATCATTATAAGCCCTATGCAACTGGGATGCAGCTTAAAGAAATAGTTTAGCAGTCGCAGAATCAGAGTCACGTTTTTGTTGTTGCTGCTGCTCCAGTCACTTGCCCAGCCCCGTCGTGCGGTACGGTAATGAGCCGAGAGAGTTCTTGGAACTGCGCCAGCGCCGCGTCCTTGAAACAGGTTTCGCCCATAAACAAGACGGGCAACGGGCAACGGCCAACAGCAATGCCGGTGACTATGGCTGCGACTGAGACTAAGACTGAGACTGTGTCTTCGAAAGTGGTTCTAAGCAGGTCGCATCTGAGAATAATATACAAATTTTACTATTACTCTATTAATTAGAAGATGGCGAAAATTATTGGCACTGATTCTCGGAGGCCATTTAAATTCACATTAGCTGCGCTCACATTGCCCACAGTCTGCGGCGAGAGATCTGGCTGGGCAGCGCTTAAAAGCGTCCATAAAAATCAGGCTGGCTGCAACAGGCACAGAGCAGCGTCTGATAAAATTAGCAAAATTATTGCCACACAGTAGCCCAGGCCCAGACGGCGGACCGCAGACGGCAGACGGCAGACGGGTCAAAGCGCCATGGGACGTCATTCGATTTGACTAAGTGGCTTCGCACAGTGGGCAAGGCAATATGAGACACACAATTGCACAATTGCAAATTAAACTTCGATTAATCGACTTTGATTAGTCCCATCACTAATCATATTAATTTGCCGATGTGCATAACAGTACTATATATTTGTAAAATATATGCCACACGTTACTATGCTAAATAAATTTCTTAAAATGATGTGACTTGCATTAAATTTTTGAGCAGCTAAGAGCAAATTTCATCCACAGTGCAACATAATCGTATCTAAGTAAATGCATTCATAGATGCACACGCAAATGTCACATCAATTAGGTACGCAGCAGAGGCGCCCACTTTGACTTGGGCAGATGTTAGCTGACTGGACTTGCAGACCGAGTGGCTCGCTTGATTGGTTGCTTGTTTGATTAGCATTAAGTCTCAAATTAGCATTGACTACTTTCAAGTACGTTTGCCCACTTTCAAAAGTAAAAGGCAGTTGTGTAAATTATCGATAAATAAACGATAGCGACACATGCCGCACTATGTTAAGTTGCGTGCTAACTTCTGTTACTGCTTACATTACTGTTAGCTCGGTTATTAATGTCTGGTTCATTGCCCGTCCACCCACATGTCGCAATGGCAGCTGTTAGACGACCTTCGTTCAAATGCCTTTCCTTGGCCTGCGAGTGCCAGCGAGCAGCTGAAGTGAAGTGCAAATATTTGTAGCACGCCAACAACAACAACAACAACAACAACATAAATATTATGAAAGCGATTGGCATACGAAACATATAAACAAATACAAATATTGCGAGCTCACATGTGTTTATTAATAAAATGGTCTGATAATCACCTCACATATACGCGACTGTTGAACTGATAGAATTCACCTTTTTACTTTATTACTGTTCCTGGATTGCTCACTGATACACTGATAACGAGTATCTCATCCAGCCTGAGCCTCAGCAATCAGTGACAAATATGTTTGCATAGCATATAGCAAACAGTTTGCTGCTATAAATAAACTATATTATTGGTTTTTCTTTTAATAGACTGGTATAATCTATGTGTAATTAGTGAGTATTTGGGTATATTAAACCTCAGCAGCTGCAAATTTATGTTAGTACACTTGAAAACTCACACGCGGCAGGTAATTAGAGCTTAAGCTTACAATGTATGTAATTCATGTTGACGCTTGTTTGTGATTTATTTGAATATTTGAAATTTAATATCGATTTTAAATAAGTTATCGATAAAACTGTAAGTGAAAGTGCAAGTGCAATAGCAGAACTAGCTGCAACTGTAGAACTCTTATACTTATACTTATGTTAAAAGATGAACAAGTAACAGATAAGTTAACAGACAGGCAGAGACTCCGCTGTTAATCCAGTTCAAAAATATGTGGTTTATTATATCAATCTCGATTCTCCTTCAGCTTATCAATTGAACTCAATCTGTATTTTCAATAAATATCCGCCATAAATAATAGTAAATAACATTTTCATAACACATACAAAAATAATATTTTAATAAAATTTTGTCAAAATATATTCCATATAAAATTTTCTTTTTCTTGTTTTTTATTATAATTTTCTTTGCTTATAATTTTCGAATTAAATCGTGTCAAAATTGCTTTTTATAGCGCAACCGATTGACATTAATAATCTGTTGCATTATTCCAAATTCCACTTAAACTGACCCACTAACTACTTAAACTGACCTAAAATAAAAATAGATTTCAAATATTTTACATGCAACAACAACAACAACAACAGCAGCAGCAGCAACAGCTGCTGCAAGAGCATTAACACTTTAGATTTGCCTACAAAATTGAGCGCTGAAAATTTCAACGGCTCGCAGATTTGTGAATTATGTTAATTATACGCTCCGCTGGGCGAAAAGTGAAAAACTTGAATGTGAAATGGAAATTGTATACGAATTGGGTTTTTAGGCCTTAGCTAATTTGTCTGAACCCGGATTGGTAACTATAACTAATGCGGCACTCCTATAATTGCAGCTAACTCTGACTGACAACAGCAGCATCGACGACAGCAACAGCGGCAGCAGCAGCAGCAGCAGCAGCAACTGGGTGCAACAACTCGTAGTATGCGTCTCTTCAAAGCGCGCAAATCAACGGACACTTATAGCACTTTGAGCGCCGCTCAGCAGCAACAGCAGACGAGCAACACTTGCGCCAGCAGCAGGCAGCACAGCAACAACAGCAGCGGCAGCAGCAGCAGCAACAGCAATCGGGCAACAACATGCAGCAACAGATTCAGCAAGAGCATTGCCAACAGCACAGCGATATCCTCGTCGTTGCCTGATCTGCACGATAAGTCGCCCGTCATGATACTCAGCTGCACAACGCTAACGAGCAATGGCGCTGCGGCCACGGCAACAGCGGCAACAACAGTTGCTGCCACAGCAGCAACAACCGCAACAACTGGCGGCAACAATGTGCAGCCCTTGCGCACAGCCACGCCCACATGTTTGTTAAGTGGCCGCCAGACGCCATCAGGGCTATCCATGCTCTCCTTGCAGGAGTCCAATACGCTGCACAGGCAACAGCAACAGCAGCAGCAGCAGCAGCAGCTGCAGCAACAGCAGCAACCAACTATTTTTGTGCCCAATAAACTGAGCCACAATGTCAACAATGCCAACTTTCTGCTCAGCTACGCCAGCAGCAACAGCATCAACAGCATCAACAGCCTGCAACAGCAGCAGCAGCAGCAGCAACACCAACAACAGCAGCAACACTATCAGCAATATGTGGCCCAACGCCTGCATCCTGCCAACAACTCGTCCTCCAGCAGCTGCCTCTATGAGAAGGCGAACTTGAATGGCTCATCCGGCTGCAATGCGAGCAGCAACAGCATCAACATCTCGCTGGCGGCCAATGGTAAGTAGAAATCGAATATATATAGCTATAGTTAAAGCTGATCTTCAGGTAGCTTATATGTATATTTCATATAATCCTATGACCCATAAAACCTATTCAAAAGCTCTGGCAATGCGCTGCAGTCATTGAGCTGCCAATGGCAATCGTTGCCCAATTGCTCTGCCCCCTCAGCAACATCTGTATAGTAGCCCGTTCCCTTGCGACTGCAATAGTTGCTGGAGTTGTGGCTGGGCGCACGCTGCATCAGGTAGTATCCCGACTCCAATTGCACCAGCATGTTGATGAACCAAATGTCTTGGGCGGCACATAGATTCTGCAGGCGTACCCAGCCAGGCGACGACTCCGCCACTTGCCACATGCAGCAGCGACTGTTGGCGCCCAGCTCCAGTGCGCCAGCTGGCAATAGATAGAGCAGATCTCTGGCGTGCTCCAGACACAGCCAACGACTCCGCACCAGGATGCGCAATGCACGCGGCAGGCTCTGCAGCATGTTCTGCACTTGGCTTGTCTTCCACGCCGGATCCGCTTGCAGTTGCCGCAAACTCAGCGCAAAGTCCAGCAGCAACATGTTGTTGTCGTCCAGGCGATGCGAGCGCCGCAGCTGCCAATAGAGACTGAGCCAGAGGCGTAGTTTTAAAGGGTTACTGCTATTGCTGCTGAGCAGCTGCTGCAGTTCCCTCAGGTCCAGCTGGGAATCATCCAAGAAGTTCACGTTCCAGGCCAAACGCTGCTGCTGCTCTGCGCTGAGCTGGCCATGCGTGATATTTAATTGCTGCAGCAACATTCTGGCCGAATTCTGTCCCAAGCTGCCCTGCACTTGCGCCCAGCATTTTACTGCCAGGCAGAGCAGCCAAATCTTTAGACCCCAGCTCCCAACCATCGCCTTGCAAACTGCCAGCGACTTCCTCATTTGCTCATATTTATTAAGTAGCAGGCGACAGGCGATTACAATACTGATTCGGAATAAATATAGCTATATGTATACTTGAATACTTTTTTTTAAATTTTATATTTTTGAATATTATATATATGAAAAAAGAAAAAAAATTTTACAAATAAATATTTTTCAATACTTTTAGTAAATTAACATTATATATTTTATTAAAATTTGTATTATAAAATTTAAAGATTTGTTAGTTTATTAAAATTTTAAGTTTTCGCAAATAATTTTTTTTTTAATAAAATATTTTATTTTTTTATTTATTTATTTTTATTAATTTTTTTACATATTTTTTTTATTATTTTTTATTATTAAAATTTAAAAAATTAATTTTAAAATGTTTATACATTTTTGTTAGATCTACTAGAGTATGCAAGCTTTAGACTCTCAGAAAAATGTTTTCTTAAACATTTGAAGCTTATCTTACGTATTGTTTTCAACACTCTGCTGCTATCAGCCGAAATGTTATGGTTAAGGGGGGAATGCACTCTCCATTTTATAAATTATGAAAAATACTAATTAATAATGCTTTCACTTGTTCACGCTTTCAAGGACACATGCCCGACTACAAGCTGGTGACAGCCGTGCCTGTCGTTGTCCTGGACGATGAACAGAAATTGGTATCGACAGCTGCCGACACGAATAGCGATGCTGGCAGCAACATTAGCACAGGCAGCACCACCTCCTTGGCCAGCACCACGCGAAACGGTGAGTAGCCATAGCCCCTACCCCGAACGAAGATTAAAAGCAAACAAGCGACGAAAATAGCTGGCAAGCCCCAAAGCCTTAAATGCGCTGAAATTGATTTTTAAACGATGCCACCCTAGTGGAATGACATCTATAGCTATATTTATGCTGCTATACGATGTGTATGCGTGTGTGCAGCTTGCCGTGTGCCATCTCTAATAATTTACGAACGCCCCTCCCCTCTCTCGCTCTCTCTCGCACTCAATTAGAGACTTGCTATAAATTAGACGGCGACTGTAAGTGGCCGCCTTAGTGCTATTTAATTGCTGCTCAAAAATACATTCTATTGAAAAGAGCAGCTACTTACACAGTCTTATATTGAAATAAATCAATTATATTTCAATTCTCTTCCATGCGCTGCAATTTGTCAGCCGAAGAGATCAAAGCAAAGAAAGCAAGGAAACACACACACACACATATATATATATTTATTTATATGCAACCAAATACGGTAAATCATGCCGCGCTGCAATACTCACTCTCTGCATGCTAATTGGGTCATCTCGCTCTAACTTACATAATTCTTAACATCATTTAATGGGAACTTAACATGCATGCATACACAAGCATAAGAGCAGATTTCAGCCAATCAGCCCATTCCTCTAACATAGCAAAGGTATTTGCGGAACTAGTTCAATTATTGTCAGTCCATTCAATCGCATACAATGTAAAATCAATTGGACTCAGTTGGAGTTATTTGGTTCGTTGAATGAAAAGATTTCCGCATATGTCAACGCATCATCAAGCACTCGCGATTGTCATCGATACTTGAAAGTGGGCATGGCTGTGTGCTTATGTATAAAGGTATAAAGCACGCCCTGAAATACCGTATTGACCCGATTTTGCGCCGCACAGTGAACAATTTGGCCAAAGAGTGTGGCAAAAAATGAAACTGAAACCAAGACTTTAAAATCACTGCCAACATGCTCTTTCATGGGATTTTTACATTCTGGGCTCCACTGTGCGTAATGCGATCCAACGTCACTCTGGGGCTGCGACTCGGTCGGTCTGGGATGGTACTTTTATGGTCTGGGCTGAGGTTTCGGTTAGGGGCCCTAAATCCCATAAGCGACCAAGTGTGACAAAGCGTGGCATTATGTGATCCATTTGACTGATGATTCGCAATGCAAGCCTACGTATGTGACATGCGCTGAGACGTTGCGGTTTGTTCGCTATGAACAGCGAATGATATAACTGATTCGATTTGCAGGCAGATGGCCACAAAGAGAAATAGCAGAGATTACTGTTAGAGATGGAGAAGTAACAGAATGGAAGAGAAAAACGCTAATTTGGGAAGAAAGAGAATAAAAACAAATACAAAAACAGTATTATCCAAAGTAACAGAATATAAGAGAAAAACAGTATTTTAAGAAGTGATTGAATAGAGAATAGAATACAGAATAGAAGAGAAAGTAGTATTTTGAGAAGTAACAGAAATGAAGAAAAAAGATATATATATGTAGATAGAATATTTTCGACTAGGCCTCTCTTTCCATGCAGTGCGAGCAAAGCAAATGCAGCTGTTTGGACTCAAGCTACTGCACAGAACAGAACTACACTAGCCAACAAGTTTAAGAAGCATGTCATGGCAAATATACGATCAGAGGCATTTGCATAATGTGGTTGAGTCGTCGAGCCGAATCGAAGCCGAAGTCGTAGACGAGAGAGTGAGGCGAGAGGCGCAATAACAAATATTCAAAATGAGGCAAAAACGGCAACCAAAATGCACGCGGCATACAATAATATCTCACGTACGCGCTTCAATTCTACGTCGATCTAGATCGTCGCATAACGGAGAAGGCGCTGAATTTGAAAGGGATGGTGGGCTAGTGGGATGGGGAGGGGGAGCGGGAGGGGTTGAAAAATGCGCAGCGAATGCTTTGGATTGAGCTGCGAGATCGATAATCGGGAAGCGAAATAAATCAAGTCGAGGTAGAAACATGTAATAAGCGATAATCCAGTATAAATGCGCATGCGTGCAATGCAGATGGAATAGTTACGTTCGAGATGAAGATGAAGATGAAGATGGAGATGGAGATGGAGATGGAATTCAGCGCAGATTCGAAATTATAGCATTTATGTGTTGTTCTGCTGTGCTGTGCTCTTTTTGCCAACTGTCGACAGCTGGGCGAGAAGCGATCTCGAGCCGTGGCGCTTATTGATTTCTCATGCTGAATCCGAGCCCGGGCCAATTATGACCATAATGGGCATCGGCCCTGCGGAAAGACGTTTACAGCTATTGCCGTGGCGCTGCTGACCTTGGGGCGCCACTAATTAGCATCAATTAAGATTGGCATTAGAATGACGCACAACAGCTGACAACGCTGAGGTAGCGACTGCGGCTGCGGCTGCGGCTGCGGCTGCGGCTGCGGCATAATGAACTTACAGCTAAATTGCCTTTGACACGCAATCCAAAAGGCGGCAACTCGGATGCGCTGTGACAACAGCAGCTAGAGCTAAGCTTTGTGCGCAATTAATTGCACCAAGCGATAGAGGTTATCGAACTATAACATTGATGGTTATCGAACCAATGAACCAGTTGAAGTTATCGTTTTCAGCGCATCCTTCAAAATGAATTAAATTGAAGATTTGAAAAAATCGTTACAAAAAATCATTGAAGCAGCTAAAAAAATTATTCAAAGTAGATTGAATATATAGAAATTAACTGTTGATTAACAGTACTTATGTTTTTAAAAAATAATTTATTTTTATTTATATGTAAATAAAGTTGCTGCATAGTCCTAATATATATACCCCTATATCCCTATCAATATCAACAGCAAATGCCATGCTGGTTGTGCTGCTCCAGCCGCCTGTCAGCTGAAGTGTCATCTCAGGGTATCTACTAGTCGTGCAGCTTTGACTAGTGCACTCCACGTTGTCTATTGCTCATTCCCGATTCCCCATTTCCTAGAGAGTTGCAACAAAGCCGGCTTAGAGCTGGCGGGCACTTGACACCGTCTTAAAAGATAAGTGGGTGTAGAATTTGTGGCATGTGGCCGGCGGTCGTTTTTGATACGCCGATGAGTTGAGTGTGTGTGCCGCGTGGCAGAGGCTGTCATATAATTGATGCCCGGACCATTTGCTATTATTGTTTAACACCCATCCTCTCCGACTCTGATTGGCAAACGGCAAACGGCAAACAGCAAACGGCAACAGCAACGGCAACGGCTTCGCGTGTTGAAATTTTAATCAAATGCAAATGGACAGAGCCGTCGGCCGTCCTCCGACAGAACAGAACTGAACAGAATTGCGGAACAAAGTCGGTCAGGCCTGGGTGGAGCTGTTAGTGGCTGAGCTACAACTATGCACCGAGCTGGCTGCAGTTGTTTCAACTGTCAACCCGAATCGAGGCTGTGCGCCCACACATTTGGCCCGCAGCTGGGCTGAGGCTATTAAACATCTTTGGCACGAGTCAGAGGAGGCCGATGCCGATGCCGATGCCGATGTCGATGCCGATGCAGATGCAGCTGGGGTCCAAGCCAAGAAGACTCGCTCGCTGGGCACATTGCGCACTTAATGTCATAGATGAAAATAGTTTTCAAAATTTTATTGAGTCCATTATGTGCTCGAGCCAACAGCCAGAGATTTGCTTCAGCTGTTGCTTACGAACGCCTTTTATACTAATTGTTGGAGTAACTTCAGCTACGTTCCCCACTCTACCTCTGCTTCTGCCTCTCCCAATCCCTCTCACTCTCTCGCCTTTTCCCTGCATTTGTTATAAATATGGGACAAACGCATAAATTTGCTTATAAACGAAGCAAATCTTGCAGCTCAACTAGAAACTCCAGCCAGGAATGGCTTTTTAAGTGCTTGACCATCGTTGTTAAACCAGATCGTTAAAAGCTACGATCCTTTTACAGGACTTCTCCATTTTCAATAGAGCAATATGTGGAGCTTAAAAACTGCACTGAGTATATATAATAATAATATAATATATAATATATAATATATAATATATAATATATAATATATAATATATAATATATAATATATAATATATAATATATAATATATAATATATAATATGATATAAGACAAATTATTAAAAATTAATTAATCTACTGCCTCTATCTATAAACACGCCTACATTCGCTTTTTAACATCTTATACAATGTTATGCCCAAGCATAATGTCTTATACAAGTCGCGTAACATGTATGTATATACCAGATTATCATATGGGTATATTAAAAATACCAAAAATAAACTGCATATGTAGGAAGGCTTATACATATTGGCAAACTTGCGTCTTATACATGTAAGCACAGCAAGAAACTCTTATACAATTTGGACAAGCTATTGGATATTTATTATACATGTATGCACAAACACTTATAAATAACACTTATACAAATATAAGAGGCAAATCACTACGCAAAGCATTCACTATGAGCAAGAAGACTTGAAATATTATTTTATTAGGCAATATATTATGATAACGATAAATTTGTAAATTGCATTAATTGATTAATTTGTTGATTAGCAGTTGCATAACAATTATGGACGAGTACTCAACACAGACCGTCGCCATCCTCCTCCTCCTCCTCCTGGTCGAGTTCTCTGGTGCTGTTCGCTTCATGGGCACCACCAGATTTCTTCTCCACCTCGAGGCCCTTGGGCAATGGAATGTTCTTAGCTAGAATGGCATACTCTACGTCCATGTGCCGGATGAAGGGAGATGCCAACATTTTAGCTGCCAGCTCGCCGTCCTCCTCGTCGAAGGCCTGCAGCAGCGTCTGCAGTGTGGAGACTTCCTCGGCCTCACAGCAGTTGCCCCACTCTTTGAAGGACTTTTCAGCCTCCACGGAGTCGCCCAATGCCAGTTGCACTAAGACAAGCGCCACAACCAAGCGGCCAATCTGACCATAAGATTCGGTTTGCTGATAAAGTCCGATTTCTTTTTTAAGCGCCTTTGTCGCCTCCTCGTATTTCTGCAGCTTCACCAAGATTCTCGATACCTTCGAGGAGTATTCGGAGGCCTGGCGTGTTGAGTCCTCGATCATGATGACCTCCACTGCATGCTGGTAGAAGCGCAAGGCCATCTCCGGATGCCTTTGCTCAGTCAACTTGGCCGCTTTGTCCAGTGCGGAGGCGGCAGCTTCTGGTGAACCGTGTTGTTGATACAAGCTGCACGCTTTGTTGGCATATTCCTCGACATCTGTCAATTTGTCCAGGTCTTTGCATATCAAGATTATCTGCTCGTACGACTTTGCAGCGTGGAACCAGGATTTGTTGTTTTTATAGCACTCAATGGACTTGAGCAAACACTCCTTGCTCTTGTCGAATGATTTCGCAATGCGATACGCAGTGGCTGCCTTGGCGTACTCATCGGCAGCACTGTCGTAGTCAGGTACCCATTTCAGTAGCGATGTTTTTAAACTTTTTTCAGCTGTGTGGACTAATTGTTCGGCCTCGGCAATTTTTTTCGCAGCCACAGACATGTTTTCAGCTTGCGAAAAATCAATTGTTGTTTACGTGTGAAGTGTGGCTGTAGGCGTAGCAGCTGAAAAACGACAATAGATAAAAAATACTAAAAAATATATATCTTGAGCGAGGAATATATCGATATATTTGTGCGATAACTGAGCTTTTAAAGCGCGCCCGCTTAAACATTTAAATGCAGAACGATTAATTCATTTGATTGTTTCACATTGCAATTTAAATGTATTTTTACTTTTATTGAATTTAAATAGCGCACAGGAGAAAGCTTTCGGTGACCGCTACAATTTGCATACGCAGTCTATCATTGAAATTGCGGTTGCTGCAAGCTGCAACAATCAACACGTTGCTCGAGCCGACCTTTGTTGTGGTTTGCCCAGCTGCCATGTGTGTGTAAGCTGATGCCTTTCACAAGCACGTGACAGGCTATCAACCACAAAGGAAAAGCAGGCTTAAAGAACAGACACGGTCCAAGCTCGTTTTCGTTATCTCTCTCTCTCTCTCTCTCTCTCTCTCTCTGTCCCTCTCTTTTCTTTCCCTTTCTTTTCGTATGGAGATTTGTGGCGGCTGTCAGCAGCGGCAAATGCCCCAGAGGTGTTAAGATTTATTGAAGCATTGTAATTAATTTAGAAATCACTTTCTGATTGAGTTCTTCTCTCGATACCCTCTCCCTTTGCAGTGTTCACCTGGGGCAAGCGCATGAGCCGCAAACTGGATTTGCTGAAGCGCAGCGAGTCCCCCGCCGCCGCCCACAAGTCCCACACAGATCTGCGCAGCTTGTTCCACTCGCCAACGCACAAGTCTAGCAATGCGAAGGCATCTGCGACGCCTACTGGAGCTTATCAAAGCAGCACGCTTAAAAAGTGCAAGTCGGGACCAATTGAAACGATCAAGCAGCGTCATCAACAGCAACAGCAACAGCAACAACAGCAACATCACCAGCAGCAACAGCAACATTTCCAGAACTCTGGCCAGAGCCAGAGCGCACAGTCAACGCCGACGCATCAGTATCAGCATGGACCAGTGACACGCCCACAGAAGGCATTAAAGAATTTCTTTCATCGCATTGGCTCCACGGGAATGCTGAATCATCGTTCGCACAATCTGCTGAAGGCTTCCGAGGCGTCGCAGCAGTCGACGCCAACTAGCCAAACGCTCTATCGCAGCAGCTCCACCAGTCAATTGTCCAGCTGCTCCTACATCAAATGCGATGATCCCACCGAAGGCTTGAATCTGCACAGCCAACAGCAGCAGCACCGACAACACTTGCAGCAGCAGCACCAACAACTGCAACAGCAACAGCAGCGCGCGCCACGTATTTCGAATCTCAAGTCGAGCAGTTGCGACGACATTGCCAAGGTGAGCAGCTGCCTTATCACCAGCAACAGCAGCAGTAGCAATGGCAGCGACAGTGTGGGCGGCGGCGGCGGGCTAGCAAGCACTGCAGCCAACAGCGGCAGCAGCAACGGTGGCGGCAGCAACGGCAGCAGTCAGCAGGATGCCAGCCGTCGCAATGCCTTTCCCTATGCATTTTTGCGCTCACGACTTTCGGTGCTGCCCGAGGAGAATGGTGGCTCTGTGCTGCTGAAGCATCAGCAACAACAGCAGCTGCAGCAGCAGCAGCAACACATGCAGCAACAGCAGCAACAACATCAACAATTTCAGCGGGATCAAGGTGGATCGCCGTTGCCGCAGCGTCACTCGCCGGATCAACAGATGGCGAACGTGTCGCGCAATGACAGCATCACGTCCAAGGACTGGGAACCACTTTACCAAAGATTAAGTAGTTGTCTAAGTTCAAATGAGTCGGGCTATGATAGCGACGGCGGCGGCGGCATCGCTGGTGCTCGTCTGTGCAATAATCTTAGCATCTCGGCCGGAGATACAGAATCTATTGCCTCGGGCACACTTAAGCGCAATTCGCTCATCTCGCTCAGCTCCTCGGAGGGCGTCGGTATGGGCATGGGCATAGGCCTGGGCTCAGGCTCCTCTGTGCGCAACAGCATTTGCAGTGCACCCGTCTCCCTGGGCGGCTACAACTATGACTATGAAACGGAGACCATCAGAAGGCGTTTCCGTCAACTGAAGTTGGAGCGAAAATGCCAAGAGGATTACATTGGACTAGTTCTTTCACCCAAAATGGTCGTCACCAACAACAATGAGCAGCAGTATCGATATTTGATCGTTGAACTGGAACCATACGGCATGGCGCAAAAGTAAGTATCGATTAAATAGTCAACTATCGTAATCAAAAGAACCAGTAGTGAACCAGCACTTATTTAGCGGGCTAAAAATATTACACATACGCCACATAAACGAAAAGTGAATTAATTTAAAATAATATAGTTTATAGAAGTTAAAGCTAATTTAAATAATGAAAAGAAACAAATGAATCTCATAAAAAGAATCAAGTTTCTAATGTGCCCGTTTCTTCTCTCCTTCCTTAGGGATGGACGCCTGCGCCTTGGCGATGAGATTGTCAATGTGAATGGCAAGCATTTGCGGGGCATACAGTCGTTTGGCGAGGTTCAGCGCCTACTCAGCTGCTTTGTGGAGAACTGCATTGATCTGGTCATAGCGCACGATGAGATAGCCACTGTAACTGATTTCTATACCAAAATACGCATTGATGGCATGAGCACGCAGCGCCAACGGCTCAGCTATGTACAGCGCACAGACAGCCTGAGCAGCCTGCAGAGCCTGCAACTGCACGTGGATCAGGAGCCGGATCGGGGGCGGGAGCACGAGGATGCCGAACTGGAGGAGGATCAGTGCGATGCTCGCTCGCTGGCCAGCGTTAGTACACTGCCCACGCCTATGCCCTTGATGCAGCATCGTCGCAGCTCGACGCCCCGGCACTCGCTCGATGTGAGCGCGTCGGAGCATGAGCTCTTGAGGCGCAGGGCGCGCAGCTCTTCAGGTCAGCGTAGCTTGACTCTAACACCAACACCGCTCTTTAACCAACAACCAAACAATGACACCATCTCCTCCTCCACATCAACAATCAATGTTAACACCAATAACAACGACTCCTACACGCCGGTGTATGCGAATCGGGCAGCGAGCGTCTGTGTGGCCTCCTCGCTGGCGGACGACGAGAAATGGCGGCTGCTCGCGCGCAAGCGCTGCTCAGAAGGTGCTGCACTGTCCACCGACCCAGTCGCGGGAGCGAGCGCCGGTAACAGCGCTAGCCAGCAGTTTGGCCAGCGTACGCACTACGCTCGCAATTCCATAAATCTAACCAATTCCCATTATCGCTCGCTGAGATTTGCGCATTCGCGGCTCAGCTCATCGCGGCTCAGTTTATTCATGCAGCCGCCAGCAGCAGCTGGAGCAGCGGCTACAACCACTGACACTCCGGCAACAACAACAACAACAACAACTGATCTCACTAATAATACGCAACAAAAACAACAACAGCAACAACAACACCATTCATTATATATCAAGCACTCGCCAAAAAACATTTCACTGTTTGCGCCTAATCCATTTGTACCCTCCTCCTCCTCATCCTCATCATCATCAGCATCAACAGCAGCAGCGGCAGCTGTAACCAGCTCATTGGCTCCACCAGCTGCTTCGCTAATGCATCATCGTCCATCGCTGCCAGTGGCGAAGCTAACGATACGCGATGAGGAAATGGCAGAAGTCATTCGCGCCTCAATGTGTGAGGGTGAGCTTAACACGAATAACACAATAAAACAATTAATGAGACGTAAACTTACTAAAATCGTTTGATAATATCTTCATTGCCTAGGCAACGGACGCTGCACACAAAAGACAATCACGTTCTTCAAAGGACCGGGTCTAAAGTCTTTGGGCTTCAGCATTGTGGGCGGCCGAGACTCGCCCAAGGGCAATATGGGCATTTTCGTGAAAACTGTCTTTCCATCCGGCCAAGCAGCCGATGATGGCACGCTGCAAGCGGGTGAGTAGTTTCACCAGCTTTTGTGTTAGCTTCTCGAATCTTAAGACATTTCCATTGCAGGCGATGAGATTGTGGAGATCAATGGACTCTCTGTGCAGGGCATGAGCCATGCTGAGACAATTGGACTGTTCAAAAATGTGCGTGAGGGCACAATAGTGCTCAAGATCGTGAGAAGAAAGTAAGCAGAGAGAGAGGGAGAGAGATAGAGAACGTGGATATATATAATATATATTAATATGTCTCTCTTTTCAGACTACAAAAGGCCAAGTCAATGGGCACATAAAGAATGAATATATATACATATATATATACTTATACTTATGAGCCCCAGCTGCACTATTTATGGAGTCAGATTTGTTAATACCTGAGCATCATTTGTTTAACCAATCCATAAATGTATATAGACCAATTAAATGTAGTCTTAGTGTCCCTGCCTTCATATATGTACCTTTACTTGCATACATAGTTAATATATGTATATCACTATATTTAAACAAATATGTTTGTATGAACACACACATACATGCAAGCCCAAGCTATACTTGAAGTAATTTAATGGAACTAAACATTTTAAATTATTTACATAATCTAAGCTAAGCGTCCAAAATGTTGTACAATCTTTGCGAAAATACAAATAAATACATTAAAGTGAGTAACTAAAACACGCGCCACGTGCTTTTGTTTAATTAGCTAACTGTGTGCTTCTGTGTTGCTTAATGAATTTTAATTAAAATTTGATAATATGTGGAGCATATCCACATATTCTATTAAATATTTGTCAAACTCTATTAAATAAATTCAGATTCAGCAATCAGCTTGACTCTGCATCGTCTCCGGTGCTGTGTCGCTTTTCACCAGCAGTCGTTGCTTTTTCACAAAGTGGTCAATGCGATTTTCCAGGCTCTCTAAATAATGATTCGGTTCGTTAGAAATCATGAAGCATATTATTCTACAGACAATTACTAACCACATCGTTTGCGCTGCAGCAATGGCTGATACTGGCGCGGCTTGGCCGCATCCTGGAGCAGCATTGCCTGTGCATGGATCTTCTGCGTCTTAAAATTCTGCTCGAGTAGTGCCTCCAGTTGCTTTAATACATTGTGTATCATGGTGCACTTGACACTGAACTGCGTCCATTCGCTCTGCACATTCTCGATGAGCTTCTTCAGATTCTCCTCACTGTACACCCAATGGGTTAGATCGCTTTGGCGCTCACTTTCTGCAATCGCAATCTGTGACAAATCTGCGATTTCACCAGCCGTAGCTGAAGCATTTGATTGGCGCGTGCTGTGCGACCGAAATTCGCAATGGAACAGATTCAGTGGTAAGCCAATGGCAGGCGTATACTGCGGTTTACACGGGTTGTTGTCCACATCCAGTAATTTAGTAATGATGGACGGCTGCTCGTGCCTTTGTCCAACTAACAGCAGCACAGCCATGATGCAGCGTATTTGATGCCAAAGGAAAGCATTGGCTTTTATCTCCAGATAATACATGAGGTAGCCTGAGGAATAAGTTCATATTAGACTTATTGTATAATATATATTCCTTTGCTCACCTGAGCCTGGATCTAGCTGCATTTCAGTATTGTGACATGGCTTAATGTGGGCGCTCTGCAAATTCCGCATATAATTCGTAACCCCATTGTGCACATCCATTTTACAGAAATTCCGAAAGTCTCCATGGCACACAAGTAACTGACAGGCCAACTGCATAGCCTCAATATCCAGATCTCCCTTGGGGAAAAAGTAGCGATATGTGCGTGAGATACAATCGAATCGAGCGCTATATTCGGGATTTCGCAACGGCATCCAGGAGATGCACTGAATATTTTTGGGCAGCACGCGATTTAGCAGAGTGCAATAATCAATTTCAGTGCTTAGCGATTCAGGCTCCATTTGAGCATCTGGTGAATGCTTGCTACGCAAATTAATTGATATCACTTGGCAGAAGGCGCTGACTTCCTTATCCGTGCGACCGCAACGATGATAGTTGGAAGTGGCTCGCGATTCGATGAGACAAGTGCGCTCCAAGGCACGAAACAAATGTCCCTCTGTTAAAAATATTTATATAAAAACACAATTAAACAAGTTAAGCAAACTTACCAATCGTATCGGCGGAGTCCTCTTGACAAGCAAAGCCCTGATAATCCCAACCAAAGTACTTTATTTTTATCAGCACATGCCGCTGGTGCGCACTAGAAGCGATTTGATAAATAAATATTTAAAAATATTGACAACTTCATTGTAAACGACATACGAACCTGGACCAATTAAACTTACGTTGTTTACCTTTATTCTTAGGTACATCATTCGTGATTTCCGTATCAAATTTCTTTGGTACTTCATCCTCGTCAACCCCGCGCAGTATTGTTGCATAGTCAGCATCGATTTTGTCCCTCTCAGACAGTTTCTTTTGTAAAAGATTTTTCAGCTGAAAATTATACGCTTCTAGCTGTACAATTTTATCAACTAAGTCCTTCTTGCTTAGCTGCTCCAGCTCCTCGCGAGTCTGACCCTTCACACGTTTATTTATAACTATTTTCTTACTCATTTCACATGTAAACAAATGCAACACGTGCCACAAACAACCTTTTCAAGATTGTTTATATCGAAATTGATATCGAGTATATTCGATACCTTTAACATGAAAATTTCATATTTATATCGATACTTGTTCGATATTTTGCTGCAATACACTATCGAATAAGTTTGTCCTCGCTACCTACAGCCATTGAAAATACTTTTATAGTTTTTATAATAATTCTGAATAAACACTTTTTAATATGCTCGACGGATGGTACTGTCGCTCTTTGGCTAATCAAAAGACTACTTCGAATAAAGCGGCAGAGCAGGACCATCTTGAAAGTGACGAAGAAACACATGCAAAACAATCAACACCAATGCCTGGGACAGCGGCAGGGGCAGCCGCAGCAGCAACTGCAGCATCAAGTTCAGCGTCGACTGGCACAGCAACTGAAAATATAGATTATAAGGAGCGCTACAGGAACTTAAAGCGGAAACTGAAATTTCTCATCTATGTAAGCAATGATGTAGTAATGAGCTTGGGTATTTCATTTCTGTATTGCTGTCTTGGCAGGAAAACGAGTATTTCCAGGACTTGTTACACACTAATCAAAGACGCTTATTGAAAGTCTCACGTGACCGTTCATTCTTGATTGATCGCCTCTTGTTATATGAGAAGCCTGCCAAAGATTCGAGTGACAGTGATGTCACTGATAGCTCCAATTCAGATACGGAGCAAATGACTCCAACGGTAGCCCAACCGCCACTACATATTGACCCATCGAAGGAGACTGTGGCTATGCGGCGCAAGCACAAGGACAAGCCAGCTCTGAATGCGCTTGCGCCCACAGCTCAGCCGCCTGTCGTTGGTGGCGCAACTCGAGGACGTAGACGTAAAGTAGCGACCGGTGGCCACGACCCACAGCCGCCTGCAAAAAAACTACTCACGGCCACAGCAACTGTGTCGCCGTCAGTGCAACTACAACAACAACAACATAAGCAGCTAGCCACAAAGGATGGCTCTGCCTCTGGCTCTGGCAATCTGAGCACAGCAGAGATAACACGCCAGTTGCAGGAACGCAGACCGACTCCTATTGAATTCATGAGCCCAGAATGTGCCTCCGCCACGGTGCCGGTGACGATGCTAAGCGACGAGAGTCCCTCAAAAATGTAAGCAACAATAAAAAATGATCAACTGAACTCGATTACAAGTTTTACTTTACTTGCAGCTATCCCAACGAAAGCTTGCAGCATCTAATGGAGGACGACTCGCCGTCTCACGTCGCTGCTGAGGAGTGTGTGCCCATGGTATACACCAACTGATGTATTACATAAGCAAAAAGACAATTTACAATCTATGAAATAATTCAAATTTTACTACTTTGAATTGGTAATAAATGTAATTAACGCCACGTTTTCTCCGCGAATCATTACTTGCGGCAGTTCACGTCGCAGCTGCACGTTCTTACGGTTCAAGCTTTTCGCGTGAACTTCAGGCAATGTGATTCCCAGTCGCTGAAGCCTACGCCTGCATTCTTCTGTATCGGTATCAGCACCGCCACAAATATCCTGCTTTCCAAACTTATATTTGCGACGCTGCCAGACCTCAACAGCGTTCTTCAGCAATATATTCCATTGCTTGTCGAAGGCCACCAGGTCGCCCTCGATGTGGCCACCAATGGCATGCTCTTTGCGCAGATAAATCCGGAGACGCGTTAAGTCCTGATTCTTCTCGCCCGGCAAATATTTCTTCAGATATTCCAAAGGGCCTTCCGCACTAGCCATGTGTGTGAAGATATTCCGATGGTATTTTACCCTCTGCCCACCTTCCACAGGCATTTGGTGTGGCTGAAAACGACGTTCATTCAACGCATCCGCATTCGTTGAGCTGAAAGGACATGTACTTGTACTTGTACTTGCCGTCGTCGGTTGCTCATTTTTTTTTGGCCGTTTATTCAGTTGCCAAACGCCGACTTTCACGAGGGCACTTTCCAATGCAGCTAGATTTTGATACAGCACTTTCGGCGCCCGCTCTGTCACCCGAAAATCTGCTGAGTATAGCGCACGCAAGGCATTGAATTGCTCGCTGCCCACATTCAGCTCCTCCTCCTCCGCATTGTTTCCATCCGTTTCTTTATTTGCATCGCTCATGTTTATCTTACTGTAAACAAAAAAAATGAGAGCGATATTCCCTGCTTTATACTGCAATAGAATTTGAATGCAACTATCGATTATTATTTGAATTGTTATCGTTAAGAGTTTAAAGACTGCGGCTGAGACCATTTGCATGTAAAAAGAGTTAATTTAAAATTCTTGCCATTAGTTTATGTATATTCATAGTTTTTGTTTACTTTATAACATATTTAAAATTAAAATTAATTATCACGTATTATGGTTACAGGGTATCTTGTAGTCGATGTCTGCATTATACCCAACTTTGTACGCCTTTTGCAACGAAGCTGCTTTTTATACCATAGCCTAAAATGCGAAAATAGGGGAAATGGTTTTGCAATATTCTTTGTATATAAATAAATAAATAAAGTTCAACTTGTTTCTTTTGTTTAATAGTGATAAAGAGATTTTTGTTATCAAGTTTAATTGTTTGTTTACTGGAAAAGCTGCTCTGCCCAAAGTTCTTTAGCGTATCTGCTGATCGTGCTCCACGCTCGTCTGGAGCAGACTCTTGTTCTTACATCCAACTCACACTTACACAAGCTTACAAAGCTCTATTATCATTTCTTCTCTTTTGTTTTATTCCAGCTCTTATGAGAGCTTTTACTTTCGCTATGGCCAGAAAATCAACAAATTGATATCTGAACGCGCAGAGGATGAATATAAATATATCATGTAAGTTAAATTATAAAACCGTATACTATATATTTATATATATATATATCTATACATCATTTATCGACAGTGAACGGCTATGGCGTCTCCAATAAACTGTTGATTGGCATGGGCGTAAGCCTGGTTGCTGTGGGCGGAGCTGGCTACCTGCTCTATCGCCATTTGCATCGCGATGTGATGCCCGTGAAATGGCGACGCGTCGGCACACTGCAACGAGTGAATGTGTTTCCAGTCAAATCTTGTGCTCCACTGCAGGTCGACAACCAACAGCAGGAATACGACTGCGATGTGCTCGGCATTGGCATTGAAAATGTGCGAGATCGCAAATTTATGTTGGTCAACGATAATAATGAAATGATAACAGCCAGAGGTTATCCGCACATGGTGAAGATTCAGCCAAGGGCCGTAGCCAATGGATTGGTGTTCAGTGCGCCGGGCATGCCCGACTTGGAGCTGGATTTCAAGCACTTGGAGACGCTCTCTAAGGACATTCACACTTCCATCTTTGGCGTGCCGATCGATTTGATGCTGTGCGGCAGCCGCTTCGACAAATGGTTCTCAGAGTTCATCCGCAAAAAGGATTCGGGCGCGAAGCTTGTTTACTATCCATACCCAGGACCAGTTCGCATAACTAGTCCAGACCTTAAGCATATGCCCAATATAACACAGCAAGATTCTGTAAGTATAATCATTGGATGATGTGTACTATATATGTATATATATATCGGCTACATAACTATTGAGTGGAATGGAATGGAATGGAATACATTTTAGGGCACACTCAATGATGCCACCAGCTACATGCTCATGAATTTAGCTTCGGTCGACGATTTGAACACTCGATTGAAGACTCCAGTGGATCCACTGCAATTCCGTGGAAACTTTGAACTGAAAATGGATGTAGATCAGCCGTACAGTGAGGATCACTGGCAGTGGATACGCATTGGCAACGATGCAGTTTTCCGTATTGTTGCCCCTTGCGGCAGATGCATTCTACCAAATATTAGCACTACAACGGCTGAGCGCAATATCGACGGAGAGCCGCTGAAGACACTACGCAGGTGGGTTTTGCTCACAGATGATATATTTTATATTTATTTTTATTCTCAACACTCACTCTTCACAGCTATCGACTGTTTAACTATTCGTCTCCAGCAATGGGTGTCCACATGGGCCTACGACAGCCAGGAAACGTTAAGGTTAATGATGTTATTTACGTCGAAGACAAGTGAAACTGCAATTATCGTATTTGGATTTACATTTTATATGCATTCATTTATATATATAATAAAAGTGATCAATTAGCTTATTTTCATGCACACAACTTGTTCCGTTACTCCTGCAAAATTTCCCAACGAATTTCCTCAATAATAATAATGGCCTTCCCTCTTTTATACTCAAATACAAATTTGAATAAAACTATTCGATAACGATTTGAATTTCTATCGCGATATGTGATTGGGCTTTGGGAACTATTAGGCGCATATTCCATTGCATATAGATATTATATGTTATGTTTAATCAATTTATATATATAATTCACATTACAAATATTTGTATGCAATAATTTAATCAAATATAAATAAATTTTCTGTTACCATGCATTCTCTGCCCAGGGTATATTCTAGTCGGTCTCCGCAATTTTTTAAACTTGTTATACCTGTTGCTTTGCATTGAAGTGTTTTTTTTTCCTACCGCGAATTGCATATATGTATATATGTATATATGTATATATATAAATATGTATGCATATATAATACATATACAGAAATCTACAAAGCTCCATTATCATTGGTTTTCTGTAATTTACTGCGGCTCTTAACAGAGCTTTTGACAACTTTTGAAAGCAGCGAAAGCAACAAGTGTGACAGTGCGTCTTCAAATTGATAAGTGTACGGACAGAAGATGAATCGGAATATATCATGTAGGTTAAAATATTATTCTTCAGCGGTAAATATATGTACATATCGATGTTTGTATATATTATGCGCACAGTGAACGGCTATGGCGTCTCCAATAAAGTGTTGATTGGGATGGGCGTCAGCCTGGTTGCTGTGGGCGGAGCTGGCTACCTGCTCTATCGCCATTTGCATCGCGATGTGATGCCCGTGAAATGGCGACGCGTCGGCACACTACAACGAGTGAATGTGTTTCCAGTCAAATCTTGTGCTCCACTGGAGGTCGGGAGTCAGCAGGAATACGACTGCGATGTGCTCGGCATTGGCATTGAAAATGTGCGAGATCGCAAATTTATGTTGGTCAACGATAATAATGAAATGATAACAGCCAGAGGTTATCCGCACATGGTGAAGATTCAGCCAAGGGCCGTAGCCAATGGATTGGTGTTCAGTGCACCGGGCATGCCCGACTTGGAGCTGGATTTCAAGCACTTGGAATCGCCCTCGAAAGACATACACACCTCCGTCTGGGGCGTGGCAATAGACTTGATGCTGTGCGGCAGCCGCTTTGACAAATGGTTCTCAGAGTTTATTCTTAAAGAAGAATCGGGAGTAAAGCTGGTTTACTACCCCTATCCGGGACCAGTACGTGCCACTAATCCTCGACTTAAGCATATGCCCTACATTAAACAGGATGATTCTGTAAGTAAGACAATTCCTGCTGAAGTTATACGCACGAGAATTCGAGAATTTCATCTTTAAAGCAAAAATATTTCTAGAACTCTGGGTGATATATAATTGTTGATTCGCTACAGATCATTACAATATGCAAGAATTACCAATTATAAAACTATTTTAGGGCACACTCAATGATGCCACCAGCTACATGCTCATGAATTTAGCTTCGGTCGACGATTTGAACACTCGATTGAAGACTCCAGTGGATCCACTGCAATTCCGTGGAAATTTTGAACTGAAAATGGATGTAGATCAGCCGTACAGTGAGGATCACTGGCAGTGGATACGCATTGGCAACGATGCAGTTTTCCGTATAGTTGCGCCTTGCACTAGATGCATTTTGCCAAATATTAACGTTAAGACGGCGGAGCGTAATGCCGACGGTGAGCCGCTTAAAACACTGCGCAGGTGAGTCAAGGTCACACAGAGATTATATGTATATGATTTTTTAATTTTGATGCTCATCACTCACTGTTCGCAGCTATCGACTGTTTAACTATTCGTCTCCAGCATTGGGCATACATTTGGGTCTCCGGCAGGCAGGAAACGTGAGGGCTAATGATGTTATTTACGTCGAGGACAAGTGAAATTGGAACTGGAACTGGGATGGTCTTAAGTCGATATACACTTTATATACATACATACATTTTTATTCCATATAACAGAGATTATTGGTAGTACGACAGTTTGTATATGAATAATAATAATAATAATAAACATCACTATGACCTACAACAACAAGCTTTCGCTTTGCCGAATTATTATTGAATGCACGACTGCCAGGCGAGGCCGCCACATGCCATGCTTACAATTACATAGATAACGAATATGATTACTAGGCCGACGACAACGTAGATGCGAATGTTCTTCCAAAACATTTGACGCGCCAAATTGCGCGATGCCTTGCGGAATGCAACTGACTACGGAATCAATTGATAATTTCAATTAGTTTCTTATGGGTTTTAGGTTCAATTCCAACTTACATTATTGCTCAAGTTCTCTGTTTTATTAACTAGCAGCTCCAGTTTCTCGCCGCGATCACGCAGACTATCTGTGAATGGAAATAAATAGTTGAATTGACTAAGAAGCCCCACATAGCATCGAGTTGTTACCAATATTCTTAATCATAATATCTTTGAGTTCATCAATTTGTCCATGAACCCGCGATATGTTATCCACTTCTCGCGACTGACTGAAGTAGACCATTTGCTGGGACAACGTTTTGGAGAACTCCGTATTCATGGCATAGGCAATTGCCGTAGCAACCTGCAGGCCATACGTCTCTATAAATTTCTGCTTGATGTCCGCCAAGAAGAAAAAGGCGCGTGATCGTTCAAATTCCTGGACATACAGAACACAAACATTAAGTTGATCCCTAATATACAATTATTATTAAGTAACAATGAACTTACATTGTCGGTTATACACATATAAATTAGTTTATTCTCGCAAGTATAGTGTATCAAATAGTCGCCGTGTGTGTAGGTCATTTTATGATTATGGACACCGATTCTGCCCATTATTTGTTCCGTTACTTCTGCGAAATTTCCCACACATTCGGCAAACTTAGCCAGCACCGTCGTGCCACGCGCTATAACACTATATAATATCGGCATTATGCGAGTATTGTTGCGCTCAAGCCCTAGTTATTATATGCGACCGCAAAGGCGTGGTGACTAACACGTCTTTGTAATTCTTCTCGCTTGATAGGCTTTATCAGCACAGCAAGAAACAGTTGTCGTTTTTGCTGCTTTCCTGCTAAAGCAAAGAATTGATAATAATTAATAGTAAATAGTTTTCTCCATTCCTTAAATATCTTCACAATTTCTTTTCCGTTTTTTTTTTCTTGCAACTTACACAGAGCCAACGTAAACATATAAGTATTGTTTATCCACTATTTAAATGGTAATGTGCGTCATTAGTATGCGGGTATAGGTGCAAATAAAATAATTAGATCATGTTTAGCCAAATAATTTGAAGGATAGCGATTGTAATTTATGCCGATTTTGATTGGTTTCGTCGAACAACCTCAAGACAAAAACGGTCTTTGTATTTTCGTAAATGCACTTGCACTTAATTTAGGGATGTGAGCTTAATACAAATATAGCGATAGGCTGGTTAGCTTGCAACTATCGATAAAAGTGATGTTGGGTACGATGGTCGATAATGTTGGTAATTTAATTTGAAATAGAAATTTAATATAAAAAGTTTATAAACATTTATAAACGTGTTTTTGCATATCAACTTTCGAAAACTTTAAAGCCATTTTATAAATAAATATATCATCATAGCATCAAAAAGCACAACATGCTTAAGGGAATACCAGCAATATATATCAAGTGTCTGGCAACGAAAACTCTGTTACTGAATCACTGTTATGGCAGTTCCACCTGATGAGGATCAAAGGAGTGATAAGAAGATTGTGCGATTAAAGATGATGTGGTCAATTAGTGGTGAGGACAAATAGGACAAATATACGATCTACATAGATAAATTTCTTAACACATTTGATTCACCCTTACATTGATATTCACCCACACCCATACATATATATTGCGACGCAGACTACGTTATTCGAGTATGTGTTGTGATATTTACCGCGGATCTGCTGCAGCGATGGTTCTATGTGTCAAAAGAATACCTGTTGCACAGCAACTATTATTTACCTGAGGATCGTTTTACTACAATAGTAAAGCGAGCGTATACGTACAATAACAAATCGGTGTATCTCGCGTTACTCGTAATATTCGCGGGATTGACGCGCTTCGGAAGCACCAACAATTTAGCTGTCTTAATACCCAGAGGCGAAACGCTTCTGCTTATTCCACTTTATTGGCTTTTTACCTATGTACAACTGAGTCATAGCTCACTGAGCTATGCCCACTGGATACGCGATTCGCATGGATTGGACTATGCAGCAGGCATGGCCTCCAACTATTTCCATGGCTATCTGAAGATCTCGCTGCCGGAACGTGACCAGGATGGATTACAGAACCGAATGCACCAATATGAGAGCACGCATCAAGTTAAATTCGGGATAAATCGTTTAGTCATACTAATTCCAGATGAAATGTTCGTTGGCGGCGTTATAAGCAGCGAATGGCTGACAAAAGCCGAGGTAAGTATCCAATAAAATAAAAAATGTAGATAAGGCTCTAATTGGAATTTGTCTCATTCTCAGCCACTGGAGACACAATATATCAATAGGGCCGGCGTTTATCGACCGTTCAAGCATGCGGTCTATAGGCTAAGTAAGAGAATTAATGGAAAAAACTATTACTTTGCGATGGAGGGCGCAACGCCAATGCTATCATTCTTCGATTCAATGAACTTCCAATTGTCGGCCACGTGGCAAATGCAGGAAATGAAACGCGAGATCTGGTTAAAGTTTTGCAAGCATCTGCAGAAACTGCTCAACACCTGGCCTGAAACACGACGTGAAGTTCAGCTTATTATCTATAATTGTGTGTATCCCCATGTTTTAGTATATATAAATAATGTAATGTAATTGCAGCTCACAAACCGAACGGAGAACTTCAAGATGTTGCCGATGTGCTGCTCGCCCACGTTCAATCTTACATTGAGGACCAGAAAAGTAATGAACTTTATTAACTTAGATAATCTAAGGACAGCATGAAACGATTACATATATTTTACCCAAGCAAGGCTTAAAATCTTACATTAATTTAATAATAAATAAAGATACTCTCTTTAGCCTCATCATTCAGTCATTGTTTTCAAGCTCTTTGAGTTGAGCCTCGGCTAAGGCCAACATTCGACTTTTCCACATTTCATAATCTTCAATTTCAGGTTTTTCGCTACTCTGCTTCTGCTTTTTCTGGTTTAACACATCCTGCTCCTGCTGCAGAGTGAGCTTGTTATTGAGTGAGTTTGTATTGGCATCCTTTAAGTGCTTGGCAATCATGCGCTCCCATTGCTGCTCGAGCTGCTGCCATTGCGTGGGTCGCAGATTGCTGAACGGCATCAGCTTCGGCTTGGAGACTTTCCTTTTCATCAGGCGACAGGCGTGGTAGACGGCCATAGCGGCATATTGTGGATGCTCTGGGTCCGCATCATCACGGGCCACCTTCTTGAACAAAGTGAGTATATCTTCAGCCTTGTGTGCGACCTCGTTCAGGCTGAGCTGTACGCAAATATCTTTGATGCTCGCCAGCCTATTCAATTCGAGCAATTTCTCAAACATTCGTTTGTTATTGGCATAATGGGTTTTGCGCAAGGCGGACAGCTTAAGTGCCTGCTCTTTGTCAAAGCCAATGTCTAGTAGACTGCATGCAATATCCGCACACAAAACTATTTTTCCATATTCATTTATTTGGAGTGGAACATTCGTCGAACGGAGCTCAAGCAACCTCAACAACTCTGTTGTTTTCCTAGCAATTGAAGTTGTAATAAAGTTTGTTAAATACGTATTGTTTCTAAAAACTTACTCTATCACATTGGGCTCTTCACTTAGGCCCATTTTTGAAATTAACTGCTCAATCAAAGTCGTCATTTTACCACAGAAATTGTTTACATCAATTGAATTGTTTTCCTTTTTTGGCGCGAATAAAAAACAGATGTGCGTGCACCATTAGTGTTGCCAGACTTCAACAGAAAAAGGATTACTCATAATATATTATTTAACCAAATAAACAAATAGATTTTTTGTATATATACCAATGTATTTTTTTAGTTTATACAAACATTTCTTACACCAATTTTTTTATTTATGTTTTTAAATTAAATATTTTAGCTGGCATCACAAACTATCGATAGTTAACGGCTATCACCGGCAACAATTAAGTTTAACCTTTACCCTAGCGGCGGGTATAAAATTACCCACAGCAATTGGAATATCAATTTAAATTAAAATACCGTTATTTATAATGGGTTTATTCTCAAGAATGCAAAAAACTGGTTTTAAGATGTCTATCCTTTGTCAGCTTTCCAAAGACAATCGGTTATTTTATTGTTGTTTATTTATTTTTGTTTTAAATGTGAAGAATAGGCACAAATTGAAAATTGGCCAATGAATCGTGTTTTTTCAGTGTATTATTTGTATTAGACATTTAAAAGGTAATGCTTAGCCGATTTAGAATCAGATGAACATATTTCGAATTTAAATTATATCTCATTTTCACTATCATCTGCGTTTTTGGCTGCTTCACCAGCCTCAATGGCCTTCTGCGTCCACGCTTCATTGTTTATGAGATGAACACCCTTCGTTTCCTTGCCAACGATTCCCATTTCAAAGCAGAATTCCTTGTCCTTCAGTTCATCGTGCACTTGATATATGCTGCAAGAAATAAACAGGTAAATTAGTCAACTTAAATCTTAAGCCATAATCAGGTGAACATACATTTTGCCTCCGCTTTTGACCAATTCCTCGGTGCTCATGTCGGCAAACTTGAACTTCTCCATCTCTGTTTTGGCCTGTTGCTTGGCCTTACCGCTGGCGCAGGCATAATATCCAAAGGACGTGCCAGACGGCTCAATCTTGTACAATTGAGGCCCGTCAGCCTCATCCCACGATGCGAGTATTACAGATAATCCAAACGGACGCACCGCGCTGTACAAAGTGTAGGCGTGCAGGTATCCGGACACGCGATCGCACAAATGCTTTAAGGGAATGGTGCGTTCAAATTGTTGACGGAAATTCGCCGCTTCCTGGCGGGCAATATCAGCCACAAAATTACCATCGGCCATCAGTCCCGCTATGGCCATGCCGATATTCTTCTCAATAGTAAAAATGCGACTGGCTGCATCAGGTTCGTAGAGCTGATCTGCTATGATTTTCTCTACGGCGAGTACAACACTGTCCTTGCCTCTAATACCAATAACGGTACCGCTCCTCTCAACTGCTTTGGATGCGTAGTCAATCTGAAAGACGCGGCCATCAGGCGAGAACTGCGATGCCGACAGATCATACTGCAAACCAATATTGAAATATTTATATTCATCTGTTGTAAATAGAATATTCATATACTTACACCGGTGCCAATTGTACTCATTTTTGTACTGGTTATGAATTAGAATTGATATTAACAAAAACGAATTTACGTGAATTAAACTCGCAAATAGACGACGATGATTTGACGGCTTTTTATTTGACAGCTGCAATTCATGCTCGGTGTGACCGGTGCTTGCAAATTTTGGTAGGTGTTAAATAACGCCTAATTTATAAAAATGAACCAACAACTTAATTATTGTTTATTAATTATTGCAATAAACACGCTAGAAAATCTGAATGATAATTATGAAATTCCCAAAAATGATTATTATTTAATAAACAGTTTACTTAAGTTTTATCGAAATATATACAAAAACAGTTTTAGCTTTAAGTGCTTTGTCGCATTTGTTTGAATTTGGAAATAGTATACACACAATTTGAGTATTAATATAAAGTTAATTTGATCGTTATTTCTTAAATGATTTTTTATTTAAATGTGTACAATTATTGCATATTCTTGCAAACACTGCTAATGGGTTGCGTGAACTAGTTCCTTTGGAATATTCGTACCAATTCCAATGTGCACGCGGTAGAAGTTTCAATTTTGTAAACAAAAATAAAAACATGCTGGCAAGCGTGAGTGAAAAACAGTAAGTAAAAGGCAGCACTGCTTTGGATCGTTATTATTTAATTTAAATTTAAATTAAAGGTATGCAGCAGAAGCTCGCTACACAAACTTTTATGCAGGCCACGATATTGCATGGAGTGCAGACGGTGAGAGCGTTTACTGTTTGAATGGCGATGTTATAAATAAAGTGAATGTGGAAACATCGCAAATTGTGTGCAGCTTTGGAGTAAATGTATCCAACGGTGGTGAAGCTGGCGGAAATGTGGAGAAATCCAAAGCCTCTGACGGACTCGATGATACCAAAGTGGACGAGGACAACATTTATTGTTTTGCAATGTCAGATGAACATCTGATTGTCGCACATGGCAGTGGCTTACTCAGGCTTTGGGAGCTGAGTACGCAGAAGTTGGTCAAATTGTGGAAGAGCCAGCACAAAGGACCTGTTGTTCGCATCGAGTTTAGCCCGTGTGGCCAATTTATCTGCACCAGCGGTGGTGCCGACGCCACGCTGCGAATTTGGGATTTTGGTAACAACAGCTGCCTGTGCGCCTTGAAGGAATTTCCTGGGCCAGCGTTGCTGGTGCGCTTCCATCCGAGTCCATTGAAAACTGAAATCTATGCTGCCGGCGCTGACAATACGATATACTGCTGGGACTACGGCACGAAGACGCTGCTGCACAAGATGCGTGGACACATCTCCCAAGTGACTGGGCTGAGCTTCAAGAGCGCAGCTGCTGGGTGCGATCAACTGGTCACAGTGAGCCGCGACAAGGTGCTAATTGCATGGCAATTAGATGCGGGGCGCACCTGGAGACAGTCAAAGGTGATCCCCTTATACGTGGAGCTTGAAGGAGTCACGCACATTGGCAATGGAGCACAAGTGCTGGTCGCCTGTCGCTCGGGCAAACTGCAGCACATCGAAACGAAATCATGGAAAATACGTGATCTGTTAGAGGAGACAAATTTCGAAATAAGTCGGCTGCTCTACTGCAGCACCAGAAACCAACTAACCCTAATTACAACTGAGCAAAATATTATCATTTACAATGTGAGCGCCGAGAACGGCGAGCTGAAGCTTATTAAGCAGCTGGTTGGATACAACGATGAGATATTGGATATGTGTTTTCTGGGCGACAGAGATCGCTACCTGGCAGTGGCTACCAACAGCAAGCACTTCAAGCTGTACGACACCGAACAGAACATGAATTGTCGTCTTATTTCCGGGCACTCGGATACGGTCATGTCGCTGGCCGCATCACATAATCTGTTAATCTCCGTGGGCAAGGACTGCAGCATACACCTGTGGAAGCTGTCGCACGAGATCGATTGCTTTCTGCAGCCGCTGACACAGCAGAGCAGCTGCCACACCGCGACTATTGGCTCCGTGGCCATAACGCACAATGGAGCCAAGGGCTTCGCCTCGGCTTGTCAGGACGGCAGCATGAAGGTGTGGCAGTTATCGCGCGACAAACAGGATCGCAACAATTATACCTTCTCGCTGGTCTATGCAGCGCTGGCCCACGACAAGGAAGTCAACTGCGTTATGTATGCGCTTAACAACAAGATTCTGGCTACAGCATCCCAGGATAAGACGGCAAAGCTGTGGATGGCGGACTCGAACTCGCTTCTTGGCGTGCTGCGTGGTCACACGCGCGGCGTTTGGTGCGTGCGGTTCTCGCCCGTTGACCAAATCGTGGTCACCTCCTCGTCCGACTGCAGCCTACGCATTTGGTCCATCGCTAATTTCAGTTGCCTCAAGCGCCTGGAACAGGAGTGCACAATTTTGCGTGTGGAGTTCCTGGATCATGGCAAATTTATACTTTCCGCTGCCTCGGATGGCCTGCTGAAGCTGTGGAACATCAAGACCAACATCTGCGTCCAGTCCATTGACGAGCACAGTGATCGCGTCTGGTCTGTGGCGGTGTCTGCCGGCACCAATCGCTTCTTCTACACAGGCGGTGCTGACTCCAAGCTGATTCGCTTTGCTGACGTTACCGAAACGGTGCGCAACGAAGCCTTGGACCAGCGACAGGCCTTGCTGGAGCAGGAGCAAACTCTACACTCACTGCTGCACGCTCAAGAGCAGCTGGAAAAGGCCTTTAAGTTGGCCCTGGTGCTAGACAAGCCAAAGGCCACGTATGACATCATCGGCAGCTTTGTGCGCAAACGTGACAGCGTCGCAGTGCGTCAACTGGTAGATCAACTGAATCTGGACCAAAGACTAGTGTTGCTGCAGCACGTAAAGGCGTGGGGCACCAACTCACGTCACTCCTACATTGCCAACCTAATTCTGCAGCATTTGCTGGGCGATGCTCTGGTTCACACCACACAAAAGTTCTACAACAAGGGAAATCTGGTCGAAGTGCTGACCCCTTATGTCCAGCGACATTTTAAGCGAGTCTCCGAGCTCAACAAAGATCTGGCTTTCATGGAATTTATCGTCAAATGCATGTAAAATTAAATCATATTTTCTGCTAATGCAATGCATAATTTAGAAAACACCTTTACAATTGCTTTTCATTATATATATATATATTTATATATACATATATATATATCTAATACCCTTTAACAATACTATTCATTATATAGTTTTTTATAGGATTCTGAAATGTTTCACATACTTAACTAAACTTAATTTGGGAAGTTCATTAGTCAAGGACAAGAATTAGATCTTCGCCTGCTAGTTTCATTCCTTTTTCTACTACTATTTTTTTGACTGTACCAGACGCTGGCGATTGGACAATCATCTCCATTTTCATTGCTGACAGCACGATCAAAGGCTGGCCCTTCTCGACCTTGTCGCCTTCTTTGACCCGTATATCAATCACATCGCCTGGCATTGGGGCACCCACTTCGCCTTTAACGTCCGGGTTGGCTTTCGGATGCATTTTGATTGCCTTGAAATAGGATCAGTTAATATAAATTAATTGGAAAGCCAGCTTGCTATATCTACCTTTAGAGCATCGTTGTCAGGAATGTGAACTGAACGCATTTCACCATTCATTTCGAAGAACACCTCGCGACTGCCATTTGACCGGGCAGTGTTGGCTATGGCCAACGCCTTTATGATCAATGTCTTGCCAAGCTCCAGGCTTACTTGGAACTCTTCCCCCATGTCGGGGCCTATGATGAACATACGAGTGTCGAGCTTATCGATGCATCCAAATTTTTGCCGATTTTGCAGGAATTGCTTAGTCACTTCCGGATAGAGAGCCGATGACATTAGATCTCTGTCAGAGATTGATCCAAAGCTTTTAGTCAGCTCCTCCTTTAATTTGTCAAAATCTAATGGCTCGAGCTTACTACCTGGCCTTTCGTCAATTCGAGGCATATCCTTAAGAACATCTGACCGAAAGGGCTCTGGAAAGCCACCATGTGGAGTACCCATGTATCCCTGAAGGAACTCAGTAACCGATTTAGGAAAAGATAACTCCTTAGCCTTCTCCACAACTTGAGCACGACTAAGTTTATTCTGTACCATGAACTGAGCCAAGTCGCCGACAACCTTGGATGATGGAGTCACCTTAATAATGTCACCCAGAATAAGATTCGCTTCTCTATAGGCTTTCTTCACATCCTCAAACAAGTCACCTAGGCCCAGTGAGTATGCTTGGAATTGCAAATTGGTATATTGGCCACCGGGTATTTCGTGCAGATAGACATCAGCATTGCCTGATCTCATCGTCGTGGTGCATTCGAATGGTCCGTAGAGGGTACGGGTTTGCTCCCAGTACGCCGAATACTCGGAAACATCTCCCAAGCTCAGCTGTGTGTCCAAGGGAGTGCCCTGCAGGGAAGCAACTACTGCTCCCATGCTTGGCTGTGAGGTCATGCCAGACATGGAGTCGACAGCCACGTCTACAACATCAGCTCCGGCCTGAGCACAGGCGAGCATAGACGCAACACCAGCGCCCGAAGTGTCGTGAGTATGGACATGAATTGGAACGTCGGGATGCTTGTCGCGAATGGCAGTAATCAGCAACCTATATGAAATATCTATGAAATACATACTGGGGACGTCAATCATATATTCATTCATACCTAGCTGACTCTGGCTTTAGCAGACCCGCCATGTCCTTGATGCACAGGACGTGAGTTCCCGCCTTGACAAGCTCATCGGCCAAGTTTGTGTAGTACTTGAGATCGTATTTAGTTCTCTTGGGATCACCTACATCACCTGTGTAGGAGATGGCTGCCTCAACAACACCGCCTGCTTTACCTGCCGCTTCCATGCCGAGGATCAAGTTGGGCAAATAGTTAAGGGAGTCGAACACTCGGAAAATATCCATGCCAGTTTGCACCTGGGAGAGAGATAGGTGTTATTTACTGTAGTACCATAGAATGCCTAAATAACTTACCGCCAGTTCGCAGAACTTGTAGACCACGTTGTCTGGATAGCTGGTGTAGCCAACGGCATTGGCGCCGCGCAGCAGCATTTGGAATGGAATATTCGGAATGCGCTTGCGCATCTCCTCCAGTCGCTCCCATGGGCACTCGTACAGAAATCGGAGAGACACATCGAACGTGGCTCCACCCCAGTTCTCGAGTGAGTACAGATTATTGAATTTGTGCGCCACATAAGGGGAAATCTTGAGCAAGTCATGGGTACGCACACGCGTGGCCATCAGTGATTGATGGGCATCCCGGAAAGTGGTGTCCATGAGGAGTAGATTCTTGCGGGAACGCACCTCCTTGGCGAATGCTGCGGGACCTTCACGCACGAAGAGCTGGCGTAGACCCGGTGGTGGCTCCGTCGCTGTAAAAACCGCATTTGATTAACATTTGAGGAAGTAAAGCCTAACCATTAATATATATAGATTGATGAGAACCGTATGCCGTTGTGTGGATATTAAAGTACCCACCTTTTGGTATTTCTGGTACGTGTGGATTGATCTTAGACGGCTTTAGATTTACACCCCACGGCGTTAGGGGTCCGTTGACCATGATTTCACCCAAATACGTTAAAAGTTTTTGTGCCCGGTTTTTGATAAGGTTTGTGGGTTTGACGAGGTCTGGATTCTCGTCAATGAAGTGGGTATCCAATGCACAGTTTAAGAACTTCTCGTTGTTCAAGACATTTAAGAGAAATGGAATATTCGTATTGATGCCTCGGATACGAAACTCACGCAACACTCGGCCCATTTTAGAAGATGCCATCTGCAGGTCTCTGCCGTGGGCTATCACTTTGGCAAGGAGCGAGTCGTAGTGGGACGATACGATGGCTCCAGGAAAAGTCGAGGCGCTGTCTATTCGTATGCCCATGCCCTCGCCGGAACGGAAGACTTCGATTCGTCCAATGTCAGGCTGAAAGCCGAGTTCAGGATTTTCACTCGTTATGCGGCATTGAATGGCAAAGCCGCGAGGAACAACGTTCTCTTGGGTGAGTCCCAGCTCCTTAAGAGTCATACCTTCGGCAATACGTATCTGAGACTGCACCAGATCAATGCCCGTAATCTCCTCGGTAACTGTGTGCTCCACCTGCAACCTGGCGTTGACTTCGATGAAGTAGAAGTTTCCAGATTCATCGCACAGGAACTCCACAGTGCCCGCATTCTCGTAGCCAACATGCTTGGCTAGCCGGACTGCTGCCTCAGTCATCTTGTCCCGAATTTCAATAGGCAGATGGGGAGCAGGTGCAATCTCAATCAGTTTCTGGTGGCGACGCTGCACAGAGCAATCGCGTTCATATAAATGAAGAATATTTCCAGCCTTGTCTCCTAATATTTGGACTTCAATATGACGGGGAGTCTCAATATACTTCTCAACGAACATTGCACCATTGCCGAAGGCTGCCTTTGCCTCAGAGGTGCCTCGTTCGAAGCTCTCAGCAATTTCTTCCATTTTTCGAACCACACGCATACCACGGCCGCCACCACCATGAGCGGACTTTAAGATAACAGGCAGGCCGTGCTTTTCGCAGAACGCCACTACTTCATCCTTGGAATTAACTGCGCCATCTGTGCCAGGGACAATGGGAACACCAGCTTCTATGGCCGTAATACGTGCAGCCACCTTATCACCCATGTTTTGCATCACCTTGGGCGAGGGGCCGATAAAACAGACTCCAGCATCGATAACGGCCTGGGCAAAATCGCTGCGCTCGGAGAGGAAACCGTAACCGGGATGCACTGCATCAACACCTCTCTCCTTGCAAATAGCAACGATCTCTGGAATGTTAAGATAAGCTTCCACCGGTGCCAGTCCCTTGCCGATCAAGTACGACTCGTCGGCCTTCTGACGATGCATTTGCAGCTTGTCCTGCTCTGAATAGATAGCGACCGTCTTGATGCCCATCTCATTGCAGGCGCGAATGACACGAATCGCGATCTCCCCTCTATTGGCTACCAGGACTGACCGTATCGGTTTGTGTTTCACCTGCAAAATAGGTATAATATACCCCAAATTGACTCAGAATCAACTACTTTACTCACTTCAGAAGAAAACCATCTTTTGCTGACAAAGCTATATTTCAGTCGGGGAATCGCTTTGCGCAGCGCTCGAATTGCGGGCGGAGAGTTCTTTAAGTTTGTCATTGCCGACAGCTAAATCTGATCAACATCATTAATATTACACATCAGAATAATTTTAATTAATATTCTTCTAGGAATCAAGTGAAATTTAGTACAGGATATTTATAAGTTTTGTATATATCTTCATATACCAGACGGTTGGATTACTGTTGACCTCCTTTCCATATATACCGTAAATTTTATTATCTGACCATTAGGAGTGATTCAAAACATATATATTTCTAAAAAGAAAGATCATTATGCAGTCTATTAAATTGACTCTATCAGTTAATTATAAATAAAGCATGAATCAACAAAATAGATAGGAAGATCAAATATCTCGATATCTCAGTACCATGCTAGGGGATCGATAAATATCGATATCGATACCGATCGACACTCGTACAGTCATCCACAAATTGAATGTGTATGGGTGTACCACTCCAGCCCTTCGGCTGGACGGTACGGTACGTACCTGAAACTATATTGATGTAGAATATTAAATAATATAGAAATTAAAAATTAAAAACAAAAAATTTAAATAAATAAAGACTTGGAAATTAACTAAATTATGTCATATTTGGAAATAGATCAGATGCCAGTTTCTCTGATTCATAAACCAAAGATTACTTATTTAGAAATAAAATGATATAGTTAGCTGAGCTGGAACTAACACATATACCACCTCACAGATTGTATCTTATGATTTATAAAATATTTGCATATATCTAAATATTTTTATAGGAAATTTCCTGGTTTATTCACACTTTTACGTTTTACAAAATATTTTCGAACATTGATACAAAATTTGGCAAAGGCTTTACAGATATAACATTAAGAATTATGGGGGAGGTATAACAATTGTGATTTGTGCGTGATTTTGTAACTTTCACAAGATTGTAAACTTTTTCAAAAAGTAATGCCAATACATACATACGTATATACAGATGTACTCATGCTAACATAAATACATACAAATAAAAAAGACTTAAGCCTAATATAGTAATCGAAATTTGCTGGCAGCTCGTTCCTCACATATAGAAAAGTTGGTATTTCCGTCCATCGGATGGTTGCACTTATTCGATGATCAGAATTAAGTCATCGCCGTCTAGCTTCATGCCCTTCTTGACCTCCACTTTCTTGACAACGCCGGTTTGTGGCGCCTGGACAACCATTTCCATTTTCATGGCCGAGAGAACAACGAGTGGCTGACCCTTCTCCACCTTGTCGCCAATGGTAACACGCACGTCAATAACATCGCCGGGCATTGGGGCACCCACCTCACCTTTCACCGTCTTATCAGCCTTGGGATGGATACGGATTTCCTAAAAATAAAATAAAAATATATTAAATATATCTTATAGAGAAACATGTTCACTGATGTACCTTCATAGCCTCCTTGTCGGGAATGTGGACAGAGCGCAGCTGGCCGTTCAACTCGAAGAACACCTCGCGTTTGCCATTCGGTTTGAGATCGGCTGCCATGGCCAAGGCCTTCATGCTCAGAGTCTTGCCGCGCTCCAAGGTAACTTCGAACTCTTCGCCCACTTTGGGGCCTGAAAGGAATATCCTAGTATCCAGCTTATCGACGGGGCCGTATTGCTCGCGGTAGTGCAAAAATTCGTTTGTCACTTGTGGGTAGAGCGCTGCCGATACAACATCACGATCGGAAACGTTTCCATGAGATTCACTCAGCTCGGCCTTCAGCTTATCAAAGTCCAGTGGCGCCATCTCGGCACCAGGTCGGCCTTCTATGCGTGGCATGTCCTTCAGAACACGGCTGCGGAATGGTTCTGGAAAGCCGCCATATGGAATACCGATATAGCCTTGTAGGTACTCGATCACCGATTTAGGGAAGGACAGTTCTTCAGCCTTTTCAACCACTTGAGCACCATTCAGGTTGTTCTGCACCATGAATTGAGCCAAGTCACCGACGACCTTAGATGATGGAGTTACTTTAATGATGTCACCCAACACGAAATTGGCTTCCCGGTAAGCCTTCTTGACATCCTCAAACATATCACCCAGACCTAGGGAGAACGCTTGGAACTGCAGATTGGTATATTGACCACCGGGTATTTCGTTCAGATAGACATCAGCATTGCCTGATCTCATCGTCGTGGTGCATTCGAATGGTCCGTAGAGGGTTCGGGTTTGCTCCCAGTACGCCGAATACTCGGAAACATCTCCCAAGCTCAGCTGTGTGTCCAAGGGAGTGCCCTGCAGGGAAGCAACTACTGCTCCCATGCTTGGCTGTGAGGTCATGCCAGACATGGAGTCGACAGCCACGTCTACAACATCAGCTCCGGCCTGAGCACAGGCGAGCATAGACGCAACACCAGCGCCCGAAGTGTCGTGAGTATGGACATGAATTGGAACGTCGGGATGCTTGTCGCGAATAGCAGTAATCAGCAACCTATATGAAATATCTCTGAAATACATACTGGGGACGTCAATCATATATTCATTCATACCTAGCTGACTCTGGCTTTAGCAGACCCGCCATGTCCTTGATGCACAGGACGTGAGTTCCCGCCTTGACAAGCTCATCGGCCAAGTTTGTGTAGTACTTGAGATCGTATTTAGTTCTCTTGGGATCACCTACATCACCTGTGTAGGAGATGGCTGCCTCAACAACACCGCCTGCTTTACCTGCCGCTTCCATGCCGAGGATCAAGTTGGGCAAATAGTTAAGGGAGTCGAACACTCGGAAAATATCCATGCCAGTTTGCACCTGGGAGAGAGATAGGTGTTATTTACTGTAGTACCATAGAATGCCTAAATAATTTACCGCCAGTTCGCAGAACTTGTAGACCACGTTGTCTGGATAGCTGGTGTAGCCAACGGCATTGGCGCCGCGCAGCAGCATTTGGAATGGAATATTCGGAATGCGCTTGCGCATCTCCTCCAGTCGCTCCCATGGGCACTCGTGCAAGAACCGTAGAGCTACATCAAACGTGGCTCCACCCCAGTTCTCGAGTGAGTACAGATTATTGAATTTGTGCGCCACATAAGGGGAAATCTTGAGCAAGTCATGGGTACGCACACGCGTGGCCATCAGCGATTGATGGGCATCACGGAAAGTGGTGTCCATCAGGAGTAGATTCTTGCGGGAACGCACCTCCTTGGCGAATGCAGCGGGACCTTCACGCACAATGATCTCACGCAGACCCTGTGGTGGCTCCGTGACTGTGAGATGCCCGTGGAAATTTTCAAAGTTAGAATTATGTCATAGATAATGGACACATGCACTTAAATATATATATATAAAGCAGTACGAAAATACAAACAAATACGAAAAGTTAAAGCCACCAAAAAAAACTATGTGTGTGTGAGATTTGTGTAAAAACCAATTATAACCGTTTATAGAATGTACTGTGTTTGCATACAATATGTACCTAAGTGTACCTAACAGGTACCTGAAAGTTTGACAGCTTTGTGATACAATGGAAATATGACGATATTATTTATTATTCAATATGTTCTAAATGTACAAATATTTTATTAATATTACAACAAATTTATTGAATTTATAGAATTTATATATATGTGTGTGTAATCAACTTTTTTACATAAATAAATATAATTCTATACCTTTCTTTTGTAAAATACATTTTTATTTTAAATTTCTTTTTAAAAAGTTGAAATGTAAGCAAGACTAAAACGTCTACTAAAAATGTTACCTAACATATGTTAACTACATTTATTTATTATATATGTATATCCCATGAGTTGAGTTAAACGAACGAGTTATATGCATGGTAGTAGCCCATATATAATACCTTATATTTTTCGCATCTAAATTTAGACAGGATTACGTATTTACATATGAGTTTGATCATGTTCGATCGGGGCTGATGACATATTAAGAAGTGCAGCGTTAAACATACCTTTTGCCCCGCCACATTTTTCACGTTCTAAGGCTTCCGGGGACAGATCTTCATTGGAATGATTATATCATGACAACATTTCATTTATGAACAAGGTGTGTGTGGTGTGTGTGTGTGTAGGACGATTGTATTTGCGTATGGTAATTGTTGCAATAGCAAAGTTTTTGTTTTTTAGAAAGAATAAAGTAAAAAGAAATGCAAAACATAAATTAAACATATTAATGAACGCAGATATTCAACGAGACAGGTGCTGTTAACCGTTAACATAAGGAGAAGACTTCTAGTAAAAGTTAAAGTTTTGAATTGTTGAATTGGCATCCAAATAGTTTTTTAAAAGTATTTTATATTAAATTTTGGAAACTATTCTTTAACCTTTTAGCAGAAGTTTCGATATTTAAATAAAATCAAAGCTTAAATTATTTTTTATCAAAAATTTCAATTCAAAAATGTTTTAAAATATAAATTTAAGTAACTCTCTATCTATTTTTAAAATTTCTACTTTTAAAACTAATCTTTTAAAATATTTTCTAATTTCAAATTTAAATTTCATGCCAATTTAAATACTTAAAAAATGTAGTAATTTTTTTGTATCAATTAAACTGATGTTTTACGTGAGTTTTCAAACATTGAGAGATAAAGTAAAAGATATAGTCAAGTCTCCAATTTTAATGAACCAATTTGATAGACAACAAAATCTGAAAGGTAAAAGTTATCAAGACTAAAGCTGAAACAATAAATAAAGCAACAGCCATTTGATAGCCACAAATCCGAAAAGCGCATGCCTTAAACCATTTAAACCATTTCACTTACCCAGTGGCACCTGCGGCACGTGAGGATTCACGTCCGAGGGCTTCAGCGTCGTTGCCAATGGCGTTTGCGGTCCATTGACCAGGACTTCACCCAAATAGTTCAGCAGTTTCTGAGCACGATTCTGTGTGGTAGAGAACTTGAACAGCTGTGGATGCTCGTCTATGAAGTAGGTGTCCAGTACACCGTGCAAGAACTTCTGGTTCTCGAGCACGTTCAGCAGGAAGGGAATATTCGTCTTGACTCCGCGAATACGGAACTCACGCAGTGCGCGATTCATTTTAGACGCCGAGCTCTGCAGATCACTGGCGTGGGATATCACTTTGACAAGCAGCGAGTCGTAGTACGGCGAAATGATGGCTCCAGCATAGGTCGAGGCGCTGTCTAGACGAATGCCCATGCCCTCACCGGAACGGAAAACTTCTAGGCGTCCGGTGTTGGGCTGGAAGTCGTTGGCAGGATCTTCGGTTGTCACACGACACTGAATGGCAAAGCCGCGAGGAACAACGTTCTCTTGGGTGAGTCCCAGCTCCTTAAGAGTCATACCTTCGGCAATACGTATCTGAGACTGCACCAGATCAATGCCCGTAATCTCCTCAGTGACTGTGTGCTCCACCTGCAACCTGGCGTTGACTTCGATGAAGTAGAAGTTTCCAGATTCATCGCACAGGAACTCCACAGTGCCCGCATTCTCGTAGCCAACATGCTTGGCTAGCCGGACTGCTGCCTCAGTCATCTTGTCCCGAATTTCAATAGGCAGACGGGGAGCAGGTGCAATCTCAACCACTTTCTGGTGGCGACGCTGCACAGAGCAATCGCGTTCATATAAATGTACAACGTTGCCTGCCTTATCACCTAACAGTTGGACTTCGATGTGGCGGGGTCGCTCGATGAACTTCTCAATGAACATTGCACCGTTGCCGAACGCTGCCTTTGCCTCTGAGCTGGCTCGTTCGAAGTTCTCCTCGACTTCCTCCATTTTGCGAACCACACGCATGCCTCGGCCGCCACCGCCATACGCTGCCTTGAAGATGACTGGCAGGCCGTGTTTTTGGCAAAATGCCAATGCCTCCTCCTTCGTAGTAACTGGGCCATCTGTGCCAGGGACAATGGGAACACCAGCTTCTATGGCCGCAATACGCGCAGCCACCTTATCACCCATGTTCTGCACCACCTTGGGCGAGGGGCCGATGAAACGAAGTCCTGCATCGATAACGGCCTGGGCAAAGTCGCTGCGTTCGGAGAGGAAGCCATAGCCAGGATGCACTGCATCAATGTCGTTCTCCTTGCACACGCGAATAATCTCTGGAATGTTGAGGTAAGCTTCCACCGGTGCCAGGCCCTTGCCGACCATGTACGACTCGTCGGCCTTCTGGCGATGCATATGCATTTTGTCCTGCTCCGAATATACGGCAACCGACTTGATGCCTAACTCCGTGCAGGCACGGAACACACGAATCGCGATTTCGCCTCGATTGGCCACCAGCACCGATCGTATGGGCTTGTATTCGACCTGTAAATGAAGATGTTATAGTTAGCCTGAATTGAAGTAGGAACGAGCAGACTTACCTGAGTGGAATACGCATTTTTATTGATAAAGTAAAGTCTCACGCGAGGAATCGCTTTGCGCAGCGTCCTGAATGCGGCTTGAGATTCCGGCAGAAACATTGTTAGACCTTATTCAGTTGTCGCTGTGAAAGACAATGATATCATAATGAAAAGCTTGTTCAATATATACATATATAGAAATTGAGAAAGGATTTTCTTGTTCCTCTGCCTCCATTAACTTAACTCCGCCCATATCCAGTTGACCAACTCAATTATGGGTTCCATTCATGGCAAAAATATGATTTATCAAAGATCAACATTGTCATTATTGTCAACTTTATTATTTGAATGAGCCTGATGATGGTGTTAATAAAGTTGCTTATCTTTCCCATTATCTCTATACTCATATCTCTATTGTTAACATGTGCATGCCTATGTATTCAGCAATTTATTAACATTGGACACATGTATTAACTGTTGTATATTCATATACATAGATATTATATAATATTGACTGATTCCTGTCTTTTTTATAGTTATTTGCTTTTCTATATGCTGCTCTATGAAATCCAAGTATTTGTTAGGTTAAGAATAGTTCCAAAATTTGTATATATCTCAGTACAGATATCTAAGAATATTTTATGATACATTGATATATATATATATACATATATATATATATATATATATATATATATATATATATATATATATATATCATATATTAGTTAACTTTTCTAACTTAAGACACATTTATATTTCTATAAAATCGTTTTATACTGTTTAACAGTTTTTACTTTGTTTAAGGTCAGAATAATTTACAGACAACATTAGCAGATGTTAAAACCACAAAACTAAAGTTCTTATGTCACAAATATCATTGTATTTAAGTAAGTGTGAAAGAGAGCTGCTAAAAATATTGCGCATTCTTGGAAGATATTCAAATTTAGATTCAGAAACTTCCAATTAATTCTTGACTATAAAATATAATTAAAGAAAGTTAAAAATAAAATTTTGTAAAATGTATATATGTAATATGTATACATTTAATATAAAATATATATATTTAGTCTATTAAATTTACTATATATAATGTATACAATCTATTAAATTTAATCAATCTGTACAATTAATCATTTCTATAGAAAATATTTAAATCTGTGTTTAGCATTTGACACCTTCATATCAAGTTTTAGTTTGATTATAATTAGCTAGACTAAGTAATTTGGACTATCAGGGCTCATTATATAAATACATATATTTAGGAAATTTTCCAAACAATATTTGATTGGTTTTACATATACTAAATACACTTTTTAATTAAAACCAATTTAAACATTCAAGAAATTCAACTAATATATATGTAATCGAATCGAATAAATAATTTTGAAAAAGTTGAAATTTATTTAAGCAGTATTTGCAATCATATATAAATTAAATTATGTACATTTATATATGATTAAAAATGTTCAAGTTTTTACACAATTATTTATTCGTTTCGATTGCACTGATCATGGAAAGTTTTTGTTTTCAAAGTAAGTATTATTATTCTAAGCAGATCTATTAATAAGTGACACTTTTCTGGCATAAACTTATTCTGAACGAATGACGTTTGTGTTATTTAACATATTCAAATTTTCCATACATTAAATTAAAAAAAAAAAAAATAAATTTAAAAAAAATCAAAAGAAAACAGATTAACTAATTTTTTGGGAAACAACAAATTACAGAAAGTATTCCAAAATAGGTTTTTAGGTCAACAAGTTATAAATACTTTTACTTATACTTTGCCTACAATTCCTACAGCAATTAAAATTCTGATAAGATTTTGTGTTGTGCACATCGAAATAAATAAGAAATTTCACAAATTAATTAGCTAAATTTGGGACATTCACTATTAACAACTGATTAATTGGTACAATAAAAAACGAATCTTGCCAAACTTTGTATAGAAAGAGCCAGACGTAAAATTTCTTACGGCCAGATATCAGTTAAAAAAAAAAAACATTGATCCATATCAAATATATAGCCAGCGATAGAAGCAATCCAATTCATTGATAATACTATTTTGTTGTTGTTTATTTTTACACTCACAACATAAAAAGCAATTCATTAATGTAGAAACCCGTCTGCACGCGGTAATATATATAAATGCCTATAAATAAATAAAAAAAATATATCTGCTAGTCAGAATCATTCGGGTTAGGATAAAACTGTTTAACCCAGCAATTACAATTAGAAACTTGCCAATTAGCCCTAACAATTCATTTTTCCAACCCCCAAGCAACAAATTAACACACCCCGTTCGTGGAGCAGCTATTTGGGGTCTGGGAGTCAAGGAGTTCGCGACTTTTCTCTTTGTTTACACGTGTAAGAGTGCGGGTAGCACACCCATAGCAATATAATGATTTATATATATATATATGTATGTCTACATATTATGTGCGTATGTATGTAGGTCTACATGCTTGCCGCAATGTCCGATTATGTAATGATTATTGCAAATAATAAGACGGACGAACGGACGGAGCCACCTTAGAATGTACACAGCAGTCAGACGGTCAGACGGGCAGTCGGTCGTTCGGTTTGGTCGAATGATTTGGTGATTACGCTGCTTGTTGATTGCCGCTCACTTTTACTATATTCGTCTATACGCACATACGTACTTATGTCTCTATGTATGTATGTATATATAGAATTGCTAGTATGTCTGTCTGTTTGTGTGTACACACTTTTGCACGATCTTGAGCACACGTTGCTAAGGTCAAAGACGTTTCCACTGCTGCAGGGGCCGCGCCTGCTCTGGACACACATTGATTATCCGTTAAAATGATAAAGTGACAAACGAAAAAAAAAAACTAAATATAACTACATACATACTTAAACACTTGCACATCGTATATACATATGCATGTCTTGTGACATACTCTCTCTCTCTCTCTCACACACACACACACACACACACACACATGTATTTGTTAGTCTGCGTCGCAAAAAGGAACTAGGACTTGTTCACAGTGAGCCGACAAAGTATTCGCATATGCAAATAAATAAACATTTGTTCAATGTTCGGCAATTTTGATTGATTGTCGCCCAAAGTGTCTTTTGAATGTGGCGATAGAAGAAATAGAAGCAATTAAATGAAATTGTTAAACTTTGATTTGATGTACGCTGCGAAACTTTTAGGCTATGAAATTCATAATACAAATATTTTTATTTTATTTTATCCACATTGTCACTTGCTTTTGATTCGTTCATTTTATGCCTACGTCACACTGAGTATGTATATGTATATATGTATGTATTGTATTAGCGTAAATGGATGGCACATGCCTTCATTTTGTCAAGCACGTTTTGGCTGGCAGCGAAACCATAAGAAGGCTAGATAAATGGGGCATAATAAAATGGACCCGAACAGCAGGCTGTAGATAATGAAGGGAGTAGGGGCAGAACCAATACATCTATATATACATACATATGCGTGTCTGTCTATGCATGCTTGTAAAAGTGCAGTGCAGTTACATTCATACATAAGCGTACGTTACGTATCAATTAGCATTTTATTATGCACGCAATGCATTATATATACGTATGTATGTACATAGAGCTTATACATATATACGTATGTATATACATACCCTTTGGAATAATCACAATATGTCCAGCTGCTCCCTGTTGTTATCCCTGGCTAGAATCTTACGAGCACACTTTCAATTCAACTTTCACGCACGGTTAGCACACGCTTCGATAACTAAAAACAGTTGAAATAATAGAAGACGATTGTACAGTTGTAGTGTATGAAGTATAATTTAGCAACATGTATAAATCACAGAACTGTTATATAAACTAGCGTGGTTTTGAGATCGACAAAAAATCAACTTCTGCGTAGATTAAAAACACAAGGAATTAACAAATTACTCTTTAGAATTAGCAACTAGCTAGCACACCAAAAAATGTCTATGTGTGTGTGTTTGCCTCTTTACATACATATGTGCATGTAATACATACATACATATATGAATTTGTATGTGCTTTGGGAAGGTAGACCACCTCGGTACAATTTACGTTGAATATTTCACAACTGTTTTTCTGCTGCCCGGGAGCTCGAGCACTACTGCGTACGACTTGCACCAAAGCTTAACATTCAACTGACGGACGCCGTCTAAAAAACTTGAAAATTTACACTCTATTGTCGGTGGCGGTGGCTGCTGCCCACAGTCGCTCTCTCTCTCTGCTTTTCGCTCTTTCTCTTCGATTTTTCGTGGATGCCTCTCGTACTTTCGAATCGTATGTGTGCGTGCGTGCGTGCGCCTAACAGCCGTCAGAGGCGGCGTGTACTTTGGCCCAAAAACAACAACAACAGCTTAATTGTGCCGTTTGTGTGAGAGAGTCGGAGGCAATCGGAGGCCGGCTAAGAGTAAACTAGTTAGGTTCGAAGGAGAGAAACAGCTGATTGCAGGTACCTAAAGTACATGTACCTTTTATATATTTGCATTTTTGTCGTTGTCGCAGATGTGTGTAAATGTATGTATATAAATACAGACATATATGCATATATAAATAATAACTTCGCATATGTATATAAATAAACATGTGCATAGTATAAAACTAAAATTAATATAAATTTCTATATTTACCGAATACAGTAAACGTTTTAATGTTAACTTAACAATTTTATATTTTCTGCCACACATACATATACATACATACATATATGTATGTGTGTTACATAAGTATAATAGTATAAGACACTTATGTCAATTTTTAGTTTGGTGTCTACAGCTCTAGTAGATAAGAGCGAGAAGTAGACACATGTACCTACCTACATACATATACACATATGTGTGTACATACATATATGTATGTATGTCGACAGACAGACAATTAGTTGAACTGATAGACAGAAGTTAGTAGATTGACTTGGTTGGTTGTTAAGATCGAAATATATATAAATTGTATATATATATATATATATACATTTATAATATACATTTATAGTGATAGGCAGAGAGACAGATTTTATTCATACTCTATTTAATGAGATCTAAATAAAATATATTTAATTATGCAAATGGGCTTTCAACTTGTTGGCTTTGATTGTTAATCCAACTGGGTGCAAAATTAATTAATTACAGGTATGTGCATTACAGGTATCTGATCTACAGACACTCCTCGCTAATCATTATTATATAATTGAATATATGTAGGTGTTACGGTTATAGTTTTTGCATCATCATCCACTCTCGCTATCTCTCTCTTTCTCTCTCTCTCTCTCTCTCTCTCTCTCTCACACACACACACATAATTATACATATCATAAGGCCATAAGTCTAGAGCATATATATAAAAATATTTATAGTTTGTGATAAGAAAGTTTCAACTCAGGTCTGCAGTCTCATTGGCATAATTAATTAATTAAAATAAAAAACTTAGATCCCACACTGAGAGCTTAAAGATATAATATATATGTAGATATTCAGTAAGGCCCTGATAACTGGGCCGATAGCGGAGCCGCAGCTGTCATTGCCGACTCCAGTGAAGGTCAGCGAAAGTGCGAATCAGGTTCAGTATCAAATCGAACAAATGACCAAACATGTCGTACGATTATTGTATATATGGCATCCAGACAGGTTGTTCGACAACAAATTTGAACGTCTACGACGCACGCGCACAACCAAAACGTTTCAATAGCGACTTTACTCTTAACTATTTTGAGTCACCTACGAGAGTTGATGAGGGTTAGCTATGCCATGATTTAAATAGTTTTTGTATTTTATAATATTTATTATTTATAATTTAAATAGTTATTTTATTATATAATATTTATTATTTATTATTTATATTTATTATCTATGAGCAAAACATTGTAGGGAATTTGAAGTTCCAGTCGGCTGTATTAAACTATTTTTTCGTTGCCGTCTATCTATAAATATTTGAATTATAATTTATAAAATATCATTAGCCGAACTGCAGTTGAGAAACTTTTCCACTTTATAGAGTGGGAATTCAAAGTATTTGGCAATAGAATGTAGGGTGATTAAGCTATCAGTTTGACTTTTTTTATAAATATTTTAAAATAGAAAATCATAGATAGTTACTTAAAAATTATATTTAAAATTTAGATTTTGTAGTATTTTTTTTTAGGTAAATCATCTTTTTTTATAACACAAAAATAAAAAATAAAAAATGTTAATGACCAAACTAAAATTTATTTTATAAATATATTGACTGTCGTCTATATATAGAATCCATATTTATGATTTATAAAATATATTTTAACTATTTGAAATATAGTTCCAAATTATAATTATATTTTATAAAGCATAAATTATATTTTATATATAGACATATATAAAATATAATTTATGATTTATAAAATAATTAACTATATAATTCTAAATTATAATTTATAAAATATTTCATGCAAAAATGTTTTTAAACACATTTTCATTTTGGACAATTTAAATTCAGCGAATAACTACAGGGTATTTGTAGTGCCACCTGGCCTCAAGATATTAAAAAAAAAACATTTTTATAAATATATTTCGGCCACCGCCTCGCATAGCACGTGCCGCTAATCAAGGCGGTATATTCCACATAGTCTTCCATTGACAATAATAATATGTTTAATTTGAAATAAACCTGCGCCTGGGCGAACTTGCTTATATAAATAATCTTATCTAAAACAACCTTAACTTATCTACATATATATACAGATGTATATATATATTTGGCTGTGGAAAGCTCTCTAATAACTCGTCTGGCTTGCTGCCTACTCTACCTTTATCATCGACCAAAGTGTGTGTGATTAGCAAAAATATTCCTACCTCAATCTTGGAAAGATAACGAAATAATTCATTAAAAGCGAGGCGTGGCGTAGCGTGGCGAGACAGAACTTGGGTCAAATGTGATGTAGACTGGTCTGGGGCCACGTACAGCTCTATAAAATATTAAATGGGTATTACTAGAAAATTGTCCACATTCGAATAATTAATGCTCACATTTTGATCTTGGTTTATTAGCGGAATTAGGTAATATTCGAATAAGAGGTATCAAGGAGATTAAATACCTATGCAACCATAAAAATGAGTATTAATTTTAAATTTTTGTAGAATCATTTGAATTGTGAGCGACTGTTTCTATAGGAGCTATGTATATAATATAGTCATCCGACGTTGATAAGATTTTGCCCATGCATAGCATTCGCTATACTGAAGCTTATAAGTTCATAACCTTGATGATCAGATCTTCAAGCTACAAGGTGTTGGGCCTGCTCGACTTCCAGATACCCAATACTCAGCTGAAGGTTTATATATTTTTATAGATGTATAAATATTTTTTATAATTTATAATATAGGCTCCTCCTTAAGAACTACGGGCTCGCCATCCAGTTTTCGTATAGTTGGCAGGCGCTTGGTACACTCAGCTCTCCAAGTGGGCTCATCCAGGCCCTCCGAAAGGGGATTGCCAACAACCACTAAGTCTTCCAGAGACTCAATTTCGGCCAGGCGATTAAACTCCGACCAATCCTTGATTAAGTTATTGCTGATGTAGAGCACCTTCAGGCACTTGAGAGCACTCAAACCTTTCAGTTTCTCTATAAGATTGTAGCTAAGCCAGAGCTCTTCCAATGTTTCTGCTACAGCTTCCTAGGAATGATAGAAATATATTTAAAATATTTTGTAATAATTTAATGAACACTTACCAATCCCGATATTTGCTTGATATAATTCCGTGACAGGGATAAAACCTTCAAACATTTCATGCCTGACAGACCAAAGATTTTCTCAATCATATTTGTGGACATGCTGATTCTTCTATATATATACAAATATATATCTTAAAAATTAAATTTATATAATTTTGGATTTGGATTTTACTCGCAGCACACAAGAGTTCCCAATGTATTATCCATTTTCTCAATCGGTGGCCATTGAAATTGCAAATCAATATTTTTCGCATTCAGCGAATTTTGTTGCTCCCGATCCTCCCAACGTTTGAGGGCTTCCTTAATTGTTGTTGCCTTCGACATTTTATGAACGGACTGATACTGTCTTCTACCAGAAACTTATATTACTATATTTCCAAGAATACAGCATAAACAAATATCTGTCGCCAATAGCAACTAGCAAACATTTAAGTTTGTAAGGTAAAAAACAAAACAGATTGACTCTTCTATGCTCTAACTGTAAAAATATATAATATGAAAATATTGATAGATATGCATTAGAAAATAATACATATACATACATGCATACATATATGTACATATATAATAGCTAGCTGCAAAACCAGGTAAAACACACACACACCCACAAAAGAGATGTCTAGTGGCTCCCGCCTGCCACTTTCTACACTTTACTTATACTCTTATCATCTTCTAATACTCTCAGCAGTGTATAGTGCAATTGAACGAGATGCCCACTATCTCTTTACCAGTTTCGCAAAAACAGTTGCTGTTTACTCGCCACTGCTCTCTCTCTCTCAAAATTCTATATATATATATATATATGTGTGTGTACAAAAGTTGAGCGTGCTAAGCCCTTTAACGATGCTGCACTACTCTCTCACAGTAGGATTTTTCCTACTGTGAGAGAGTATTGCAGCATCCTACTGTGAGAGAGTATTGCAGCATCGTTAAATGGCTTGGCACGCTCAACCACAAGTTTGCCTTTTGAGTATGAGTATTTTTGGAAAGAGTAACAATGCGTCGATGAGCATACAAATAAATTCTGTTGTAAATGAACGGTAAGCACGCACACTAACAAATGTTTGGTGACTCAGGCATGTTAGGTTAGTGACTGAAGGATGAGAGAAGCAATTTCAAATATTTGGCGCGCTGCCTATCAAAGCTTAGCTTGGAGCACGCTAAAATTAATGTACTTTTATTTTAAGTTATTTTGTGAATAATGTAAGTGTTTAGTATTTCGCACTGCTCTTGCTTTTATTTATTTAATTTGTTGCAAACTGTAAAAAAAACAGGAAAAAATAAGCACAGCGTCTTCCCATAATGCGCAGTTCACATCGCGATGTGCGAAAGTCAGAAAAGGGGCAAAGCATACTGGCCCAAAAGTGTTGATCAGTTAGTAGGTTAAAAAACTGCACAAGGCCATTAGGCCATTGAGCTGACCTGAAACTGGTTAGCGGAGAATAAATAAACAAAGATAACGTACTTTACTGACGATTACAGAAAATTAAAATAATAAACTCATTAATTTACTTTCTTACAATTATTATTAATAACAGTATATAAGATAGATTTTTTTTAACAGCTAGACAAAAATAGCCAACACTTCGAGTGTCATCTGATCCATGTACGAGAAATTGTAAAAAAATATCGGCATCTCTGACCCTCAATTGATGACCTTCGTTGGGATGCCAAATTGAAGAGATACATATGTACATACATTGGTAAGGTACCGCACACAAACGCAGCATAAGCTTATTTGTTAAATTTAACTATTGTCATATAATTAAATAATTTTGCGCCGTCATGCAAATTCAATGAATAAATAAATTAAATTTGATATTGTGGAATAGATAAAACCAAACTAAAAATCACCAGAAACGTAAAATTCTTTAATCTTACCTTAATAGACGATATTGTTTAATTTTTAGAGAGAATTTTTCTTTACCCTTTAATCTGACTTTCGTTAAATTTTTCCATAAGAACACGCTTCAATTTAAATTTAGTTATAAGATCTAAAAGAATTTAATAATTGATAAATTTTTAGAAAAACTTTGTAATGTGGAAAAATCAAAACGCCAAGCTTCAAATAATAAAATAAAAATTTACTACTAATGTAAAATATAATTTTTTAGCATAGTTTCAGTAATTTCTTTTAAACATTTAACGTCTGCGTATAGTTTTTGGCGCCTATATAAGTTAGGTGTGACCATACCAATCTAACGAAGACATCCTAATGTCTTAGAACCACTTGTTGCTTATTCAAAATATTTGTAATTATTTGTTAATCAATATTAAGCAACTACATTACATTTTTAAATATAAATAATTAAAATGTAAAACTAATCACGAGAAAAAACAACTTATATACAAATTTAGTCTTTTTGCTCCGATAATATATTAAATATCATATCGATATTTAATAACACATATTCGAAATATATTATCGGGTATATCGATAATTAGTAGATCCGCAATCAAATTTCGCCGACGTAAAAGGTTTATTTATTAAAATCGCTTCGCTTGGATTCGCAACGATGTCGTCGACAATTTTTGCAGATGTGCAACAAGGACCACCAATTGAAGTGTTTGCATTGACGCAAGCATTTAGGGATGACGTTAACACACCAAAAGTCAATTTGTCCGTGGGCGGTATGTACTGTGGCACTTTAATTATAAATATCAATACACATATAGATATTAATATTTATATAATTGCGGTATTTCGAGCTTGCTTAGCGTTCGTTTATTTATACATATTTTTATGTATATTATATGCAAACTGAATGCACTTATAAATATAGATAAATGTACATATAAGTGTGTGTGTTTCTATTTGTGCTTATTAGTCTTCCATTCATTTTGAATGCTGTTCTAATTGACGACCCATCTCTAGTTTGCGTTTTGCTAAATAGATAGCCTTATATGTATGTGTGTATGGGTGAATGTAATATCTGTATGTATGTATGTATGTACTCATGTGAGCTTAAAAACCAAGCAAGCTTTGTACGTACGCATTCAGAGGGCATTTGGATGTCAAATCTTTATCTCGAGTGAACTGTTACTCCTTAAAACAGCCGGTTAACAATGCACATACATACATACATACATACAAATACAAATATCTATGAATGCTTATACATACACACATACAGCATACAATATGTTTATAGCATAGATGTATGAACATTTTTCATACCCAGCAAAAAAATCAGTTTATATATACATACATACATACAAGTTTAATCTACAAGATGAATTATGCATATATTATAAACTAAACTACGTCAATTGCTTATTCAAAATATCAAATTGTTTTTAGCTCTGTGTAACAGATGAACCATGGGCCAAAATATTATTCAATAATCATTTGCAATGAATTTCTATAAATTGAACTTTAATCCGTAATCACTGGCCCTCTTATCTTATCAAATATCAACTGATTTGTCTGCAATTAACGCACCGATATATATTTTCCGGCAAACTGATATTGATTGACATTTTTCGGAGTCTTTTTCCTGAGCTTATATTAGAAATGTTTTTTTTTTTAGAGAAAATCTTAAATATGATGAATATCTCTTAATATTTGTCTTCAATTTCTAGTTCTTTGAATAGCTTATATGATCTCTCTTTAATTTCTTGTCTGTTCCATGCTTTATCTCATTTGCAGCTTACCGAACAGACGATGGCCAGCCTTGGGTGTTGCCTGTGGTGCGAAAGACGGAAGTGTCCATCGCGACCGACGAGTCAATTAATCATGAGTATTTGCCAGTGACGGGTATGAATGGAAATAATACCTATATTTATTTTTTACTTAATTTAAATATATTTTTAAGGATTGGAGACGTTCACGCGTGCAGCAACCGAATTAGTCTTGGGTGCGGATTCAGTAGCCCTAAAGGAGAAACGTGTAAGTATTATATATGAGCTTGGTTTCAGTAAGAATCTTTATTTTTATTTAATATATATATACTGTAGGCCTTTGGTGTGCAAACGATATCGGGAACGGGAGCGCTGCGTATAGCTGCTGAATTTCTACTTCGTCAATTGAAACGTAACAGCGTTTACTACTCGAATCCGACATGGGAGAATCATCATAAGATTTTTGCCGATACCGGATTTACCAATCTGAACTCCTACCGCTATTGGGACCAAAACAAACGTCAGCTGGATCTAGAAGGCATGCTGGCTGACTTGGATAAGGCGCCAGCTGGTTCTGTCATTATCTTGCATGCGTGTGCACACAATCCTACGGGCATGGACCCCACTCAGGACCAATGGAAGCAAATTGCCGATCTTATCGAACGCAAGAAACTGTTTCCACTTTTTGATTCGGCATACCAGGGCTTTGCCAGCGGAGATCCCGATCTGGATGCCTGGGCGATACGTTACTTTGTCGATCGCGGCTTTGAGCTATTTGTTTGCCAATCGTTCGCAAAGAATTTCGGTTTGTACTGTGAGCGAGTTGGAAACTTGACGATAGTACAGCAAAGCGGTGCCACCAGGGACCAGATCCATTCGCAAGTAACTTTGCTAGTGCGCGGCATGTACTCGAATCCACCAGCGTATGGAGCTCGCATAGTGTCCAAGGTGTTGAACACACCTGCGCTGCGTCAAGAGTGGATGGAGTGCATCAGAACCATGTCGAGTCGCATTCGAGAAATGCGTAAACTCCTGCGCGACAAGCTCGTGCAGTTGGGAACGCCTGGCAACTGGGATCACATTGTCAGTCAGATTGGCATGTTCTCCTACACAGGCCTCAATGAGAAGCAAGTGGCCGTGCTGATCAAGGACTATCACATCTATTTGCTTAAAACTGGCAGAATAAATATGTGCGGCCTGAATACAGGAAATATTGATTATGTTGCGCAAGCCATTCATGCAGCTACGACCTTGACTCCAGCCAACTTATAAGCAGCGAAAATCAAATGTTAAAGTTTATCGCTTGCTCTGGTGGCCTGCGTACTAGGTGCCTCGGAAAGATTTCAAAAATAATGTCAAGTTACGAGTAACTTCCGCATGCATTAAGAGATTGCATTTTCTAGAATTATACAAGTGTATTAAATAGCTCTGCTTAGCATTTTATATAGTAAATTTGTAATCAATGTCAGCTGGAATACTTTAATCAAATAAATATGAATAACTATGTAATAAAGTTATTTATGTATTTTAAATTAATGAATTGTTCGAGTTTCTTATTTTCCTTTTCTCTATTCTAAGTTTTAACTCAATGCCCGCTAGATTTAAAATATATTTAATATCGATAAATATAAGCATTTATCAGTTTTTGTATATCGATAATTATTTTTTATCCAAACAATGGGATATAAAAACACAAAAATAGTAACTTTTTCTCCATATATTTCGGATTTTGGTGTTTTAATGCTTGTATTTTTGTACCTTTGGAGTTTCAAAAATTTGGAATAATATTTTATTGAGCTAATATAATTATTCATGAGGAATAAACAGCACCCTGTATGTTTATTTTTTACCTGGCAAAAATACACTAAAAAATACCCAACATGTCGAAGTAAATATTCTATTCATCAGTGCTGTATAACGTGAGTCTAAAATTGACGAAAGTCTTGTTTAGCTTTACAATATACAATGGCAGGTAATAATTATATTGCAATCGTTTAAGATATTTCACTAAGTGGAGCATATGTAGACAAAGCGAAACCAGAAAAAGCCACCAGTAGCAATGAAGCAACTGCAGCCAATGTAGACAGTACGCCACTTTTTCCACCAACTAAGCCTGGTAAACCCGCCAATTATGGGACGAACAACACATTGGAGCTCTTGGAGCGCATTCCCAGTCAAGTGGTTGATCTCAAGCTGGACGAAGTTCTCACTGCCGTGAAAACTGTCGATAACTTGTGCGATTATCCACGGTGCAAGACCCGGACAAGCCTCATGGGCCAGGACTGCGTTCACTGCAGCAAACGTTTCTGCTTTAAGCACGGTCTGCCCGAGGTTCATGGCTGCGGCGAGCTGAAGAAGCGCGAAGCACGCAAAGAATTTCTGCATCCCAAGCCACTGAAGACCATACGCCAAGAAGAGGAGCACAAAAATGCCAAAAAGAAGCTAAATGAAAAGCTAAAGAACATGCAAGTGGGTCGCATGCAAAAGTCGGGCGGGACTGATAAAAAGAAGAAATAGACTTGCATCCCATAGGATTCATATACATATAACCATATATATAATGTAATTTAAACAAATTTCAAGTTAAATGTCCTGAATATACATACATTCATTAACAGCTGCTCATGCATAACTGAATTTACATATTGTAAACAAAATCAGCTGATCGAATTCTCTCCTCGGTCCAAGGTATGGCTGTGCACCACACGAAGAGTCTTATGTTTAAAAATTGGAAATTTAATTGGATGCCACGGCGCACTGTCGCCAGCTATACCCAGGGACAGTCGCCTGAGCCACGGATACGTGAATACTTCTATTACATCGATCATGAGGGCATGGTGCGTACCCTCCCTCACATACATATGTGTATGTAGCTGGATGCATGCAAATGTGCCGTTATTCTTGTTGCCCTTTGCTCTCTTCCACTTGCAGCTCTTTTTAGACGATGCCAAAATGAAAAACTTCACATCCTGCTTTAAAGAGAAGAAATTTCTGAAATTCTTTTTCAGCCGCCTGCGCGTCAACGAAACGCAGCGTTACGAAATGTTTCCCTATCTGTCGCCTTGTGGGCGTGAAAGGAACTATATTCGTTGCGATGACACGCCCATTGTTTTTACAGAGCACCTGAAGAAGGATACTGCTCATGTTTTAACCTATGCACACGGTGGTCCAGATCTATCGATTCCCTTTCAACCACAGAAGCTCTATATGCATCCACAGAGCGGACGAGTTTATCATCCAGCCTGGCCACAAGTAGGCGGCATTGGACTTGTGCGCTCTAAGTTGGCCATTGAGCTCAGCCAGAGATTCGTGTTCGCTAGTGATGACAAACCGCCAACACACTTTCATTGGGATGACACTGAACTAGAGCTGGAACATGAATGGATCAAAAGCTGTGAAAAGTTCATCATGAATTCGAAATTATAGATCTCACAAGACTGCAGCGCAGCATGTTAATTAAATAGAATTTGTTATATAATTTATACACATACATTGATTATTATGCCTATTCAATGCTTAACGGTTTAAATTCGCCTTCTTTAACTTTAACCCACGACAGTCCAGTGGCAGCGCCGCCGCCTCCACTTTCTGGGGGCGTATTTGTGCTCCTTCTGTTTCGTATTTGATCTAAAACTGGTCCATGTAAATCTTCTTGGAACTTTTCGAATACTATATAATGCGGATCTTCGGTTGGTGGCGTATCATAGATATGGCCTTTGCTCTCTTTAATGCTCTCTTGAACAAGTGCAGCGAAGGCCTCTCGGTTAGTGCCTAGGAGTTTGCTTGCTTCCACGTTGCTGAGCTCCTGGGTATTACCCACACTACGAACACAGTCCAAGGGATCAGCAAATATCACTTGTATGTACTTAAGCACTTGCCAAAGGTGATCTTCGCCGCATCTCCATTCCGGGAATGCGTGGCTGATGTCCAAGCTATTTGTGTAAGGGCATACGAGCGGATGCACTACATTTTGTTGGAAAACAATGGCCTTAAATGTATAAAATAGATATCATTATAAAAATATACATATAAAATACGTAACTTACTGGTATTGTTTTATCGTCTGGAAAACCATCCGGCAAGAGTATTGAAAATCGGAAAACACTGTTCTCATAGAAGCCTTGGCGACCAAAGAAAACACCAAACCATTCTAAAACGAAAATTAAATAAGAATTGTACTATCGTTTTGTATATTATACACACTGTAAGATACTCACGCAACGAATTTGCATAGCTCGGAATTACATATATGCCAGAGACCCTTTCTGACTCAATCATTTTGCTGTAAAGATAAGTAAATTATTATTGTTTGTAAGCGAACATCTGCTCTATTTTCAATTCTTACTATTCCGCCAGAATTTTGTACTCCTGGTGGATTGTTGCAAGTAAAAGCTTATCATCTTTCTTTTGAGCATCAACGTCGAGAGTCATTTTATTTGTAAACAAATAAATCTATAAAGTTTGTGCAGCCTGTTGATTATATTTCCCGTCTCGATAGTGTATCGAATACATTGTATATCGATAGTTGTAGCATTGCGATTTATGTTAACTTTTAAAAAGTTCACATGAAAATAAAAAGTTTGTTGTTTAGCGTAAATCGTTTTCAGAAGGAAATATAATTCAATTAAAAGTATTCGATTAATTATTGACTTAAATTTTAAAGTTTTTCTTTAAGCGAGCTTTATTGGTTCCTATAAGAACTAGTTTAAATACTTTTGCCCCAGCCCTGCGCACATTTATTTGTAATAAATTAGTCTAAGTGTGCGGTAAGTGACAATGGGGATAATTAAACTAGTCCAAGTTTAACAACTTATTTCCTGACTAGAATTATACAACAACGACAATGTATTGTAAGTTAGACACAGATCCTGTGACTGCCGAGAAGGATGCACCAAGTTACTCAAAAGAAGAAGTAAACAACTATAAACATGAAGAGCTGGAGGAGAAACCTGAAGCCGAAAGCTCAAACAAATCGAAAAATGAGAATATTGTACATGAATTCTATAACAAAGCACAAAAATATTGGTCGGAGGTGCCAGCGACAGTAAACGGCATGCTTGGTGGCCTGGGCTACATAAGCGCAATCGATATTCAAGGCTCAAGGATATTTCTACGCGAACTCAAAGTTCCAGGCAAAAAATTAGCCCTGGACTGCGGCGCTGGCATCGGACGAGTCTCACGGAATCTTTTAATACCAATATTCGAAACTGTTGATCTGGTTGAACAAGACGCCGCATTTGCTGAGAAGGCACGAGAGATATGCACATCAGAGTCCGTGTGTCGGCATAGCTTGGGTGAAATATACAATATGGGGCTGCAGGAGTTTTCACCCACCCATAAATATGACCTAATCTGGAGCCAGTGGGTCTTAGGACATCTGACAGATCCGGACCTTGTTGCATTTTTCCGCCGAATGCGACTCAGTTTGCAGCCAGGTGCTTACTTTTGCATCAAGGAAAATGTCAGCACATCGAAAGAGGTGATAAAGGATGACGAGGATTCATCAATGACGCGCCCGCTAGAATCGTATGAGCGCTTTTTAAGGGAAGCTGGCTTTCGGATTGTGAGAAAAGTGCGTCAACAAAATTTCCCCAAAGGACTTTTTCCGGTGTATATGATTGCATGTAAATCACAGTCCCATGGTGGCCATTAGACATAAGAACAGTAACATTAACTAAGTATTTATGACAAATAATATAAAATCTGATATTTAGATAGTTGCTTCCTATACTGCAAATATACACATTTTTCTGTATGTAGAATAGACAAAATAACTTATTATCTATATTGATAAATATGTTTTGAAATTAGTATTTAATAATTTTGGGGTCCATTCAAACATGTCAATAAAAAAATACAAAATGCAAAACATTGGTTTTTAAAAGTCTTTCACAGTCCATACATTTTATATTAATAATATTTGAACATTTTATTGTGCCATTTATCGATATTTCCCAATCGGTACACTGTATTGATATATAGCTAGCAACTCTGACTAAGTAAATGAGTGGAACAGCTGAGTTCAAAAAACATTCATCGAGCATTAATCATCGATTACTAGTCGTGTTGGAATTTAAGAACGCTTTTAAAGACAGTCCCAAAATGTCGAAACGTGTACAACCGGTGTGGCAAGCACCAAAAGCCTCAACACGACCGCAATTAAAACTGTACAATAGTCTTACCAGACAAAAGGAGGAATTCGTACCATTGGACGGCAACAATGTCAAGTGGTATAGCTGCGGTCCGACCGTCTACGATGCTTCGCACATGGGCCATGCCAGGTGAGCCACATCAGCATGCACAGTTTGGTTCTAATCTAATCTTGCCATCTTGCATGCTTCACAGATCTTACATTTCGTTTGATATTTTGCGTCGCATATTTGCTGACTACTTTGGCTACAACATCCACTATGTTATGAACATCACCGACATCGACGACAAGATCATAAAGAGAGCCCGTCAGTATCACCTCTTTGAGCAGTATGCGACTGCAGCTGCTCAGCTGCCACTTGAGCAGCTGTTGAACGAGCAGAAAGAAGTACTCAATCTGCTACAAGTCAAGTGCGATAAAAATACAGATGCGGATAAGAAAGTCATGCTGGAAAAGATGTTGCAACGCATGAACGATGCCGTCGAAGGTTTAACCAAAGCTGTCAGCAGTGGCAACGAAGCGGAAATCACTAAAATGAGAAGCCATTACTTATCTGAAGCAAAGGATCCTATTGCTGAGTGGCTAGACGGAAAACAAGGAGCTCAAATTAATGATAATGCCGTCTTCGAAGCACTTCCCAGATTTTGGGAGGATAAGTTTCACACTGATATGAAATCACTCAATGTAAGTCAGCCAGCTCTCTCCATGGATAAAGTTGGTAATATATTTATCAATTGCAGATTCTACCACCAGATGTATTAACACGAGTTTCAGAATATGTGCCTCAGATTGTTGCCTTTATAAAGCGTATTATTGATAACGGCCTCGGCTACGAAGCCAATGGCTCTGTCTACTTTGATGTCAATGGCTTTGACAAGCGCGATAAGCATCACTATGCCAAGTTGGTGCCCGAGGCATATGGGGACACAGCATCGCTGCAGGAAGGCGAGGGCGACTTGTCTGTCACTGAGGATCGACTCTCGGAGAAGCGATCGGCCAATGACTTTGCCCTGTGGAAAGCCAGCAAGGCTGGTGAGCCCTGGTGGGACAGTCCTTGGGGTCGCGGTCGTCCTGGCTGGCATATCGAGTGCTCAGCCATGGCTTCAGATATCTTCGGTTCCATATTCGATATACACACTGGCGGTGTCGACTTAAAGTTTCCGCATCATGACAACGAGCTGGCGCAGTCCGAGGCTGCATTCGGTGAATCCGAATGGGTGAAGTACTTCCTGCATACCGGCCACCTGACAATCGCCGGCTGCAAGATGTCCAAGTCTCTCAAGAATTTCGTAACAATAGAAGAGGCTTTGAAGAAGCATTCGGCAACACAATTGCGCCTGGCGTTTCTGTTGCACTCCTGGAAGGATACGCTCGACTACTCCGAAAACACCATGGAAATGGCCACGCAGTATGAAAAGTTCCTTAATGTAAGTTTAAGTGCACAAAATATTATATATTAACTAACATTGGTATCCTTTAGGAATTCTTTCTGAATGTCAAAGACATAACACGCCCGATGACAGCTGGAGAGCCTATGCAGCAGTTTAATGAGTGGACTGCTGTGGAGGCGACCCTACAAACCAAATTTAATGAAGCCCAAGTGCAAGTGCACGCAGCTCTTTGTGGTATGATTTACTAATTCAATTATGTCAATGACAGTTACGAATCATTGCTTCTCGTTGTAGATAACATTGATACGCGCAGCGCTTTAGATTACGTTCGGGAGCTGGTTTCAACGACAAATATTTACATAAGAGACAATAAATCTAGGATAAACAATCTGTTGCTGCGGAAGATAGCCGTCTATGTTACGGACTTGCTGCACATATTTGGAGCTATTGCTGGTCCGCGTGGAGGCATCGGATTCCCGTTGAGAGGAGCTGATTCGGGCTCATCAGCTAATGATCACGAGGCCGTAGTAATGCCATACGTCCAATCAGTGGCCGAATTCCGTAATTTAGTTCGCGAGCAGGCGAAGACATTGAAAGCCTTTGACATACTGAAACTATGTGATGAACTCCGGGATGATGTGCTGCCCAATTTGGGTGTTCGCCTGGAGGATAAAGATGATGGCAAATATGCCGTCAAGTTGGTTGACCGAGACATGTTGTTGCGCGAACGCGAGGCCAAGCAGGCAGCTGAAGCGGAAAAGGCTTTGGAAAAAGAGCGTAAGAAACAAGCTTTGGCAGAGGCGGCAGCAGCCAAAGAAGCTCAACGTCGCGTTAACCCAAAAGAGATGTTTCTGAATGAAACCGAAAAGTACTCGGCATTTGGAGCAGATGTGAGTTGAAGATTTATATCTATATATAGACAGACACTTACCAAAAACTCTCCTTTTAGGGTCTTCCCACACATGACAAAGAGGGCAAGGAAGTTAGCAAAGGGCAACTCAAGAAACTTCAGAAGCTGCAACAGCAGCAAGAGCAACGCTATAAAGAATATCTGGCTACAGTTAATGGCGCGTAGAATTGACTGCCCTCAATTGATATTATTTAAACTATAATAATTTATCAGCTAAACAGTTAAATCCAGCCTTAGATTTTTGCATTTTCATAATATGGCCTTAAAACATTTATATATTTAATAAAAATTTAAATTCTGCTCAGCATGTGAAATTCTGTTTCATGATTCGTTCAAATTTATATATTTTGTTATATTTATATTTATTTAATGATATTTAAGTATTTCACCATTAAATGTTAAACAAAAATTATAATTTTTATGGTGTCAGTTGAGTACATTCGAATAGCATTTGTTTTTAGCCAATTCTTTCTTGAGCTACATAACTATATTAGTAAATGCTTTCTCTTCTTATATGGCAAAAAGAATGTTCAATTTCTAGATTTAAATATGGCCAAGAATGGTTTTTTGTTTTAAAATATGCTATGTCTATTTGTTTACTTGATTACAGATTATTTGGAAATGTTTACAACTTAAAACAAAATTCAATCATCTTATCAATATACTACAACATTAATTGATATATCATATTTGGTTAAGTCTTGAGTAATTCCATCTACTAATTATAATATATATATGATGTTTATATAAGGTTTACAAGCTGCCGATATCATTGTAACGTTTCAACTTGTCTGGGAAATTGTCTCTAAATAGCACGGGATCTGCCCTGAACTCAACTGTGCGAAGGGGCATTCGTCCATAGATCTTTGAAAATCTATCAATGCAGGCGGAGCGTTCCCGCATATGATTCAAGTCGGCTGACAGCATTTCCGTATTCGTGCACTCGGGACACTTGAACTTCTTGCGCGGCGTTACTTTAATAGGCGGATTGTTTGTGATGTTCGCAACAAGAAAGTTCATCGCGATATCCTCACAGTTCATGTGGTCATCGACCCAATGCTTAATGTCGCCTGGCATGGCATACGTGTACATGTGGCTCCAGTACTTATGATGAAATGCTGCGCCAGTAAGCACCATTGATATTTGATTCGTCCATTCGGATTCGTAGTGCCAGCGCATTGTGGCATTATCCCAGACATGAATCCGACTCGGAAAGCCGACAATGTGATCCGGAAACTCCCGCCACACTTCATAGCTAAAAGAAAGGATTATGTAGAATGGGTAATTCGACATATATTTAACTGACATACCCGAAATCAAGCTCATCGCTGGTCAACATAATGATATCGTCGTCTATAGTTAATATTGCTTCAGTTTCAATTTCGGGATAGGGATAGAATCTATTTGAGAGCTTATTCTCACGAGTCTGTATGATCTTCAAGGGCTTCGAAATGGTTGGGAATGTAGATACTGCAAGAAATAATTGCTGTTATTTTATAATAATAATAATATTATAAGCTTACAATGTGGTGGCATCTTTTTCTGATTATTCCAAATGACCAAAATGCTCTGCAGCGATGGCACAACTGCCAGCTTCTGTATCAGAAGGAACAAACTCTCAACGCGATCATAGGTCAAAATGACAGCCGTAAAGCCTTGACTCTTCGGGGCGAGAGATGTGAGAAAGAGCGGATTGAATGTGGAGTGACTATTTCTCTTAACCACATTCCATTGTCGACTGCTGCGCGCCAGCAGTGGAAATATCCGACTCTCGAGTATCTCCAGCGCCGTAATGGTGATGGTCTTCAGATCCTTGAAGTAGTTGTTGTAGAGCCACTGCACCTGCTTCTGCATCTCAACCACTTTCACGTTCGAAATCGATTCCAACTTGCGCATGACTGAGTGCAGCTCCGATTCTCGTATACGAACCGTTGTCAGGGACCAGTCAATGACATCCTCGAAGGGCAGCACATAGTTGTCGATGGCTATCACAGGAATGCAGCCCTGCGACATGATCTCGATTAAGTCGGGCTGGCCAATGCGCAGGCTGCGACCGAGGAAGCAGAACTTGCCACGGCCCAGAACGCGTGGGTATTCCCAACGCTTCTGATTTGGCCTTGTGAAGGTGCAGCGAGATTTCAAATCTTTGTTATCACAGAGTCCAAGCATTAGAATTTGCTCCGCATTCTTAGCAGTCAGTGTTAGATCCGTCAGAGTTCGCAGATTCTGCGGCAAAAGATTCAGTTGAGCTGAGACTAGCAAATATTTGCGATGAGCTGCGGCGTGAATGGGCAGCAAATTGGTTTGGTGCACCAATGGACTCCAGACAGGTATCGATACATCGAATCCGCGCCGGTATGTCCAGCTATCAAAGCCGCCACCCAAGACGATGGCGTTGTCAATATTAACGTCCAAGATTGTATTATAGTTGGGCGCGCTGCCCGGCAGCATGTTGAAGATTAAATGGTTTTCTCCACGATCCCAGAAGTTGAGCGAAGCCAGCGCCGGGCCAGCCAAATGCTTGTCGAACACATCCTGATTCAGCAAGTCCAAGCTGGGTAGGAAGAGGCACGCTTCATTTGGATTCGAAGTGTAGTACCGACTCTTGTGCACCGCTTCCAGGATTTGGAAGTATTCGCTTGACAGCGTGCTCGCCACTTTGTCGGTCTTCTCATCCAGAAACTCTTGCAAGGGGTAAATGTAGACCTTGAGTGTGTCGTGCTCGCATTTGTAAATGTTTAAGCAATCCCAAAACGTGCAATTCACATTGTGTCCACGATGCTCTGTGTCCGGGCGCAGAAGCACCTCTTGGGTATGGGATACGGACAGATCGAGTACGGCTGCATCTTTTTTGGAGTAGAAGAATCCATCACGCTGACTAGATAAATCACACAGCAGCACAATTGCACACACGGCGACTATCAGCAAAAGTGTGTAAGTCAAGATGTTTAAGATTTGTTCCTTTGGATGATGCATAGTTTTGCTTCGCTGTTCAAAGCCTAATAAACTTGTATACTTATTCATTTTTGCATTAATTTCAATTAGTTCACTGCTTTACATTTTGTCATGTATCATAATTATCTTTATATACTTTTAGATATATACACACGGACCATATATTTTGCATTGCTATCAATTCACATCACTTAAACTCGATTTGTTAGGATACTAAGCAGCTGATTTGAGTGTATTAATTAGTGATGTGCATAAACATCGATAAGCGATAAGGGCACTGGTCTATTTGGAGTTTAAATCGATGTTTGCTAGTTACTTTTTGCTTATTGGAAATTTATAATTCAATTATATATTTCTTACCAATCAAATTTATGATTAATTCTCATTACAAGATGCTTTTGTACCTAACAACACACCTGCTCGAACTCAAGTCATAATATTTGTCATATCAAAACTTTAAAATTCGTAGCAACAACTGCCGCTTACGTTTATCAAAGCTTAGTCACACATATCGTAAGTTTCTTACGATATTCCCAATTGGAAATTATCGGTCAGCGTGCAGACTTATCGGCTAGGCCTTAAAGTAAAAGACAAACGCTAAAGTTAAATATGTCGGAAATACTGCAAATGAATAATTCGGATTCAGCGTTTATAACAGCCAATGTTTCGAATTCCCATAATGATACCGTAGCATTTGAGATGAAGTTCGCCAAGGACTTGACCATCTCCCAGCTGAAGGTATTCATTTAAGTAGCCTTTTTATAAAAACCACTAACAGATGTGCGAAAATTGCGTTTTTTCAGAGCAAATTGGAAATCTTAACCGGCGGAAGCGCTGGCACCATGAAAGTGGAGTTGTACAAGGGCGACAGTTTGGTGACAGCGCTAAGCAATAATGATGCCAAACTGGGTTTCTATGTCAACTGCGATGGCTTGCGGCTGCATGTTATTGATAATTTTGCGAACTTCACATTTGACACCGAAACGGTTGAAAAATTCGAGCTGACAAAGGATCAATACGAGCAGCGAACTGATTCCGTGCGGAATTTCTTAAAGCAAAATCGACTGGGGAAATACAATGAAGAGGAAATGCAACAAATGGAGATCAAGCGGCGCGAGCAAGCTGAGGAAATTCAGAGACGTGCAGATCTTTGTGTTGTAGGCAGCCGTTGCCAGGTAACTGCCTGCTGAAATTACTCAGTTAAAAATTAATCACTCTCTCCCTCTCTCTCGTTCTCTCTAGGTGACTGTGGCTGGCAATCCAACTCGTCGTGGCGTCATAATGTACAATGGGCAACTTGAGGGTAAAAATGGCATTTTTATTGGCGTGCAATATGATGAGCCATTGGGCAAAAATAACGGAAGGTAAATGTATTTGAATATACAGTAAAAAATAACCGTTATAAATACGTAAACAAATATATTACAGTGTTGGCGGCAAATCATACTTCGTCTGTCAACCAAATTACGGTGGCTTTGTCTCACCTCTCTCAGTGGAAGTGGGCGATTTTCCAACTGAAACTTTTGATCTTGACGATGAGCTTTAATCGAAAATACATTTCTTTTAAAGAGATTCCATTTAATTTATGTACAATTAAAATCGTTAACTAACGCATATTGAATTTTAATATTTATTGTGATAATTTACTATCGAGATTTTTATATTTTTATTAAATTGAAAAAAAATTGATTTGAAAAGCTGAGATGATGGGCTATAAATTGTTTATATTTTTTTATTTTGATATATTGCGATTTGTAATGTAATTATCAAGCCGAAGGAAGCGATAAATATTAACTGTTTAACAGTAGGCAACAAGGAGAAGAAATCAACAAACCTGTGTGACATCATAGGTGCAGTGACGTAAGCAACGCTCACATAAGCATCAAACTTACGTGAACTCTATGGCTAGTATGCGCTTACGTCAAATCTATGCAAGTGTATTCAATGAAAGCATAAGCATTGCTTACGTCAAATTATAAATGACGTAAACAGGCTCGCCCATATGGGAATATATGTATGTATATGTATTTGATTGTTTTCAACTTGAATTTTTTTTTTAGAAGCATGGATGTAGCTTAAATTTGCCTCACACTCCAATCACTTATCTACTCACCTTAGAAGCTGCTTAAAACGTTTTAATTTGACGCGGGTAAGAAAATTTCAGTATCTAAAAAAAAAAAACACCAAAATTGCAGCCAACCCATAGCATAGTAAATTACAGCAGAAATCGTATCAATTCCCGCCCAACTCTGATGGATTAGGCTAATTAAACCTAAAACATAATCAAATAAATTCAAATTCAAATGCAAACAAAACAGTAAATTTTAAAAGTGGTTAAATAATTATAATTATATAAATACAATTTACATTTTTTTTTTATATGTCGCTTGTAGCTCGAGAAAGAGTTAAATAAACAAACAAAAAGAATAATTTAAGAAATGTGTATAGATTTGATAGTCGTCGCTCATGCAAAAACCAACTAAATTAATTATAATTTTTGGATCAAATCAGTTATCGGTAAATTTTGACAAACAGAAAATGAGAATAAAATTGTACTTAAATTTAGATATTAACAAAAGTTGTGTGTGTTTGCCTCTTTTGATGTAAGAAAATGCCTTTTCATTTCATATATGATTTTGTATATATATATTTTTTATTGAATTAAAACGGTGTGGCTCTCACCTACGCTTTCTAGCAATTAACGATATCAATATCAATATATAATAAGTGTGTTTACATATGAGACATTAGCTTCATATATGGGATGCGATTATGCTGGTTGTTGTTGGTTGTTGGTTGTTGGCTGTTGGTGCTTATGTACTTAAGTTGTGATTACAATTTTGTCTGCTGTTCCGTTATAAGATTATTCAAATATGCGATAGTTCAATGAAACATTAATTTTTACTTTGAGATTCTATGCTAAACGTGTGTTTTTTTTTCATACTATGATTGGAGCCAAATACATATATATTTGATATATATAAAGTGAGAAAGAGAGAGAGATAGGCAGCGCCCAGATCTTTCTAATTTTTATGCATGTTTTCATAATTATAATTATTATTATTATTTAGAGAGTTGTGGTGCGTAACATAGCTACTTTCTTCTGTTTGGTGTTTGGTTTATCGTTATCCATAACATTCGCATTCGCATTTTCATGCCGCTCTGCCATCTCACTTGAGTGCTTTGATGTGCTGGTTTTGTTGTTAGTCTCGCCTGGTTTTTTCTCTGCTGAGTTGGAGTTGGAGTTGGAGTTGGTTGATGTGAATTTGCGCACAATTAGACTTCTAGTATTCTTGATGTTTCTTTTAAATCGATTCCCTTTGCTGCCGCTGCCGCTGCCGATGCCGATGCTGCTGCTGCCACCAGCCATGGCCACGCCGCCATCTTCCGTGTTGTCTTTATCTTGAGATTCAATATTGTTACTGGGCATTGACCGCCCCTCACTCTCATCTTCATTGTCGACTGAGCGAAACGCATCAAATTTGATTTGTGATTTCATCTGCTCCTCCTCCTTTGATCGGAAGGGCAAGTAAACTTGAAAGGCTGACGACAGCATGCCGCCGCCGCCGCCGCCGCCGCCGCCGCCGCCGCTGCCGCCGCCTGAGCTCTTCTTCTTCGGGCGATTCCGATTCTTGAATCGGTTTGATCTTTGTTTTTGACTAAATGATCGACGCAGCAACGATTTGTCAGCCATTTGATTGTTGGCAGTGGAGGTGGTTTTCGTATCGCTGCCATCGGTGGTGGTGCTGGTGGCGGTGGCTGTGGCTGTGCAGCTCTCATTAGTCGTTTTGTCAAGTCACAGACGGAGATCAAAAGCAATGCGAGACGCAATGTTTTTGAAGCCAATGCTAGTACCTGCACAGAGTGCAAAGGATAAAGAATTAATACACCTAATTCCCATAAGGAATTCAAAGATGTTTGCTTACCAGAAATACGCTTAAAGCGAACGCCGTTCAGCGAGAGTCGCGGCAATTTGCAAACTTCAATTTCCCACTGAACCAAAGAATCCGTGTTGGGATCACCATGTACACACCAGAGTACAAATCTGTTGAGGCATAATATTATATATTATATCTGTCTGTATCATTATTTAAATCTCTACCTTTCGCGCTGCTCGTAGTCGCAGTTGTTTTGATCAAGAACTTCTCTTATCTTCTGCATGATTTGATCGGGCATCAGCGGCGATGTCGTCTTCATAGACCATGTGAAACGCAAAACTCTTGGCTTGGCTGCCTCTTCCGTTGTAGATGTACTAAAAGTTAATTAATTAATTCAATAAATCATACAGCTAAATTGTCGCTTAAATTCGAACTTAAACTGAACTTGGACTTCGTATTAGCTAAACTGCTCTGAGCTAATATCCTAAGCTCGGCTTATTTTTATCTAATAATACTTAATTTAAGTTGCTATATATTTTCTATTTTAAAAAAATATTTTATATTTTTGTTAACAATTCTAATTTGGAAAGTTTATAAAAATAAATTTAAAATATTCTGAAAAAAAATAATAATATTAATAATGATTTATAAAAGAAATTATTTACATAAATTTACATATTCTTAAAACTTAATTGTAATTAATCTCATAAAAACAAATAGTGATAAACCTAAAAAGCATTTGATATAGAGGTGCTTAACTGTACAAACAATCCCTAGCTCCTATGGAGTTCAAACGAATTATCTCTTGTCATTATCACATTATCACAGGCTATCATAAATTATAAAATTGGAATAGAATTTGAATTTCTAGAATTAAAACCGAATCGAAACACCATATAATATTTTGTACAATTTGCACTCAATTCGGAATTGTTTGATAAATATTTAAGCTCAATTTTTATTGCATTTTAATATATTAATATATGTACATAAAAAAAAAACAATATGAAAATATACCTGTTTGATTAATATTTTGGGGATGACATTATGATGATGTGGGTTGGGAATGAAGAAATAAAAATATCAAATTGATTTTAAGTTGAAATACTTTTTGCTTTCTTTAACAAATTTTAATCCACATAATTTATTGCTAATTAATTAAATTTATTTATTTAATTATATATTATGTTATTGTTGTTGTTGTTTTTCTTTTCTTCTTTGAAACTTAATATATAGATTAACTAATTCAGAGCACTGAAGGTGCCCGAAGGTAACACGATTTACAGTTAATAATCAGCTGTACAAATAAGATGTTCACACACATGCACATATTTTAATACATTTCTCTGTTTCAGTTTATTTTTATAAATTTATGTAAATACGTTAACTAATTTAATCATTGCTCTTAAATGACTAAAAGACGCTTGATTTGATGCGCTTAGACTTCCAACATCGACATCGACATCGACATCGACCTCGACTTCATAATAATCAGTTTTTCTTTATATTTATATTTTTATTTTTTTTGTATCAAACTTTATTTTGTTTTATCGATCGGTGATTGTATATGATACTCGGAAACAGTTCATAAATACATATACCTTCGTACATACATACATACATGGATAGACTACATATACAAAATGTTTTTAAATCAATTTCAATTTGTAATTTTATTTTATATTATTTTTTTTATAACTCGCAGCTGCTTTGGGTGTGTATATATATAGTAATTATATATATATATATATATATATGTATATATATATATATATATCTATATATCTATAATTAAAATATTGCGTTTCGCATTTAATATTAATAATAATTTCTCTTCTCTTTTCTTTCCTTTTTTTAAGTTCCAAATAAAAAAAGAAAAAAAAAGAAGAAGAAGCAGCAGAACATATGTGGCAAACAGTTCTATTTTGATAATTTCATAAATGATTTGAAATTCTTTTTTTTTTATATCAAATCAAATCAAAATTAAAATTTAATTTAATTTACGAACAAAGAAAAATAAAGTTTTCTGTTTGTTTGAATTTTTTTCATTCTTGTTTTTGTTGTTGGTTGGTTTACTTTAAATATATATATATATATATATATATATATATATATATATATATATATATGTATTTTTTAATTAATATAAATGTGTAAGTATAATTAGTTAATAATTTTGTATTAAAACATAGACGCTTTGTTTTTGTGAATTTCTATTAACGGTAAACGGTAACGGAACTCAACGTTGTCGATGTTCTTTTGGAGGAGGGGCGCTTGGCTTATCGAATCGGAAGGAATCAAAACCGCTCTGATCTCTGATCTCTGATTAACTGTTTTGATTTGTATCATAATCATAACTGTATCTCTGTATCTCTCAATCTCTCTCTCTCTCTTTCTCTCTGTATCTCTGTCTCTGTTATCTGTCTCTCTCTCTCTCTGTTATCTCTCCGTCACGAGCGTTTACTTTTAGGGGAATCGTTTGTTTCTGTTTGTTTTCAGTTTGTTTAGAACTATTAACAAGAAGTAGTTAATGCTTGTTTTTGTTTGTTAATTACTGGTTTGGCCTAAAATTAAAGAAAAAATTTTAAACAAATTATTCACGGCTGGAAAAAATATTAATAATGGGTGAAAAAAAAAACAGAAGAAAAAGAAGAAGAAGAAAACAAATACGAGAAATGAAATCAAAAAAGATTAAACGGAAAAAATGTTAAAAACCAAAAAAAAAATATATATATATATAGAAAATAAAACATTTTTTTCTATTTGTTTATTCATTTGTTTTCTTTTGTTTGTTCTTTTCTCTTCATTGATATATTTGGAAAAAGAAAAGTAAACGCAATTTTTTTTTAATTTAAATAATCAAAATTTTGATAAAAAAAAATTTTTTTTTTAATTTGATTTGAAAATGAAGAAAAAATCAGACGATAAACAGTTTGTAAGGCTCCTAATTAGTGGCATGATAATGTATATACACAAACATGGGTAGATAAAAAAAAGAATAACAAGAAGAAGAAGTAGATGTGAAGGACATACAGAAGACTTAATACCCTGCTTATGCACATAACAATAAATAGAAAGTAAAAGAGTGACGGAGAGCGCGCGACAGAGCGATTGAATATATCTCAAATCGAACGAAAACAGATCTCTCAGTGCAAGGCTTGCCTAATGGGATGCTGTTCATTCCGATCTGTATATATGTATATATATATATTTGTCTATATATCTATATAGTTACATATGTATGTATGCGAAGTTTTGTATTTGTTTTGTATCCGCGAATTGAGTTTTATCAAAATCAAAACAGTCTAAAAGAATCTCAAATAGTTTCACCCGAAGTTTATTTTGTTTTATATATATTTATTAACTTATTTATTGTTGTTAACCGAATTCATTCTTAACCAATTACCCCTGTGTGTGTGTGTGGGTGTGGGTGGTTGTGTGTGTGTACGTAATTCCATATGTCTTTTGTGTTTATGATATTAACATATACTTGCTCATATTTTTAATTTGTATTATTTTTAAACATTTTGTTAGTTTCAATGAATTAGAATAAAAAAAGAAAACAAATGAAAAACCAATAAACAAATCTCACAAAATAAATACAGTTAAATAAAAATGTTTAATTAATTCGATTACAAATAAAAAATAAAAACACGCTGCATGCAACCAAAAATATCTTTTTATAATATATAATTGACTTTTACAAATATATTTCAAATAATTTTTAAATTTTTGAATACCAATGAAAAAATAAAATACATGCAAAACAGTAAAAAAAAAAAAAAATATATATATATATATATATATATATATATATATATATATATATATTAAAAAATTAATGAAAATGCGAAGCATTTGCCCTCGATAAACCCTATAAAATAAAAGCTTTAGTTCAATTTCAATTTCGATTTCAGTTTTAATTTAAATTTAAATTTACGCTTAAATATTTATTCATTATTTTGCTTGTTAAAAAAAAACTAACAAAATTTTAATTTAAATACACAGACAAAAGTTAGAAGTAAACTAGACTCCAAAGCTTTTTTGTGACTTGCTGAATTGGAATTTGAAAACAGATTTTACCTAACACTTAGCGCCTGAGCACATCAAGTTTTTGCGATATATTTCATTTAGAATATTTATTTATTATTAAACTAAAAATTAAAGTAAGTTTTAAATTACTGTAAATTCAAGAAAATTAAAAAGATAAATATACTTTTCCTGCAATTGATAAATTTTTAGAATTTTATAGAATTTTTTTCAATTTAAATTCAGTAAAAAATAATTTATTTTTTATATGTATTTTTTAATTATTTTTAATTAAGCCCAAACTTCTATTGCACTTAAAGTGCAAGTGCTAGGGGTACTCCTTTTTTCAGTTTTAGATTCCGTTTCAGCACAGCGCGAATAGCCTTTTGTCGAGATTTCTCTTCGTCTTGTTTACAACAAACTTCTGTTCAGATCTTTTATTTCGGAAAGATTGACATTTCATAAATAATTTCAACTAACTTTAAAATCAATTTAATTAGCCACAAAATTGAGTATTTAAATTTACTAAAGATTCATATAAATATTTTATTTCGTTTGCAATTTGGTAATATAATAAATTGTATGAAATGATTTAAATTTATTTATTATTTTTATTATAATTTGTATAAAGTTAATTTTGTAACTAATTAAATAGCGAATTTTCGTTTTACATTTCAATGAACTTAATTCTAGGGTCTGCCCTCAATTTTGGAATTTATTACTTGAAAACCAAAAAAAAATGAACGGATTTGGTACAAAACATAAACACATACATATGTACATATATGTGTATGTGCAAATATGCAAGAATGAAACATGAAACAAAAAAAATATATTTTTAATCCAAAAAGAAAATTGATAAAAAAATGTAATACAACAAAATGTGAAAAAATGAAAAATTGTTTAAATTTGAAAATTTTTTTTAACTGCATTTGCTTTTCTTGTAATATTTAAAGAAGAAATAACAACAAAAAAATCAAAAATAAAATCAAATAAAATCGATGTGATATGCCGTGGGCCCACTTACCGTTTGCTAAAACGGGAGGAAAGTTTCGAAAAGAAGCTCATGCGACCCGGATGAGGGGAGTCACCGGATGCTCCACTTGTACCGGAATACTCCAGCGCCGTGTTGTTTCTTGCCCTGGTTTGACCTACAAAAATGAACATCAATTAATATTAGTTAAAAATTATAGACTAAATCACGTCAATAAACACTGGCTAAGCTTACTAGAAACACACAGAACTACAAAAAGTTTCAGATAGTTAATTCTAGATTGAAAAGAATATAGTATATATAGATGTATGTATTTAGGCAACTATTTAAACTGTTTTATGTATCTATATTTAATAATTGTTTATTATAGTATAATATCTTAACTATGAGTTTTTATTTTTTTTAATTAAAGTAAATCATGATAACATATTAACTGTCCTTCTGTACGAGTAATTGGCTTTCATATCCGGGTATACTCATTATTCTTTTAAGACAATATATCTCTAAAATAAAAAACTTAAAATAATTCATATATATATATATAGTTTAGAGGTCTAGATATTTCAGATTTTCTGTAGGCCCACAAGGTAAACTCTATTTTTAACGATATTATCTAGCATCAATCGGTTTTGCATGTAATTTATTAGTAATCTTCGTCCTTCGAACTTCGACTTTCGACCGTTGATATATTATTTTTGTGTCTTTCTGTTCCTCCAAACTGTACATAAATTTTATTAGAATTTATCAAAATATATATATATTTTTGTCCACCTAAGCTAAACCCACAAATTATGTGATCCGCCGAAAATAGATTTTTAAATAACTCTATTTGTTCTTTCCAAAAGTGACACCCCATTGCAACAGCCTTACATAATAATAATAATATTTAAATTAATTTATTTAAACTTCAGTACATTTAAAATCGATAGATTTATCGATTATTTCTATATTATAACTATAAATATTTGTTTGCTTGAAGCACCTACGTGCAGTTATCGTAATGTTTATGTTTTATACATGTATAACAATGCATCTCCTTCGATTTGGACAATCGTGCATGATCGAAACGAACATTAAATTAAGGAAAAGCAATCCACTAGAAGATGAGAAGCGATGTTGGACGGATGCATAAGACAACAACAAAGCACAAAATAGCATACAATAATAATAATAATAATAATTTATATTAATAATAATAGTAATAATGGAGCATTCGTATAATTAAGTCTTAAATTTACAAATTTCATTAATTTTACGTGCTAATGAAATTTACATTTTGAATTTTTTTCTTTTTATGATTTAATGGAAAGAGAAAAAAATCAATAATGAAAAAAGAAACTTAACAAAATTCGATAGTTTGATAACTCGATATTAATATTTAATTTAGTCTATATAAAATGTTTGTTTTTAGTAAAATTGAGTGAGTAAAATTAAGTTAAGTTTTACTAAAACTAATAAAAATAATTAAAACAGAAAAACTCACCAGAGTGAAAGGTTGAACGTGATGGAACATTCCTTGGAAAGTGTCTGCTTGATTTAACAGCCGATGCCATTCTAAGTCGATCGAACAGACTATATATATATATATATATAATATAGTTTTAACACATATATATACATATATATATATATATATGTACAAGTACAATACATGTATGCACACACATACGTATGAATGGATATCGATCGAATCATTCAGTCAGTTCGTTGTTATATATAGTCCAATGAATTGCATATATCAGAAAACGAATGTATTTTTATATATATTTATATATATATATATCAGTTTATAGTTTGATCATTTGATATTTTGTGCAATGTGTGTTTTGACCGTTAATATAGACAGGCAAATTCAAATTCGTTTTAGGCGTGTGTGTGTGTGTGTGTATGAGTGAAATGGGAGACGGTTCATGTGTATCAGCAATTAAATTCGATTATAATTTCGATATCGATTATGGTCCAATCCATAGCGATGAGCAAGTATTCAATAGTGTTTCATCGTTTCATTGTTTCATCGTGTTTTCGTTGTTGTTGTTGTTGTTGTTATCGATTGTAATTTGAATTTGTATTTTCAATTGGGCGCAATATCAAAATATGTGTACAGACGAGAATCAAGCGCGAATCAAGCAGATTATATATATATATTTTGATTAATGTGATGGTTTGGCAACGGTTTTTGGTAACGGTTTATGATTGTTTATATTTTGGGTTTATTTTTGTAATCATGTTGGTAGAGACACACAAACAAAATGAAAAGAAAAAAATGTAAAAAAAAAAAAATTAATCATGTAAATTGTTTTCAAAAGAAAAAACGAGCTCTTAAGATTACGTTCTTAAATATATATAAATTAAATATATAGAAATTGACTAGATAATAGAGTTTGTTAAAGCAAATATTTGAATTAATGATGGAAACTGATAGCAAAAAGAGTTTAAACAAAGTTTTTTTTTTTTTTGAGTGGATATATCTTGTAAAGTCTGAAAACAGTCCTTAAATGGATGATGGATATGAGATGTACTCAAGTTTTGAGAATTGACATAATGGATGGGAACTAAGCGTTAAGCAATAAGCACAGTATATATATATGGACACAACTATTTGAAAACCATATACCATTATTTTTGATTTTATTATAATTAAATAAACCTAACTTTGATCAATATTCATACATAACAGCTATAGCAGAGCTGGGCCTAGTCAACATATAAATTATTATTAGTTTGTCTTCTGTATTACTTAGTATATCAAGAGATCCACTAAAAGATGTAGTAAAAATATAAAACAGATTAGATAGGTAGTTAGATAGGAAACACAGAGATGTGGAAAGAGAGAATAGACACGATCGATGATTCTTGCACAAAGAATTTACAACATCAACTTATGGATATATAAATATATATATGTAGTATTTATCGATCTACCAATGAGTACAAATTGCCGGAAGTAAAGTTACATGGGAACTGGAGCCTCAGTCATGCACAATGAAGAGTTTACGTGATCTATGTTGTCTATGTGATTAGCAAATCCCGTTAAGGAGCTACCTACATTAGCGTCATCATCAAATGTTATGCAGACACATAAATACATTCATATTAAGTTTGTTTCAGCGCATTAACAGACATAATCTCATTGAGGTTTAAGTATAACGAAAACAAATAGAAGAAGTATATATATATTATTTGGGCTTAATACCGCGCATGCCACAATATGTGTAAAGCAAATTTAAAAAGGAATTACGCTAAATTATTTAGTATATACTTATATAAGTGTCTCGCTTAAAATATATTTTGTTTTTTTTTGCAATTTCACTCACCAAAGTTTGTTCGGTTTGGATCGGATCGGATCAGATCGGTTCGGAGGTTAGGAATCCAAAATTAATTTTTTGTTCGATTTGAATCGACAAGTCAAATTCAAAATTCACATTTTTAACGGGATTTCAATTTCAGATAAAAGATAAAAGTTTTTACGAACACCGACAATACGAAGGAGATTGTTGTAGAGTTTTGTTCGATTGATCGCCACAAAGATTGGATGTATGTAGAGTAGTAGTAGTGTGGTAGTTATCAAAATTAGACAATTGGTTTATAAACAGTTATTGTTCAAAATTGTATAAAACATGAAAAGATAAGAAATTTACATTATTTAATGGATCAAATTTGTTACGAGTGTTATATTAAAAAAAGATAAACAAATCAAACCGAACGCATATCTACAAATGGATTTCTTTTCAAAATTCAATTGGATTAGTAAGGAACGCAACGAATCTGTAGCTAAACGAATATATGACGATAACAAACTGGAAACAAACAAAAGCAGACTATACGAGAAGGCCAAATGAATATTATAATATTCATATTTAAGATAAAGAAAAATAAGAAAATTTCTATACATAAAACTAGATTGAATCTGACAAAATCTAATGTCTGTTGTAGAGGAAAATTAGTATGTTCTTCAAAAAATTGAATAGTTTGGCAAATATATAGGCCTGTTCAATTACCTAAACTGTCTGAATTAGAATTTACATTTTTAGTCTGAGATAGATAGATAGCTTATTGGTTTATCTGCGTTTGGGGCAACCATAGGTATACCCACCTGCCTTGTAGACCTAGTCATTTAATATATAGTAACACAGATTGGGGTTCATCTGACTCCGTCCAAAATATAAGTATACCTGCTCAATTATCCAACTTAATTTTCAAATTGTAAAATATAGATTAAATAAGTTTTGGATTGGGTGAAAATCTTCTTGATATTGTATTATATATATTTCAGCATTTTTGAAGATACTAAATAAAAGGGTTCTAGCTCTCTCTGTAAATCCATGGTAGCTCCTTAATAGATGCTCTATAACTCGTCTCCAACTCCTCTATAACTATAAAATCCAATTCCAACAGCTTCTAAGCCTTTCCAGCCCTGGTCGAGCCCTGCTTCGACTCGAGTTTAAATGTATTTAAATTAAGGTCTACGCACACTTAAATGAATGCAGGCAAACATGCAACAATTCAGCTGCTCGACAAATGGTAAAACTAATGAACGAAACGCTAAACATTTTCAACATTGTGAGTTGTGGAATTTGGGACGAACACAGAAAATAAAAGCCAAATAAAAGTGTTGACAACATCTCGACTGTCGGACAGAGCTATAGTCACACACCTAGAAACCCAATTAACTAACTGACCTATCAGAGCTGCTCAAGTGTTAGAGATTTCAAAAATGAATCAAATCTTTTCTAAATTTAAAGCCTTTGTAAAATATTGACTCAAATCATTAAAGAGTTAAACAAAAAAGCGGCCAATTTTTTTTTTAAATAAGAGCATAAATAAATTTTCTTTTTTTTTTTTAAATTAATAATAATTATAAATTGTTTGTAAAAATTGGATTAAATTTTGATTGATGAATTTATTTTTTTTTCTAATGTATGATGCAAGTGTATACCTCGATCCAAGTGGGTCAATTGATACTGATATGCATCCATCAGTGGATGGCCTAGGGCTTGAAATAGAGGCGCTTTTTGTGTGACCCTTTCCAGCGGTAGCTGCAGATCCACTGCTGGTTACGTTTATACATATATGTTTAGTCGAAAAATTGGCAAAAATTGTAAATATGTTGTAGTCATTGTCATTCGAGTTGCAATGGATTGAGCTTCATTTTTGGCTTTTCTTGTGTGTTTTTAAAACTAAACATATACATTTTGAAAAACATAACCCACACACCTCCACATACGAAAATATATAGTTATATATGGATATATAAATGAACAAAAGATATTTGATAATTGATTTTTGGTTTTTGCAACTTAGAAGTAAAAGAAAAACTGAATTGTGCGCTGAAATATATATATATATAGTAATATATACTGATAAACTAGATATGTACATATGCTCTATACACAACATAACATTATCTGTTTATATACTAGTTAAACTGACCATAAATATGTGCAAACTGAGAAGAAATTTAGATATAGATAGATATATACTGATGATAATATACGAAAAACTAGCGAGCGAGAGGCACTAACTGTCTGTCTGGCTGTCCAACTAAAAAGTTCTGCGAGTCGACCAACAAATGTCGGTTAACGAATAACAATAACAATAACAATACGAAAGAACTAATGCAGAATTGGAAAATCAATCGAAAAGATAATCGAAAATCATGGTGGGTGTGCCAACAGGAGGAATTAATTAAAATAATAACCACATTCACGTACTTTGTCTCTGCAGGAATAACATTGGTTTTCTCCGTCGATGAAGTCTTTTCATAGAGTGTGGTCGAACGCCGTGGTATAATGCCACTCGTACCGCTCACTGTGCGATTGCCATTAGTGGGATCATATTTCGCAGTTGTACGCGGCTTAGCTGGACTGTTCAGCGCTGCAATAAAACAGATTAAATAGATTAAAAGATTGCCATTTGAGAGAGAGATAGTGAAAGAGAGAGGCTAGTAGCCAATTGCCAGTTACATGTATCTGTTGTGGTTAGCATCTTCTGTGTGGCTGACGCTGGCCTCTGATTCTGTGCGGCCAGCCGAGCCGTATTCTCCTTGATTGTTGCTGAGTCGATGGTATTTTGACGCTTGAAATTGCTACCACTGCAAAGAGAAATGATTTATAAATTATTTATATTATTTTATTATCATTTACAAGAGAACTTTATCTATATTATTGTTTATCTAGATAATCTTGAGAATACTGAACATGAGTTATATGATTCAATCTTGGAATATGCTAGGAATTTTTATCAAAACAACACGAGACTACTTTAGATGAGAAATATATATATATATATATAAATATATATATTCACAACTCTCATCATATAGCTATATGAATCATCGAAAGACTGTTTTAGTCGGCAACGCCTGACTAGCATATACCCGGGCCCCCAGCTCAGCTGTTTCATACACATTTAACGACCTCAATGATTCACACTTACACTGATGCACGATCGGCGGCTGATCCAACAGCATTATAATTATTGCTTGGGTTGACAGGCGCCACGCCTATTGCAGCAGCCGTAACGGTTGTTGTGGCATTTGTGGGTCCAACACCTGGTTGTGTGGGTAAATAATAGAAACATGTTATTCGTTATTGTCACTAAATAAGCAGCCCCGTTATGGGACTTACGTAACGTTTCCGCACCGGACGAAGCTCGACGACTTGGCTTGGTACTCGACGCCGATATACTTCTGTGTACGCCCCGATGTGTGGGACTCTGCACGATCGCATTGCCAGCATTGGCCCCAGCCTCCGTGCCCGAGATGTTGCGCAGCGAGAGCGATGATCCGGATCGTGACCCGTCACTTTCAGGCTAAACGAACAGTGGCAGAAAGGTGAACGAAAAAAGATATATATGTAATTCCAGGGTATTTCGAAAGCCGAAAGAAAACCGCCTCACACTTACATCAGTGCTCTTGCGACCCAGTAACAAATACGTGGCGAACACGTCATCATAACGCACCTGAGCCAGCGACGCTTCGATTTCTTGTCGATTGTAGCCCATTGCGACTAGAGCTTCTGTACATTGGTCAAAAGAAAATGTTGGCAGGGCATTTAATATAATTATATTCTCTTGGCATATGTAGATAAATATGATTGCATAATTACAAAACTCGATAGGTATACTTTACATGCAAATTCATTACAATTACATAATATTTTAGCTTGAGCAGAATACTGCCAGAATTGTGTGCTCTACAGAAGCCTTTACTTTTCGCAGATTTACAGATTTCATTATCATTTTTTAGTTTGTTTAGTTATATTTAGAACAAAAGTTTACAACATTGCCATGCATTTACATTTATTTGAAATAACAACAAAATATATATTTGTATATCTTTAACTTAATAATCATACATAGGTACGTATTTAATTAACATCGAATTTAAGGACGCAAACCGGAGATATGTGTTGAAAAGTTTCGAATAAGTGAAACCCGGATAATAAAATATATTCTATATGTATAGTGGTATACATGTATATATATTTTTGGAGTTATGATTTATTTCTTCTCCCGGCAGATCTTGGTAATTTGAAGCAAAAATAAATAAAGTAAAGAAGTTGTAGGAGATAGAGAAACAAAGAGTATTTATTTATTTAATGATGATTGCCATTCCAAAATAACGTTTCTCCACAAGGGATTGCATACATTTTGGTGTGGCACTTTCCATTCGCCGATTAAAAAGATCATCATTAGCATCAAGTCAAATGCACTGCGTCGGATCGATGCTGATGCTGATGCCGATGCCGATGCTGATGCTGATGCCGAGACTCTAACTCCGGTTTGTACCCCCGCAGCTGTATGAGAATTTTTAAGCAAATATATACGTATTTTTGTATGTAGCAAACTAACAGCAATAAAAAACCAAAAATAAATTGAAATTATAAACTTTACAAACGGTAAATATTACACTTTATATAAATATATATATGTATTTAAAGTATACAAAACAAAATTAAAAATATTCAAATTGAAATACTATTTCACAGTCACAATAGTACGATATATATATATATATACATACATATATATATATATCAAATATAAAAATAATCAACAGGCAAAACTTTTGACACACAATTCGTTAATAATATTAGTAATGAATTTTGTATACAGTACCCGTCTTACCTATCCGCTTGGGATCGGCTAAATCTTGTTTTGGCTCAATATATGGCTTGAGCTCATCGTCCTCAAACCCCATATTCATCCACTTGTCGCCCATGATTGTTTCAAGACTAGCACGTTTAGCAGGATTCAGTACTAGAAACTTGCGCAGCAAATTTTCGCAATCAGTTGACATATAGAATGGAATTCTAATCGGCAATAAGAAAATATATATTAATATATATATTTATATAGATATATATGTTGTTCCCCTCATTACCTATATTTGCCTCTGAGTACACGTTCGCGTAGCTCCCTCAAAGTGGAACCGTCGAAAGGCAGGGATCCGCTCACTAACGTATACAATATAACGCCCAACGACCAAACATCCACCTCCGGTCCATCATATTTTTTACCCTGGAAGAGTTCGGGCGCTGCATAGGGTGGGCTGCCGCAAAATGTGTCTAACTTTGAACCGGGCGTAAACTCGTTTGAAAATCCAAAATCAGCTATTTTTATATTCAACTCGCTGTCTAATAATAAGTTCTCAGCTTTTAAGTCCCTGTTCAAGAAAAGTAAACAAATTGCACATATATATAATAGTCGATCGAGTGTATAGATAAGATATAGCATATGTTTGAGACAGTTTACCCATTCGCAATGTTTGTAGGAAATGTGAGAAATTCATGTGAGTCATATTCTTTACTATATGACTCACAGGATTCTCCTAGATTCCCATCGAATCGAATAAGCTAATGACACTTTAAGATCTCAAAATGAATTTCTGTTTAAACAAATTTCCGACTCTTTCCTGAACACTATATAACCTTCAGTTATATAGCATACACACCTGTGTATTATTCTCTTCTGATGACAGTATTGCACAGCCGATACAATTTGACGAAACTTAACACGCGCTTCCTTCTCTTTCATACGCCCATGTAGTACCAAATAGTCAAAGACCTCACCGCCCGATGCATACTCCATGATCAGATACAGCGTCTTTTCCGTTTCGATAACTTGAAAGAGTTTCACTATGTTGGGGTGATCAAGCATTTTCATTATCCTAACCTGTATACAATGAAGAATATGTTTTAGCACAACGATCATCTATATCTATGTATTTAACTAACCTCTCTAAAAAGTTTCTGTAGTGACCCAGGATTTAGTTGGGTTTTGTCAATTATTTTTATTGCTACTTCCTTGCCAGTGGGCAGATGCTTTGCTAGCTTGACTTTGGCAAAGTTTCCCTTTCCGATCGTCTTGATGAGCTTGTATTTGCCGATATGCTCCTCAGTGGCACGCCATCGCATCGGGGCACTGCTTCGCATCTGCAGATTCGGAGATCCCTGCAAAAAGACACAGAATACAAATTAGCTTCAAATTCAATTCTCAATTGGAATTATTCAATTAAGTTGAGAGATTTCCCACCCCTGAGGCTCATTCAAAATAGTTTAGTTCCCTACGTTCATAAATGCATTCGAACTGCGCTTTAGGATTGGTTTACCTGAGCAACACTGTTGCCGTATACATTGGTACGTGTGACAGCTGCATTGGTAGCTGGCGTACGATGGTGTCCGGGCCCGGAGCTAGTGGATCGCGGCTCGACGGGCGGCGGACCAGCGTCAGCACGGCTAGAGTTGTACGGCGGAATTGGGGCCACAATGGGACGTTCCGAGCGACGTTTTGAAGCCGCTGTATGGCCGCCACCTGCTGATGATGCTGCCGTCCCATGGCTGTTCGATGTGGCATGGGCCCCACCCGCTGCTGCTCCAGCATGACGATGCGATGATTTCTGGGCCAGCAGCGCCTCAAATTGTCGCAAATTCTCCTCGCGTCGCTTGCTAGCAGAAATTGTGGTCGCTGTCAGTTTTGAGGCGGACCCGCCGTCCACAACGCTCGAGCTGCTATTGCCTCTGCTCGTCGAGGATCTAACCGCTGGCGTTGGAGCCTGACGATCTTGACTGGTTGACGGTCGCCATGGAGGCTGCTGCAGCTGCTGCTGCTGCTGCTTGGCATCGTGATGCTGATGCTCTTTCTGTTTCAGATTAGCACGCATTGCCAGCACCGTATCCGTGTTTTTCGTATCAGAGGCGGTGCGAGCGAGCTTAGCCTTGAGAGCACCTGAACGTCCGCTAACCGTGCCTGAGGAGTTCTTGGAATAGGCACCAATTGAGTTGCGTCCGTCGCTGCCGCGCTGGAACTCGGTCATCATCTGCTCGTTGCTATCGTCCAGCTGGGATCTCCGTCCGCCCAGATACTGAAAATCATTCTCGGACGACATGTCGCTTATGCCCGGCCGCAGCAGGTTCTCCGTCTCGCCATAGCGCTTGCTCTGCTTGCGTATGACCACGTCCATGGAGGACTGAGACTGTTCCTGCTGCTGCTGTTGCTGCTCACTGAGCTGCTGTTGCTTGAAGCTCTCCTCCACATTGAGTATATGCTTTTCGATCGAGCCCAGTGCGAAGGCAACGCCCACATCATCTTCGGCGGACATTTGAACACGTGGCGCTACCTTTGACCTGCTCTGGTTCTGGCTCTGTAGGTGAAGCGCTGGTATTGCCGAAACGGCAACGCGTGGCGGCGGCACTGCTATGTCACCTGGCCTACGCAATTCGACGACGGCATCGTAGTCCACATGCTGTGCATCGCTGAGATCGATTTCCTTAGCAGTCGTTGAGCTGTTGGCAAACCGTTGAGTTCTGTGTTGGGGCAATTTATCGCTATCACTGCTATTGTTGTTGTTGTTCTTATTTTCACTATTGTTGTTGCTGCTGCTGCTGCTGGTGGTAGCCAGCCCCAGTTTGGGCGGCGCCGGTGCCAAGCCCTTGCGAGCTGCATAGAGGCGAACGCTCTTACGGGACGCATCCGCCCGATTTAGATCCGGTGCCGTAGGATCCGTTTTGGATGACGCTGTTTCCGGTTGCACACCACGATCCATTTTGCTTTTAGAATATTACTCAATGTGTTTTCAACTTTTTTCTTTGCTTTGCACTTTGCACTGCTTTGAGGTAACACCTTTTTTTTATTTTTCTTCTTTTTTGGCTTTATCATAGAAGTTTAGTCAGACTTTCTGCAGTGATATATATTTTTATATATATTTTATATATATTATACACACAATATATATCTGGAAATTCATTTAAAATTTTATCAGCTTTTGTTATATTTTAATCGATCTTTATTTTTATTTTTTTGCAAGTTCACTTTAAGTTTTGATTGTGATCGAGAAACGAGTTCGACATTTCATTAAATTGTATTCTTTTATTATTGTTAACAATGGCAAAGAGAAAGCACTTTCAGTGTAGCGAAACTTTTTCGATTAAACACCTTTATAACAACTCGAACTACATCTAATCAATGCGCAATCAGTTAACAGAGATTTCCTTTAAGGCCAGACACGATTAAATATATACATATGTATATATGTATAAGTAAATCCAAATATATATTTTATATAGATCCATCATTATCATAATTTTGTTTGTTTATGTTTTCATATAGTTATATAAAAGGACATTTAAAAAAAATTTTATTTTTGATTTTCACTTAATTCCTAGTTAAACGTTTTTTCTTGACTCAATCTAATACCAATACATTTGCAGCTTGCACTTAACATGCTGCCAGTTGCAGTAGTATGTGTAACGTCCATGTGTCTGTGTGTGTGTTTTGATATTTTGTGGTCTTGCAAGCTCTTCTTGCTTTCGCCGCAAAAGATTGAATGAACGGCACTTTGTTTGCTGGCGTTGTCTCTTTGCCATTGAGCATACTTATATTTAATTCAACAAGTCGCTTTGCTGCGCATTAAAACCTCGAAAAGACACACACACTCACACAAGTAAACTAACTCACGTAGTTACATATATATATACATATGTACACATATGGCGAGTGCGAAAGCGAACGTAATATTTACGACAAAAGCCAACTCATAGACAAGAGCTAATCTGAGTTTGGTGACACTGAAAGAAACTCACTTCTACGCAGCAGAGTGCGAGAAAGAGCGATGAATTGAGAGAGCGTCAAAGATGGATGGAGAGTGAGAGCGCACACATACACCAGAAGCACTGATGCTCACATACACCTGTGCAAAAGTAACTGCTATCGCAACCAATGCATACAAGTCCATTTGTACTTGTGTGTATGCATGTGTATTTAGTATTTGCTAAAGACTATGTCGGCTTACACTCACGTTCGCGCTCAACACAAGACGATTGTTGCACAAGTTCAATAAAGAGCAAATCTCCTCTTACGCTCCGTGTTCTGTGACCGCGTCACGTTTGACTGCGCTCTCTCGTCTTGCTCTCTTTATTTATGATTCATTAGGAATATTCGTTTCATTTTATGCACACATATGTACATATACGTATGTAAATAGTTTAATCGCAGTAGTTAAATTTAATAGTTACTGGTGTGAGCGCACTTTTTTTTCGTTCAGTTCTTGCTCGGAGAGCGAAAAGCTTTAACACGAACACATAGAAACACACACACACACACACACGCACACAGAGACGTCTCCTCATCCATTTACACTGACACAGACACATTGGAGCACAAGAACATAGTAAATAAGCCACTCTCAGACAATAAAAAAAAATTTTCACTTATGGAAAAGCAAACATTTCGTTGGCCGTTTTATTCGAAATTCGATGATATTTCAGTTTGTAATGCTCGTTTTTCATTTTTATCGGCGATCTTATCAAGCGTACCGCGGTGTGGAAACAAAGTTGTATGAATTTATTATATTATGAAAGTAGATAAATATGCGCATATATATATGTACATATATATAAGTATACATATATAAAATGTGCACTCTGCTTTAGATTTCTTAAATAAGCACAGTTCAGTTTGTAACTCTGACGTAAACGCCGTCAGCCAACAGTCAACTACAGTCAACAGGCAGTGACAGCTACAGCGACAGCTCAGCAGCTAACACAGCCAACAGCCACTTTAGCCACAGTAACAGCAGCAACTGGAGTACGAGTACTTCCAGTATCAATACCAGCAACAACACACGCCAAGCAACAGCAGAGTCGAGTCAGAGACAGAAAAGTCGGCCTCAATACACACACACACATATATACACTCACACACACACACCTATACACATTGCTTATTAGTGGGGTTCTCTCGCTGGTATTAGTGTGTTCCGCGCGCGCACTCACGCAAACACTAATAAAAGAAATACTCAAAATGCACACGCACACACTCACACTCAGTTACAAATACACCCACAAGCACACACACATACACACACCAGTTTTCAATTCCACCATATCTGTCTATTCTTAACGAAGAGCTCGCTCGCTCATTTGGTGCGCTGATTTTTATACCCTGTACCATTCGGAATATGTGCAAACAAAATTTGTGAAGCGGCAGACAGTGTCAGCTCCATCTCCGACCCAATTTCGAATACTTTAATAGCGACAGACATTTAAAATTAGAAATTTCCGAAGAAATCGATAATTATTGATTAGCAGCTTTTTTTTAAGCATATCATATAGACGTTGATTTTAATATACGCGCTTTGCGTACCCTCGGCAGATTAAATTAAAAATAAATGTATAGTAAACAGAAAAGATTTAAATAAAAATTATCATAATATTTTGCCAAAATATCATATAATAATATAGGATGGCAGTAACAAAGCCATTTGCATTGGGTATCTCCTAGTCGGTACTTTAGATACGAACTCCGGTATATATGCATGGCTATATACTTATGTAAGTGTGAGGCTGGTGTGTGGATCCATGTAGGCATGTGTGCGTGTATGAACAAACTGATATCACCTGAGCGTAACGCTGAGAAACAACTAAAATTGTTAGCTTACCTGACACAGAAACAGTGTCAGACAAGTTTGTGTGCGAAATCTGGGTTCTTTGGCAGAATACTCTATAAATACGAAACTTTAAATAAGAAAATTTAGAAAAAACCAAAATTATAAAATTTAAAACTAAATAAGAATGCAAAAAAAAAAATTAAATTAAATCCATTTTTATCTATGTATATAGATTTGCTAATTTGAGAGTAAACATATTTGATCTTTTAAGAGGGAGAGAAAGATTATGAAGAAAAGAGAGAGAGAGAGAGAGAGAGAGAAAGATTGTTAAGACAAGAAAGAGAGAGAGAGAGAAAATAGAAAGACAGAGAAAGAAAAATAGAGGATTAAGAGAGATAGAGATAGGGATAGAAAGATGGTGAGAGAATAAGATAGGAAGATAATGTGAGAGAGATAGGAAAATAGAAGATAGAAAGACAGAGAAAGAAAACTTTATATACATATATATTTATCCATAAGAGGAATGTACTCCTACTAATATTTTTGTTTGGCAAACTGATTGTTGAACTAATGTACCTGCTCTAGAGAATCGTTGTTTCCCAGTTGATTAAAAATGTTAGACTTGGGAACACAATGGGAAGGCTAAGGTTGAATAGTCATGTAAAAATTGTTATGAGGCATAGACATAGACATAGACTAAACGTGAGTCCTCTAAACTGAATAAATATATAGAATATATATATTCTCATACAGTTAAGCTAAGCATAATTATCAGGATTAACAGGGTTTATCCTGTGAGCTTACAAATAAACATATAAACTGCTTTAAGTTTATAAAGAAAAGAGAGAGAAAAATCTCTTTGCGCATCGTGTATATTCCGATAAGAGTTGACTGTCAAATAGAGGTTATTTTTATAAAGCAAATTTTCAACAATATCATCTCTAGATACATTGTTGATAATCTTTTCAAATCTTATCTTGCATATATAGTATACATACATATATATATATATATATATAAGTATATACTATATTCTGAACTGAGCCCTGGTTTTAATAAGACTAATCCATTCATACGTAATCCTAATAAATAAAAATATATATAAATTTTTGAATATATTCTGGATATGAAGAGCAAATTCGGATTTTTTTTTTTTTTTTTTTGGATAATCTGAAATAAAATAGAAATAATAATGAAAAGAAGAACACGGTTAATTCAAGGTTACTAATTAAACTTGTTATATAATGCCCATAACCGATGGATAGGGTATGCGAGGCACTGATGAGGCACAACATGTTTCCGTGACTAAAGACAAATACAAAACTTAAAAAAAAAAAACAGATACGTGGGCAGACAACACAGAAATGATAAGTTTTTATCGAATAATAACGAAACATAACAAATAATTACTGTTCAAGTCGAATATGGAATACCCTTCCAGAATTTAACAGAAGATACAAATAATAATTCAAAAACAAAAACATATATAAATAAATATGAAATTTTTTTTTTTATATTATATATTTATTATTTTATAATAATCACTGAGTTTGTATTTTAGCTTTACTTTACTTTACCCTCTATCAATTCTGATTCAATGAAAATTCTCACTTTAAAATAAATAAATAAAATATTTCCATTTAACGCTTATCTTTATTACAGTGTAATACACTGTTCATTAAAACTGGGTCAATTTGAAAATAGTTTTTTTTTTTTTTATGATAAATAAAATATTTATTATGTCGGGTAAATAAAGCTATCACAGAATTATTTCAATTCTATAAATAAATGCAACAAAAAAGTAATAATAAGCAAAGCATTGACTTGAGTAGTTTTATATAGAAGATAATTTTAAGAATTTTTAAATTAAATAAAATTAGTAGCATAGGCCATAACTGAAGTAATCTATGATTTTACATATATATCATCTATATATATGTTCTATTAATCTACAGTTTACTGAACTGTGATCCATGGATCTATGATCTATAAACTATAATCTATGGATATATTTGTCACCTATGATCTAAGAACTATGGTTTTTTTTTTAAATCTATATTCTATGATCTACAATATATGATCTTTTATATATGAGTTATAGTTCATAGTCTATATTCTACACACAATATAAAATATATAATCTATGATCTATGATCTATGATCTATGATCAATGATATGTAATATATGATCAATGATCTGTGATCTATGATCAATAGAGGGCAACATATCACTACATATCATATAGTTTATATACCATACAAAGCTCAATCACAGAAGTGATCTTCGACAAACAACATTAAAGCCTATAATAACTCTAAAAACTCTCTAATGCAGTACATTTGTCTTAGCTCTGTATTATTAAACCAAGTTTGCAGTTCCAAACAAGTTCAGATTATAGACTTATAACTGGTTAGAGCTAAACCAAGGTTTATCTTTTCGCTAAAGATGAAATCGTTAATTCTTAATGTTTCCCGTTTGTCGCTTCAGCTGTTCGCTTCGATATCTCCATATCAAATAAATTACAAGCGATTAGACGTGCCACGAAGAAATTTTACAAGAGTAAATAAGAGATAAAAATAGTTTTATGGAGTAGACACACCAGAGTAGAGTGCTCTACGTGCGCAGTTATCTATTTTGGTCTGGAGGTACTTCTAATTACCTTTTACAACAATAAGAAAGATATAATTAGGACTATAAATTAACGAATATACTTTCAATTTATTATAGAAGTCTCAAAAGAAAGTTTAATGTTTCTTCATGAACATCGAAATTATATCGAAAGACCCAAGCAATGTCAATTTAATCAGTCATTATATTAGACTTGGCTTTATAGACGGATATATCTATGCCATCACGAGACAACTGAAGATCTACATATATAGTAATATCACTTCCCAGATAATAAAAAAAACACTCGAGATTTTTGGTGTAATATAAAATTTTTTTCAACAATATAAAATACTTTCAACTCACATTCGAACGTGCGCATGGTATACAAATATATATACTAATATTCTGAAATACTTTCTACGATCTTTAAGCCCCCCACACCCCACCTTCAGTACATACCCTTGAGGTACGCGCTTTGTCAGCCACAGCAGCTGCGCTCTCCTTGCTCTTGGGTCGATCGGGTTTGCTGGTGGCCACGATCGGTAGACCTCCGTTCTCAATCATAGTGACTACGATTTTATTGTTCGGATTGTTGAGTTTAGCACCTGTCGCCGAGGACGATGTCTTCAATTCCAGTGCCCGTTGACGCATCGCGTTCGACAAACGCTGCTTTCGCTCAAGTCGAGCATCGTCTTTGTCCTTCTGTAGCTTGGCAATTGTTGCAGGTGTATGACTCTTCGATCTCTTCAGAAAGTTGAGCAACTGTCTTTTCACGCTGGTGGCACCGCCCAAGCCGTTTTCATTGCTCTCAGTGCCGGAGATATCGTCAAGCTTGGACGCACGCCGGGATATCTGTTGAGCTTTTGGCACTTCCAGCCGACGGAATACGCCATCGGCCATGCGCACGAAACAGCCTTCGGACATTTTGTGAAACGAATCCGATGGCAGCTTATGGAAATTGCCATTCGCCGTGCGATAATGGCAATAATCCGTCTTATGATAGCCATCGCCGACAATGTAAAACTCATTGCGATTTTCGGTGCGTGGCGCTGAGGCCGTGGCCACATCCTCCACCTTCGCACTGCACTCAAGCGGCAGCTGAAAGCTGTCTCTGCGCTCTCTCACCAGCAAGTCCTCAGAGCCGACGTTCGATGTTTGAGCTTGAGCTTGGGTTGCCGTTAGCTCGCTTATGGTCACGGGGCGGCGTTGTGGATCGGTCATGCTCTTGCGCATAATACTGCCATTGCGTAGCAAAGAGTCGCGTAATATTGAAAGCTCATCTTTTTGTAACGGTGAATAGTGTTTCGAGCATGTTTTCGATTTGCGTGCCGATGTCCGTCGACTGGCGAACTGGGCCGAAGCAATGGCACTCGATTCATCCTTGTTGTTGTTATTGTTGTGATTGTGACTGCCTGTCAGGCTTTGCCTATGGCTCGACGTCTGACCCATGTTGCTGCCTTTTTGTGTAATTGCCAAATTTCAGTTGGATTTTGTTTTTTTTTTTTTTTTGTTATTTTATACATTCAAACACGTCGCGAACTCTCCGGACACATATCACAGCGAATTGAATAAATTTAATTTGAACAATCATTTAATTCTCTACTATAAATATGTGTGTACGTATGTATGCTGCAACACATGTATATATGTATTTGAGTATGTACTATGTACATATGTATGTTTGTGTGCCAAAAGTCGGCAACAACAAGTTCACAATCCAGCTGATGCTTTGTTATCCATCTTGCAGAGCAGCTTTTTTTTTGTGTTAAATTATTGTATTTTTAGGTCCAATGAATATTAAAGACAGTTTCAGTCAGTTAATCTGAAGGTCTGACCTTAATTTGCATACACATTTTATAGCGATTTTAATTTGCGTATTCACTTTACAGGTATTTCCTATACAGGGTTTTTTTTGTTTGCAATTTCAGTTCTGGGTTCTGGGTCTCACATGAGGATGAGCTCTATCAAAAATTACACAGCGTTGTCTTATCTTTTGCCGAGTATCGCATTTCTAACACACACACATACACACACACACACACACACACACACACACACACACACACACATACACATGCATATTATTTTAAACCTTTTATACATTATAAATTATGAATGTACGAATGGGGAAAAAAGCTTTTAAGCTTAAAGAACGATTGTAAGGTCCACACACACACGTAAACTCAATCATGAATGCATTCCACACACTTATGGAAGGTGGAACGCGTTAGTCGCGCTCGCGCACGCCCGAAATACACAGAGATAAATGAGACAACGACAACGAAAACCGAAATAGAAGCAGAGACGATGAAGCCCCACATTTGTGACAACACAAGTTTTAAAAAAGCTCGGCACGTTTTGTTTTTTTTTCTGTCTTCCTTCTTCTCTTTTTCTGCTGCTTCTTTGCTTTTTCACTCTTATTTCGCTCATTTACTTAATCACTCTTGATATTGTTGTTGCTGTTGTTGTTACTGTTGCTATTCTTCTGGTTATTGTATTAAAGCTTCACTTGCTGCGTCTCACTCACACACATGCAAAGCCAAAGTTACGCACACACATTGTCTGTGTGGCGTGTGTGTGTGTAGGAATTTGTGATGATTTTCTTTATTTTTATCGGTTCTTTTTTTTTTTTTGTTTTACTGTTTGTATTGCAGCACACAATATATTTGCGTATGTGTGTGTATGTACACTCATGTGCATATGTAAGTAGCGTATAATTAAATTAACTTATCATTCGCAATTGATTTGGCTTAGTCGGATGCGAGCTGAGAGCTTCTGCTGCTGCTGCTGCTGAGACTAGAGTACAATGAAACTCAAGCCAAAACAAATACGTATTTAACACAAATTACTCAACAATGTACATATTTATGCACACATACACATAAAGAGACATACACACATATGCGTGTAATTAATAATTTAAAATTTTCATTAAGCAATTATAAAATGTGACTCTTATCAACACACACTCTTGCACTTGAATTAAAATTAAATCTAATTGTCGAAGCATCGTCACTTTTTGTTCTTTCTTTGATTTGATTATAATAGAATTAAAGCTGTGCTTAGTGAAAGCAGCAGCAATGACACTGAAGTAAAAATAATCGAATAAATGTGCATTGCTAACAACTATTGTTTGTCGATAACAACAGTACCGTTGGCGAGCGTTGAACAATAACAGCGACAGCGACGGCGACAACGGCGAACGCGACGGTGACCACACGAATGAAGTGGAACTTAATACTAAAACAAGCTTTCGACCATTGGCTGGGTCGAGCGGCATTTTATATTGGATAAGTTCTAGCGCGCGCTTCGCTCAGACAATTTTTTTTTTTTAATTTTGCAGCTCGTACTGAACGGGCATAGTTTAATCTTGAAAGAACGACACACCCTATAAAATTGTTTGATTCGTACATAAACTCTGATGTACATATATGAATATGTAAATGTGTATGTATATATGTATGTATGTATGTATGTACATATGTATTTACATGATCTTTGGCGTCATTCAAAACTGAGTATGATTCAAAACAAAAACAAAAATGCCAACATATACATATGTGCGTAGACACACACATACACTGCTTGCACGCGTGTATTTATGTTTGTATATATGTATGTATATATTTATTCATGTGACGTACCTCACGCAAACAGGCGAAGATAGACACAAACATACACGCAGCAAATACGTAAAGCTTTTTCGGCGCGAGAGAGAGTCAGCGAGAGAGCTTTGACAATCAAACGAAAAATTAACTGACGTGCAGAGCAAAGCAGTTTTCAACTAAGTATGTGTCGCAAAAGATCCGAGCTGAAGGCTTTTATGATCCATCAATCAGCAAGAAACGAGTGAGAATGGGAGAAAAGTAACGATAATTTTCAATTGGATTCTCTTTGATTCTGCCATTCACACTCATTTTCTGCCGATTACACTTGCACTTGTATTTTGTTATATGTTAGTTACTTGCGCCCGCCCACACATCAAGAAACCATTTGAGAATTTACAAAGTACATATATAAACATTATTGCACTACAATATCTATATACGACTAAGTGATGCCCTATGAGAGAAACTGAAGTGAAATAATCGTCTCAAATAATAATATCTATATTGCAAGTTTCAATCTGAACTATTTTGGGAACTTTGAATGCTAATTGGAAGAATTCAGCTAATTTATTTTCAACAATTTATACATACATACATAATGTACATAAGCACATAAATTGAATCCTCTTTTTATATGTTTCCGAATATTACTTAAATTTAAACATTTTTTTCTTTACATTTAAAAATCAAGGCTTAAAGTCAATGTATTATATATCCAATATATATATATATTTTTTGTAATATTTTACTCTTATTTTCTTTGCTATCTGCATGGTAGATTATTGAGGGATATAAATATATATCTAACCCTAACGTAATCTAATAATGGAATTGAAGACATAAAATATAGTAAAATATATCTTATATCTTTCATATATATAGTTTAACTTAAATCTTCACTTTCTTCGTATTTCATATATATATGAATACCCTTCTCCAAAATTTTAGATTTTTTAAAAAACACTTGAAACACTTTAGTTTTGGGACAATTTGATATGGAACGATATGAATATGTTTATACAATAATTACAATATGAAATATATATATATATATATATATATATATATATGAATATATTTTGACAATAAGTAATAAAGGACATTGGACATTAAGCGATCCTGTGCAGGTCTGCGAGTGGGTGTGATCTGGGACGTAGCACTGAGACATATATATATATATTTCGATATAGATTAAAGATTTGCGACTCACCTTAGCTGATGATGTTCGCTGTTTGATGGCAGATGCATGGGCCGAGTGTGTGCTTAGGACGTTCTTGTTGACGGAGCTGGCACCGACACCACCCACGCCGCCACCGCCGCCGACACCACTGCCCGGTGGATGATGATGATGGTGATTGATCGCTGATGATGGTGGTGGACCCGTGGTGTTAACGGTGGCATTATTGCTCGACAGCCGTGCACCATCCGTGGTCATATTGTTCGAGACATGATGGTGGTGCTGATGGCTGTGCTGGTGGTGCGACGAGTGGTTTGTGTTTGCTGTCGTTGGCGCGGCATTTGTCACTGCTGCTGCTGCTGCTGCCGCCGTTGCTGCCACAGGTGTGCTTGTGGTTGTATTATTGCTACTGCTGGCTGAGTTCGAGGACGATATTGGCAACATTGTCGTGTTTCCAGCTGAGGCAGCTGTTGTTGTTGTCGCTGCTGCTGCTGCTGTTGTTGTTGCTGTTGCGGCTGGTGTTGGTGGTTGTGGCAGTGAGACAATGTTGGCATTGGCTGAGTCATGTTGCTGCTGCTGATCCTTTACAGAATGCGCCGAGCTACTACTGATTGTGTTTGTCGTATAAGTTGTTGTGCTAGCAGCGGCTGTCGTTGTGGCATTTGATGCCGTCGACGTCGACGTTGGCGTTGCAGCCGTCGCAGTCGCCGTCCCATTTGAGACACTCTCCGCGGGCAGGGCTTCAGGAACTGGTTGCAAAGTTGTTCGCATTGCTGTAGACATATTTTCTAAGCAGAATCTCTTCTCTATATATATATTATCTCTCTATTGTTATATGACCTAGTATTCTGCAATAGAACAGAGGCCAACTCTAATCTCTATTCCTCCAGCGGATGGCTTCCAGCTCTCCCACGTCCTCTCAAAGTACTTGCCGTTCTTGTTATTTCTTGAATATCTTAAATTATAATTTATTTCCTAAAAAGCAATTCGCCTTCAGCTCCGCAGCCGCTTTTCATCTGAAATAGACAAGAAAAGGAATTAGTTTTTTTTAATTTTTTATTTAGATGTTTAAAAACATTCATTTATCTTTTGGCTAATAGTTAACAATTTTTATATATTAAAAATGTTAATAGAATTTTTTAAGGCTCTCTAAACAATCAACAGTTAAAGCAACAAGAACCTGGTTTGAGGTTAAAAAAAAAATAAAATAAAATAAAATATATATAATATACTTATAGTAGATATATATAATATATATATATAATATTTAGAAACAAATTTAAATATTTAGAATTTCCCTTTAATTCATTGAGTATAAAAATTAAAAATGAATTCTACTTCATTTTTGTCTTATGAAAAACAAATTTAAACTTTATAAACTTTTTAATTAAGCTATAAAAAGCTAAAGCCGTTAAGTAAATTTGAATTTGCTGAAATATTTAAGCAGAGAATTAACTACTGCAGTATAAAGCCCTTCAGGAAATTAAGTTGTAACTAGTTGGCTTATCTCCTTACTACAAAATAGAAATATGTTTCAAAACTTTTTTACAAAAATTTAAAATTTTCTAGTCAAAAGTGTTGTTATCAAAACGAAAATAAATTGAAATTAGGTCAACTGTTTTAGGGCGTGTATGCAAATTTGTAATTGGAGAATTATATATATATATAAAATATATATATGTGACATAAATTTTCTTGTTTCTGATATAACGATTAACATTTATGGAATTAATACATAAATAAATGATATATGTATATACATGTCCATACTCAGAGAGTGAGGAACTCTGCAGCTGACAGAAACGGAAGATTCTTAAATAATATTAAATAAATAGATTAATAATAAGCCACGATTACAATGAAATATAGTAGAAATCTATATATAATGTAATTTAAGGACTAGGTCACGCCAACTTTTCCCTAACAATGACAATATCCACTAGAAAAGGGAATGGAATGGTTTAAAGCACAGGCTCGGAGCGTGGAAAAACAACAGGAAAACTGAGTTCCTTTGTTCCTATTTAATGATTTTCAATTTAGTTTAACATAAGGTATGAGCGGCACATTTGCACCTGTCATCTAAAAATACAATGAAAGCCATAAAACATTAAGATGTATCGATTTTTGTACGCTTAACGCATATCCTGAATGGATGAATACAAGGTTTACAATGTTTAATTATGAATATCCAAAATACGGATAAGTGCAAAACAAACTTTGTTTACCCAAATTGTAAATGAAATTATATCTATAGATTTACATTTATATATGTGACAGATTTCTTGCAAACTAGCGAAACTTTCCTCATCTATAGAATTGTGAAAAATTCTTAAAAGAGTAGTCAAAAATAATACAAAATTTCGAACTAAAACTTAAACAAATTGCTTGCTATATAATATAATTTTAATCAACATAATATGGAAATTGTAAACAATAAAATTATAAAATAAGGCTCCAAAATTTTCAAAATTATAATTATATATAAAATATATAAATTATAATTTTCTATGCAAACAAAGCAAAGTTCAAGTGATTATTCAAATTATCACAGCTTGACGTATGCCAAGATCTATCTTTAATTACATTATATATTATTAGTTAATAATATATTCAAATCAATATTATATAAACAAATTTCTATTGATTTTAGTTGGTATATAGTAGGGACTCAGAAAATCAATAACACTCTCGATTTCGGCTTTCAGCTGGACTTGCTGCAACGTGCACAGCTCCTGTCTGACACCCAAACTAAGATTACTGCGTGAGAGAAGATCAATAATCTTCTTATTGTCATGCTGAGTGAGAGCAACAGAGCATTTAGAAATGCTATCTATTTCGGATGGATGCAGGCCAATCCAGCGTAGCGTTGGCGTGGCCAAACTCTTTGCCGAGAAGCTCATGGCCTGCGAACCGAGTTGGTAAACGAGCATTATTTCAATGCCAAATGGATCAGCATCCACCAAAATATATGCCGGTAAATTGCATTCGATGGACAGTCGGTATACAATACGGCGGGTCGAGCAATCCGGATACCCCTTGCCCGTTAACAATATGAAACGTAGGCCAAACGTGCTCAACGCATTACAGGCCAGCAAGCTCTCAAAAACCGACTCTTTCTCAACGATCAAGACCATTTCGGCATTTGTCACGATTCGTTCCACATTCTCAAAATCGGTTGGCAATGTTATAGCTCCGCAATATACGTTGCAATCCAAAACATCGCCATTGCTCATGAGCAGCGTTATGTCGCCTACAATAGAGAAGTGCTCATTAGTTAATTTTTCCAAAGAAAAATAAATAAAAATGACGAATTAACATTTTTTCAATACTTCACACCTGTAATTAGTCCCTTCGACGCTGACAATATGCCCAGATGAACAGGTGCCGTGTTTAGCATGCGGCACACATCCATTTTAGCTGCATCAATGTAGGACTGTGACCGAACCAACTCAGTGTTCCGATAATATAGTCCACGGATCGTACAACTACCGCCAGTCAAATGCAAATAGTGAATCTCAGCCAGGAGATAGGCAATCAGGCAAAACCGATGACGACTACGTTTACTATTGTATACGATCTTACGGAATTTGCCAAATATCTCGTAATTATCTTTCAGATACCAATCCCGACAGTTCTTTGGTATTTCTAACGCAACTTTCCTATGGGACATTAGACTCCTGATCAAATCCAAGACAATCTGCTCAACAGTAAGCAACAGATCACTTTTATCAGAGGACATATTCTGTTAGAAAAGAGCTAGCAAGTGAAGATGATTATGAAAATATTTATAAATTATTATCGGACATAAGACTTGATGGTAAATCTTGATATATCAACTGCTTTACAGTTGTCTTCATCTGCTTTTAGCAACTCCAATTCCAATATGAATTTATTGAAAACTAATTTGAAAACAGTTAAATTTACCTTTAACTTAAATATCAAGTTTAATAAAATTATATAAATAATTTGTTAGACTGTTAATTCAATTTTAAATATATATTTAGCTGTTTTATATTAGCAAAATAAATTTGAATATATGTGAAATCGTGTCTTTAGCGCAAAATCCTTGAATACAACTTGAAAGCGAAACGAATTATAAAGAATAAGAGCCACAAAAGTTTAATTAATTCACATAAAACTAGATATAAATATATATAGATATATATACATCCTATGAATAATGTCTGCAGAAATGCATTATAGCCCAGTTTAATTAATGGGGCAAACTAACAACTTAAAATAATTCGTTAATATATTTATTTAATATTGCAAAATAAATAAAAAATAATAATATAAAAAAATATTTTATCTAGTTATTTATAACTGAAAAACTTCAAGAACTTTAAGAACTTAACAAAGTTGCATTTAAAATTTATAAATTATTCAATAATTTTGTATGTCAATCTAACAATATAAATTTATTGTTAATTTTTTATTTTTATTTTTATTATATTTGTATATATTTGTTGATAGCGAGTATTTTCCATTTGTTATATTTCGTAAGTTGTTAATTGTCAATCAATTGTATGAAACAGTTTCGTTTAGCACCTAAGCGCGTGCTATAATATTTAAAATGAGTTTTTTTAAATAAACATAACTCAAACAAAGAGTCTGGAAATTAGTTGAACCAGAAAACAGTTCAGTAGATGCACACACAAACACAAATATATATATATATATATATATATATGTATATATATATAGATATATACAAAAACATTTGCGTCACACACCCTTTTATTATTAAGCTATTTCTCTTGCAACAAAACTAAGTATATGTATAAATAATTATACGACATATACATACAGAATAGGAATTATATATATATATATATATATATATATATATATATATATAGACAAAGTATATATTTATATAAAGTTGAAATTGACTTAGGTCTGGGCCAACTTTTTGTTTAATTTTTCGCAAATGAAAATTATTAAATATTAACAGAAATAAATGCAAAACGGGAATTAGTTAACACACATACACACATACACATTCGTGCACACGCACACAGTTACATTAAAACCGTTGTACACACATTACTTATGTCAAATTTCTTTATTCAGGCTTTTTTTGCCCAGAAAATTTTGTACTCGTTATTACAGAGCACGCAGAGTTTATTTTCTTGTGCCACGGGGGCTGACAGGGCGTGGGGCTAAAGCGAAGGTAGACGACGGCGAATGGAAGAGAAAAACTAGCGAAACAACGACGAAATGGCAGCCCCCTAAAATATTGATTTGCTGCTCTGTTCGCCCGTTCGCCCATACGCGCTTGCCTTAGCCCAATACGAGAGAGTGTTCACCATGTTACTTACCAATAAAAAAAGAATTCCTGAATAAACAATATTAGGTCATAAATTTGCAGTTTTGAAAGTTAGACGCGTTCCATTCCCATATGCCTTATTTCATTCATATATAACACACATTATTACTTAATTTTTGTGTTTTTTCCTTTCTTTCGTTTTGTCGAATTTTCAAACGCAAAGTGGTAGTGGAAAAGAAAGACCGACTTTTACCGAGCAGCCAGTCGACGACACTACACAACGAAATGCAAATGCATACATACATACATATGTATGTATCTTTCTCACTCGCTCACTCTCACAGCAGCAATATACATATATTTCTCAATAAGATTTTTTCGTTTTTCTTTTTTGATAAAAACCGTTTTCAACTAAATTAACACGTTTTGTACAAACTAATTTGGCTCACAATGACTTTTTCGTCGAAAATATATATTGTTTGTATTTAAAAACCTACATTGTCATTAAATCAATTCAGCGAAAGAAGACATTCTAAGTAACTTGATATTGCGCTATATAAGTTAAGTCAGTTTCCTTTTTGTTATCGGACGTTGCAACAATTGAATAAATTATTTATTTGTTGCACTTAGAAGATTACAGTTATAATCTTTTCAACCACATACACTATGGCAAAGCAGCAGCATACGTCGTCCAAAAAAATCACATTAAAATCAGGCAGCCATATTGTAGAGTTGCTAATTGTCGATCGATACATCGGTATTTGAATAACAAAATTAATCGATTGCCTATAATTATAACAATGACACCAATGAACAACAAAGCTACAGGCAATTATCGATTAACGATCAAAAATATATATTGTTATATCGTTATCATTTCTGAACTATCAACATACTATCGCTATCGTATAACAAATATTTAAACGATTAAAAGCTCTTCCACACTCGTTAGAAAAATACATTGAAATTTCTTAAATTAATTATTAATTATTAATCAATCATTTAAAATACTGTTTAACTTAAAAACCGAAAGAAAGTTGCGTTGAAAATCATATATATAATAACTACATAGTATAATGGAAATATGATTTTATGGTATATATATTAATGCAGTTTGTGATAAATATTCCATAAATATTCTTTAAACTGTCTTAATTTACATATTAAATTTAATACATGTTAAGTTTAAATGACGTGCAATAAACAATTGAATAAAAATAAATGAAAATAGTAATTTCTATATGGAATGCCTCTATTTATGTTTCAGGAAACTATCGATTTAAAATCGATATTAAATATCGCTGGCGTATGCTGACATTGAACTGTAACACGCCTTTTTCCTTTCTTTCCTACATACCATAATGGCGGTAGGTTTTCTGAAATTCTTGTCAAGTGTAAATTATTAAACATCTACGTTAATCTTGCAATATTATTGCAAACTATGAATGTAGATTTGAAGTTTTTCCATTCAATGTCGCGATTGAAATATTATTTTTGCATTAAAATCAAATATTGATAAATCAAAATAAACCTTTTTCAGGCTGTTGCTAAGAAGGAACCTAAAATCAAGCGCGATCCCGCGAAAAACCCTATGCGCGATCTGCACATCAGGAAGCTGTGCCTCAACATCTGCGTAGGTGAATCCGGTGATAGGCTTACCCGTGCCGCCAAGGTAAGAATCCTGAAATATAATAATAAATATGCCGAAAAACAGCTAAAGTTCAAAATGTTGATTGTTAGGTTTTGGAGCAGCTGACGGGACAACAGCCCGTGTTCTCGAAGGCCCGTTACACAGTGCGTTCTTTCGGCATTCGTCGTAATGAAAAGATCGCAGTGCATTGCACAGTGCGTGGTGCCAAGGCCGAAGAGATCTTGGAGCGTGGCCTGAAGGTGCGCGAGTACGAGCTGAGACGCGATAACTTCTCAGCCACTGGCAACTTTGGCTTTGGTATTCAAGAACATATTGATTTGGGCATCAAGTACGATCCCTCAATCGGTATCTATGGCTTGGACTTCTACGTTGTGTTGGGACGTCCAGGTAAGAATGCGATTCCAATTAGACTTCAACTGGATGCTGCACATAATTAGGTGTCTATTTCCAATCCGAAATAGATGCTCAGTAACTGTGCGCATATTAATGAAGCTGTGCTTAAATGGATTTGCTTAAATGCAAACTCAAACGGTACAATTGCAACAAAATTATTTACGCTTAGCAAATATTGTGAATGAGTTATCGAGTTATTAATCGAGTGATTGAATTTTTTTGTAGGTTATAACGTGGCTCACAGAAAGCGCAAATCTGGCACCGTCGGCTTCCAGCATCGTCTGACAAAGGAGGATGCCATGAAGTGGTTCCAGCAGAAGTATGATGGTATCATCCTGAATAGCAAGAAATAAGCGCAGATCGCGACGATGTTTTTAAGATGAAGATGAATTCTGTAATAAACCTGTCATCGGAGAAATTTCTTAATTTTAAAGTCGAGAGACAATATTTTATTTGCAAATGGCTTGAGACTTGTTTTATAGATGTAACTGGAATATGGCTTAGATTTGGATGAAAATAATGCTGAGGAACTGAAATGCATGAAGAACGGGATTTGTTTGTAGTAGTTTTTGGTAGTCGAGAAATCGCATTTAGCACCGAAGATCTCTCAGTTGAAAAAGTTAATTATATATATATATTTTCACTCATATATGATAGATACTACTTATTTAACAGACTCGTACGATAAAACTACATTACTAGGAGAAAAACAATATTCTAAATGGATTGAAGATTACTTATTATCCTTCGAGACCATCTTCAATTTGCCACCCTTTCGATTGCTTAATAGGGCGAAACGGATTTGTTGAACCAGCCATTGAATGCCTTCGTCCAGGCCTTCTCCGGAAACTGCGTTGCTGGAGCAGATGTGCCAAGGTTTCTCCTTGATGTTCTCCAAACCCAATGCTGAAAGAGAATATTACTTTTATTGGGTGATACACATCTATGTAACTCTTTTTACCCGCTGCAATTTTAACATTGGATAGGGAGTCCTCCAGATCCGATTTGTTGCCGTAGAATAGTATGGGTAATATTCGATTACACAGATCGGGATGCTGTAGGACCAGATCCAATTCATCTTTGACAACCACTACAAAGGGAAATAACTGGTTAATATGTATTGATATTTCATAAAACTTACCGAATCTCATTCTATCACTCGAATCGATTACATAGATAATTCCCTGGCAATTTTTGAACTGATGCTCCCATAGATTTCGATAACGCGTAGCGCCCGACATATCTATTGCCTTGATGCTTACACCCATATCTGCAATATTTTGGGGAATTATTAGTATTACGTATATATATTATATAGCTAAAACTTACTGTAGAACTGCTCTATTAGAAAGCCCACTGTTGGCACCATTATAGTCGACTGTTCATTCGACTTCTTGAAGTGGTTAATTATCGTCGATTTGCCACTGTTGTTTAAGCCTAGGACGAGTATCGTCATCTTATCCCTTTTGACTTTGATCAAGCCCGTTAGATTGTGCAGCATGCCCATGTTGCGACGCCGATGTAAACTTAAAAATGAAAATAGAAAACAGAAAACAGTTTTACAATGTTTGGCCCTGCCAAGGGGCCCTGTTGGTAGCCATGGAAACGTTCGTTACACATCGATTTATTGAAGGCGCGCGCTTTGTCCTTCAAAAGTGATGAAGGCCGCTGTTAACATCTCGGGCCACTGTAAGTTAACTGCGAAGTGACTGTCAGCAGCTCCTTTAAGTATTGTTTATAAATAGATGGGCGTTTGACGTCACAATAGTGTTAAGTGACGGCAATTTGTGCCGTTAACTTTTAAAAACTAAGGAGTGAGCGAGATGTCAGCGCTGTACAACGACTGGAGTTTGTTCCGTTACTTTGCTTGCGAAGCGATGACTACGTCACAATGCAGGTCTGCGCTCTGCTAGCTGTTAAAATTTGCACTAGCTTAATCAGAATTATTATAAGAATGATAATAATGAAGTGTGCATGTCCATGTCCATATCTATGTAATCTTGGTAAGTTATATATATTTATTTATATTATGATTGCTACAAAGATAAAAGCTCTGTCGATAATGCGACGTCACGCTGTAAAGCTAACAGAGACGCTTTGAATAACCTTGTCTTTGCCTATCGCCCTGATAGTGCCTTCAATCGAGGCCAACCTTAGCAAACAGGTTGTAAAATGCAGTTTAGAGGAGCATATGCGTTACCTTAAAGTTTTTAATTGGATTAAAAAAAAAAAAAATGCGATAAGAATACTCTTTGGAGCCAAGCCATACTCGAAGCTACCAAGTCACGTACTCCTGCCCGATGTTGACAAAATAAATTGCTAAGAATTAACATTGACTTACAAATAACTTAACATTTCTATTCTAACATATGTAAAACAACAGTTATATATACAATTAGAGGAAAACCATATTACATTTTTATTCATTTTCAAAATTTTATTTAACATTATTAAGTTAAGCAATAACTTAGCAATCTAGAAAATTAGCTGCCATTAAAAGTTCTAAGGCAATTTCTGGTGCAATCGGAAATTCTGGTATTTCGGTTGAACTATTGGTATATCGAACTTTATATGTGAAGTACATGCAGACCTTCTGTAAGACATGCGATCTGGAAAGGCAAAGAAAGGAAAATGATTTAATAAATGTCGATTAATTATGGTTATTGTAATACTCAGAAATGGGGATCAGCTGAGCTCGTCGATCTGCTGCAGATTATATATACTTTATATAGAGACAGCAATTAGGTAAGCATATTTTGTCTGGATTATATAAAAATCATAGATCTATTAGATCTTTGAACTCACAAATTATTATTACGCTTAATCAGTAACAATGGACTATCGGGGCTTATATAGTAAAATGTCTGAAGTTATCAAGCTATTATCTATGATTCTATCTATGGGTTTCGTAGAGAGAAGAGGCTGCATAGGCTAATAATATCATATATTGAATACAATAACAAATACATATATATATATATATATATATATATATATATATATATATATATATATATATATATATATATATATATATATATATAGTCATAATCTAACATATAAATTCTTGATATATATTATAATTTCCAGCTCATAGTAACTTATTTTTTATATATTATATTCAATAAATATTTTCAAAACTTGGAAAATTCAACTATACATACATATTAACGCATATACATCGTAACATGTCTATTAATTTCTATTTATGTCTGGTATATATACTTAATTCTATATATAAAACAATAATTCCACTTTTTAGTATTATTATTCCTAGCTAATCGCATAAATATTACAAATATTTAACCCTTCAATATGCCAAATACACACAAACAAACACGCACACGCACATACATATGTATACAATTTAACCCGTAAGTACGTATGTGTACATGGGTCAAATGTATGTATGCACGTCTGTCTGTATGTATGCGTGTATATGGAAAAATATTGGCACTCCCTTGACCGGTCATTAGCACACATTTGATTTATAGGAAAGTACTGGGGCGCAGTTAGCTGGTATCACAAATTGGGAACTTACGGTATCTCGCGAAAGTGCACTTCGTTAGCCTCGTTTTCAGCGAATTGTCCTGGGCCAGATAACATTGCCTTAATTGTGCCAGAGGTGAGAGCATGTTCCCGTTTTACAATAAATTCGTGTCCATCTGACGAAATCAGTTTGACGTACATGGCGTCTGGCCCCTCGCAACCGCCATAGACCTTATCGCCGCGCTGCTCGTCCATTGCTATCATCTGTAAAATTTACTTACTATACGTTTTTTTTTTGCAATATAAACTATTTTATTTATTTTCTGTCTTACTTGCCAAAAGTCAGTCTGTGACAACACTCAAAATCGTACATATACAATTCAGTGTTGTGTAATGGCTGAAATGCTTCATTTCAAATTTGCTCAGACCATCATGCAAAACTGTAAATAGAGGAAGAAAAAAGCTATTCAAATCTATTATAAATTATAGCTTTATATTTTTGATATTTATTTTATTCTGCATTATGAATGGCTTTTTTTAAGATTACTATTTTAATATATTTATTTAAAGAATGAAGCCATGATGGAAATGAATATATTTCCGATAGTTTCATTCGATAATTTTTGATCAATGTGGTCCACCACTGTGCAATAACAACTAGCAGCTGTTTGTGCGAGTAATAAAAATGCCTCTAATAATAGCTTAATGCCTTTTGTTTAGTTATGTTAGAGATGGCAATTTGTTAAATTGGTTTTCAAAGAAAGCATATGGAATTAAATAAAGTACATATGTAAAATTAATTTTGAATTCTTTTAGCTATGAATTTCGCATAGTACATTGATCCACAATGGAATGTTCTCTGACATGCGCAAATATTATTGTCTTTTAAAATATCGATAGCTTTCCATTTCCCCGCAAATTCTAAAAGCTGATAACTGTGTTCGCTAATAAGAACTGTATGTATTCTAGACAAATCTAAACTTTCCTTCCACTTAGCACACCTTTTGGTTCACAGCTAGATTGCGCACCAGGCAAACAATAATAAAGATAAATAAACAAATAAAACAAGTTTTTGGTTTATATTTTTTGTAAGAAGAAATCGTTTCGACTTTATTGGTTACGTTAAAAGAACAATCACTGCAAACTTAATTTTTTGTTGTTCTCATTTTACTTGACGCAACTTTCGAGAATTTAGTTCTCATCCACCTCAGCCTCTTGTTCCTCCTCGAATTCAGCATCCTCATCGGCGGTAGCCTCCTGGTATTGCTGATATTCGGAGACCAGATCGTTCATGTTGCTCTCGGCTTCGGTGAACTCCATCTCGTCCATGCCCTCGCCAGTGTACCAATGCAAGAAAGCCTTGCGACGGAACATAGCGGTGAATTGCTCAGAGATGCGCTTGAACAGCTCTTGGATGGCAGTCGAGTTTCCGATGAAGGTAGCCGACATTTTCAGACCACGGGGCGGGATGTCACAAACAGCGGTCTTCACATTGTTGGGGATCCATTCAACAAAGTAGGAGCTGTTCTTGTTCTGGATGTTCAGCATCTGTTCGTCGACCTCCTTCATGGACATGCGTCCACGGAAGATGGCAGCGACGGTCAGATAGCGACCGTGACGAGGATCGCAGGCAGCCATCATGTTCTTGGCATCGAACATCTGTTGTGTCAGCTCTGGCACGGTCAGAGCCCTGTATTGCTGGGAGCCTCGGGATGTGAGGGGTGCAAAGCCAGGCATGAAGAAATGCAGACGTGGGAATGGAACCATATTAACAGCAAGTTTGCGGAGATCAGCATTCAGTTGGCCAGGGAAGCGGAGGCAAGTTGTTACGCCAGACATGGTCAACGAGACGAGATGGTTCAAGTCACCGTAGGTTGGGGTTGTCAGCTTAAGGGTACGGAAGCAGATATCGTAGAGCGCCTCATTGTCGATGCAGTAGGTCTCGTCTGTGTTTTCGACCAGCTGATGGACCGACAGGGTAGCATTGTAGGGCTCAACAACGGTGTCCGACACCTTTGGCGAGGGCACCACTGAGTATGTGTTCATGATTCTATCGGGATACTCCTCACGGATCTTGGAGATCAACAAGGTACCCATACCGGAACCGGTACCGCCTCCAAGCGAGTGTGTAAGCTGGAAGCCTTGCAGGCAATCGCATGATTCAGCCTCTTTGCGCACAACATCGAGCACTGAATCGACGAGCTCAGCGCCCTCTGTGTAATGACCCTTGGCCCAGTTGTTGCCGGCACCAGACTGGCCGAACACAAAGTTGTCGGGTCTGAAGATCTGACCGAAAGGACCCGAACGCACCGAATCCATGGTACCAGGCTCCAGATCTACAAGAACAGCGCGGGGCACATATTTGCCGCCGGACGCCTCATTGTAGTACACATTAATGCGCTCCAATTGCAGATCGCTGTCGCCATGGTAAGCGCCGGTAGCATCAATGCCATGCTCATCGGAGATAATTTCCCAGAACTGCAACCGAAAGAAAAAAGTTGTTTTAATATAAGATTTTAAACCAAACTAACATTAATTATTTTTTATACCAGGCCTTTTCCAGTAACTAAATTAATTTAAAATAATTGTTGTTGTTAAAAAAATTTGTTGCTTTCATGTTTCTCTTGTGTTTTCCAACAGCTGTTCATTGAACTTTGTCTCCATTAAAGGGCACTAATAATAGAAAGCTGTATTTAGCCAGCGGAGACAATAAATAAATATTTTATCAGACTTTATGGTGGGCTTAAGGCAGACAACAGCGGAAACATCGTCATCATCGTGTGGGTTTTGATCATAACACCAGCTGCTGTCCGCCTTAACTCTGTCTTTGGCTTTGCCTTATATGTATGTAGGCTGCGCACTCCCCACGCACAACCAAGTCATAGTCACAGTCAGCAGACATGCGCCTACCTCAAAATTAAACGACAATCTCTCGTTTATGCTCGGCAAGCTTACATCATCAGCCAGCCCAGCCCACACACACAAGAGAGCGGCGTAAGCCGAGGCCAGCTAAGAGCTCTGTATAGTGCATCAATTTAGTTCGTCTCGTACGCCATATGGCGTTAGAAATGTACTTTTTCGCCAGATTACGTCATTTTCAAGCTTGTTTATTCATAGTAAACAATAAAAAATCAAGTCAAATTAAGGGAATAAATAAATAGACAGACAGTTGCTATGATAACCAAAAGTACGCTCAAACAAACAATTTAATTGTCCCTGCGCCCACAACAAATAATATATATGTAATTATGCATTTGTATATAATATAGGAGGGAAATATATAAATTAGTTGCAGCTGCTGCTGCAGAAGAGGGTTGTTTTCTATGTATTCGTATTCCCGAGGACAACAATGGCTGTATTGATTCTACGAAAGGACGTCGATGACGAAGCTAGTTCACAATAGGTTTGCCGGCAAGCGATTATACGCATGTGCATGAAAACTGGCAACAACGCCTTTGGGTGTGTCATATGTAAAAATATATATATGCATATATGTAAATGCATATATACGTAAGTATTACAGCATTTGTATATTAATAATAATTACTGTTCAATTATGGACTCGAGGAATGGAAATAATTATTTATTTCTATATCTATATAAAACATATGTGCAACTCAATTATGATAAATGTTTTCCTCGAATGACCACATACACATTTAGTTGAAAAACTTCTTTTTATATAGATTTATATATACACACATTCAATACATAGATGCCGCTACACAGATGTGAACGTATGTGCATATACAATCATGTGTACGTGTGTATGTATATATACTTTGTGTCATTGCGAACCGGTCGACAACCGGTTCAGCCATTTTAGGTAAAATGACGTCATATTTTCTCTTCACCAAAACTCCAGAAGGCAAAACCATATGAACAGAAAAAACACGAATAACATGAATAAAAATATGTTAATCTAGCCTAGACAAGAAACATTTAATTGATCGACTAAAAAATATACCTTTCACCAATTACCAACACACACACACGCACATAGACATGCATACATTTACTTTTTCTTCTTAGTTGCATACATATGTATGTATGTATGCAACATACCATCTAAAGCGACTTTCTCATTGAAAGAAAAAACTAGAGCTTTGAAGAAAATATGAGTCATTTACACATATAGAAATGTGTAAACGAAAATATGTATACTAAACGCAAAAATATCAGTAAATGCCGAAGTTTAGTTGATAAAAAGTCAATAACATGAAGACACGCCCTAAAAATGGATAGATCTAAATCTAAATTCTATATGTATTGTATATATGCCTACATACATATGCAAATATGCACACACACACAAATGAAGAGAAAATTGCAAAAGCCTGTTTATTATCGGCATATACTATGTATAAATATGAATGAAATTATTTTGTTGTGTATGTATATACATGCATAAATAATTATAAGCTATACAAACTTATGCGCCGCTATGCCGGTGGTGGCCTCAATAATTTTTTGCCACATGGCAGCGCAAAAATGACGCCATGTTTGACTGGTAACTGTACTTCATTCTTAAAACTAAACTAAGACAATTGTTAAGTGTTTGGTACATACCTTGGCTCCGATTTGGTTGCCGCACTGACCAGCTTGGATGTGTACAATTTCCCTCATTTTCTTTTTGTGTATATAAAATTGTAGACTTTTAACTTAAAAAATATTTCCTTCTTGTATTCACAAACACACTTCTGCCCGCTTCACTTGACGAATACTGTCTGAGTTCTTCTGTGAAATCGCCGGTATAATATAACGTTGAAAGCGAGTGTGACCAGACCGTGCAAACTAAAATTACCACCAGCAGAGCAGGCAAGAGATTAAAGGTTACGCTCTGCATGCTCAAAAAAACGTCATAAATGAACGAATTAAATCTATATATATTTATTAATTTGTTAATTATTTATTTTAATAATACTTTGTAATAGTTCGGTTACCTAGGTTTTGTAATTGAAAATGCTTAAATGTACTCAAAATATTTAAAAAGACTTTTATTTAGAATAAAAAAGTTTTTTAGTTTAAGAGCTCACTGAAAATTTTTGTTTTACCCTATTCCGCTTTTTCAGTATTTTTCCTACCTTCTCTCTCTCTCTCTCTCTCTCTCTTTCGCAAACTGCTCCTTGAGGGGTAAAGATAAATGAGTTGTTTTTTTTTGCAGTTTCTGGAAATAACGAGCAGTCACGAAGGAAACATATACATATGTACATACATATGTCTGTGTATATAGTGGTGTATATTTACATATGCATTTTTCTATTTTGACTTAAATAACCCCTGAACGACCCCAAAAAATATCCTGCAGAGTACCTCATTGTCTACAAGGCTAAAAAGCCTGGTTGGAAAATCGATAAATGATGAGTTTTTTTTTAAGTCTTTATTTATATTTTTAAAAGCCTTTATTTAAATAACAGATGGCCGGATTGTGCGAGAGAGAGTTAGAAAGAGAGAGAGAGAGAGACATATGTATAGTGAGGGAGACATTGTCGCATTCATACAGCTGAACGGCATTTGACATCACTTGAGCACGCAAAGGTGTACCTAGGGCAGGTCACACCCACTCACAGCTGATTTTCCTGTACTATGAAGAAATGTAAATAGAGGGTTTTCCCAATCTCCTGTAATCTTAATTTACTACTCAAATTAGTAATATAATGTTTTAAATGCGTAAGCTTAAACCTTTTTTTTTTTTCTAAAATGAAAACCTGACCCCCTTAGCCAAGCCTCTATAAATTGCAGACAACGCCCTTACACACCTTTAAAAGAGCGTTTCATAGTAATTATGACCTCAATTTTCTTCTTTTGGGTATACAAAAAAAAAAAAAAATTACTTTTCCGCTAGGTAACTAAAAATTGATTTTTCCTACAAAACTGAAAATTCGATTCATATGTGTGATATCTGCATATATGACTGAGCAAGGAAATAATATTATAGATAAATTATCATTGATATGGATTTAAAAAGAAAAAATCTGTTAAGTCTATCCATAACTTTTTATTTAAGATTAAGAGATATGACTTTCATGATTTACTCCGATTTTCTATGACCCCCAAAATGACACAATGACTATATAATTTAAAGGTCGATTTGCAAAAGAGATCAACTGTAATAGCAAAACAAAACTTAATGTCTCTGTGCGCATGATATCATTGTTGACTTTGGTCGACTGACTGCCAGTGGGCGTAGAACTGAGTTTTCTACTAGATCTGCAGTGAAGTTAATGAATGATGAATAATGAATGATGTCAAGTATAGAACAAGTAACAGTAATAATGAAAATTATAATCGTACAATTCGAATAATTTCTCTGCCGGTTGTCGGTTTATTCAATAAAATAGTTATATAATTATATATATATATAATTCAATTATTATAAAAAGAACGGCATTATCTTTTGTCACGTAAAATCATGGTAAGTAATATTGGTTTATCTAATCAATGGACTTCATTTTGCATAAATGATTAACAGGTAACATTTTCACTTCGTCGTTTATCTTGCAGACGAGAACATCACCCTCCTGCTTGGACAATACTTTGCCAACAGATTCTCTCTCCTCTCCATATATGACCTTGAATTCATCACCGCTATTGGGTGGCACAGGGGCCAGATGCTCACTAACAATGGATACGCTACGATCTTCCTGTCGTAGAAATACAGAGCAAACGCCATTCGAAACTGTGCGAATGATTCCAGTTTGGCCAACGAGATCCGTGTCGTCGTGCGTATGAATCCGAACCTCAATGTCAGTTGTGCACCAGTCGCCCATCGTCGAGTCCAGGCTAGCTCCAGGCGTTTGAGGATTGTAAGGAGATTGTGGCACACCGCCGGGAGTGTTTGGTGAATAGGTCGATGGCGACGGTGTATTCATGTAACCAACTGGATATGGCGACGGCGCTGGACTGGGACTCGGATTAAACGGACTATAGCTTCTGTCCGATCCATACAGAGTGCCAGGCGTTTGTGGAGCAAATTGTGACGACATTTGGTAGCCCGGAGTGCCTAAGAGCATAAATGTTTAGTATTTATAATGCAAAAGGGTATAAAATGATTAAAGTACTCGGATTGTAGCCTGGGCTTGGACTGGGTTCCTCCAGCGAATAGTCAAAGTCTGTGTTACGAGCCGGAGTCGTATTTGCAGTTGGATCCCATGCGCCATGACGTGGCGTCATGCTGCCATCATGCGACGGCGTCATCGTACCGTAAGGCGTACGAGTATCAGTATCCCAATTGGGTGTCTGGCTGCCAACCAAAGGCGTCTTAGAGCCTGCAGTAGTGTAGCTGGGCGTTTGTGCACCGTAACCGGGTGTACGGGCGGGCGTGCGACCATAGGTGGACACACTGCCCTCCTTACCAGGCTCGCCAACAATGACAATGTGATTGCGATCGACTGAAATTGTCTGGCACGAAGTGTGCAGCTCAACACGAGCAGTGCTCTCAGTCGCATCTTTAACAATGCCAACGGCACCTGTATGAAGACACAATATAAAATAAATATCATCAGCTTATAAGTAATAATGGATAAGTATACCTTTGTAGGGTCCGCCACAAATTTTGATGGTTTTGCCCAAAAGCTCACGATCGCGTGTCACTCGGAAGCCGCCTCGTCCGCCACGTGAACCGCCACGCGCGCCGCCTCGACCACCAGATGGATGCATGGGTGATTGGATGCGTGGCGACATGAATCCCAATCCTCCCAGCGTATTAGGATTGCTGACATTCGTCTTGCTGCCACCAGCGAGCTGCAAATGACGCGTCTTGCACACAAAGATGCCTCCATTCTCGGTGTACATGCGACAGTGGAGAAAAGCCAAACTGCGATATAAATGCTTGATTTCTCCAGAGCGACCCTAATTCACATAATTCAAATTAATATAATTGTGATGAGAAAGTTAGTAATATCTGCTTACGGCATGTGGACCCTCCATAACCTTGACTATATCGCGCCGGCGTATCTGATTTTGATCTGCGTCCAGGGCGACAGTATTCTGATTCTCACGTCGCTTATGCAAGGCCGTTGGCTTGCATTCAATGCACTTTCCATTCATGCCCAAGACATGGAAGTTCTCACGCTCTAGGCGCACTATAACGCCAACATTTTGTGAGCTGAGGAATTGTTTATGTTTAGTTAAATTATATAACGTATTAAATAAAGCCAACTCACTCTAGCTGCACCAGATCACCCCACTGAAACTGGCCAAGACAATCCACTCCGGTAGCGACATCTGAGCAGAGTTGTAAGTCACGTGGCAAAACCTCAAGTTCGTGATTGGTCAAATCCGAGACGAGCACAACTCGCGATGGCTCAACGCGTATAATCAGACCAGTTTCACCCTCATAGCGTCCGGCCAACACCCTAGCATGATCACCCGTTTTGAAGTATTTGCGCAATTCGCTTGCTTTAAATATAAGAGGATCCTACAAAGAGAATTAGTTATTAAATATATATATTTGATGTCTTAGTTAAGCTCCTATATTTTACCTTCAAGTCCTGATGTTTTGGCATGACCGTAATCATTGTGCCATCTATAGCCACAATCTTTGCCTGCAAGTTCTCCAAGTCACCAACGCAGACCTCAACATTATCACCCATTGAGAAGGAATGGGCTGCAGTTGGATCATCCTTAACATTGGCCATTATTTCCAGATTAACTTCTATAAAGTTTAAATAATGCAAGTCAATTTATTTCATTTATGGAAAACTTGTTATTCACTTACCCTCGGGTGCCTCTTCAAAACGCTCCAGTTCGGCCAGTGTGGGCTTCACTCCCTCGGACAGAATTGCGGACATTGTAAAGTTTTTGTAAAGAAAACCTTTGCGCGAATAGCGATTGCCTTCAAAAAGCAAAAAGTCACCATCCGAATGAACCTCGCCGCCAATGGCCCTCACAGCCTCCGGATCAAAGGGTTTTGCTGCTGGCCTGCGCTTTTTCTTACGCTTGCCATCGTCACTTTCCTGCAGTAAATTAATAATTAACGATGAAAAATTATATAAATTCTATAAAGTAAATATCTTACTGTCGCTGTGGTCCTCAATGCACCGCGCAATCTAGTGTAGTCGATGCGAGGAAGAAGCTTAAGATGAACTTGATTTTGTGCCAAATCAACATAATCCACTTGAGCAATGTCATCCTTGTATAGGCCACGCTTCAAACGCACCCACTGCTTAACTTTAAGTCCCACTTGCTCTTTAACTACTTTGAGGACATCTGTCATCTCCTTAATTGGCACCATTTCCTGTTTCCATTTGCCCATCCGAAGATTTCCCACATTATCGATGGCTGTTTTCACATGAGTTTGCTTATAGGCTTCCAAGTAAATATATCCTTTGACACCTTCGGGTGCGATAATCGATTTGATTTGCAATGGATCATCCGTATTCAGATAAGTTAAGAACTTTCTCATCAAGAGCAAAGCAGTGGCTTTCTCTTCCCCAATGCGACATTTTACCATCCACAAATTAGGATCTCTGCATGAATAATTTATTTTAGTATCAGTGTATATTAATAAAAGGAAACTTACTTGATGCCTGGCAAGAGAGTTTGCTGGGTGATCTCATCAGACATTTCCTCGCCTCCATCGCCAAAATGCCGTTTAACCATTGATTCATCAGCATATTTCTTTCTCAGATACTCCTCAATTTCATCCTCTTTTTGGGTGCTATTTAAATTTGCATTAATATATGCGCATATCTGACTTACATGAGATAAACTTACTCCCACAAATTGGTGCCTCTACGTCTGATTTCAATGTCCCTGGCTGTTGGGCCCAACTCGTCAATTTCATTGCCAACAATGCCAATTTCATTGGCACCTTCCTCCCACTCATCGTCTTCATCAACCTAAATATTATATATTAATATAAATTATTAGCAAACTTAGCCACTCTATTATCTTTCATAATTCACCTCGTCATCCACTTCAGCTTCGTCAATAATAAAGCCACCAAAACGCTCCTTTTTCTTTTTCTTTCGGGGATGATCATCTTCGTTCTCTTCCTCTTCGTATTCCTCAGAGTCTATCTCTTCACCTTGATCATCATCAGAATCTTCGGTTTTGCGACGATGTCCGCGTCCACCTTGGGGCTGTGGAGAATCAGATCCGGAGCCCGAATGGACTGATTGAGAACGCGAGCGAGAGGATCGAGATCGGGATCTGGATCGAGACCTCGATATGGACCTTGACCTTGACCTAGACCGTAAGCCAGATTTCGACCGTACACTTCGCTGTGACTTGTTAGATATGGATCCATCGTCCGATCCACTATCCGACATATTGCTGACTTCGGAGTCCGACATTTTTTCGCACTGTAAACGTGTACAAAGCCACGCGTTACGTTAGTACAATCAAACGAATGCACTTTCAGGTTTCTTGATAGCTATACTTACATATATCTAGATATTTAATCTATTTATTAGCCATACATCTGCACAATAAATATATATGAAAGTAATTCCAGCAATGAAATTCAATAGGGCTGCTATTTATTCGACGCTTAGTTATGGACAATGTAAAACATACATTGAAAATAGAAAGGTTGTCATCAAAACTGTTATCGATTATTTAAATTTATTTATAATATCGATGTTTTTACGATTTTCACTTATCGAGGTTTTTAGTTTTGTTCAAAACAAAATATTTCAAATAATTAAAAAAATATAATGCTAAACAATCTTAAATGCTTGTAGAATTATTGACAATATTCTTTATTATTTATTTAATATATACATTACAATTTCAACTGAAAACTGTAATTTGTGACGTCACCCGTCCAATTTTGTGTGAATGGCACTACAGACCATATACAGCAGATGACACTCCTATGAATAGAAATATTTAAAAGAGAAGAAGAAGAAAGTGTGTGGGGAAGTAATACCTGTTTTTATATTTCACAAATATTAAATAACTAAATACTTCTGACAATTTATCTAATGATAAATCGGTTCACTATGTTTGCAAATCGACTGTATACATAAATGATTTCATTAACAAATGAGGCACAAAACTTAATGAGCAGCGTATATATTGCATATTAGTTTTATATATGTATGTATGTGCATATATGTATGTTTGTATGTGTGCATATAGAAATTAATACAAGGCATACGTATATATTATTTTCGAGAGATTCGACTTTCGGATCAATCAACTACAGATTATTGAATTTCAAATTGATATTCTAGGCTATCACGCAAATTCCTTGCACTTTATGCTAATAGAAGAAAATTGCGTTTTAGAAGATGCATCGAGTTGAATCGTTCAAACGATGTCTGCATTAAACATATGTACATAAATAATTCAAGTCTGGATTGCATACATTATATATAGGTGGTGAATTTTTGAATAAAATCGCCTGCAGTGCGGTATATTTGGAACATGAACACCGCGGAGCGCAAAAACCAAAGCAATCAGCCGCATAAGCACAATGAATGTAAGTAAATTTATTGAATAATTGAATGAAAACATCAAGTAAATCAATGTATTTCTCTTTTATATATTAGCCCATTCTGAAGATTATTTTCTGCATGTTCATATGCCAAACAAGAGCTTTAAATCAATAGTCTTCAATAAAGATGAAACCGTTTTCCATATTATACGAAAAACAGTCGAAGAGTTTGGCAAGGATGGACAACCGCCGCCCAGCATTCAGAGATATGCGTGTCGAATGCTGAACGTAATAACCAAAGAAGTATGTCTAACACGAATTGTGATATCGATTTTGTATACTATAGACATATATAAATATTTATCATTTATCCAGGTACTATGGTTAGCAAGAACAACGCCGATGGACAAGGTCTTGTCTCACATTCTGTCACCTGGTTGTTCGAATGTTGATTGTCCAAACAATGATCCCCTGAAAGCTGAGCTTGCTGAAAGCAAAGATACTCATCAAGGTCGAAGATCTGTTACCACAGGAGTGTGGCGTGTCGAGCTGCGCGTTCGTTATGTGCCCCATAAGATACAAGATCTATTCGACGAAGATAAAACGACTTGTTTCTATTTCTTTGATCAGGTAAAAATTGAAATACAAATTTGTATCAATCAAAATTAATGAAGAATATTTTCTTCAGGTAAAAGACGATTATATTCAATCGAATATATCTGGCGTTGACGCCGATGTGGCAGTTCAACTATGCTGCTTGGGCATACGACATTACTTCAAGAACATAACGCTGAAGGCGCCGGATAAAAAGCAACATATTGATTATATTGAAAAAGAAATTGGATTTAAATGTTTTATTCCGCAATCTGTGATAAGCACAACAAAGCCAAAGAATCTGAAGAAGATGATACAGGTCGGATACAAAAAGGTCTACAACTTCAATGACATTGAATACTTGACAAAGTATGTATATATATAATATATAAACAAAATAATTATTTATTTATTTACCAATTATGTTCTTCTACACAGGTTTTTCGATCTTCTAAAAAATTTTTTTATAACCGATTTCGAACAATTCTCGGTCACCTTGAGTTCCGCTTGGAATATATCTGGCATTCTGCATGTTGGTCCACATATTGGTAATTATTTAATGATTTTAATAATTTAAGCTTATTAACTGTAGAAATATAAATTTCAGGAATCTCCTATCAGACACATCCACAAGCAAGCTTAAGGAATGTTGCGCAGTTCAAAGATGTTGTTGCTATTAAGACCTGCGCTCTTCCAAAGGAAAAATCAGCCAACGAACTTGAGCTGCAAAATTTGAAATGCAATTGTCAAAAGATCAAGACTCAAATTAAAATTTCTGCATCAAATATTACGGAAGATTTGATAATAACATGCAATGGAGTTAATGTAAATTAAAAAATTAATACTTAATATTTATAATTCTTGTAATAATCATGCATTAATTTTTAGACCGCAGAAAGTATTGCCGATCTGATTGATGGATATTGCAGGCTATTATCAAAAGATCTAGGATTTACAGTTTGGGAACGTGAAACGAACATTACGAAAAGTGCAACAAAGTCAACGAACGCTGCGCAAGACGATCTTGATGCGTCGTCCCCCACTAAAACTAAACCCATGCTTACGGATGATTATGCTGAAATTGGTTTACTGGAAGGCGAGGGAGATTACTCCACACCCACAGGTATGGTAGACCATCATCTAATTATTCTTTATCCTGTTAAATTCGTTGTTTGTTTCTCTCATATTAGTGCGGAATTACGAACTGGATCGATCTCAAATAGTTCTCAGCGCTAAAATTGGTGTGGGCCAGTTTGGAGACGTCTATGTTGGCACATACACTGTGCCAATATCAGCTAAAGCTAAGAATAAAAGACCCGAAGGTGCTCTAAATAACAGCGATGCCAAATATACTCTAATGCAAGTTGCGGTTAAGACATGCAAAGCAAATGAGGATCCAGAAAAGACAGAAAATTTTCTTGCCGAAGCATGTAAGTTAACAGATGGAGATTGACTAGAAATTTCTGTTGATTGATTTATAGTTTATATATACTTAATTTCTCTGTATAATATTGTACTTATATTCATTTCAGATATAATGCAAAAGTTCCATCATCCACACATAATTCGATTGATTGGCATTTGCAGCATTATGCCCATTTGGATTGTCATGGAACTCGCTCAGCTTGGGGAACTGCGTGCGTATTTAAAAGCGAACAGTGAGCGGTAAGAGGCGAGGCATAATTCTGATGACTTATAATATTTGTAAATTGCATTTTGTTCTCAGGTTAACTCATGGAACTTTGCTGCAATATTGCTATCAGCTATCAACGGCGCTTAGCTATTTGGAATCAAAGAAATTCGTGCATCGAGATATTGCAGCTAGAAATGTTCTTGTGAGCAGTCCAACTTGCGTTAAGCTGGCTGATTTTGGTCTATCAAGATGGGTTTCCGACCAGTCCTATTATCACTCAACTCCCACAGGTTGGAAAATTATATATTTAATATCTTCATTTGAAAACAAGCATTTTAAAATTTATATTTCAGTTGCGCTGCCTATTAAATGGATGTCGCCCGAGTCTATCAATTTTCGAAGATTCACAACAGCTAGTGACGTGTGGATGTTTGGTTAGTGAATTATATAATTAAATAATAGATAATTTTCATTAATTTAATCTTTGTTTTGTAGGTGTTTGCATTTGGGAAATTCTTATGCTGGGCGTGAAACCGTTTCAAGGCGTTAAGAATAGTGATGTAATTACAAAGCTCGAAAATGGAGAGAGGCTGCCATTGCCGCCCAATTGTCCACCTAGATTATACTCACTTATGTCTCAGTGTTGGGCATACGAACCGCTAAAAAGACCAAATTTCAAACGGATAAAAGAAACTCTAGAGTATGTTTTTAAAATTGGTTATTAGTTATATTATTTATATGCTTTAAATTTTAGAGAAATCTTATCCGAAGACGATATGAACTCAACGGAGACGTTAAGGCGTGAGAATCGTCGACTTGCAGGTGTTTCTTGGATTGGCCCTGAAGACAGCGATATTCCACCATTGAAGCCATCTCGAACAGTAAATGATTCTGGTAATATTTGATGGCAAATTAAATAACTTGATTAATAACTTATTATTATTGTTGATTTCAGATCTGCCTAGCATATTGAATACGTCGGAGGAGAACAGAAGTGTAGCGCAAACGTATATTATTGCCCAAAATCCAGCAGTTCTTGCCAGATTAATGATGGAAAATCAAAAACGCGGCATTAATCCAGCAGCCTACACTACACCCGCCTCGGTATTTAATACTTTAGCCGTAGGCATAGATTCCAGTACATCGAATCATTCGCTTAAAACTACTAAACTTCCCGCTGCGGAGCTCTTAAAACTCGATCCTGTCGCTGACTCCAAAATTCAAAACAAATTTCCAACTAACAGCAACTCTTCTCAAAACCTTTATCCATCTCCATCTGTCATAAGTTCATTTGACTCCACCCTCATGCCGTCATACTTACCCCCTACGAACATTAGGCCTCAGCAGGTATCAGGATTTGTGTCAGAGAATTTGCCACTTAAGAATAACTTTATAATAAGTGCACCGCATACGGATAATGACTTCCACGCGAATCAAGTGCAGGCCGACAGCAAGTGCGGCAACCCAACGACTAGAGTTGCAGGTTATAGTCTTTATGGAAGTCTTGAAAGGCACCAGCCACAAATGGATAAGCCAATGCATTCAAAGGGTGGCAGTCTGGAGCGGCATCAATCATTGATGACAGCGCAAAACTTAATCTTTCACAAGCCAGGCACGAACTATTCAGACCGCTCCAGGAGCATTGAACGCAAGAGTCACTTCAATGCATATCGTCAGCAAATGAAAACCTCAATAGAATGCGATTCTCTGCCTGAAGAAATCTATGACTTTGGCGGCGTTGGCCTCAAGACATGTGTGTCTGTTAAGCAGAAGATTGATTCAGTATCCTTAACACATGCACCGCCCATCAATTCTACCCAAATAGGGCAAGATTACAATAGTCCAGTCCAGTGCTTCGCTGGAAACCAAAATATTTTATACGCCGAAAATTTAACAAGCGATGCACATGAAATTCCTGGGGAACCGCAATGGACGACACATTCTTATCCGCTTCAGGTTGAGCTCAAGAACGATAATTTGGAAGGAGCAGCATGTATTCAAATGAATACTGAAGTGGGAAATCAGGTTTGGCTGGACGAAGTATTATCCTGGCACAGGAGCAAGACATCTTTATCTATTTTCATTTCCTTTTTTGGTTATATTATTTAAATGGTTTATTTTAAGTTATGTTTAACAGAGATCATTTATATTAATTCCATATAATAATGTAAAATATTACTTTTCAGACAATTCCTAATCAAATTGTGGATAAGCTATGGCAACAACGAAAAGACAGTAACAGCGATGGTGAATGGCTGTATCAGGAGGAAATGGTGGTAAGCTGAATAAAATAAACCACCATGATTATGTTATCCTCCAAACAATTTCTTTACAGAGAAAGCGATCTAGTCCAATAACATCGGGAGTTGATACAGACGTTTTAGGAAAACATCGATCCTTCCAACCCGATATGATGTTTGAAGGAACAACGAGTTCTTCGGATTCTTTAAACTCCAAGACAAGGCCAAAAGTACCAAATAACTTTTCCCTCAAGTTAAATAACTCCTCATCTGATCACATGGTATCTCAGGCAGCAGAAGACAGCACAAAGTCGAGACATAACGATCGTCGTGATTCCTTACGGCCAATAAATCGAGCTAATGATGAGATCTACTGTGCTACAACCGCTGTTGTCAAATCAATTATGGTACTTTCGCAAGGTGTAGAAAAAGCGCATATTGATGGCTACTTACATTTAGTCAAAAATGTTGGTGTGGAACTGAGAAACCTTTTGAAATCAGTGGATAATATATCTATACTCTTTCCGGCCCAAGCTTTAAAGTAATTTCTCATTTTATATTTGATTTGAATGTAGTAATTTAAAGTTATTATTTTTTATTTACAGAGAAGTGGAGATGGCGCACAAAGTTCTCTCAAAAGACATGCAGGAGTTGGTGTCGGCAATGCGATTGGCACACCAATACAACGACACTACTTTGGATAATGAATACCGAAAGTAATTATACCATATGGATAAAGGGAAACTCTTTTATTAATATATAAATTCCTCTTTTACAGGAGTATGTTGTCGGCAGCACATATCCTGGCCATGGACGCGAAGAATCTGTTTGATGTTGTCGATTCCATAAGGAACCGATATCAAACTTTTGCAATCCCCAACAGAAAAGCGTCAAGTGGTTCATTAAATTGTGAATCCGGGCATTCGCCTGGCGATAACGGCTCTGCCTCATCAACCCTGTCTATTGGCGTCGAGCCCCTCAAGTGTATGGCTGACATAAGTCTATACGACAATGAAAACTTACACCAAAGCTACAACCCACAACATTTACAAACAGCTAGCTGCAGTGGCAGTATTATTGATAGCAACAGTCAGGGCAGCTTACACATGGAGCATGAAATTAATCATGACGGGCGCTCGAATGAGCCCTTAAAAATTATAGAAGACACATTAAATAATCCAGCCGAGCATATGTATTGCAACACATCCACCGTACATGGCCACGCATAAATGACTAGATCGCTAATCCTATTACTTCATACTAATGTCTTGAATCTTAAGTCTACAGATAGTATATTGCTAACATTCTGTGTAAATAAGAAACCAAAATACGTATGTACATATGTTTTTTCACAAAAGCGGAATTCATCTCAAGAACTCATAACACACATAATAATACATAACATAAATATTTTGCATATTCATAAAATATGACGAACACTCAACGTCGGCCGGCCGCAATGGAATGCATTATTAAATCGTCAAGTAGTCAAAAATACATTAAGGTACTAAATATGTTTATGTAACTCAAAAATTATTAATATAAATAAATACGAAAAACATTCGATTAACGATATCCTGTCTCACTATTTATATATATACATTAGTTAAACCCTCCAATCTAGAAGTATTAGAAACAGTATTTCTCAGACGAAGTTCAATAATTGAACTCTTATTTTTACATAATTAAATAAAACATTTCATAACTAATACATTTCAGGAAAAAAAAGTTTTAACAAAATCGTTTTTAATTTGAAAATTTAATAAGAATAGGTGTAAAAAGTATGCATATAATAATTAAATAGGTAAACAGATAGAATGAAATGCAAACATCCCAAATTTCAAAATTGTATCAACCTTTGCTTTAACGCTTTTAATTCAATTAAGGCAATTTGGGATTCGACAAAGAGATTTACACTTTACAATTTAGACTAAACAGAGCAAATAACGACATTGACAAATTTGTTCAACTGATTAGATATATATAATAAAGAGGAGACTTGTATTTAAAGTTATATTTAAATAGATCTGCTGATAGATATCCTATGAGTAAATAGTTTGCTCAATCCATTCCTCCAGTGTAAAGGTTGCAGTTTCGTTCTTTTCGGCGTCTCTTTCTCTGAATATTTCTGCAATGATGTGCAAAATGTTAGACATTAATTTAGAATTCCTATATTTATTAATAAATTACCAATATATGTTTTGATTTTCACTGCACACATGAGAAAGTCATCAAATGCGATCTTTCCGTCCCTCGAACCATATCGATGCCCCAGGGCATTTAGAACACGATTGTTTAAGTGGTAACCTGCTGAGTTGAGCGCTTCGCGTAGCTGAAATCCTGAAATTCTTCCCGAATTCTCGGTGTCGTATGTTTTGAAAATAGCCTTCCATTTGGCAATATCCGACAGCAAAGCCTCGAATTCCTCAAAGCCCAGTTTGCCAGACTTATCTGCATCTAACATCGCCACCATTGAGCGGCATACATCTTTGGAAAAGCCATGAGTCTCATCGACCACAGCTATAATTGGAAAAAATGTAATATTTTAGTTTTTTATTAAATTACATTTTAAAATACAGTTACCTGTCGGAGTTTCTTCTATAAGCCTCTTATTAGACTGATCATTCCTGCCGCCCAACTGATCCTCAAACGGAGTACCTTTAAGGAATGGTCCACATATTAAGGAGAGTATGCCACAGGCATTACCAGGCATCTCTTCCTCAGCTCCCGCCTGCGTTTCAAATGCATTATAAGTTGACTGTCGGTTATAGACAATAGCCTTTGGTAAATCTATTATACGAAAATATTAAACAAATTAATTACTATATAAATATTATTGTGTAATCAACTCACCATCGCGCATTGAGTGGTCTAAGATTAGTTTCAGTTCCATCCAATCCACTTCCATGTCCTTGCCAGCAATGCTGTCGAATAATCTGCGCAAGCCTTCCTTCTGTGGATCTACGGGCTTTGGAGTTGGAAAACCTGGTGTTACCAGCTTTTCAAAAAAAGAATATATTGATTAGATAATTATCTCATGCATATATAGATATGTATATCTTGACTTACCTTATTCGGATCGTCGCCGTAACCAACGTGATCATCATTTTCTCTATGCAGAAGCGAAAAATGTACATGATTGATGAATATTAAAGTAGAATGATTTTCGAAATTATTATAAATATTTTATAGAGGTATTTTACATTTGTAAGGCATAAGTATATCAATGTAAATGAATGACACCAAAAAATTTCATTGTTGATTGAAAATATTACTTAAAGTTTATCAATGTACTCTAGAAGTATAAATTAAATTTGATCGATGCAAATGAAAAGGATTTATTCTAATTAAAACAATAAAGACAGACTTGTATTGCACAATTGATTTATTGGAAGGTTATTTACATTTGTATTCGAAGAATATAGATATATATAAAATACAAGCAACAATGTCTTTTCAACAACTAGAGGCTTTTTTGGATCATACTAATTTTCATTTTGATAATCTACTTTGTAATAAAATACTAAATATTTTGAATTAAAAATAAACTGTTAGAGCTCATCAAATAAATACATAATATATCTATAGAGGTTAGCTGAGCATTAAGTGGACGGTTAGGATATAGCAAAATGCTTTAAAATAATACTTCAGAAACTTTAAGAGTTAGTTAAGAAAAGGGTTATTACTACATATATATTTCGAGCTCATTCCAACTAGCTTGGGACACCCGCCCACAATACTCATGCATACAGATTATAAATTATATACATAATCACATACCCCGCATACCCCTTGCAAATTGCATTTCGCATAAAATAGACTGAATGAAAAATCTGAGTTAAATCTGCTGCCGAATTACATCTAATATACAAACTCTTCTTCATTTGCATTGTATACGCACTCCATATTATTTTTAGTTTCGGAGAAGACTCGAATGATGAACTCGCCTTCCTCATTCGGATCAAAAGTTGAGGGCACAATGAGATAGTGACCCGGAGGCAAATTGAATCGAGCACACACCTAAAACAAAAGTCAAGTCAATGTGGTTAAATATTGACTATATTCACTATCGACATACCTCGCGAGTGTTAATAAAATGTGGCGATCGGCCAACTGAAGACTTGTACTTAAAGAAGTTAATTCCTTGTGGACGGTTTTGCAAGTCACGCTCGGTTAGGCTATAAATAGCAAAGCCGATTGTAAGGCACTCCATTCCCATGTTACGTTTGGATCTACGATTCTTTTGCATTAAAGCAACAATAACTGTGCAGTTGCCCTCCTCGTCCTCCTCGTCGGGATCCACCAAGGTAATGATGTATTGAGGGTTGTGCCAGAACGTATCTAAGAAATTTCTGCAGCCACCTGCTGTTACGCCAGGTGTCCATTCGCCCTCGTACATTGACATCTCCCATTTGCGTTTTCCTCTGTGCTGATTTTCGTCGGATAACTTTGAGAAAGACTCTGGTGACAAGTTGCAAAGCTCTACGCGATCAAAATGAGTTAAGAAATCTTGGAATGTCATCCAGAACTCTCCATCTCTGTCGAAGTTGAGGCCGATTTCTTGCTTCTGTTCCTCGGGTATATATCGCCATTCAGGTGAGCTATCGCTCCATGGACCATTCCACTCTGCTTCATTTCCCCAAGGGTTTCGCATGCGAATCATTGGAATCTTTCCTTGCCGATTTGGCGTCACGATATCAATGAGGCAAACCTGCGGGTGTTATACAGACATCAGTAAGTAAATAAATTAGAAATAAGAATTTGCTACAGAACCTTAGTAATGGAGTAAGCATGTCCTCGAATCAATCCTTGTGGCGTTTCAGCTTCTGTCACATTGGGATCTGCTTCAATGGAACAACCCATCATAGAGTTACGCTCGGCTGCGCTCTGCAGTATAGAAAAGAGATTCGCTGGCGCCTCCTTAAGGTCAAACCATTCGCTAACACCTCCTGTGAAATCTTCCATCGCCTCGCATGTGGTGCCGCCCTTAAGCGCTTCATACGATCCATGCAGTCTAAGTTAATAGATATTAGTATAATCTAATAAATGTATGGTTCATATAGTTGATTCATACTTGGCATATGCTTTCTCCAACAATGCACTCCAGAATTCATTCTTCTCCGCCGAGTGCATATAGAGCAACTCTCCTCGATACGTTGGCAAACGATCATCAATAATCACATCAACCCATTTACCTATGCAATTGAAAGTAATTTAAAATTTTGTATATCTTTATAATAAAGAAATAAATTTTATCATTCAGACTAAAATTACTTTAAGGAGAAGTAAAGATTTACGTTTCTTTACCAATCTTAATTATCTGCATGGTCAGGGTATTTCATAGTCGGGTCTTCTACTATGCCCAAGTAAAACATTAAAAATCTAACTGGTCTATCTCCTAGTATTTATTACCGTATTGCCAGAAGCGAAAATGAAATATTCCCGCATAGTTCTCTTGAAAGCTCTGTTCTGGCGGTATTACACGGAAGAACAAAGATTGCTCCTGTGTCAAATTGGCAGTAGCAGCCAGCAGCCAACAGTCGCCAAGTTCGCCCTGCTGCACATCAAACCGGGAATAGCCTTCCACAAAGAACTGCGGATTTTCTACAATTTCCTGAAATTAAAAAGAATTTATTAATTTATTTTTATTTTTTCTAGTATATATTCTACTGATATTGAAAATGCCTATAAATAAAACTTACTTGAGGCCGCAACCATTCAATATAGCGATCAGGGCGACGCGAAAACATGAGCGACTCATTGCTAGCCGGAAACATGGGATCCTCAAACAGCGATCCGCTCGTCAAGCAGCTATTCAAGAGGGTTTCATAGTCCTGCACCTCCGAGTAGGGACCGAGATTCGATTGTGTTTCACCCAGCTAAAAAAATATTAAACTGTTAATAAAATCGATTTTGGGGATTTTTTTATAAACTGGTGAATTGTGTTTGTGAACACTTGAATGAAAATTATTTTAACATGTTTTTGATTAGTTTTTTTTTTTATACATGTAGAATATATAGAAAGTATTACACATATATTGTATATCTTACAGTTTTTTACAATATACAAATTTATATGTTTACATAAAATCCCTGATCATTTTATTGTATATATTCATAATATTCGAGATTATTTAGCTTAGACATTTCATAATAAGAAAAATTTATAAACTAATTTAATTTTCCACTGATGTATTAATCATATCTTATTCTTACATATAAAATAAACTATTTAATTGATTACTTAGGGAGCAAACCTATAACTATAAATATTTTTATATATATATCTACACATATAATCATATTTATATATTTTATTTGACAGTTTCAATTTCAGTAAATATATATAAATAAAAAATTGTGTTAAAAGTGAAGCTTAGCTAATAAAAATGTTAATGAACTTTACTAATAAGTAATAGACATGTGTGTTTAGACAACTTAAGGCTAATGCAATTGCAATAAAAAAAACACGAACAACACACACATATAGTATTTTGGACAGTTTATTGGCCTTACTTACATTACCATAAAATATAGGTTCACTATTCAATGGACGCTAAATTTTAAATTTTATTGTTTTTTTCACAGTTAATTGACAGAAATATTAGAAGTGTATAAATGAATATATGAATGTATGAGAGTATATGTATATATATATAGATATGGCATATAGTTATTGTAGATCGATCATGCATTGCACTTGATTTGACGCTTACCACACGCATGTTCTTAATGCTTGGCAGGATGCGCTTTGTCTCCGCTTCCTTTTTGACAAAGATTTCGTTTATAACGGAGCCAACGACTTCCTTGGCCGCTCCCATTGCTGCCTGGCCGGCGGCATTGAGAAACTCCTGCCCGGCCTGCTTAAAAAATCCTTTGAGCTCATCCATCTTGGAATGAGAACCTAAAAATTAAAGGTATAAATAAATTTATAGCAAGAGAATTTGGAATTAAGATCAAGAAATATACCCATATTTTTTGCTTATATAATTATAATTATACTTGATCTTTAAGTCAATTAGTGATTCACAGAAAATTACTTAAAGAGCAGAGCGGGTAGTATTTGGTCGAACTTATCACTCGCTTTCTGTACTCTATATAATATATATTTTTCTATGTAATCTTTAGCTATATCCAGATGACCGCTCTTAACCACAGCACTCTCAATTATGTTCTGCGCATCAAAAATTTTTTCTTTTATATATTTTTATAGTTATTTTTCTTGTTGGTGTACCTCTTAGACATTTACTTAATTTTGTTAAACAAATGAATAGCTTGGGACAAGTTTTAAATTATCCCAAAGGTAATTTTGCTTGTATTAGCTCTGGAATTTTACATATATATATATGATTATTATATGAAGTCACGCAATGAGACTTGCTGAATAGTCTAACTCATTCTTAAAACATTCGCAAAAAAAAAAAAATTAATCTTTAATAAAGAAAAAAGGGCTTGGACCAGCATGTATAAGGTTAGTCAAGTTATAGAGCAAATTAAATACCCTTGACATGTTTTTTTTTGTGGAATACAAATATAAATATTTATATTTGGCTTACTAGAATCTAGCATTCATTTGTTATCTTTGTTTATAATATTTGGCGAAATCGAAAGATAACTGGTATTTCTTGATTTTTTTTTTTATTATTGTGTATTCTTGATAATTTAAAGAATGAATTATTTATTCAATACCGGGAAGAATTTGTTAAATTGTTATTGGTTGCTAAATTTGCAAAATTGTAGTTATTTTTAAATAAAATATTTATTTGTCAAATAAATCAATACAATAACATTATTACATTTTCTGCTTTTATTTCATATTTTCTTTTAAATTATAACTGAATTTAACCTGTTAGACTCTCAGCTAGTCAAAGACCCGTTATTCTTCAAATGAAAATACTATACAATAGCATAGCATTAATATACCCGCTTTCAGCAGCTTGGCTGAACTACACGCAAAAATATTTATTTTCTAATTCTTCATTCATATAAAAAACACTCATAGACATATATATACATATACATATATACAATTTAATGGTGACATCATATACATATCCAAATACATCTAAACATATACGTATGTTTGCACGTGTGTAACAAATTTTGTTCATTTTAGACGCGTTGAGCTTGAGAAACCTTTCTTGATCGACATACAAATAAACAGAATTATATCTTTAATTCGCTTTTATTGGTTTATACAAACTTTATATGAATGTATGGATGTATGTATGTATTTATATAGGAATGTTGTCAACATATTATTTTTTATAAAATGAAAGTATCTGTACTACCACAATTCACATTTCTATGCGATGCCGCAAAACTGGTTTAATAACAAACTACGGAAATACGTAGTATATATGCACTACATACACATGTACAAAATATTTTATATACATAGTATCTAGTCAATAATTATATTACTAATCAACGAAGCATCTATTTATAATATATATTTGTATTTGATACAGCACAGTATTTGTAATTAAATAAATCATTTCTGTTTGACACTTGTGGAATCGTTTCCACAACAACAAAGTGCGTAAATACGTGAATATATATATGTATATATGTTTAACAAAAAAAGAAAACACTATGTAACTACTCACTTAAATAAGATTCGTATATTACGCTTGCACTCAACGAACTGTTACTGACTCTTTCTCTTTCAGAATGAGCAGCCAACTATTTGAGTCGTTTGCTGATGAGCATCAGCTGATGTCGAAAATACCAAACAATTATCGATATCATCAAATATTTGTACGATAACAATTTGGATTTGAATAAATTAAAAGAGAAAATTTTGAAAGGCAAATCCACGTCTTTGGTATTTCAAAAATATGTAAAGTCACAGGTATTTTTAAGTAATCAAAGTTAATAAATAAATAATATTTGTCTATGCAGCAAAAACTGTGCTGAGGTTTAATGTAGCTGTTGCATACAGCTGCTTGACTGATGTAAAGACGGAAAAAATGTTAGTCTTGAATTTTTCTGCTGCGTTGTAATACATTTACAACTTAAAAATATTAGTTTTCGAATTATAATTTCAATAAAAATATATTTATTTCGAAAATAAAACATAAAACTGTTCATGTCTAAAACCGTTGAAATATTTTTTAATATAAATGATTTTTGCTAAACAAAATATATATAAATTAGGTGACTAATATTTTAAAATACTATTTGAAACTGTGATTGTATTTATACAAAAAGTCACGACTTACGAACGTTTAGCGCAAGTAAACTAGCTAACTAGTTCCGCAGTTGCAACACACTTGCGATCGTGGTGGCAATGCTGCCAACCTGTTCGGAAATAGCTAACTAAAAAAAAATGCATCCATGGGATTAAGATACATACAACGAATCAAATACCAGTGTGTATGTATTTTTAATGTACACATTAAAAACTATACTAATAGAAAAGATCACAATAGAACAATCAAAGACTACATTGCTGGCAGCTTAAAAGAATCGACAAACTGTGGAAAAAAACGATGACACCATCAATTGGCGTTTTACCAACGCTTTTCGCAGTAATATTAATCATTTTTACTGCGCCTCAAGCCGAATCGACACAGTCGGGCATTTATGTCGATAATGGTAAAGATCAGACGGTAATGCAACGTGTGTTAACCGACGACGACAAGCTGGATGTATCCTATGAAATATTGGAGTTTCTCGGCATAGCCGACCGTCCCATGCATCATCGCAACCATGGACTGTCTCTAAGGAAATCGGCTCCAAAATTTTTACTCGATGTTTATAATCGGATTACGGCCGAGGAAGGACTCACTCATCAAACTAACAATGAGCATAGTCGCTCCAAGCGTGATCTAAGTGAAAATGAGCAGAACTTTATAACGGATCTCGACAAGCGCGCTATAGACGAAAGTGATATTATAATGACATTCCTGAACAAACGGAATCACAATGTGGAGGAGATGCGACACGAGCACGGACGTCGTCTCTGGTTCGATGTCAGCAATATACCCAATGATAATTACCTGATGATGTCCGAATTGCGCATCTATCAGAACTCAAACGAAGGCAAATGGATGACGACTAATAAACAGTTTACAGTTACCGTCTATATGATCCGATCGAGCGGATCGTCGCAGAATACCCTGGAGCCACTCTCCTCGGTCAACACGACGGGCGACTACGTAGGCTGGTTGGAGCTGAATGTCACCGAAGCCTTGCACGATTGGCGCATCAACTCGAATGAGAATCACGGCATCTATATTGGCGCTCACGCTCTGAATAAGCCAGATCGTGAAATTAAGTTGGATGACATTGGTCTAATACATCGCAAGATCAAGGTAGATGATGAGAATCAACCGTTTATGATTGGATTCTTCAGGGGCCCCGAACTGATCAAGGCCACGGCCTCGCACAACACTCAGAAACGTACGAAGCGCAGCACTGTACATCAGCGCAAGAAGAGCAAATCGGAGACAGTGAATCCGTTTGCTGAAAATATCGTGGAGAACACGCGCAGCTGTCAGATGCAAACTCTATATATTGATTTTAAGGATTTGGGGTGGCACGACTGGATCATTGCACCCGATGGCTATGGCGCCTTCTACTGCAGCGGCGAATGCAATTTTCCACTCAATGCGCACATGAACGCCACGAATCATGCGATCGTCCAGACTCTAGTCCATCTGATCGAGCCGAAGCGAGTGCCCAAGCCCTGCTGTGCACCGACACGACTGGGCGCACTACCAGTGCTGTATCACCTGAACGACGAGAACGTGAATTTGAAAAAGTATAGAAACATGATCGTTAAGTCCTGTGGGTGCCATTAAATATATACGATTTTATATAGTTTGTAAATCTACATTACCATTTACATGTACTTCCATAAAAAATCTCGAATACATATTTATATAAACCAAATGTATTATAAAAAGAATATCAATATATTTTGTATTGTATGAAAAAAAAAATTATAATCGAAATGATGCATTTTCCTATACATTACATTTTTGTATTGTATAAAAAAAAAAAAAAAAAAAAAAAAAAATTATAATCGAAATGCATTTTCCTATACATTCATGTCTACAAGTTATACACAATTAAGCTTCTACATGAGATTACGTATGTAATAAATTGAATTTCACTTTTACATTAATAATAATACATAGTTATTGTAGTTGTACTATCTGTAACTATGCTTAAGTAACATAATTTATCCAAAGTGTTTTCCGATTGTTGATTCTTTTGGATCAATAGCTTGGGAACACTTTTAACTAGCTGAACGCCATCAATACTAACTGATTGTATAATTAATATTATTTGTTATGTGTGTGTATCCAACGGTGTCGAAATGCAAATAAATCCATAATTAAATTTCCAACTCTTCTGTCCACAAGGCTCAGCATTTGGCGACCACTAAAATTGGGAGCGGCCACATTTGACGATGAACAGGCTTGCCTATAAAGGAAATAAATATTAGAACTTTGAATCTTAGGTCTAGTCGCATATGTCTGACTAGAGAATACCCCGACCTGCTCATAATTGTTGCTTTGTATATTCGACACAAATTTTTATTATTATTTTATGATTCAGAAATTCATCCAAGGTCTCTCATACTTACAAAATCTCTCCGAACGGGATTGCATTTCGAAAATATTCTTTTAGCACAAAGGCATCGCCTTGTAGCTGAACGCGACAAATGCTCACCGCAACATCAGGTTTTCTCGAATATAAAATCAGAAAAATATGTCGAGTAGGCGATTCAATTGGCCTTACAAACTTGCCAATGATACTTTCAACATAGCACGGATCACTTTTCATATAGAAGCTTCCAGGATTATCTTGTGTATAGAGCAAAAAGAAATGTTGCTCGACGTGATTTATATCCTTCGGTTCATATGTTTGCTGCCAGGTGAAGTGTGAATTGACGTTCAGCAAGTAGAGATTTGGGGCTTTGAACGCAGGTCGTATATAAGTGTTGACATACTTGGGAAATCCAGCAGCTTCGTCTTCGTATTCAAGTATTTTCGTCAAAACGTCAAAGAGTATTTCTTGCAATGGATTTGTCACATCATTTCGCCACTTGCTCAGCGAGCAGCAGTTTTTTAGAAAGTAGTTGTAGACTTTAAAAAATTCTTGGCGTATTTTGATCAGGAGGTCAAAATCATTTTTCGATATGATCAGCCACATCCATTCGTCTATGAAAAAACTAACGCTGTCTTTAGCTAATGGTGATACAACCTCAGTGCTGTGGCTATAGCCCAGGTTTTCTGATCCTGCAAGGAGAAAAACAATGTTAAATCATATACATATACATAGATTATATATAGAGTACACACCCGCAAACATGGCCACAGCCAGTGGACTGACAGCAGTTGCATATCTTATAATATTTTTCTGTTTTGTGCAGACGAGCCATTCGGCGGATGTATCAAATGGCTCCATGAAGTGGCGCAGAACCGAACTGGAATGCAAATAAATATTTGTGGACTGACCCGAATTCAGAGTTTTGCGCTTCTTATCCACTGCGCAGATATTGGGATACAAGCCGCCCGTTAGAGCCGCTTTAACCATGACCCAAAAGGTCGACTTAACGTTAACGCTTTGTATACTCAGTTGGCCATGACTATGAATCAAATTGGAAGCGCGCAAGGCGCTAACAATCTTTATGCGCATCGAGTTCACCTGCTCCATGAGGCCATTGAGTATGAATGTATATTCGTCGGTCAGATATAAAGGTAAGATATCATTTTTGAATTGTGCCTGCCACTCGTGGAATTGGCGAACAAATATTAAATGATCCGATAGCTGATCCCCCGCTAAGCGTGCTCGTTCGCCTTTAATACAATTTTGTATGTAAATCGTAAACTTATTCCAGATGGTGTCAATGTCGTCATTGAAGGGCAGACTCAGTGGATCCGCGATAGTCAAAGAGCTAACAATAGTCAATATCGGATCCAAGCATTGTAGTAAAATGCCAAAGATTATAGTTTTGCCCAGTTGGCAAGAGACGGGTATGTCTATCAAACGACTGCCAAGCCAGGTCACAGCCTCCGAGTCATCCAACACTTCGATCTTCTTCAGAAACGCCACAGTCTGATGTACGCTCAGCAGGGAAGGCGGCGTAATCATATAAGTCATATATTCACCAATATGCAAACTGGGGCATAATAACTTGACAGTCAAGCAGATCTTGTCCAGTTGCATTGTCTCTATCGGTGATTGGGTAATATCTCTCAGCGCATCGTAGGTATCCCTTGTCAAGAGACGAAAGCAATGCTTTTCAGTAACAACTGGAAATTAGATATTAAATATATTATATATATAGGTGAATTATGTATATAGGTGTAACCAACCGTCGTTAATGCCACTATCAAGTATCAACTGCCTTCTCAACAGACAATCTTTTGCCACCCATTCATAACGCTCCTCCGTGGTATTGCTGATCCCGTCATACATAGACTTCTGAATGCAAGCTGTATCTATGAGGTAGTTAAAAGTTATTGCAATGGGCAATAATTCTACTAGATCCGTGGCCAAGACAATTTTGGTTGTCTTCGTTGAACATCTCAGCAATGAGTGCAAATACTCTTTGTCCATGTCCTTGTGCAGCAGGAATATGGAAAACTCTTGCAAATTGCCTGTTAAAAAATTACTCAACAGCATATAGTTGAGCTTAACTAAATGATAATAAGTCGGCAGTATGATCAATATGTTCCCTGGAAAAATATAGATAATATAAAGGTAAGTAATACACACACACAGATTACAACTGCATCGTTTCACATTTATTTATAAAATAATTTAAAATATTTAAACAGTTTTCTTGCTCGCTAATCGTATCAAAAATTGAACAGCTCAAACGGAAACACACATTTTTAAAACAGATGTGTGCTGCATATATGTAAATTACTGTTAAATTACAATTATTAAAACTATTTAACAGAGACACGAGACAGGCAATGAACTATGTTTGTTTTATGGCAGTGGAGCTCTCCTCTAGTGTTTTCAATTGCCTTAAGATTTCCGGCTTCTTTTTCACCTTTTCCATTTGATCTTTGTCCAGTTTGCTTAAGTCGCCTGCCTGGATTTTAATCTCTATTTGCTCAATTTCTCTGATTTTCTTTTTTAATTTTTTGACTTGTTTCGCCAAATCCTGTTCAGGCTCGTCAACAAGAGACAAGCTTTTCAGCTTCAACAATTCACAATCTTTCGGAGATTCATTATGGATATTATTCGCAGTTGAAGAATTGGACATTCTCGTGGTCTCCGTCAGTTGTTTGGCAGCAACTTTAGTCAGTTGTTGCTGCTGTTGTTGTTTATCAACCTTCTTCTCTTTAGCCTTCTCCTTCTTCTCGCGCTCCTTTTTAAGCTCAGCGGCTAGGATTGGGCACATGCCTGGCGGGACGCCAGTTTGTCTTTGGGCACTAAACTGTTTGCCCTTGCTTTCGTATAGCGGCACTTCCTCCTGTGGTACGTAGCCGTCTTTCACTCGTCGTGCTTTGCGCCAAGTGCCATCTGGGCGCTTAGTTGCGGGAATTACTTTTCCTTTATTGCTTTCCAAATTTGCGCTCATTTTTATTAAACAATGCTGTTCTGAAATATCGCTTTCATAAAAAAAAAAAACAATATTCTAATAGCAATGCCGAAAATATCGATATACGCAAGCAGAGATGTTCTTAAAATGAACTAGTCGTGCTTTTAATAAACTTAATGAACATAAAAATAGTTCAAATACGCTCATATATTTAAATCATGTGCATTTGAGTTTATTTTTGTAGGTTCTATTATAAAAATCATTTCAGTATTTTTATTTAATTCTTTATATTTATATATTGCCAGTTGATTGATAATATTGAGTCATCAACACTGATTTATTGTTTGCATTATTGTGTGGAGTTGAAACGATTGGAATTGAGTATATTGCTAGTTCAAAAATTCGATTTGGTTAATAAGTAAGATTATTCATGGTTTCAGAAATTGTATAGATAAATAATATATATAAACATATATATAATTTTTATTTACAATTACAATATGATCATACAACTGAATACGTACCTGGTGGAAAATAGCGTTTAGCATAAATGAGATATATTAAATCCACTATAACATCATAATTTACGAATTGTGCTTTAGCATTCTTCGCAACGTATCCATGCTGGCAGAAATTGTTAAGGACATAGAGACAGTCAACATTTCCCCTTGCAGAAGCAATAGAAATAGCGCTTTCATGGCTTTCGTTCATGATATTTGGATTGGCGCCCATGAAGAGCAACAACCGCAGATGGTGCACCTTGCCCAGTTGGGCAGCGATATAGATAGCCGTCTTGCCACTAATGGAATGCTGATAGTCCACTGGCACCAGTTCATAATTGATTAAATAGAGCAATGGACGTATGGCCACATCGGTGCCAATATCCTCGTATGCCTGCAGACATTTATCTATTTGTGCATTTCTCAGATTCTTATTTCTATACATTTGTCGTTGTTTCTTGTAAATCCCTGGACCTCTATCAATGGGCACCGTGCCAATGATGTTCTGGATGTCTTCCAGATATGAAGTGCGGAACTTAATCAAATTCGTTGGCTTTATGCCGAATTTTGTGCCTTCGCCAAAATAATTTATGAATTGCGATGGATCGCAAACTTGAGACAGCAATACGACTCTTAGGCTTAGTTCCAGACGTAATGTTTGCTTCAATTCAAATAGCAAAATGTTAGTATATGGCTCGTGTAGATGAACGTCGTTGACCACAAAGTGGGATATTTGATTGTATTTATTGTTCGAGTTCTTGTTAAACAAAGTGCGTAGAAAGTACTGGGCTGTTGTGTAGACAACGTGCGTGACGGAGCTAATGCTACTGTTTTGAGGCACTTGAATTCCCACAGTTTCTCCAATTTTTTCGCCCAAGCATTCGGCGAAACGCTCACAGTTATAGACTGCTAGTATTTCCTCTTGTTCGATGCAAATTATACGAATGTTTTTATTTTTCGCTTCGAAATCCTTTAAAATTAGTAGCGGAAATAGTATAGACTTATCCAAAGAGAGGTTGCCAGCAAATACAGTTACACGATTACTATTAATTGAATCGAGGATCTCGTTGAGACGTGCGTTATTTAAGGCATTTTCCAAGCGTTTGCAGTGATCTTTCAGCGTTATTGACGGCATCAAAGCCGTAAGCAAAATGTGAAGCGACGGGGCTTGAATAGTCCAGCGTTTGCTCATACAATCTTCATCTTTTTCCACCTTTGTACGCGCCAAAAACGAGAACATATTCATCACACTTGATTGCGTCAAACTCAACATTTTTGGATCTTCCAAATAATGTCTGCATGTTTGCTTGAAGACCTTGACACAACCCTGTCCGTTACTTAAAATGAACTGTGATCGCAGACCCAGCGTATGCGCTGAATTTGTAAATACAGAGTGATCAGTTGATCGGAATGTGCACGCAAATTGTTGGCAACAGCGACGACCAGCAATAAAATATAATAATTGTTGCGAAATAAACTTATTTTGTATCGTTTGATCCATACTTGTCGATCTTAAAGAGTTTGAGATTTCACTGTACACTAAAAATAACTTGCTTTTCCGTTAAAGTCAATATCCAAATCTAATCGATTTGGAACATCGGAATCGAACATGAAAACCTAAGCACAACTTTTTCGATAACTTTTGACCGCAAATTTTTAAGCAATAAATATTTAAATTGCATTTATCGAAATGATTTTGGATAAATTGATTGAACTTTAAAATGTTTCTTTAAATAATGTTTGCATATACTTGTTTGTTTTGTTTTTTGTTTTGAATCATTTCCAACAAACCCCTTTGGTAAGAAAGTTGCGTAGACTAAAAACTTAATATTATAATTTTCTGTATGCAGAGCTCCAGAGTAATGGGCCATTATAAAAAAGCCCCACTGCCAAATAATTTAAATATGCTACAGCAATAAAGTGTAATCATAAATACTTCAATCTTGTTATCACTAACATAACGCTGATTGACATATCACGATAATTTATCGGATTCAACTCAAGATTAATATACAATCAATCTCAAAACTTGAAAATACCCCATTCATTTCCCGTACAGCCCCCGCAGTTTCCATAATCAATCAAAAATAAGCATAACAATAATTATATTTTAATTTTTGAATTAAAACTGATTTAATTCGATATTGATCGTACCATATTGGTAAAGAGCTTTACAATTATTTATTTAGAGAAAATTTGATTTGTCCACAGAGTTTTGAGAGCCACTGCTTTGATTTGACCAGGAGTTACCATTCTGAAAAGATATAGAATTTATTTAGTGCTGCTTTAAATTGATCTACCAGGTATGAGCTTACCTGCTGATCATTACAAGCTGAATTATCACCTTTGATCATACAGCCAGATCCGGAATTGTTTTGATTATTTGGTCCTTTGCGGCTGCCAGAATTCATGGAATGTCCTCCGTTGTTCTGAGCCATCCACGATAAAAAGTTGCCTCCCTGAGAAGTAACTGAAAGAGTTTTTTGTTTGAAACAATCATATTGTATAGAAGGCTTGCCTGCTGATCCTGGTTTTGATTTTGCAGCTGATTGCCAAGAAGGCTCCACTGATTCAACGCAGCAGCAACCAAAGCAGGGTTCATCGGCAATGAGTTTAAATTAAGTCCGACGCCTAAAGGGTTGTTCATGTTTTGCCCTTGATTTGAAGAGCTGGATCCTTGCGAATTTATGCCTAACGCTTGTAGGTTAGGCATATCCAAATGTCCCCTGTTCATCCAACCGCTATTGCCTACGTTGCCATTGTGTGGCTGGTTCATGCCATGAAAATTATTCTGCCTATTATAGGGAATACCTGCTTCTTGGCGGTTCATATTGCCACCACTATTATGATTATGATTACTACTATTTGTGTAACCCCCGCCCAAATTTCCACCATAATTATTATTGCTACCCATTCCGTAGCCACCACTGCCCATGTTGCTGTGACTATTGCCGATTGCAGTGTTATCACCTCCGTGTAGATTGTGTTGGTTATTACCTCTATGATGTCCGCTGCGGCCAGAGTTCATGTGATTCCCCTGAGGATGGTACGAATGCATTCCAAAATTATTCCCAGAATTATAGTTGTAATTTTGGCCTTGATGGGTCCGGTTTTGCTCGGCCTTGGGGGCTGCATTTGAAACGTGAACCGATACGCCTAAAAATGAGAATTATCGAATTAATGCACAAATCTCAATTTGGAGATAAAACTTTACTTACCTTTAATTATATGATCTTCACCACAGAGAGATTGTGCTACATCGGGATCAAGAAACGTAACAAAACTAAACGCCCGAAATGGTCTAGGTATAAACACGTCGGTGACCTCGCCAAACTTTGAAAAGTATTCGCGGAGATCATCTGAGTTGATGTCCTCTGTGCAACGACCAACAAATACTTTACACGGGACTTGATGGCCCATGCCCTATAATTTAATAAATATATATATTAATTAAATTTAGTTTGATTTTAAAAGGAGTTGTCATTACCTTTGAATTTGGAACTTTGACTTCGCACCATCGTCCATCGATAAGATGACGATTTGCTAGAACACGCATTTGTGCTTCATATGAACCGAAACGCACAAATCCAAAACCCTTCGACTGTCCTGATTTGACATCTTTTTTAATTTGCGCCATCAGCACTTCGCCGTAGCTCTCAAAGTACTCCCGTAAACTGTCTTCGGTTGTTTTCCAAGCCAGTCCCAAAACGATCAAATCAGTGCATCGTAAACGGGTTTCAATTCGTTTTGTTTTTGCCGTTGAATTTTCCAAGTTATCATCGCTCTTACGTTTGTTCTCTATGGGAGGCAATATGGGGCGATAAGGACTGTCGAGCTGTTCGGCAGAGCTTCTGTTAATTTCAATACCTTTTGGAAACACACAAAAGTAGACGTATTCCCCCCAACCCGAGTCTACATTTGGTGGAAAAAGTCTGCCTTCATTTGAACGAACGCCGCGCACAGCTTTCGAGTCCAAATTCCTGTATTTGAGCCCACACGAACCAGGAAATTGCGCCTGTAGTGTGGATATTAACAAGGTTCCATCCTCTTCAGCTGGAAGTTCTATCGGTTCATCACCCTCCTCCTCGGATACTTGTACGAAATCCATTTTGTAATATTCTCAAAATTCTAAAAAATTCATAAGAGTTTGCATATAATTTATCCGATTCTTCAAGATATATATTTTAATTGTTATCTACGCCATCATTCAATCAACTCTGATATATACTTCATATACATGTAATCCCATTCTTAACAAACTTTCCTCTTAAGCAAAATAATAAAATTCACTCACTCCGACAAAAATGTTCTTCACACATTGTTCTTGTATTAAGTGTGTATTAGCAAAAAATTCAACATAGTAAAAAATAAATAATGAATGTAATTTCCTTGACGATTTTATTTTTTCTTATTATTCTATATCTTCGCAAGACATCTAAGTACTAAGTTGATTTGAATGCCTAGATATGTATATCATATTTCGAAATATCAATATAAAGAAATTTAAGTGTGTAAAACCTTGAGATATTTACTCTAAATTCTATTCTAGTGTATTTATATTTAAAGTTTCTTCTTTAAAGTTTTAACAATGGATTTTTTTTGTTTACCATTCACCTAGAAATATTATATCAAATTTGTGAAAAAAATTTAGTAAATTGAAATTTTTATATTAATAAAAAATTGCAGCTTTATATAAAAAAAAAATTATTCGGCAAAATAAAAAAAGTTCAAGTTAATCTCAAAAAATAATATATAACATTTAATTTTAAAGATTTCATTTGTGACTTGTTTTGGAATTTGTGTGGACATTTCGATTTGAAATAAATCTCAATCTCAACATTCAATAAAAACGCAAAATACATATTTACTCACGTACATACACTAATATTTATACACATACTCGTACAGACACACGTATCCACAAATACATATAAATATATACAAATGCACATCATAAACACATATTTCAGAACTTCCAAACAGCTCACAGACCTTTCTTTCTGTACGCACACTGATCAATAAACATTCAAAATCCAATTAATTCACATTTGGACAGACAACTGTTTTGTTTAACTAGGTATTAGTCTATAATTTATTTGGTACGGAATTAGATACATTTCTAATATGAAGTTTTTTATCCTTGAAGCTACAAACTGACAGTGGTATTTGCCGATCAGCAAAATATCTCCTTATTATTAGAGATAATTGATAGATAAATAAATATGTTGACTACCGTTTAGACAATCAACTAAACAGTGCTCTAGAGCATAAGTTGAAGTATATGCAAAAAGCAAAGTCCACTAGATTTTGTACAATTATTCGATAGTTCAATTCCATGCAAAATTGTATAACATCTGACTATATAAAAAAATAATCAGATCGGTATTAGAGATTATCGATAATCCTTCATGTAGGCTACCCCTTACTAAACTCTGTATTTGCATAATATAAATTTCAAATAATTAATTCAATATTAATTTTTGCCTAATACATTTATAAAAATAATGTTAAAAATCTACCTTTTTTATATTAATTTAATTTTCAAAAATATTATTTTGTCTTTATTTATTTTAGTAGAAACAAAAATGTTCCAAACAATTATTTTCTTTTTAACATACAAAATGTTTTTTATATAATATAATTTTCCTGTCAATTCCGTAAAATTAATTTAATATATATTTAATACATTTTCCCTCCTTTATATATTTAATTTTTTATATTTAAAAAACATTTAGGTTGACAATATTAAACTATATCCTAAACTTAAACAATAAAAAAAAACACATTTGAAGTAAATAATAAAGAAATTTTTTTTCTACTAAAGTTAAACATTTTTTGTACTACATAAGCATTAAATACTTTTTAATACCCTTGCCTTATGACACCTACGTTAAGGCGTCAAATGTATGTATGTATGTATGTACATATCATCAGTACATATGTGATCAGTCATCGAGCAAACCGGCAGACGTTGCAAACAAAGCTTTGTAGTTCTTGGACAATTGTCATAAATGACAACTCTCTAATAGACTCCATAAAATTATGTTAATTGAAATACCTTAGTAAAGCGTACGGGTGCAATATGTCTGCAAGGATATTAAATAATCGGCAGGCCGAAACTGTTTTAAGTTTTATCTTTGAAACTAAAAGTTGAATATATTATTAATCAATATTTTGCATACATATGTATTTAGGAATGTGTAACGAAATACATATGGTATCGACTTTACACGTTTTTTCTTTCATATCTACATACATATGCACACACGTTGAGTATATGGTACACACATGTACAATTTCTACTATCACATACACGTGTATGTATGCATGTGTATGTATGCATGTAGTCAAAAATGTTGGTTTGCGATAAGGCCCTCCTAAATGGGGTTATACAACAATTCTTACACTATTAATAAAGGGTTAGTAGTAAACACTACAGGATGTAATGCCTTCAATATATGTATGTATGTTTTCAGTACAGCTCACACACGTAATATTTTCTGTTGTATATTTCCTTTTTAAGCTCGCTCTCTCACAAGATTCACACACAGTCAGAACCAGATCGAAGTCACTTTTCTTTTCACGCTCGAATCTCGACACAACACACGCTAGGTAAATATGCACATCCACTTTTTTTCAATAAGTGCGTAATAAATATAAAGAATATTTACAATTTCGCTTTTAATAAATTTGAATTCGTAAAGTACACCATTTCTCCTTGCAAAAAAATTCAAGATAAAAATTTTGTGTATGTATACTAGTGATGCACAAATACATCGAAGCTTCGATATATCGATATGCCCACCGGCGTTCGATCGATACTTGGATTGGTTGCTTGAAATTAGAATCGATTAATATAATTGGATTACTGTTATGCATAAAGCAAACTAAATATTTATAATAAATAATATAATTATACAAATTTAGAACTGCTCTGGACAAAATTCACTAGCTGTGCTCTTGATCGTGGAATTGTAAATAGTCACTTTCGGTTTCTAGTTGGACTCCATTGTAGATAATACAGGGAATTTGATTAGTTTGAATCACATTCCAATTTGAATGATTACTATGGATTCACTAAACGTGACACAGCTCTAGTGCCTTCCCCATAAGTATATTAATGCAGCAGCTGATATTTGAGAATAAATCAATTTTTTTTTTAAAGATAATATATAAATATAAATATTATACCCACAAATAAGTTCATAAATACGTTAACTACTTGTATATTAATATATATTTGACAGATACATACTAAAGTAATTACCCTAAGTCGCACAATCACAATGTATTTCGCATTTCGCACACAAACACAATTTAAAATTATGGTTACAGGGTATAAAAAGGCATTTTTGATCTCCACTACAAAAATATTATTGTATTTCAGTAATATATATATATATATTATAGGTGTAAAATCACAGTGAGATGTTACTGCACGCTGATGAATTAAATATATAGTTCTGGGCCTCCAAAATGTGCATTTCAGTTAAGCAAATGGCAACTAGTAATATTATATATCCACTGTAACGTATCGCTCGAAGAAAATCCCATAGTTTGTCACAAAATATACTAAGCAAAACACAGTGAAGCAGGGCGTGCACGTTGACAATGCGCCACATCCACGAAACGCAAAAGAATAATGTCGACTTAAATATATAATTCTGGCACTGGTACTGGCTGCTATTAACATCCTCTCGCTCCAGCATGTTCTGATAGACAGCTATATAACGATTCCAGGCCGTCGAACTCAACAAGAGCTGACCCGTAAAGCTAATAACATTTTTCGCAACTTTGCGCGTCGTTGCCTTCATCTTAGGAATAATCGTTGGCTCCGGATTTTTGGAATCGCTCATTGGAATTATTGAGTAGCCTCGACGAGGTGGGTTATTCTTCAGGAAAAAGAATATGCCTAAGAGTAGCGCAATGCATCCGAGACCATCGCAAAGTCCATCCACATAATAGCCGGATGTACCGATCTCCGAGCGTTCACCGCGTATATGTTTCTTAACGCGCGCCACATGCCCGTCCAGATCATCCAGAAACGTGCGGATTTGAAAGAGTAGTACACCCAACCGTCTGTAGCCCAGGCTATCCGATGCCACCAGCTTGCCTGATATGCAAGCCACGATTACGTGAAAGAACGATATCATGTTCGGTGTGATGAACGTGGACTGCGAGATTCCCACCACATCGTCAAAGATTGTCGCCAAGGGTGCGAAAAGATAGTGATTGGTGTGATCCAGCAGTATCGCCTTAACGGTTATGTGACAAAGCGGATTTATATTGCATGATATCCAGGTATTCTGATCGTAGGACGGTTGCTTCTCAACGGTGGGTATTTTCAGGGCGCTGCTCGAATCCGATGCCAAATTGGATGGCTCCAGCGGCGATAATGGCGTTGCCGTATCGTTGATGTGATAATTTCGATCGATTGCATAGTTATGTATTCGCAGATATAGCTCAATATCCATAAAGACGTAGAATATTATTAACAAAAACAATAGTGTTAATAATATCTTGCTTATTTGTGAACTGGGGCCGATCATTTTCTCGCTGTTGTGAGGTAGATATCATCTATAAAATTCTTTGAATCTTCAGTGAATAGCTGAAATGAGAAAGCAAACCAAATTCGAATAAGTAATGAGCAATGAGTAAACATAATAAGTATTACATATATTTAGATATATTTATAGTAATGGAGTTACATATTTAATATCTGAATCATCCAGTTCTCAGCAAAAGTCAATAAATCATATTTTCATGAAAGTTCGACCACTATCATGCACTGATAAGCGACGCCTACTGAAAGAATTGCCAATCTATATTTCACTAGAACTGTTATAATAGCTATACAAGACTTTTCTTTATCAAGTATTAAATTACTTTATGCTATCATTCAAACGATCCACATTGCCAAACATGTGGGTTTTCATATTACAGCTCCATTTTCTAGAGGTATGCGAATCATGAGAACTATATTTAGTATAACTATATATGGCATAATCAATTTGGTATTTGATTCGGTATTTTATTTGGTATTTCATTTATATATATGTATATGACATATTTAAGTAAGTCCAACAAATTGTGTTTATCAAGGTGCTATTTAGAGCTTATCAAGTTGGCTGATATAGAAGAAAATGATAGCTGCCTGCTTGGCATTAGTTTACAGTTTTGACAGCTGTCCAGGTTATTTTTGGTTTTTGTTGTTGTAAATTGAACTGGCACAGAAACAGAAGTTTAAAGATAAATATTTTACTGGAAGTATCACTAGCCATATGCATTTATTCACAATTAAGCAGGAAACGGGTCATATTACTCTAATGCAGCTCAAAATCGCACAATACCTAAACCAACAAAAAAAACGTAACACTTTCCATATAAAACTACGTACACTCTCTACGTAAGCGCGCACTCGGCAATGGTTTCTTACGTGTGTGTTTTCATCTATTTGCTTGACCTTTTGCTCCTATTGGTTAGTGATGTGATTTAGCTACGGGTTTGCTCCCAATTTAAGCCAATTAGTCATGAATGTATATATATATATATTCTATATATATACATTTATATATTCTAACTAATTTCAGCAAAACTGAACACTCTTGACGTTTCTTATCAACGATTGTTGTGTTGATAAACACATCAGACATACATACATAATCAGATACGTAGATATATATTTATAGTTTTGCTAATGCATGCGTACATATTGTATGCATTTACAAACATGTTGACACACGCTCCAACTACATATAAAATATATAAATCCATAAATAACAAAAAAAAAGTACAATAACTTTTAACTACTTACTACCGAAGTGGCGCACTTCTATATTATTTACATATACACATTTCACTTCGATTCATTGAACTATTTTTGTTAATATGACTATTAATCATACATTTGTATATACAAACAGATCATACATATTATTATTGTGTGTGCAACTAGTTAGAGAGAGCTCATGCTGTCACTTTTTCTTTGGCGTCTTATTATCATCAACAAACGAAACAGCGATACTAATTGTAAAATCGGTTAACAACTTTTATATTTAACTGTTACCAACTTAATTTTCTTTATATTTCACATGGGTATGTATGCAAAAGGTCTTAATTTTTTAATTATACTATGATTTAATCGAGTGTTGCGACAAAGTTCTATATCGATACAAAATGTAACGAGTATCTTCTAAGTACTGGTCATATTAATCTGTATAACTATCGCATAAACGATTTATATAAATAGAAATGTATACAGTTCCACTATGAACGTTAAGCAAGCAGTAAATATTGAAAATAGATTTTCTCGTTAAAAGCTCACATTAAAATGTAGATAATATAATTTTAATTAATTACATTTAGAGTACATAATTTTTATCGGCAAGGTTTTGACTAAATTTAGTTTAGTTTACTGCTTTAGTTTTAATTTTCATTAATTCCAATCGATGTATTTTATTGGGATAAGATATTCATGTGACATATTAATTATCGAAGAGTCTATCGATAGGACGAGACACCGTGTTTACAAATAAAAGTTTCGCTTTAATATTTCCCAATTGAGTTAAGCAACTAACAATTACAAATGAATGTTCGAGCATTGGGCGCTGCGGCGTTAAAAGCTGCAGCAGTGAGAAGTTTATTTAGGCCATCGGGAAGTCGGCGTGTGATATCGACAATAGGAACACAATTTAGCAAAGCATATGACTATGATGGCAAAACAAAAGTCTCCATATTTAACACCGAAACAGAAGCGGGACTTATGATTACTGGGTATAGCCAATATGGATTTCGGCTGAACAATAATATGGTACTAATAGGTCCGATAACTGTATTCCCTAGGTGTGTATACAAATCAATCAAATATTAGTCTGTTATGTAACTCAAATTTCCATTGAAGAACTTTTAACATTTTAGATCCGTACTATCCTGGAACGTAAACTCATTTGAGGACATAACCGAAGAAAGTCTTTCACTTTTCCCAACATTGGAACCCAAGATCGATGTACTTATCATAGGCATTGGCGACCAGAATCCCACAGCAAATCTCACAAAGCGAGTCATTAAATTCATGAAGAAATACAACATAAATGTAGAGATCCTCCGCACAGAGCAGGTATGATTGCTTTACCTCTTTAACTATGTCTCTGATAATTACAACGATTATTCTTCTTACCTTCTGTGTAGGCGTGTGCTACGTTTAATTTCCTGAATGCTGAGGGCAGAATGGCGGCTTGTGCTCTTATACCTCCACTACATCTTGCTTATAATGAGAACGACGTGCTTCAGTCTAAACTGAGGCAAAAACAGCTTTATGAAACAGAATAAAGAGTTGCAAACGAAATTTAATATAATTAATTTTTTTGTATAGTATATGAGGCGGCAAACATAGTATTATATTATATGATATACAATGTATACACATACGTGTACATACGAGCATACTTATACATACGCGCATACTTATACATTAGCACATACATACGACCACATATGCACATACGTATATATACAGGGATGCGTACACATAAGTACATACATATGTATAAGTATATATGACCGCATGTACATTAGCACATACGTGTACATACAGGCATACAGTAAGCACATTCGTATGCATGAGTACATACGAATATACGTATGCATAAGTACATACGTATACATACATGCACTTACGTACACATAAGTACGTACATATGCAGAGTACATACGTGTACATAAGCACATACGTATGCATAAGTACATACGTGTACATAAGCACATACATACGTATGCATAAGTACATACGTGTACATAAGCACATACGAATATATGTACGTATGCATAAGTACATACGTATACATACATGCACTTACGTACACATAAGTACGTACATATGCAGAGTACATACGTGTACATAAGCACATACGTATGCATAAGTACATACGTGTACATAAGCACATACATACGTATGCATAAGTACATACGTGTACATAAGCACATACGAATATATGTACGTATGCATAAGTACATACGTATACATACATGCACTTACGTACACATAAGTACGTACACACGTACGTATGTACATACATCACTGGTTCACTTCACTCATACATACCCTCATCCATAATCCATCGCATACACACATACACAACACGACTTGTACTTAAACATTAAGACACTTGAAAAAATACTTCATTTTGTTATTAAAAAAAAAATCACTTCATTTTGTTTTAAAAAAAAAAAAAAAAACTTCATTTTGTTTAAAAAAAAAAAAACTTCATTTTGTTTAAAAAAAAAAAACTTCATTTTGTTTAAAAAAAAAAAAAAAAACTTCATTTTGTTTAAAAAAAAAAAAACTTCATTTTGTTTAAAAAAAAAAACTTCATTTTGTTTAAAAAAAAAAAAAAAACTTCATTTTGTTTAAAAAAAAAAAAACTTCATTTTGTTTAAAAAAAAAAAAAAACTTCATTTTGTTTAAAAAAAAAAAAAACTTCATTTTGTTTAAAAAAAAAAAAAAACTTCATTTTGTTTAAAAAAAAAAAAAAACTTCATTTTTTTTAAAAAAAAAAAAAAACTTCATTTTTTTTAAAAAAAAAAAAAAAACTTCATTTTGTTTAAAAAAAAAAAAAACTTCATTTTGTTTATAAAAAAAAAAAAAAAAAAAAAAAAAAAAAAAAAAAAATCACTTCAGTTGGGCGTGAAAATCGTCAGACCTTACTTGAATTCTTGAGAATCGCGGAGGAAGGCGCCACCTTTAAAATTGAGTAAAAAAGCTTTGAGTGGTAAACCAGAGTTTCACTCAATTTATGAGTGAAGTCTTTGAGTGGATTTGCTATGCATGTTTTCAGAAGGGCATACATCCGATGATGTGTATGATATATACATACATATATATGTATGTGAATGTTATGTACATACATATTCGTACACACATAGACACACAGAGTTACGTACACATACAAGAAAATAATGCAAATTATTGATATTAAATAATTTTTTAGCCAAGTTTAACTAGAGAAGTTGAATTGCTTTCAGTTTAGGACTCACGCTGTTAACTTACTGTTACTGTTAACACTTAACAGTAAACAATTTATAAAGTTCAACTTTGCGATAAGTCCAAAAGTCTAATGTTAATAATCAGTTTTACAGCAAATAAATGTATTTATTAAAAGTTATTTATTTAGGTGTTTAAAAAAAGAAAAAAAACCTAGCTAAAGATATTTTCAGTCAGCAGTTGCTCCAGGATAACGCTCGATAAGCATGGCCACGCCTTGGCCACCGGCGGCACAGGCGGACACCACACCAAGTTTGCCATCCTCGCGCACCAGGCGATTGGCAGTGTGCATGCAGAGACGAACGCCCGTGGCAGCAAATGGATGACCGATCGACAGAGATCCGCCCCAGTTGTTCCACTTGGACAGATCAGGAGTGCCGACCTTTTCACTGAGACCCATGTATGTTTTGCAGAACCAATCGGAATCCAAAGCCTTCAAATTGGCTACAATTTGACCAGCGAAAGCTTCGTGAATTTCCCATGAATCGATATCCTTCAGAGCGAGTCCAGCTTTCTTGAGGAGTTTTGGTATGCCGTAGGCAGGACCCAGTAAGAGTTGATTAACAGGATCTTGCGACACATAGAGGAAATCACGTAGATATGCCTTTGGCTTCAAGCCCAACTGTTTAGCCTTCTCCTCTGTCATGATGAGACAAGCCGAGGCGCCGTCCGTCTAAAATTTAAGGAAATTAACTTGGGAAATGCAATAGAAAAGCTGGAAAAACTTGCCAAAAAGGAAGCGTTGGCGGCTGTGATAGTGCCATAAGGCTTGATGAAAGCTGGTTTGAGCTTAGCCAAACTTTCAGGACTCGAGACACGAATGCCATTGTCCTTGTCGACGATCTGCTCAACACCTTGAACTGCAATCATAATAAATTAGATCTTGCAAGATTTAATACTAAGTTTGTTCTTTACCCTTGAAGGGCACCAGGTCCGTAAAGTATCCACTTTCCTGTGCCTTCTTGGCCATAATATGGGATCTCAAGGCGTAGTCATCCTGCTCTTTGCGTGTGACATTAAATGCGGAAGCCAAGCGATCGGCGGAGCGACCCATAGTCTCGCCAGACGAAAACTCGGCAACAGCTGGCAGCTGTGAGAGAAAAGGGAAAAGATTTCAAGTCTATCAAAATATTTCAATTGTCTGCTGATCGTACTTCAGGTGCCAGGAAACCAGGTCTGAATGTCGAGAGCAGAGACAGACGCTGTCCCAGTGTCTTAGCCTTATTCGCCTTCAGCATCAGCGAACGCATTTTACGCGAATGCCGAATGGGCACATCGGACATGAACTCAACGCCGCCAGCGACGATCACATCATATGTGTTGGTCGCAATGAGACCCATGCCAGTTGTAATTGCCTAAAAACAGTTTATATTTTATATAAAAAAATTATTTTAATTATATATGACAAGCGCTTACCGCATTTGAGCTGATGCAAGCCATGGTAACTGTGTGCGCAGGTGTCTTATCGCTGAAGCCAGCTGAAAGCGCCGCCTCGCGGCCAATGTTGGAAGTTTTGACCTCCTGTATAACGGTGCCATAGACAATATAATCAACAAGTTCCTTGTCCAGACGAGTCTTTTGCAACAGTGAACTGTGGGAATGCATATAGATATACATATATATAGTATATGAATATATAACTGTTATTATTGACTCACAGCAAGGAATGCCTGGCTAATTCGTGTGGCATTAAATTCGAATAGGATGTGCCAGATGTCAGAAATGGCGTACGTACGCCATCGACAAGCACTATGTTCTGAGCGTTGGCATTTCGTTTTGGCTGCACCGCAGCCTGGACGGACAATTGCCGGCAGCCATCTACAAAGAGAAAATCACATTATAATATATATAGTACATATATTTAACTATTAAGTAAATTTCTATATACACATTTATATACAATATTTATAAATAGACATATATTTGCACACCTTATCTAATTGAAACATACATCGTCATCATATTGATATTTCTGTACTTTAACTTGCAAAAAAAAAAATATTTGTGGACTTTGATCACTCAGATTCATTGTCATCAATTGCTTCCTCTCAATCTATAAACTTAAAAAATAGGCACTTACGTGTTCGCAGAAAGTTTGTTAAAGTTATATAGTTTTTTCGGTTTTGCATAATTCGCACACTCATTTTGATTCTTATTACTTTTCGCTTAACAAATCTTTAACAAATTAGGATCGACGATGTTTTAGTTTAAGTTCATCGGTGCTCAATGATGGCAACAGGCTGCCCAAACGATTATTTTATGTTTATTATAACTATCGACTGCCATATATCGATAGCCCAACTGCATATGAAAGAGTTGGCGGGCTTAGCTATTTTACTGCTAAATTATGAATTTATGATCGAATTTGATTTTTCATAAAATTTTTGCTTATTAGAACTTTCCACACACTCAATTTTAATTAAGTTTATCAAATATTTGAATGACATTATTTTTTATTGAGCACATGTTATAATGATATTTTATTTAGAAAAAAATGTAGAGTTTTATTTTCAGATTTTGTCTTACTTATATTTTATTATTAACTATATCCTTATAGTTGGAGATTAAAACTGTACTATATATAACTCTTATTTATTCTTATTTAAATATTACAGTAATTAGCCTTGAGAAGAGTATGATAATGCTAAAACTTTCCTTTTAATTTATAGAGTTAGTATCCTTTTTACTCTATTTATTCTTCTTTTTCTATTCATCCTGCATCTTCCGTTTATTCAAATTAGCCTAAATAATAAATTACGAATAGAAAGCGGGCGCAATTAATGGTGCCGTGTGTCCAGTTCAAGGTCAAATTTAATTGTGCTATTTTGAAAGAAAGGGTAGTGTACGGTATGCATATGTAGGCGAAGGCGTAAAGGATGAAAGGATCAAGGTCATGCAAATGACTGCTAACGAGGCCTCGTTATATTATGTATTAGGCAATATGTAAATGTATTTCTATATGGGCTCTAAAACAAAAAAAAAAAAGTTTATTAAAAAATTTAAAAAAATAAATAAAATTAATTTAAATAAATAAATTTTAAAAAATAATAATAAGAAATATAAAAAATAAATAATTAATTTAAAATGAAATTACTTTACTTTATATTTAAATATTATGAATTATTTAAAAACTCGTTTAACATTTAACATTTTATATATAAATAAATACTTACGTATTTACTCACTATGTTAGTTATATGTTAAATGTTAACTACTTTCTTTTGTCTCTTGCAGCCGTTGCACCCTTTTTCAAAAAGGAGCAAACCCATAAAAATGTGTCCTTGAGTCGCGCAGCGTATGCTGCATGCAAATGGCAATTTGAGCATGAACAACGATCGCCTCCCATTGTCGACTAGCAAACCATTAAAGAAGTATACAAACATCTATCATTGACACTATTTACATACTGATCTGGCCAATCATAGAAAAGAGAAATCCTTTTCCTTACTCTGTCTAAAAGAAATTATGCTGAACAGTTTCTTGTTATGTAGGATATGTTATGTATGTATAGTATATCTATATAGTATAGTACGATATAGTATGTATAGAATACTATGATATAGAATAGATTAAATTACGTACATATGTAGTATATCCGTATAGTTAATATCATTCTATATCTAATGAAGCATACAAAAAGCTAAAATAGGAAAAGGCATAAAGTAAAATACAAATATATATTTATATATACATATGTACATATGTATATATACATACCCATAAAAAATGTGAGTAATGTTACTATCTTGTTTATTCATCTTAACAGACAGCTGGACAGTTCTACAGTTAGAAATGCTAAATTGAAAGTTGATGCTGATTCAACACATACAAGCTGACATACATACTACATACAAATCTGAGCTTATCTAGACATGCACAAAAACACAAATGTTAAAAATAAATTATTTACTTAAGTTAACTTTCTAAAAGTTTCCTTGAAATAAGAGTATACTTTAGGGTACACACTATAAATATGAGTGTAAATATGATATATGTATGTATATGTAAGTCATTCAAACATCAATATGTACAATATGCATACATATGTATGTATGTATGTATGTTTGTATGTTAATTGTTACAGTGTTATAATATCCAACTACTACTTGGCAAAAGGCATAACACACATCATAAAACGAAGTGCTGCGAGAACAAGTCCGAACAAGACGAAGACCAAACCATTTCCACACGAAGTCTGTGTGATCTTGCTAGCTGCGCTGCGTTGCGCCGCTGGCCGTTGCTGGTTTTAGTTTTAGTGCACAAATAGTGCTTTGGTAGGTCGGACGTGTTGTCGTGTGTGCGCGTGCTGTAAGAGAAAAGCATTGTTACTTTTATACGTGAGAGCGAGAGAGAGAGAGAAAGAGAGAGATTGAGAGAGGCAAAAGCCCGATCTCTCCGCTCGCAAAGTCGGAAAAAAGTTTTACCAATCAAGTTTTTTATTTCGCAATAATGTATTACATATAACAAAACTTCAACCTAGTTAAAAGTTACTGTTGTTGTTGCTGTTATTGTTATTGTGTTGTTGTGAACTTTTCGTATGTGTGCGGAACATACATGCATGTGGACTGGCATCGGTATGTGCATGTGTTGTTGTTTGTAGCATTAGCAAAAGCTAATGAAACTGTGAACTGTACGTGCGTTGCTTAAAAACAAGATCCAACACTCAAAAGAGAAATTAAATCTACTCTACTACAACTACAACTACAACTACTACTACAACTATTATAATATTGAGTTTGAAAATCTCGTACAAATATGATAAACAAAAACAGAAACAGTTGCCCTATGTATATGAACGTGTGCAGATGTTGAAACTGAAAGTAATAATTAAATATACATATATATATAATTAATAAATACACAATTGTATATTTGTGTCTCGCTGTGTCTGTGTGTGTACTCTGTCTCTCGATACAAAAGGAATAGAACGCGTTATTCACACCAATACATACACATTCAGGAATATACACATATATATGTCTGTGTGTGCATGCACAATCTTTAACTAGACTGTGAAAGTGGAAAGCTCTACTCAGTGGCGCACTTGTATGTATGTATATATACATAAACATATATATGCAGAAATACTACTGTATTTACATATGTATGTCAGTGTATGTGTGCACATTCAGAAAGTCTACAGAAGATTTTCCAGCTATTTGTGAAAGGGAGTAATTGCTACAGACTTAATGAAAGAGGTGAGTTAACTAAAATAGTGTTTAAATACATGTGTAACATTTTGAAAGCTATCTATATCTATGTGTATACATTCACATTCACATTCACAATATTAAGCAATCGAGTATGACTTAAATTAATTAAAATATAAATTATGGAATATATATACATTTATATATGTATGTCAGTCAGCATACATAAAACCACTTACAAGGCCAAAATTCAAAATTGTTATAAAGAAAAGCAGACAAAGTTTCAATACAAAACTGCACACATACATACATACATACACTTGTATATAATCACATACATATGCATACTAAACATATTTATGTATGTTTGTATGTATGGAAATGTGCAGCAGAGCCCAGTTTTCTGTATACCGTCCGATCGTCACGATTAACAGCGACAGCACAAACAAATACAGCAATAAAAGATCGCAACGCAACGCGCGCACCCAAGCAAAAGAGACAAGAAAGGCTTAGTGACCTTCATAGCGTGCTTATATGAATGTATATACACACACACAGTCAGACATGTCTTCATACTGGCGCATGTATGTATGTGTGCGTGTAGAGCTGTATATACAAGCATATTTGCATTAGTATGTGTGTGTTCGAGTAAGCAACTTCTGTGTGTTGTGTGCACGTCGCTTACGCTCGTCTCTCTTTCTCTTTCATTTATTGTTGCGCAGAAATGTTAATAAGCTTCGTCAACATCGTTTGTATGTACAAATAAATATGTATGTATGTATGCGTAAATATATATGTATGTATGTATGTGTAGTAGTATGTAACAATATATAAATACATATACATATGTATATACACATAAATATATATATATACATACATAATTTATTATATTAATAATTTATTTATGTATAAATATATGTATATAATAAATATAGAAAGTTATGTAGAAGTAATTAAATGTTTTCTACTGAGTGAGATTGATGAGGAAAGAAGAGTTTGTTCATTGCTATAATTATGTAATTCAAATTTGGGTCATTTTTACGAATGTGGCATTTACAACATGCTCAACGACGACGACGACGACGACGCGACGAGCGCTTGTATGTGTGTGAGCGCGCGCGAGTCGGATATTTCGGCTGGTTTACCAAAAAGAGCTTTCGTGAAAGGGGAAAATGAGCAGAAACTTTGCATTTACGTTAGTATTGGTTCGCCCGTGACAAACTTCAGCACAAAAAAAAACAAGTTTGATCATGTTAAATCCGCTCACTTCATAAATATGATGTACTTGCATTCGTATACATACATATGTATATATGTTGCTATATGTATGTATTAAATATAATAAATATCCTTTCTTTTCTTATATGCAAGTGTATGTACATACATATACATTTACAGAATACATATATACTTTCGTTTATACATTCATTCATATGTATGTATGTATGTATGTATGTACAGACGAACAGCGGATTGCAAAACTGTATAATATTGAAACTACGACGACAAATTCGAAAAGCCAAGCGTAACTGAGTGATCGTGTTTTGTACACACAGGCCTGCATATTTTCATAAGTATTTGTTTAGCTTTCGTGTACACACATATATACATATATACAGCCACATGTATCTATTCAGACTCATTTAGAGTAATTCGAAAGCTTTTTACATGCCTTTATCTAATACAAACACAAATAGACATGAGTGAATCTACACAGACAGACAGTCGTACTCTCATTTACGCACACACACATACATGCATAGAGAGAACTGAACCATCGAGAGAAAAGCTTTTTGTGAAAGGTGATTTTGGTGTTGTTGTTTGTCATTTGTAAGCGCGTTTTTGCTGCTGCGCTGCTGCTGCTGCTGTTATTGTAGTTGTTGTGTTCAGTTTTCGCCTTTAGCTTTATGAATTTTTTCTTTATTAAAACGAGTGTACATGGAATGTACATATGTAAGTACATACGTATTAATGTTGATACTTAAGTAAAAACATAAACAGCAAATTTGGTATAGTAAAACTATTTTCATAGATGTATGTACATACATACATAAGTAGGAACTAACATAAAAAAAAATAATAAAAAAATAAAAAAAACAAATTGAAAATAGAATTTTAATATCACTTCAAAAATTAAAATAATGAAAGCAGAGCAAATTAATAAAAAAAAATTTTAATTTAGATTTTTGCATCATAAATATTTTTTAAATATATATTTTATTTTTCTAAGCGTTAAACATTTTAAAAAATATTTTTTTGTTAGTATGTAGTATAAAAAATGTACTATTATATTGATTTAAATATTCAAAGAAATTTAATAGAGTAAAAATTTTTGTATTTTAAATACTAATTTCTAATTTTTATTAGAACAAAAATTAAATTTAAAAAAAATGTATCAAAATATATTTAAAATAATTAATTCAGAGCTTATAAATATTAAATTTGAGCAAAGTTTCTTTTTATGAATTCGTAAGTCTTTTCCCCATTTCATTTCATTTCCTTTTTGGTTAAAACAAAAGAAAGAAATGCAACTTTCATTTTATAGTAAAGGCCCCTGGTGCTACCTTTTACCAGGTTTAAGCTCCAACTTAGCTAATACATATATTTTTATAAAATTGGGATATAAATATATGTATATATATTTAATAATAAAATAAAAATAATTTCAACTTCATTTCTAATACCTTTTTTTTTTAAATATATAATACTAAAATTAGAGTGCTTACTAAGGCAGCACAGGTAATTTTTTTTTTGTTGCGCTTCAAGCCATAAAAAAAATAAAATAAAAAAAATACATAATACGGCAAAGCGGACCATTCTCTTGCTGCTTGCTTGGGCAAAGCCAGTCAGTCAAGTTTTATTGAAAGTGAACGTTTCTTCTCCATTCGCGGCAAAAGCAAGACTATCTCTTTCTAAAGTTTTCAGAGATCTGTGAACTTTAGCTTCAATGTGTGGCCCTGTAGGCACACACAGACACACACACGCACGCACGCAGTTTAACAGCCGTGTGTATGTGTGTGCGCCTACGTATGTATGTATGTAAGCTTTAAAATGCAGAGACAGACAAGACAAGCCGTGCTCTTGCACAATACAACAATGACACATGGCCTTTTATTTGTACATTTAAATATACATACAGACACACGTACGGACACACACATACATACGTACACACTGTATAGATGACAAAGTAAGTTTGCTCATTTGGTTTTAACAATTTAGTTTGTTTTTTAAAAAATATTCGTTGCCCTTCTACGAAAAAAGAAAAAAAAACGTTTTAAAGCGAGACAATTTCCAATCTTAATTGTTAAGCTTTCGAAAGCTCTTTTCGTATGCATCTATGTATATAAGTTAAGCTTCAGGCGCAGTATTCCTTGTGTAGAAAAGTAGTTTAAAAAAATAACTATGATCCGGGTGTGAGTCATATATAAGTACTATATATAGATTCGATATTTTATGAATTGAAGAAAATATGTATTATATTATATTATATTAAAGAAATTATTATACTATACATACATAATATATTATTTAACTTTTGGCTTAACAGATGCTTTCTTTTTACTATGTGCCTGTGTGTGTGGGTGGAAGTGAGTTTTATGTATGTGGCATAAGAGACAGCTGAAAGTTACGTATATCTAATTGAGGTTGAAGATTTACTATGTGTATATACTTTAAAACATATATTTATTTGGCTATATAAATATATATATATGTATATATATAGACTTTTGGGTACGCTAACTCATATATATCTATCTATAAGTTTATAACAAAATTAGTCATTTGAGCATTATTCGCAGACTATAAAAGCTAAAGACATAAAACTTGGCATATATATTCTTGAAGCTATAAACAGGTTAAGCTTATACTTTTTAAGCATGTTATCTGGTATATATTTATAGGTATATTATGATGAATAGCTGGAAGTTACGCTCTTGAAAAGAGCCTTGAAAGAGCAGTGCGGGTATCTGCTAGTCGAGGCTGCCCTACTAATTAACACTACAAGTTTTCACAGGGAATTTATTTTTAATTGGGATAAATATATATATATATATAATATATTTTAATAATAATAAATTTTCCTTATTTTTTATATTACAGTTTCAAAGAATGTTGATGTTGCAATACAGCAAGCATGGTGAGTGCATCCTCAAAGAAATTGGCGCGGCTTTTAGGGGGGAGCATCCAGCCGACCTGACGATCGTCTGCGAGAACAAGGTGAAGCTGCATGCGCACAAATTAGTGCTCGCTGCTGCCAGTCCGCTCATAAGGTAAGTATTGTTAGCTAAGCAAAGGAGACATTCAATTTTAATTTGTCGATTTGCATTGACAGGAATTTGCTGGAGGATACTCACCTGAGCGATTGCACGACAACAGTGTATTTTCCTGATGTCAATGCCACGTACTTCAAGTTTCTGCTGGACTTTCTGTATTCGGGCCAGACGTGCATAACGTCGCGGGATGTGAACTATCTGCACGATCTGCTGCTGTTGCTGCAAATCAAGTCGGACAGCTGGAAGACGACAGATTCCGCCTATCTTAGTAGTAAGTGCGCTGGCAGCATACGGGAGCGGGAGCGGCCACGGAAACAGCAGCAGCAACAGCAGCACCATCCGCAGCCGCAGCAGCAGCAGCAGCAGCCGCCGCAGCAATATCCGTCCTCGCAGACATTTAAATATGAGGCTGAGAGCGTGGATGAGACTAGAAATACCGCCGATTTTTCCACATACTCAGCTGAGAACTGTGAGGCCGCCAATGAGTGTTCGCATAGCAAGCAGGATGACGAGGACGATGAGTGCGCCAACAAGGACAACAAGAGCGATAAAGACACTGATGAAATTGTAAACCTTTCCGACATTCCAGCGGGCGGACTTGCCAACAACAACAACAACAACAGCAGCAGCAGCAGCAGCACCCCCACCAACAGCAACACCAACAGCAGCAACAACAACAATAATAATAATAATAATAATTCAGCAATAAATCCTGTTAACCTATCACTGGATCTGCGGACGAAAGTGGACAAGGATTCGGCACGGCTCGATTGCAAGAATTTTCTGTTGAAGCAAAACAATATCGACTCGATCAGCGCGGCGCACGAGAGTACGAAGCGAAAAGGACTATTCTTTGACACGCACAAGGACGTTATGAAACCGCTGTCCGATGGCTCCGACATAAACAGCTCGCCCGAGAATTATGTTGTGACGCCGCATCGAAAGCGTCGGCCGGGCTTTCACAACACGCAGAGCGACAATCAGCCCTTCACCACGTATCAGCACAATCTATTGGAAGAACTGCGACTGGTCAAGTCGACAACGTCGCCGATATCGGGCCTGGCCGCCGAGAAGAGCATCCTGTCCCAGCTGGAGGATGGCACCCTTAACGCCGACGCAATGACGCCCGAGCGGAAGCTGTTCGAGTCGCAACGAAATCGAGTCCAGAGTCCGGAGTTGCAGATGCATCTGGGTCAACAGTTCGTCTACCAATGGCAGTCCAATCAGAACGCCGCGCTCTCAACGATGCCCAACTTGCAGTCGCGACTGTCGAGCTTGTCGCACATCAATCTGAACCTCGATCCGGAGAGCCGCAACAGCAGCACGTCCGTGTCGAGCATTGCGGCCAACAACACGCACACGACGTCGTCGGTGCGCGAATACCGCTGCGAATACTGTGGCAAACAGTTCGGCATGTCCTGGAACCTGAAGACACATCTCCGCGTCCACACCGGCGAGAAGCCGTTCGCCTGTCGCCTCTGCGTGGCCATGTTCAAGCAGAAGGCCCACCTGCTGAAGCACCTGTGCTCCGTGCACCGGAATGTCATCACCACGACCAACGGGACGGATACGGAGAATCGTTACAGCTGCTGCTTCTGCTCGATGTGCTTCGAGTCGGTGCAGGAGCTAGTGCGCCATCTGTCCGGGCACCACAACAACCTTCTGCTCACCAAGAATCTTCGGGAATAAATCTAGAAAAGATCTGTTCGATCGGCTATCCGACCATCGAATATGTAATTGCAAAGAGACCTGAATTTTTATATATATATATAAACCTACGGTAAACAGTACAACAAGAGCAAGCCAGCCAGCCAGCCAGCCAGCCAGCAAGCCAGCCAGCAGCCAGCAATGCTATTGTATAATAATATGTTAAATGTACATTTAAAGCATAAATTTATTATTTACACATTCAATTTACACTTTACTCAATCATTTCATTTCGGCGATCCACGCGAACCACGTCTAGACAGTCAACGGTGCGAGCAGCCGCCCAACCAATGCCACCCACTGGCTAATTATATGCATAACAGATGTATATATATAGAGTTTGTATCTGATATCTAAACGGGGTCCCTCTTTAAGCCGGCTGGTCCATTTAAGTGGAACATTTAGTTACTAAGCATATTTTTTATATACATATATATATGTATATATATATATATATATTCAAAAGGTATTGTAATTTGTATTGTATTTTCTACTTGATTCACATTTTACATTTTACATTTGATAAAAACAAAAACAGAAAAAAAAAACATATTTTTTATACACTCTCTTCTGCATACATTTTATATGTAGTTTTGAAAACTTTTTTAAATTCGTTAATAAGCAAGTGTAAGTTGTACAGAACAAATTTACAAGATTGTAATAAAAAAACAAAAGCATTTCTTTTTTAACTTCTCTTTATATTTCACTTTCACTCTCTCTCTGTTAAATCTTTGAATATAACTGCCCAATGTTAACAGCGAAAAATAACATTATTTATTCTGCTGCTGTTAAATAGAATGATAGAGATGAGCTCTGAAAGCTTTCAGAATTCATATTTGGCCAAGCCAATTTGAGTTGTTAATGGGAATGCATATTGCAAGTTTTTAGTTGGAATTATGCCTGTCATCGGCTATTGGAATACGAGTATAAATGCAAATTCCAATTGAAATATGATTGAGATTGATTTGAGACTATAAGACAACTCCTATAGGATACTACTCCTGTAGTTAACTAGAAGTCTAATTAAATGATTTAAATGCGTTATAATTAGATCTCATGCGCCTAGCGAATATAACTCTGGGTAAGTATAAGTAATTGTAATTGCGTATTGGACCAATTGGTCTAGTTGGGGATTATGTAAATAATTTAAAAAGCAATTGGGATTCAACGCCATCTTATTTTGTTATATTCTATGTAACTTTTTGGACGAGAATAAAAATTTGATTTGCGTATTTGTGTATATATACATATGTATATGTATATCTGGTTGCACATGTGTGTGTTGATATGCCTACGTATAAGTACATATATATATATATGTATATCTGCTCATCTGAATTGATGTTCAAATTGTTCTTCAGTTATAGTCATAGCAAACGAAGTTGATCTGCCGTTGTGGAGCACTTTTAAAAGTGTAGCATACTTTAGGGGGAGGGTCTTCCTCCTCGATTCTCAAAAATTAGAGTAAGGCCTGGTTGCCTTTGTTCTAATTGTTTTTGTTTTGTTTTTTTTTTGCTTTTTTGTTTTTTTTTTGTTTATTTTTTGTTTTTTTTTGTTTTGGTTTTTTTTTTGGGAGCGCCTTCCTCGATTCTCAAAAATTCAAGCATTGGCGTATGTACGCAATTGTTTTTAGTGCCCTTATAATGTATTTACGTAATGACTTATTTACGTATTGGCACATTTAAGTAATGGCAAATGTACCTAATAGCGTATATACGTAATGGCGTATATACGTAATGGCGTATATACGTAATGGAATATAGGCGTAATGGCGTATATACGTAATGGAATATAGGCGTAATGGCGTATATACGTAATGGCGTATAGGCGTAATGTCGTATAGGCGTAATGGCGTATATACGTAATGGAGTATATACGTAATGGCGTAAAGGCGTAATGGCGTATATACGTAATGGAGTATTTACGTACTAGCGTATTTGATTTATGGTATTTTGAAATGTTCAATGGTGCGTTTTTAAAATAGAGTGTAAATAAATGTTAAATAACATTAACATTTCCTTTAAACAAGTTTTACCATTTTAGTCTGTATATAAAACGAAAGAATAATCATCAAAATCATGCATACTAAAATTTAAGTTTTTAAATTGATTTTTAAAATTCAAAAGTTTATGGAACATGTTCAAATGTTATTAATTGTGAAATATAATTTAAATAAATTCAATTTTAGCATTTAATTGAATATTAATAGTAAATTAATAGTAATAATTTGGTTGAATTTATTTAATATTTTATTTTTAGCAACAACAATGCTTCAGCTTCAATTGAATTTCACAATTATTAACATTTTTTTATTTTTCATTTAAAACTAACAAAAAATCATGTTAGGCATCCAATTGCATTATTTGAAAGAAACTGTGATTCGCGCGCCAATCGGAGCTGCGCTGTCATCGCCGATTACCACCGACAGAGGCGCAAAAGGTTATAGATAATGTTTTGACTGTTAAACTGGAAAAGTATAACAAAACAAGGAACGAAAGCGTCAGACGGTAAACTGCGTGTTTTTTGAGCTGTGGACGGTGTCGGTTGCTCCCAGTCAACATTACAGTTATATTTAGTTAAAATTTACAACCGTGAAGTTCAGCTAAGAAAATATAGCTAAGCAAAAATGTTGATGTGCTATGCGAATTGCATTGAGATAACTGTGAAAACCATCCAAATGCGATGAGAGACGCAATATTTCAGTGAAAAAAAAAAAAAAAAAAAAACGCAATTCCATTATTCAATCAAATTAACTCTGCTGCATAAATATATATATATATATATAATTTTTTTTTATTATATATTTATATTTCACATTTATATATAAATTAATCCGTGTTAATTCATGTGCAAAGGCTGCTGCATTAGCAACAAATTCCATGTATATATACATAGTGGCAGCTGCTTCGTGTGTATATATACATATGTATGCCTGCACATAATTGACATAAATTTGTCCTTATATACATGTATATAGATGTTTTTGCAAGTTGTGATTGCTTAAGCGAAAGGATTAAAGGGAAAAGACTATAAAAAAAATACTAACTGAAAAACAGCAGCAGCTGCAGCAGCAGAAGAAGCAGAGTAAACGAATAGAGCAGAGCAGAGAGGAATATGGCACTGCCAAAAAAGATCAAATGTTTTAAGTATTTAGTTTACAGTTATGTGTTCCTCTTGGCGGTAAGTAAGCAACAATATTTGTTAAATGTATAGCAACATTGATACACACACATTGTAGTGTATGTATATATACATTTAGGGCACACACACACACACACACATAGAAGTTAACAGCGTTTGTTACTTCAACTACAGCTACAGCTACAGCTCCAGCTCCAGCTCCAGCATGTGTCTATGAATATGCTTGTATGTATGTATGTATGTATGTGTGCGTGTGTACATTTGTGATGCAATGAGTTTTTTGCTCCACGTTTGTCAACATTCTTTGCGTATGCATTTTTGATATATTGAATAAATGAAAGTATATAAAATGATGTGCATAAATGCAATTTGATGAATAAACATATATTTAATTTTATTTGCAAATTTGTAATATTATATATATGCATATGTGTATGTCTGTATGTATATACATTTGACGCACATGTTTCTTAATACGTTTGACGCATTTCGCTATGTGCTCATACATGTATATATACATATTTGCAGGCGTATATACATATGTTGCAGTTGTATGTATAGGCGTGAGCTGCTATATACTAGCACCAATGCTCATGTATATATACACATATGTATGTATTTATGTCTGTATGTGTGCGCTTCTATATACTGGCAATATATATATATATGTATATATGCAATTGCAGATGACCTTGAGCCAATTTACATTTGTCTGCAACATATATGTATATATACATGTGACTCTGTATGTATCTACCTTTTGGGCTTATGTACACATAGAGCTGCCCCAAGTATATGATAAAAGTCGTGACGCACAAAATTTGAGCAGAACATGAATACTTTTAAAATTCTATTTTATGTTTCATAAATGTAAATACTCGACATTTTTGGTACATTTATAATTAAAATTGGGCGTTTTGTTGACGAGGTCATTGCAGCAATTCCCATTTGACATTTCGCTCGATAATTTGAAATGCAAATGAGAGTTGGAATTTATAAAGGATGCTCGCGCCTAATGGCTGCCGGGGGAGTCCTTGATATTTTAGAAAAAAAAAATGAGAGAGCGTTCTTGTTCTTTGTATATATATAAATATAAATTTATTTAATATATATTTTTTTAAATTCTATTTGGATAATTCTTTTAGTTTATATACAAATTATTTATTTTATAATTTTGTTTTTTTAACGTATATATTATATGGTAATTTTTCTTACAAATATTAATATCAAAAATATAAAAATTAATATGAAAATATAATCAAAATATAATTAATGAAAAATAAAAATATAAAAATTTTAAATTAATTTTTTTTTTAAATTAATTTTATTTAAAAAATTATTTTTATTTTTAAAATTCATTCATATAATAATTCTCTCTCTCTGCCTTTCATGTGACAGCTAACCGGAGCAGCTCAAATATTTTTGGGCACATCTCTATTATGGGGGCACTCGGTCTACTACGGCATTGTACAGAACAAATTGTGGGCTCCAGCTGCAATACTCCTGTGCCTCGGGCCAGTCACCTTCATCCTGTGCTGGATGGGCTGCCAGGCGACCAATCAGAGGAAACGCTGTCTGCTAGGCATGGTAAATCGAGCTTATCTGCCTATATCTATATATATATATATATATATATATATATATATATATAAATATATATGTGTGATATCTGATGTATATATGTAAATTTGCTAATGGATTTTTGTAGTTTGCAGCTCTTTTAGTGGCTTGTATATGTGTTCAATTCATAATCTGCGGCTGGTCCTTGGCCATGCGTGAGAATCTTCCGACTTCTGTAGAGATATTCATAGATGATTCCTTTGTAGAGTTTTTAGACAAGTTTTCACGGACTAAGGTTGACAACTTACACTTGTGGAATCGCATGCAATCTCAGGTAAGTTTGAACTTAAATTATTAATAGGACATTTATAAAGATTAATATTTTTGGGGTGAGAGAAAATTCGTTTTGGCTGCGAGTTTTTCATAATGTGGAAATTTCTAGTAACACTGCAAAATTCCTTTCTAATTCGCTCTCTTCGCTTCAAACTAATGAATCTACGTCAATTACTATCGTTCACTATCGATGGCACTATCGTTAGCCATAGGCAACCATCGTTAATCATTGTTAACCAGCGATGATTACTCGTCTAGGATTCAAAATAAAAAAATTCTATTTATGTATCTCACAGCCATCCTTAACATATCATGTATTTGATAGACCTATAGTCCGTAGTCCTATATTATCCATCTTCATAGTTTGCTTTCTCTTTGCTTTCAGCTGCAATGTTGCGGTGTCGACGGACCGCTTGACTATCGACGCCTGTCCCTACCTTGGTCCTGCTGCTCCCGTCCTGAACACGCATACGAATCGGCATGTGATACCCACTACAAGCGCGGCTGCCTGGCCGTTGTCTCGGAGCAAATCAAGAGTCGTCTGCTGATCACCGCATTTGGAGCCGCCATTATAGCCATACTCCAGGTGCGATCAGAAAATAGTTAATCAATTTGTTTGATGTGATATATTATATATTTATTCGATTTTATATTTCTTTCGCACTGCCACAGAGTTTGGGCATCTTTTGCGCTGTGCATTTGACCATATTGTTTGGCAAGAACGACAACACCCATCCCATGAACATGAATCGGAAAAAGAAGCAGCAGCAGTTCTTACCTTTGACCATACAGGACAAGCGTCACGATCTACCATCGCCCATCAATTTGTCGCCCTCGGCCCCGGGGCAGCGGGTTTTAAAAACAGCTCTGCCTCCGGCCATGCACAAATGACAGACGATTAGCTTTTAATAACTACAATTTATGAAAACTCAAAAAAGTTATAAAAAAAATGTTGTAACCTGAGATGGAATGAATATAACTGTGACCCTCAATGTTACGTTATGGTAATTTTAAAAATTTTACCGTTCGACAAAAACTAAACAAAAGCAAAAACCAAAAAAAAAAAAAAAAAAAAAAAAAAACGAAAAGCGAAAAACCAAAAACCAAAAGAAACAACATTTAAACTTTGTTTATTTTTTCCAGTACTTTAATTAAATCGAAATAACTGGACTTTCCCGCCTTTGTGTTTTAACAAATCAAATCGAAATCGCATCAATGTCCTCGAGTTATGGTAGGAGGCACGTAGGATTCGTCGACTGCCTTGGGCTTCTTCTTCTTGCCGAACCAGCGCTTGGGATAGAATACTTTCTTCTTGTAGATCTGCATGTCGATGTCTTCTTTGTTCTCGAAGAACCAAAGATTTTGCCGCCTCCTTTCCATGGCAGTCAGCGTGCTCTCGATATTCTCAATGCGCCTATTCGTGTCAAGGACCTTCAGTTGCTCGTCGACGGCGCGCTGGAAGTTCGTTTGCCACGCCTGAAAACTCTTGTCGTATTCCGATATCAATTGGGGCTCAAAGTTCGTGGCATTCAGCTTAACACGTTTATCTAAAAGCTCATCAAATGAATCGGCCTTCGCACACTTCGCTAGCGCCGAATCCAGCAGATTTTTGAATTCCGGATTGCATTGTCCTTCCAAACTCTCAATTAGCTTCAGGCCCAGCTGCACAACGTCTTTATATAAACTTTGTGCATTCTGTGCTATCAGCTCTTCTGCCTCCGCATAGCTATCGGACATTACAAGGCCGAGCAGGGCGATGTTATTGCCCAAGTCTTTCTCCAGGCTCGGACTCGAGCTTAATTTGCTTAGACCCTCGCCGAGCCGTTTCTCTTCTGATTTCTTAATCGTCTCTGGCAAGTTGCGCAGAAATTTAACACGAACTTTTTGCTAGAAGCAGCATAAACTTAACTAGTTATTTGATTTATTTTAATATGGGTTACATGCATACCACTTCTGGCTTCTCCTCCTTTGCTGGCGCCGTGCTTGGTTTGTAAGTTTTTAGATAAGCAAAAAACGATTTAAGTGCGAGGGCAGAAATCAATTCATTATTGCATAAGTCGCGCTCCAAAAGTAAAGTTGATACTTCCGCAGCCTCCTTCACGCTGCCACTGTGGAGCAGCAGATCTATTAAGTGGCATCCAGTAAATTGATCAATGAATATGCCATATTGCAGTGGGTTTCGCAGGACATTGACTGCATCCTGTGGGCCAGACAAGTCCAGCAGCTGATTGATCAACACGTTAGGCAGAAGCGGCACAGTTGAAGAATGCTTTTGTTTTCTAAAAGGGAACATTTAGTTACATTTTTATTTTTCTCCATTAATCATAATACCTCAGCTTCGCAAGTTTGTCCACTAAATCCATTTGTCTGTGATCCTGGTTAACAAAAACATCCAAATCAAATCTTTGGCTTGACGCACTTTGGACACCTTGGTTGGCCAAGTTGTTAAATGCATTTGAGAAGTATGATAAACATCTTCTGTGCGCATTGACGCAATTTACAGTTGATTTAAGCATTGTTGCTTTATTACACACCAAATTCCTGAGCATTAGCTAAACACGTGAGAACGTTGCTGTGGCCAGATCTGTGCTTAGAATTTCATATAAATATAAGCATTAAATTTAGTTAAACATAAGTCACTGTTATTTATTAATTATAAAAAGAGAAACTGGTAAACAATAACTTTTTTATTGATAAATCACCTTTAGCAAACGAACCGGGTTCCCTATGTGCTACATAATATGTAGATTCAAGTTAGAGATGTAACAACATATCGCAATGTTGCATGCCGATGATTGTTATCGGTGTTTTCTATCAGTAGGGAATCGATGAGTTGAGAAATGGCACAACTTTTATCGTATTGGCGCCAATTCAAATTTAAAATTGACCAGCACTGCATGATTTTGACTAATACTTAATAAGTAATTGAAATCAATAATTATTATTTTACAAGGGCTGAATAAACTTGAAGTTAATTAAACTATAAAATAAAATAATAAATAATTGTATAAAAATCTGAAACAAATTTGGAAAATAAGGTGCTAGTTGGGGTTGCGTTGCTAACAATGTTTTGGTAGATTTGTTTATTGTTGTTAAGCAACTGGCAAGGGGTAAATACTTGAATATTTGAATATTTTAAATGAACAAATGTTGACCTTCTGGTGGTTAATTGATCGTGTTGTCGTTCGGTTCTCCAACAGGACAACGCTCCATGTTTGGTCAGTCTGTACCGAAATGTATTTAAATAGTTATACATGCCAAGGGGAAGTTGACTAGTATATGTTAGCTCTACTTGACCGTTTTTTAGCCAGAAGTATTTTCTATTTTTCCTTTAATGGGTTACGCTCAACAGATTTTCAAATAGCTTTACAGACAGGGCAACATTTTATGTCTTTTGTTTTGTTAGTAATAATAATTAGTAACTAGTAATTGCATTGTAGTTTTTTTTTTTTTTTTTAAGAATTTTTGGGATTTATGGAATATCATTTTGAGTCTGCTGCTAACTTGACATAACTCTTTAGTCGTTTACATCCTGTTTTGGCACTGTAAAGTCAATATGAATTAGAGTAAAATAATTGAGACAAATACAAATATATATAAATATCAATATGTTCACTTTAAATATATATAAACATATATATTCACTTGTAAACATAATAAAATAAATAAAAACAAATATAAGAAAATGTATGTCAAAGGCAGATTCAGTTTTGGCAGACGCTTTTGCATTTTCTTACTTTCATATGTGTCTGTCTATATCTTTGTTCGTATGTATATAATCTAATATATGTATGTATAAATTTTGAATGCAATTTAGATTGTGTTTTGTTTGAACAAGCTCGCATACATACCTACATAGTTCTAGTTGCATGTTAATACAAAAGGAGACGCCAAACAGCAAAACCGACTGTTAAATAGTAGTTAACTTAGGCCAAAAAGCAGCGGAGCAGAAAGGCTTTCCACCCCTCACTCACTCGCTCGCGCGCTCGCTCGCTCGCTCACACATGGCAGCTGCAGAAACACACACTCACACACATGCATTCGTAGCGGCGCAAGCATACAAGTGGCACGGGCGGCAGCACATTTGGGTACGCACACATGTTAATAATGAGCAGACGTACGCCCATACATGTGCACATGCTCACACACACACACATAGACACAGACACAGACACAGCACAGGCACACGCACACGTGCCCACATGCACAAGTGTGCTATAATATAACACACGATCAAAAAGAGGCAAAAGCCGGAACAGAGATAGAAACCATTCGCGTTGTTGGTCCGTTGGGTGGGTTGTTTTTCTTTTTGACTCTCTGGCAGTGAGCTGTTGACGGTTTCGCGCTGCACACACACACACATGCAAGTGGACATATGTGTGTATTTGTGTGTTGCCTATGCGTATGCCACGCTCGACAAACGTTCAGTTGTGATATATCAGACAATTGTATTTGACCATGCCCAGCGTACGGTTCAGCTGCAGTATTTAAAATAGTGAAATAAATAAATATATATATATAAGATATATATATATATATATATATAAATAAATACAAAATATATCAATACTCTTTCTGCTGTGTTACAACTCTAAGGAAAATGCAATTTTTGCTAGCTTTTGTTATTGTTACGTCGACGCTTTTGAAAGGTAACGGTTCATGTCAGGTGTGCTCCTCGCTCGGCGCCGTTCTCTGTTCGCGAAGCACTTGAAACTATTTATAAATTAAGAAATGAAATCATCTCGTCGTATACAACAAAATATTATTGCATATATATATTTGTCTATCGAATTCGCCTATATAATTTGCATATATATCTTTAATATGTGACTGTGTATGTGTGTGTGTATATAAGAATATATGAGATCGTTATAGTAACAGGATCTTGGTGCAGTTTAAAGCGTGTCTATAAGACGCGAGTGCACCGAATCGTGCAAATATCCAAACAAAACAAGCAAATTTTGAAAACTCAAAAACTTTGAAAAGATTTTCAAGTTTTTTTTGTGAGGTGATCTACACAACTTAAAGAAAATTAAAAAAAAAATAAAATTATTAATAATAATAATAAATAATAATAATAATAATAATAACAATAATAATAAATAATGATAATAAATAAATAATAATAATAAATAAATAATAATAATAAATAAATAATAATAATATTTTTAAAAAATTATTATACAAAAATTATAAATTATTAAAAAAATTATTATAATAATAATAATATAAAAGTGATCTGCATGCATCTAAAAAATTTAAAAAATTAAAATTTTTCCAATTGTAAAATAAAGTTTTATTATTTTATGGATTATAGTATAATAATTTGTATGGAGTATGTCCCGTGTGCTCTACGATATGGTTTTGGCTTATCCAAACGCTCAAATTTGTTTTGTTGTTTACATTTTGATTTAAAATTTTTAAATTTCTTTTACAATTTCTTTGAGATTTCTTACTTAATTTTCGAATAATTCACATCGTGGGTGGTATATATGCATATACCCCTTTATTGCTTATATTTCTCGATCCAATAAAAAATAAACACATGTTTCAAAGATGTTGGTGCTGTATAGACCAGGCGGAAAACTTTTGGGCGAAAGTTGCTAATTTAAACACTTTTTGTGCGCTCGAGCGACTTCAAATTCAGATACGTATATGGAGCTAGATGAAGAAAAACTTATTTGGAAAGTGGTTGTAAAACAGTTCGCTGGTTGCAAAGTTGAAAAGAAACCAATGTCAAAATAGGTTTGGGTCGAAAGTGGAAAATAGGGAAGAAAATTATAGAATATTGATTTTGCGAAAGTATAAAAGCTCAAATTGGAATAATAATAATAATAATAATAATATTTTAAAAAATTGCTAATAAGGTACTTGAACTCAAAAAAAAGAAGGAAATAAAATAAAATTTCTAGAAAAAATAATATTCCTGTTTCTAATAAACACAAAAATTTTTCAAATGAAAAAGATTTTTGAATTTTTCCGAGAGTGAGAGTTGTGTGACCTCAAAATGGCTTTTTAGCATTTTGACGTGAAAAGAAACAAATTTATATAATAATAATTTTGTCAATAACACTGGCCAACAAATTTATATTTTAATATATAAGCATATATATATATATATATATATATATATATATATATATATATATATATATATATATATATATATATATATATATATATATATATATAAATTGATAAATAAACGTAAAACCCCTCCACAAAAATCCATCTTAGGTTTTGATGTTACGAAAACCCAAATCTTCCAAGATTTCTCTTAGATCTTCCCTTCACAAAGCTCAAAGTGATAGAGCTGAACTCTGCGCTAATATTAACAAATTCTCGTTAGCTGAATTATGTTGGCCAGTGTAATTAGCAAACATAAAAGTTTCTCAAAAATCATGGTCAACTGTTTGGAATCTATGTATTAAATATATCAACGAGAATTATTTTTGGAGCTTTACGTAAGACAAACGCGCATAAATTTCGACAAGTTCAATTAAATTTTGCCAAAAAAATAAATATATATATATATATATATATATATATATATATATATATATATATTAAAATAATTTCAAATGTCACAGATGATGTCAATTTAACAAAAGTTAAGACTAATTTATGAGGAAAAACATATAAATCAAAGATAAAGGGAAATTTTTGAATGTTAAGGAAAGCATTTTTCTTCGATATTACCAAAAATTTGTCAGATATTGAAAAAGAATTTGATCTATCTAAATCATCAACCCAAAACCTTATCTAAATTTCATTAGAAATCTCTTAAACACTTTCCATTCATGATCATGATTTTCCTCTCTTTCCAGGTATATTATGTCTGCCTGTAAAAATCGATGAAGAAACAAAGTTTCTGGTTCTGGAGAACGATGATATGGAACCAACTATATTGGAATGTGATTATAATGTGAATGATACAGCTTCGTTTCTGACCGTCAAGTGGTTCAGGAACGATAAAACCATTTACCAGTGGATACGCGGCTCGCATCCTGCGCCAATTGTAAGTAATTCCTTGAGTCCCAATAATCAAAAATGTAATATTAATATTTATATTTTGTCTATAGCCTGAATTTAAGAATGATGTGGACAGCTCGTATGAGAGCTCAACCGATCCCAATAAGCAATATAGTGCGCTGGCTCTAATAAATCCCTCGATCAGCTCCACTGGCGACTATAAGTGCGTGGTGCAAACACGATCGGAGACGATTACCAACCACAAATCCGTGCAGGTCATAGATGTGCGAAACTATACACTGAACATGTATCGCTATAAGATCCAAAATGAAACCCAATTGGAGTGCACGGTGACCAATGTCTTTCCCAGACCCACAATAACTATTACGTAAGTCAGATGGGCATTATAACTATAAAATGTAATTCTAATCTATATAAATATGTATATAAATTTTCTTTAGTTCGGAAGACGATGACGTTATCAAGGTGGTTGCCAATGATCCGCAGCAGAGTGAGGATGGATATTACAATGCGACGATCTTTGCGGCCATATATGACGACGACGACGATCTGGACTCGCACAAGTGTGTGGTTACCTTCGATGGGTATTCCCAGAATCTGACTACGATCATAACATCTGGATCGTGCATAGCCGGCACAGACTTTCGGATATTAACGCTAAGTTTTCTAGTGTATTTCCTATTCGATTACCTGAAGATTTTAGTTTAAAATAAAATTTTGTTGTTTTTACTGTTGCAAGAGATATTGTTGTTAGTTATCTGAAGAGTTCGGATATAGAAAATAAAAATATAGATTATATATATATATATATGGAAATGCAGTGACTGTAGAACTGGAAGTGGAATCAATTTCCTATATTTTGAAGATCCTATTTCGAAGACTATCACAATTTACCTTATACCCCACATAGACATGGCTCAATCTATGTAATTCTCGTCTTATTAAGCATCCAAATTTAAATTTGATATATTCACGCAAATTATTGTTAGATTTTGTATAAAGTTTATGTTCTATATTTGATCATAAAAACATTTTTTTTGGCATAAATTTTGCGTTTCGGGAATAGATAGATCATAACATTGGGCCCCAGATACCGTATCGTGTCGTCCTTCTATTTTGCTGCATTTATCTTTCATAATATAAACAGCGTGTCTTTCCTGTTTTCGAAACTTGGCTCTACGATTCTGGAACCAAACCTGAAAGGAAATTTCAGATAAATCGAAATTAGCTTACAATTAGAAAATACGTAATATTTCGTATACAAAACTTAAATTTATTTGGAATTAAGGATATATCTTTGCGCCTATTCCATATTTCATATTTATTAAGAATGCATTAACAACAGATATCCAATTCAGATATCTCTCGTTTCCTTGAACAGGTTAACCCCCGAAAATTTGTATTCCGATCTCAATTTTAAATACCGCAAATTATATATATATTAAATAATTATAAATATCAATTTTAATATTTTTAATTTTTTTTTTTATTGTCATTTACCTGTACTCGTGCCTCCGTTAAATGTAGTTTTGATGCGATTTCTTCTCTTGTATATATATCTGGGTAGTGAGTCTCCAAAAATATCTTTTCAAGTTCATTCAGCTGATTTGATGTAAACGTTGTGCGTATCCGCCTCTGTTTCGATTTGTCATTTAAACTCGAACATTCGTCTGTATATTTGAGTTGATAGCCTGAGGATGAAATCAATGATGGAAATTGAGATTTTTTCTATAAATGGAGATCTGAAAATCTGAAGGGAGAAGCTTAGGGTAAAGCTTTATCTATATAGTTTGTCGAGCTGTTTATTTCTACACTCAATGAGCTTAACTTCTTGACACAGTAGAACATGTTCAATAGACTCCAACCCAGCCTTCTCGCAGGCTGTTTCAAGGATCATCCCTCACTTGAAACGTATAATAGAATTGTCTAAATAAACTGTTAACAGGCGTGCTAAGTGGCGTTCAGTAAAATTACCTCACGGGGGCTAAAAAATCAATTTGCTATAGATAATAAAGTAAAGTAAAGTCAAGTGCTGTCTGGCACGATATAATATCGTTAATCTAGCATACAACTGACTTTCGCACCAGCTATTAAGCCGAACCCAGGCAACTGGATGAAGTACGGGTGCGATATACCAACCACCAAAATTCAGAGATATGAATAGAGAAGCACACTCAACAGTTGCAAGTGTGGCAAAAGGAACATTAATAGAGAGAGTAGTAAGGTCTTCTGGAAGCTAGCGTCGGCTTAGGCAGTTTGCATTATAAACTTTCGATTTTGAATGGAATATGTATATATAATCTATTTCTTCGGAGTTGCAAACTTAAAAGAAGCAAATTAGCAGCAGAAGCAGAAAAAGTCGTCTAGAGCAAAGTAAACTTTGAGCTAAAGTCAGGGTATTTAGTAGTCAGGCATTGACGCGCACAGCAATGGTATATGTTTCAGGCGGCATCCTGAAGATTTTATACGTATAATACATTGAATAAACAAAAAAAAAAAAAACAAAATACCGCATTGAGTCTGTATGTTGTTAGGTAAACTATATAAATAGTATTTAACAGTAGACTGAATAGAGTTTTAGAATTGAGAATTTATGAGATTTACGTTGGCTTTTTTATACATATTTTTTTTGAGGATCCAAATTCCTAAGCCTCGCTTTTATCCGTTCAAATTTAGTCAAAAAATCCCAATACTTACCGGAATTATAGGACGTAATATTATGTGTTCCGGGATAAAACTCAGCCACATTCGTTATTTTCGAAAAAAATATATTTGTATCTTGATTCAGAGAGTTTCGGATGACGTTTTCGTTGGCCCTTAGCTTATAACTGGAGTCAATTATCAGATTATAGTGACTCATATGATTAGCCACCGAGATTCCGGCACTAGTATTCGAGTTGTGCAATTGGGTATTCGAATTATATATACAATCTTTATCATAGCTTGTTTTGTTCAAAAATGAAAATTCCATTGCATTGAATCGGTGGTTTTCAGAAGCCAGAAAACGCGACACGTAATTATATATATGTAGATTTAATTGCTCGCCAACAATCACATTGTTATAAAATAAATCGTTTCGAAACCGCACAGGAACTACAAAATTTTAACTGTGCTTAAATAAAAAATTACTGTTACGATTGTCTTATCCATCCATCCTTTGGACGAAAAAGGATGCATTGGATTCATAAAACGAAAGAGAGAGAAGATGCCATCCTCCGCCTTTGGAGGCGGAGCTTCAAATCTGACAATGCTTTTTTGGGGGTGGGAATATTCCCAATTACACCATACACTGAACGAAAAGCATGTATGCATATTGATATGCATATGAAGAGTATATAATATATATGTACATATATATATATTACAAATGCAAAATGGTAACTTTAAATAAATTTTTTTACAATATAATGAATTAATATAATGAGTTTATAATTATTTTATTTGTATGGTATTTAATAAAAATAGTTTGTAATATTCAAATTAATAATTATTCATTATACCCAAAATACAAAAAAAAAAAAAAAAAAAAATATATATATATATATATAATTTCTTTTTTATTTATTTATTTCTTAATTAATTAATTTCATATTGCGGATATTAAATGTAGAGAGTAAAGCTACGCTACTCGCTCAGAACAGCAGTACATATTTGGTCCTACAACTGTCTTTGAGGAAAAAAGCTTTAATAAGGTTCAACTTCCGTGACGTCGAAATGGTATAGCATTATTAGTCGCAACAAATATTGAAATATAGAAATAATAAACGTTGTTTTCTGTTATACCAATCTATTCTACTGTTGTAACATAATAATACATTATAAATAAATCACTTCGAGTGTGGATTATTGTTCCGATTAATGAAACGATAGTCATTTCGATTGTTTTCTTCTCAGGTGTTCTCTGGCCATGTCTTCTACTTATATATTACATATATATATATCATGTTTATTGACTGACTATTGCACCTAACTTTTTTTTTTTTTTTTTTTTGTAATTATTTATTTTTATTGAACGTGCAATTTACAGCAGATTGTCTTTATAATTATTGGTTGATGTGTCACGTTTCGTTGTTCCAATGATCCTATTATGCGACGCTACCTTGCTGACTGTGGTCTAATTAATCGAGTTTGTATCGAATATGTAGTGTTTTAATGTCAGTCTCTAATGTGTATGATTGTTGAACAGTACAATAATAAACAACAATCTTTTTTAAACAATGGAAAAACCACGAGTCAATAAACGACGGGATAAAAAGGACAAGTCCAGCCATTCAATCAAAGTAAATACTAGTGATTAACTTGTATGAATATTAGTAAATCTTTTATTTCTACTAACCTAGATTGTGGTGCGGCATTTGCCACCGACAATGACCGAGAAGGAATTTCTGGAGCAAGTGGATCCTTTGCCGGAAAACGAATATTACTATTATTGCCCTGCGGACTGGTCGCTCGGACAAGAAGCAACATGTCGCGCGTACATTGATATGTCGCCCAAAGATATTGCCGAAGTTATACAATTTCGCGATCGCTTCGATGGATATGTTTTCGTCGACTCTAAGGGCGCTGAATACGTTGCAATTGTGGAATACGCGCCGTTTCAGTGGTTCTTAAAGAACAAGGCGCGAAGCCACGACAACAAGGTGAACACCATTGAGAATGAGTCGCACTTTCAAGAATTCCTGCAGAAGTTGGCCGAGGAGCGCGAGGAGGCGAATCGTTCGGGCGACGTGAAAATTGATTTCAATTTCGAGAGCAGAAGCGATGAGAAGGTGAAATCAACGCCCTTGCTTCAGTATTTGGCAAACAAAAAGGAAAAGCGCCGCGAAGAGCTGCGAAAGCGAAACGAAGAAAAGCGCAAGCAGCGCGAAGAGCAAAAGCTTTTGAGAGCTGCAGAACAGCCGGAAAGTGGAAAAGCTAAGGAAACTGTAAATGAAAATAATAACAAATCCGGTAATAATACTAATAATAACAACGGGAAGAAGGGATTCAACAAGGAAGGTCAACCGGGCTCAGACGAAACTGTGAAAAATGCCCGCTCGAAGCGACGCACGGAACGCGATCAGCGTCGCCGGGAGGAGCACGAACAGCGCAAATTGGTGCGAGATCGCGAAAATAAGAAGAAAAATGATAAAGAACCAAATCAAAAGCAAACAACCAAGAACTCCAATATGCCAAATCCGAAAAAGAAAGAAATTATTATATTAAAGAAAAAACCAGCAACAGAAGCGAATTTAGACGCCGAGGCGAGCAGCGAACCAGCAGCAAAAGCTGAAGTCAGCGATGAACGCGCTGAGAGCAGTGCAAATACAAAGGAAGCTGATAAAGCGGAACAGACCAGCGCCTCAACTAACCAGAAAAGTAATAAGCCAGCAGAAGCACATAAGGAACGACAGAATTGGCGTGCAGCGGATGAGCGGCGCATAAGGAATAAGGTTGGTCTTAGCCCAAATAAATAAATGAATTTATATTATAATTTATAATGTGTGACCTTTACAGGATCGTCCATCAATTGCCATATATCAGCCGAAGGTGCGTGTCGGTGCGGGCTCTGAGGACAACTCGCCTAGCTGTAAAGAATCGCCCATTCTTCCAGGGGAAAGTGATATTGCGTTGCCAGAGGAGACGCCTAAGAATAAAAGATTTGGCAAGCGCAACAAGCAAAAGCAGCAGGACAACAACAAAGACAAGGACGCCTTTGAGGAAGCTTGGCGTGAATCCAAATCCTCCGAGAGCAGCACGAGTGCACATTCGACCCTAAAATGATAACAAATGCAATTTGTTGTTATTTCTAGTTTTGCAAATACTTTTACGCATTTATTAATAAAAATCACTATCAACGTCCATTTGATTGGACTTTTGATTGTTTTTAACCTGATCCTGTGAGTTATACATGTCGGACACTTGAGTCGCATCCGTGGCATTTTCCGGGCTCTTGTCATCCCTGATGCGTATGAAGCGCGGGAAACGCAAGGAAATGCCGCGCTCGGGATCAACAGCTCCTATGGCGGCTCTATGGATCGGACTCAGGGATAAATCAGCGCACTTGACTTCCCAAACTTGAACAGGCTCAAACCAAGCATCCGGCTCCAAACTCGGATCGTATCTGAAATATGATTTAGCGCTGCTAATCACATGCGCGCTAAGGAACTCCGAATGTTGTCGCAAATCCTCATCCGTGAAGCCTGCAAGGTATAAAGCAATTTAATATGAATGAAGACAATAAATATAGACTGCTCAGGATACCTGTTCCAATCTTGCAAATGCTTTGATACTCTTCATTCTCCGTATCATAGCAAGCGAGCAAAAAGCCGCCATAGATGCCTGTGCGCCGTCCCTTGCCCTTATAGCCACCGATGACAACAAGGTCCAGTGAATCGCCAACATTCGACAGATAATCCTTCTTCAATTTGAGCCAGTTTCTTGAACGTTTCGCTATTTCATAGGTTGCCTCTTCATCCAGTGTCTTGACCATGAGCCCCTCGCAGTTGCCCTTAATGGACTCCTCTAGGAATTGCTGCACTTCATCCATGTCGTTGGTGTCCAGAGCTGTGGCGAACTTCCATTCGCCCTCGACTTCTTGAAAGTGTTCCATCAGAATCTGCCGACGCTCGGACAGTGGTTTCGTCACCAGCGAAACTCCATTGAAGTACAGCAGATCGAATATGTAAACGCACACCTGGACTTTAATGTCGGCGATATCCACGTTCTTCCGCTTGCGTGTGGTAAGAATTTGAAATGGCAGAATTTGCTTGCGTTCGATATCCCAGGCGACGATCTCACTGTCAATGATATACGTCTCAACACAGCCCTTAACCATCGACTGGCTTCTAGCAATCAGATCCGGATACTTTGGCGTATTGTTCTCCGAATTACGCGAGAAAATACTAATTTCCCCGTCTTTATTCAAATGGATCTGCGCTCGTTCCCCATCGTATTTCCACTCACACGTTATTTGCATGCCGCTAAAGCGTTCCAGCACCTCCGAGACGCCTTTGGTGGGCTGCGCCAGCATAGGTCTCAGCGGCATCCCGGGATGCATCGGGCAGCGATCCTGCAGCTCCTTAATATCATACTTTAACAGAGCTGGTATGACAATGTCATAGTTCGGACACTGGCTGCAAGTATATTTAAAAGTTTATTTAACTTATATAATCTATAAAGGTTCGCATCCTTAGCTCTCACCTATATGTTGTCTTGAGTATCAATGTTGCATCCGCAATTTCATCCTTGTAAATATCACAAACTTTGTGGCTTTTGCAGTCCTTGATGTGATTCCGTTTGACCAAAGCTGTGGCCAGAGCTGTGAGCAAACTCTGCTCGGCAATGCCAATCCGCAACTTGCCAATCAGCGAGCGGATGAAGAAGCGCGCCTCAGCATGCCGGCAGGCAACGAACACGTCGTAGACGAGCGTAATTTTCGCCTGTCCTGAGATGTTGGCAATCTCCTTCAGCTTGGCGAATACGCCGCGCACATTCAAAGGCTTCGGGCGGAACATCATGCGCTGCGAGACGCGCGATTGCTCCGCCACAATGCCCAGATCCCCAGTTAGATGGGTTTGCGATTTAATGTGCGCCAAGTTCCGTCCGGTTGCTTTGCAAATGGCTTTCATGAGCGTCGTTTCGGCGACGCCTAGCTCGAGGCCTTCATACGCGGGTGCCAGCTGATTGATGCTCAGGTAAACGCAGGGCAGCAAGTCCTCCGGACTGACCAGCATTACGGAGCAAAAGAAATTACTCAAAATATCAATCATTTTCAGGCGGCCTTTTGTCTCCTCAATAACCTGAAACGTGCGAGCCAAAGCCAAGTAGGGCGTGCTAGAAAAATATATTTTCAAAAATATTTTTTATCTAATTTTCTTGCACTTTTTTCATGCCAAACTCCAACTCAACTTACGTGCGCTGCGCTTTCCAATAGGCGTCATTGATGGGATGATAGGATTCCCTCGACGGATCGTAGGTTTCACTGGCTTCGCCTTCAGGCAACTCTGGATTTAGTCCCATTTGCTTTACCTTAACAGGGGATGGCGCCATGAGCTCCTTTTTCTCTTCAGAGCCAGTTGCCGGTTGCGTATTTTCATTTTCTTCAAGCTTTATTTCTTTTTCTGGAGTGGTTACTTTTGGCTTTTCCTCAGTGATTGCACTTTTAGTTTTCTTTATACTGCAAAATTGTTGTACATTTTATGTTTACCTCTTTCTTTTCCATTAAATTGCGTTCTTACCGTTTATCGTCCGCGATTTTGGCGCTTTGAGTTTCATCCTTCGGTTTAAAAAAAGATCTAAATTATACAAAAAGACAACAAACTTTAATAAAATAGCAATTATAATTTGTTTGTTTATATTTACGTTATTGACTTCTGCATGATAACAACAATTATTATTTACAATATATATATGTGTGTAAATATCTACAATATGTACATTCGCGCCTTTTTCTATCCGTATATCGATTACACATATCGGATAAACTTGTATGGCAATTCCCTTTATCATTCAATAGCAGATTGTTATGACACTTTGATTAATCCGTATTTAAAACAATATTATTAAATTCCTGGCATGGCTTTCTTTTTATTTACGTATGGTTTACGAATAATTTTTTTTTTTAATTTTTGTTGTTAATATATACAATAGCAGCTTGTAGCGTGAAAATAAACTGATTGAAAAAAATAGATCGATAAAAGATTTTTGGTCATATTTTTAGCAACAAAGCGGTCAGATTGCAGAAATATGTTTCATAAATTTCTTTATATTTTAATATTTTATTTGATTTATTTTTATCGTTTATTCCCCTATTAATTTTTTTACTACGTGGCCATATTTATATTAAGAAATAGCAATAGCAGCCCATTGTACTTGATTAATTAAAAGTAATCGACTATTGTCCATCTCTAACGTTTAAAAGAGGCTAGTTGAATCTTTGAATACAATAATAGTTTTAAATAATAAAAGCATGGCGGACGAAAGCATTACTCGCATGAATTTGTCGGCTATTAAGAAAATTGATCCATATGCAAAAGAAATCGTCGATTCGTCATCACACGTTGCGTTTTACACCTTCAATTCGGATCAAAATGAGTGGGAGAAAACGGATGTAGAAGGCGCTTTTTTTATATATCATCGCAACGCGGAGCCTTTTCACAGCATATTCATTAACAATCGGCTAAACACAACGTCTTTCGTGGAACCAATAACGGGCAGCTTAGAGCTGCAGTCGCAGCCACCGTTTCTGCTCTACCGCAACGAACGGTCGCGCATCCGTGGCTTCTGGTTCTACAACAGCGACGAGTGCGATCGCATCAGTAGCCTGGTAAATGGTTTGCTGCTGAATAAGGCAAGCAACGGACAGCAGCAACAATCCGGATCATTATTGACGTATTCTAAGACGAGCAACTCGACCATATTCAACATGCTGAGCCAGGCCCAAAAGGAATATAATGCACAGTTAAATTGCCAGGCGCAGCCTGGCCCCACAGTTAATCAGCCCGAGAACGTGACGTCGCATAATGTCATGAAGTTCTTCGAGTCTGCGAAACAAGCTACAGTGGACTCGCACTTGAATCGGCCACAGCCTCTATCGGTAGATCAGCTGGAAAAACAGCAGCGTTCCGTCACGCCCATCGAGGCCACCACAAGAGATGGTGAATTTGTCGGGTCGTCGCAGTGTCCGCTCTCACCATTTCTCACGGCACCGACATCGTCGACCGCTCGGAGTACGGCAGGCAAACCGAACTCATTCCTAAGTGAACTTAAATTTGAGAAAAGCATCGAGGAATCATCCCCATCAGGATCGGCATTAATTGCCACTGATGAGGCAGAGCAGTGCCTGAGAAGGCTGCTCGTCGGTGATAAACCGGATGCCAAGCCGGCGCTTATGCCGCCGACCATGTTCGATGTGCCCAGCGTCAAATCGGAGCCAGAGCACCCATATTTTCCACTTAACTCTGCGCAGTTTGTGCAGGCCTTCACTTACCTTATCCAGAATGACAAGGAATTTGTTAATAAGTTGCATAAAGCCTACATCAATGGCTGTTCGAATCCATTGATCGACTCCAATACTACATATCAATAAAGATTGTAATAATTTGGCGATAAAGTTCAAAACAAACTTAAAGTGACTTTCAATTTCGTACGGCATTCACTGTCTCCGGATATATCGAATGCATCAATCGATTCCTATTCAAAAATTACTTGCCAAGTAATTAGTAATTTAATATTCGTTAGTAATCGAAGCCGGTAAGGACTGAATGCCCAATAATTATACAAACACATAATTTAACTTAACAGCTTTTTGCCGAACTTATCAGAGAAGCGGAATTTATTATAGTTTGGAAAGTGTATTCTATAGTAGAAAAATAAAATACTTTAATTTGTAGGCTTTTTGGAAAGTACAACAATAAGATCAATCAACCAATAAAATGATTGTCGAAGATCACCTTCGCATAAATATGGAGCTTTCGTCCACGACTCGACCCGAAAGCCACAATTTTCTAACAGCTCCAAGAACATGGCTGCTTCCTCCTCAAAGGTTGCCTCGCGGCCATTGCGCTTATTGGTATTATCCAGCAGTGGCCTTAGTGGTAAATGCGATGTATTCGTTTCAACGTAATGCATATATGGAAGAACTAATGCAATCACAGCTCGTCCTGTCGGAGCCAATGCCGCATGTATATCCTCCAGTAGCTTAAAAGGATCGAAGCAGCGGTCTAGCACATTTAGACATGAAATTAACGCTACATTCTGTAGTTCACGTATTTCGGTAACTACATTAAACTTTAGCTTCTTTAGCCTCTCTCGCATTGTCCAACTGGCCTCTGTGGCGAACACTTGTAGAACAGCATTCCCGCTGAGTTCGTTAACACTATTTGCCACACGCAACGAGACTTCGCCGTCACCGGCCCCTATATCCAAGAGAGTTATCTAAAATACAGATGGGGGATGTCATATCGGTTCATAGGAAAGAACTGCACGATTTACCGGTTCAGCTAAATATCTCGTTCGAAATCCACCTGCTTCCAGCAGTCTGCAGAATTGCTCCTCTGACAGAATGAACATGGAGCCACGCTTTAGAAGCCCATTGATATCAGTCTGTGTCATAAAGAACTGCAGCACAGATCTGGCCAATGCATGCCACAAATGCAACCAAATATTGGAGGACGACATCTTTGTCCGCTCCAGCCATCGTACTGTTGTTGGGTCGGGCTGCTTAAGATCCACAAATTTAGACTGGAATTTTTCAGGTAATTCACAATTCAAGGAATACCACTGAAAAAGGTATATAGGTATATAAATATATGTCAATATTTGGATAAACAATAACTTACCTGTTGTGTGTCTATGTTCTCTAAAAAATTGTCATTATGAAATTTTGCGTAAATAACACGTGCCAACGTGCCTCTTGGGCGATAAAGGGCCATCGTAAACTATTTAAACTTTTGCATACATACATTTTATGTTATGAACAAAGATCATATTATTTATTACACGTCCGCTCAGGAACAAGACATGTTTAACTGAGTAAGCAATTTTTGATATAACTGTTATCTAGAACATATGTGTACATACAAACACACACACACAAATTCTATGACGACGCTATTTATACGTTTGAAAAATAAATTAGTTCAGTGTTCCATTCAACTTGAAATATTTTGGTTATCACAAGTAACAAGTTGTAAAGGACAGTTTTTTTTTTTTTAACTATTAATGTGTACATTAAAGTCTACATAATTTAAAATTAATAAAAAAAATATTTTTAAAGACATCAAGTTGGTCTATGGCTATGTAAAAATACCGTGAAGGGCAATTTCTGTTGACCGCAAAATATGCATTAAACAAATTAAGATATGCAGATATACAGTAAAAGATGTGTAAATATTGACTTTGTTTTTAAATATACATAAATGTTATGATCTTTCAGTTTTTTTTTTTAATTTATTAAACACGCATCTGTTGTGTTATCGAAAAAGAATTCTATTAGTTACTTGGAGTTCATAACTTATTACATATATCGATAATTTTTGTTTATGTTGTTCACCTCTAGTTTGTATATGTATAATTTAAACTTATGTTAATCAATATAAAATGAGCGTAAATATGTTAGGAAACATGGATGAAAAGAATGTTGTTCCAAGCGTCGATGAGCTTCCATACTTTCCCGAAAAGTTTCCCGGGAAAATATGTTGTCTGTGCAATCTTGGGGAGCGAAGCGGCCTTGGTCAAGGTACCATGTTTCAACTGAAAGTTCCTGAGGATCTCAAGGAGAGGAAACCTAACGAAACAGAAAAGGATCAGAGCATCATTCGCACAATGAAGTCCACGCTAAAAAGCAAAAATGTGGGCAATGGCGAGAACACCTATGAATTGGACAAAATCGGGTACGCGGACATGATAAATGCTGCGGAGTTCTTTGATGACGAGTTTGTTTACGTGCATCGAATGTGCATAATGTGGACGATGCGTAAGAAAGTGCAAATCAAGGATCCAGAAGTAATTCAATTCTTAAGCCATTTAAATGAGTATTTGGAGCAGAAATGTAGTTTTTGTGGCCAATACGGAGCGTCGATTACCTGCAAAATGAATTGCCGCCAAGTGCATCATTGGCCGTGCGCCACTGCCGCCGGCTGTTTTCTCATCTTGGAGAGCTTCACTGTATTCTGCACAGAGCACTTGAGCCAGGTGCCATTAATTTGTAAGGAATTGTGAGATCATACAAGAATTTCAAATATTTGAATATATTTTTGTATTGTTTTTTAGGTACCGATAATAATGTTGGCTGTTTAACGTGTTCGTCTTTGGGCGATTTGTCAAAGTTAATTATGTGTTGCTCTTGTGGAGATCATTTTCATTCCACTTGCATTGGCCTAGCTAATTTACCTGGTAATTCATTTTATGTCCACATCTGTACAGATTAGCTTAAAAATTGTTTAAATCAATATTAGATACGAGATCTGGCTGGAGCTGTGCCCGCTGTACAAAATGTCAAATTTGTCGGCAACAAGAAGCGAATGATATTAAATTCATCAAGTGCGAACAATGCCAAAAGATCTATCATGCCACTTGCCTGCGGCCTGTCATATCTTCGATACCCAAATATGGCTGGAAATGTAATGTAAGTTGAAAGATTATTTATTAGTTTGTGTATATTATTATTTAATTTCCCTTTCTATATATTGCAGCGCTGTCGCGTTTGTACGGACTGCGGCTCTCGCACACCTGGTGGCGGCAGCTCATCTCGCTGGCATAGCCACTACACAATTTGTGATTCGTGCTATCAGCAGAGGAACAAAGGATTTTCGTGTCCCATTTGCCAAAAGGCATATAGAGCTGCAGCTTATAAGGAAATGGTTAAATGCAGCTGTTGCCACAAGTAAGTTCATCACGAAAATCTCATCAAATTTAAACATATTTTACCAAACTTCTTTGCAGATTTGTTCATAGCACATGTGATGAAGAAGCTGACTTGACTGCGTATCACAAAACAAAAGAATATAATCCGGACTACGATTACGTTTGTCCTATCTGTAAAAGTAATTCAGCTGGGGGCAACAAGATTGTTGACCCGCTTGAACGATCCCTGGCTGATATGCAGGCGTCTGAGCAGTTTAATATAAAACATGTGGAAATCGAACCATTAAATGGAAAGCCTTGCATTGAAGTCAACAGTGAGGATCCCCTAAAATTGCCGAACACTAAGAAAAAGGTTTGCTTAACAAATATTCGTGGCAAAGGCGGCAAATTTGTTCTACATCGTATGGGCACGATGTCGCAATTGGGGAAGAAGCGCAGCAATCGGGGAAAAGGACGCCAGATTGGTCTTCAAAGCGGTTCAAATGATCGTTGCATTGGCCGTAACATGGATACAGATCATTCCAGCGATAAGCAGTTATTGTTGTGCTCGGCACGCGATAAGTTTGTGCTCTCGCAGGACATTTGTGTCATGTGCGGCAGCTTGGGAATTGAAACTGATTCGGTGTTGATCACTTGCGCACAATGCGGGCAATGCTATCATCCGTACTGTGCCAGTGTCAAGCACTCAAGAGGCATTCTGCAAAAGGGCTGGCGCTGCTTGGATTGCACTGTCTGCGAAGGCTGCGGCAAAAAGAACGACGAGGCCCGCTTGCTACTTTGCGATGAATGTGATATCTCGTACCATATATACTGTGTGAATCCGCCTTTGGAGACGGTGCCACATGGCAATTGGAAATGTTCGTTTTGCACCATCTGCCAGAAATGTGGTCGAAATCCGACAGAAAAGATCAACTACAATGAACCGAGTGTGCCTGAATGCCTGCCGTGCGCTAGCCAAAGCAACTGTTTTGTATGCAAGAAAAGCTACAGCGATGGCGAGATGATTATCCAGTGTGAGCATTGCGAGCAATGGTCACATTTCTTGTGCGACTCCATTAACTCGCACCTCACAATGGAATACTATGATAACAATACGTACAAGTGCATGAAATGCCGCGCCGGCACGAAAGCCCTTTTGCCACCAAATGCAAATACAAATTTGCATGACGAGACTTCGGCGGCATCAAAGCTTCTGCCGGATGTGGGCCAAGAGGGAAAGATGATGGGCCTTGCGGACCGTAATATTCGACTGGCGAATGAATTGTTAGAGAGCACGGAAGCAATTCACTGGATAGATGGCGTATGCTTAAGCGAGAATGGATTGAACATGATCAAATCACTTTCAACCGAAATTAAGAGGAAGCGCAAAATGCGTCAGCCCATGGGCAATTCGAAGGATCCGCAAAACGAAAGCGCAATCTCTGATGATGTGCAAGGCGATAAGTATAAGGACGGAATGATTTGGGATAGAACGGAAACTGCAATACCAGAAGGCTTCACCATTTCCACCAATGATGATGGTGTCCAAGTTCTGCGGAAAAAACGCCAGCGTAATCTGCAGAAGTTGGGTATCGGAGGATTTTCCGTGCGAAATCGAGCACTCAAGAAGGATAATGACGATACGATCGATCAGCTAAATGCCATGCTAGTTGCTGACAAGAAAAAGAAAATCATACGCAAAAAACAAAAGAACAAACTCATCGAAGCGTATCCGGCGTATTTGCAAGAAGCTTTCTTCGGCAAACCTCTATTGGAATCTGGCGAAGTGGTGGCATACGACTCAGAGTCCTCAGATGAGATCGGATCCTCAATGAAAATGTACTTTACCCACTCAAATGAGAAGATGCCTGACAATGAAATTGCCAATAAGAGTCCACTGAAGTCAGTGAAAAGCGTGAAAGTTGAGAAAACTTTCAATGAGAACAAAAACATATTTCCCACAACTCAATTCCAACAGGCGACGCAACAGAATAAGAAACTTATAACAGGCGGAGCTTTAATTGGTGAGTTTTTGATACACCCAAAAATAGTTTTCATTATAATTATTTTATAATTTTTTATTCAGATTCTCCCATGACAGATATTTCAAGGAATACTGCGGCGCCCAATATTGTACATCCCATGGACACCATGGTAAGAGCATATATTATATGTATTATATATAAATTTATTTACAATTACTTTCCTCAGGCTGCGCAGGGCATACCGGAATTAGATGAAATTAATGCTTCAATCAGTTATATTGCCTCAACTGATAATACAAAAACGGCAATTAGGTAAATTACAATGGAAATTTATATTTCATTTACAAATTTTAATTTTAAACTGAACTTTTAGTGAGCCTCCACTTTTAGTGGACAATTATGCGGTGTCTCCACAATTAACTCACGAGCAAAAGTTCCAAGGCAAACTGGTTTTGCCGCCCAATATAACTACTAAGCCGCCTCAGCTGCAATATCAGGCGAAACCGCAAATTATCACAGCCCAACTGCCTATACAAACTGAGAAGAGAGTTGAAGAAGTTAAACCAACTGAGCCCACAAGTGAGAGTATAAATGTTGGCACGCAAAAGACAGCTGAAAAGATGCGAAAAGATGAAGGTAAATATATAATAATGATATAATACAATCATATAATAAATGGAAAAACTTCTTCATTTAGATCTAGGACTCATGGCTACAATTTCGGCAGTATTGTATGCTAATACAGAGCACGCCAATCTGAAAGAGTCTTATCCTAATTGGACTGATCGCTGCAAGCAGATACTAAAGCGGTGGCGATCTCTATGCAATGAAAAGAAAGCGCCATTTTTACAAAAGGCAAAGGACAATCGGTCTGCGTTGCGCCAGAAGCGAGAACAGTGCAAAGTCAGTCAACCTCCAAAGCTGGAAAAGCAAGATGATAGTCGCGCATGGAAACATCAACCCTGTAAACCAAAGGAAGATCAATCAAATATGTTTGGTAATAACAATAAGTGTAAATATATATTATTATTAAATTTGGAGTTAACGAAGTTAATTACTATAATAAATATTATTTTATTTGCAGGTGGAGTCTCCTACGAAGCACCTTGCTATATTGGATCATCTCTTCAGACCACCAACTCCCATCAGCAAATGGTAATCCCCAATGAAAATCTGGTAGTTAAATCGACAATCCAAAGGACAACTATACATACATCTTCACAGTCCTTAACTAAAATGTCAACTGTTGACCAGCGAATGGAACATACTACAGCCTTTGAACCTGAACCAGTTGGAGATAAAAAGCTGAGAAATCTATTGCAAAAAAATAATTCTGATGCGGTGCTACTGAATTCTAACTCGGAATACTTAATGCAAAATGATGTTTTGGGTCTAGGGCTGATGCAAAATTCAGCTTTAACGCAAAATAATCCAATGTTAAGCATGAGTGGAAATCCCCAGCATACAGACATTAGAGGTTTGGAACATGATGGAAAAACTCAGCTTGATATGAAAATAGCTGAATCACAGGAAGGCATTTCGTCTTCGGCAGTAGAATTGGAAAATGTTGGATTTGGCGATATTTTAGGTGGATTCGGTGAGGGCGATGATGATGACTTGCTTAAGTCCTTAACATCAGAAATTGGTGACGATTTTAATATTTTGGAATATGCGGATCCAGAACTAGATGTTAATGGCCTTAATGCACTGGACTTCGAGGACACGGAGAAAAACTCTACGTGAACATTTACATACATTTTGTTCTTAGACAATAACCACTCCAGCAATTTATTTTTATTCAAGATTGTATAATATATTGCAGACAGCATTTTAAAACCCTTTTAATATTATTAATGATTTGTTTTATTTATTATATTTTTTTTGTAAGATAAATGATTATTGTGCAGTTGTAAAAAATAAATATGTCAACATATTTTTGTAACTTCAAAATAAAATTGTTCTGAATCCATTTTAGTCGAGCTTTTTCTGCTCAAATATTTATGTCGCAATTTACTGAATTTGCTGATAACCATTAAATAAAATTTAAGTTTTTAAAATTTTCGATTAAATATATTTTATATTCAAATTCAATAGAAGGAAATGTGATAAGTGAGAAATACACATTTTTGATGTACAAAATAAGTTATCGATTACTACTAAAAAAAAGCTAAAATTCGCTTTTTTTATATGTCTTAATCACATCATAGAAATTGCAGAGAATTAAGTATGACAACTTTTTATAGTTTGCAGCTATCATATACATATATATTTTTTTGCTATTTGCTTTAATGCAAAATTAATAAAAACTGATAAGTACATATTTAAAAGCTTATAAATATGCAAAATTGTAAAATTAAAGCCTGACAATCGTCATTTAAGAACTCAAAAAGCAAACTGGTAATGAGCAAACATGAATAATTCATTTAATTTGTACACATATTAATAGTACATTTTTTATAAATCTCAAAACATTAAATTTAAATATTATTGGTGTCAGAAAAAAGCTATTAATTTTGGCGCAGTTACTTTTATATGAATACAAAAGTACTAGTTAGTCAATGAGTACTTGTTACATTTGTGGTTTCAGTCAAGTCTCTCATCTCTGGTGTGCAGTTAATTCTTTTGGATCGACATCGTTGCGGCGTGCTCTTCGTTTTAGCTTTTGTCTTGAGGTATGTCTGTTTTAAAAATATATTATATTCAAATTAAGAATTGTTTTACGTGTCTGTTGAAAAAAGAAAATTCTCTATTTCATTAAAAAGTACCCAAATTGCTGTTTAGTTGAGTCTACTGCACAGATAAATGCAGCATAAATTCTCAGTACAGAGCACACGTGTTTCGGTGCTCAGGAATGTGCGTTGTGTATAGTATATGCATAAAGCTTTTTTCTTTCAATCAACGCCAAGTCGTAAATTCATGTTTTATTATGATATCGGAGCGTTTTGCTTATTATTTAACTTTTAATGATTTTATGTTTTTAGTCTTGTAGTATATGTATGTTGATTTATATAAAAAAAATGATTTCAAAGCTAAGAACGCAATTGAATATTAACAAACATGTGTGTATACGCGTTTCAGAACCTCACATTTATTCAGAATGGATGCTCCAAAGGAAGGACATGTTGACGCTGAGTCGTGCAATGAAGTCGATGACGATAAATCGAATTCTGACTGTCAATCCATGTAAATAAAAATATATTTTTACTCTGCTTCTATTGCTTATGCTGCATATTGACATTTCGAATTGCTCTGCGACAGGCCAGCATATATGAATTCAGTTTTACGGCGACAATTTTTGCAAGAGATGGTCAAGTCGTTGCCTGACAGTGTTCAGAAGAGGATTACTGTTCTGAAGAACATGCAATTGGACCAGTTGCAAATTGAAGCTAAATTCTTTGAGGAGGTTTACAATTTGGAGAAGAAGTATCAGTTGAGCTATCAGCCCATTTTGGACAAGCGCAGGGAGATCATTACCGGCAAAGTGGAACCAACGGAAGAGAAACCAAAATGGAAAGAACCAGAAGCTTTACCCATTGAGGGAGATGCCAGCGATGCATTCCGTGAATCTCTGAAAAGTATCAAAGCAATGCCCCAGGATGTTGTAGGCATCCCAGATTTCTGGCTGACGGTGTTCAGGAACACAGGAATGCTGTCTGAAATGGTGCAGACTCATGATGAGCCAGCCATTCGTCATCTTACGGACATTTCAATTAAATATGACGATGAAGTACGTAATCATTTAATTGCTACGCCATATTGTCTTAATTATTTAATTAAATAATATTTTGTAATTGTGTCTTATATTTTCAGCATTCTTACACTTTAGCTTTTCATTTTGATAAAAATGAATTCTTTTCGAACACTGTACTTACGAAGCAATACTTCCTTAAGTCTACGGTCGATCTTGAAGATCCGTTCGCGTTCGAAGGCCCTGAAATTTATAAATGCAAAGGTTGCGTTATCGATTGGGAAAAGAAAATGAACTTGACAGTCAAGACCATTCGCAAGAAACAGAAGCACAAGGAGCGTGGTGCTGTCCGCACAATTGTCAAACAGGTTCCCACAGATTCCTTCTTTAATTTCTTTAATCCACCAGAAGTTTCCGAAGATAAGGAAGAAATCGATGATGAGTCACAGCAAGTAGGTTTAAAATTTCTTAACTTTTGATTCTTTATCAACACATTTTAACTTTTTATTAACTCCCAGATATTGGCAACTGATTTCGAAATTGGTCACTTTTTGCGTGCAAGAATTATTCCAAAAGCTGTGCTTTACTTCACGGGTGACATCGTTGATGACGAAGATGATGAGGATGAGGAGGAATTCGAGAACGAAGATGATGAGTTCGATGATGATGAGAACGAGGGTGGTCAAACCAAACCCAGCAAAAAACAGTCTCCAAATGATTGTCCCAATCAGTAGAACATAACGAAAATAATGAATATTCAACTATAAAAGTTGTGTATAATAAGTATACATTAAAATATATTTTTGGTGAATTAAAATTTCAAGAAATGTATTTATTTGTGAACCAACTATTTGACTAGTTTTTTATTTTCATTTAAAAAGTATAAAATGCAAATGGGTGTAAAATTATTTTTTTACTTTAGAATTAATTTGATTGAAAATTTTTAACATGTGGCGGAACTGGATCTTATTCGGAACTATAGTTGCCTAACTAAAGTCTAAGAAGGAACTGAAGTTGCTTTCAAAAAATTAGGGAGCGTCGGAAGAATTTCAATCCTCAAGAGCTACATATATCTATATAATTCTATCTATTTAAGTTTTTTTTTCTTTATTTGAACTAAAACCTAAAAAGAATAATCATTGCAGCTTAACCATAATGTCTGCTGCAACTTTTACCTGAATTCTGAGAAACACTCGTGACACTCCCGATTAATTCGACAAATTCGGCAAATGTTAGTTCCGTTTGAAGCTAAGAACTCCCCAAGAAAGTTTTATATTATTCGTATTGTACATTATTTGTTTTTAAGTTTTTTTTATTTACTTTAAGCTAGTTAAATAGAAGGAATAATAATGAAAAATTCTAGTAGATATTCATATTTCTATATTAGTCTAATGATTTGTTCGTGTTTTACTTCTAATGTTGATTCAACGATCATTCAGAGATTAATCAACCATGCTTATAGCATAAATAATGAAACTCTAAGTATGTATGATCTGGTATATTAATTGCATGACAAACTCTCAAATAAGCTATGAATTCTTAAGTTTATCAAGAAAGATCTTTACGACTTGATGTGCGCAACACTTTGACAATACAATTTTATAAGTAAGTGAAAATATGAAATATAAAATTTAAAATATTATAATTGAGGAAGGAAATCTTTTGAGCTTGGTAAACAAATTGCACATTTTGCAATTATGAAACGTGTAATCGATTCAAGATAAATCGATTTAAAAATCGGTCTTTATAATGATACGCGCCCAATAAGCTTGGCAGAGCCTGCCAGAATGGAGGAAGCTATCTGTAGAGTAGATCAACGGAGAACAAGCTGGAAAGCTGGATGATGTCACCACTCATTTGTCGCGCGAGCAGTGCGCGTAGACTAGAATTATAAAAATACTATTTAAAGATTAAAAAATGTTGAATACAACAAATATAATTTTGATATTTATTTTTCTTTTAGAAACAATACAAAAACCTTGGAAACTCCAGTACCCTTGAATACTTTGAAACTAGATAATTCTGGATGTTTGCCAACAGATAAATTCTCCATTGTGCTTCATGGCTGGATTCAAAGTTGCTCCGATGACTGGGCGAAGGAACTGATCGAAAGTTAGTTTTAGTTCTAGTGAGTTTTCAGTTCTATTTAATGATATTACTCATTTTAGGATTAAGCTTTTATCGCAAGGGCTGCGTCATATGCATCGACTATAGCACGGCCGCCAGCTCATCCTATATGAAGTATGGAGAAATGAATATAATAAATTAAATATTAAATATTTTTTCTTCCGTTTTTCAGATTATATTCAAATTTCGATCACATAACCGAGGTGATTGTCTCCATATTGTTATCCCTCTTTCAATACGGCTTCGCTCCGAGTCGCGGATTTATGTTTGGCTTCAGCTTTGGCGGACAATTGGCGTCTGCTGTGGGTCGCGTATTGCAGCCACACTTCACGCTGGAAAATATAGATAGTAATCAGATATATATTTGATATTTCCGTGTAATTAATTCTCATTCGTTTCAGCTTGTGACATGGCTGGACCTGGCTTCGATCCAATTGATGTCGATCACTCGAAGGCCGCGCGGCACGTGCAGTGCTTTCATTCCAGCCGCGACAAGGGCACTTTCATATATTCCTGCCATCGCAATATCATGTTGGGCACCTGCGGACTTAGCCAGCCTTCGATCGCCAGTCAATCCCATCTGGGCAGCCATGGATTGTGCGTGGATATCTATATAAATACCTTCGATTACCCATTCTATGCATTGAGCACGCCGCCCAGTGAATGCATCACATTCTCCAAGGTGGCCAAGATACCAAACCACTATACCGTGGGCTATGAGGAGAATTTCAATAAGTAATAACCATAGAGATGGATAAATTCCTGAATTCTGGATGGGATATATCTATATAATTTTAATGTCTTCCTTTGTTTGCAGACAAATAACTGGCAAAGTTTATGTTCCCACAAGCCTACATTATCCCTACAACTTATCCAGAAAGGAACTGCAGCTACTCTTTGGAAACAATTAATAGAGATTGTAATATAAGATTATTGTATAATATACATATATTATGTATATTATATATTTATTTATATTTGATAAGACTTTTAATCTAAGTCATATTATATAAATTAAAAATTTTCAAATTTTCTGAAAATGAATAAAAAAGAAATATATATATATATATATATATATATATATATATATATATATATATATATATATATATATATATATATATATTTAAGGAATGGCAAATCGATAAGAACTTAGATCTTCCACTACCACAGAACGATAAAATCCCAATCATCCAGTTAATTAAAAAACCTTTTTTGATTTATTGTTACAATTTTTGATATTTTATTTACGTAAAAATAAAATATTTGGACATATGATTTAATATAACAAATTAATAATAACCTTCATTTAAAAATTTGATTGATTCTTAAACTTGTCTAATGTTGCGAACTCTTAAACCTCAGGCGATTAATGCCCTTTAAGAGTAAATTGTTATAACTTCACGACCTCCTCCACGAACCATTAATACTTTTTCAAGTCCTTCTGTTAAAACTTCCAGGAATTCCATATCTAAATAGAAAATCGTAAAGAATATATATAAGTAGAGCTATAACTTGGTTAGGTTTTGGCACTTACAATTGCTTTCACGTTCCGCTCTTACTTCCCTCGGAGGACCCGGTAAATTCATGATGACCAATTGGGCATCTTGAGACTTTTCTAATATAACCTCATTTAGTTTTATTGCCGTGTGCATGCGACGAACATTGAATTCGTCTCTGTAACAGAAACAGTTTAGCGAACAGTTTGTCAAAAAGTATCGGATGAACTATAGATCTTACGGCTTAATGCTCGATTTGATGTTATCATCAGCTTTTTCTGTTGACTCATCTTTATTGGATGTGATATCAAGCCCCTCCGTGCTTTCTGGACCATCTGAGTCTATAGAGTTGCGTTTCTCTTCGCTTAAAGTATCCTATAGAGGAGTATGTAAGATATAGTGTTATCCGGTATTTAAAACTAGCTCGTGTAGTGATATATTGATGTCAATAAAAATTAAAATTAAATTAACAAAAATAAATATATATATATATATATGTAACAAAATTATACAAATTCAAAAAGAGGGTTTACAAAATTAAGAAAAAATTTTTAAAATATATGAAAATGTCTTATATATATATATTTATATATTTATTTATATGTTTCTCTGTTTACCATTCGACCTTTTTTATGCTTAAAATGTAATTTAAAACTAATTTATTTTAGCTCTAGTCTCTAATTTAATTCTAGTATTTCATATTTGAAAGCATACATACGTGATTTTGTGTTTCTTCAATGGCAGGATCGGCAAACCGAACCCGCGACGCTGTTTTTATGGCGTCATAATGGTGGTCTACAATTGTTTGTACCTGAAAATGCACAAGGTATTTACATACTTATCTAAATCAAATAGTTCTTAGTTCTTATATTGGCTGATCTCTAATGTTGTCTACCAACTGCCAGTCCACACTCTTTAAATATAAATATTACATATTTTGGGTATTCTATTCTCTATGGAGTTCTTCTTTTTTTTATCAATTCTTATGAATACGAAATTTCGGGTTAAGCAAAGTATAGCTATAGTTGAAGATCTTTAAATAGTATTTGACCATACGAAATTTGATCAAATTTAAGAAAATATAGAAAAGATTGAATTCGATTTTCAGAGCCAGAAGAGAACCAATCGGAAATAATATATTTTTTAACGGAATAATAATTTTTCTTTTCCAGCAGCAGAATGCCGTGTTCCACTTTAGAAAGTCTCCTTAAAAGGCAAAAGATTGTGACATAAGAAGAGCATTATGTAGTCGGTTATATCCGACATTTTATATACGATATCAGGTGGTACAAAGCATGCACATTAAATAGATTGAAATATATGTATATATTTATATTGACATTGAGAAATGATATGGTTAAGCAAATATATAGAGATTAACGGCATCTATATATTATATTAAAAATTCTATACCTACAACCGGTATATAGCCTGTTTTATCATTTGGAAATAATTTTCTATTCATATCAAAATTTTTGTATCTAATCTATCTGAGGAATTTTGGTAAACATACATAAATCTAGAAAGCTGTGCGGAACTGAACTGAATTAAAAGTAAACATAATTGATATAAAATGTTCTTCCTATTAAATAATCTATTCATAAATCGGAAAAGTTTCGAGTTATTTTTTTTTTTTTTAATCAACCTGCCTTTCAAATAGAATTAAAAAGGTATGTAGAAGAAGGATATATATATATATTGTTTATATTATATCATATTGAACCAAGAAAGACAAGAAATGAAAAATCTGATTTATGCACATATAGTATAAGATCATCCATAGTTTAGTACATATAGAACATAGACAGAATACATACATTCACATATGTAGATGGCAACAGGCAATTTGAAATGTATGCATGAAAAACATCAACTTACAGCTATAGGATAATGAATGATGTACGTACAGCTATGTATGTAAACCAATGTATGTAAACTAACATACACTTTTACATAGATGAAATGTGTTATGTAAAGTATATATATATATAAGGAATGTATGTTTGGTGTGAAGTGATGAAACGATATGATGATGATACATAGATACATCAATATTGAATATAACTATAATAGCTTTTTTGAGAATATTTTGGATCTTGATATAACTCTTAATTCTGTTTTTAGGCTTTACCAAAGATAACTTATTATCACTGGGTGTTTCCTTAAATTCCATTATAGTTTGAACCTTTGATCAAATATACAAAGTTTGAAATTTTTATTTATCTTAATAGCTGTCAAAGGTTTTTCACAAACAAAAAAAAAAAAATAAAATAACAACGGCCAAAAACTGAATATTGAACTCAAGAGAATTGTAATAAATCAGGGAAAACTATGTATAAATTAATTAATCGAAAAGGAAGTAAAAGAAAACTTATTTCGTACATAAATAATATTTGCATTGCTTGGGAAGTTGGTGGTAATACCCCAGTATTCTCTAACTTACCACTTTGGAATTTTCTTTTTTGTTTAAGCCTAATTGCTTAAGCATTTGATTGCGCTGTTCCATCATGAGAGTTCTCTCATAGGTATAAGCCGAAATGTCGCTGTTATTCTGAAATCGAAGAGATAGTGTTGTGCAATAGGAGTAGATAGAGAGAGAGAGTCGTCTTCCATCCGCTTACCATTTCAACGACTTCGACGTCTGCTTCGATTCGTAGATGATACAAGAATGTCTTCAAATCTTTCTTCATTTGAATCGAATTGTCTTCGATTTGAGCAACAGTAAAGATGCGTAGCTTACAATTGCGCCAAGTCCGGTGCTGCTTAAGCAAGAATGGCAGCAGCATGAGTAAGCCACCATCGTGAACGATCCACCAAATGTCAATGTTACCGCCAATCTAGAAACAGATAGGATAGATCTAGTACACTTTTCAAAATAGCTCTCTCTCTCCCTCTCTTTGGTTACTTTGTGATTTGATTCTGGATAAAAGTTAATGCCCTTGGGAACAATCAGCGCCATGTGGCAAGCGGCAACGGTTCGCACTGTTTGTATGAACGTCTTCCAGCTGTATCTGCCCTCCTGCCGCCAGCTGTAGGGCCAACCAATAATAACGGTATTTGGCTTCATGCCACCCAATCCAATTGTTTGTATGCTGGAATCCACAAGCGATGTCAATTGAATACATTTTGCATATGGTGAAGATGTTTGCACTTACACTGAACTTAGACCTTCGCTAATTTCCTGAGCGACGAGCACATCGCAAAATCCTTTAACCTTCTCGTCTGTCATGTATTTGCGCAGCGTAGTCTTTGCATCGTTTGCTTTGTTAGCAATTTTTGTGTGATCACCTTTTATCACAGATACACAAATTGTGAGGCCTTTGCCAGCCTTCAGCTGGGTGGCAAAGGAGAATATTTTCCTATACTTCGGTATGAGGTTGTCATTGAGCTTGGATAGAACCAGAATCTGTGGACGCCAATTTTTCGTATGCGGCGGACCCTCCTCCAAGCGCTGCAGCGAGTATCTAGCTGCCGTTAGCGCCATGCCGCGAATGCCATCGCCCCATTCCTTCTCGGCACTGTCATCAAATGGAAATTAATAATGAGAAGATCCGATGTGGCCTTTAGCTTACCCTCGATATTCGATGTATTTGTATATGATGATTGCCATGCTAATGGCAATTAGTGCGAAATACCACGACGTCATAATCATAACTGATATGCACAAGGTAAGACCTATCAGGGACAAGCTCCAGTGATAGAACTTAAAGCGAGGTCTCCAGTTCGGCGTACGCAGCAAAGTTTGCACGGCACAGGCCAGGTTGACGAAGCCATAGCACATGAGGAAAAACATCGAAAGAAGTGGAGCAAGCAGGTCAACGTTGCCTGTCAAACAAATTATAAATTTAATATATATATATATATATATATATATATATATATATATATATATATATATATATATATATATATATATATATAGATATATCGATTCAGAAGTTGTCAGTTAAATCCTTTACCTAGCAAAATTCCACATTGACAAATGACAAGCGTCAGCAGCAGAGCCCGCACCGGTTCGCCTCTCTTGGACGACTTGGCGAACGGTGCCAGGAAAGGTATAATTTCATCCTTGGCAATGGCCTGCAGCAAACGAGGTGCGCCCGTCAAGCTCTGCAGGCCAGCGCCCAGAGTCGATAAGAACGAACCGATGAGGATAACCCATTGATTGGGCCACGCAATGTTGGCCACAACTAATTTTCCACCAATCGATTGACCAAATCTGAAATAAATAATACATGTATAAATTATTATAATAATTTATAATAAACTTCATTATATAACTTTATAATAAATTTATAAAAAATCTTATATAAATGTATAACAAATTGTATATAAATTATTATAATTTATATAAATTTATAATAAATATAATTAAATTTATAATAAATTTCCACTATTTCCCTAGATCTTACTTATCGCGCAGCAGCAAATTGTCCACGGTGCCAGCAAAGAACAGCACGCTGGTCAGGTAAACGGTGCTCGTTGTTAGGATAGCGCAGATTGTGCCAATGGGTATGCTTTTCTGGGCGTCAGCCAGATCTCCGGAACGATTGGAGCCAGCCATAATGCCTATTCAAAATATTGTATAAATATTTATCCATTATCTATTAGGATTTGGGCTCCATATTTTACCAGTTACAGATGGGAAAAAGATGCCAATGAGCAGCGTAAAGGACGTGGTTATATCTGCCATAATCTGATTATACGATTGAGCTCCAATATTCTCCACATCCACCGAGTTGCGACCGTACGATATAAATTGACCCTTCTCCAAGAACGATGGCATTATATTGTCATAGAATACGCCGCTGGCCAAACCCTTGATACCCTTTACCCTAGTCACATTGTTATCTGAATAATCAAATCTTAAATTAGGTGAATTCTGTATTTTATAGGAATATTTTCGAAATTACTTTGGAAGTAGTCGTCGCACTTGCGATCTGGGCAATATTGATCGTAGAGCAGCGGATCCTCCTTCGTACAATTCTCAATGGGTATATCCTTCAAAACACGTTTGCCAAGCACACATAGGCTGGGAAAAGGATATATAATTAAAGTTGAAGCAAAATAGTTTCTCTCCCGATAACACTTACTATAACTTTTCATTGCCATGAATATTATCGAAGATTCCAATATAGACTGCTATAATGGAGAATATTACACAAGCCAGGGCAACCGTTGCGAATTTGTTAACAAATTTAACTCCCAGGAAAACAATTAAACCTGAACGTAAGAAGAATCTTAAATGATTTCCGACTTCTTTGTTAGAGATATGATTTGATTAACTCACCCATGAACAAGAGGAGCATCGTGCCATATACTCTAAAGTTATTGTACATAGCTTCGGCGTCCTTTGTGAAATCCCCAAATATGGAGGCCCAGGGTGCCATATATGTCTAGATTTAACACATATATAGGGGATATATATGTTCAATTGTATATTTTTCTTATTATATGGTATTTTCGTATATCTTACCAGGACTATTTCGACAGCGCCCACAATGTACATTGCAGCTGCCAACGTTGTCCCCGTATAAAACAGCATTCCCACTGCACCGCCAAATTCAGGACCAAGTGATCTAAATGAAAATTATAAAATATATGTAAAACATATAGAAATGGATATAGTATGGGAGTTGCAATTTAAATGAAGCTTCCAATTGGAATTCGACTCATTATATCATATATATATATACATATATATATCATTTTTTTTATCATTTTATTAGAGTATCTATTAATCTTTACCGTGATATCATGAAGTAGCTCCCTCCTGCCGGCACCACTCCATTCGTTGCAATGGCTGACATTGATATCGCAGTTAGCATCGTCTTAAATATTCAAATATTTCTCATTAATACATATATGCTTGATACAATACAATATCTATATTGTATAATTACCACACAACAGCAGGTAAGAACAATTAAAAATCCACAAATAGCTCCAGCCGTACCAACAACCCATGTTAATCGAATAAATAATATTACACCAAAGATATTTTGAATACACGGCAAAAAGACTCCAATAAGGGTTCCTAAGGAAAATAGAAATATAAAAATTATTGTAGAAAATTAAAAAAAAAATGTATTTTACTATTTGCTAAAATCTTTGTTTATCAATTTCACACTGTTTTCAAAATAAGAAATAAACAAATTTATATAAATTATATATTCATTTTAAAAAATAAAAAAGTCAACTTTACTTTAAGATCGACAACTCTACAGACTACCCTCGCAAGTGCGTTGCACGTAACAAACTATTTAAGCCCTAGCTCAAGATATTTCGTTTTTTTGAATCAATAATTAATTAGTTAAGATAAATAATACAATAAATTTTTCTACTTTCGTTTGACTCGACTTTGCCGCGAAATCGTAGCTTTTATCGCACTGACTGAGCTCTCTCATAGCCTGAACCTATTGAAAATGCTAATTCAGTGATGAATTCGTTTATAAAATGACTTTCTCTGTTCATTTCTAGCGGAACCCATTATGGGTGTTGCCAAAAAATAGCTTTTTAATGACTTTAAGCTGAAGACATTTTGCCTTATAGAATGTGTTTGTGCAGTTAGCTTCAAGACTTCATTTAATCTAATTTAAATTGATGAGCAATTTTCATTAATTGTTAATGAAGTTTAATTGCGAAAGAGGACTTCAAATCAAGCTTCAGAATGTATAGTAAAAATACGTTCAGAATTATTTTATATTATTTATATGTATATAATTTGTTCAAGTATTTTGGATATTTTTGTTCATATTTTTCAGTCAGTAAAACAAATCAGGACTTATACGTGCTTCAGAGCCTAGGTAAATATTCTATTTAACTTATATATAATACCTATTTACAGAGCATAACAGAGCATAAACAAAACACTTCAGGCGCTGGCCTTCCCAGCAAAAGGCATTTATTGTCGCCTCTTAAGAGAACTTTCCAGTGATGGGAATCACGGCGCTTTGTTCAATAAACCAATCGAGGAGATATAACCGCACATTACCAGATTTCAAGTTATTCGCATGCGGAGCAATAAATAAAAGGGAATTGGAAGTTTCGATTAAACATACCCATGCGTGCTGATGGCGGTGGTGGCTTTGCATCTGGGTCGGTTGCCGCTGGTATCGTGTTCTCATAATTGGCAATTGATGAAATGAATGTTGAAATATGCGGCCTCGTCTCCAAATCATCGTCATAGAGGTACAGATTGGGATCAATAGTTGATTTCTGATTTTCTTCGACATTGTGGACATCGCGAGTATCTGAAAAGCAGGAAATTTAGCAATTTAGATATTTGAGTTGGGAGCAAATTTTACAGAGTTCTAATATATTTATTTAATTAATAATAAAAATATTCATATTTTTAAATTATTTATATTATCACTTTATATATATATATATATATATTTGCTGACAGCCAGGCATTTGGCATGATTTATCTGCATATAGACATTTTGAGATATATACACACAAATTGATATACCACCCACTTTTACTTATATAAGGCTTAGATATACTCAACCAGCTCCTCCAAGAATAAGAAAATTAACAGGAAATGCTAAAGTTCCCAGTCATTATTCAAACTTTTCGAGCCCAAAAGAGCTAAAGGCAACGCATTTGATATGTAGGCACTCATAAAGTATACAGAGACTATGAATATTTAACATTTTGATACCCTTTTCCGACTCCATATTATTAATTAAAAAATTCATTTGAAATAGCAGAGTTAAGGCCTGATGCAGTTAAATTGCGGGGGTTCCTCAAGCACACATTTGCCAGAGCTAAAGGCTGCTGGAACTAGAAGACATATGTATATGATGGAATGGGTAGAATATCTCTACCAGCGAGTCGCTTTTTCGATTTTCTTTTAATATTTAATATAACTAAAATTACTTTGCATTCAAACCAATATTTCATTAGGGTTATTCAGCAGTTTGTTGTTTTCTTTATAGGCCAGCAAAAAGAATTTGATTTGCATGAAAGGCAGGTGAGCCACCTACGAGTTGTACATACCTTAAAATACCTTTATACAAAGCACTCAAACATATGCGCACAATCCCACAAATTGCAATCAGCGCTACAATTTTTTCTTATTTTTTTGCCCTATAAAAGAACTGAGTTAAAGAAAGTATTTTATTGAATAAAAATTCAGACAGGTAGTAGAAACTATTTCTTTTTTTCTGATAGAAAAATATTATTCAATTTATATTTAACAACTTTCGAGTAGTCTCAGTAGAGAATTCAAGTAATGTAGGTCATATACTGAGCTCTAGCTCTGATAGTTTGAAATATATATTCGAAAACTCAGTTCAGATTTTTATTCATATATATTTTAATGTACTAAAAAGACATTGAGTATTTCTTTGAAATACATATACGAAATCTCACTTCAGATATTTACTCATAAATTTCCATATACTTTTCTCTTGATGTATTCATACCTGAATGTTTACTGTCGAGCTTAGTTCCATTGTGCTCTGATGGCGTAATATTCATTTCGTCGGCATCTTCTTTTCCACTATTACATTGCATGTTATCGCTTAATGTAAGTCAAATACCACTCCCAGATCACGATTGTCACTTAAAATTAGCTACCACTTTTCCTTTAGGTCATAGTTCGAACAACATTTAAATAGCTACAAAATATGCAATATGAGATATGAAATTGAGGCGAAAAGGCTCTGCTCTGGCTTTAAGCTAGCATTTCCGTTTTTGCAAAAGAAAATTAAAATGTAAAAATTAGGTCAATAATAATGGGCCTATCAGGGCCGCACACACACAGCGATGTATATTTTTGCATATACAGACGAACATATGAGCCAATAATCAATGTAGAAATAATTATAAGAAATACTTGAGCTGAGCTCAATTTGTTAAAAACTTGGCCAGAATTTAGCACTTTTCAAATTGGTAATGAACAAAAGATTCGAACTTGGCCAATACAAGGAAATTTACGGGCCGCGAATGAAACTGAGTTTTTATATAACTTTACACGTTGCAATCTCGTTCAATTGAAGCTTTTCATAGATTTGTGGTTTATTTTAGATTTTTAATAAATTGAAAATTGCTTAAAATTGTACTAGTTGTTAAATGGGTTTATAGAAAAAATTAAGAAAACGGTTTGTATGCGACCGAATAAAAATTATGTTGCCCAGGACTCTGAGCAATAAAATCGAGATGAAAACGAAAGCTTTTATCTGCACAAGAATTTCACCCCATATTTCGAGGACAGCCCGCGTGAGAGAGTGGGTGAGAGAAAGAGAGGTCAAATTCCCAGATACTTACGCGTGTGTGTCTGTATTTATTTGTTTGCCTAGGACAAGCCCAGGCTGCAGCCTCAGCCTCAGCCTCAGCCGCAGTCTCAGCCTCATACATTCCATTATACAGATAAAGAGAAAGTTATCTCGCTCGCTCGCTCACACACAGCATCAGTGAAGCCGAAAGCTCAGCTGCTCTCGCAAAGCTTTAGCACAAGGCGAGCTTTGTTGCGCAGGTGATGAGCTAAAGTATGTCACCGGGACATCTGGACATCTGCTCTCCACTGCATTCTCTTACACACACACAGATGTTAGTTCTTATCATTGTTGCTCGCTGAGGATTTCATTTAGCAATTGTCAACTGAAAACTTTTCACTCACAGTGGATAAATTAAATATTGCATACAATAACTAGATCTGTGCATCTGGATATGTAAGTACATATGTTTTTCTGTGGAAGCACAAAAGGTTCTGCCCCAGTTGCTGACTTGCTTTCTGCGCCCCCAGTGAAAGTTATTGCCAACAAATGATGTGCTTAGAAAAGGATATAAAATACATTTCTAGGATCTGTTCCGAGTAACTTTGTTGTTATAGCCAAGCCCATATGTTTGCTCTCAACTTTGTGGAAAGTGTTATACTGTTATATGTTATATAATTTATATATCTGTTATATCATCAAAACTTTCTACATATTTTCTATGCTTTTTCGATGGCGGGCCTAGATATTACCTATGAACAAAAATCATATCTAAAGTATATTATTGATTAATAATATATATTATAGCTAGCCCTATTAATTCTGAATTACTTCATTTTCAATATTTCGGTATTATTATTATTAAAAAATATATATGTCAAGATCACTTTCATTACTTCTAATCTTGTAGTAATATCTAACAATTTTATAAAATATTTTTTTTATATTTGATATTTATTACATTATATAACTTAAATATATATTAATCAATAAATACATTATTTGATTACCTTGTAAATCTTCCAATGTATCTCCTAATAGCTTGCCACTGGCGGATTCATCTTGAAGATAGTCCAAGACAGTATCTTCGTCTGTTTTTGTGACCTGAAATCTGTCAGGCATGTTTGTGGCTTAATTAATCTGAAAAAAAAAACAGAGTTAGTTAAAATTGCTTATAAATTGTTATTTATTTTAGTTAAAAAGGATTGTGAGAGGACAAATACGAAGAACAAAAAACTGTAGTATAATTAGTAAAGTTTCCACGATTAAAAGTTTTTCAGGATCGATAGAAAATCTAGTGAAATTGAAAAAAAAAAAAAATTAAATGTAGGATAAGGATAATATACCAATCTAATTGCATATCTTGAGACCTAGTTACTGCAACTATTTTCACAGCGGATCTGTATCCCCACTCACACACGAATGACGTCTGTGTTTAACTATCACCTTGAGCGTAGCGATAAGTCGAATAGAGTTTTGGGTTCGGCGCTAATGGAATACTACGACACACCCAACGCACATGATTTGAAATAAGATAAGCCACACAGAGAAGAAGTTAGTAACGCTCACATATTAGCAGACATATTGCAATTAACACATCTGCACAAAATCAATAAAATCTGTTAACAAATTTGTAAAGGTAATAAGGAAGCACAACTTTCTGAAATTGTCACGAGACCCAAAATCCTATTGACTTGCATAAAATTAAAAATGTTTTCCACAATATTAGATACGATTTAAAGGCAATCTGGAAATTAGCTAGTATTATGAATGATTCCGTACTTTATAATTTAATATTCATTTATATTTATATGATATAATAGTGTTACGTTTTTCTGTGAAAAAGTTGCAGCGGATTAGCAGAATTAGCCAATTCAGCGTTTAAGGAGTTTGCCGCATGGAAACTAGCAACAGTTAGATCTAGCCCCAAGCACAAATCCATACTAAGTTTCTTTCTACTTTCAACTCCATATTTTCTTTCTTAATCGGATCACCAACTGAAGCATATTCAATAATTTGTATAATTCATTTAACAAATCATCACTAAAACAAGGCTTAACAATCTCGAAAAGTTAGCGCAGTGTCTGTCGAAATGCTCAGCTGATTAACATCAGCTGACTTTGCTATCGACTCCTGTTTACAGCTTTAGCAAAACGAGCCAAAGCCAACTAAAGCAAGTAAATTCAATTTCCACTTTCTGTTTCTTTACCCTGATGTCATGCACATAACTGAATAAGCATATGGATTTTTTGGACTCATTTAGTCAGACACTAAATATTTTCAATTTTTAGATATTATTAGTCAGACTTCAAAGTCTTCATGCTTTTATGATTACAACTAAAAACTTTTCACATATAAAATATATTATATATTTAGTTGCATAATTTTCTATTATTCAAAATATTGTGACATAACTCATCAATTATAATTTTCACTATTTACCCATCTATCATATATTATATCATATCTTATATCACAACCTTTACTAACTACTTAAAACATTTCCATATCATGGGAAAAAACAAGGGTATTTAGCCTTCGTCGTGGCACTGCTAAATATTCTTTCGTTGTTTATCCCTCTTTCTGTATATGCACACATACACAATCAGTTGTAGCGGTATATAAATGTGAAGACATACAGCCAAATGTATGCACGCCTATAGATATGTATGTATGTTTGTATGTATGTATTTAGTAGACTAGCATAGCTTGAACTTTAAATCATAAGATTCCTGTAGCCGCAGCAGTTCAGTTCACTTCAGTGAGTAAAAATTCAATTTTTCATACATACATATACATACATACATATGCGCATAGACGCATACAAACATACAGGCATATGCAAAACATAATTGTAAACGGAATAAAATCAAATTGTACTTACACACACTTATCAACATTCACTCACTCACACGCACACATGTACATACACATATACAGACATATATATATATATATATATATATATATAGGTATCTGTATGTATATATTAGTTTGAATACGAATATTTGCGGCCCATACAAAAAGTAGCTTTGTCCGCTTGCTCTGATGGACAAATTATTGTCTGTTATTAATTATTAATTATTTAAATTATTGTTAAACTATTAGCAGCGTTGATTTTCCTTTCCCTAATATTTTGTGAACTTTTCAATTGTACGAATAAAATTAAACTATCATATTGAAGGCGCATGAGTAACAGAAACCAATTTTTCTACTGTATATAATTTGGAGCTGCGAGTTGGGGGAAATACTGTTGTATTAATGAAAAAGTAACTGAAAACCTATTTAGCGTATTAAGAATGGATACCGATTGTATTTTAGACAAAATAACAATAACAATAACAAAAACAAAAACACATTTATTGTATTTGTATGTGTGTATGTATATAATAATATTGTATATATGTACATATGTACATATGTTAAGCATATGAGCGTCTATCTGTTCATAGTACATTTTTTACATCTACATATCTATGTATGTATGTTTTGACGTGTATGTATGTATGTATACATACATATTTATAATATATACATACAGACAAATATAGATTCTGAACAAATACATACATCGATACATACATATGTATGTATATTACTTATGAATATTCATATATGTACATAGGGATATTGCATATGTTTATATGTTATGAATAAACATTAATTTATGTATGTATATATGTATGTGCATATACATACATCATATATATTGAGCTTGAGTATAAAGCTAACAAAATTTAATATAATTATTTTATTTTATTTGTATATATTCCATTTTAATTATTTAAAAGTATTTTATATACATATTTCAATTTTCTTAAATTTATTTTTATAGTGGTTTTACAATTTATGAATTTAAAATATTTTCTAAAATGTTTTCTAAATATTTTCTAAAATGTTTTTCATTTATTTTTTCCGAAATACAATTAAATTTTTGAAATTGTGTGGATTGTTATCTGATCAACGTATTAATCATTGTCATAGGTCTTAAAGATAAGGCGTGAGACCGCTTAAACAAGGTCTCTCCTTAAGTGAAATGCCCCTCAGCAGCATTGCTTAAATTTTTGTTTGATCAGCATTAAAATCTAGAATAAATTGTTATTGTTGTACATCCATACGTACATCTATACATACATATATTTAATCTTAGCTCGTATGTGTTTGATTAAATGAATTAAGGCTCAAGGGTCAAGTGTATGTTTAAAGCTCTTGACTTACTAAATATGGCTAATATGTGCATATCGAAATAGGCCAATTGATGTTATCTCAAGATTTATCCAGTTGGAAGTAATTTTCTAATCATAAATATATAAAGGGGTGTACGAACGCAAGACTAAAACTCAATTATCTGTTGTATACAAAACTGCATTATCAATTTTGTATACATTCGTATGTGCAGCACAAGTTAATCATGATTTTTTCGATACATTTCCATTGCGTAATATCGATAAGAAAGACTTGAGCTACTTTAAGGGACTTGTGGAGTGCAAAGATAGATTTTTAAAAAGTGAAAATAGATATTATTTTATTTATATATTTTGATATACCCTAATTTTCCCATTTTAGGCCAAGCCAAAGTAAGACTGCCTCAAATCGTTCTTCTGACATAGAGAACTCTGAACGATAAACCAAATTGCTTAAACTTAAAATATGTTAAATTAATTAATAAAAAAAAAACAGTTTTGACTTATTTTAACTTTATTTTTCTTTTATAAAAATATATATATGAATAGAATAAATTAACTGCACAAGCCAATAAATATATTTACTTAAAACATGCATATATATGTATATATATATATACATATATTTATATATTAATGTTTTTTTTTTATAATGTAAATATTAATCCCAATATGTAAGTAATAAATTTGCACTAGACCTTAAATAATATTGTCATATTTATTAAATAATTTAAATATTTATGTTTAAATCAAATAATTTAGGATTCGGGTAAAGCCCATACGGTCGCAGTCCTGTCCGCCGATGCCGAAATGAATGAAAATTCAGTTGGATGCCAACGGATCGTAATCGCCTTGTTTTTGTGCTTGGCTACAACCACCGAGGAGAGATCATTGGCTAGATCACCTTGCAAATCCGTTAGTTTAATCGTAGAGTCATAGCTACAGGTGAGCATATAATAAGCCGAAGGCGAGAAGCGTATGCATCTAAAATAGAAAAAGAAGATATTAAAGTCAAAATATTATATTAACGCTTAAAGTAAAAAGATTTTATAAAATTGAAATGGTAAGATGGAAAAATCTATATTTGTAGATTTATCTAAAAAGTTCTATAAATCCGGTTTCGATCTATATGAACTTTGAGTTTAGGATAGAGGTAGAGAAGTATTCCTCACAGTGCTAAATATTAACAGATAAAACCCATCTCTGAGCGATATATATCTATATATCTGAATGATAGTCTTGTTTTCTATATGTTTTCATTAACTTTACCTTATTTCCCCGCTGTGTGGATAAAATCGTTGTATTAGCCTATTGCCGCGTATGTCGTATAGTACACATGCGTTATCCTCGTGTCCGGACACTAGCAGCCGCCCAGTCGGATCGACACAAACTGCCGTTACTGGCGATTTCTGCAGTGCTCCAGGCTTATATTCCTGATCGAAGGAGCTGACAGCTTCGTTAACTCGTATGTCCCAGAAGCGTATTGTTTGATCCTGTAAACGATATATATCCTTAACTGATCTATCTATTGCTCTTGCGAAATCGATTAATTACCTGCGAGCCCGATACAAACATTGTATTATTCCAGCTATATAGCGATGAGATCTGTCCACTGTGTCCGCCAAAGGCGTGCATCGGTCTGCTCATCTCACAGTCCGTTACGTAAATCTTGCAATCGCCAGTTCCGCCACTCACGAGTATTCGGGTTTCGAGGAAGCACATATCTCGGACAGTTCCATCGTGCATATTCAGTTCGACCTCTTGGCCCAACAATTGATTCTCATATTTGTTAAATCTCATATATTTGATGGTCTTGTCGTTTGATCCAGTCGCAATCAGTCCGCCATCTGTTGACCAGCTGGTACAATATATCGAGCCGCGATGGTGCTTGGTGCGTTTGTATATAAGCGCATAAGGCTGATCTGGATCTTCTCTAAGGTTTAAGAAATCGATATTAAATTATATATAGAAGTTGAACTTGCTATTACCTTTGTTTGGATATTTGCGGATATCGATATATTCGAAAAGTTTTTGAATTCGATCCAACGGCAAAGACTTTTCCATCCGGATGAATGTCGACACTGCGGATAGCTTGAGAATCCGTTAGGGTTCCAATATCGACAAATTGTGAGCGTTCTTCATCTCTCTGAAACAAAAGTGAACCATAATTAATAGACATTTATATATAATTAATAGACCAAATAAATTATAAATATTTAATTATATATATATATATATATAATTGACATTTATGCATAAATTAAAAATATATAACTAAATAGATAAATTTAATGCTGACAAATTACGATTTTTTTTTAGAATTTCTAAGAGGATTTTCCTAGGTAAATATATTACATACATGTATATAAATCTAATTAGTCTTATTGAATATTAAAATGAAAAATGTATTCTAGCAAATATAGGCTGAAATTCCGTATTCTGGTGTATACTTTTCGCTAGAAAAAGAAAAGAAAACCACACGTAAAATTTGAACTTTCTAACTTCTATTGCATTTGAGTTTGAGGCATTTCTACGGACGCCCAAAGCCGAGACATGCCAACGTACACATTCTTTTGAGCTGCTCATGAAAATAGCTTCTCCTTTCACCAAATTTTAGAAACTCATGAACTAATACTACTATTAAATTTAAATAAAATAATTAATAATTTACGGTATACATTAAAAAGTACCGCTATCTCAAAATGGAATAACAAATTTACATTTTACATGCATACACTTCTACCTGAACTTAAAAACAAATCAGTTTTTATTTACCTCTGTCATATTTGAATCAGATTTGTTTGTATTCATTAATATTACGAACTAAAAATAATAAAAAATAAAATAACTATTTATTATGAAAGACTTCACTTTTTTTCTTTTTTTTTTTTAACAGTTCACTAAATTCGTCTACTCGTCTTCACTTCTAATTACAGATTAAATTACTTCTTTTTGTATCGATAGTGCTGTAAAAGAACTTCAGTCCAGTGCTGCCATTTTTTTTTATTATGAAAAAAGCTGGTTTTAACTGGGAAGAAAGTAAAAAAAAAGCTAAAATATCAACCACAAAAGCGGAAAAAAACCTGATTATTTTAGAGGTTTTACATATATAAGTTATAATATATACAAATATATTATTGAATACAGCTTGATGTATTTTCAGTAAGGTCATCTAAATCCGTAAGATCGGCCGGAGATGCACTATCATATATAGATTATATATATGATTATAACGCGCACTTTTAAAATATGTAGAGATGACATTTTGCGTTTAACTAGAGGTAGCATAGGATATAACAATAATAGAGTTGTCCATTTTGCATAATTTTAATATTAATGTTGATCAAATCGATCGATCGACAAAAATTCGATCGTACACTAAAATCCTATTCAAACAGCACAAATTTAGGAAAATATTTAAGGAATAACAAAGCTAGCTTTTCAAAATCTTAATTCTGGCATGCCGCTCTTTTAAAATTTGCTTCCCGTTTATTATTTTTAAACAGATCTGACGGGAAAAAAGCGAAAATGGCAGCACTGCTTATGTCCCCCATTCTACTCGATACCATCGCCATCGTCAATTAACAATGCCAATGATGTTAATCATTAAAAGCACTAATGTTAATCATTGATGTTTAAAAAAGGGGCCAATATCTAGTTCTTAATGGCCTTCTACATTTTAAAAATATTTTACAAATATGATCAGCTATTATATGTAAATACTACATAAATCGAAGATTTGTAACAGATGGTAATATCCAATACAACTCAAGTTTCGTTCTTAAATACATTCAGGGAATAAAATAAAATGGGAGATTAGTTTTCATGTTTTTTGTGCATACGAATATTTTTACAGATACACTCAAACGTACTTGAATATTGAAGATTTGGAAAGGACAATTGAAAAGGATATACAATTTAGAAATATATAATTCTTCATTTAAAAGCGTTAAAATGTATTTTATTCTAATGAGGATCAAAATACAAATTGGTACCAAAATAGAAGCAAAAGAATTCTCGGACTAGTTCGTTAGTTCGCCCTGGAACTGAACCATTTTCATTGTTGAAATCTTTAAATGAAATACTTTAATATATATCAAATAAACTAATTCATTTAAAATTTAATTGTTTTAATTATTATTTTATTATAAAATATCTATTTATTATATATATTACTTAAATTTCCACTCTATAATATTCTTATAAGAAAATAAAATGGAAACAAATCGATTCAATATCAATTAAATTTGAATAATTGACTCTTATCGATAGGTCGACCTTAATTATCGATGTTTATAGATCCAGACCAGAAAGGTTTAGTTGCACCGGGTAATGGGAAGCGATCGCGTTAATAAGAAGATAAAGATGTCGGCTTTAGAACAACTTAAGAAAATAACTACAATTGTAGCTGATACTGGCGACTTTGATGGTAAATTATTAAGAAGTTAATACAGTGCAAATAATATATAATCTTGTTTATTAAATGTACTGTTAATATTAAATTTGTATGTTTAAGTACAGACTTAAATGTGTGCGTGCATAATATGTACAAGATAACTTGAAATTGACACTCAAATGCATCTGTATCTACGTATCTGTATGAACGTGCACTTATGTACATACATATATAAAGTAAAACAAACAAGAGTCGAAATCATTTACCTCGACTTTAACTTTTATTTGAACTTCACGTATTCAGCACGTTCATTCATACATACATGTAAGTGTATGTTTGTATGTATATATATGTATGATTGTAGCTTAGAAACGTGTAAAGATCCTGAAGTTCAAATAAAAGTTAGGCGAAGGTGAACCTGACTTTTGTTTGACCCTATTTTGTTTTTATTGCCTAAATTATATTTTATTATAAAAATGTTAACACTTTTACTTCTCAATAAGCCTTGATTAATAAATATTTGAAAAGTGCCCAGAAATATAACCTTGAAATCGAAAGTAAATTTTTAAACAAAAATTGGGATTTGTTTTAAAATTAAAAAACAAATTTTTAAAGTTATAAAATGTTATATATTTTTATAATGTGTATAAATATTTGTATCAAAATTTAAGTATATTTTAGTCAAAGAGTTGAAAAATATTCCTAGAATAATTTTCATTCGTACTTTTAATATTATATTTTGCTTTGTAAATTAGTTTCGAATTAAAATGTAAATTTAAAATTAAGTTCCACTTTGAAAGTTTTAAATATTAGGCATTAATTTTTTAAAGGTCTTATTAACAGTTTGACCTTTCTAAAATTATTCAAGTGGAAAAGTTTTTATTAATTTATATATTATTTGTATTTTTATATTTATATCATTAGCTACGTGAGTAAATACACCAATCAAGAAATTAATAATACATACCTCTGCAATCCTCAATTTCAGCCATAAATATATACAAGCCAACAGATGCGACGACGAATCCATCGCTTATATTGTCGGCCTCGACTATGGAGCGCTATCAATACATAGTTAAGAATGCCGTCGAATATGGAAAAACTAAAGAAGGGTAATTTACAGCTAATAAATATTATAAAATAACAATTCTAATATTATTTCATATTTTTCTTTCAGTTCGCTGGAAAACAAAGTCTCGGAGGCTATGGATTACCTGTGCGTATTGTTCGGCTGTGAAATTTTAAAAGTTGTGCCTGGCAGAGTCTCCACTGAAATAGATGCACGTCTTTCGTTCGATACGAAGAAGAGCGTGGAGAAGGCGTTGAAACTGATCGAGTTATACGCGAGTTTTGGCATTAAGAAGGAGCGTATTCTAATCAAGCTTGCCTCAACGTGGGAAGGTATCAAGGCAGCCGAAATTTTGGAAAAACAGCATGGAGTGCATTGCAATCTAACTCTATTGTTCTCCTTTGCTCAAGCGGTGGCTTGTGCCGAAGCTGGTGTGACGCTAATTTCCCCGTTTGTCGGTCGCATTTTGGATTGGTACGTGGCCAACACAGACACCAAGAAATTTGAGCCGCAAGCTGATCCTGGTGTCATCTCAGTGACAAGCATCTACAACTACTACAAGAAATACGATTACAAGACTTTGGTAATGGGCGCATCATTTAGAAACATTGGCGAAATCAAAGCATTGGCTGGTTGCGATTTGCTCACGATCAGCCCCAGCTTACTCAAGGAACTGGAAAATGATGATGTCGTACTGAAGACAGCTTTATCTGTGTCCAATGCTAAGCAGCAGGATATTCAGAAAATCTCCATTGACGAGAGCCGATTCAGGTGGTTGCTCAATGAGGACGCCATGGCCACGGACAAATTGTCGGAGGGCATACGCAAATTCGCTGTGGATACGGTGAAACTAGAGAATGTCATCAAAAAATTGTTTGCCTAGATTTTATTGTACAAAATGAATTTGTAAAGACCAATTCCATTTATTACCATGCCCTTCCATTTATACGAACGTTTGATAATCTTTTTTTAATCGGTTTTATAAATAAAGTTTGTAAATCAATTACAAAAGAAATCTGAAAAATATAAATAATTTAAATCTACAATTATGCAGAATAACAATCGATTCAATTAATTCAGTTTTATCGATTGTTTGTGAGGCCAAAAATCAAATGCTACCAGTTGATACATACGGTTAATCGAAAAATATCGATATTTATAAACATGTGTGCAATCGTCTGTTTACTGTCATCACTATTAACAAGTTGTGCCCCACGTTGTTAATAAATTTAATTTGAATCGTAAGGTTAAACGAAAATGAAAGAGAAACGCAAACATGTTGGCCCCAGGCCTAAACTAAATGTCTTGCAAAAGAACAAAAAACCGGCGAACAACCACAAATTCATCCAGAGAAGCAGACAAATGGAGCAAATGCATAGAACTGAAAGTCAATATCAGAGCACAATTGACGACGGATCAAAGTTAACTGCCGATCTTTTACCAGTATTAAACGATGAAACATCATTTTACGAGCAACTTCTAAGTGCATATAGTTCGACAATAGCAGGTATGAAAGCCATACATTTATAATTTTCACACTTTCTAACATATTTCGATCAGTTCCCACAGTTAAATCTGCGGAGAAAATGAGTTCACAACAAACTAAAGTTGAGGAAGATGATACGGATATAGATATGGAATTGGATAAAATGCCAAAGGATTCTACCGACTTAAAACAAGTAAATATGTTTGCAGAACGATTTGATTTTGAACTAGACATGGATAATGTTTCTGTGATTATTGCGAAAGACTCAAATGAGGTGAAGGGAAAATGGTCTGCAATTGGAAATTTCAAAGTCGAGAAACCAAAATTAAAGGCGGCAATGCCCTCGGATGACAGCTATAAGCAGCCTGCAGATGTTTTAAAAGCAAAGGATCTTCAGGCATTGAAAGTACAAATGTCCTTAACATTGAATGCTTCATATCCCTTATCCACTGTGCAAACGGAGCTCTTTCACATGGTCGACAGCTACTTGGATCTTTACTATCCTCAGCGAACTCATGACAATGCGGAGGAGATTCGATATGTCTATTGCCTGCATACTGTCAATCATATACTGAAGAGCAGAGCATTGATCTTGCGCAACAATGAGAAGATCAATGAGCTTGTCAAAGATCCCAAGCAACCGACGAGCGAACTTTCCCTGCCAGATAGTGTCAGGGATCAGGGTCTGACGCGCTTGAAGGCGCTCATTATATTGCCATTTCGTGATTCTGCTTTGAAAACTGTGCAGATAATAGCAAAGCTGCTGTTTGAAAATCGAAAGGGTAAATAAGAAAACTAACTTAAAAATATGATAGATAGATTTAAAAATATTTATATTATTTTCAGATCCAAAAACTGGCTATCCGATAACAAAGTACGAACGTTTTCTTAAAGAGTATTCGGGAAATACCGTTTACTTTCCGAAAACCAATCCGAAACCACCTGATTACGAGCAAACATTTAATGGCAATACGGATGATAACTTCAAAATTGGAATCCGCTTGACTAAAAAATCAATGTCCCTGTATACGGACTTCAGTGGATCGGATATTTTACTTGCGTCTCCGTTGGCGCTGCGTATGATTATTAATGATAAAGATCAAGATTATGATTTCATGAATTCAATAGAACTATTGATTATTGATCAGGCGGAGATGCTCCTAGCTCAGAATTGGGAGAATCTGCTTCAAGTGCTGGATCACTTACATCTGCAGCCTCAAAAGCTGCCAGAAACCAATTGCCAACGACTGCGCTCATATTGCCTCAATGCGACGTCTCGTTTCTACAGGCAAACCCTCTTGTTCGCTTCGCATGATCTGCCCGAGTTTCGCGGAATCATAAATAATAAATGCCATAATTACCAGGGAAAAGTGCGCATTATCAATCAGATCGAAAGTGGCTTCATCGGCAACGTCCTGATGCCAATCAAACAGATTTTCCAGCGCATCGAATGCTCAAGTCTTGAGTCAGCTCTGGAAGAGCGTTTTCAACATTTCGTTCGTTACGTTTTGCCACAATTCACAAAGTCTGGACACTCGCACTGCCTGCTCTATGTGCCCAGTTACTTCGATTACGTGCGCCTCCGGAATCACTTTAAGAAGGAAATGATTAACTTTGTCCAAATAAGCGAATATTCCAAGAAGGAAAAAATATCCCGTGCGAGAGACATCTTCTTCCACAGCGGCGCTCCATTCATGCTCTACTCAGAGAGAGGCCATTTCTTCCGGCGCACTCGGATCAAGGGAATCCGACATTTAATATTCTATCAGCCGCCAAACTTTCCAAACTTCTACCCGGAATTGATCAACTTTATGCTCGATATTAACCAAAATCCCAGAGATGGCTTACAGGATGTGATGAGCGTCAAAGTCCTATATACCAAATTTGATCTGTTAAGCTTAAGTAATATAATTGGCAATAAGAATGCCTCGAACCTGACGACGGGTGCCAGTGATTCATACCTCTTTTCGAATAAGGAATAATTTGTCAATAAATCAAAAATGATGTTAACCTTACAGCAATATATCTTCATAGGGGTGGGCTGTATCCCACACATTTCCACACTTAATCGGAACGTATGTGAGGGACGTGACAGAGAACCTCAGATTCTAGAACGTTGAAAACCATTATTGGTATTCCATATTTGGCAACTCTAGCTGAAAGGCCTTAAAGTCTGTTATATATTTCGATATATACCGACTATCAATACTGTTTCTATCGGTCAATTGTGATCAGGCTTCAAAACTTGTTGAGCTCAGTTATCAAAAAGTTAGAAAGATACCCTAGGCACCCATCGAACTGATTCTACTTGAGACGTTAACAATATACTATTTATTAATGTTTTGCTAAATATACTATTATCTTGAAAGAATAAATCTATTTTTAGATAAATATTAAAAATCATAAAAAATATGATTAAATAATGCAAAAGAAAAGAAAAAAAAAAAATATATATATATATATATATATATGTTTGAAAATAATTATCTATATTATATATATAAAAAATACTTCACCTGTGCAGCTCACCATCTGTATTATTTTACAAATTTCACTTATAGCTCTTCCTCATGCCCCACAAATGAACAAAGATTTTTCAAAAATTACTTTCTAAATCAAATAAATAATTTTATTCATTTTGGATACAATTTGCAATATCAGTTAACAGAGGGCTGTCTGAGCAAAAAATACAAGATTGATAAAGGTATACAAATTCGACATCCTTGAGGATCATCTGCTTGCGTGTGTGTGTGCGTGCGATACGCTGACCTTTACCATTTATCAACGACGACGTCAGGAACTAAATAGTATAATAGGCGATAAATAATTACCAAAAAATTATTTGCACCAAATAAAAATTGAAAAAAAAAAAACAGAAGAAAAATCAATGAGAAGCAGCAAACCGATGCGTTTTGGCAAATCTTTGATCTTGGAATGCAGAGGATGAGGGGCAGGTGGACATCATCAGCGCAGCTACGGTTTAGCGAAGCCGAGTACTCGGCGGCTTCGTTCGGTGGGTTTAAAAAGTAGACCATTTCGGATTTCAGTGTTTATATTTCGTTTTTATGGATATCTTACATGCTGAATTTAAATATGAATTCATTTGTTTATACGCTTGTTTATCTTTTTCTTTGTGTCAATATGAAGTCGACCATAATGTACAGCAATTGATCTTTTTCGAATTCACTTATTATTTTGGCACACTAGTATATCAACATTTAACAACTTCACATACTTTCTATAGCAGGGATGGACTTAATTTATGTAAAATTAATAGGGGGTGTCATCCAATTAATGAAATCGGGGATTTACTGTATAAGAAATAAAATAAATTATTTATATAAAAGTGTTTTCATTGGAATATTGAAATCAATGCGATTCGGTTGTCGATTTTTGTTTTTGATCGTCAAACAGCGGCAAAAATGCAAGTGCGGGCGCGAGCATTCAAAAGCAAAACTGGGATGAGCTGGGATTCACGCCACCACTGCATAATTCAATGGGTTTGCTGGCGCGTTTTTAGTTTCGCTTATAGTAATGCTAATGTGGTTTTTGTAATTTATGTTTATTTCACAGCGTCTTTAATTTATAACGATGTACATAATATAAATTTTAAGTGAACTTTCTAAACAAAAATGTCTGTTAGATGCTTAATTATGTTTCTCTTTGTTTATTGTTTTAAACACAATCTAGAAAATAATTTGTTGTTTATGTTCTCTTGTTTAACCTAAGCTAAACACAATCTTTAAGACTCTATCCATACGCCCACGGCTGGACTCGTGGATCCCAAATACCCTCAACTCGTGTTCAACAACAGATTATCAAACGGGAAAATATGACTGAAGCTGATTGGATCCGATGCCTGTGGTACTCAAAAATCAAATCTAAAGAGCTAAACATTCCAATATAGTAGTACACACACTCATTAATTGTTCTCTTTTGTTTTCTTGTTAATTTTTATCTATAAGTCAAATGGTTTATTTCATGCTTGTCGAAGACTACGTTTTTTTTTCTTTTGTATATTCTATGGAATGCATGAACCAATTTTAATTTTAACTTTAAAACCGAAGGCTGACTGAATTAAGTCTACTTAATACATAAATAAATTCAATACAAAATATATATATATCCTCAATTCCATCCACAAAATTGTTGACGAAAAAAATTAAGTATGGATAATATAAATGTGTATATGGGATTTATCTATTCAAATTGTTTTTTTTCTTCTTGGTTTTATTTAGTTTTTATGTCTCCTCATTCATGAAATATTTACATAAATTTACGTATTCAACGTTCATAGAAAAAATTAAGTAATTAAAATATTGAATTGAAATATTTTTGTTGCACAATGATTGGATTTGAAATAAGCAAATATTGCAAAAATCAACTAATAATGTAATAATAAAAAATCATCTTTGATTTGAATGTTCTCGAAAAATGTATGATAAAGAAATCTTCTGAAACCTTATTATATTTGTATTTTTTTTTATGTTTCACACACTCTGCAATCCGCTTTTCATTGTATGTACAAAATCAGCAATGGTTAGGTAAAACGTATTGAAACAAAAGTAATTGTGTTCGTTTCAAATAATCGTTATAAATTAATCTGTTGACCATTTCACGGTGTTTGTTTGTTGTGTACATTAACGAGTAAATTTCTCTTATCAAAATATCACGCGTGAACTTTTTAGTATTCGGAAATAAGTCTATGTGGTGTTTTGGTTAAAGTCGTTACTTTAGGTATTTCTCTCTATTTATATTTAGTAACACTTTATGCTAGTAATTAGAATAATGATGTTGGGCTTAATGATTATAATTATATTCTTAAAGCATCATAGCGTACAGCAGGCCAAAGAAGACAGCCCACATTAACACAATCCCATGCATCTTATATATAGGACTCTCACCATCTGCAATTTTTCTAGCAACAAACTTCAATGTTTCATCTAATAAAACTACAGGAATTGAAAATTTCATCACAGTTATCCATTCCTCCGCAGACAACGGTGTTACTTGGAAAACGGTCTAAATAAGAAAAAATAAGAATTGAATTGCATATAGTATTTTCGCACCATCGCCTTTTGTTTTTCAGATCTACTTACAGAGAGGACTTCAACGTATAGAATGACAAAGTGAAGAGTGAAAGAAAGCGCCATTGAACCAATCAACCACAGATTGCACCATGGAGGCATTGTGATGAGGGACTGGTTCTCGGACAAGCTAAACGCGGATACAAATATTTAAATATGTGTTTAGATTTAGATTTAGAATTAGAATTAAAGACACTAACCTGTTCATGGCGTTCAACATTTCAATGGTCACAAGCACGGACAAGGCCATGGTCATAGCATGTGGATCGCTGAAGATTTTGCAATCGACACCCTTGAATTCGTCTCCACCACCCAAGCAGGCCAAATGATGGGTAAGTTGCCAGTATGTTAGGTTGGGTCCTTCTGCGGAGAAGATGAACCACCAGGCAGCGGCACCAACAGTAGCTGCACCGACGTAGAAACCAATAGCCATGTAACTGAAGATGGAAATAAAAGTTATTTACAAATTCAATAAGATATATTACAGGCCAATTAATCGAAGCAACAGCTGTAACGGATATGCACAATATTTTAAGTTATGTCATGCGACTTTTTCGTATAATCTGGCAAATAAAAATATGTCTAACCGGAAGAACAGCCATCCAGAAATCAGACCCTCATCGGCTTTCCTTGGTGGTTTCTCCATAATATCCAAATCAGGTGGGTTGAAGCCAAGAGCTGTGGCTGGTAGACCATCAGTGACCTAAAGAGAAGTACCAAAAACATTCATTACCAAAAATAAGCAGAGTGTTTATGCGTTAGTAAACATACCAAGTTAACCCACAACAGCTGGACTGGAATCAAAGCTTCGGGCAGACCAAGAGCAGCCGTCAAGAAAATGGAAACAACTTCACCGATGTTGGATGAAATCAGATAACGGATGAATTGTTTCATGTTGTTATAAATAGCGCGACCTTCCTCAACAGCGGACACAATGGAAGAGAAGTTGTCATCAGCCAACACCATTTCGGCGGCAGATTTGGCTACAGCAGTACCAGAGCCCATGGCAATACCAATTTCGGCCTTCTTAAGAGCTGGGGCGTCATTGACACCATCACCTGTCATGGCGGAGATCTCGTTCATGCCTTGCAGGAACTCAACAATCTTTGACTTGTGCTGGGGTTCCACACGCGAGAACAGACGGGAACGAGCAACGGCGGCCTTTTGTTCAGCAGGTGACAGATCATCAAATTCACGTCCAGAGTACGACTTTCCAGTGGTATCCTCATCCTCAGCAAATACACCAATACGACGGCAAATGGCTTCAGCAGTAGCCTTGTTATCACCAGTGATAACAATGACACGAATACCGGCAGCGCGGCAACGAACAATGGCATCCATAACTTCTTTACGTGGGGGATCCAACATACCGACGACGCCGACAAAGGTTAGATTAACCTCATACTGATAGAACTTAGTAGAATCACCCAAATCCATCTCATCAGGACGCATTGGACTATCCGCAACGGCAAGGGCCAAGCAACGCAGGGTATCGCGTCCAGTACCGTACTGTCCAGTCAGATTCAAGATCTTATTCTTAAGAGCAGAGGTCAGTGGCACCTTGCTGGTACCGACACGAGCGTGCGAGCAACGTTCCAACACACCTTCTGGGGCACCCTTGACGAACAATTTGGGGCCAGTGCCAAGACGGGAAGCCTTCAGTGGTGTACAATACGAAGACATAGATTTACGATCGCGAGAGAATTCCAGGGTGAATTCCTTCTTCCATTTAGTTTCGATCTCACCACGGCAAGCGATAGCAGCCGAGCGGCGGTCCAATCCAGATTTGTTAACATTGAAGGAATTCAGTTTCTCAGCCAACACAATCAATGCAGTCTCAGTGGCCTCGCCGACCTTTTCGAATGCCTGCTTGAATTCATTGTAATCAATGGCGGAGTCATTGCACATAATACAAATGGTAGACAGTTCCTGCAGAGCGTCGTAGTCGCTGGCCTTAACTCGCTGGCCGCCAAGGAACAGCTCGCCAATGGGTTCGTATGTGGAGCCAGTCAGTTCAAACTCCAGGAAGCTGCTGTCGCTACCCTCGACCTTATCGAAGATGAACATACGGGAGACAGACATTTGGTTTGTGGTAAGTGTTCCGGTTTTATCTGAGCAAATAACAGATGTGCAGCCCAAGGTCTCGACAGATGGCAGAGATCGGACAATAGCATTCTTCTTAGCCATACGACGTGTGCCCAAAGCCAAGCAAGTGGTGATGACAGCGGGAAGACCCTCGGGGATGGCAGCGACAGCCAAGGCGACAGCAATCTTGAAGTAGTAGATGGCACCCTTGATCCAGGATCCACCGTGGGCGGGATCATTGAAGTGACCAATGTTGATGGCCCAGACAGCGACGCAAATAATGGAGATGACCTTCGACAATTGTTCACCGAACTCATCCAGCTTCTGTTGCAGTGGTGTTTTAATTTCTTCAGTTTCTGACATTTCAGTACGGATTTTACCAATAGCAGTGCTGAGACCAGTACCAATGACGACGCCGCGAGCCTTGCCAGCAGCAACATTTGTACCGGAGAACAAGATGTTCTTTTTGTCCTGATTGACGGCACGGGGATCGGGGATAGCTTCGGTGTGCTTGATGACTGAGACCGACTCGCCGGTAAGGATAGACTGGTCAATTCTGAGTGTTGTCGAATAAATGTGAGTAATACGAATGTCAGCAGGAATCTTGTCGCCGACAGACACCTCAACCAAGTCTCCAGGAACAATTTCTTTCGCTCTAACTTTTTGGATACCAGACTTATCTTGGCGCACTACTTTACCCATTTCGGGTTCGTATTCTTTGAGTGCTTCAATTGCTGATTCGGCATTTCGCTCTTGCCATACACCAACGACGGCATTTGCTATGAGAATAAGTAAAATTACTAAAGGTTCTACAAATGCAGTGAACGTGTCTTCGTGTTCTTCAAACAGCGCTAATACCTAGAATGAAAATAATGGAACAATTATTGTAATATAAATTAAATGAAGACTATCTTCGGATTACCGAAGGGTAGATACATTGATTCTAAACTGAACTGAACTTAGATGCTAAATTGAAATCTTGATCCAAACCAATAAGGCTATAGCTAACTGTAGGACTAACTGTAGTAGGATAAATGTACGGAAAATACATTGAGTTATGTTCTCTAGCCTTCGAGTTGGATTAAACTCTATAGTTGAGTACAGACAGTTTAGTAACTTAGCTCATTTTTATAATTACGGCAATAAAAAGCTTAAAATCTAAAAATCTTATATGAAAGAAAAATATTAAACCCCAATGATTGCATAAAACAGGTTTGTTTGCGGTTAGAAATTAACTAATAATATATAATAATATATATATATAAATATATATATATATATATATATATATATATATATCTATTGAATATATTTAATGTAACCGGATAAGTTAGCAATAAAACTTACAAATGAAATAATGGCTGCCAAAAGCAAAATCTTCACCAGAAGATCGTCAAACTGCTCTAAAACTAATTGCCAAATACTCTTTCCTGGAAAATAAAATGATTAAAATATTAGACATTATGTAACACAAAATCAAAATAATTTTACGATCAGGTAAAGCCCATCAACACGTACCTTCCTCTGTCGGCAATTCTGAAATGAAGCAAAAATTAAAATTTGTTGTTAGAAATAACCAAGAGAGATTATAAAATGTATATTGATCGGGATTATATATAGCATATATATATATATATATGATCATCGATGCTTACCATTGGGTCCATATTTTTTCTGGTTGCTCTTGATCTGATCAAGGGTTAAGCCGCGTTCAGCGTCTGTACCAAAGAAATTCAAGCTTTGTTCGACGGTTTTCGAGTGACCGTCTTCCATTTTGAATTGTTATCCTTTGCGCACAACAATCTTAAAAAAAACCATGTAATAATTTGATTATTATACTTGTTATGACAATGTAAAAAAGTTGTAATTCTGTAAAACTAAAACAAGACTGAAGAGTCGGCGCAGCTCTACGCTAGGATAACTCCAAAGCAGTAGCATGCTGCCATTACATATATTTTAAAACTTTCATCTCTCTCAATACATAAATATATATATTCAATCATACATCGCCACAGCACGCACAGCCGCTGCTAACTGCGCACTTGATGCAGGTGAATACGAATAACTGCGTTGTTTATAGTCGAAACATTAAGAAAAATTCATGGCTATGCCAACCGAATGTTTGTAAATATATTTTCTAAAGCAACACAATTATACCTTTAAATTATGAGCAGAGGTTTTCAAAAATCGTATCGTATGTACCAGACGTATGCCTCTATACCAAATGCAATCTCTTTCTCTACCTCTAATCTGATCTGAGAGCTATGTTTCAGTTTTCGCCACTTTCTCTCACACTCTCGCTCTCTCCGTCTCTCTTTCTACAGACGATCGACTGACCGTGATCTAGAATAAATTTACTTTATGTAGTCGTCGATACGTTTCTTCCGCTGTTTTATAAACTTTTCCTGTTTATTCACTTTTTGACAATGGCTAAATGCGTTTCAATTGTTTCACTCTTTTTTTCCGCTTATTTTTATGAAGGTATCTACTAATCAGACTTGGTTGATTGCGAGGTTAACGACTCTTAAACAGGCCATTAAACTGTGTCTTGCCTGAAATATGTACTGCTGATCTATGTAAAAGCACGATTAGGCGTATCAAAAGTATTTTTGGGTCTGGATCAATCACAGTTGATATTGAACAGTTTGGAGATTAATTTAATAGGAATTGCGAGTCTAAATATGAGTTAAGAAAAAGATATACATTTTATTTATATTTATATATATGCAAATTAGTTTCTCAGTTTCCGCATTGCACTTCTACGGGAAATATGTGTGAATATTTAAAAGATATCGGACTAATATTTATGTATATACTCGTATCTATAATCAGTCAAATATGAACAGATTGTTTAAATACTCGGCAAATGCATATGTTACCTCAGGTATTTAATCGACGACGTGTTAAAGATAGCCAATTTTCCAAGTTTTCTATATACATATATGCACCCACACATGGCTTGATCGAAATTGTCGATAATATTCAACCATATCACATACATATATATATATATATATATGTGTGTGTATGGTCCTGCATGTGTACATTTATATGCCTATACAAATTTTACCTGACTAGATAGTTACATATAGATAATCGTTTCTCTCTCTACAATGAGCACATAAGTGTATCTGTATGTGTATAACTATGATAAGAAAATATCAAGAAAGATCAAGAACTTCATTGGGGATTACGAATAATATCACTATTATGAAATATAAATATAGATAATTGAGACTATGACTACATACAGCATACAGATAATCGTGATATTATCAAGGAGATTCCAGATAAGAAACTAAAAGAGTATTTAGCACACACACACACACACACACTTTTGCATGTTTGTATACTCTAATTTGTTCACATTCACATATCTCCATACACAAACACACAACATATGCATATGTATAGTAGAGACACGTGTGTTTATTTGTAGGTATAGCTTCACATACACAATGAAGTGTGTGCGCAAACAGACACATACATATTTACACAAACTATATGTAAGAATATAAATTACAACTTATACTTATTTCTTTCAATACCAGTGAGTTGAAATTATGTGTTTTGTAGCGTCGACTTATGAGATTCACACACGTGTCACTTTTACCCAACTAATACAATATTTGCAATCGGCATACATATATACATTTATTTACAATCATTCAAGTGCACGATTTAAGTACTTTAATTTTTTCTATAGCCAATATTTATGTGTATATATTAGGTAGCCATTGCGCATTCCTTGTTCTAATTATATATGTGTACTATTACAAGATTGCACTTTTAGGCCGTGCTTTAATACATTTTCCGGCGTATTGGCAACTATGACATGACAATTTCGAATACAGGGCTGCTTGTAATATTCATAAATATATCGATAGGTAATGTGTACACAGATTGTAATCTATCACAAACTAGTGTTCAGAGTTGCTAATTCTGATTTTTTTTATTTTTGTTAAAATGATTTGAAGAACAAAATAAAAAGCATATTAATCTGAAAGAACATCTATTAACTAATGAGAATATATAAATATATTTACTTAAATGCACATTTATATGTAAATATATATTGATAACACCAACTAACTACAAACGTTCGCTAGGCGATGGGATTTGTGTATATCGAAATAATGCTGTTAAAACAACATTGTCTCTTATTTATTAAATACAATACAATGTTAAAAATAAATAGCTGCTCCGGAAAATTTCATAAGCAAAACCGAAACACATAACCTATTGTATGTGTATTGATCGATATATGTAGGCCTTTACGATATTCACAAGGTGGATATTATTTGATAGCAGAGTTTACTGAGCGTGCCATCCCTAGCTTATAAATTTAAACCAAGCCTGTCATCTCTATTTTTTTAATTTATTTGGCGGTCCGCTTTACGAAAGACTAAAAATGAGCCAAATTTTATTCATTGGTTATTAATTTGACCACTGGTCTATTTTCAGTAGACTGAAACTGAAATAAATTAACATTTATATTTTATATTTTATGTGTCTATACGTATGCGAATCTACAAGATTATTTGTCTCTGCTTCACCTGTAGTCACACAAAAGTCCCCGTCGCTTGCTACGAGTTATGCAATACAGTGTCAGTCAATAATCGGACATCTCTTTGTCTCTTTCTTTGGCTTTGGCGCTCTCGACAATATAATTGCGAGCTATTAAAAATAAGAGCTATCCAATCACTGAAAATTCTATTTTTCTTCCTCAAATTTAGCAACAGTTTCGCAATTCCACTTTTATCACTTTTGTGATCGATAGTTATTAATGGTTAATGTTTACATTTAAATAATTGAATATACAAATCAAGTATGGTCATCCAATTATTATTATTTTTCCTATATAGATATGTATATATGTATATATATATGTGTGCGTTTGCGTATGTTGCTTGAACAAAACTTATTTTTATTGCTTAAGCTAAAAATCCCAGATTTCGTATATATACATATTCGTTTATATTCATGTCACATCAAAATTTTTTGAATTTGGTCATGCCCGCACCTTCTACAGTTTATTAGTTAAGAGCTTTTTCAAAAAGTGTATTACCAGCAAATTTCCATTGAACTAGGGACTTGAGACTAGACACCTAGAACATTTATATTTAGATTGTCTAATTGTTAGAATAATGAACTATTTAATTATCAGGATTAGTTATAGATATAATGAAATGTATACATTTGAAATATGATTTTTCGTATTTAAGTTGTTAAATCATTTTCCCAGCCCGTATTCTGTGAGGTAATCCGATTTGTCTATTTCAGTGTGGCATATAGGCAGCCTAAATATCATAAATATCGTATAATAGGCGCAAAAGTTATTCAAGTATATATATTTTCTAAAATTAAAAACAAAATTCTCATTTTGATGACAAACTGTCTACGCTTTCTAGTGGGTATCTCTCGGTCGATCCGTGCTAATTAGAAATTTTTCAAAGAGCTGTATTGATGCCAAGTACAGTGTACATCGGCTATGTGCGCTAATTTTTGAATTTTTACAAAACTAAAAACAAAAACTATTATTATATATGTATATAATTTTGTATATGATATAATATTTATATATATAAAATTAATTATATATAAATTGTATATATTTGCCCAGACATCGCTGTATATGTACATATGTATATAATTGCAAAACGATGTAAACAGGCAGCCCTTGATACAAATATTCACTGTATTGATGTACATATATAGTAGGCGTATGGATGTGTGTATGTATGTATGTTTGTAGTCTACACGTGCCCATATATACATACATACATACATACATGGTTATGTATGTATTTATATATACATATGGACGTGTGCACGTGTCTATATGTATTATTTGTAGTGTTTAAACAGTATATTATATATATAGATATATGTACATACACATATATTTATATGTATGTATATAATATGCGACAAATATTTCTAACATATTTCGCTGAATAATGTATAATTGTACATTCCGAAATATATATGTAGATATACATACATACATACATACATATATACATATACAATACATACATATATTTATTTCGGGCTATACGAGATATTACCTAAAAATAGACACTTAGCTACCGATGTTCTTACACACCTACATAGCTGCATATGTATGTGTGTTTAGTTTACGTATGTATGTATGTGTGTATATCTAAGCACATTACATACACACACAACTGTAAATTTCTGCACACTTTCATATACATACAAACATACATATGTACATGTGTATTTGTTAGATTGTGCACACGCTAACGGTACATATACAAATGCAATACATATTTATATATGTATGCATGTACATATGTATGTATGTAGTTACAGCAGCATTAAAAATGTTTTATTTATAATTTTCTGTAAAATGGGATTTTTTTTGTATCTTTCCGTTCTTCTCTCATTTAGATAACAGCAATGTGTTGCATAATCAACTGTTCCAATCAGACGCAGGCACACAGCCACAGCCACACACACATATACGTTTATTTTTTACATTTATAAATTCAAAAATTTATTTATGTATCAGCAGCGACTACATACATATACAAATTTTGCTAACATTTTTTTTTTAATTTTTTTTTTTTTTTGGCAAGGCTGAGTGGCTGTGTGTGCGTGTGTGTGTGTGTGTGTGTGTGTCTGTATGTCCGATTTTATACATATGTACATGTATATTTATATTTATTTTGGTCTTCACTTTAATATCAAAATTTTGACCGTGGTCAAAGTAACAGGTGCATAAGGTTATGTATGTATGGATGTGTGTGTGTGTGTGTTTGTATGTATTAATGTTTGCAAATACGTTATATATGCATATAACTGTATATATATTTATGTATGTAACATGTAACTTCCTTTTCGTATGTATCTAAAGTAAATTTAGATAAATTTTGGCTTTATATAAAACGTAAAACTATTAGCATATATATATACATATATATACAATATATATATTGATATATAATGTATGTCCTTATGTGTGTGTGTGTGTGTGTACATATGTATAAGATGTGTGTGTGTGTGTGTGCACTTGTATTATGAGTGTGTAGAAATATTTGAAATGTAAATTTTGTATTACAGTTTGCTTTCATTAAATAACTACACAATAACACTTTAAAAACACCAACTTCAAATCTATACACATATATATATGTATATATATATATAAATGTATATGTATATATATAAATATATATAAATTATATACATTTGAAACATACATAAATATATGTATATACAGATGGATATAGTTATATATGCTTAAGTGCACATGTGTATGTATGTGCGCGGGTTTTTTCCAATTTCAAAAATGTTTTTTCTTGATATTTTCAATACTGTTATTAACATACATACAATATGTATGTAGGTAACTTTTCAAACTTTTTTTATGTACATTTGGATTTTGGTTTTTTCTTTTGTTAACACTAATTGAAAATTGATTTGTTTGAACAACAAAACTTACAATTTAATTCTAAAACAAAAATCGTCGTATTATATAATAATAATTGAATTTTTTAGTCAAAAGACCAAGAGCTAACACAAAGATCGCGCTATTATAACGATCAACGGCAACTGAACGCAAGGAGAACGCTGCCTGATGAGAGTGTCTATTTGAATTACAAAATTCATATATTTTGGCAAAATTCCCAAAACTAGATACACTCTCTATTTTGGCCTGGGAAAATACTTTTAGCACGCATCAACTTTTAAGCAATAACCATACGGATTTCTTCTATGAGTGTGTATGCGTGTGTGTGTTTGTATACATATATAAGCGTATGTGTGTGTGCGTATATACATTGATAAAATGAATGAATTTAAGTAGCTATGTATTGAGGGGCGGCATGTGCATACAAAAATTTATAATTGACAAGAAAGGTGTATGTGAATATATATATAAATATATATATTTATATAATATATGTACATATTCATACATACGTGATAATAATTAGTTTTATATATATATGGCAAGCGAATTACGTTAAAAGAATTTATAAAAAAAAACATACCAAAACTAATATATTATTTCTATTGTTGTTATTGTCTATAGACAACCATAACTTTGGGTCTACGACACGACCATACACCATATCTGGGATTTGTGCCCGCATGTTCCATTATTGGCTCACTTAGGCAACTCATCTACCTGAATACATCAACATTATATTTAAAAAAAAATTATCTAATTCATTTTTTTAGTGCACAATTCTATATTTGAATATTCCCATCGGCTTAGATTAAATTTATTTTTTAACTTCAGATTGTAAAATATTTAATTAAAAAAAATATTTTACATACATAAAATAATTAATACATAAAATATTAAATAATGAAAAGTTAGCTTAACGACACAGAGACTTGGGTGTCTTCATATAGATGGTATAGATAGATAGATCTGTGCGCATGTATGTATAGCTAACATATTTTAGATAACTGTATAACAAGTATCCGGGTCGAAATCTGGGCTAGTGTATTCATGTTTTTGTAGTTTTCAGCCAAAAGGTCAGTGCCTGTGCTACTTAGAAAAACAGTTTAGCTTATATACTTATAAATTGATTTAAATATATATATATAACAATAATAATCAAGAATATATATACAAACATAAATATATTATGACATATAAATATTTATACACATATATTGTATAATCATAAATATTTCGATTTGCTGAAAATTTGGAAATAGAATTCGCAGTCTTCTCAGTAAACTTAAATCAGTTCAGAACATACTTGAATTCTCAGCCGATTTGAAAAAACCTGCTCTTTGCTTATTATAATTTTATTTGAATTTAGAAATAATTTATCACAAATTCTACTGTAAAATTCTTAGTAAAATTCTTAAGAGGTTATGGAAGACGAAAATATGTTACTATGTAACTAAATTTTAATATTAAATTAGTATATAATAAATATTAATATACATATACATAAATTATAAAGAAAAAAAAAACACTGGGAATAACCAAACTACTTTTTGTGTTCTTTGAATCATACAAGAAATAAGTTTTTGTGACTTCTAAGCGTTGACCACAGGCATGGCTCTTAAATTAATTTTTTTTAACATCGGATCAAAGTTATGATTTTTAATATACTATAACTGTCAATATATATAATTTCAAATAATTTGATTTTATTATAGATAAAATGGGGATTCACTGATAATCAAATTTAAGAACAATCCATATTCTTTATTTTTTTTATATCATTTGCAAACATAAAGGTAAACGAAAAGAAGACAAACGTTAAGCAAAATGCTTCTATAGTTCTATATAATAATACGTAGAATAGCGCAAAAATGACGGTTGGAGGAAGTTTATGTTATTTTGGAATAAAATAAAATATTAATTTTGCAAAAAGAGCTATATTGTTATTGAAACTTTTTATTTTTTTTTTTATTTTTATATAAAATTACCTTCACAACACAAAGCAATGAACGGTAAAATAATCGATAAAACTGCGATAGGCACATAATTATATGTCACACGCCTAACCACACATGAGGCAAAAAAGTAGTGAAAACGTACACGAAGAACGCAAGAGAGGTTTGGGGTAGAGCTTCGGCTTTTTTTTTTAAATTTAGTTTTATATATTTAATTGTATTTTTTATTTAATTTTTTTTTTTTATTTTTTACAAGGAGATTTGGCATAAGTATTTGATGAAATAAAATAACTTTTATTTTTACTCTAATATCAAATCATTAATATTTTGATAAATTGCTTAATTTTTATATACCCTATATAATTAATAATTATAATATATATTTTATTCACATACCAAGCACATTTTTTGTGTATTCTTGGCATCTCTAGAAAAACGATAAGTTCGCATTGTAAAAACTATCGATTGTAGTACATCTCTAGGTTGATACATAAAATAAAAATACATAAAAGTGAGTTTTTTAGTTATTGAAGAAAAGTTAAAAATCTGATTAGTTTTATAATGTGGCAAGTCAAGGCAATTAATGAGATCAGCTGTCCACTTAACATATATGATTAATAACTAGTGGAATTTTACACATATGTGTAATCAAGGTAGATTTATATACTTGACATTGCCTCTAAAAATTAATGAAGTTCATATACCAAAAGGAAAATTTTTGATTTTTATGATATCAAAAAATATACCACAAACAAAATAAATGCAATTTTTTACTTAATCGAACATTGAAGATCTTGTGTATTCATGGATACATAATTATATATAGTTCCTTGTGCTGAAAAAGACGTGTAACACGTCTGACCTTTCAATCCTTAAAAAGTTAAAACCACCAAAAAGAAAAAAAAATGGAAAGAAAAACGTTAACAGATAAAATAAATTTGAATAAAACGTTGCATGATTGACTTCTATGTAGACATTTCTATAACACACCAATATATACATACAAACACATTCGTACAAATATGTATATATGTAGATATATATATGCGCGACACATATGTAAAGATGAGTATACATATGCGAATACATATTTATGAAATTTATTTATGTATTCATGCACGCATATCTATAATTTTAATATATAAATATACGTATATATACATATATATCTATCTATCAGTTTAATATTCTGTTAACATTTGCATTCTTTTATTCAATAAGTATCTACATTTTAAATATGTATGTACGTATATATCTATATATGCATATATGAGAACTTCATAACTCCTTTTAAGATATATACATATACATGTACATATACAGATATTTATATATATACATATCTATGTATATATATATTTTTATATACCAAATTATTAATTCATATATGGGATGTGATATATGTACATATGTATATATAATATATATGCATGTATATATATATATATATATATATATATATATATATATATATATATATATATATACATGTGTGTGTGAATGCGCAAAACAAACCCACTCTTCACCTGTTACACGGCACTGGAATAACTTGTGCATTAAAATCGTTTAGATAACTCAGCATTCATGTAGATATAGATACATTTGTATCTACATACATATGTTAATATGAAAATGTATATATATCTTAAATAAAATGTGTTCTAATATGAAATGTTATGAGTTTTACCCATGCAAAAAGCTATAGAAATATATATATTTCTATAAGAATATCTTTAATCTCTATAAACATAATGTATGTGCCTAGTTAAATTGCTAGTTAAATGGTGTAAATAGTTAACACTTTGGGTTTATTTCTATTTGATAACATAATTTAAAATTTTGGTAAATCTCAGCAAATTCTAGCTTGAATTCAATTTAAATATTTTCCGAGTTAAAACTGAGTTAGAGCACACACACACGCACGTTTGTAAGGCACAATCAGCTATGCGCAGGCTTCAGGGTATCTTCTGGTCGGGCACTCCCAGCAAACTTGTTGAATTTATTTTTTTTAAATTCCGAGTGCGAAATTTATGCAATACCAGATAATTTATTGATTTTGTTTTTATAAAATTAAACAGCTAAATTTTATGATTTTAGGTACCTGAAATATTTAATTGAGTCTTTAAACACAATACGTTAAAGTGATTGCTAATAAAACAGTAATGCAAATATTTATGAATAATAATACATAAATAATGAGATTTAGCTCTTTAGAAATGTGGATTATTTGGTTTTATGTGTGTTTATAATTCAGGAAAAAATTTAAATACCACTGTAAGGGTATAAATATAAAATTTTATTTATATACATATGTAAATATATATGAATTATACTATATACTATATATATCAACAGCTTTGCTGTTGATTTAATATAATAAAACTTTTTACCTTAATGCAATTAAGCGAATGATCAGATTATATGTTAAAATTAATCACTTTATATTAACATACATATATATTATTATATATGTATGTACAAAATTTTGAAAAATTTTTAAAAATGTCGATTTATCTCCAGATAGGCGTTAAGTTATTGGATTTTTTCTTGCCATTAGCACATTTTTGCCATTAATTAATTTTATAGAAGATTTTATCATTTTATTTGTTTTTTTTTTTAAGAATAAAAAAATATTTAATGTATTAATGTGTAAAAAAAAAAATTAAAATTATATTAAATTTGTCTAAGAAAAATGTATATAGAATGTATCATTTTTTTAACGAAATACTAGTATAATTTCCATAAAATAAAGTTGAAGTAATATTTTAAATTTTATATTATTTTTTCATATATAGATTAATCATAAGCAATCGCAAAGTGAGGATATCTGAACGCAAGTCGTCGGAGCCACACATTTGAGTAGCATAAAGAAAGAGAGAGAGAGAAACCAAATTGCGTAAATAATACGAAGACTCTGTTATACTGGAGCAAAACGGAGAAAGTACTAGGGGTGCAGAGTCCCCCGACGCCAACCAAGAAAATCGAGCGACGTGTTGGTGGACTCCGTGGACTGCTATGGGTTGCTTTGGCTCTCCAACTTCAAAACAGTCTGATGTCAACTCGGAGGATTCGAAAAGTCAAAAGCGAAGAAGCGATGCCATATCCAGGCAATTGCAGAAAGATAAACAGCTTTACAGGGCAACGCACAGGTTGCTCTTGCTGGGAGCGGGTGAGTCCGGTAAATCAACTATAGTCAAACAAATGCGGATATTGCACGTCGATGGATTTTCTGAACAAGAGAAAAAACAGAAAATTGATGATATTAAAAAAAATATTCGTGATGCTATATTGGTAAGTCACTTTTTGATACCTAACCAAATTTGTTCTTTAATTTTATAACTTCTTAAAACTGGACTTATTTAAAAAAGCTTTTATTCGATCTGGTTAGTTGTAAGATATAATTGGATGATTGGATGAGTTATTAAACTAAAAAAGGAAAAATGAAAGCAAAGCAATAAGATAATATAAAATAATTGGGCAAATATATAATAAAAACTGAAGACTTAAAATACTTATACAGAACAAACTTAAAATTATTTTTTTTTTATATCTTCCTCCTCTCATTTCTATCAAATTAATATTTAGAGTTGGACTCTTAAGTCCCTTTTTGGTATTTGGGTAAACAATATGCAAGCCAATACGCTGTCATGGTTTTTGGGAATGATTGAATGCCTTATTTGTTTTACGTTTTGAAATATTTCATTCGCATTTTTTATTTTGTTTTTTGAAGCCCCACTTAACTCCTAACCAGAGGCTTTCAATGGATTATATAAATCGGGTCGCTGGGCAGACCAATCTAAAAATATTATACTGCAAGTGCATAGGAACGTGTTATCCTGATAAGAATGTTTATAACTAATACTTTTTTCAAATGGCACACATTTTTTACAATTTTAAAAATGAAAGAAATTTTTAATATAATATGTAAGTATTTTTTTATAATTTATCTTTAAAGTAGCTGTGAGAGAATTATTATTGTTTAGTTTTTGTTTATTCATTTAAGGGGAATATATTATTAAATTGTATACTTGACGATTATTATCTATTTAATATAAATCATTATTATAAATTTAAAATTTCTGTCTAAGAGTTTCAAGGCAAAAGCAAGAACCATAAATAATGAAAATAAATGAAGAAATCCATTATCCATTCCATGAAACTAAATTTGATTTTAATACTTATTGAAAATGCAAGTTTTTACTAAGCTGACAGCTTTCATATCAATTAATCTATGAAAAACTTACTTATTGTGTTATATTGTAGTATCATTCTATGATACTCTGCCCTGTCCGTCTGTCTGATGTTCGAACTTGCTGATCCTCGGATCCTATTAAATAAATTTGTCTGTAAAGGCAAACTAAATCAATCATTTTTTGGGATTGTCTCGTTTCAATAAATTTCGTAAGTAAATAGGTTTTGGATATAAGGTAGTTAAAAATATAATTGGTTGAAATAGATTCCTCTGAATACTTCTGCTGTCTAACTACTTTCTTCCTTCCTTCTGGTAATGGTGTCGCAGTTTTGTGTTGTTGGTTGAATTGTGTCGTATACGGTCTACTATTGTTGTAGCTGGTTGATCTCTCTGATATCTGGTATTAGAACTTGGCCAGTAAATGGAAATTCTATTGTTTTCCAACAATTTTCTGTATTTACAATGAATTATCTTCTTCTAACCGAACTTGGTATATTCTTCAATCCAGTAGAGCTCTTTGACTTGTTTGTAGTTTTCCTTTACAGGTTACATCAATACTAAAATATGTCGCCATTAACAATTGTCTTACGTAAAAATTAATCTATTTTAAGTGTAAATTTACCAGATCGAAATAAAAACTTTAATACACGTACATGATATAGATGCTAATGTTAACTATCTATCATTTTCAGACTATTACTGGAGCCATGAGCACACTAAATCCACCTGTAGCTTTAGAAAAGAAAGAAAATGAACCCAGGGTGGAATATATTCAGGATTACGCCTCTAGTAAGTCTACAATATATATATATATATCTGCATAATATATTTGCAGAATTTTTCTTCAATTGTAGTTTGATATAGATTCAATAATAGATAGGGTTTTAAGTTGGCCGAAAGATACGTGTCAAGTATCTATATGAGAAATATGTATTATTTAATCATATTACTGTTCTTTATTCCAGGTCCTGACTTCAACTATCCTCCAGAATTTTATGAACACACAGAAGAACTATGGAAAGACAAAGGGGTCCTTCAAACCTATGAGAGGTCAAATGAATATCAATTAATTGACTGCGCAAAATAGTAAGTAAACCCAGAACTTCTATAAGGCTTAGGATATTATATAACTGTGTAATTACAATTTCTGTTTTAATTGATGTGATGTGCACCAAAAAATGTTGTTAAATAACTTTAACTTAAATATTACTCTTTTATCTAGCACAATAAGTTTAAAGCCAAATTTATGTGGATTATGCGGTAAATGGATCGTAGACATTATTTAGTTTTTTGTAAACGCCTCCTTGGAGTGAGTGAGCTAGAAACGTAAACGCTTTACCTCAAAATAACTATGCTGTAGTTGGGTATAATCGCTTGCGTAATACGCGCTAATTAACCAAATAATTTCAAACTGGAAGAACTGCGACTGCAAGGAGGCCAATGCAAAGCTTTTAGTTATTAAGCGAGTGTAAAAATGAGATAAAGCCTAAGATAGCTCTTTCTCTTGAATGATGTATGCTGTATTTGTATTTTTATAAAGATAAGTCTTGTGTAAGAGTCAATCTAATCGTGAAGCTAAACAAAGCTAACAGTAATATACAATTCGATATAATAATTTATTTATTTGTAAATTAGCCAAGTTCCAATATTTTTATTTAATTTCTCTTATTTATTTTTGTTATTTAGCTTTTTGGACCGAGTTAGCACAATTAAGAATCCAAATTATACCCCCAATGAGCAAGATATTCTTCGGTGCCGTGTTTTGACTTCTGGAATATTTGAAACAAGATTTCAAGTGGACAAAGTTAATTTTCAGTGAGTTCCATTCAAAATGTTGTACGCAAATGTTTTTTCTGCTAATTTCGGAACTTTGTTGCCCAAAACAGTATGTTCGATGTGGGAGGACAGCGCGACGAGCGTCGGAAGTGGATTCAATGTTTCAATGATGTAACTGCTATAATCTTTGTAACGGCATGCTCAAGTTATAATATGGTTTTGCGTGAGGATCCCACTCAAAATCGGCTTCGTGAATCCTTAGACTTATTTAAAAGTATTTGGAATAACAGGTATTAAAATAAATTATAAATTAAATAAATTGTTTTAATTTATTCTTTTTATTTATTATATTTAGATGGCTACGCACAATTTCTATTATACTTTTTCTAAATAAGCAAGATTTGTTAGCAGAGAAAATTAAGGCTGGAAAAAGTAAATTGTCGGAATATTTTTCCGAGTTTAACAAATATCAAACGCCAAGTGAGTAAATGAAAAAATGCATTTAGAATATTACAATAAAAATTATGGAATATTAAAACGCAAGTCCATGTCATAATAATTAAATAAAAATAAAGTTTATAATCATTTTTTATAAATATAAAACAGAAATCAAATTGGAAACGTTTTAAGCTACCCTCCCATTTCCCCCTATAGGCAAATATCTAAAAGCAAACATAATAAATCTAAATTTGCATTTATTTTGCCATTCAACCCAATTACATATTAATTTTTATAAACTAGGTGACGCAATAATGGAATCTAACGATGACCCAGAAGTAATAAGAGCAAAATATTTTATACGTGACGAGTTTCTGGTAAGCAATTTGAAATCCCATCAATAATTGGTTAATTGGTTTTTTATTAATGTAAATTTTAACATATGTCAACAGCGTATATCGACAGCAAGTGGAGACGGTAAACACTATTGTTACCCACATTTTACATGCGCCGTTGACACAGAAAACATAAAGCGAGTTTTTAATGATTGTAGGGACATAATTCAAAGGATGCACCTTCGTCAATATGAATTGTTATAGGTTATCCCTATCGCCGTAATTCAAAAAATAAAGTGAAGAATATATTATTGAATTACTGTTTTAAATATAATTATCAAATGTAATTTGTATTTAAATAGTCCCTTGAAAAACAAAAAATAAAAGCGCTGCATTTAGATCTGGTATGACCTTTCACAAAACTCAACATTAAAGAAGAATAAATAAACATGTTATTAACAATTACAATTGTTTTATTGATATTGCTGTATATATTTACAAATAATATGGTTTTCCCAGTCGGTGTTGAGTATATATATTTATATTTCTTTTTTCTTTTCCCCTGCCATAAAGCGCATTTGCGTTAATTATAGATGAGTATACAAGTCTAGTCAAAAGTCAACTATACAAGTGGATTAAGTATGCCAAAACTGACGGAAGCCTTATCGATTTCATCAAAGTTTCTTTTAGTTTTACTCTTCCAGGCATTCTTGTTGTAAGCCGCATCCTTTCTTATTAAAGCTGGCCGATTTGCTCGACGATCGTTGTTGTTGTTTCCCGCCAATTCCCATAGGTCGCTCTGCGTATTGAAATCGCGTTGATACTTTGCTGCCTGCTGCACAATGTCCTTAAAGACGAAGAGCACTCTGTAAAATAGGACAGAAAGATTCAATTTGAGCAATGTTCAAATATATTGATTTCTTTTAATTAACTAAGTAGCTTACCAATGTAGTCTTTGCTTTGAAAATACTTCTAGGATTATTACTTACCTCAGCACTAATTTTCCATCTACGTTTTCCAAGAAAGCTTTTGTAAGCAATGGAAATGGTAAAAAATATTATATTTTTTTAACTTCAGGCATTTTTTTTATAAATATATTTAAGTAAATAATATTTATTATTAAACTTTGTGAATCTTACACTTCTTGCCAAAAATTTATTGCATGGGTAAAAAAAACGCATAATTAAAAAAAAAAAAGTAAAAATATACCCTGAAAGATTTCTTTTCCTAAAAGGTAATCAGTAGAAACATTTATATAAATATATACGTATTTTACATAATTGCTTTATTACCTTAGATAATTTGTACATAGAAAGTGAATTGGGGGAAAGATATTAATTGACTTTACATTTCGAAAAGTGATTTTGGGTCATAATATTAATTGATTTCTGGTTAATAATATAAGGATTTCTTGATCAAATGTCCCCCACCGATACTGTCTAGATCACGCTTCGACTGGCGATTCGATTGACTTTTTTCGGGATAAGCTTTCTTTTGTCCCAGTGGTAGGACAGTTAATTTCGAAAGTAGATTATATACATTATCAGGTATGATATCTTTGCCCGATTGTAGAATGTAGTAGCTGCCAAAATTTAACTGTACAGTTGAAGAATCTGAATGAAATGAAAAATAAACGAAAAAACACATGCAAGATATTTAGAAATTATTTTACAATACAAAAAATATAATAGATTTTAAAATAATGTATGTTTGTTAGACTAATATAACTTATTTTTGGTTAAACTAATTATAGATGGATATTTATAAATGAAACTTTTCCTTTCAAAAACTATATTTTATTTTAAACTAATTTTTAATAAAAGTGAAATTGAATAGGATATTGATAAAATTGATTTTTTGAACCTATACTAATGACTTAACACTAAAATAAAATACTAAATGATTCAGAAAAAACTTTTTGGTAAATTGCAGTATCAGGTCAGGCAATGTATTACAATGTCAAGAACTAGGCATGGCCAGTGCTCAGTACTTTAATTGAAGTCAAGGAAAAGTTCAACTTGAATTGTGACTGTAAAATTAAAAAATCAGAAATCCCAGCCAATTCCAACTTTTTGCAGATGAGACTATCAATACAGGACAACAGCTAGACAAGAGTGAAAATTATGATGTGAACGAACAGTGAAAGTAATCTTCTTAATATCGTTGGCGTAGCTGCAAGAAAAACATAACTATAAAGAAAAGCTGAGAAGTGAAAAAAGGTTATCCATGTGAAGGTGCTCCATACAGTAAGTCCAGTAAGTTAACATCCGCCAAATCTAAAAATTAAAGCCAAACGTTAGATTATATTTTATTATATTTATAAAAATTATTTTATTATTATTTATTAAAAAATAATTTTAATTAAAAAATAATTAATGAAAAAAAAAAACTATATATTTAAAACCACTGGCAATAATTTGAAGTAGTCAAAAGAAAACAACTTTTGTATAAAGCCGTATTGGTTTATATTATTAGTACAAAGCACAGATTTGTGACTGATATTATATAGTCAGGAGAACAGAATTAGAACCGAAACTGAAGTGAATATTTTAAAATTTTAAATTGATTTAAAATTGTAGAGTTTTAGTTTATTTTGTTTTAAATTTAACGCATTTTAAATATTTTTATATGTGTAATAAAAAATTCTTAAAATCACAATTCAACTTGAAAGCTCAAACAATGCACAATGGAATGCAAGCAAAGACTGTTCTCTTCACAGCGACATCTCCTCATTTTATACCAAATTATGGAACGATGAAAAACAGGGTGTTCATGGCAAAGAGGGAATAACGTCATTTGTGGCGGACAAACAGCTCAAAGGCATGCCCATTATTATTAAGTTAGTTTGTGTTAGTGTTTGGATACCCTGTAAGTTTTGTCTTAAAAGGGTTCTATGAAAACTAAGAAAAGTATGATATTTGTATGATATGAGAGTATATAAAATTTAACACCCAAGTGGTAAATGGCATAGCATTCAGGCTGGAGCTGTTGCAGCCACAAAATAAACAGTAATATTAGTTAATAGTGTAATGTTAGTTAGTAGTACTATGTTAATAAAATGTAAACTAACATTTTTTTGCCCAACTCAACTCACTCACTTCTGTTTGCCTGCAACTTTCAAACAATTAGTATTTTGGCCAACCAACAGCTGCCTCAGCCGCCCTTTATACTATGCAACGAATTTTTTTTGCAGCTGTCAATGCAATTTAAAAGCAAAACTGAATCTACCATATATATTTCTATATACATAATTTGCATATAGGTTTAGTACATTTAGCTTTAAATAATTCGACAATTTTGAATTTAGGGTATTTTTTAGTCAAACTTCAATGCAGTTGCAACTTATTCTGTGTATTTTCTGCGTCATTTCCACCATATTTCCCATAATTTGTGGTAAACACTTTAACAAACAGAGCTTAAGAAGTTGGCAAATATACATTTCTATGTGCACTTTGAATGTGGTTGAAAATAATCTTATACAGAAATTTGAAACATATGTTCGCTTATCTTTTAGCTATTTATACTTTATCAAACAAAGGACCAGAGGACAAATGGGAGAACGAGTGTTACGAGTGGTATATGAAATATATATCTATATAAATATATATATATATATATATATGGATAAATGGGTAAGAGTATTCAAGTTTGAAAGAATAATGGATAAATGGCTTATTTATTTTATTTATTTATTTATAAATTTTATCTGTATGAGATATATATATATATTTATATATATATATATATATATATATATATATATATATATATATATATATATATATATATATATATATATATATATATATATATATATATATATATATCCAATATAGAATATAGAATATAAAATAGGACAGTAAAGCAAGGTAAGGTGTACCTACATAAACCATAATACATACTAATATTTTCTATCTACTACTATTTTGTACTATCTACTACCATTTGCTGCAACCTTCTGCTATAGAGTATAACAGATAGTAATAAATGGTAGTATAAAGTTGCAGATAGTACCAAATGGGGACTGAATGACACAATATATACACTTTACAGCAGACTATATATCCTATGATATTCATCCAAATTAGCACAGTTTTGAAAGTCTGGTAATATTAACTTATCTTGGTATTCCTTAATAAAAATACCATTATACCATGGACATATTGCAAAATATAGGCAAATCCTCTCCATTCCACTAAAGTTTAATTCGAGAACAACATTTAGCAAATATACAATACAATTTGTTTTTATTTCATTTTTTAAATACATTTCTAATAGCTCTGGCATCCAAATACCATTCGATTTCAAATTTGAAATTTCAAAAAGCACATCAACTTATCTTTATTCGATCACTTAAAAGCACGTACATTAATTGTGAATATATAATTGATGGAATTGAATGTGTGTTAGTTTCTCGCTTTAGTAAAATATATAAAGATGTATCTTACAGTGTACAAATATGTTACAACAAATACTTGAACAGTTTAACGGACTGTCGTCGGAATACAGAGTTTGTATTAGTTAACAAATGTATAATAAATACCTAAGTAATAATGAGAGTGATAAATTCTTGTTTTTATTAGCCATGATCAAAACAATAAGAATGATACACGCGTCCGCCTCGCGTCCCCCTTGGCTCTTCGAGCCATCCCGTAATGTCACATGCTGCCCTCGGTGCTGCTGGTTGTTCCTTTCGAGTCACACATTCCACCCGAGACGTTGTCATCGCCGCGCACCGAGCCTGACGTCAGTCCTCCAGTAATACCAGTTAAATTTAATTTGTACTGCAATGGGAAATATTTTCAGTTAGGCGATTTCATTTATACCAATTACCGAAAATAAAGTAAGCAATATCTGAGCAGAGAACTAAAACCATTTACCCATCTTCCCAGCAAGAACCATTCAGATGGGTTCTACAAGTTCAAATAGTTGAGCTAAGCCAAAGACAGGTCCTGCTGTCCTTTCAGCCCTGTTGCCTAAAACATATCTGTTCGTTTAGTAGTGAGCCAACACAATATAGCCTACGAAGCTGGATGCTACTACTGTTTACTAGTTGCTTTGTGTAGGACAGGTGACAGCATGGACAGACAGGCAGACATACGGACGCACGAACTAGCGTATTGTGCACGAGACCAAACTAAATTGTACTTTGTGAACAGGCTAGAGATATGGTGATTCAGGTGTTGAATTTGAATGGAACTTACCTTATTTGCGCACTCAAAACATTTCGAGACAACTTTGTTTATCACATTCATAAGATTTTTGGTTTCCCTTATGACGTGATCAACCTTCACAAATGTCGCCGCCTTGCCGACCGTGTGATCTTTAACTGTAAATTGTAGAGCTTGGACACAAGTCGGCACTCTGTCTAAAATACTTAGAAGATCCTTCTTGTTATCACTTGCAGGTACCTAAAAAAAAGATATATATATATATATATTTAAATACTTAAAATAATAAATTTAAAATTAAAAAAAATATATATACAAATTTTAAATAATAAATTAAAAATTTTAAATAAAAATATAAATAAAAAAATATATAATATATAATATAACAAAGGTAAGGCAGGGATGTAGATATCCTCGAATTTGGATCAAAATTGGAAATGGAAAATCCCATATTTGTGGAATACGAACTGAATTATAAGTTTTCCAAGTTCGAACCCACCTGATATGAAAAATGACGTAAAACTTTATAAAGTCGATTGGCTTCTTCAGCAAAGTATTCAGCTTGTGTAAATAAATCCTGCGTGGTCCTTAGAGAACCGCTGCCCTTGGTAAATTGATACATCAGAAAAGCCATAGCTGACATATTCTTAGCTCGTTTCAAAATATCATTATCATCCGATAGATCGTCCGTCCACTTCGTTGCATCGCCATTATTTTTACCCTCCAGCCCGGAGTACTCGACCATCTCCCTCTCGTCCGTGGCGGCAGCATATGGCTTCGAGGATTTCATTGTGGTTTCACACTTCTGCTAGAGCAAGGAATATTACATTTATATTTTGAAATATTTTAAATATATTTATTCTATGCTCACCTCCATTTGGGTGTCGATGTCCGCCTTGGTGGTGTCCACCGATGCGAGAATCTTTTTGGCAATCATCGAGATCTCGTTGATCAGCCACTTCCACATTTCCAAAAACGATTCGAAATTCTCATTTGCCGCACTGCTGTTGGCGTACTTCCATAGGATCTTCGCGGCGATAAACACCTGAGGGCCGTAGATTCGCAGGTTGATGGCCAAGCACTTTGCGTGAACCTGCAGCCCTTCCGTCGGCGCGATGTGCTGCAGCAGTTTGCAAATGTCGAAGATGTGATCACAGCAGTCGTGAAACTTCGTCGAGCATTGATTGAGGTTCTCCAGATCGTGGGCCATGGCCAGGGCATAAAACGATTTCACAATCTTTTTACAAACGTTCAGCGACTCATTGAAGTCGGCGATTTGACTGGACACCGATATAACCAGCTGCTTGCACAGCTCCTGCAGACTACCCAGCATGCCCAGCTCCGGATCTCTGCCCTGTATTGGGGCGCCCACGCCTCGATTGTCGTGCTGATCCTTTATCAACAGATTCAAATACATTTCAAACTCCACTTTGCAGTTGTCGCAGTAGATGAGGATGTTCTTCCGATGCTCGTGGCTTATGTACGGCGAATCTGTGAAATCGTGCGCCTTCTCGAACAGCTTGTCGAACGCCACAGACAGCTCATCCCTCAGGTCGAGACTCTCGTAGGTTAGATGCTTCTTGAAGTTTGTGTTCTTAATCATATGACTGCCGACAGCCGGCGTTAGGTTCTTCTCGCTCTTCCAGTCCTCGTCGTCGAACAGGGAATACAGCGCGTCCGGATTGTTGTTGCCCTCCTTGTTGCTGTTGCAGTCGTACTGAATCGACTGCAGCTTGAACTTCTTGATCAGGTTGATGATGCGCTTTATTGTCGTGTAGATACTTTCGTTTTCATAGTTCGAGTTGCAGCGCGCGTTGCGAAAGGCCATGTGCTTCGCCGAATCGAAAATACTATCCTTAATGACAAAATGTATCAGGTCCATAGCCCGACGAATCTGGCAGAAGACCGTGTCGCGATTCTCCTTGACTATCACGCAATCGCTGTGTATCAAACTGTTCTTCGACGAGGTCAACAGAATCGATATGGACTTCTCCAGGATTTGGCGTGCCGAGAACATCTGGGCACGCCGCCGCTCCTCCTTGAAGGAGTTGCGATGATGTCCGGTGAGGTAGGCCAGCTCGATCATCTCGGTACCAAATATTGAAAACGCGCGCACGAATTCCGTGAAATTCATAACAGACTCTAACTTTTCTAAGCTCTCCGATGCCCGCTTCTTTGCCGTGAGCAGCTTCTTGACCACAACAATATCGACGAGCAGTAAAATTCGCGTTATAGACGACAGCAGCGATCTGGCCGCCAATATAATGGCACCATAATCCTTCAGTGGCTCGATATGATGACGAACCTCCATGCCACTCAGAGGCGACAGCTCACACAGCTGCTCAATTGATTTTCCTAAAACGCAAAATAATCATATATATAAATATAGTAATAATAATAATAATAATGATAATAATGATAATAATAATATTTATGTCTCACCTGCATCTCTCGCTTCTCTGGCCGCCTCATACATATCCACTTTTATATCCGTGTTCTCCTCAGCAATTATCTCTCCAATCGTTATAAATCTCTCCACAGATATGCTCAAGGAGTGTCCAATATTCCCAAAAGTTGACATTATGTGCTCGTTGTCAATATCACGCAGTCGAAAGCGCTGATTCTGCAAGTAAAAGTCAAGATTAATCAAGATTGAGATCTATAGCTATATAATAATATCATTGAGAGTGGAGGCAGCTAGGACCTGTAGTTTATATCCTAGTTATTTTTTAGAGATTATTATTTCTCGTTAGATGAATAATCTAGAGTCGACTTGAAATCTATTAGACATTTTCCTTCTGCTCTGTCAAAATAAATAATCTCACCTCCACGCTCTCCATGCTTTGTCTATGTCTTAAAAAATGAGTTTAGATTCCAAGGGTCTATATACTAAGTGGTATATATAACCCCTATGGAAGCCCTTCTAAACGCATGTATGTAACTTTGATATTAACTTAATTACGTCTGTATGGACAGGCATATCATATAGAGTAATCTTATAGCTATTTTGTGTATATTTCATCACGTGCCGTTTATCATCCACGCTGGACCGGTTAGATCGACTTACGTTAACATCAAGCGCAGCTGGAGGTAGGCCATACATTTTTACAGTACTAAATTCCGTTTAAGCTGCTTGGTATTTGTGTTTTGGGCTTCGCACATTTATATTTAATGTGTATAAATTTATTGATTTTTCGTAAACAGCCTCGATGCCTAGTCAATATAACTTGAGTGTCGTCTCTTCAAGCAGGTTGCCTAAATTTTATTAAGCGTCGAGTTTTCTTTAATTATATATGTACATTTGTATTTATGTTTCAATAAAAAAAAAAAAACAGTCAACTTCAATAACTAACTCTGATAGTCTCAAAACACTCGCGCACCTCGTTACGTACCTACATATATATAATATATATATATCAACTTGGATTTGGTATGCGCAGGAATTTCCTCTGCGCAGTTAACAAAAATTTTATTATGAAAGAACAGTTACTTTCACAGGTAGAATAAAATTAACTGTTTCATTTAAATACCATCATTTTAAATTAGCTTTTTTAAATTGTTCAACATTTTAAAGTGGAATTATAAATCTACTAAAATTTTGATAATAAATGGAATATTTATATAGAACGCACCTAAGTTCCCATTGCACTTGATTGATTAAAGCACAACCGCCAAATTTCATATTTTACATATACTATATGTCTGCTTGCTCAGGCAATTCTGCAGAAGACCCTGGCTGAACCTCTTACTCCCGCAAGGAACAGTTTAATAGCTAAATCATATTTCTATTCTATTTATACCTATCTTTATAATAATGAAAAAACATAATTTTATTTACAGTTACAATATTAATATGAACATCAAATACTAATATTTATTTCGGTATATATTTCAACAGGCGAAGTTCGTGCGAAAGCCACACGGCAGTGCTTAGGAGTATCAACGATCCGGATTGATGAGCCGTAGCCAAAGGCACTGGTACATAGTTGAGCAAAGTGGTCACGCCCAAGGTAGCTTGTGTCCAGGCCATAACAGCTACTGCATTGATAGCCCACTTTGCACGCCTGGGTAATTTCTGACTCCTCATTGTGAACCATAAGGCTGTTATCAATGACACTGTTGTGATGCCCAAGATGCGATGATTGAATTGCACTGTCGTTGGGTTCTCGGTTACATTTTTGATCATTGGCTTAAATTGCAAAATGTCATCAGGTATCCAGTCATCGCCCATTTTCGGAAATGAGTTATAAACTAATCCGGCATCCAGTCCAGCCACAAATGCACCAGAGATTGCCGTTAGGAACACCATGAGTTTCGTCATGTGCGATAGCATTTTAATTTTAGGTATACGTTTCGCTGCCGATGTCAAAGATTCTGCGGGTATTAGCTTGGTCATTGCATTGGATAGGAACAAGGAATAAAGAACAAATGCTGCAGCTAAATGTGATGCCAATCGGTATTGAGAGACGCGCGGCACATCATTGGGATTATCGAATCTGTTCTCCAAGCCAGATTTAACCATATACCAGCCCATCAATCCTTGCAGGCCAATCAGAGTACCCAGGACCAGCACCATTTTCTTTGTCCTGGCACAAAAGTAGCCCTTCTTCCAGAAGTACGCTGCGGGCAGAATGAAGAACGCCCCGATTGCGCGACCCCACATTCTGTGGATATATTCCATCATATAAATGAATTTGAACTCATCCACAGTCATTTTGGCATTCTTTCTGAAATTATTAATGTGCAAATAGTTAAATAAAAATGTATATTTAATTATCCATATTTACTTACAGCTTGAATTCTGGATACTGTTGATATTTCTCAAACTCCTTTATCCACTCATCTCGGTTTCGTGGCATATGCTCGCCAATCAAGTTCCAAGATACCATCGAGAGTCCTGACTCTGTTAGCCTTGTTACACCACCTCCATAAACCAAATATTAATCAGTTTATAAATTTAATATATTTTACTTTTCACTTACCCAGTCCAACTGCAACGAAGACCATCCCACTGCATCCCAGAAACCATTTGCCAACTGTTTTATTTGGACCTGACTTAACTATGTGTTTCACTGGTGGAACTGGCGCAGCTGGTGTTGGTATATGCTAAATGAAATGAGAAAACGAACTAATAAGCTTCTGGTCGTAAAATTAACATTAGGATTATGTATCAGAGTTCACAGTTACGACAGTGTAACTGCACAATGCACTTAGGACACCAATTATTTTAAAATGTGCAGAATTAATACAAATAAAAGGGTTTCTGTATATTTATTGGAAACTCATTTATTTAAAAACCACTTTAGTCAAATACATTTAAGTTTATTTTTATTTAGTTTGGTAAAAAGCCGGTTGTATAGAAAAAGTTAAGATTTTAGTTATTTCTTAGTAACAAACGACTCAATGCCTATTACTTTTTTTCTTCTAATTAATATATTGGAAACTAGAAGCACAGAAGATAAGTTCTGATCTTTATTTGTAAGAGGGTTTGATTAGTCAATTTAGTATTTTAAAATTCGACTTATTTGGACTTACGTTCACTTGACCTGCAACATAATACCTACTTTGATCTGACTTTCCGCAACTGTCTGCTGCAGTCGGCGAGATGGAAGCATAAGCCTAAATGCACTGGATCTTTGATACATCGACCGGAGCATTATTAATTATTATAAATACTTAATTTACCTAATTTCTTGAAGGCTTATATATTTTTTTTAAAGCTCTTTCATATAAGAGGTAGAGATGTGCTTAATAAAAACATATCTATCGATTGCAGTCATTGCAATTACTTATAAACTGTTTCCACGTGCATTAACGATATGAAAATTTCTCGCTGAAATGAAAAATAGTAAATAGATGCTTTAATTGTATATTAATTTGTTGATTTTGTATATACAAAACTAAACGCTAAAAGAAAGGAGAAAAATTACTCCACAAAACTCGGCAGATTGAACAACGATTACTAAAATTCATCGTGCATATCGATATAGTAAATCCTCATCTCTATATAATAAATGTTTCATCTCTATAGTCGGCTAGACGCTGCCTTTATTATTCACATTTTCTGCTAATAATAATCTTGGACGCTTCAGAATTTACTAACAGAGATCGTACACAGACAATATGAACATGGAGGATTTATTAAACACTCAATTCGTAAAATTAAAAGAAGCTATGAACGATCTCTTTGAGTTGAAAAGTGCTGTGGGTACACAAAAATGGATTAGAGATCAAGAGAATATCTAAAATATTTAATTTTTTTGACAGGGACACGTTTTGGAATTGAAGCAATCATCAGGTGTATTGATGTTTGTGGCACTGAAGCACTCGAACCGGAAAGTCAAGCGAAACATTAAATCTGGCCGAGATGAATTACACTTGCAGAAATCGAAAGTGGATCTAAGCAGATTGCAATTGCAAAATCTTTTATATGAAGTTAGCCATTTGAAGAAGGAAATCGTGCGATGTCAGAAATTCAAGAGTCGCGATACCTATTTGGAATTGCTGTCAGATAAAGAATATGCCACAAAGTTTGCCGCCAATGGCAGTGATATGGCCAACATGTCCACTCACAAAACACATCTGTATCGTTTAGAATGTGAATTGCGATTGCGCAAAGAACTGGATAATCAGTACAGTGCCTTGCTTTCCTCGAAGCAGGATCTATTGCAGGACAACTTGAAGCAGACACAAAAATATCTCTCGTTTGCTCCAGCTCTGCGAACTCTCCTCGAGTCGACAAAACCCTTGCACGATGCGCTGCAATTGTCCCTCGATGTCGAATGGAAATTAAGCTCAATATTTAAATATCTGCCTCGAGCTTTATACATTTTGTTTATTAACCTGCAAGCCCTGCAGCGTACCAAAAAAGAATTCGCGTCGAAAGTAGTTGGTTTCGAGAGTGATCAGCAAATGCAGGAATTGCTTTTGGAAACCGAAAATACATTGAAGGAACGTCGGCACTTTACTGAGAAAAGCGGTTCATGTGAAACACCGCCTGATAATACATTGGATCGCGTCTTGAAATGCCATCCACTTCACATACATCTAGTTGTAAGTTGGTTGACCTATCTGAACAGTAGATATAAATCTGATTATCTTATCTTGATTTCAGATTGAGAGTCCGGATAAGTCCTTTGAGCTGATACTTATAGTGAGATACTGGGAATTGCTCAAATGTGTAACTGTGCGAGCACAACTAAACAGTACAAACAATTCTAATTTTCAAGGGTTCGTATTCGGATTATTATTATATTACTAAATAATTGAATATATATTTAATCTTTGCAGAGATGCTAACTTGGTTGAGGATCTGCTAGGACATTTATATCCTGATGATACGGGGAATCATATTCCCATTCCAGGCATAGAATATGAGGTAAGTGAACACTAATTGTAATTTATATATATTACAGTTTAAGACCATTGTTTGATTTCCATTTGCAGCTGCAAAATTTAAATTTGACCACCGAGAAGTGTTTGGAATATCTTGTGGAAAATGGTTACGGGAAACCATACTGTTGGCTGCAAAGCATGTGCTCGATAGCAACAGTTAATGAGAAGCAAACTTTTAAGCACGAGTTCAATTTGCACAAGTGGATTCGCAAAGTCTTTATGCGCATCTTGAAGCGTTGGCGATCGTGGCTACGCCTAACTCAACAGATTCGTGGCTTGACCTATAAAGACGTTGATTTATCAGCGTCAAAGGAGAATATTTACCCAGATGGCTTATCGTGCAGCCTGGTGCAGTGGACTGCAATCTCCAGCGAGGAATTTAATATTCAAAACGCTGGTTTAATTTATAATTTGTCGCCATCGAATGGAATTACATACACCTCATACAGGGCTGTAATTGTGCGTGGATCTGCCAAAATGGAGTGCTTCATTCGGATACCCAGCAATTATCCCTTGGATATTCCGCTTTGGATCCTAAGTGTGCACTGGAATGGACGACATACTTCAATGAACAATGCGGCAATCAAAGTGAGTTCAAACTCTGCATGATTTGTTGACTTCTGTGTAAATCTTCCAATTCTCTTTGCAGATGATGGAATTTTGGACCAACTCCTTGCAGCCGTCACAACTGAAGAAGGGCAATCGACTGCTGTACTCTCAGCTATTTCGTACCATTTACAGCTTCGATATTTTCCTTGAGACGGAGGGAGCCATGCAGACAGTCAGAGAATACAACAAAGAGAAACCATATATTAGTACATTCACGAAACGCATCCGTCTGCGGCCATATAAGTACATAATGAAGGGTTCAACATTTACCTTTAAGCAATAAATAAATATAAGTTTTGAACAACGCCAACATGAATATTTAAAACAAACAAAAATTTATTTCTTTAAGTATTTCGCTGACACACATTCGATGTGGCCGTAAATATTTTAGTTTAATTTCGTAAATGGATACAATAAATATTCATGAGGATGAAAATTGATCTTTTGGGACACCGTCGCCGTTGCCGCAACGGACCCGGTCGGTAACGCAGAGCCGGAGGTGCTGCCAATGACTTCCCGACTCTCATCTGGCATTATTTTGTCAACGATATGCTTGCCAATTAGGCCATCGTCGCCCAGGTAACATATAGAATATCCATCGTACCACGCCTCCTGGTCCTTGAGGACCTCCTGCAGCTGCCACACTCTGTATTTCCAAAATTGAAACATTACTTTTAAGCCCGATATGCCTCTCACTCGCCATCTGATCCGCACTGTATAATCGTCTGGGTGTTTCGTTATCTTTAGTATCTCGAACTTAACATACGCATACTTCAAGTGACCCACGGTTCGTAGAATCGCTATTTGTTTAACATAGTGGTACAGACCTACCGTATATTTGCCAGTTATGTTGTTTTGAAATATAAGATTTGGACTATAGATGGAGTAGTCGAGGGGCTCGACAAACAGCTTTGGCAACGTGCTCTTCAGCACGTTGAAGGCGCGATCCAGGTCCTCAGCGCTTTTATTGTGCTTATTGTCCAGGGCCGGGTTATTTTTTGGTTTGTTTTCACTATTGTTTTCGTAAGCCGTTTGTGTAATATTGCATTTCTGAATGAAAGGATTTGTGCATTTCACTTGTGTTACGTATAATCGGCGCAGAATGGACGTCCATGACCGTTGCCTGTGGCACCATCCGCTTAGACTAATAATCTTTGCTCCACGCATCGTTATGATCGAGTTCTGTACAAATAGCGACCGCAGGGATTGCATTGCATCTGTTTTAGCATACAATTTAGAATATATCCTTCTTAAAAACTACGTTCTTATTTTAATGACAGGTCGAATAAATCAGCTCTCAGCAATTCCGCGGATTTTCTATGAATGACAATTTATATAATATAATCAATATTAAATATTAGCTAAGGTTAGAAAACCGAATTGCTTATGATAAGTACCATAATGATAGAACTGGAATATCTCTAAACTATCGATAGGTAGCACACATGATTTTAGTTTGAGAATATCGATTGTCCTGTGAAAGAATTTGTGTTGAACAATGACGGTCACTGGAATATACCGATAATAAAACCTCAACAAGTAAATGTGTTGTAAACATTTAAAATTTGGAGAACACGTAACTGTTATCACCAGAATATTTTGTAGGGAACAGAGAATATATGTATTCAAAAATTTCTAATCTGTGATTTGCATTGAATTTTAAAAATAAGTTACTTATTATTCAATTACACACTGATCGCTTTTTCAAATATTGTATTTAAAAAATATAGACATTAATAAAAATATTTAAAACAAATATATTTTTTTGCAGCATTAACAATATGGTACTTTGTCCACAATGTTTCAATGTATTAAGGGAAATAAACTAACATTAACAAACAAAGTGAACTAATTTTATGACAATATTATCGCAATAAATATATAGGCATTTCTGCAAATGCAGTTTCACAGTCACTACATATGAAACCCGACTCAATTGGGACAGTGGAAACGATGCATCAACTGCTGGAATGCCGGTCGGCTTGATTATTGAATCACCCTGTGTCTCGGAACATGATGTTAAGTAAATTATATTATTTGTCTAGTACCAAGGTCTGGATATTTGAAAATGTCTAGGTTACTATTTTCAGCGCGTAGATTAATGCCGCAAGTAAGTATAATAACGGTTTAAAGATTATGTAAGTAATGATATAATGATATTTTAGAGAGAACTTCTGATTGCCGGCACGAGCATCGTTAAGCAATTGAGGGAAAAAGCCTCAACACCAATGAACACAATTGTTATGTTTGTCCCACAACAAGAGGTAAGCGAATGGATTTTTTTATATTAAATAATCGAGATTTTTACAATGGCAATATTTAATAAAGGCTTGGGTAGTGGAACGTATGGGAAGGTTTCATAGAATTTTAGATCCCGGCCTCAATATACTCGTGCCCGTTGCCGATAAAATCAAATATGTGCAGAGCTTAAAGGAAATCGCGATAGATGTGCCCAAACAAAGTGCCATTACATCCGATAATGTAACACTCAGCATTGATGGCGTACTCTACTTGCGTATTATTGATCCGTATAGAGGTAAGATACACTTATTAATTATTACACAATTCATTAGAAAGCTGAAGTACATCAAGTTCTTTCCTTTTAGCTTCCTATGGTGTAGAGGATCCCGAATTCGCTATAACTCAACTTGCGCAGACGACAATGAGATCTGAGCTTGGCAAAATGTCATTGGATAAAGTGTTTAGAGAGAGAGAATCCCTAAATGTTAGCATTGTCGATTCCATAAATAAAGCCAGCGAGGCCTGGGGCATCGCCTGTTTACGTTACGAAATCCGAGATATTAGGGTAACTACACAATATATAATATAAAGCAAGTCGAAACACAACTAATATTCTTGAAATCAATTAGTTACCGACAAGAGTCCATGAAGCGATGCAAATGCAAGTCGAAGCCGAAAGAAGAAAAAGAGCCGCTATTCTGGAGTCGGAAGGTGTACGAGAAGCCGAAATCAATATTGCCGAAGGCAAACGAAAATCAAGAATATTAGCGTCTGGTATTTAGGAAATTAAATATATATTATGTATAGTTTATTAATCTATTTACACTGAACTTTTTAAATTTGCAGAGGCTGAACGGCAAGAGCACATTAACAAGGCTAGTGGAGAAGCTGCTGCCATGATTGCTGTCGCCGATGCCAGAGCTCGTAGTCTGCAAGCTATATCAAAATCTTTGGCACATACGGTGAGAACAAACATCAACCAGATGAGACTTAATAAGGATTTAGCTGTTTAATAATGTCTAAGCAAACTTTGTAAACTATATCTAATATAATCTTCAAATCTTATCTTTGCAGGACGGTAGAAATGCAGCATCTTTAACGTTGGCCGAGCAATATATTGAAGCTTTTGAAAAGTTAGCAAAGTCGAACAATACGATGATATTGCCATCAAATCCAGGTGATGTAACTGGACTTGTTGCGCAAGCTTTGGCTGTGTACAATACCGTCTCTAACCAGGGCTTTGCTTTGCAACCACAAAGCAATGATCAACGCCTCAACAAAAATGTAGAATACAATCAACTGAGTGAAGAAAAAACCGCTGTAAAAATTAATATTGAATAAAATCAAATTTTAGTAACAAATCACAAATCCCAATGTGATTATTTGCTTCAACTTGTTTATACATATATATTAGATTCAATTTCGTTAATAAGCCAGTAACTTCAGAATATTTCATTTTTATATAAGTTAAAAATTTGTTTTTTTTTGTTTTAACTGAATTTAATTCTAATAAAGATACTGAAGTTTTCAAAATTATAATAAGAAAAATGTGGCTTCAATGAAAATGAAAACGAAACACAAAAATAATGAAAATGTTTTTAGTTATAAATAATTTCTTTTGAATTACAATTAAAATAAATTTGTTGTTTTATTTTTAAATCTTTATGCAAAAGTCAACACAAAAACGAAGCTCAAAATATTAAGTACTGCCTAAAAAAACACTAAATTTATTTAAAATTGTTTTGAGTTTGAAAAAGCAATTGATTAAAGAATAGGCAAAAACAATTATAAATCCGTTCGTAGATATTTAAGGTTTTTGACATTTTTAGCAGCTGCTGGATGACAACATTGCTGAAATTGCTTCACTTTGGGAATGTTTGTGACTTGATAGACTTCTTTAGTGGATGTTTCGATTGCACTTTCCAAATCTGTTTGGGACACTGCATTCTTCGGATCGGCCATTTGTCTGAAGCAGAATACATCGAGGGCAAAGAGAATTGCACAGAGAAACGTTACAGCTCCAAGAGAATAGCCAAAGAGTAAAATATTATCTGGTAAGTCTTCGATAATACCAAATATTAAAAGTCCTATATATATATTATAATTAGATAAATGGAATCATACGATTCGAAAATATTTATACCTTGTACCGTAAAAAATAATACTCCACAGCTCAACAAAATGATCTCAGATATGTGATAATTCCTCGTATTCTCTTTGAATCTATTGGAAAATTGTGAAATGTAAATAGGATTTAGTTGAGTGTAAAATTCCTACCTTGATAGCAATAAAATTGCGGAAATAAATATGTAGCCTATATAGGTGAGATCCCCAAAATCGTCGGCTTCCTTTGTCAACGAAATCGTATTCAGAAGCATCCATTCCGTTAGATTCTTCTTGTTGCTCGTTAACAGACGCTCCGAATAGCGATCGGATAACTTTTTCAGAATTGTTGCTGTCACAGTGAAAATCTGGATAAAAATAAAAAATTTATTAAAATAAAATTTTAAAAATATTTGAAAATGTTTAATATATAAATACAAAATATATTTATAACTATAGAAATTGTAGAAAAAATATATAGTATTATATATACTGTATTATTTTTTCTTTGATAAATTCAGACTTTAATTGCGGCACTCATGGGTGTGGCTGTTGAGAGCAACAGTCATTTTCAAGGTTGCAGCGTGAGTTGGATCTGAATGCGCTTTGAATGCTGGATAGACACTGGGTAACATAATATATCTTGTTAAAAATATATACTTTCTATTATTAATAGGATTTTTATTGGGAAAATCTATAAATATATATATATAAAAAATATATATTTATATATATTTATATTTACTACTATATATTAAAAATATAATTTAAATCAATTTATTAATTTCCAATTCTTTTAATGTATTAAATTTTAAGAGTATATACTCACAATTTGGAGAATTTTAAGAGTTATACAAGCAGCAAATTTCATTTTGTTTTAACACAGCAAAAACTCAGTTCAAGACACTCTTGCAGCTATACGAATGGGAATTGCATTGTTCATGGCTGCTCGCTAATTAAGAATTTGCATTAGCGGAAAAAGAATATGAATCTTTGTGAGAATTCCACTAAAATGAAATAGAATTTTTAAAATTTGTATTTATTATATACAAGTATTATATATTGAAATTTGATAAATATTTAATAAAGTTTGAACGAAATCAATTAATATAAAAATTCCTTATTCATATTGATTTTAATGTGATATATTTTTTATTTATTATTATTTGTATATAAGATACAAAAATAGTAATTTTTATTAATTGACTTTCACGAAGGTTTCACTGTCAATTATCTTGAAGATGTCTTCTCTAAAGTGAAGCAGGTTCTCATTGAATAAGTTGCTGCTTTCGCAATGCAATTTCGCCATAACTGGCTTGATGTTACCAATCTGCGCTGCATTGGCCAATTCCGTAAAGTATTGCATCTGAAATGAAATACACAGATCAATATTTCCATATAAAAATAAGCAATAGGAATGTGATCAAGAGTGTCCGACTAGAAGATACCTGCTCCAATCGCATAATTCTTACCTGATTATTGCCCAGCATATGGGCCTGTCGCTTCTTATAGCCCTTGGCCAATAGACTTTTCATATTGTTGACTGTCTCCTCCGTCATTTCCTTCGCCGATAGCAATTTGTTTTTGCCATAGAAGTAGCTGTAGACGAAGCGAGCCTGCAGATCCATCATCTGAGCGGCGCACACATAGAAGGGCAGGCCAATCAGCGCCATTGTCGGGTTGCGTATATTGATGCAATGCTTATGCAGCATTTGGACCCAATTGTCATCGACATAAATGCCCGCATTAATGCTGAGGAACGGGAAGGAATACTTGTAGCCGGTGCAGTAGAAAATTGTGTCGAATTCCCTGTAAGATCCATCCACAAAATACGCGCCATTCTCGTTCAACTCCCGGACGTCCGGCTTGGTCGTGACATTTTCGAGGAAAATCGAATTCGAAATACCCTCCAAATGGTGGCTAAGCGTAACCGCCTTGGCGGCCTTAGATATGATATTCGACAAGTCCAAGGCACTCGGCCCGCCGCCAATTACCAAAACGCGTTTGCCTATAGGCGAATATAATTTAGTTTTTATAAATATCTTTAATCTTTGCATTACCTTGGAACACGTCGCTCTTCCTATAATCATGGCTGTGCATATATTCGCCTCTGAACAGATTTGCATTAGGAATTTGTATATAATTCGGCGTATGATAATGCCCATTGGCAACGATTATATTATCAAAATAATAATATTTCATAGCATTTGTCAACAGATTCTTAACAAGCACCTAGAAACAAAAATAATAAAAACCAATATACTCTTTTTGATTGACGAACGAGTATGAGAATCATTAAATTACAAATTCTACTCACTTGCCATTTATCTTTCCTCTTCAAGACCCGCAGTACGTAGGATTGAAAAATAATATGTTTTTTCAACTCGAAATGATCAGCATAACGGTTCAAGAACACGCAAATGTCTTGGGATGATATATAGGAATCCTTGTTTGCGCCGATTTCAAAGTCCGGAAAACCCATCACCTCCTTGGGTAAATTGGTGCTAAATATATTACAAAATGATGGTTTATATTTTGTTCTAAAATGAATTTGGCAGGGTATCTCCTGGTCGTTCATTTACCGCAAGTTCTCGTACATGCTGCTGTGCACATCGATGCCATTGATAGTTCCAGTATTCTCATTGTAAATCCATGTGCCACCGATTTGATTGGAAAGTTCAAAAACAGTCGGAACCTGATTATTCTCAAGTGCGCGCCGAGCACAGCAAAGTCCCGCGGTGCCAGCCCCAATTATACACAAGCTCATTATTCAAGACTCCGAATCGATGTTGCCCAATGCAAGCGACTTAATTGAATATTACAATCATTTCCATTGCCCCATTAATATATATGCAAACAAACATACGAGCATACGAGCAGATGATCAAGTAATCTACACCTCTATCTGAACCTCAATTCTACTCGCTTACGTTTGTTAGAGCGAGTATATCAGTTGACTGTAATGTCAATCAAAGTTGGAATGGCCCTGTGGGCATGCCATCTATATAGTATTTAATATGTACCAAATATTCTCAGTATATACTAAATGGTATTTTTGTTTTACCTCAAACGAGTATTATGCAGTCAGTTGCACCCGTTTGCTATGTTTTAGTTGGCAATGCTCCGGTTTTCGATTTCAACAGCAAAACATTAATTTTGTATAATATTTAGCAACATTTTTCATTCAGCCCTAAATTGATCTGACGAATCTGAAATTCTGATTTATACAGCACCCCAAAAGCTGAATAACGGAACGTCATTTATTTGTTTTTACATATGTTTCAACGGGACACTTATCAGCACAATTTCTTTAACAGGCAATAGTCGACTAACAGATACTCTACTATTAAAAAGATTTATAAATGAATGGACAAAATCAATTATTATAGAGCTATACTAAAATATAACATTTATGAAATATTTTAAATCTATATATATAAGTCGGATATTCCCCATAGATGCTCTGAACAAAGAAACTGCTCCACTGATTATCAACATGTCTCGATTTTAAAATAGAATCTTTTGACTTTGGGTTTCATTTGATACTTTCCCATAAATACGTAGATCAGTTTAATGGTCATTGCATTCAAAACTTTCCATCTACATCTTCAGTATGTCTGTTTGGCTTTAATCTGCAATTCAAATAATGGACTACAAAAAGAATCGCAGTGAAACGGAAGCAAGATTTACATATGCCAAAAGAATAAACAAATTAGATTAATTTTTTGTAAGACCCAGGAATTGGAATCTTTCGTTATCTAGAGTCAAACTTAAACTAAGTAATCAAGTAATATAAAACATACGATTATTCAAATTTTAATAACAATGATGAAAAAAAAGTTTATGAATTTGTTAATTGGCCAAGTGAAATCGGGGAATGTCTGGGAGTTAGTTAGAAGGACGGCTTACATTAAATATTACATTAACATTTGTTCAACTATTATAATTGCTAAAAATTTTATAATAATAATGATTTCTTTATTATATGGACAATATATATTAAATTCAGATTTGATCTATTGGTACTTAAATTACTAATTTAATAATAGCACTTTTAGGCGCACACCTGTTGAAAGCATAATTTTATTAATTATATCAAACAAAAGTCAATCAATAAACTTACCTTGAATCAAAATTTCAAGTCCTTTATAGCCTGTGGAAGGTCTGGCAGTTTAATGTCCTTGATTTGCTGTGGAATGTTCATGCTTTTAACAACGCTAACCGCTCGCGCTGGGGCCGCTGAGATTCCCGATTCCTGTTTGATCAACTTATTTTGATCTTCAATCCTCGTGATTATATCATTCATATTAGTTTGCAGCACCATGCCGCCCATAACGAGCTCGGACAGAATATGATGAACGGAATCGGCGTGAAATATCAAGTCCAATTCACACACATTCTCGAAACACTTATCCAGAGTCTCAACAAACACCTGTATCAGATCCAGTATACCCAGCTCACTCTCCGACGAGTCAACACAGAACACAAAGTAGAGTGTGGCATAGTGGCGGTAGATCAGCTTGTAATCGGAGCCGCCAATTAAGCTAGGGGATTACAATTCGTTATTAATATAATAAAGGTTTTCTTTAGTTTATTATTCAAATAAATAGTTTACTGCCTTAACATGCATCTGGCTATAGAGCCTATTGTTTGGAGGTCAACATTATCAACTTGAGTGATTTCACCATAACAGATTACTCAATTATTGATTACTGCACGTAATATACTATTATATATTAAATAATTTATATGATAAAAACAAAAAGAGGATTAACACATCAAATGATAAATAGCTCATAACTGCTTTTTATGGCATTAATTTTATATTTATAGCTCAGCTCAGCTTTTGCGTGTATAACAAGAATTTCAGCTGGTATTAAATTCTGGCACAGTGAATACCCCTAATGCTTATACTAAACATTTATTATTCTACAACAGATAAGAATTTGGAACAAGTTAAAGTAAGTTAATAAATTATTTAGTATTCAAATATAAATTATATATATATACATATATATTTAAAACAAAAACAAATGAAATACAATAAATAAGCCAACAAATTATCATGGCTTTTTAGCTTCTTAAGTTATACGGTTTTTTTTAAGTTTAGTTTATCTTATATCAATAATGGCTCTATTCATAAATATTTATATTAAACTAAAATTTATAATATATGTATGTATATTATTGTTTTACCTGCCACCTTCCAAAAAATTGCAAACGTTGTCATCGCGCTTTGAGACTAGTTGAAAAGTCTCTTTAATAATTTGTTGTTGCAGATTTTCATCCTAAAATGAAAAGGCGTCAAATCAGTTAAACTATTTATGGTTATTATTGACATAAATTTACACTTTTTGTACTTAAAACAAATCACTTCTTTGGCTTCTTTGTTTTAGCTAGGTATTGTTTTCTCTTTTTGTTTACATAAAAAAAACTAATTTACATCAATGCAATGCTTCATACGTACAAAATATTGATAGAACTTTGACAGCCGAGGCTTCCCATGATTGTTGAAGACGAGTATGGCCTTGATCATTTTTAATTGTGGTAAAACTCACAAATTAGAGATTCGCAATACCTTATGTTGACATATGTTAGTATTGATGTTTACTATTAGAGATGGCACTAAATCAATCGCACCGGCAAAACATCGATAAGCTGAAAAGTTACAAAAAAGCCATTTCCATTGTACAGCATTTTGTTTGCACAGCATCCTTTGTTTTCGATTAATATACAGATTTCGTTGCATTTTTTTAAAGCTTTTTTAAAAATAAATTATTCTTTTTATAATTAAACATTAATAATATAAGACTGTCATTAAGGTAACTGGATGATAACTAATAGAATTTTATTACTGCAAAGGCTTAGAAGTCACACAAATAATTATGTTTGCATAGAAACTATAGGAAACTAAACTTAAAAAATAAATAATAAAAAACAAGTGTCAGCGTAGACACGTAATTAAATAATTACATCATATACAAGAAAACAAACTGTAGAAGCTGGTCAAATTTTCGTGAGACACGCAACTGTCATTACCAAACGCCATTGGTCCTAAAGTGGTCAAAGACAAACTGAATTTTAGCCAATGATTAATTACCAAATATCAGGCGACGTTGACCAATTCAATATCTTAAATCGATACACATAAATTTCATAAATACATAAAGCCTGCAATTCCATAATGTTTTTTACCCAGTAAAATAATTTGTTGTTTTTCATTTAATCAAGCAATATTTTTACTCTTGTATTTCATTTTAAGACACCAATTATAGCTTTGTTAATATTTAAAAGCAACATCAAATATTATATTACCATAACCATTATTTACTGTTAATAATGCACACAAAGCCAGCAAAACGGGGTAAAAACAGCTCAAAATGGTTTTAAGCTGCTACCGACAATTCTAAGCGGGGGCAATTGGGAATGCCACATTCAAGATCTGGACAATTCTCGTGATGGAAACAGCTGTCGCTGCTGCAGAACATGCATCCGCTGGGCGTTAGGGGCACATTTGTCGAAAGCTTAAGCGTATCCCACACCTTCTTCAAGTCCAAAACCAAAGCGTTCATCATTTCGAAAGTGTGGAAAGGTGTTGGAGCCAAACGAAGTTTTTCCTGACCGCGAGCAACTGTTGGATAATTTATCGATTGCATATAGTGTCCATATTGGTCCATGAGCATATTTGAGATTTGACTGCATATAAGGGGATCTCCAATTTTGATTGGAATAATGTGGCTGGGCGTATCTTCAACTGGAAAACCTGAAATTAATAAAAAAAAAATATTTGAATTAATGACAATGTTTGTGGAATGATTTATAATATTCATTATTATGTGGAGTAAATCAGGATCCAGTCAAGGCAAGAAACTGGATTAATTTACAGCCATTTTTTAGCATTTAAAAAAGTTGTTCTATGTATTTTAAAAATATTCTCTCTCTCTTTGTCTAGTAGTAGTCGCATGCAACTATAAATATATTTAAAGAATTGTAAATTTCACGATCAGTTGGGCTGAAGCATTGCATAATACTTTTTTCACAGTTCAATAACAGACTAGAACAGGCGACTAGCCAAATCAGCAAATATATATGTAGACTATGGCACGATCTTAGCTGGCATAGCCAAAGTACGTATATCAAATGTCAGCCTAGCTCATCCACTATGCATACAATATTCAAAATAATTCAAAATATAGAAAGACAAATACATTCTGTATTTGTTTTGGAATGCTGAATGGGCAATAAATCTTTGACAGTTTTCGTGCTATGAATTTAAATACTGAACAATCTGCATGACATGAATATATACGGGGATTTCTTTCAAATTACTATTTATAATACTATCTAATAAAATTTTGTTTATAGAAACAACTGATAATAGGGCAAAATATATAAAAACTGCATCGTCATCGTTTTTAACACTTTCTTATCAGAAAATGTTTGCTGAGTCAAATTGTGATGTAAGCTTATCATTATCGTTGTAATTGAGTGAGTATAAACAAAATTAACTCAATTTATATTTAGTACGCATATGCTAAAAATAATAATAAATAATTAATGATGAATGACTTGTAATATTTTAGTCTCCAAACAACTCGGTTGCTTTCATTTAAATCACTTCAAGAAACCAGTATGCCCATATTTATAGCATGAGTATGATTCAGACTCAGCTCGTTTAGCCAAATGTATCAACTTCATTTTGAAGGTAATGACAATGCTAATGAATATAAATAAAATAAAATACAAATGTAATAATTAAAATTTACCTTCTCTTTTGAGTAAATTCTTCAAGTACGAAACATTCCGTTGATGAATACTGCGCAGGTGTCGTCCCTCTTCGGAGGCCAGTATGTTAACAGCTTCAAGAGCACCACAGAGCACGGTGGGCGGTAATGAAGTGGTGAATATGAAGCCAGCAGCATAGGATCGCACCATGTCAACCAGTGCTTCTGAGCTGGCTATGTAGCCACCAATGTTGCCGAATGCCTTGCCCAAAGTTCCAGAGATGATGTCCATTTTGGCGAGCACGCCATCGCGTTCCCCGACGCCAGCGCCATGATCGCCGTACAAGCCAACCGCATGGACTTCATCAATGAAGGTAATCGCTCCGTATTCATGCGCAACATCAAGCAGTTCCTCTAATGGGCATATCGCCCCGGTCATGGAATGCACAGTCTCGAAAGCAACGATTTTCGGTATCGCCTTGTCCACTTGTTGCAGCAGCTGCCGTAAGTGATTGACGTCATTATGTCGAAAGATGTGCTTGGGTACGCCACTATTTCGTATGCCCATAATCATGGAAGCATGATTACCAGAGTCCGAGAATATATGGCAATTAGGCAGTAGTTTCGCAAGCGTAAATAGAGTTGAGTCGTTGGCCACGAAGCACGAGGTGAAGAGGAGCGCCGCCTCCTTTTGATGGAGATCTGCTAGCTTCGCTTCAAGACGCTCGTGATGCAATGAGTTTCCAGATATATTACGCGTTCCTCCGGCCCCAGATCCGTGCATGTCCAATGCTTCCCTAACCGCATGCTTCACCTTGGGATGGGCTGACATGCCCAGGTAATCATTAGAACACCAAACGGTAATGGGCTTCTCCGACTGCGAGGAATATTCGAGTGCATGAGGGAAGAGGCCATCGCCAGCTAGGCGATTCACGCGTTTAAAAACTCGATAAGAATGATCTCGTTTCTTTTTCAAAATTTGCTCGTTGAAAAACTTTTCGTATTGAAACGTTGAATTTTCTGCAGCTGTGCCACTTTCGTTTCCATGGCCACGTCTTACATCATTTACTGCCGAGCTAGCATCAACCGAATAACTTTTCGAAGAGTATGACCTTGCGGACTTAACAGAAAATGGAATTGGTGTTAAAAGAGAAAGTTGTTTTTGGGCCGTCTTATTTGATTTGCTGATAACTGGACAGAACACGCCATACGATTGGTACAATATCTCAGCATAATTGCGTAGATAATTTGCACTGAAGCGATTCAGGAACGGGCACTGCATGGTAGAGCGAACGATTTATTTAGTGAACTTTATTGGACCTCGGCGCAAGCTCAAATTATGCAAGAAAACCGAAAGTTGCAAAATATAAATGAGAAAACTAGCGATGATCATAGCAGACGATATATCGATTGCACGTGCACATGTGTTCGTTTATCGGTAGTTCCCATAACTTTTCCTAATTTGAATTTGCTGAATTGGACTGCTTACCATATGGTACTGTTTCCACTTGTTGCAGACTTTGTGGGGATTGGCAAAATCTAATAAAGTTGTTTGCGAAACCAATTTTACTTTTTGACATAAAATTATTTACAATAAACGAAATATAATTGCTAAAGGCTACACAATACACAATTTATTTTTAAATTTTTATTTTTAAAAAATAAATCAAATGTACAATTTTTGTTTCTTTAGGAATTATTTATGTTATTTGATGATTGCACTCGATTTAGGGATTGTGAATTATTATTATTGCTTAATTTCTCAAAGTTTGGTGAAAAATAATATTTAATGAGGTGAACTTCAATTAGTTTTTGCCTTTTTTCCAATTGGATATTGAAATCTGGCGAAAATATCGATTTGTTTTTATATTTGCAACAAATTATTATTTTAATTTTTTTGTTTTGATGTATCAAGTATGTTTTCTATGAAAAATAATATTGATATTTTAATTACATTTATACATTATATATTATATAAAACTTCAATGAAAAGTACGATTTTTAATTAAGAAAATGTTTCTCATGGTTTTTTTTTATGTCATCGGAGGCATGTGTTTCCGAATACTTTGCGAAATAGTAACAATTTGCATGGCTAAGCCTCATAAACATATATGCGTGAATACTATATTCTATATATCTCTTAATATGTTCAAATGTAGAAAAAAATATGTAATCTGATTACTGCACATTGGGATAAAGAAATTCGTCTAACCTCACTTAGTCTGAATACCCTAATCTTGAGAAACCAAACCTTGTAAGAACTTAATTTTTAAGAGTATTATTCAATTTGTGTTTTTGGGAAAAATAATAAATTCGAGCACTTTAGCCAACATAGGCGAATGGGGGATATGGAGGAGGATAATAGTTTTGGAATGATCCAGAGTTCTGAATGGGAACCGTGGCTGTTACCAGCTTAGAGACTGCCGTGGGAACAACAGAAGTTGAAAATAAGGTAGTGTAGGCAGTTCTTGCACCAAATGTTAGCTTAAGGACTTTACTGCTCGTGGCTGTGATGAGGGTTTCGTAGATGGAAGTCGAAGTGATTAACTGAGGCTGGGGAATGCCCAATAGGGGATTATAGAATGGATTTAAGGAGTATGGATATTGTGACATAGGTGCCACTGGCAATGAAATTGTGGACACTTCGGTAACAAATTCGGTTTTCTTTACTTCGCCAACAGATTTCGACAAGGTTCTCAGAATACTTTCGGTACCACGAACGAGAGGTATGACATACGATTCCCAAATTGTATCCACCTTAATGATTGGACGTGTGGTAGTTATAACGCTATTCCCTTGCCCTAAAATGTCGGGTTTAATTTCTGATTTACTTAGCAGTTCGGAGTCAACAGGATTTATCGCATTTGTAACATTTGAGATTCTATGAAAATCGTTTTTATTCGCATTCGGTTTACCCTCAAACTGTCCAGAGTTGGTCTCATCGCCGAATTCAAGGTCCAAATTAATTTCCGATCCCGCCTCATCTAAAATACCCTCGAAGTCCTTGAAGTTCTTGGCAGGAACAAAATTGTCGCGGAACGGCGAAATCGTCTGTGTTACAGTCACAAAGCTTGTATAGTCGTAGGTTTGCACTAAAGTTATATGCGACGTCTCGTTGAGCTTATCGTTAATGATCGGCAAGATTTGTGTCTTCAGTTTGGTTTGGGTAAAGGAGAATGATTCCGTTATTGTCTCGAGCTCTGGCGTTTCAAGGCTATCTGTATAATGAATAGGCTTCAAGGTGGTAACAATTCCATCCATGGATGGCTTAACCATCTGCGCTGTAGACTCCAAAATGTTTTCAGTCAAAGGTCCATCGTGTTCCGAATACTCCTCAATTTGATCAGTTTTAAGTGTTTTCTCCAACGTCGAAGTTATGGTCACAAATCGTGTTTTCTTCACAAGTCCAGCCTGATAGAGAATTTGTAATAAAGAAATATATTAATTATTTTTTGATATTAAGTAAATATTCGCACGCCTTGACACACCTGGAAAACGTAAGGACTCTTTATAGTGGCGATTTCGTAGTAGGTATCCTCAAAGTTGCTCGGCGTTGAGATCTCCACATTTAAAGTCTGCACGAAATTGTTGGGCTTTATCACATCATTATCGGCCACTATAGTGTTTTGCGAGCCAACCGCATCCAGGTCCCTGTTGAGGTCGAGTGTCTTCTGAATTTGCGGATTGTTCTCCACTGACTCCAAGACCGGGTCAATGTCTTTGAGCGCATCCGTTTGCAGTTCACTTCTCGCAACATTCGGAGAGCTTTTTCTGATATTCACTTTTGGCTTTGGCGATGATTTATATTGCCAACGACCAGGACGCCTATTCAGCTTCAATGTGTTTGGATTGAAATTTGTTATGTTATCATCTGAAATCAGATTCGTCTTCGTTCGGTATGAGCGACGCGAACTTGTCTCCACCTGCGACGGCGTTACTTGAATCACAGAAGACTGCGTCGATTTATTCCTTCTGAAAAGAAAAATACATGTTATTCTTACACAGATAAATATAATAATATAATATATAATATAATAATAATATAATAAAAGAAATGTTAAAAAAAACTAATATAAAAAAAAAAAATTGTAAAAAAAAAGAAAAAAATATTGCAAAATAATTAAACAAAATTTAATTTAAAGAATAAAAAAAATTGTTTGTAATATAACACAAATTTTGTCACTCACTTCACCAAAAAAACGCCTAAGCTTAAAAAAAACGAAATTTTTCACTCACACTGACCTCACTTGAATTTTTGAGAATCGAGAAGGAAATCTGACATAGAAGCCTTGGCTAACTATATAGTTGATTCATTTCATTATTTCAGACACACAAATCAGATATAAACAAATACATAGATACAATTCTCCTTTTGGATATCAGCAATAAATAAGTAATAAATATTATAAATATGTATGATATATTTTACCTCTTGCCTTTGTTCCTAGACGATTTTCTTTTCTCACCAGAAATACGAGTACTTTTACGCGTACTCTTCGTAGACACGTGGTTCGACTCGATGGGCGTCTTGTAGCTTGGCAGTGATGGCGTAACAGTTTTTAATACTCGAGCTGAAGTCTGCGAAGAGTGACGAGGTTTGCTTCTCCTCTCAGAATTCGTCAGATGTATTTGCGAAGTTTTGCCCAAAGTTTTCGCAGTTATAATTGCAGTTTCCCTTGATGGGGAGTTCGAGTTCCGGCTTATGCTTTCCTTTTTCCTCTGCAGCAAGCCCGCAGAGTTCCCATAATTGTTATTTCGCTTGTCGCTACGCGTGTTTAAATTAACCAAGCGAAATGTTTCCTCGGCGAACTCCTCCGGCTGCCGCGACAGCAAAGCATATTCAGAGAAATCAACAGATTTGATTGGCGTGTTCAGCAAACTAATGTGACTGCTTATTGCAATAGTAGAGTTCGCCGTTGGTTGCTCATTCAAACTGGAGCCCAAGAGTGGAGTTGGCTTTATGCCATTTTTATTGTCTTTTGTTTCCGGCACGTGCGGCTTGGTGTCGATAATATCCACAGGCTTCGCTGGCTTTTGAGGAGTGAGTTCTGGAATAAAAATAAGTTTTCATCAGTTAAATTTCGATATATTTATTTCGGAAACACTTACCTAATAGAGGAGAGCTTTGCGGCGAGAAAACCATAACGGTATTGCCAATAGTTGTTGTAAAATCCAGGAAGCCATAAACAGTTTGTGTTAGTTTCGGAACATCAGAACAGGAAGCTGAAACATAATATAATATTATTTAATATTATATTATTATATTATAGTTATACCTACCATAGTTCGCAAACAAAATAAGAAATAGGAGATACGACATTTTGATGCGTTTATTCCGCTAGAATGCGGCTCATTGGTTAAATCTGGTATCTGAAAAAGGGAAAATTAATGGTATGCCTAAAAATTTATTATGATAAGCCTGATAATAATTTAAATTAGTCAAGCCATGCCTTAATGTTATATGTATTATAAGAGCGGAAAATTCAGTGTTTGGTTTAACGAAACAAATACCTTAAAACCCAACCCGATGAAAGTTTCAAATGGGACTATCTGTTGCTATAGGGAAGTCTATTTATTCCATAGAAAGCGCGATTATTATTATTATTGACATATAAAGTTTTATATCTTAATCGAAATTTTCATTTATTTAACAAGGTTAAAATATGCACTTTGTTACATACGGGTGATAGGATCTATTACTGCATCCCTGCACCGCCATTTCCTTTAAGAGAACCGCGAATCCTGATCAGAGACTGTTTCTTTCCTGCTTCTTGCCCAGGGCCTTCTGGGTCCACTGCAATTTGATAATATGGTTTTTATTTAAGTTGGGTTTTATCCCTAGCATATTTTTAATTGTAAAATGATAATAGAAGGATAGAGAAAAATTGGATAAACTTTTATTATTATGTTATTGAAGAAGAAAACTATAAGAGAAACATAATACTAAAGAAATTCTTATTAATCTTTTATAAGCCAGCTGGTTCTTGGACAAATTTTTACTATCTTTTGAATAGTTAAGCTATTTTTAATAACAAAGAAATATACATTTTTCCTGAGGCTAGAAATAAAATGGCAACCTTCAGAAAACCTGCTTTTAAGCCAAACAATGCGGGTGGCATGGCTAGACGCAATACTGTATTCCACAATTGTAAAGCTGGCGTCATATAATTGTTAAGGCAAACCTCTGACACGCCTCAATTATTAAGCTTTTTAAAATTGAATGGCCATTGGAGTAACAAAGACTTGAAATTTGAAGCACACACAGGCAGCTTAATTTGACCAGTATTTGCTACCGATATCTCCATTAATTAACATATTATCGATAAAAATCGATGCTTCGGCTTGGCTTTTCATACATAACATTGGTTCTCGAGAGGTTTTAGTAATTCTAATGCGGATTTTTTACACCTTTTCATATTCATATTCCCCTAAAATGTTCTAAAAAAAACTCTTCGTCTTTGTTGCTAGCACAGGTTTGGACGTTACATTAATGAATTTACATATTTGTAAATAAACACAACACTGATTCAAAAAATAGCACTTTGATATAGGGTATCTATTCGTCGGGCACTCTCCATATTTTCATAACAAACTTCACACATAACACACAATATACAGGGTAATATTTTGCTGGTTTATTTATTTTTATAACTTAGCGCGGAAATAATTATAGAAACGTCCACGATTTCACTTTCATATTTCTGTTTTTTTAATTATAATGAATATCAATTAATTGGAGCTCGCTCTAAGCTAGAAAGCACAAGATTTGCAACATGATATTACCTAAGTGGCAACTGGCTAGGTGAATGTATATATACTATGTGCGCGCATACATTACAGAGAATAACAAACGTGTGTGTATGCATGTATGTGTGTCTGTGCATAGGTGGATCGATGTATGCATGTGTTGGTGGTAAGCAAGCAAGTTATGTATGTATGTATGTATGTATGAATGCAGGTAAATAAATCAAAGTAAATTAAAATTATGCACATAAAACGAATGTTTTCATTGAATATTTCGATTATAAGCGAACAAAACAGGTTTTTAGTTTTTAATTGACTAAAAGTAATTCACATTTTGTAACTGGCCATGAATGAAAGTTACCTCTTTTTTTACTTTCAATTCAATTAGATTTCTTTTGATCTATATTTTGAATATTAATTCATCTAATTTTACACAGAAAACACCATTAAAATTTAGAAGAGTCCAAAAAAACTGAATATTTGCTTACTAAAGGTAATGTACACAGTTGGCAGCTCCTAAGACACAGAAGAATGCAATGATCAAGTTACATATGAATGTTTGGACATTAGGGTGACTCATGATTTGAAATAGAATTATTTGAATTATGTATTATATGTTCAATATTTATTACTTTTTGCTTTTAAAAATATTTATATTTTAATAAAAATATTTATTTACTTATTTATTTATATATAGTATAATATATATTTTTGTATTATTAAAAAAAAAAAACTTCAATTTATGAGTACACCTATTTTTGAATTTTAGCAAGCAGATAAAATCGTTTGTTTTGCTTTGATAATATTGTGTTTTATATAAGTTTTGTATAACAAGCAGAGAGACGGACGGACAAACACTGAATTGTAAAAATATCTCCGTTTCAAATTTGTATGCACATATTTATTTGAATATATTTAAGAATTGTATTATTTTTGATTTGTATTGGGTAAACAACCTTGACTCCGAAACAACCCACGTAAAACACAGGTCAATAAAACTTGACAAAATTTACTTTAAAAAAAAAAAAAACAATATTTTCGCCAAGGTTTGCGACGTGCTGATTTCGCATATATCATCGTATAGGCTTTCGAGTTATTATAAATAAAAATTGAATACAAAATAAAAAAAAAAAATTCGGACTTTAGGTTCAATATATAAATAATAAAAGTAATCTTTGCCCATTAATTACATTATTAAAATTAGACAAAATCTTGCATTTGTCATCGGAAAATCGTCTTGTGGCGATATTTTCGATAACAATTTATTGCGTTTCGCGATTCAACTCGTTTGCGTTGAACCTAATCCGACATTCGACCTCCCATAGACCCTCGCATGATAAAATGATAAGATTTATTTAAATCGTCTAATGAATTATCCATGGATTCTATGGAATATACATTACGGACAGGAATGCAATGTAGTATATTGATATAAAATAAGCGTATATATTTTATTGATAGACAGAAAGACTACACATGGTAGCAGAAGCAGCGAAGACTTGTTTGACTCACCATGGGTCTGGGATAATATGGATATTTCAGGGGTTGCAGGCTGCCCGATCTCCCAGGTGAAGTCTCCAGAGCTTGGAGACGGTCCTATCACGACTAGCGAAATCATCTTCAATCATCTACTCCTCGAAATAAGGCAATAGTGTGCTGTACCCATGCAGAAATTCCTATGGTTGTCGGGAAATTTCCATCGATAACAGATATCGAAGCTGTATTAAAAGCAAAAAGATAATCAGATTTTTTAATACTAATATTTAATTATGCGTTAAGTCAAAACTCTTACCGCGTGGCGGTATACCTCCCACATACATTGAAAACCTTTCCTGGCTGCGTTTTCCGTTTTTCCGATTGAAGAGGGTAGACGGTAGACGGATCCCATGATATTTCCGAAGGTTTTCCTTTTCCGGCGAGTGGAATGTATTTCAGACACCTGTTTAAAAAAGGGGGGCCTAGTTGTCGTGTACAAAGTGTGGATGTGCTTGAATTTGACCGTACTCCCAACAAAAAACCAGTTGCGACGCGTAGTAAAATTGAAGCTCCAGTCGAAGTTAAGCCACATTGGTCGGTAGCTCGCTATGGCCTATTTGTCTAATCTGAGGGTGTACTGAAACATGCCTTTTGCTGCGGCGAATTGGATTGGATCGCCCGTCTCTTTTGTCTACCCCCGTAATTTTCCGATAGATAAACCCTTATTGATGTATCAAAAAGTAAATCACGCAGTCGTTTTATTTATCTTTAACAATTTTCAAATAATGTTAATAGTAAATTCTAATGCTTACAGTCTAAGCCGTATCTTAGTAGGATATATTCACATATTTCCATAAACGTAATAATCCAAATGGACAAAAATATTAATATCCATGTTGGATTACCAATGTTTGCATGACTTTACGTATTTGATTGTTTGTATTGAGGCAAGATCTAAGACCAAGCGAAAACGCGACACATAAGATTTCAACCGCGTGCTCCTGTAGCAAAATGCATATTTCAAGCAGGTTGTCAATCGCGGTCGCTGTTACTGACGAGTTCTCATCTCTTAAACATTGAATGTACGCGTTCAAGGTACACTGATTGATATCTGAGTTTCCGGGGTTATGTTTCAAATGTCTTATCAATATAATGAAGGCAATGGATCGTATCTGCGCGCTTGGCGAAAATATTAATTCCAATATACGTTCAAACAGCTCATTGATAAACACAAATCGCTTCGAAGTCAAGCATTCCATTTCCTGCAGCGGTCCTAGTATCACATCTTCAATATTAGATTGTTTAATGATTTTGATTAAGTCCAAAATGTGCGGAGAAACATCTGTGAAGTTCGTCTTGCTGTAAGAGCCAAGAGTCAAAACGGAAAATGAAGTTCTGCAAACTTCTTGAACATTAGAGGTTCCCTCAAAAGAATCAATTTCATTGGCGAAGGATTTATTAGTTGGTTTTGTTTCAGTATGTCCATCGAGTTCATATTCCACTTTCCCTTCTTCCTCATCCAATTCTAAGGACGTATTCGTTTTGTGCTGAAGTAGAGCAACAGCTTGAACAAGTGCCTGAAGTTTTCCTATAGACGTATACTTGGCTGCTAGCTCGGTCAGAATTCCGACGTATTGCTCAATGAACAGCAAAGCAGTTGAGGGATTTACATTGATATATTCTTGCAATACTTGCACGAATTTCACAAGCATTTGGCACGCCTCCTTCACTGAGCTGTGATGTTTGAAGAATACGAAATAGCATGAGAGGGTCCTTTGAATCTCATTTTTGTAGGCATCTTCGAAAATGGTTGGCTGCAGCAGTTCGAGAGTTCTCAAAATCTGTACGAAGCGATGGAAATGATGTTCCTCACGCAGGGCTTTCATGCTATTCTGTCCTCTGCCTTGTATAACTGAAGACAAAACGCCCAAATGACGCAGAAACAGTAAGGGATGCGATGCAGCCAACTTTCTCAGCAGCAACTCCGTATCGGCTGACAGCGTTTCAAAGTCTTTCTTTGCTACCAAACTGCCTAGGCACGTTATCAAATTATTTGACACTTTGTCAGCCTGACAACCCTTTAAGCTTTGAAGTTTGTTGTTTTGCACATCAGTGCTGAAATTCGTAACAAATTTGATGCATGGATACATAATGTACAGTTGTTGCAAGATTTTGTTCTTCAACAAATCCGTAATTTTACTATTGTCCACGTACTCTATTACTTTCACCATTAAGCTCTTGCTCTTATCCGTCAGCTTGAACAAAAGATTCATGCGCGAGCACAACTTGAAGTCGTAGTTTCCATTCGTGTCGTTCTCCATCTCCTCAATTCCTTCGTGTAACACAAAGTGCACAAAGGGTTCTATCTCGTCAGGTTCTAGCTTAAAGAACGAATTTGGTTGCACATTCTTTGACGTGTACTTATCTCTGCCTTTCCACAGATTTGGATTCGTGGTCAGAGCCTCAAAATAGTTTAGTACAGTAGTGTAATCGTAGTCGCGCTTATAATCCTTAAATAGGCACTTCGCAACCCTTTCGATTGTGCTCCAATTGGTTTGATGATTGATAAGTGACAGAAGGAAGAATCTAAATTCTTTGCAGGATTTCGAAAACAGGAAGTTTTCCTTTAGCAGCTTGGTGCATACTATTTCAGGATCTGCTTCGGCAAGCCAATCGATGAATAATCCATTATTGAATATATTATAATTGACATTGTTGCAAACTGGTTTACCATTGCTTACATTTTCAAAGTCTTGAATCATTTCCCTGACTATTTTCTTTGTCGCAAGCTGAGAACTTTGATTTGATTTGAGTTTTAAGAAGTATAATTGATACGAACTCTTCAGCATAAATAATAGACTATCTACAAATAGTTCTGTTTTGAAAACCTGTTGCGAAGATGAGACCAGCTGATTTGACATTCGAGTACTTTGCTTTAGCTTCTTTTCGATAGCAAGATAACTATCATTGGACAGCTTGCAGCTGAAATATGCTCTTAGCAAAGTGGAGGCACCACGGCTTGTGTTGATATTCAAATTGTCAGCGCGTGTATAGTCCAATAATGATGGATTGACAACTTCGCATATCGACTCAAGAAAATCTGCACTTTTGGACATTGGACTAACCACGAGGTCCAGCAAATTGTGAATTAAATTGCGATAGTCCCTCGTGGTAATCATATTCTGATTTGGACTCTTAAGTAGAATTTGTACGATCTCCTTTTCGGAAGTGCTGGTGCTCTGCTCAGAATCTGGATCGAATTTAGTAATATGAAATACCTCCTGAGTGTGCGCATTTATTTTTGGTAGATCGGGTACGGTTTGAGAATGCGAGTGCAAGTCGAGTGCCTGCACGGTGTAATGTCCATTTTTAGCTCCTCGGGCTTGTTGGATTTCAATTAGTTGCGCCAAATATGCCTTGTTAAGTATAGCATTTTTAACCGAATCAAACTGCTCCAGCACCGCTGTATCGAGCATTGCCAATAGTTTTGACATCGAGTTTACCGGCGTGCCGAAATTTTGAACGAATAACACTATTTGATCCGGTGTTAGGTCATTCAAAGCCGCTTCAATCAGTCGATCAACTGATGAACGAATCATCTTGAGCTTCAGCCAATCCGGCAAAAGCTGAATTTGTTCTTGAGGCATAGTTGGCAAAAAAGCAACAGGCGCAGGTCGACCCGGAGGAAACCAGTAATCGAGAATTGGTATAGACTCGGACATATTGCTGTTCGAATAAGTGAGGAGAATAATAAATGCATGAATTATGTTGATATGTAGTGGTAGTTGGACTCCATCCTCGAACTGCACCATCAATAAATCTGGGTATTCTGTCCATTCATAAGGCTCGTGAAATTCTCTCAATTTGATTATATAATTGTTGAACATTACAAATAAGCACTTCAATGTCTGGATGCGGTTCTCATCCGGGTTAAGATTATAATCCTCTTGCGATATTATAATATGTTGGAACATCGTATTACGTTCTACAATTAATTGTGCCATATCTATGACGTGATCCAGCATTTCGTTTACTGGATCGTTAAGCGTATGTTTCGTTATAAATTGTATATAGGCCATAATAAGTTCTGGGCAATTTTCGACTTGGCATGCAGCGCGCAGTTGGGGAATTATATACATTTTGGCCTCCAAGAAGTGTGGAATTTGTTGTATCGATTTTAAAAGCCATTCGTTTTCATATTTGCCCGAGTTTTTGAAAATGATTTTCAAGCCAGCTAAAGCCGCAACTCTGGATTGTTTTACTGTTGATGATAAACGCCGGAATATATAATCTAACACTTCACAAACGACATGATTGTTGTAGCTGGAATCCATTATCAGATTTCTAATGAAATTAACCAGCTCTGCATCGCGGCTATTCTCTTCGTTAATGCTATGCGCATTGAATAGCAAAAACTCACATAAACATTGTACAGGCAGATGGCTAAAGTCACCTTCGCTGTTCTGAACCAAATCCGATAGCCAAGGCATTGATTGTGTTGTGCCTTGCCTTTGTATGATATCTAGAAGCAGGTCTGGCTTGCGACAGCGACAGAACAAATGACCTAGCTTATATGTTTGATTAAGAAACTTAAGTTGCTCTAAGACTAAATTTGGTACTTTTCTGGGCGTTCCCATTGGATCCATTAGCATCAGCTGTGTAATCAAAATGGCATTTTCCTCAGTGATGACAGCATGTGGAGATGTTTGCGCTGCCAAATACGTTTCGAATTGAAGAATATGATCCCTCTCAACAGTTATTATCTGAAAAAAAAAAAAACAAAAGAAATATTTTAAAATTGGAATTTGTTAATTGTTTCACATTATTTTACCTGTAGTTCATCCTTGTTCGAAACGAAACTGTTGAATTGATTTGTTATACATATTTCAATTAATAGCTTCATCGTAGGGTAGTGATCCCAGCAGAATGCCCCAAATGATGACGGATTGTGGGCAGAAATCATTAATAGTATCAGCCATGCTTTCCAATAAAACGCTATGATCGCCAGCTTTGGTGGCTCGTAATCCTCTGGTAGCTGAATGTTTTCCGGATGATGATATTCCGACATGCTGAACAAAAAGTCGATGATGTCAAACTTATTCGCTTGCACGGCAGGAAAATCAGTCGCTTTCATTGCAGACACGCGTTTTATCACCTGCAGCAATATGTCAAATGTGTTTGCTATGGAGAACGGAATATCCTTCGTGATGCCAATCAATATAATTCTTAATAAGGTCTCTTCATGAATCGGAGTTTCCGATATTATTTTCAGTATGGCTCCCCTCTCCGGCTCCGATGGCCACTGGTCACAGCGAGAGTATTGTTCTGGGTTGTCCAACAAAAGCACCTTGTGCAAAGCCTGATTATATTCAGGGCCCTGAATTTTATAAAGGTTCGGAACTGTCTCGTACATCCAGGAAACCGAATCCAATTGTATTTGTGACATCTGATTGTAGAGTCGTATTAAGGCTTGATTATTCTTTACATCGCGGTTTGTTTTCAGCGATAAGCTGCCTTCGCGTGCCTGTGGCGTGGCTGACAGAAACATGCAAAGGCAAACAATGTCGACGACAGAATGAAATATCCGCTCCTTGAAGTCAAATTGTTCGATTTGTTGAGTCAACTCTTCTCTCTCGCCTAAGAAGGTTTTACAGAACTTCACGAGATTCACATCAAAGCGTAGCATTCGTACCAGCTCCCTTAGAAAAACGCGCAAAGTCCTTAAACAATCATCGCGCTGCAGCAAAAATTCCTGGTATATTTCAGCAAGATTAACCGCTGACTGATCTGGAGATGTCTGAAACATTGTTGCTGCAAGAGAATTGTCAATTTTATAATGAATTTATTAGTGTGGAATGAAGGGAAAAATGTCTTTTTATAAGAGCCATAAACTTGTAAATTTATTGATTAATAATAATTTAAATAATTTTCAAAATTCTTTATAAACAAATATATATAAGAATGCATCTATGCACTTACCCAGCATTCCCATATTATTTGGATTTCTGGTATTTGAGAGCTCGTTCTGTACGACAAGCTTCATGATGGTACTCAAGATATCTGGCTGCAGGTGTATCATTTCCTTGAGACAGGACATATAGTGATTGATAAGGGGTTTGGTTTTTAGACGCATTTTAACCAACACTTGAAGCACCTCATTGTCTTGTGTGTTTTTGCCTTTGATGTTGAAGCATATATACGATAATAATTGCTGGGCGAATTTCACCAATTTTCCATTATGAATCCACAATTCCAGGCGAGAGATACTGAGGCAGCGAACTTCTCCGATGCCCGAACTGGTGCAAAGAAATTTAAGAAAATTCCTTGTATAATTATCCTGCTGCTGGCGCTTATTAAGTTGATCTCGTATAGCATCGCTGACTAATTTCTGCACAATATTGTCGGCAAATCTGGACTTTACTGAGCAAATGGCATCGGCTGCTTGATCTGCCTCCAGATATGGGCTGGCATCCAAGCTCTGGGTCGAGTTATCGCCCGAATCATCATCTACAGTAAAGTTGTCTCTATGTGTCTGCCCAGTTGTTACTGTCGTGTTGACATCCCAGCGCAGCAGACTCAAGTGTGGAGTTCGCGTCTTGAAGGCTGCACAAATATTTTTTACCAACGGCGCGCAGTAATCATTGTCGGCCCAAAAGCGTTCATTGACAGCATCATCGACGTACGTGCGCAACAGTACTTCTGGCCATTGGGATATATCCGAAAATCCCCTTGCAAGTAGGTTTGTAAACAGAACGTGAAGATTAATATTGTAGCGCATTTTAACATTAGTCTCACGGCGTAAAAAGGACAAAAGTGCGTAGGCAATAACATCGTTATTGAAGAATTGTGGATGCACTTTTGCTAGGTAGAACAAGGTCAAGTATGCTACGTTATCCATCTTCGACCTGGCCGCATCCCTTGATGTCGCGTGCCTGATGATTCCACAAATGAGCCGCACAACAAGTTCATTGTCGTTTTGCTCAATAGCGGTGTATATGGTTTCTATGACATTTGACAAATCACACTCCTCAGCGATTTGTTCCCATACATCGTAGTGTGGAATTCCCGTTGTGGCTGTCAGGTCAGGTCCGTCTTTGAGGCTAACTCGAAGTCTTTTACTGGGATGAGTTCCAAGACTCGATGAAGCCTCTCTCTTTCTTTCAGTAGAGCTGCTGCTGGAGCCCGGCATTCCTTTTATTGGTAATATTTTCCCTTTGGAGTCATCGCGGCTACTTTTGGTACCGAGGGCAAAGAGTTCGGCACCTAATAATACTTTTTTCTGGCCCCTATTAGGGGCATTTGCTTTATTACGATCCATATTTAATTCTCTTTTTACACTTGTGCCGCACCGAACTTCACCATTTATTTAGAATAAAAACATTGTGCGACTGATCCGTTTGATAAGATGAACTAGTTCTTCAGTGTCAAATTGAATTCGTAACTTCGGGTTTCCAAAGTATTTATTCGTTACATTAACAAATTGTGAAATATTAATATATTACCAATAATACACAATTATTAAAACTAAAATAAAATTGTTGCTCCAATTCATTTAATAATATTAATACAATTTAATATATATAATTGATTGTTTACACATTTTCTGAAAAGCCCAAATATTTTCCTTTGTGACTTTCTCATATCTTCCATAACTATGGTATATTAAATTGAGATTCAAATAAAATAACTGATTTTTATCTTGAAATAAGTCAGATACAATAATAAAAAACCTAATGAAAAATACATTCAACTTGATATTAAATATATTGCTTTAAAATATTTCTCTTAAATCACATTTTCACTAGCGATTGATATTTAACTGTAACTGACAGACCTTAAATTTATTTTTGTAAAGTACTCACATCGAGTAACTAATACGTTAAAGTACTTTTACTGTATACGCATGAGTAAACGGCATTTGCAAAGTCGTGTTCAAAACAAGATATATATTATTAAGCTCGGACAGCTAAATTTAATTTAATTTGCTAACAATCATTTGCGAAATAACAATAAAATATTAAGTGATATAGATATATCCTTGGTGCTTGCAATATTGAAAAACTCATAATTGTGCCATATATTTCATCCAATCATTAAACCAAACGTGCTAAAAAAAACGTAAACACAACACATATTGTACAAAACTACTGAAATGGCAGATTTAGAGGCTGTTTTAGCTGATGTCAGCTATTTGATGGCTATGGAAAAATCAAAATGCACGCCAGCAGCAAGAGCCAGTAAAAAGTTGATTCTACCAGATCCCAGGTATCCCCACTTTAATGAATTTATTCAAATAGGGATACATATGTATGTCAATAAGTGTGCAAGTGTGCGTGTGTTAAAATGTGTAAATGTGTGTAATTATATATACATAGTAATTTGAGTAAACATAATTAGAAATATAATTATACATACTAGAAGATTAGAAAATTACTAAGTATAATTACTAAATCAATCAGCAAATATGTGCGTACAAAAGGAAATATATATCTACATATAGATATATATATGTGTATATATAAATATGTATGTATGTGGATACAGACACACATGGGTATACATAAAAGGGCTATTTTGTTTACATATGTTTATGTGTAAGTGTGTGCATTTGTATGTTTGCAAATTGTATCTACACATTTGAAATTATTTGATTTTCTTAAAGAACACAATCAATAGTCTGGCCACGGAATATAATTGTATAAGTAGACATACATATATAGCAGTAGACCAAAACAAAAAATGTGAATACATATAAAGAAAGAAAGAAAGAAAAAAACAATCTATATATAGATATTATTCAATTTATGTGTATTGCAAATTTTATTTTAATTTAATTAATTAAACATTAAAGCCATAAACTGAATAGGATATGCAAATATAATATTTAATTCCACATCTGTAGTAGAAATTTCACCTGCCCAATAGATACTCGATTTGACCTAGCAGTTGTCCTAGCCACAGCCAGGCCACAGCCCCGCCTTCTGTTGTTCTGAAATGATATTTTTTTTAGTAAATATATTAAGGTAATATATGCAATTAAGTTATCTGTGATCCATTAAACAGGTTTTCTCCATTCCATTGATAATGGATTTTCCCAAATTTCGTGTACGTAGCAGAGGACTTCATTCATATTGGAATTTGCTGTTATAATATATAGATTCTAGATCTAGATCCATTTAATTGTAATATTTAATGGCCTGAATAATTAAAACGAAATAATTTACTTCCTAATGAGATGCGATAACCATCTATTAAAGCTCTATTTGATATAAATTGCATGCAACCTCTTCAAGTAGACGAGTATATTGTTTTTCCTTTTCTGAACTGTTTTACTGAAAGCGTTTGCCAGTGATTCATATTCATTGTGGTCAGCTTATCTATTCAGTAATACTCGTACCTACCTAATGCATTATGTGTAATCTACTCAGCAACTATTATAAATAATTTAACACAAAATGATTAAAGTCCGAACACGGCCTAATTATTTCCAATATTAAAGCTACGAAACAAATGGACACAACTATATTTAGATAAATAAACAAAGTTGGTATACAATAAATAACAAGTATATATAGAGAAAAGCATTCACTGCCGAGTTAAAGCCAGACCCATTCGGAAGAGATTGGTTGTGCAAAAGTCTTGGAATGGAAATACTACCGATATACTCGGTTAAAATCTAATAATAGTTAATTGATTAATTAAATTATAAAAAGTCGGAGAAGGAAATAATCTTATTCATCGAACTAGATATATAATTCTGACGACAAATTGTGAAATAAAATTGTTTTTATTCATCAATATTCATCAATAAAAGCTGACAAAATGGGCCAGAAGTCTGTATATAGAACTAGATTTATTATCAAATCTCTAAGGAATCAAATTGTTGATCAATTTTTATGGATCTGATGTATAATTCTTTTTTATGTGATATTAAATATTGAACTATTGTTCAATAGTTTTAGTTTATTGTACAATATTTTTTTTCTTCTATATTTAAATATGATTTTTTCCACTTTTTGATATTTTTAGTTTTCGCACAGTTGCGACAGGATTTTATAACGCGTTAAATGATTTTGTATTTTCCAAAAAAATAATCTACAATTATTCCTAAATGAGGAACTCGTCGTCGGCTGGAAGCTGGGAGGCGGATCTGTTCTCGATATGATCTATAAAAAGCATTTGTATAGAAGTATTAATAGAGTCTTTTCATTAAATGTATAAATTATAGCTTAGTTTTAATTTAAGTTAAGTTATAAATAAGATGCTGATGGAAGCACTCGTTATCCGGCAATGAATTAACTGATAAGTCTAATAATATAATGCCCGATTAGAGCGAGCTATGATCTAGAAGAGGCTCAGCTTCGAACCACTTCGCAGATCTTTGTTTTCCTTATTCCATGTCAATGCACTATAACAATATAGTTAAGAGAATTATATATAATATAACAAAAGTAATTCTGTAGACAACTTCAAAAGCCGTGATCTCTCTACACATTTATAAACATTTTGTATCACAAATTGAGGGCTATGGCTAAAGTGATTTAATGCACTGCTAAAACTTCTAGATAAAACGGAAAATGTTTTCTTTGAAAACTTTCCATGCGCGGCTGAAAACACGATTTAGTAATGCCATAATAAATGGCAAATTCAAAAACAAATTGTTAAGCATGCGTGCAGGGATGAAACGTATAAAGATTGATTGAGAAATGTCGGAAAATTCCATTAAATTGTTAAAATATTGGAATAGAATACATGAAATATAGATGCTTACTGAAACACGAAATGAGTGAATAAATGAGAGCATCAAGATCTTTTTTACACTATACACATATCACTATTATTATCTTGCATTAAATGAGAATTATATGTATTTGAGTGATTATCCTTGGACCGTCAAACATACCGATTATAACTTCTTCATTTTGACATAGCGCTGTACTTAAACTGTATAAATCTTCTTTACAGCGTTAGAAGCGTTATGTACAAATACCTTGAGAAGGAAAATGAACTCAACTTTCACAACATTTTCAATCAGATTATAGGTACTTATAGATCTTAAGATATCATATCGTCATACCCGATAATAATCAATTATTATTGTAACCATCTTAGGTTACTTGTTGTTTAAGGATTTCTGTGAAAATGATTCTGAAGAACCAATTCAACAGTTGAAGTTCTATGAGCAGGTATTACTATTACGAGTCTGAAAACTATATGCAATATTTATAATTACCTTTCCTGACTGCTTCTATTTTAAGATTAAAAACTTTGAGAAAACAGAATGCTTCGACGAGCGGAAAAAACTGGCTAGAGAAATTTATGATAATTTTATAATGGAAGAAATGTTGTCACATACTTATGTAAGTATTCCAGATGTGATACAATCCGAAATCATATGTTTATGATTCTATTTTATCTTATAGGAATACTCCAAAGATGCCGTGGCAAATGTCCAAAAGTATTTATTGAAAAATGAAGTTCCTGTGAATTTATTTGAAGTAAGTTTACATGGATATTTTGAAATGTATAAAACATTTACTTAAGTATACCCATTTAGAATGAGAATACGGTATAATGGTTTAGGTAAGCGCAGAATGATTAAAATATCAGCGCAATGTTTAGGGCTTTGTAAATTGTTTGTTTTTAATTAACGACCTATTAGATTAAACATGGAGCGAGTAATAAATAATAAATATAAGGAAAGTTATTCCCGATGACGTATATACAAAGTATTGTATATATATAAATATATTCATTTGACGTATATACTTTATATTTATGAAGACTGAACATTGAAATATGCGGGCATAAACCCTAGATATTGCCATATACAAATTATGATTTGCTTATATATAAACAGTGGAGATTTTCATTCAATTGGGTTTTAAGAACGTACAATTTTTTGTTATTCCCTGTGGTATAATTAAAATTCTTTGTTTTTTCCTTTTACGTTAAAGTTGAACTTAAAAGACTTTGAATTTAAAATTATGTTGAAATATTTATCTTTGCAGCCATACATGGAGGAAATCTTTGGTCAACTTAAAGGCAGACCTTTCAAAAAATTTCTTGAAAGGTATGTTTTTTTTTATGGTCATGAATCATTACAAATATTTTAAGGAAAAATCTTCGATCCTGAAGAAATGTATTTTTCTTGAACAAATATATAGTATATTTATGTACATATTTATAACCTCTATATAACTTTTGCTATTTTTCAGTGACAAATTTACAAGATTTTGCCAATGGAAAAACCTTGAGCTAAACATACAGGTATGCAAACCATAATTTTAGTTCGTAACAAAATAAAAACAGTTGGTTTACTTTCAGTTATCAATGAATGACTTCAGCGTTCACAGAATAATCGGTCGCGGTGGCTTTGGCGAGGTCTATGGCTGTCGAAAAGCCGATACTGGCAAAATGTACGCCATGAAATGCTTAGACAAGAAACGTATTAAAATGAAACAAGGCGAAATGTTAGCATTGAACGAACGCAATATGCTACAAGCAGTTAGTACAGGAGTAAGTTGAACTAATTTAATATCTAATTGCTTCTTAATAATATCAATTTCACTTGCTTAATATAGATTGATTGCCCCTTCATTGTGTGCATGACGTATGCATTTCACACCCCAGATAAATTATGTTTTATATTAGATTTAATGAATGGCGGCGACTTGCATTACCACCTATCCCAGCATGGAGTATTCTGCGAAGATGACATGAAATTCTATGCAGCTGAGGTAATTGGAAAAATTGGCATACCAAAATTTGCAATGTTAATAATTATAATATATAATAATTTTCTAGGTTATTTTGGGCTTGGAGCATATGCATAAGCGCTGTATTGTATATCGCGACTTGAAGCCTGCTAATATTTTACTGGATGAAAATGGTCACATTCGAATATCGGATTTAGGTTTAGCATGCGATTATTCCAAAAAGAAACCCCACGCTTCAGTGGGCACCCACGGATATATGTCACCAGAAGTATTATCGAAAGGGACATCCTACGACTCATGTGCAGACTGGTTTAGTTTCGGTTGCATGCTATACAAACTGCTAAAGGGACATTCACCATTTCGACAACACAAGACAAAAGATAAACATGAGATCGATAGAATGACATTAACTATGGTAAGCAATTTCAATTTGTACAACTTTTAAATACTCACATCTTTTTCATTTACTATTATAGAATGTTGAGCTTCCGGACTCTTTTTCAGCAGAATTAAGGAATTTGTTGGATATGCTTCTTCAAAGAGATGTGCCAAAACGTCTCGGCTGCATGGGCAATGGGTAAGGCGAAAACTTAAATTTAAATGTTTAGATTTTGAAACCCTTAACCTTTTCCTTTTCAGTGCTGATGAAGTCAAAATGCATAGCTTCTTTACTGGCATTGACTGGCATCAGGTTTATATCCAAAAATACACTCCACCATTGGTTCCACCTCGGGGTGAGGTCAATGCGGCCGATGCCTTTGATATTGGCTCTTTTGACGAAGAAGATACGAAAGGTATTAAGTTAAATGACAATGATCAGGATCTCTATAAGCATTTCTCATTAACTATATCCGAAAGGTGAGCAATTGTCAATTGGAATCGATAGTTACTCTTATTGATTTATCTCTGAAGTCTTAAGACTAGAAAAGCTTTACTATACTTATCCGTTTTTCATCTAGGTGGCAACAGGAAGTATCAGAGACTGTATTCGAAACAATAAACACGGAAACAGATAAAATAGAGCAGAAGAAGAAATCTAAACAAAAACAACACTTCGATGCAGATGAAAAAGAGTCAGATTGCATACTGCATGGCTATATTAAAAAGTTAGGCGGATCATTTGCATCGTTATGGCAAACTAAATATGCCAAGCTATATCCAAATCGGTATGGTATTCTAATTGGTGTTATGTACTAATATTTAAATATATTTCCTATTTACTTCAGCTTGGAGCTGTACTCCGAGAGTGGTAATAACAAACCAGAACTTATTTTTTTGGACCAAGTGGAAGATGTTTCATCTGATTTTGTTCACTATAAAAATGAACAATGCATTCAAATTCGTGTCAATGATGGCAGCAGAGATGGCCGAATTATTTTGACCAATTCGGTGGGTTGTGTGGCTTAACTATAAATATAAATATATAATTTAATATTAATTAATTTTTTAAAAATTTTTATAGGATGAAATTGGATTGAAGGAATGGGCGTTATCGTTAAGATCTGCCCACAAAATGTCACAAGATCTTTTAGGATCAATGGCTAAAAAAGCTGGAAAAATCTATGGTAGTGAACGGGACGCAAACAAATCAATGTACATTTTGGGCGGGAACTGTTCTACAAAATCGTCAAATGGATCTAATTAAATACTAGTTCTAATAAAATTGATTAAAAAATAAAAATAATAATAAAAAAAACATATAATAGGTTTCCAGCTTTGAAACTCATAAAAACAAATGCTAACAGAATCCTAATAAAACACATCTTGTAAAATCACATTATAATATTATGCGTACTGATGAATTTGTAGAAACTGTGTAATAAATGCATAGAAATACTTCATTTTTGTTGTCTTACTGTAACCTAACTTTAAATTGTAGTAATATTTTGTTTTTATTAAAGCCTTGGATTTCTGAAATGTATTTCATTTATATTTAAATTTTTGTTTAGTTCAAACGATTAGTTAACTAGCTGCCATTTGGTTGCTATTAGACTCGAATTTCCCATCAACTGTAAAATCTATAGATTAGCGAATATTTCACTTTGAACTTTGACATAACGTATGATGAATGTCAATTCTTAAGTATAGAATATCTTTATGTTAAACAACTCACTGGTTAACCCGTTGCTTCTCCTCCCTCAGTCACTCTGTCACATAAGAAACAGCCTTGTCGCCAAACACAATCAAATAAATCTCTATATAAACATTAAACAAATATCTTTTATTTAGCCAACTGGTAGACTCCACCAGAGAACAAAAGTTTGTGCTCGCGGACTTTTCTTTGTAGAAAATGCTTTAATTCATCTTGGGTAAATTCGACTCCTCCGCTATGCGAAGCGAAGAGTTTAAGCATTTGATGAATACGGTCGATTGGCATGCAATCCAGATTTGTAAGCATGCCAACAATATAAGACCAGAAAACCTAGAACGAATTGAAATATAATATAAATTATTATTTATTTTAATTAAACGAATTTCACTTACTTGAAGTTCTTCTTCCCTTTGGTCACTGGCAGAAGCCATAGCTGATTCTAAGTCCTCCTCGTCCGCATCTGTGATGTTGACGTCTTCGAATTGTGTTTTTTCAGTTTCTTTCTCCAAAAGTGAAAAAACTCCGGGTTCTATTTCCGCGATGAGACCATGATTTTGCCAAAAGCTTAGGCGTCGCCTCAGTGCCGATGGCGGCACCTTTATGAGGCTGCTAAGTTCTTCCAATGTCCATTCACCTGGAAATAAAGTTGTTTTCAGTAAGAGCAGTAAGTGAAATGGAAAAGTTCATACTTTTATGCTGAAAGTGGTAAATAATTACGGCCTGTGTTGGTGGCACGGTCATCTCCAATACTCTATCCCCGATTTCAATGACAATATTGACTCTTCCGGTCACCGTGCGCCAATTAAGTGTACGATTTCCCTTATATGACTCATAAGCTTTTGTAAACTTCTTGAATTCATTCTCAAGTTCCTCTGGCAACTGCAAGCTCTCCTTGTTGAAAGACGGCCAAAATTGAGCCGAGATTATAAGCGACGATATGTCAAATAGTGGATCTAATGCAATTAAAGTATATTAGATATTGGCATAATTATTATTAAATTGAATCAACTGAGTTACTTACTTTCATCAGCGTTCGCATCGCCGTGAATATGAGCATTGATACGCTTTGAGTCCGTAACATCTTTCAGCATTACTTCGCAGCTATGTAAAAGCGATTCACCAAATCTGATTTTGAGCAATTCTAAATTTCGAATTTCTTTTTCGGAATTAAAATCAAGTTGCGATAATAAACGATCGGCCATCAAATTACGATATTCAACCATAAACAGCTCTTTACTTCCATAAATATCGACTACCATGGATATAATATCTGCCGATCGAATAACTTTCGAGTTGTTTAGCTCCAAGACATTGGGATCAATTCCGAATGGATCCGGCTCCCAATTTTCCCAATTGCTATATTCGTTATTTCCGGCATCTTTGCCATATTTTACAAATTCTCCTTTAGCTAATTCTTCAGAGAGATCCGTGGGCCCTTCCTCAGTCAGACCAGTTACAACTCGTCTAACCGTATCGTTGCGCTTTCGTAAATAATCCTTTATAGGAGCTGTGACTATTTCTAATATCACGCCAGTGTTATCTAGATGGCGAATTGCTTTGATCGCAGCCACGTAGCCAGTCAATATGTCCATAGTATTGACACCGGGATGCAGAATTCTTGCCTCTAAAGAACTCCTCAGCGATTCAGTTAAATAAATTCTCATATCAATTTTCTCCATGCATATCTTCAGGTCATCTATGGCGGGCGAAGAATCTGGATAATCTGAAATAGAATTATTTAATTTGAATTAGTTAAGCCTGTGTATTTGGTTGATATTATTATCTAAATTACCTATGATTATGCTAAAAAATTGGCTGATCACATTCTGTGCAAATGTTTCATACATAAAGTATGTGAGTTTCACTTTAAACGATTGAACCGACTTGGGACTATTCTCTTGAGATATATCATCCTTCGATTTCCATTCGGTGAATATGCTAGTTAGCCATGTCATGACAACGTCGTTAATCCACTAAAAGAGAAATGATATAATATATATTATCAAGGTATTTGAAAGTATTCACCGTTTCAAGCTGCTTAAGGTGACTTCTGTCGAAAATTCCAACGCACGTATCGTTGATATGGTCCTTAATTTTCAGCTTGATCAATGCTGTCAAAGCACTGCCAGCCAAGCGATCTATCAGGTCCATCTTCAACAATTTTATATTTGTTGCAGTCACCATTTCAGTTAGCTTCTGGCAACAGCATTGATCGAGATCGAAATTACAGCCAGCACATGGTAAATCAGTAAAAACTTCCGAATCTGAAGAAAGGAGGAATTAAATAATGAGCATATCTAATGAAATAAATAGCATACCGAGTGTATTCAATGATAAAGTTAAATCCTTTGTGAATAGACGAAAATGTACGCTGTAAAAATCGCTAACAAAATTATTGAAAGACGGCGGCAGCTGCGCAAGCATTGCATTGTGCAGCGTATTTTTTGTGTTTTCCAAACTTGACGACGATAGTGGCTTTTTATTTAGATAGAGCAGTCGAGGCTTTATCAATTCTAAGCATTCATAGCTATTATACAGTTCATCAATTGCATAAATAAATGTGAAGAACAATGCATTTGGATCCGAGAAGGCGGCTGTATTCAAAGCTATATCCATTTTGGCTTTAGATGCTTCATTTTCGGTGGGTGTAAAGTGTTTCCAAAATTTGGGCACCAGTATATTCCGAATTGCAGATTCAATTTCCAAATTTAAAATAGAAGTTAATGTTTTAATAGTTCCCAAGTTTGCGAGATGCCGGTAAACATTCTCAAAGAATTCGTCTTCAACTGCCTCCGGAGGGGAAGTAATCTGCAAATGTAAGTTTAATTGAAACACTGAAATATTTAAATAAACAATGCGGCTTACCTCTCCGCTCAAAATTGGGAATATTTTCAATACATCCAACCACAAAGCATTAAAATCACACATTTTTGTTTTCCTTAAACATATCTATTTGAATTAGATATGATTGTTCTCAAGTTATTTATCGAATCACTTGATATCGATATTTTATTACACTGACAATGAGCTAGTTTCCACTATATGCATTTAACATCTTATGTTAATGAATATAAATAGTCTCTGAATGCTAGTGCAAATATATCGATAACAAAAAATGAGCTGTCGACTCTGTATGACTTTTATTTAAAGCGCACAATCCATTTCTTTCCCTTAAAACTAGAGAATACGAATTTTTTATTTAAAAAATCGTATGCTTCTTTCTATAGGCATCCAAATGAGTATGACCTTCCATTACCTTGAAATCAATTTATTGAATTATAGCGCTAATAAGTCGTATGATATTCAGCTGCTAACGAACTTCCAGTTTTAGGCTACATGCTTCCTGTATGTATATAAATACATATGTATTGAAATCTATATTTATATGTATGCATCAAAGTTTTTTGAAGGTCAAAGTCGAAAGACCAATTCATTTATCTACGGAAACCTAAAATACTTTAAGACATTTCGTCATATCCACGTTATCAGACATGGAACTGATACTTATATATGTATAATTATACTATACTATGTTAATAACCCGTATTTATTTTTGTAAAAATATACAAAGAACTTTACAGTGCCACAAATAATATAATAGTTTCTTAACAAATGACTATTGAATTTAACTATTGTTTTATTTCAGAATGAAGCAACAAACAGTGATAAATCATCGTCATTAAAGCCGTTATAATTGAACTTTTTTAGAAACATTTCGTTGGAATATCGAGTCAATTGTCGAAAAGACATCACTGGCTTTTTTGGCAGCATCCACCTTGAAATGTAAGCCTCTCAATCCATAGTAGTCAACCAATGGCTTGGTTTGTTTATGATACGCCTCCAAACGCTTTTTCAGTGCTTCGGCATTATCGTCACTGCGCTTCATTAGCGGCTCTCCAGTAATCTATTCAATAAAACAGAATGGTTTTCAACTGTTCGAGTCAGCGAATTCACATCACATCACACTTACATCATCTTTCATCGAAACTTTAGGAGGGGCAAATTCTTCATGATAGGATCTACCGCTAGCTTGATGAATTAAACGTCCAGTTATTCTCCTTACCAATAAGTTGTCATCTATAGCAAACTCAATAACAGCATCCAAGCTAGTCCTTCTTTTATCCAGCAACGTATCAAGCTAAGCAGAGAGAAATTATTATTTTTTAAAATTTAAAATTTATGCAATATATAAATCTTACCTTTTGGGCTTGCACGACAGTCCTTGGGAATCCGTCCAGCAGAAAGCCGTTTTTGCATTCTGGTTTATCCAAGTTGGAATCAATCATATCCACAACTAGATCATCTGATACTAGTTTGCCCTCATCCATAACCTTTTTCAGCTCGGAGCCAAGTTTCGAGCCCGAAGCGATCTCTGCGCGCAACATGTCGCCAGTTGACAGGTGGCAGACACAAAACTTCTCCTTCAACAAAGGTGCCTAAAAGTAGAGCAATAAGTATGTCAGATTTGGAATCAATTTAATTAATAAAATAAAAATAAAGAAATAAATACCAAAAATTATGCAATTCATAATCTTCTTTCTTCGTATTTATGCCTCAAGCTGCCAAAGACTTTTCGAATCACTTCAGTGAGACTTTAAAAATAATCTTAGAGTTTATACTTGATATCACAGTTTTAGAAATGCACAAAAGATAAAATATTATTTACGATACGAGCTAAACGCTTAAAACTAAAATATTTATAACATTGCATGTATTTTGAGCCACGAAATATAGGGGAAAATGTAATAGAAACCACAAACATTCTATTAAATTTCTAATGAAATAATTGTACAGATATTCCTTGAAATATAATTTTTTGTATGTCTAAAACAACATTTGCATGGAACATAGTAAGCTGTATACAAAATTTGGTGTCGCAACAGCTGAAATGCGATAAGACCGTTATATTTTTGCTTTATGAAACCGTTCTGGAAAGTGTGAAATTATTCATCGTGAAATTAAGGTATTCAGATAAGATTAATAAAATAAAAATTAAATACAAAGGATTAATCAATTCCTTTAAAATTCAATTTTAAGATAATTTTATACAAAATAGAAAGATTGAACATTGAACAACTATTTTAGTGATTAGCTGCCCTCAATGAACCCCAAAAAAAAATAGAATAAGTTTGCAGCCTTATCACAGAAACCTACATACACACACACACTCATACATACATATTTGTTGCAGTATTCTCTATGATAAATATGTGTGCGTACAGACTGCCGGCCAAACACATACACACACACACACACACACACTATAGTGAATATGTACATATGTATGTGTAAACTTAATAAGGTCGAAGCTGCTTTCTTCTATACAACCTGTTGCACACACACACACACATGTTAAATAAATACACTTTATTTAATGAACATAGAGCATTTGAATTGTTCACAATTGATATTCAACCGCTTATTATATGTATATACATACATTACATAACAACATATATGTGTATGCAACCCACCTGTGTCCCTTTTCCAGAGCCTGGTGGGCCCAATAGAATAGCATTTACGCCAGCAGTACTAGGCTCGTAGCGCTCCAGAGGTATCGATACATTGGGTGCCATTGTGATATTATTTGAATTTGAAACTTTTGTATCAACCTTCTTTCATTAAGAATTTATTTCTTAATAACAATCGCGGCAAAGTTCAAGGGTAAAAGTAAGGACCAGAATGAACCAGCTAATGAACTGAGAGCAGAACTAGTTCAATTCTCTACGGGTGGAAAGAAACTGAACTAAGCACGTTGTGTTGAATCGTTTATCGAAAACGCAATAAATTCTATTCCTTACTATTATGTTTCCACATGTCGCGTTTTAGTTTATGTTCCCCACCAATTCTAGATGCAGTTTGTGCAGTTAATAATTAAAATGTATAATTCAATTGGGAAACCACGAATAAAAAATTGAGACTGCTCTTATAAGAACTAAATTGAAAGCGGCGTAATTTTAAGCAGATATGAATTGACGTTAAAATTTTGGGTTTCTAACAACCAGCCGGAGAACAAGAACACATGAATAAAACTTCTTTAAATATTTACTTTATCATTGGTTTCAAAAGAATTGGTTTTTAAGAATCGATATTTATCAATTAAATTAACTGTTTAATTAACCGTTAACAGAGCACAAATCAAAATAACTGAAGATTACACAAAGCCAAATTTGGTATGGAAGTTCTTTCAATGCATATTTATTTTAAAATTGTAGTTTTTGGAAACACCACCCACTAAATTCTATTGTCAAATGGTTGTCTACGTCTATAGAGCGTGTACACAAATAATACTATAAAATCTATATATCTAAGTTTATAAAAATTAAAATAGTAAGGCAAAAAGATTTCCAGTTAATCTTCACAAGTTTAATATAAAAACAAGTTTTTTTAACAATTGCAACAAAGTTAATTTACAATTTTTAAAATTCTTGCAGAGTCATTCTGACATATCTACATAGACTTTTTTTTAATAAACAGAAGATTATATACAGGAATTAAGAATTTATTAATATAACGATGCTATCACTATTTTATAATTAAAAACCGATCTTTGTATACTTTATCCCGATGGTTAGAGGTTAGAATAATATTTAGTATTGGGGCAATGCGTTTTATCCTTTGCTGAAATCTTTCACGATCGAGAGCAATCTGTTGCCAACCCCCCTTTCTTGCCGCACGATAAGCGTAGTCCCAAGTGTGCATGACATGAACTTTTGGCTTTAAGTCAAAGCGCACCTAAAATTCGAGAAAATCATTATTATTATTAATTTACCAAGTAGCTTTTTAATTGAATATTTACCCGCTTCCGATGTTCTTGACTATTATCGATATCAGACATTTTATCCGTTCCATTACAATCTGTGCAACCAAATGCTATCGAATCAATACTTTTACTGTCATCCTCGAAGCATATGAAACTATCATCACTACATTCGGATATACTTCTTTGTCGCTGCAGCTTCAAATCAGTTTGCTCTTTTGTTGTAGGACAGCTGGTGTTAAGTTGTTTATCCGAAAGATTCGTGAAGTTTTGATAAGAATTCATGTTGTAATCTGAATAGTTATAATCATTTTCAGATTGCGGTTGCATATCAACAAAAAAGTAACAAAATGACGGGGCGTGACTCGAATTGAATTCAATCTGCGTCATAGAAGAATTCTTCGGCTGTGATGTCGAGCAGTGCTGCAGGGCCCTGTTGACGGCGTCTGCCATCAACTGGAAAGAAAACATTGCGGCAGCGAGTGGCTGTGGCGTCAACTCATCCAACAATATACCCGCACTCCTTTCTTCAGAATGGTTGAGTAAGCCCTTATCAGATTCTGAAGAAGTTTTGGTACGTCGCGGCGATGCGAAGCGATATTGTTTATGAATTGGGGAGCTCATGTCTATAATCATTTGCAATATATGCAGCATACGATCAGTTACAATCAATTACAATATTTATATGTTTGATGACTGATCTCAAATTCTTAGGTTCTGATACATCAACTTCCAAGCGTATTTGTTTACAAACAACATCCATGTTCTTTATTTCAGTTTGAAATTTTGAGCAAAATCTCAATTTTATATTATCCATGTAAATAGCTAGTTATCCATGTTTAGAGCTTGCATATGTCCAACAGTTAAATTTACACACATTTTGTGTTTGTCCTATCGAAGGTATGTACGTATTTACATATGTATGTGTATAAGAACCATGAAATTGCTCGGAACGATTGCGAAATATTGAATGCTAAATTTATACGTTAATATTAAGACCATCAGATTGTGTATATTTCTCAGTTGTCGAATTTTTAGAAATATTTTGTAGCAGTGGCAATAGACTCCAAATTTTATGACGAGAATGTAAATCACACGTTTTTAATAAAATATGTTCCATACTATTCAACTTTGGTAAAATGATTATGATTGATTGTACCTATGGTTGTAGAATTCAGAGTTAATTTTAGATATATCGATTAAATTTTGCTATTTTCCACTGGGTACGTTATATACTATATACCTAGTTGTAGTGGACGTGATTGCTATAATTTTTAAAATAATTTGTATAATACATATATATTTAAAAATGAGAAATTCTTAAAATTAAATCTACCATATATAATTGATAATTGCAATAAAATAAAAATTTAATATACTTAAAAACAAATAATGAAAAATAATTTATTTTTATCTAATGTTCGATTTATTGTTTTATTTTGTTTAGGATTCATTTAAAAATTGAATAAACAGTGTATAAGTATATACAAAAAGGGTATTATTCAGAAAAAGTATGTGTTATTGAAAATTTTGAACCAAAATGCAAAACTCAATATAAGAGAAACATGTCTTCCATATTTATACGATTCGTAAATTAAAATCCGAACATACATACAATTTGTTAAAGAATATGTGTGTGTGCCTTGTATAATGTTGTATGATGAGATTATTAAAATATATATGAGTTCACAGAAATTTGACAATATATATCCGACAATGTTTATATAGCATTCGTCAAATTAGAATCAAATATATGTTATATTTCTACAACATACTTTGATAAAAAAAAAGTTTTTATATATAATTATTATTTTCATATTTAGATATGTTGATGCTAGATTGAAAACGTGACGTTACTTTGACGAATAATTTGTATACGCGTTTTTATTTCGATATACGCTTATCAGGTCGATAACATTTCTATCTAATTGAACGATTATTCCCTTTGGAAAGTAGATACATAATTGAAAGTTTAATATATATTTCTTTTTATTTAGGTAAGTCACAAGTGTTTAATTTGAAAATATTCATTCAAAATAGTTACTGATTGATAATGTGAAATCGATATGCGAAGTGAATTCAGTGTTTCTCGAAAACAATATTGAGAAATATCTTTTCGTCTCAGTTTATTGTTTCCAAATAAAAGAGTTGTTTTTGCAAACTAAAAATGTTATTGCAAAGTAAACTTTAGTTATTAAATGATACAATGAAGTTTATAAAAGTGTTTAATGTGAACAAAATTGAATTGTTTCAGACCTAAGCGGATGTTATTAAAACTACAGAAGTAGGAATGAATCGTAGAGGTTTAAATACTGGAAATACGATGACTTCTCAATCAAATATTGACGAAGGAAGCTGGAAGGGTGTTACGGAGGGCTCAGCAATGTTGCCTTCATCTAATTCATCATCTATTAATCCGGACGCCAGCAACCAAAGTGGATTCCCACAAGGCGGACTACCGTACACAGCTAGTGGCAATCCATATCCACAAGCTGGTCAATCCTCACCTGCTGGCAATCAGTCTTTAGTATTTCAAAATACTAATCAACCCGGATCGAATACTCCTCAATACACGTCATCGCCAGCTCCGTCAGGCTCATCGACTCCAGGTCCTGTTGGTGTTGCATCGCAGAATATCCAGGGAAATTATTCACAATCCTCAACGGCTGGCAACTTCAATGGACCAGTTGGCGGACCCTTTGGATCCCCGTCTTCCGGCTTGGGTCAGTTCAGCCGGCCAGCCAGTTCAGGTACTCCATTCAACAGCGGACAAGCTGGCCACTTTTCGTCTCCGACAGTCTTTGGCGTTGGGAGTCAATTCAATCCCATGCCGCCAGCATCCCCGTTTGGTCACGGTGGCAACCATCCAATGATGGGCGGACCTCAGCAAATGGATAGAATTGATCAGGGATTTCGAAGACACAACTCATACTTCAGTCATACAGAGCATCGGGTGTTTGAATTGAACAAGCGCCTGCAGCAGCGCAATGAAGACAGCGACAACTGTTGGTGGGATTCGTTCACAACCGAATTCTTCGAGGATGACGCTAGATTAACAATATTATTTTGCCTGGAAGATGGACCAAAACGATATACAATTGGCCGGACACTGGTGCCCCGCTTCTTTCGCAGCATCTTTGAGGGCGGCGTCTCGGATCTATATTTTCAGCTTAAGCATGCTAAGGAATCGTTTCACAACACATCCATAACATTAGATTGCGATCAGTGTACCATAATCACCCAGCATGGAAAACCATTCTTCACGAAAGTGTGTGCGGATGCAAGACTTATACTAGAATTCATGTACGACGACTACATGCGAATCAAGTCATGGCACATGACCATCAAAGGACATCGAGAACTCATTCCACGATCTGTAATTGGCACTTCACTGCCGCCAGATCCAATGCTATTGGATCAGATCACTAAGAATATAACTAGGGCGGGAATAACAAATTCAACCTTGAACTACCTTCGTTTATGTGTAATCCTTGAACCCATGCAAGAGCTTATGTCGCGCCACAAAGCGTATGCCCTTAGTCCGCGCGATTGCCTGAAGACGACTTTATTTCAAAAATGGCAGCGCATGGTGGCGCCGCCCGGCAAAAAGGACCCCCAAAGACCGCCGAATAAGCGTCGCAAAAGAAAAGGATCCAACTCGGGAGGTGCCAACAACACGAGCACACCGCCCGTAGCGAATCAAAAGCGATCGCCTTCAGGGCCCAGCTTCTCCCTGTCCTCGCAAGATGTGATGGTTGTTGGCGAGCCAACATTGATGGGCGGCGAGTTCGGCGAGGAGGACGAAAGGCTCATCACACGCTTGGAAAATACACAATACGACGGCACCAACGCCGTCGAGCACGATAATCATACTGGCTTTGGGCATGCTGATTCACCAATATCTGGCTCAAATCCATGGAGTATGGAGCGGGGAGGCAATATTCCAGCTAGTCCTGGCAACCCTTCTGGACCTCAAAACAATGCTAATATAGCGGATATAGATAAAAAGAGTCCCATTGTATCGCAATAGAATAAACTGAATAGTCCGAAATTATAATTTAATTTTATGATATGTGGTGAAATGTATTTTCATACTTGCATGTAAAAAATACTTTTTAATAAAGTTTCTAGCTTTTAGGAAATGTTTCTATAGAGTTATTCGTATTCTCTTAAGTTCTATTAATGTTAATTTAATTTTCTTAAAGATTCTTTCAACACTTAACAGCTCAAAGGCTCATGCTTGTGTAAATTGTGTTTTAAGAGAGATTAAACAAAAATTATTTGAAATAATTAAAGAAATATATGAAGAACTCGACATTCCAATCCATTGATGGTGGCCGTCTTATATATTCATTAAGTAATAAGAAATATTAATAATAATTATAAGAACAATCAAAATATCGAAGCTAAGCCAGCAGACAGACTGGAAAATCGAGGAAAATACAAAACCTAGGTCTAGAAAATACAAAAATTTTTAGATTCATTAATTATAAGACGGAGTTTGATATAAATTGAAAAAATTCTATAAAATCTTATAATTAATAATAATTAACTATACATCATCTGGGCGGAAAATGCCCATATAGGGTATTCTTAAAGATTTTCAATGTTTATTCATCGTTTAATTTTCAGTTCCTATACATGTATGCGTGAGCATGTGCGTGTATATATACAATAAATATATATATATATATATATATATATATATATATATATATATATATAGCATATACATGTGTAAATACCAAAGCAGAAGTTTATAGAATATTGAAATAAAATAAATATAAATATTAGGTATTTTAATAGTAAAATGGTTCTGGGGGTAATAACTGTAGTACGAAGTCAATTTACATACATATGTATGTATGTGTATGTACATAGCTCAAAGCTACAATAGCCAGTGAACACACATCAATACATACATATGCATGTATGCGTGTCTGTATGTATTTCTTCTTGATATCGTATGCAGCTTTTTAAATATATGACGCCGTCCCATTCCATTTCCTTAACATCGATATATGTATCTCAACCACAGAAACTTAGAGCAGGTGCGAGCATGAGAAATATCGATATGGGCAAGTCAGAATCTAAGAAAGACCACAGAGCAAGGGAGCATTGTATATTCTAATTGGAACGCACTGCTTATTTATTATATAAATAATATGTTAATTTGTGATATTATTATTTATTAAATTTTGAGACATATTTATTCGAAGATAGCTAACTAAATGTGAATAAACTAGGTGTATCGATTGATTCTTTGCGTCGTTAAGATAATGACAAAATATATATAAATTATAAATTCATAACTTATGTTGCTAATTTTATGGTTTCGCCCAGACTGACGATAAATTTCAATTAAATTTTTCAACAACTATTAAGAATATCGCGAATATGCTTGTCTTATTAGAAAATGTAATCAGCGTAGTTAAGAGAATTGGAATTTAGTTGAGCGATTTTTATAAACCAGATTTTATATTAAATATTTTATTTTGAAAATAAATAAAAATAAATAAATTTTGCAGCTATTATTGCATAACATTTTTACAGCTTATTAAAATAAAATTCAATACGTATAAGCAAAATAGTTAATGGAAATTGTGTTTCCACCACTAAAACGCGAATACGTGTCCATGCCACCAGTTGCTTCTCATAAACGATTGTACAAATACGAACATCAAACTATATAGGTAGAGTATTATTTGAAAACATCGATTTTTATCCAGTTTTCCATACATTTCCAAAGTAGAAACAAATCTAATTCATTTAATCAAATGAGTTTTGATTTAATTTAGAATGCAGCAACTATCGGATAAAAATATCGATATATTTGTAAAGACAAACTGTTGAATGATACCCTTTATATAATTTGCTGTGTTATGTTGGCAGTTCTGTAGTGTATGGTATAATATACAAGTATATATGTGTATATAAATATTGTTTAAGTCTTATAGTAACACGGAATTTTACTATTTAATAGACATAAGTTTGCCTATACAAAAATAATAATAACAACAAAAATATGATGAAGTGATTTAAGTGCTAGTTGGAATTAAATTTACAAATGAAATTGATGACATTGTGTTGCTCGGTTTTTTTTTTATAACTGTATTGTGTATATAAACAAATATTTGGGGAACGATGTCTTTGAGCAATAAAAGCAATATTAGCGACAAGGAAATCGACGATGAGGACATGCTATCACCGACGAAAATATCAACGAATCTTGTTGTACGAGTAAATCAAGATTCCGATGATAATTTGCAGGCATTATTTGATAGCGTTTTGAATCCAGGAGATGCGAAGCTTCCATTGCAATTACCATTTCGTATGCGCAAGCTACCAAATTCATTTTTCAATCCTCCGGCACCGCTGCACTCGCGTGCGAACAGCGCCGATTCCACATACGATGGCTCCCAAACTAATATCAACAAGACTGCCCAGCCAGAAATACAGCCATCTCTCACACAGAACCAGCCATCACACAGCCGTCTGACAATCCATCATTTTCGTGCGCGCAGCAGTCCGGCGTCCCTGCAGCAGAACTACAATGTGCGCACCCGTAACGAGTCGAGCGCCAATAACACCAATCAAGGGCCAGCCTATCCCGAGAATAGTGTCGACTTTGCCAGCAGTACGGCAAACAATATCGATTTAGATGTCATCAATACATGCATGGGGCCAGGACCTGGGCAAGTACCCGGACCAGGACCGGACGCTGCACTAGCCACACAAACAACAATTCATAAAAAGCAAAGATCGTACGATGTCGTCAGCCCAATTCAATTACAAAGTCAATTAGGTGCCTTACCGCCTGGCTGGGAGCAGGCTAAAACTAACGATGGACAAATTTACTATTTAAAGTGAGTATTTTGAATTAATTAAATTAAAAAAAAAAAACAATTTGTGAAAAAAAAAATAAAATTGAAAAAATAAAACTAATATCAGAAATATAAAACTATTAAAATAATAAATAAAAAAAAATTACAAATAAATAAATAAATAAATTAAGAATAAATAATAAATAAAAAAAATAATTAAAAATAACTATATGGCTTAATTCTTTAACATTTGAACAATAACAACAACTGACTCATATGATATTAATAATTATTGTACTAAATCAACAAAAATGAGATTGTAGAATTCCAGTTAATAAACTATCGTTGACTTTCGCAGTGAATAGTTTGGGATTCATTTTTATATCTGAATGTCTTATATCCTTCAATTCAGCCTAAATGGCTTTAAGCCAATGCATGCAACAGGTAAAACCACCCAACAAATTTGCGTCGCAATACACAAAATTACAAAAAAGTCATCAAATATAATATATATAAAAATGAATTTGCAGTAATTTCTAATATGGGAATATTTAAATGTATATTACAATAATTATTTAATATTATTCGAAACGTATAAAAAAAAATTTTTTTTAATTAAATTAAAAAATTGATTTTGCGTAGTACGTGTCTAAACATATATAGTTTTCAACTTGACTTGAACAAAGCCAAGCACTACTAACCTGATTTTCTTCCAATTGCAGCCACACCTCAAAAACAACGCAATGGGAGGATCCACGAATTCAGTTTCGCCAACAGCAACAACGAGCTTTAACTGATCGGATAAAGCCAAATGGTAAGTTAATATAATTATATATTTAATATTAATTCTTGATATATAATAGTTATTATATATTTATGAAATTAAAATCTTAAACTAGGCTGTTCAGCCTTTATCGTGGCTTTTGTCTAGGAAAACAAGTTCAAAATCTCGCATATTTATGTTATCCAGGTTTATTACAGTATATATAAATAATAAATATGAAAATAATGTGTCGCGCTCCTTTTTTATATCAATTATACTAGAGCTAAATGGAAAATTCGTGGCATTGTGCGGTACTTCCACAATTTCTAGAAATGTTGTTGTTGATCAAATTTGTTGTTAGTTTTCCTACAATTTTAGAGATATTGAATAGAAGATAGATAGATACTAAGAAGCTTTATTGACAGCTTTAAACATTCACTGTTTATATAAAGAATTTGAATTTTTATTTATTTTTTTTTTACAATTTTTTTTTTTTTAATTCCGAAATTGTAAGATTGTTTGTTTTTTATTTATTAGAGTTTTGGTGTGAAATGGGTTGAGCAAAGTCGAAATATGATAATGAAAATAAATCTAAATATGAATGGAATTGAAATAAATATGAATGAGTAGAAAGAAACGAATATAAAGGAAAATGAAATGAATGCAAATGTTCGCATTTATAGAAAATTTCAATATTTGGTGTTTATTACATCATGAGTTTAATAAAACGACTTACTAAAAAGGATTCTGCATGTCTTCTGCAGCTCTTTGCTATCAAGTAAATAATAAAAAGCCTTCCACAATTTGGGTTAGTCTTCTACAATTGTTTGATTCCATCAGCAGTCACTCCTCCGATAGCAAATAAAATCTACCAAAATCTACCAAAAATATACCATATATATTAATACATTTCTGGTTTCGTTGAACATGTAATTATATATAGATGTTTATATACGCATTAACGTACCAATCCTTTATTAAATATCTCCACACTTGATGCCTCTCAATGCAGATGTTATACAAACGACAAAGCCAACTAGCGCATCGACTATAGCTACTCATATTGGTCCACTACCCGATGGTTGGGAACAAGCAGTTACTGAGTCTGGAGATATTTATTTTATAAACCATATTGATCGAACGACTTCATGGAATGATCCTAGAATACGTAAGTATTAAATGCTTTGAAAGATACAAAAAGAACAAAAAGAAAATTGAAAAACAGATTTGGAACTAATCAAATTCGAGCATTTTTTACCATACATAAAGAAGTGAGAGATAACGAAATTATATGATATTGTTGTACGATTCACACATATGTTCAGTCTAAGACCATCAGGATTGAGTCAATATCAATATAATTTTAGTTTAATTTATTTTCGAATAGGTCTGAAACTAAAAGTTTAGAAATAGGCAAGTCTCAGCGGAAGGAATTGTAGACTAAGTTGTATAAAAAATAATAAATAAAATTCAAATATATTTTTTGTACTATTGTTGAAAAAGTTGATGAGGCATTCGCTTTTACTCCTGTCTTACAGTAATTCTATACACTAATCTAAAACTAAACTTCCTTAAAACATATTTTATGGAAATAATTATTAACTAATTCAACTAATTGCATACTTTGTTTATCTTCTTCTCTTTCAGAATCTGGACTTAACGTGCTAGACTGTCCCGATAATTTAGTATCGTCTCTTCAGGTAATGTCATAATATCATATTTGAATTTCAGAAATTGATTATATATTAAACAATATGCCCATTCCAGATCGGCGATAACATTTGCAGCAATATATTCAATGATACCCAAGCTATCATTAATACACCGTCTTCCCATAAACCAGATGATTTGGAATGGTATAAAATAAATTAATAAAAGTTTTTGTGCAAATAATTTTATTAGATTTTAAAAGTTTTATATTTTGTATTAATATAAAATAAATATTTTTGCATATATTAAATTGTATTTGTTAATTTTTTTCAAATCGACGTGGAATCAGGCGAGTGCCTGATCCAATTCCAGACGCAATGTGGTTTGGCAAATCTCCATAGGAAGCATAACTGCATGGAATAATTCCAAGTGCGTTGCAGATTAGAGGCACGCTCCTTAGATCATGTTAGAGAGAGGCAGAATGCTTCTTATTGATATAATACTTACGTTACTCAATACTTACGATGCTCGAAGATCAAAGATAAATTGAGTGAGAAAGCCATGGCATGCGACCCTTCCCTACTCTTGTGGCGATGCTGCCTCTCATCCCTGACATCATAATTTCCCTAATCTGCAGTGCAAGTAGCTCGAGACAAGGTCTCCAGCAATTGTGATAATACTAAAAATGATCTGCCAATTTTGAACTATATTCCTTATACATCTTTGATATTATGTATAAGGAGTATAATTGTATAACTGAATCCTTTGAAAAACTATATTATTTTGAAATTCAATTCGCCTAGACTCGCCGTAACTTCATTTAAAGACAAAATCGCATATTTTGTTAGCCAAATGTAAGCCGTATATATAATTTCAGTGTATTATTATTTTGTGTATAACATTAGTTTTTTGAGAACATTTATTTTGGAGGACTTTCAACATAAACAGTTGCATTATCTACGCCTAGAAATTGGGTTATGCTTATTGCGGATAGCATTTTCATCTGGCCCTGATATAGAACATCAGCTATTATTTTCTCAGCGTAGATCGCTTGAGTTTTTTCCATGGAGCGCAGCTTGTGGGCGATTATTTTGCCAAAATTCGAAAAGTAATCATCCAATTGGTTATCGGCGTTCTTGAGAGCTAATGAAAAGAGGCGATCGAAGTCGATGTTGGAAATGTCGGCCCTGCATTTACCAGGCGGTGTCGCTGTCGCTGTCGCCGTCGCCGTCACCTCATTGTTGTCATTTGAGACCTGTGACGATACGGACGAGGAGCGTTTCCTGGTGCTTTTGATACATCTCGCGCGCTTGTCGCGATTGGATTCAATAATGTGGGCTGTGGAGTTGGTTTTATCTTTCAGAGTGTTGTTTGTGATGGAATTATTGAATTGCTTCCGGCTCTCAGACATATGGATGTTGGTTGGCCGTATTACCTCCACCTCTTTGATGATAGATGACTTACTACTGGAAGTGATGACAGATTGGATACAGAAATTGGGATCAGCTTCTGGCTCCTCAAACATATTGGCACAGAAATCGTTGGCGCTATTGCTGTTGCTCGGCGATAATTTATTATCGCTTTTCGTCTGTTTGGGCAAACTCTCAGCATCCGAATATTCCTCGAGAGGTTCGGGTTGGGCTACAGTTATGTCTGTATTTTGATGCTGTAAGGGTAGATTGTCTTCACGTTTAATTTTCTTGTCTGGTATCTCCTCGTCCTTCAGAAACATGAGAGATTCAAAGTACCTCCGCTTTGGGCAATACGGTTCATACTTTTCTCCTTTCTTCTTGACCTCATTATATTTGCGCAGCTGGTGACGAAATGCACATCGAAGATTGTTTATTTTCTGTTTAGTCCTTTCAACGTTATAGTGCTCTCCGTGTTTGGTAGCCACAGCAATTAATCTTAAATATGCTTCTTGTCGTTTGTTTCGGTTTCGAAAATCAACTGAATCAGCTTTCCACAAGCACGGATTGCTCTTGTACTCGTCTATAAAATCGTCAATAAAATCCATTTTTGTTTATCGATCGGAAAACGATTATTAATTGACTAAAAACTTCACGTATGACATAAATAAAGAACTGAATATATATATAAATGTAAACAGCAAAATAATATCTTATAATTGGAGTCACTATGTAAAAAAAAAATATCGATTGCATTAGCGGCGACTACGGTACGTTGGAATTGGAACAAATTCATCAAAAATCAAATTACTTTGCACTAAATATTTTTGTGATTGCATGCAATACCATAAATATCTGAAGTTTTTATAAATAAACCTTGAAACCTTTTTATTAGTTTATTATTTGTTAAATTCGTCAAAATTAGCATTTAATATTTAAAGAATATTTTATCTTGTGTTATATCAAAAAATTCCTCTGTTAATAATGTATTAACCTTGAGTTTCCTGTATATTAAAATATAAATAAATAGTGTGGAAAATGAATATCTTTACCAAGGACTGATTTAGAGCATCGCGAGTTTTACATTATTTCACTTTCCATGAAATATATACACATATATGTATGTAGTAGAACAATGACTAATTTTCTGATTCTACTTTTAAGGCTGTGGTTTCAGTGGTTATTGATTATTAGCCAACAATTAAGTTTTAGCTGTCAGTCTAATATTAATAGCTGTGTGACACATGTGTTATTTACACATTAAAGCCACATTAAAGCTGTTGTTTGCTCTAAGAGAATGGTATGAACAAAACGGCAGCAGCATGGAAGGCTATCAATGCTTAAACTTTGAGCAACTCACGCAGGTTCTATTAAATTCAGCCCATCTACTTAATAGCTGACTTTCTCTCTCTAAATATATATTTCCACTAACAAAACATTTGCATTCCAACACAAAAAACCATACACAAATTAAAGGCAACCCTCGTTGTCTCGTTTTTATTATTTATTTTTTCATGGTGTTGTTCCTTTTAAATATCTCGGACATTAAACTTATTACTTGGTCAGTATATTTTTTACATACATATTTGTGATTTTATTTTTAACTATATTAATCTTACATATTTACAAATTTCTATAAAAGCGTACAACAACAGTATTTCTTTTTTTGTCGTTTTTCTTGCGTTAAATTCATCTCTCGAACAATAGTTGCGAACACTTCATTGACATTTATTCGATCCTTTGCTGATGCTTCGATAAAAGGGCATTCCCAGAGTTGCGCCAAGGCATTACCTGAAAAAAAATCGTTATTAGATCAAGATTATGGTATGTTTTATAGTTCAGTTATATGTATGTGTAAATTTATATTCCAATATGCTTTTGCATAAATTCTTCTGCTCGTCTTATTTAATGCTTCAATTTCTTTTTATATCATAGTAAAGTTATCTCAATCAAGCCTTAAATTCTATATTCTTAGACAGCATTAATATTTACCTTCAGCGGTTGATACTTCTCTCTGACAATCCAAATCAAATTTATTTGCTACAAGTAATATCGGTGCTGGTTGACTGCCTTTAACTCGAGTAATCACATTTTTCATACTTGAAATATCCTGTTAAAGCAAAGAAGAGATTTTAGATATTATTATATAATTCAAATGCGTTCTCAAAAAGATCTTTATCTTTCCGTATTTTTAATTCCTAACTCACCTGAAATGTTTGATGGTTTGTCAGCGAATACATCACAATAAAGCCATGTCCGTTTTTAATGTAGAGATCTCGCATAGAAGCAAATTGCTCAGTTCCGGCTGTATCCAAGATTTCCAAAACGCACGGAGAACTGTCAACCTGTAAATAATAAAAAAATTAGTATTAAAGTCGGCAGTAAAGTTGGTAGATAATAGCAACAAACGGTTCTTGCAATATATCTGTTTCTGATAAGCTGCTTAAATATTAAAAAAAAATAACTGAAACCTTGTCATTGCTGATTACAAATTATCAACTAATACATGACCTCGAGCTAACTTAACTGAAACATATCTAGATTCATATACTAGAAATGTTATTATATAATTTTTTTAATGCCGCAATTTATACAGCTGCTGTGTTGGCTAGATGACATCTCGGTTTTAGGCGTTATCCAACAAACAAATATTCATAATCTGTGTATTCATTGCATATTTTGTGCCCATGCCTTAACACTCTTCAATATATTAAGATAGCGAGATGAGATAAAAGAAAGGAAAATGATAAGCTCGTACAACATATGGTTTTCAGGTATACAAATTAATTTCAAATCTATAACTTTTGTATTTGCAGGAAAGCAACAGTTTTCTAGACCTAATCAAGAATACTTTACATAACAAACTGAACAAACTCTGTGAAGCCAAAGTTCAAACATACAACACAATAATAAGAGCAAGTTTAAATTGATTAATTTCCAAATCCACATTTTCCTTCGATTTGAAGTGTTTTAAAACAACAAGCTGTTTAATTTTAACTTTAAGTGAGTCAGGATAAACTTGTAGTATGTAAATACTAAAACGCTATAATCGAGAGTGTCCGACTAGAAGATGCCCTGAACCCTGTGAAGAGCTGCTATTGAAAGCATGGAAATGGGACATGGAATGAAATGGAATGACTGGTTCTGCGTATGCAGGGATATTTATTTTATATTTAAACTTTCTTACTGTTTGCGATTGATGACTCTGTCACGCATCCTGCTACCGGTTACATACATGTTAACTATACGATTATACCCCGTTTTCTATGCTTACAGGGTATACATATATGTTGCACGTATATTTACATACATACATATGTTAAGTTTAAGTAATTCTTAGAATTAGAATACATAATACATTATTTCTTTTTTTTGGAGTTTACAGTGCAATATTAATATCCATAGTTAAAATAATTCAATTAAATATATATATGTATGTATGTACTATATGCATATAATCCATTAGTTCAACAATTGCTTCCTTCTTCCTGTTACAGTCATCACTTATAAAGTGAAATTATTAAATATATATCCGTTCACATTATAATTATTATTATATATTTTATTGTTTATTTAAACGACTTTAACATTAACTCTACAGTTACTTTTTTTCCACACTTTAACTTAGAGAAATATTATTTTATCGTTCTTTCTGTCTACTATTTATGAGTCATAATACATGAAGTCTATAGACAAACGGTAAATACATAATTTACTTAGCGGAATGATGAATTAAAGGTTAATGAATCGTAAAGACAACAATAATTTAACAATAATACATTTAACAGTTTTCAAACAAATTTAATTGAAGTATTTTTGTATTTGGTCATGCATATATATACATACATACGCACGCATGCACATACATACATACAAACGTCTGTGTGTGTATATATGTATTTATATGTGTATTTATATGTGCATTTATATATATATACATATATGTATATAAACTTAGATGTGTATTTTTACATATGTTCATACGCAAGCATCTATCTATACATACATACATACAGATATATACAATAGTATAGAAATTGTGCTGACTGAAAATACATATATGTGTATGACAAACCTCTATTTCCTTTCGATAAAAGTCCTCGATGGTGGGATCATATTTTTCAATAAAACACCCAGACACAAATTGAACAGTTAGGGCCGATTTACCAACGCCACCGGAACCAAGCACAACCACTTTAAATTCCCGCATGTTTAATGCACTTGTTTATGATATACACCAATTATGTTCCAAAATTAAAACTATATTATAAAACGTTCACAGAGATGTGTGATTCATGTGGTTCGGCATTGTGAAAAATGTAATGCGTTTCTTAAACATACACTAAATGTTTTAGTTTTACATGCATTAATAATCTTTTTTTTTTATCACTTATTATATTCTTGACCGAAAAGCATAATTTTCGTGAATATTATTAACTTCGGCCATTGGCATTCGGAGAAAACGAACAATACTCAGACTAGAGATGTGCAATATTTGATGAACAAGAGACGTGTCACTTCTTAGTACTTTTAAAAATATTTAACCAGTTACTCAAGTTACAGTTGTTTTTTTTTTTTTAGATATGAATTGGACTTTTGTATCATATTATCCTCTTATTATATTAAATCTATGCCAATCATTAATATATATATGAATGGAATTGAATATAAAATAGTAAATTTGCACTAGCAAGATGCGCGTCTAGTCGATGACTGTGATTCTGCCGTTACTGGTAAGAATTGAGTGCACTACTATGTATCGAAAACATTGAAGTATTGAGCGTCAAACTTCGATAACAGCGAATGTTTTCCACTTTCCGAGTTTCCTTGAAATGTAGTTATTCCATTTAGAAAATCGATACATTTGTAAACCACAACACCGTGATTTTTTATTATTTAAGTTAAGACTTAGGGTTTTTGTTTGTAAGTTGTATGAGCATTTTATATAAAGTAAAAAAAAAAATACGGTTCTCAGTGGTTTTCCGTACTCAAAACAATGTATTCATATATTTACTTAATTCAAAAAATTTGCTTAAAAAAAGAAAATGAGATTTTTACGCTTTATTCTTATCAGAAAAAAGCTGCCGAAAGCTCAACCTGCCGAAATTATCGTAGCTTTTATCTGCAGTGGAACATTAATGACAGAGTGTCTGAAAGACGTTTCGATGGTGCATATAGCTCTCCGCTTCTAATTACAAATAGCGGTATCCCAGCTGACCACTTTAATATTTTTTATACATAGTAGAAAATGCTTAGTTCGGCGTAAAAACAAGAAACTTTGGAAAGAAACAAAAATGAAATAAAATAACTGAGGAGTAATATCCACCCTCCTCCTCCAACAATCAACCCATATTATGAGTCGGCGAACACTTTGCAGTCGAGGCCAATTTCCCATTTTTTAGCATAGAATATGTATTAAGTTTAGCAAATCGTTCATGAATAGTTTTCATACAGTACGCACATAATCTAATATTATGAGGTGTGACATATATATTTTATATAAAACAATTTTGAGATACAGATTCTCCAAAAGCCTTATGAAATACCAGTTCTAATTTCTTATAAGAATTACGCCATCCACAACCCGAAATAAATATATTTTAGATTTAGTTTGTATTTCAATAATTAATTTATTTGATACAAACTACAAAACTGCAAAAAATGGCATATGCACAAGTTTACAACTTCAACTTAGTGCGCCTCCAGTGACGGCGCTTGGCATTGTAGCTAGAATGAAAGGAAAAAAGTTTTTGTTAATAACTATCTAAATTACTTAAGCAAGTTAAAACTACACATAATAATTCAATCAACCATTACACAAACTTATTTACTATTTGAATACAGAAAAAAACAATTCTGGAAAAGATTTAACTGTTTATTTATAAGATAATACTAATTAATGTATCTGAAGGATGTTTTAATGTTAAATTCTAGCCAAATGACTTTGTTTTGATGAAATTACTTATTTCCATATGTATACATTATCGTACGTCTGCATATTCATATGTACTGGCAGTTTTGGCTGGTTTATGATGTTGACAACAGGATAAATCCTGACCTTGCAGTCACAAGTTCAATATTTCGCCTTAATAAAATATGGTTCTGAATTCGCATAATACGTGAAGCAGGTACAGCTGATTTTAAGCTTACTCTACGTTCACTTGACGTTTCAGTTAAACATGTACATTTTATATACACTTTCTAACATTAATATGCCTACACTAAGCTTCTTTGTAAGAGTTCACTAATTTGAATGTATCAAGACATTCAATACTCACCGAATGGTATTACCAGTGCGCAAGCGAACCCATTGTGGTACAGAGCGGTTCTGCTTTAATTTTTTAGCAAGCTTCTGCTTGATGCGGAACGATTTATGTGCGGCCTGTTAAAAGAATAATTTTCATTTAGTAAACAATATCTAAACTTTACAAATTTTTATATGATTGCACTTATTGTTAAAGATTATTTATTGTTTACGCACCATTTTAACCTCCGTCGACGACGGCTACACCGGAAAGAAGGTTGAGATTAGGGATGTAAGACAATTAAAAGATATTTATATTTATCGATATATACGATGTCTATCGATTAGGTTTATTTTCAATTTACAATAATAACGTTCTAGGAACGAATGAAGATATGAAACTTTCTGTTGTCATCACCATTACAGCAACAATAATTTCAGCGTTAATGTTGCCTTATTTGACGACAATTCACTATATATTTTCAATTCATATATTTATAATTAATTTCAAACATATATTTTTATCTCGTCTGAAAAATAATCATATTAAAAATATTAAATAAATAAAATTAGATTTTTGACAAGCTTTGCAATATTAGTAACTGTAATTAGTAAATATTATTCCAGCACCTCTTTTTGTACATATAATATATATATATATATTATTTAATAATAATTTACTAGTATACTCTTGAACAACTTTCTGTTCCTTTCCTTAGTTCCAACACGAAACGTCTCGATAGTTTAAAAAACCGGAAACTAAGTGTCTCATCACTATGTCGCTATCGGACTCTTTCCCATTAAGGCACTTTCGGTGACGGTACGTTTAAAATCATGATGAATAAAAATCTAGAAATATTTGAATAATCATATGTTCTTAACAGCTGAAACCATTTATATATAAAGATGCCTCCTAAATTTGATCCAACGGAAGTCAAATTAGGTATGTTATGCTGCCACATAAATATAAATTAAGACATTCATCTACAAGTATATTGTTTATATGAACATTAATTTCTATTGTTTTAGTTTACCTTCGTTGTGTTGGTGGCGAGGTTGGTGCTACCTCATCGTTGGCTCCAAAAATCGGTCCCCTTGGATTGGTGAGTACACAATATGTTTTGAGTGTGTCCTAAGCTAATATTTTTTATAGTCTCCTAAAAAAGTAGGTGACGATATTGCAAAGGCCACTTCTGACTGGAAGGGACTCAAGATCACGGTATGCCTTACCATTCAAAATAGGCAGGCTACTATTTCAGTGGTTCCATCCGCAGCCTCACTGATCATCAAGGCGTTGAAGGAACCTCCACGTGACAGAAAGAAGCAAAAGAACAGTAAGTTTGTTTTTGTTAAAAGTAGGGTCGTCAGGGACAACCTGAAGTGCAGTGAACAATATTTAGTTTAGTGAGAAAACAATTGGATACGAAACAATTCTGATTAGAACACTCAAACTGTTGATCTAATCAGACATATTTCAAGTCATATAGAGTCATAGAGAAAACACTAAAGTATAATTTAGTGAGAAAAAGTGAAATGAATGATTATAATCGTTGGTTTTTAAAAACAATTTTTACTTGGCACTTAAAAGGTTGCCGGTCAATTAAGATTCTGTTGTAAACTTAACTATTCCTCAAGAAAATACGATATAATTTTTATATATTTACTCTCATACACATTAAAAAATAAATAAAATGCTAGAATCTGTAATTCCGATATACAAATACGTAGATAGACCTTATTTCGCCCTTATTTTTCTGCTAATCCTTATAATAATCAATTTCCTATTTTAGTTAAGCACAGTGGAAACATTTCTTTCGATGATATTTTGGCCATCGCACGCATAATGCGACCAAGGTCAATGGCCCGTGAACTGAAGGGAACCTGCAAGGAAGTTCTTGGCACAGCCCAAAGTGTTGGATGCACTGTTGATGGAAAACATCCCCATGATGTTATTGACGAACTTAACAATGGTACCATGGAAGTCCCAGCGGAATAAATATGTATTCCATTGAAAGATAATAAATAAAACTAATGTTTTACCATCAGCAAGATAAAACGTTAAATATAGATATTTACAAAATACTTATTTTTACCTGGATATGTAGATGAAATTGGTGGCGACCACAGTTTTGAGATTACCACGTTATTTTTTTTGTTTTATCAATATATTTACAGATAGACTACAATTCTGAGCAAAGAAGTTATAAAAATGGGTTTTATATTAGCCTCCGGTTTTGCCAGTGTTGGCATGGGAAATACTAGAAAAATATATTCAGATTCGCACTTTCTATGAAAGAAATTACATTCAGATAAATTAAATAAATGGGTTTAAGCCATTAGTGTTCTATGGTCCTTATTTCGAAATTATAAATAGTCGGCTTGAAAACACCGGTTGGACAAAGGTGAGAACGGAACGAAATTAAATGGAACAAAACAGAATAGTCGATGGAGCAGAAATGAATGGAACTAAGGAAAATTAAACATGACAGAATACGTTGCACAATTATTCTAGTTGTGAATTATAAGAACAATTAACATTGCCGTAAAAAAACAAAATACACAGTAAACTAAATTACGCGTCGATAACGTTAACATTAATTATTGGATGTGAATGTGGATGCGATTGTGAATGTGGATGTGGAAATCTACATTAGTGATCATTAATTCATGTTTTCATATTATTTTTTATCAATATTATTTATTTTGTTAAGTATTTTACTTTTTAATATTTGATTCTTCAAATATCGGCAGTAATTTCAATATATTTACATGACCCGGCGTGCCAATTAACGCTTCTTCGTTTGGAGCCAATTGTTAGTGGGAACGACTCGATACAATAACTCGTGACTTTGAAAATATATTGTTGTCACGAGTACTACTTGGGCTCTTGAATACGAAAAAAAAAACATTTATGCAAATATCGATCATCTCTATTAAATAACCCATACTTAACAAATCTATGGTTGCCTTATGTAGCAGCTGGTGGCTTAAAAATTTGTTGTGTGTTGCAAATTTTAGCCATTTGAGAGGTGTCTATTGGTATTAAATAAATATCAATAAATTATGTACCAATATCACAGTGATTTTTTGTTGGTTCTTTAGATCGTGTGTGTTGCAGTGACATTGATATTTACTGTGGCTTTACTATTGATTTTAAACAAAATTTAAACCCAAAATATATATATACTAACATATATGAGGAACCAACCGTAAATAATGAACTCTCAAGGACAGGGACAAACGCAGCAGCATACTTCAACACATTCCCTACTGCAGCAGCAAAATCATTTACCTAGCAACAATGTAGTGGGAGGAAAATCTATTGAACACCAATCCCTATCAACTGTCGGTAAGAATAATTGCAAATGATTCAACTTTAGTTAAATCAGCAGTGGTAACTTTTAAGTAACTATATTCACCTAGGTATATAAGTACATACTATGTATATAAGCAGACATTTAAATATGCAATGGAAAATTTCAGAGATGCATGTATGTGTGTGTGTGTGTTCAGAGTGGTAGACGTGTGTGCGTGTTAAATAGATAGGCATTAAACCTGATAAACTATATATATTGCGGATCGGCATTAGTTAAGATATTTATGTATGTGTGTTCTTAAATGTAAATGTAAAAAAATAAAAATAAATAAATATATATATATATATATATATATATACATTATATTGTCTAACATATATATTTTCTATGTATAATATAGCTATGGATTTTATTATAATATACATTATAATCCATTGATTTTTATAATAGCCTTTTCAAGAAAACATACTATTTGGCAAATTTCCAAAAATTACTTTTTTGAAATTCTCAATAGATGGTGTGTAATCAGGCTGAGTTTCTGGGAGTCTGTTCTAAAAGTTATAAAATTTGAGTATGAAATTTTTAAGTTGTAATATATCATATTATTATCATATTATCTGTTTTTGAGAGACCTGTCATTAGATCTGGGATATGCTGGCTGAAATGATAAGACAACCGTCTGGTATCAATCAAAACACAATCCTTCAAGAGGATTAGAACTTGACATATTGAATTGAATTTATTGACAAGAATTGGAATTTTCCGATAGCAAAGGAAGCAGCCACAAGTTATTTTGCTGTCGGGCCAACTGGATAAGCAAACAACAACCATAGAGTAAATGGCTATCTGTATATATTTGTGTATATTACTATAAATACAATTCAAGAAAGAATTACTGAAACAAGCTATGACGAGAGAACATAATGTAAGATTAGCTTGATCGAATAGGCATTGCATCAATATGTGCATTAATAATAAATTAAAAACTGATTCTTCCTTTAAGGTTTATTGGAGTTGGCGCATCGGGAATACCAAGCCGTCGATTATGAGAACGCAGAGAGGCATTGCATGCAACTATGGCGACAGGATAGCACTAACACTGGTGTCTTGTTGCTGTTGTCCTCAATTCATTTTCAGTGTCGAAGGCTTGATAAATCTGCACAGTTCTCAACGTTGGCAATAAAGCAAAATCCGGTGCTGGCCGAAGCGTACAGGTGAGTCCAAATTCTATAATTGTAATATTGATTTTTAAATATAAATTATAAATATAATCTCAGCAACCTGGGAAATGTTTACAAAGAACGAGGACAGCTGCAAGAGGCATTAGACAACTATCGGCGAGCTGTACGCTTAAAGCCTGACTTTATCGATGGATACATTAACTTGGCTGCTGCGCTGGTTGCTGCTCGTGATATGGAGTCAGCTGTTCAGGCCTATATAACAGCCTTGCAATATAATCCCGTAAGCGGATTTGGCAAATCCTACCAAACTGTAATTAATTATAAACAACTTTTATGCAGGATTTGTACTGTGTGCGCAGCGACTTGGGAAACCTATTGAAAGCTCTCGGTCGATTAGAGGAAGCTAAGGTAAATATTTGCTTTATATTCTGACCATAATCTCAATGCTAACTATATTATTAATATCATCGTAGGCCTGCTATTTGAAAGCGATAGAAACTTGTCCAGGATTTGCTGTGGCATGGAGCAATTTGGGTTGCGTTTTTAATGCCCAAGGCGAGATTTGGTTAGCCATTCATCACTTTGAGAAAGCCGTCACCCTTGACCCAAATTTCTTAGACGCGTATATTAATTTAGGAAATGTACTAAAAGAGGCCAGAATATTTGACAGGTTTGTAAAATGTTTAATAATTTACTTTATTGTAAAAAAATAAATATAATAATTTAAGCCAAAAATAGTAGAGCTGGATTAATTTTCCAGTATGAAATTCTCTTCTGTGCAAAATGCACTTTTAGAAATTGTGAATATTTGTATTCAGCAATCATTTACAACATTCAGAGTAACAACAGCTAGAATAATAAATGTTTTCTAATCTATAATCAGTGCTTAACAGTTGTTCAATGTCTGTTTTACTAGATCCGTTCCATTCAACCTCTACAATCCATCCAATACTTTCAGTTACAATACAAATAAATAATCATGAATGTAGTTTCTCTTAATTGTCATTAACCATATTGAAGTTTTATAACAATTGATTTTTCGTTTCGTTAATCGTTTTATGCAGTTCACGAAGACTTTCAAGTGTTTTGAGTTTTGGCAAAACAGATCGATATATATCGTTTGAGCGATAGATTTTTATGCGTGCTTTTCGAATATTATTCTCTAATTGCTTTTGTATTTGTGGGCGTTGAAAGGTATGTCCGAGGGTAGTATAAACAGTTTTCATTCGTAAAATGATTGAAACCTAGTAAATGAATCGCAACGAATCGAAATCTTATAATTTAAAGACTGAATATTTAGTTGAGTTGAGTTACAGAGTTAACGCCAGAGAGCTCAAATTTATGGAAATGAGGTAAAATTATAAACATTATTGGCTGGATCGCGTTTGAACTTTTCTGCAGATAAGAATTATTTACACGTTGCCACTTATGGGCAAGCCAAATAATTTAAAAATAGATGAATTGGGACCTTCATTAATGATTGACTAGAAGAGACTTCGTGTTCCGCCCATTGGTCGTGTGCCAATTAAAACGTCATTTTCGCTATAATAATGGACTGATGAAGCAACCCTCGCATATTTTCATGGCATTCTATAAATATCTGTATACATAAAACAAATATGGAGTTTTTTTTTGTATATTGTTTATAGAATTCTGAATCATGTTGTACTTGATCACAAAAGTTTTCTTGCTTACAGCAATTAGCGGAAAATTTTTACTTGGAAAGTATAGAATATATATCTGAATTACTTAAGCGTATAAATGTGTCTGAAAAGTTCCTGGCGGCCAGCAAAAATTTACGAAACTTTTCCTATATATTCAAAAATAAAGCAATTGCATTTGAGTAGTAGACCAGCAGATACCCTGTAGTAAGGTTTTTAAATTTTATAAGATAAGAAAATTAAATTTCTTAGGCATTGAAACGTTTATTTTATGATAGAAATAGAACAATTTAGTTATATAATCGCGATAGCTATTAGCAAATTAATTTTTGAAGCAAAACTGAATTTATTTAATGCAATTTAAATTATTTAAATAATATTAAAAATAATTGTTTAATCTGTTCATTGCATTTGGAGTAGTAGAAAAATCTGGTTATTTCAAAATTGAATCAGTTTATAAAAATAAAGTAATGTGGCCATGAAGTCGAGACTGCTTGATCGCGCCTACGCATGTCTTTCCATGCAGGGTATAAAATAGATTCAAGAACATTTCTTTCATATACAAATTTCATTATCAAACGTTGTCTGTGGTTGGCTCGCATGTCATATGCGTTTTCAAATATATATAAACTTTTATATCGCGAGCCAATTATTTTCTTGTAAAATGTGTTTATATCTAAAACAATAAATAACAGTACATTTTGTTGTAAGACCTTTCAATTAGTAATTCATTGCCAAGTTCATATATAAATTTGATAATGAATAAAATGTAAAGATTTGACTGCTGCTGTAATCATGGACTGCCAATGCATAATTATTTATACAATTGTGCGTATTAGAGTAGATGGTCAATACGATTCAAAGGAGTACATCACGCCCCTAAGTAATGCCAACTATTTGAAACGTTACATAAATATCGTACGCCTTTGTTGGAGACGGTAAATATTATTGAAATTTTGTTTGGAAAATTTTATAGTCTTGAGAATACGGGCCAATTGGCAATTGATTTCCGGATTATTTACTTTGCTGCATCTTAAATTTATATTAATTAATAATTATTAATCATTTCTATAATTTAATGTATTTCTCTACTTTCTGTTCGACCTTATTTCAGGGCTGTGGCAGCATATTTGCGTGCGCTAAATCTGTCGCCTAACAATGCAGTCGTACATGGAAATCTGGCCTGTGTTTACTATGAACAAGGCCTCATTGATCTGGCAATTGACACATATAGGCGAGCCATTGAGCTGCAGCCGAATTTCCCAGATGCCTACTGTAATCTGGCAAATGCGCTCAAGGAAAAAGGACAGGTAAATATCTGCTTTCACTAGTTATACTCGGAGTTTAACATTTAATTTACTTCCAGGTCAAAGATGCCGAAGAATGTTATAATACAGCCCTCAGACTATGCTCAAACCATGCAGACTCGCTGAACAATTTGGCAAACATAAAGCGAGAACAGGGATTCATAGAGGAAGCGACACGACTTTACTTAAAGGCCCTCGAAGTTTTCCCAGACTTTGCCGCTGCGCACTCCAATCTAGCATCTGTCTTGCAACAGCAGGGCAAACTGAAAGAAGCTCTAATGCATTACAAGGAAGCAATAAGAATCCAGCCCACATTCGCTGATGCTTATTCCAATATGGGCAATACGCTAAAAGAATTGCAGGACGTGAGCGGAGCACTGCAATGTTATACACGTGCTATACAAATTAACCCAGCATTTGCCGATGCCCACAGCAATTTGGCAAGCATTCATAAGGACTCTGGAAATATTCCTGAAGCAATTCAATCTTACCGTACAGCCTTGAAGCTAAAACCTGACTTTCCGGATGCCTATTGTAACTTGGCTCACTGCTTGCAGATTGTGTGTGATTGGACGGACTATGATGTGCGAATGAAGAAATTGGTCAGCATCGTAGCTGAGCAGCTGGAGAAGAATCGGTTGCCGTCTGTACATCCGCATCATTCAATGCTGTATCCGTTGACACACGAGTTCCGCAAGGCCATCGCCGCGCGGCATGCTAATTTGTGCTTGGAAAAAGTCCACGTATTGCACAAGCAGCCATACAATTTTCCAAAAGATCTACCCAAAGACGGCAGATTACGCATTGGCTATCTAAGCTCTGATTTTGGAAATCATCCTACCTCACATCTAATGCAGTCTATTCCCGGTTTGCACGACCGTTCAAAAGTGGAAATATTCTGCTATGCCCTCAGCCCGGATGACGGCACAACCTTTCGCCATAAGATCGGTCGTGAATCGGAACACTTTGTGGATCTTTCTCTCATTCCATGCAATGGTAAAGCAGCTGATCAGATTTACAATGATGGCATTCACATTCTAGTTAATATGAATGGTTACACAAAGGGAGCAAGAAACGAGATATTCGCCCTTAGACCTGCACCAATTCAAGTGATGTGGCTGGGCTACCCCGGAACGAGTGGAGCAAGCTTCATGGATTATATTATAACTGATGCAGTTACTAGTCCCATGGAGTTGGCTCATCAGTACAGCGAAAAGCTGTCCTACATGCCTTACACATATTTCATCGGCGATCATAAGCAAATGTTTCCGCATTTAAAGGAGCGCCTGATTGTCTGCGACAAGCAGCAAACGAACAGTGTCGTCGACAATGTTGCCGTCATAAATGCGACAGACTTATCGCCGCTAGTTGAAAACACAGCTGTGAAAGAAATCAAGGAAGTTGTGAATGCGCATAAGCCGGTAGAAATTACACTTAAAGTAGCCGAGTTGCCAAGCACCACACAGCTAGTGTCGATGATTGCCACTGGCCAGGTGCAAACATCACTAAATGGAGTTGTCGTACAAAATGGACTTGCGACCACACAGACGAACAATAAAGCAGCGACTGGAGAGGAGGTGCCCCAAAGCATCGTTATTACAACTCGTCGTCAATACATGCTACCTGATGACGCAATCGTCTACTGCAACTTTAATCAACTCTACAAAATCGATCCACAAACTCTACAATCTTGGGTAATCATTCTTAAGAATGTCCCCAAATCTGTTTTGTGGCTGCTGCGCTTTCCGGCAGTTGGCGAGCAAAATATCAAAAAGTCTGTCAGCGATTTGGGTAAGACAATTATCTAGATTGAGAAATAACCCGGAAACTAATTTTCTTTCTCTGCTTTTAGGTATTTCATCTGAGCGAATAATTTTCTCAAACGTAGCTGCTAAGGAAGAACACGTACGTCGTGGTCAATTGGCCGATATATGCCTAGATACTCCACTATGCAATGGTCACACAACATCAATGGATGTCTTATGGACCGGAACTCCAGTCGTAACATTACCCGGCGAAACATTAGCTTCCAGGTAAATAGTCATTCTAAACGGGCGTAATGCTTAATTAACTTAATACAAATCCTATTTGTAACTTCTACAATACTTAAATTACAGGGTTGCCGCATCGCAATTAGCGACACTTGGATGTCCAGAGTTAATAGCACAGAGCAGAGATGAATATCAGGACATCGCCATTCGGCTGGGAACGGAGCGTGAATATTTGAAAGCTTTAAGAGCAAAAGTATGGAAAGCACGCGTGGATAGTCCATTGTTTGATTGTTCGCAATACGCCAAAGGCCTAGAAAATCTGTTTTTACGAATGTGGGAAAGATTTCATCGAAATGAAGATCCCGATCACATTTCTTTAGAATAAAGTTTTTAAAGTTTAGAAAGTTGTACCGCGACCGGATTAGTGAAGCGATATTGTGTGCTATTTAGTTTGATTTTCTTTGACATATTTATGCATGTTTTCGATTTACATAAAAAATATTTCTGTATAAGAAGACAGTAGTATATCCCTACCTGTAAATTTACTTATTTTTGATTGGATTGAACATGCTTTGACCTATTATATTAAGACGTTACCTTGTTTAAGTAATGAAAATAAAGTCGCTTGACATTGAAAATCGAATGTTTTAATTAAGTGGAGAGGGAACTCAGTTCGTTATAAATACTGGGGGCATCCAGCTTCCAGTAACAAAAGACATCAGGATGAGTCTGGGACATGATAGACGTGTATTCCGTATTGCCAGAATATATGCATATTAATTTGGTAATTTAATTTAAAATGTTTTTATTTACAGCTTTAAAATTATTATTTCGTTAAGGAATTTGCGGTTTGAATAGTATCTCCGGTTTCCAGGTGTTTTATAAGGCGATACAAGGCTGCAGCTTCCTTAATTTTACTAAATCCAACGCAGAATGCTTCAATTTCAATAAACAGCACCTGCAAAAATAATATATTACTATAATGTAATTCGTGATATTTCGGCTTCACTCACCTTAACATTTATAATCTTGTTTCTAATCAGGGACTGTAGGAAGACACAAACTAATCGAACCAATCGCGACTGCATGTACTTGTCCTTGACGGTTTCACATGCAGAAATACAATTACTAATATATAGGTGGATGAATTCAGTCGGTAAAGGACATGAAGTTGTTAATCTAGAAAAATTTTTAGTATTAACTACAATATTCAATCGAATGATATTCAGATTATATACCTGTTTACCACCTCCATTGAATGCAGCGTTATATCCATGTTAACCAATATATTGAAATATTCTGTTATGTCGGTATTTAGCATAAGCCTCAGTAGAATTTCAATTGAAATGAGTGGATTGTTCTCAACCAGCTGAGGGAGCTATATGAATATATAAAATTTCAAATTAGTAAATAAATTTTTCGGCAATATAAAATTACCAACTTTAGCCGGCGTCAGCCCATATTGATGGGCAATATTTCTGCTTTGCTTTTGCAGATCGTCAAATAGAATTTGTTGATCTTGCAAGCTGAGGGGCTGGATGAAGGCTTGCTCTATTAAGAGTTTCGTGTTGGGCGTAACATAATTTGATTTATCATATAACACAGTGAGATTTTGATTGCTTAGTTGGTTAATCCATACCAGTTCGTCTTCAAAGTCCATCAACGGCGGGGCAATCGATAAGAACATGTTTGCATTAGCGAGTTTTACTTATAACCAACAAAGTAATATTATCATATAAATAACTTATATTTTGCTAATCACAATGAAGCTAAGATGATCCCAAGATCATCGACGTTGACACAGGGTACAAGTTTCTCAATTGCCAATGAGGTTCTGAAATTGTACAAGACATAATGAAAATTAGTATATTATGGAAAGACGGTGCAACAGGTGTAATAACCGTAAACTGCATATAACGCGCGCTGCTTTTGCCCTTCATTTGGCCTCTGCTGTAACCGCGTTAAGTGCAGTAGAATGCAATGTGCAACAAAATGCCTAACATAGCCGTGTTAAATATCACAATATAACAGTGGCAACTTGAGCATTTTGAGGGTCAGAAACAAAAATCAAGAATATATTCCACTTAAACGGAATGATATGTTCACATATCCGATATAAGTAAGTTCCGAGATCTGAGAACCAGGAGGTGCTGTGGAGGTTGTGAAGCACGATGTGTCCTCGCCATGTACTGACTTAAAAGCTTAGGCTAGTTGATTATTATTGAGTATGTTTAGTATCACTTGTTATTGATTGCATCTTTTTGTATTTGCCGGTCAGCGAAATTTGCACAAATTTGTACACAATGGATGTGCACTAATTGATGTTTACAAAACAAATTAGAAATATCTCCGTTCGGCGGCAATCGCTAAAAACCGACTAAAATATGTTACTTATCATATCTAAAAGTAAATAGTTACCATAATTTATAATCAATAGTTCAGATGTATAAATTTAGATATTAAGTGTACATTAAAAGCTGTTTTGATTTATTTTTATAAGAATGTACTAAGCTACATTACTTTAATCAAATGAGTGTTTACGATATATTCACATATCCGATATAAGTAACGAGTACTTGTGTGTAGCTCGTGCTGTTTCCAATTGTAAAAGTAACAGCAACGGAATATCGGCGATAGGAGATGCAAAAAAAAAAAAAATCAAAAAAAGGGTCCATTGTTATCGATAAGTAACAAAAGCTGCTTCAGGCGTTGGAAAATCGAAAGCAATAATTTGAAATGCAGAATTACATTTAATATGAATATTTTTGAGTACCCAGATTATGAATGTGAGTAAGAAATTACTGAAATTAGTTTAATATTAGTATTAGTATTATTGTTATTATTAATATCATTAGTATTAGTACTGCAAAAAGAAACACAGTCTACGCCTGTTGTATAAGTGTGCATCTGACGAATGTATACATATACATAAGCTGAAGTCGGTTCAGGGTATCAGCTAGTCGATCATAGCCGGCCAAGGCGGGTTACTTGCAAAAATATACACTAAATTAATATGGTTTTCAGCTCTAGGGATTTCACGAATTCAAGTGCATTAATAATTAATAATTTGTAGTGTTATTTGTACGATAAGTAATTCGATTTGTAATTTATTTGGCGCGGAAAAATATTTGGATAAATAATTAACAAGTTTTCGAACACAACTTTGCAATTCTCTGAAATGCATTTGAATAGAGTGTTTACATTGACGAACATAACACGTAAGACCAGTGTCGTTTTGGGCATGCTTGACTAAGAAATACCTTGAGCTGAAGGCTAAGAAGTTGCCATACATAATCATTGATCACGCTATTTCGTATCTCAGCTTTCCTGTCAGCTACAACTTCCTTTGGCTTTAATTGAGCGGAAAAGTTTTGATTTGACATAAATTATAAGATATGACAACTGTTTATGTAAAATTATGTATTATTTGTGTTTGGCTGAAATCTGAAGACGTCTTTAAGCAGTTAAATATTCAGATCTTGCGATTTAGATTTAGATTAAAATTTAAGATTTAGGTCAACAATTTTGACAAGGACGACCTAGACAATGTACGATAGAGTATACCCTACGCGATCGACGCTTCGATCTGTTACATAGTTATGCCCATATTAATGATACCCTTTGTTAACAATTGTAGTAGGTTCAGGGTATAGCAAACTGGATATAATGAATAGGTTTGGCCTAATTGTTGTATTATTATTATTATTTTGTATCGTTTTTAAATGTTTGTATATGTGCATAAATCAAGTGAGTCATATCGCCATGTAATGATACCAATACATCTTAATGTGAATTTGAAAATTTGTAAATTTGTAATTTAAATAAATGTGATAGATTACAAATTCAAAGTTAATAATGCATTTCCACTAATCACAATTTGACATTCAAGCGAGACGGCCTTACGTTTTAAAGTCTAAAACATCAAAGTTCATACTAAACGCTTACAGACGTATATAAGTTTATATATATATATATATATATATTCATAGCTTATATATACTATAAATATTTGTTAATATCGACAGACGTATCTAGCCGTCTAAGCTATTGCTCAAGTATAAAAGCAAACTTCGACGAAATCGTCGTCAGTTTGTTAAAGATATTTCACTACTTCACAACTAGTCGCTCGACTCCGCTAAATTTGTTCGTCGCTGTTGTTGTTATTTAAGGTTAATATTACTAACGAAAAAAAAAACAAACAAAATAATAAAAAAAACGGCCAAACAAAAGGCTATATTTGAATTTCAATTAGATAGTTTTTGGTTTGTGTTGTTATTCGAATTTTAGTTGTGCAATGCTTGACTTAGTTTCAATACCAACTTTACTTAGTATACAAATTATGCATATATATACTATATGTAAATATATATATATCCATAACTAGTATACGTTAACAGCCTGAGTAAATGTGTTAAATATATTCATATATCCTACATCTTATCTATGTAGTCATATATATGTATATATTTATGACTTTGTCTACTAAGCAAGTCAAAGTAATTAAGTAAGTCGTTAATGAAGCTTAGCCTCGTTAGCAACTAACTAAAAAAGAAGTCAACAGTGCACTTACAAGCGCTCATTAAATTCTGAACTAGTCATTCGTAGTTTATTTAATGCAACAGCTCATTATTCATAAATAATGTGTTTCTAAATGGGGAATATTGTAAACAATTTAACAGAAACTTAATATTTTTGCCATTTAAAGTTTTGTGAAAATAATTTATTATTATTTTAATTTATTGCTTTTATTAAAAAATATTTAAATATTTTGAAATATAATTAAAAAAGTAATAAAAATAAATAATTATTTTTTTAATTCATACATTTTTATTAATATTTTTAAAATGTTTTTAAATTTATATATATATATATATATATATATATATATATATATATATATATATATATATATATATATATATATATATATATATATATATATATATATATTTTTTTTTTTTTTTTTTTTTTTAATTTTGCTGTTATTTTGATTTTGTTGTCTTAATTTTTAAATTTAATTTAAGTTTTTTAATTGGCTTTCTTTACTTCATTCACAGCATGAAGTCGTTTATCTTATTCCTTGCTCTGGCACTCGCCTGTGTTGCTGCTGATGACAAATATACGACAAAATACGACAATATTGATGTGGATGAAATCTTGCAATCGGATCGTCTGTTCACGAACTACTTCAAGTGCCTGGTCGATAAGGGCAAGTGCACGCCCGATGCCCGCGAGCTGAAGAAGTCTCTGCCCGATGCTTTGCAAACCGAATGCAGCAAATGCAGCGAGAAGCAGAAGGCGAACACCGACAAGGTTGTACGCTTCATCTTTGAGGAGAAGCCAGAGCAATGGAAGGAACTGCAGGCTATATATGATCCAGAAGAGGTATACATTAAGCGCTACAGGGCACAGGCTCAGAAGGCTGGAATCCCTCTCTAAACTCTAGTGATATTTGGGCTTTGAAAAATGATCTATACACAAAATAAATGTTGTTATTTCTGTAAAAGCCATCGTCTGGGAGTCTGGATATTTTCTTTTATCAAACAAACATTAAGCTAAGTCGATTGTGTAACATACTTATAGGATAATGGTATGATATAAGGCATCACGTATGCATTAAAGTATATTGCTCATAAATATTTCGGTTTTTTAATTTACTGCTGATAATGGATAGGCGCTGACTATAATTGATGTAATACATATGTATGTGATATGCTATTCTATTCAAAGAGAATAATAACGCTTGATTACAGTTATAAGGCCAGCCCATGGGAACTTTGCACTTCATATTCAATAGCTTGGAGCTGCTCTATCATTAGACTAAATTTACATTTTTTTTTCACAATATTTTTGTGTTATTTTCGTTTTCGTTTTACTTTTAGCATTCGAGATTTTCATATTCTTTCCTGTCTGTATTTGCTTATATTATCTTCTATATATTAATCATATCATCTATGTATAGACATAGATGATATGATTAGTATATAGAAGATAATATAAGCAAATACATAAGGAATAGCCTTATTACTCAATTTCTTTATTCTGCTTATTTGTCTATTTATTCCTCCATTTTCTCTGCAATTTTTCATCTAAAATCTTCGAGTCGAACCCGTATGCCCATTGTTGACTTGCCTAAAAGGCGAAGCCACTTACAAAAGCATTTTATTACACCCAAAACTCATTTGAAATGATTATTGGCAATCGTAAATATATACTATATAGCTAATATATATGTATTCTAGATCTATGAATGAGTCAAGTCGAAGTGATTCATTTGTGTCTGTCTAGCAATTTTTTTTATAAATGTCTCGAACACGGAAACTAAACTTTAAACGTGATCTGTGTAGAAATTGATCTATATGTTTACAGTACTTTTCAGATTTAATTTGAAAGTAGAAAAACTAGAGAAAACTATACAAAATCAAATAAATTAAAAAAAGAATTTGTTTAAGTGTATTAAAATTTAATTAATTAATTTATTTTATATTTAAGCATTTCTTCAGCAGCTGTTTAACTTTTCGAACCACCCTCGTTTGCCCAGCCATCAAATAAATCACAAGTATTAAGAAAAAACTTTAGTCGGTTGCCAAGCTAGAGTCGAGTACAAAAAGCGTGCTTAGTATAGATCAAGCCACTTGATATAGATTAAAATAGATGCTTGGCTTTAGATATCAGAAACAACAAAGTTTGTTTTAATATCATTTAAAAACTTAAGTAAACTGCATTTGAGACTTGAGTTGGCTCACGTAACGCCAATTAAAGTTTTGCGACTTCCTCTCGCGCGTGTAGCAATCAAAGAAAAGTACTTAAGATCTGCAGATTGTAGTAAACAATTAAACTTTATTCATAAGATGCGTATTTATGCTATATCTACAATATATATTGTATTCCGTTAAAGTCTAAATGTTAATAAGACGATCGCAGTGATCAGCGGAGAGTGGGTATAAGAGGGCAGCTCACAAGAGGGGCTTTTCCCAGTAATCCCCAAATATATCACCCAAAACACACTATGATATATGTCTAAATACATTATTGTACAGGTCCGTTCGTCCCTCCGTCCGTCTGTCCTACTCTGGAATTCGCGTATTGCAATTGCCGTGATACATTTTGATGATGCCATCGCAGCGGAAATACGAATCGAATATGTTGCTGTAGCCATGATCCTTCCACCAGGTGCAGAGCTGCCTGTTCCAGACACAGTCCAGTCGGTATATCAAAGTCGGGTACTCATAGCCTAGAAGTGTAAAAAAGTCTTGGTCCCCGAGGTGACCCTTGAAGGAATACTTTGACACCAGACGATTGATTTCGTACTGCGTCAGCATCTCGATGTACGTATTGGAATCTCGGATTCGGTTTAAGAGTATAAGTACTACGCCGGAGTTAAGGCCGGGGTAACCGTGACGTTCCTGGCTACGACTAGTTAACAATTTGTTATTATTATTATTATTATTTTTAACAATTTGTATCGGTTGATATGGATTGCCGAAATTCGATTCGGGAAACTGCGTTCGATAACGGTACAGTATATGCCTATAAACAGGCGTAAGTTCGGGCGCCAGCCCAAACAGCTGATGCGGCAAAAACCGATCAAACTCAGCGAAGAGCAAGCGAATATCTGACCGAAAGACAATATCACAATCGAAGAGAATAGCGCGACTCAAGCTCGCGTCGGCGATGCGATGCAGGCCGAGCGACATAAAAAAAAGCGAATCACTATAATACGAATTGGGCGCTGAGCTAAAGTAGGGCGACAACTTGTCAGTTATATCTTGAATTATATTCGAACAGATCTGTATGTTGTACATGGAGTAGATCAGAACACGCTTGAAGCGACGCACCTTGCGCTGCAGTATCTCCAGCACAGCCACCTCGCTCTCCTTGTCGGTGATCACGTGCAGATGCAGCTGGGCGTTCGTATGCTTGAACAGACTATGAATAAACAGATCGAATTTCATATGCAATCTGTAGTTCTCCCTGGTATAGATCACGAATATATTGTAGTTCGATGTGACGGGCTTCAGGATCGAGCTGTAATTCAGTTGAGCTGCCGAATAGTTCAATATGTATTGCATGGGCTTCAAGTGCTGTTGATTCGATGTATTTGGTTCTTGGTCACTAGGCGCAAAGGCAGTTTGCAGTTTGCCAATCTTCGTCACTTGGCTGAATCGATTCGACAGGAATACCGAAAAGACCTTATTCCGAAATTCGTCCGAATAGGCAAAGATGATGAGCAGGCAAATTAGGAAAAGCGTCAAGGAGAGCGTCAGCTTCTTTTGCCATTTGCAGCGCAGCAAAGGCCACTTCATTGGATGGACTGCGACGCGGCGATTTATAATCAATTTAACGCTCTCCTGCTCCTCCAGCAGCTGAGATTTGCATTTGATATTGAAGTTCGCTGGATATGTTTCATGTTTCCGGCTGATGTTGAATAACGGGAATCGAGCCATTTCAAGCAGCTGCGTTGCACCTGATTGAATTAGCCAATTTTAGTTAAGCAGTCAATCTAATTAAAGAAATTATACATATCTATGCTTAATTCAGTTCACCTTTTCAAGATATTGTCATTTGTATATAGATGATATATATTTATGTTCTATTTTAATTTATTTATGTGTATATTAAATATATGCTAAAAAACACTAAATGGAAACCTCATGGATAACACACAATACATAGTTATACAAAAGTATTTTTGTATTTAAATTTTATAAATGAATAACTTGTTTTTTGCTAAAAATCAATAACAATTAGGACAAAACTGTTAGCGATGTCAAAAAAGTACAAAACGAGCGATAAGTCGATATATCGTTTCGATTATTTCCAGTTTGCCGCCAAATACAAAAATATGAATAAGTTAACATTGTTTTGTTTGTCAGCTTGGAATACCAATAAGACTGATCACTCCGAGCAACTCAACGAAAGAAATTCATCCCAATAAGAATTTTCAAACAAGAAAGCTTTGACGCACAACGTGAGAGTGAGACAGCTGAAGAGGTTCGTGAGTAGTTTGAGTAGTTAGCACAAAATAAAAAAACAAATTCTTAAATATTATTTTTGGTTAATAAGTATTTGATTTTGCGAAAAGCTTTAATTTATTGACAACAACATTTATGATTATAATCTCATTTTAAATTATCTTTCTTCTTCTTTTTGGTTTTTTTTGATGTGCTGAAATATAGAAATATTCGTAGTTAGTTTTCATTTTGTTATTTCCCTTTATCTAAAACGTTGTGAGCAATTCTTCCTGAATGCTGTTTGATCGAAGTAGCTGAGAGGGTGTGGGTGCGCCTTCGACCGCATAGAAGGACTTGGAGGTTGTAGCAGCTTTGCTCTTATATTCGTGATATTCATCGCAAATAGTCTAAAATAATGATATATAATTAATAGAAATACATTTATTTTGGAGACACAAATCCTACCTTTAGTCGACAGCCTAAGAATACGGCGCGCTCACGCTTTCTAACCATATAATCGGAAGACATCAGCCATCTGTGCTCCAGACAGTCATCTGTGTATGGTCGTTTCCTATATAGAATATATATAGAATCATAAATATATGACTTTATTTAAATTTTAAGAAGATTTCGATCTTACGTGGGATGTCTCTTAAAGAGCTGCATAATGAATCTGGTTGCTTCCGGAGTGACTTCCTTGAAGAGATTCTCGAAACGATAACGCACAAAGGAAATGTTTTGCTGAGTTTCGTAGTCGTCGGCGCCACGGAATGGACTAGTGCCGGACAGAAGCAAGTAGACTAGCACGCCCATCGACCAGATGTCACTCTGCGGGAAGACCGGCTCGTCGTTGATCATCTCCGGAGGCTGGAAGTCCAGCATGCCAGTTGGCGTGATCTTAACGCCCAGCTTATTCACCTTCTTCGCTGAGCCGAAGTCGACGAGCTTCACTTGGATCGACCTCACCGATGCCATGACAATGTTGTCCGGCTGTATGTTCAGGTGGCAATATCCACGCCAGTGCAAGTATTGCAGGGCATCCAGGAGCTGAGTGATGACGCAAGCAACCATTTGCTCAGAGTACTCGTGGCGGCTCGAGAAATAGGTGAGCACATCAGCGCCCTGAAGCTTCTCCATCAAAAAGATTGCGATCGGTACATTCATTGGCTTGTAGGCGCCAAATAATGCGGGTATGCGCTCGTGCCTGAGCGTCTTGAAGTTGTCAAACTCAGCGACGACCGCCTCTTCGTTGTCATCAGTCACCTCAAAGATCTTGGCCACAATGACCGTGTCTGAGGACTTTTGGATGCCCTTCACAATGGTGCTGAACTCGCCGCGAGCGATCTCCGAGATGAAGCTGTACTTATCACTGACGGACGCGTCCGTTACCCAGGTGGGCGGCTCGCGCTCGCAGTGGTAGTCCATGTGCACGCGCTCCTCCTCGAGCACCACCTCCTGACCCTTCTCAGTCAGCATTTGCAAGTGCTTCATGGCCTTCGTGATGTGCACCTTGGGTGCGTCTGTGCCGGAAGTTGATGCGTTCACGGGTATGCCCATGTCACTCCAGCCAATGCGATTCTTCGACGCAAGTCGGATCTGATAGTTCGTGTTCGGCTGCAGCTCGTGCAACAGATAAAACTCGTGATCAATGTTGTCGGCGACAGTTGTCCAGGCATCGGAGTTCTGCATCTTGTACTGCAGACTGTAGCACATGACAGGCGAGTGTCCGTCGTCGCGCGGCTGCTTCCATCTGAGCAGAATTTCTGAGGCACTTGTGGCCGATACTTCAGGCGAGTCGGGTGCATCGGGCAGCGTGGCAATCACTATGCGACATCTGGCCACAGTTTGGCCCACCTTGTTCCTGGCCACAGCCTTGTAGATGCCGACATCGAAGTGACTGGCGGGCTCAAAGCGCAGTATCGAGCGACCGTCCTCATCGAAAGTGAACTTGATGCGCTTGCTCTCAGTCAGGACCATATCGTTCTTGAACCATTGCACGCAAGGCTTAGGATCGCCAACGGCGAAGCAGTGGATGTGCGCTGGTCTATTTTCCGTAATGGCAATGGTTTGCGGCTTCTCTCTGAAGAAGGGTGGGTAACCCTCACGCTGGGTTTCAATCATCGCATCTGCCTCAGTGTATTCATTGAGACGGGGTCCCAGCTCAGTGCGCAGACGCCTAATCGAGTACGAATCATTAGCAGAATACATGCTGATGCGACTCCTTGTGCGCTCATCGTCAATTTCCTCATCCATTATATCGGTGAAGCGACGTCTTTCGCGGATGACTGGCAGCTGATTATATATTGAATGGGTTATTAGTGATTTTTTTTTATAGTTATATATGTATATCCTAACCGATACTCACCGACCAATCAACTGAATCGTTTAGAGCAAACGAAGGCGAACGTCTGTGGGCCACCTTCATGTATTCGCGAAGTCGCACTGGGAAGCTGACATCTCTCAGCTGCAGTAGATAGGTATCGGGACCATATTGATAGCTTTAAGAGAAATTATTAATAATTAATAATACAATGTTGGCTTTAATTTAGAGTTTTCCTTACTGGCTCTCCGATTGTATGAGACCCAACTCATAGTCGGGATGCAAGAACTTGGAGACAACCTCCTTCGTTCTGATTCTAGGTTCGATAAACGGTTCGGGCGTATTTTCGGGTGTGTAGGAGTGTCCTGGTGGATACACCATCTTCGAAGGGTGCTGGAAGCAGCCGCTAAGGCGACGACGACGGAAGTAGTTCTTGCAGGAAGCATTGGCATACCAATCCCTGAAGTGATCGTAATAGTGCTTCAGGCGATCCGTGCCAATTTGATAATCTTCATCGGACGCTTTTCTGTCGAGCATAAAGAACCAAGGATGCTTCAAGGCGGTCTTTATATCCATGCGCTCCTCTGGGCTGTATAGCAGCAGGCGGCTGATAAAGTCGCGACCATCTTCAGATATGTGGGTCCAAATGGAATCCGAAAAGTCCCAGCGACCCTCGCGGATTTTGGTTAACGTTTCCCTATCGTCGGCGCCCATGAAGGGATTTCGGCCACCGAGCAGTATATAGGTGATCAAACCAACTGTCCACATATCGTGGGAGAAGCTAACGCCTTCCTTATTAACGACTTCCGGGGAAACAAACTCGGGCATGCCATAGTCCAGCGTCGACAAATTGTGCTTGTTTATTTTGCGCGAGAGACCAAAGTCAGATACCTTGATGTAATCGCTACCAACAACTGAAATCAGCAAGTCTTTTATCTGAAAAGAAAGACTCCAAATTTAATATATAGATCTCTATATATCGTAGATCATTACTTACCGTCAAGCCCATATGGCCAACGCCCAGATCGTGCATATGCTCCAAGCCATACAATGTTTGACGTATGTAATTGGCAATGTCCCGCTCGGTGTAGTAGTTCCTCATGAGCAAATTGTCCTTGATAAGCTCGCCTCCGGCAGCCAGCTCAAGTATGAGTGTAACGCCTCGATCATTCTCATACGCATCATACGGGCGTATCAAGTTCCTGTGATTGAACATGTTCATCATATCGAGTTCGTTCAGCATGAATGGCCGCAGCTCTGGTCGTCCGTGCATGATCTTGGCCGCATAATTGTCGCCAGTTGAGCGCTCGACAGCGTGGTAGGTGATGCCCTGAGTGCCGCGGCCTAGCTCATCGCCAATATCGTATTTGTCCTCATATCGTAGTTGCTTAGCGCGCACGTACGGATGTCTTCCATAGGTCTTGTAGATATATTGATCTTCGTTTTCTTCAATATGCACTGTAACTGAGGTGCTTATGGAGCCGGCAATATTCCGGGCGCTCACTGAGTAGAGACCTCCATCCTTGATAATGGAGTCGTGAATTGCTAGTATATAGACATCGGGATCGTAGGAGTGCATCTTAATGCGTGTCGTTTCAGTTATCAGTTTCCAATCCTTATACCAGTGTACCTCCGGTAGGGGAATACCAGTTATCCTCGCTTCAATGCGTCCATTCTTACGTGACATTATGAACGTTTCGTTGGGGCGCTTTGTGAATCGCGGATATTCGGCAATCTCAAGACGAACTCGCTGTCTAGCTTCGCCATGCTCATTTGTAGCCACTGCTTCATACCAGCCTACGTCGCGATCTAACATGCTGAGTAGAGAAAGAAATATTTATATAGATTATATATACCCAGTTCCTTGCCCAACTTACTTATTAACGAATAACGTAGCCTGTCCATTACGCGTGTAGCTGTAGTTGAATCTACCGCCGGCTTCAATCAGACTGTCGTTAAAGTAATAGGTCATCTTTGGCTTCGGATAGCCATAAACGAACCACATAAGCTCAGTGTTGTGTCCCTTGACTCCATAGGATATCTCATTTTCACGCAGTAAAAATCTATGAAAAAATCATAATTTTAATTATTATATTATAAATTATATTAAATTCCCTATATAGTAATATATCGTAGTATAAAGTAACTCACTGAGGAGCCTGAGCCAAACCATCGTGTGGTGGACGCTCAATATCAAAGTCCTTTGGAAAATAGGGTGAAGTATCTGGTCTGAAGTCAGTGCCAGGTGGCAGATAAGTGTAGGTCTTCTTGGGCTCGGGTATAAGGTTTTGCCTAATAAATAAATTCGATTTTATTATTATATAACTCCATTTTGGTAAAACTTCTATATTTACCTAAATGTTTGAGTGTAGGGACTGGGATCGCTGACGCCAAATTTGTTTTCTACGCGAATTCTGAACTTATAGTCTCTGAGTGGATCCAAGTTTCTAATATCATAGCTGCAGCTGCGAATGCCAGTTCTTAATGTGTGCCAATCGCCATCAGGTAAATCAAGTCTTTCCACCTGAAAATTTAAATTATATATATATATATATATTGAAAGTATATACGAGAAGTAATATATAAACATACCTGATATGTGACTGGATATCTGGGTGTCAGTGGTACTGAAGGCTTCCAGGACAATAGCAGACGCCTGTCGGTCATGCGCGATATGATAGGAGCATCTGGCAATGGTGGTGGGGCACCGGTTTTCTTATATTGCTTGAAGTCGCTGTACTGCTCTCCCAGTGGACGTTGATGAGAGTCAACAACTATTTAAATAAGAAAATCAGTTATTAAAGGAAAATTACCATCAAATTAACACTTAGACTTACCATCAAAATATAACTCGGCATTGCAGATATCATCTCCATAGGGATTGTAGATGCGACAGGAGTAACGTCCTACATCATATTCGTTAACATGTTTGATGGACAAGCGCAAAAGGCCACTCGATTCCTTTTCAATATCAATTCTATCTGATGGGAATAGCTTCTGATCGTTCTTGAACCATTCCACCTCTGGCTCCGGATAGCCTGTAGCACAAGCCGTAAACTTCGCGGACATGCCATCGTAGATATCGCAGTCACCAATTTTCTTAAGGAATACTGGTGGCTCGGAGCGCATATGCTTTTTCCTAATAGAAAATATTATAATATATATATATATATCTAGAACTTTATATACTTACACTTCATTAACAATTTCTAGACGACCCTGGGTAATATCTTTGCCCTCTCGGTTCGAGGCAATACACTTGTACTCGCCCTTGTCGCCCGCTTGGCAATCATTGACGATGAGCATGTGATGATCGCCGTCGTTTTTGATCGAGTATTTGCTCGACTCCTCTATGGGCTTGTTGTCGAAGAACCAGGTGAGTTCCGGATATGGAACGCCGGAGACCGTAACTGGAATTTTGGCATTGTTGCCGAACGCTTGTTGCTGATCGGATATCTTTTGCGTGAATATTGGCGCTTTGTACACCTTCCTAACATTCGCGTTACACTGAGACGAGTCCTCGCCCAAGGGATTGGCCAGCAGACAGCTGTATGTGCCAGAGTCGGAGGCTTCGACCGGGCTAATTGTGAGTCCCGCGTGCTTACCATCGCAAGTCATCAGCAAACGTTCGCTGGGTGCCAGTGGAACTCCGTCCTTGGACCACATGATCTCTGGCATGGGATTCGCAATGAATGGCGCTGACAATACCAGTTCCTTGCCTTCATCAGCATTCACATCGCGCAGGCCAGAAACGAATTGTGGCGCTTCCTCCGTAGCAGTTTCATCAATTTTCGGTGCCACATAGAGCTTTGCCTTGGAGGCAGTCGAACCTTCCGAGTTTTTAGCAACAATTTCATACAAGCCAGAGTCAGTTGGCAGAGTCTTGTCTATGATAAGGCTGAATGTGCTGTCAGGATTCTCCAGAATGGCAACGTGTTTGTTGTCAGGCAAGATTTCATGACCATTGTGGAACCACTGGAGTGTCGGCTTCGGACTACCAATGACCTTAATGTCCATCTTGACTGGGAAGCCTTCAACACTCGATGCATCTTGCAGCTCGGCGACAAATGTAGGCTTCGCTTCCTTAGGAACAACCTCAACTTTTACGGCATTCTCTGCCTCGCCTTCCTTATTGACAATGACGCACTTGTAGATACCAGCATCTTGGGGTTCCACATTTTCGACACTAGATTTGGCAATAATCAAAATTAATATGATTATCTTGATGATATATAATCTGAGCTTACATCAAGCCAATTTGTCCATTGGGATTGTTGATTAAATCAATATTTGAGCTAGGACGCAGCAGCAAGCCATCCTTGTACCATTTGATCTCGGGTGCAGGGAAACCTGTGACTTCGGCGCTCAATTTCAGTGGTTGTCCAACAGTGACGGATTGATTTTCGATGGGCTTCAGGAATTTCGGCTGCATTTCCTTGGCTGTAAGATTAAAGTGGACGATTTTTAGCTAATCATTATGTAGGATACTTGAGATAGGACTACAAAGATTGCAGATGTTCTTCAAAAATGTATAAACCTAATACAAATATTATAGATGTTGTAACACTTACGCTTCACAGCAACAGCGCACAATGCAACCTTCTGTCCATGCGGATTGGAAATAACCAATTTGTAGGCACCAGAGTCATTCGGCTGGCAGTTGTTAATTTCCAACTTGACTAAGCCTTCAGGGGTTGTCGTCATTTTAACTCTATAAGAATAAAAATTAATTAAATTTTTTTATCATTTTTTATAAATATAAAATAAAAGTTTTTTTTTTAAATTATTTTAAAGTGAGTAAATACCTTGGGTTTGGTGTGATTTCGTCGCTATCCTTGAGCCATTGGATCGTTGGCAAAGGACTGCCATCCACAGCGCATTCGAGGACAAGCGGCTCGCCTTGCTGAGCATCCAGTGCGCTGTTTAACTTCTTGGTAAAGCTCGGGGCCAGCGCTTGCATGGTCAATTCGAACGGCACCTTCGTTTCGCCAATCTCATTTTTGGCCACGCAGGTGTACTACGAGTGAAATTATTTAGTTTGATATTCAAATTTATTGTAAGGAAGTCATACCGTTCCGACAACATTTTCCTTGAATTTGGGTATTTCGAGAGTGCCCTCGACCTGATCGGTGGTTGCGTTTGTGGATTTGGCTAGGTAAACCTTTTGCTGGGTTTGTTTGTCAACGGCTTCCAGATCAATTGGCTTGCCATCCTTAAGCCATTGTAGAGCCGGTGCTGGCACGCCATGCACGACTACCTTGGTCGTCACCGGGTGGAAGTCATGGACGGCCTGGGCCTCGGGTGGCACGATAAAGGCGGGCTTTTCAACTGTAATTAAAATTTAGTTTAAATTAATATTTTTTAAAAATTGTTTTTTTTTTTTAATATCATTTTACCTAGCACATTCAAGTTGAACTCCGCATCGGCTCTGCCCTCTGAATTGACGGCCGTAATTGCGTATTTGCCATCATCTTTGGGCGTCACCGACTGGAATACGATTCTATATTTATCGGCATCAACATCGGCGATAACCTCGCAGCTCTCGTTGTTGCACAGGTTCTCATTGCCCCTGGTCCAGGACACCTTCGGCTTCGGATTGGCCAACACAATGGCCTCGAAGCACACCGACTGTCCGGGCATGCACTTATGGTTCACCAAACCGGTAATTTCAGGCTTCGACAGGACATCAATATAGCCGCTTGTGGCCATCTCGCCGTACTTGTTCTTGGCCTTGAGCTCATAGCGGCCGGAGTCTTTGATGTCGGCTAGGGTTTCGTAAATATAGTTTCAGTTAGAATAAACAAAATTTATATAAATGTATAAGTGAGATATATCCGACTAGTATATACCCTGTAAATTTTTTATATATATTTGTAACTATTTTTACCCTCTTTGATGTTTAGCGTGCACGTATATTGCACTAATCCGTTCTCCAATTCTTTTTTCTCAGTCTTCAATATATTCTTCTTGTCGCCGCTCACTGGCACGCCATCCTTCAGCAAAATGATTTCCGGCAAAGGATCGGCTGTGAATACGACGACCTCATTAACGGCTTCGCCCTTCTTCAATTTGATATCGCGCAAGCCGCTGGCGGCGATAAGCAAAGGTTTTCTGTACTCAGCAACGCCTTGTAAAATAGAGAAAATAAATATAAGATTAGATATAAATTTGTTTATATTTTAATTTAAATATTAAATTTTACCTGATAGTGAAAGTACTCCCTTATGGCTCTTCTCGCCGCATTTATTCTTGATAACCACTTTATATTCGCCAGCATCCGCTAGCTCCAGAGACTTGACTTCCAGTTTATAATGCTCCTAGAATATTTATTATTAAAATATAAATATGAATACAAATAAATAAGAAATAATAATAAAAATAAAAATAAATATTCATCTGACTATACTAACCCCATCGTTTGATATAGCAAAATGCTTGTCAGCTGCGATGGGCTTATCGTCGTGATACCAAATCGCCTCGGGCTTCGGTATGCCCTTCGCAATAACTTCGTATTTGAGGGGAACACTCTCGAAGCTGTGGATTTGGAAAACATCGATGTGCACGATCTCAGGCACAGCTAGAAAATGGGAAATTTATCAAATTAATATTTCACATTTACATATATTCAGAGTGCATACACCGACGAGTTAATACTCTTACTTGCTTATTGCTGTAAAGAATTTATATACAAAAGAATTTATAATCGATCGATTTCAAAGTCGATTTTTATCAGATACATTGAATGTGTTAGGAGCTACAATATTTCGTGCTGCCTTTTGTTAAGATATCGTTAAGATTTTTCGAATATCCAATTGATTCTTCTTAAAGTAGATCAGAGCAGTTTTTTATACACATATTTCTATTATGTAAGATGCAATTTTGGTTAAAATATCTTGCAAAAAATCTTCATACGCATACACATAGACATAGAGTTAAGACTCTGATTCCAGTACCCAATAAAAAGTTCTAGATTCATGCGTTTACAATGGGCTTGAGCTACCGATACCCAAATATAAATAGAAAAGAGTTTCATATGCATAATATATATATATATATCATATATTTATATATATACAATTTATGTACACCTTTAGTTGATACCATCTCCGTCTTGGAGTCTTCGCCCTTGATTTCTATAGAGATTCTTTGTACACACCTTTACTATATTAAATTATTTTAGATTTGTCATTCATATGGCTTATCACATAGCTAAATTTGTACAGCATTATTAAAGAGAAGCATTTGCAGAGCATGTCATTCCTTCATTCATTCATTAGTTAGTTAAGTATTTAGAAATTTGTTTTGTTTTACCCCCTTCCTCTGCTTGCTCTGATGTAGCGAGCAGTGTTTTTGTCACGGTTTCTTCCACGGATAAACAGTCTTTGGCTAAATTTATTAAAAATGTGTAAATTTAATGTATATTCTTAATTTAATTTAATCGATATTTTTATTATCATTGTTAAGCTCTAAACTCCATGAGCTTTGATGTAATTTCAATAAAACTAAAAATATAAATCGTATAAGCGAAATAAAAATGTCATCAAATTAAAAACATAACAGAAAATTTGAAATAGATTTTTTAAAATATTGAATATCTTTAAAAAATATTTAAGATTATTATTTTTTAAGTTTAAATTTTCAAACTTTCTGTAAAGGGAAAGCAAGATTTGATCTATTTTTAAAAATTAGGTATAAAGTGGTCTAACAGGAAAGGCATCAAAAATGAAGCAAATCAAATCAGCAAAGATCCTATACAAAATATCGCCTCAATTTATACAGTATAAGTTTGCTGCATGCTTGGATATGCGTCATGGAATTTGATAAATATATATAATATTATATATTCAGTTCAGAATTTTCTTTAATTTTCCTACAGTTCCATAATACATATTACCTGTATATAAATTATTAAAATTAATTTCGGAATTTAGCTAAGAGGTTCTAAGAAATTTCTAAATTCTAAAAGCAATATGATATTGAAAATATTTAATATGTGGATTTTCCATATAATTCAAAATATTTAAAGATAATTTTTGTACCACTTTTAGCAGCACCTTAAACATTTAAAACCATTTTAAAAATCTGATAAGAAATAAAATAAATTAAAATAAATATAAATAAGTAATCTTGGGCAATTGCCCAATGCTTCCATATTTTAGAACCTCGATTTCTTTTAGTAAAGAATACTTACTCAAAACAAGAACTTTGCAACTTGATGTTGTCTCTCCAATGAAATTGGCTGCCTTTACCTCGTACGTGCCCGCATCCTCAACTTTGGCAAGATTCAGAGTCAAATAATAATTTTCAACACGCTGCGTATCTCGGGTGATTTTGATCCTAGCATCTTCGTGAATTTCGTGTCCATTCTTGAACCTAGAATATAAAATTTAAGTAAATATAAAAATAATATAAATATATGTAGGAAACATACCATTTGATGGTGGCATCGGGATTGCTGTAGATCTCAACTTCTAAGGTCACCGAGCTACCTTCCTTCACCTCAACATCCTTGAGAGCTCTGCGTATTTTGGGTTTGCCTTCAATTTGAGAGGAAATTAAATTTATTAACTAAAACTGATTCATATTTTTAAATATCCCTTATCCACTTACAGTTGACAGTCACCGTGCAGTTGTCCTCGATCATGCCGTAGTCGTTCATGATCTTGCAGCAGTAGTTGCCCTGCATGTTGACAGCGACCTCCTTCAGGACAAGTTTATGGATATTTCCATCGGTAGTTTTAAGGAATTCATTGCGCTTCTCGTCGATCTCGATGCCGTCAATGAACCACTTGATGCTGGGCACGGGATAGGCATCGATGCCAACGGCAAGCTCCACATTCGTGTCACCTTCCTTGACGGTGATGTTCTGCAACTTCTTCGTCAGCTCTGGGGTGCACTTCATCAGCAGCTGAGTTTCGCTGGTTGCCGATCCGTGCTCGTTGATCGCCTTGGCAGTGTATTTGCCAGCATCGACGCGAGTGGCACCTGTGATTTTCAGGGTATACGTATTGCCGTCCGACTCGACCTTGTATTTCTTCTCGCTGGTCTTGATTTCAGTTTCATCGTGATACCAAGTCAGCTTTGCCTCGGGGAATGCATCGACGCGTACGGACATCTGTACGGTTTCCTTTTCGCCGTGAATATATTCCTTCTCAAAGTGCTTAACAATAATTGGCTTCGACTTCACGGTACAATTCCAATACTCGGACGTCTGGCTCAGATCGTTGGTGGCTCTGATCGAGTAGTTTCCAGCCTGCGATAGCTTGATATCAGAGATCTCCACAGTAACTTTGATGGAGCCTTTGCCGACAGTCTTCGTCGTAATCTTTACATTACTCTCACTGGATATATCTTTGCCATTGTTGGTGACATTAATATTCGGTTCCGGGAATCCCTCCACTTCAATTTCCATACGCACTGTTTCGCCAGCTGTGCAAATAATATTCTCGATTTTCTTAACTTTCGGTGGAGCTAAAAAATTAAATATAAAAAAAAATTATAAATAAAAAAAATGTATAAAAAAAAATATATATATATATAATAAACTAATATACAATTTAAAAAAAAAATATATATATATATAATACAAGAATTCTCGATATAGAGGGCAATCGCTCACCTTTAACGGTCAAATTAATAGTGCTTGTATCCTGTCCAAGCTCATTCACCGCTTCGATGGTATATTCGCCAGCATCCTCAGTATTTATGCTCTTTATGACCAGAGACATACTCTCCTCGTCTTCAAACATGAACTTGTGTCTGTCGTCCACTTGAATGACTTCGCCTTCATGCTTCCAGAGCACAGCAGGTTTGGGGAAGCCCTTGCACTGTAGCTCCAGTATGGCAGTGGCGCCAATGCTGGTGTTCGCCTCGCGATGCTCAATAACCAGGGTTGGTTTCTCCGGTTCCCTGTTCAAGGTTTGAATAGCACCCTGAACCGAGAGCTCTGCGCTGCACGAGATATTTCCCGTTGAGGTTTGGGCCACACACGTGTACAAGCCAGCATCTTCGGGCTTGACGTGCTGGAAGACCAAAGCTAGCGAATCCTCATCGTCGCCAAAGAGCACCTTGAAGCGTTCCTCGGGATCAAAAGGTTCTCCATTCCGCTTCCACGAAAATATCGATTTTTCGCCACTCTGCAAAATCTGACCACTCAGAGCACCAAAGGGATTTTTGAAATCTGATAATGGTAGCGAAATAATTAAAAATTTAGTGTTATTAAAACTAAATATAGATATCATAATATAGTATGTTATTTACGTACCAACAGTAGTTGCTGTTGCCTCACAGCTGGCTTCGCCAAACTTATTCACTGCTTTGCAGGAATAGACTCCAGCATCTTCGGGCTGCACTTCCGCAATGACTAGCTCATAAAAGCCCAAATAATCCTTTTCACGAATAATTTGAATTCTGTCATCTGTTTCAAGAATTTCCTTTTCGTTCTTATAGCTAAAAAATGTTTTTAAATTAAATTTTAATTAAAAATAAAAAATAATTTTGATATTAGTATAAAAACTTATAAGTATAAAAAATAAAAAATTAAAAAATTATAAAAATATAAATATAAATTAAGAAGAAACTGTGCTCAAGCTGGAAGTGCCACGCTAGGAAATACCCAGCCTAGGAACTACTGTTTGAAGAACTTTTTGCTTACAATTTTAATATGAGCATATGCAGCACATATATCTATATATGACTAGAAATTAGTAGATCACATAGATTATATTACATACAGTCGTGGGTCTGCTTTATTTTACTTACAACTTAACTCTGGGCTTTGGATCGCCCAAAATTTTGACCATAAACCGAAACAGAGTATTTTCAATCAATTCAGCATCCTTCAAGCTAACCAAAAACGCGGGCGCAATGTTGGTTTTAGTTTCGTCATGGCCACCAACTGAAAGTGATAAAAAATAAAAAAAAATAAAATAAAATAAATGAATATTAATAATAAAACTTTTAAGCTTACCTTGTCCCACAGCCAGCTGCGCGGTAACAGTTGTTGTTTCGGATCCAGTTTGCGCCCGAATAGTATATGTTCCAGCGTCATTCTCACTGTAAATGTAAAAAAAAATAATTATTTAATATAAGAAAAAATTTTAAAATATTTAAAAAAAAATTTTTTTAATAAAAAAATTTTGTTTAAAAAAATTTTAAATAAAAAAACTTTTTTAAAACATAAAAAATTAATTTTAGCCCAAATTTAAAGTGGTATATTATTTTTGCAAGCTGATTCTTTTATCTAAAGATTTGTGTGCGCTTCATAAACTAGGTCAAGGCCAAATGCTTAACAACAAATACCTGAATCATTGAGTAGAGGATATTAAAAACTTAAATCACCTGCAATTTTTGATATCCAAGCGATACGAATTCATTGGAGCGCTTGTTTGTATAATTCGATCCGCTAGACGATCGTCCAAGGCCTTGTTGTCCTTGAGCCACGTCACGGAACCTGGCTGTTCGTTAAACTGGATCTCAAAATGCGCAGTCTCTCCGCCTGCAAAAAGTCCAAAAATAAACAACATATTCAAGGTAAATTATTTTCTTGCACTTACTCTCGACGTGGACGCTTTTCAGCATTTTGGTTACGACGGGCTTCTCAATGGAGCGCGGCGGCAGATCGTCCGATACACGCTTGTACGTTGAACTCTGCAAATAGGAGGCGCGGCTCTCGGCACGACTCTCGGCACGGCTCTCGGCGCGGCTTTCAGCACGACTCTCAGCACGACTAGCTGACAACAGGTGTGAATGTCCTTCAGTTCTATCTAAAGTAGTTCGCTCACGCCTGCTGCTAACACCATACTGCTTGTGATCTACAGTGCTATCGTAGGAGGTGCCCCTATCATAGTCCTTGTACCTACTAGTCTCTATATTTACCAGAGGTTAATTGAATGTAAAATAATAAAAATATATATGTAATAAAGATTATAGAATGCGATCATTTAGTACGCATAAAACAGATATAGATATATGATTTTCAAGGAACTGGAAAAGCAAGGATATATATGTATTTCAACGGCTACAAGAGAGGGCTGCCAGTTTTTATTACAATATATTTATATAATATATATAGTGAAGATAGTCTATAAAGTGTATATAGCCCATATAGTATATATCTTATATATATATTTATTTTCATCATCTGCTGATCAAATTAGGTCGTCGAAACCGTGCCAAGACCAACAAAGGCGCGTGAGCCAAAAATTCATTTTTATTTATTAAGACAAAGTTTAAGATCATTTTATAAATTCTATATATAATTGAATCAAGATAGATATAAATATTTTAAAAAATTTTCAAGCTTTCGATATTATTATATTTTTATAAACTATATAAATAATATAGTTATCAGACGGTGCAAATTGGCAACCCTCTCATATTACTCAACAGAACTGTGTGTTGGGCTAACAAACGAAACAATGTATGTGAAAGTTAAAAGAGGCGTGAGAACTAGGAAGTACGATGTGCGGGATAGCAGTTGACATTCCGTTATAGATCGTATACCTGTATAGATCGAATACTGTCATAGATCGAATACTGTTATAGGTCGAATAACTTTATACTCGGAACTCTTTATATATTTATATCGGATTTTAAAAAATTTCAGTTTTGCCAAATATTCTAATAATATAATATATAATATTTATAATGTATATAATATGTATAATATTTATAAAAATTTGATAAGAAAAGTTTTCTACATAATTTTTTTCTTTTTATATTTTTTTACCACCCAGAAATTATGTATTAAAGATAAATGTAGATTCATTACTATTATAAATTTATCAGTATAATTCTTGATTATTTAAATAAAAAATTCGTTTACGATATTCAAGCTAACAGTACCAAATTCATCATCAACGGCTGGGAAAGGCGTATTTGGCAGTAGGCTAACTACTTCAGAGTGTGTTTAGGTTCTACATAAAATGCATATTAAATGATAGATAGATATTTTGTTTTGATGCAAGGAGATAGAAAACACATTCAACACAGATTTAGTTAATGTTCGTAGATAGCTGCTAAAACGTAAACAAAATATTAAAATACTTTTCGGATGACATTTAGAGTGTTTAGAACGCAAGGCATCTATTACATATCAACACTTGAAGGCTATGAGCCCGATTTCTATATACTCGAAGGAGTCTAGACTTTAGCTTACATCAATCATTTCTAGAACCTTCATTAATATCGTATCACACACATATCGTTTACATTTTTCCCGTTATTTGTCAATTGAAACTTACTCTCGATGCGCCGCTTGGTTGCCAGTGAGTAACTGGAATAGTTATCATCCATACTGCTAACACTTCTGCCTCGGGCCTCGAAGTCAACACTTGAGTCTCTGAAATCGTCAGCAATAGATTCAGTATAGTCGCCTTCAATTTCGCAAATATTTACAGGCTCTTCAACAATTTCAAAAATGGGTCGTTTCTTTCGAATGGGCGGATTAAAGATATGTACAAAGTCGCGAGCTTTTGCCTTTTTAACCGTGTCTTGGGCGTAATTGGTTGAATCGGCTGATTTTAAGACCGCTGTCTTAATGTTTCGTATCTTTTGCTTAGCATTGCGCAGCGATGTGTCTGAGGTTGATACGTCATAGATACCTTCCAGAAAGTTCTGCGATTTCTGTTCTAAACTTTCGTTATGAACGAGCACGCGTTTAATGGGCGGAGGCGGTCGTGGAGGCGGTGATGGTGGGCGAGCTTTAATAATTAGTATTTCTACGGTGGTTTCATACGATATAAGCGGAAGCGGTTGAAAGAAGCCAGGCATTCGAACAAAATGAGGAGGTATGGGTGGTGGGGGTGGACCTTGTGCAGAACGTTCGCCCCCATTCCTGAAAGCAATATCGGCAAGTTGATTATTCCATTGCGTTAATGAAGCTGAATCGGTTATATTAGTAAAACTCTGGTGTCCGCCTCGCTGCTTAGAGGTTTGCTGAACGCTATCGCTATCGCATATCGATTCATTGTAGCCAGGTATATTTGCCAACTCGATTTTATTCTTGTTATGGGTTTCGTGTGAATGGCGTAAAGTCTCTACTAGATTTCTTATTGGAATTTGTACAGTTATTTCTGTATAAGCGTTGAAGTCTTCATTGTTCTTACCCTCGGTTAGAGTTTCTTGTTGTTGAGATTTCTCTATCTCTCTAATCTCGTCTCTAGTTTCAATTTTTTGAGATACCTCTTTCTCTTTCTCTATCTCTCTGACCTCGTCTTTAGTTTCAAGCTTTTGAGATTTCTCTATTTCTCTATTCTCGACTCTAGTTTCAGGCTTTTGAGATGTGTCTTTCTCGATCTCTCTAATCTCGTCTCTGGTTTCAAGCTTTTGAGATTTCTCTTTCTTTATCTCTCTAACCTCGTCACTAGTTGCAAGCTTCTGAGATTTGTCTATCTCACTAATTTCTTTAACTTTAATTGGATTTTCCTCTAGAACTTTGTTAGATTTCTTGGATTCTATGCTTGGCTCTAGCCTTTGCTCTACTAATGTCTGGGCAACTGTCTGCTGGACTTCTACTTTCGAACGCTTTTCGATATCATTTCTATTTTCAAGAAGTTCTTTGGTTTCATTCGCAGAACTTTTAAATGCGCTAGATTCAAGCAGCACAGACTCCTGTTTATCTAGAGTGGAAGTTAGCTGAATTTCACTTTGATTGAATTCGGTTTTCGAATAACTTTGGCTTGCCACCTTCTGCTCAGTTCGAATCTCTTTTACGGTATTCAACTCGATATTTTGCTGTACAACATTTTGTATATTCTGTTGGGCCTTGAACAGCTCAAAAGCCTCCTGCTCGATCTTCTTCAGCTGCTGCTCCTCAAAGAGCAGCCGTTCCTTGGTCTCCTTACTCAAAAAGTAGTTTTCGGCCACGTCTGATGGACGTATATCTAGATTGGGCTGATACGCCTCGACCTTGTGGGGCAGACGAAGGATTAGTTCGTTCTCGCTAGCAATGTTTGCCGAATCGACTTTCAGATCGTCTGCTGCGTGCTCCTGCAGAGTCACGACGTGGTTGATATATGACTGAATCTCATTATACCAAACCCGATGACCCTCCTCGTTGTGAGGCTTAATGAATAGATGCAAATTGTTCGAATCGTCTGGCGATTTGCTTGAGATAAATAGACGCTTTTCCTCGATTTGATCCTCAATATTGCACAGCGGAAGCTTGATAATATTTTGCAAAATAAATATCGATTTCTTCTCAGAGATTTTGCGCACTTTCGTTATTAAGATTCTCGACTTGAATAGGAAGCAATATCGTTCATGGTTTTTACCGTCCTTATCTGTAATCAAGCAAGGCTCATGCAGCAACAGCCTGCCCAACTTCTGTATGTTACCTCTATAGCCCTCAACACTCGATATAAATATATTATCATAGGCTCTACTTGGCACGCTAAGCATTAGTTCTAAAGCTCTCTCCAAGTCCCTAACATTATCTTTGAAGCATTGAGATAGTTTAATTAGGTCCTGTGGATTAAACATTAAACCAGTTAATTAATTCAAATACAAATCATCAAAATTACATTAATTTCTCTGTTACAAACTAAGCGTGCATCCAATTTTTTAGATTTTAGTAAAATAAATACAAGCAATTAATCTATGCCGAACCTTGAAGAGAAGCTTATAGTCGTTGATTCTCTGAAGTGGAAGCTTCAAGTGCTCTGATAGCGATTTGTCGTCGCCCAGCTTCGCCGAAAGTTCCTGAAATGATGAAAGTAAAAATTAAAAATATTATTATACAAAGGTTGGAAATATTTCGTTAGCATTTTAATTATATTTGAAGAATATATTGTAAATTAAAAATATTTATTTTACTAATATAGAATTATATGCAAAAATAAAATTGAATAAAAAACATATATTATAATTTATATATTAATAATTAAAGTAATACTAATAAAAAATAATAATAAAAATAGTAATATTATTATTGATAATAATATTAATATAATAATTAATAATAATTAAATAATATAACTAATATAAAAATAATTATAAACAAATAGAATAAATAATTATTAAGAATATATATAAATAATACAAATAGTTTTACATTTTTTTTTTATAATTTAATTATTTAAAATTATTGATTGATTTTATTTTTCAATAAATTTAGTAATATAATACCAGCTTGTTTTAAATAATTTAAACATTTATAAAACATATGCTGCATATAGATTTACTTCTGAAGCATCTGCCAATATCAAATACTCTAAACTTTTCGTATATTTCTCACGACTTTCCTTCACAAATTCTTTTTCTCACAGCTTGAAAGCTATCTATAGTAAAAGTTTTAGTATTTATTTTGGCATATATTGAATACTCTACACTTCTGATATTGCCATGCTACTCATTTGTCACAGTATAACAATTATATATATTCTTCCTAAGAGTTCGCTAAACCCGAATAATTCATTTGTGTTAGTTTAAGCTTTACGCTTTACCGAATATTTACTTTTTTTCAATATAAAAATTAAGACTTTCGCTTACAAATATTTATATCTTTTATATATATTTATATTTGACACCCTTTTAATATCCTGCAAATTTCAATAAAATCGCACAATAAATAGCGAAAATATATGTCTAGAATTTATAACGAAGAAGAAGCAGAAAAAAGCACAGCGACGGCATCAAATGCAGACAGAGCCAGCGGCGTGCCTGCATCTGTGTGTGTGTTTGCCTGTGTGTATATGTATGTGTGTGCGGGAGAGTGTATATTGCTAAGCTAGATGATTTGAAACAGCTGCGAGATATGCCCAGCAAATACTCTGCCAAATAGCTCACACCGACTACAACAATTCTCTGCTTCTGTTTTGTTGTTTGTTTCCAAATTATTTAAATTCATAATATATTTATATTTGCTATGAAAAATGTATTTTAAATATGAATAATTTCATTAAATTCCATATTACATAATTTCATTTTAATATTTTTATAGAATTTCACACATTTCGTGAGATGTTTTCATGGTCGCATAGACACACACTGGGAATACGCTTTGCTCTTGAATATAACCGTAGCTGCCACTTGTTGTCGCCGAGACACGCCAAGTTGTGTGTTGACCGATATAACGGGCAATGACTTACTTTGTTCTCGATTCGTTTAGAATATATGTATATCTGTATATAGTATAATCCAGAATCCTTACGTACATCAGATAGATCTGGGTATAGGAGATGATGAATTTTTTTTTTTTTTTGTCTAAATAAAAATCACTTGTTGCAAATTTTACAACACGTATAGTCTATATGTATAGGTATGTAACTGGGTCATGTATGCATGCATGTAATTGATTATGAATATACATACAGTATATATAGTATAGTACATATAGTATCTATGCATGTCCGTCTCTGATTATTCCTCCACAAGTACAATTCCTAACTTTTGAAAGCTAAATTCGTTCATCAATATAAATTTAGCACTACGCATCTATTCCCACACACACACACACACGCACACATCTATACACATATCTGCAAGTTTATATATACATATATACATATATACATATATATCTGTATATCTATATTAATTTTAATTTTAATGAATATTGCATAACTGTATAAAGTTAATACAGAAAAAAAACACATCGATTACGTTGTAATATTTATAATGTTTATTTTAAAAATATTTATTTATTTTTTTGTGAACTTTTTGAGCAAAGAATTTTAGGTACCAAGGAAAGTAATATCCACGTGTAAAGATCACGAAACGATGGCAAACACAACTCAAAATACACTGAAGTGTGCAAAAGCTTTAATAAAGAGAAACGTCTGGATTTAAAAATAAACTAATAGATCTAGCCACACATACATATATATTGTATGTGACTGACTGTATGTATGTATACATAATATTCTGAAAAAGCATTGAACATTGTGTGCGTATTTATGTGTGTCCATTTGACCAAATAAAAATCAAATATATATATATCTATGATTTACATACATATTGCAAATACTGCAACCTATGTAGCTTATAAATGTAAGCATGGGAAAAAAATATATATACATATGTATATATATATTATACATATACATATTATTTGAGAAACTTTTGAGAAACCCACACACTCCGGCGAACGGACGTGAGCAAAATGTTTTCTAATTACTATTTATACAATTTTCTGCTAACTTTCTAGATATTTTTGTTTATTAAAATTTCGTCGAAAAAAAAGCTCCCAGCGAACGCGATATTGTCGTTTTTATACTCTGTCTTAAAATCCGCGGCATTAAAAATACGGTATTAAAAATGCATTTAAAAACAAATTTCTTTGCGCAAAAATTGGCAAATTTTTGTCTAACTGAAAGAAATTTAAATGTTTACAATAAATGTTGTAATCTGAGTTACCTAATTTATTTTTATAGAAACTGATGCGGAACTTTAAACCTATAACAAATTTTTAACATTATATTTTTCTCCAAAATCCTTTTTAGACTTAGAAATCGCATGTTCAAGAAAAGAGAGGGAGTCAGAGAGAGATAAAGGGCAGAGACAGAAAATTAGACAGGAGGAGAGAGAGAGAGAGAGGTAATAAGGCACGGAGAGAGAGAGAGAGAGATAATAAGGCACGGAGAGAGAGAGAGAGAGATAATAAGGCACGGAGAGAGAGAGAGAGAGAGAGATAATAAGGCAGGGGGAGAGAGAGAGAGAGATAATAAGGCAGGAAGAGAGAGAGATAATAAGGCACGGAGAGAGAGATAGAGATAATAAGGCAGCGAGAGAAAGAGAGAGATAGGTAACAAGAGAAACATAGTGAGATAACAAGACGGGCAAAGAGACAGAGCGCTTAATTATTTCCTAACTAAAATACAAGTTTAAGTTATAATTTAAAAAAAAAAATCCTCCTTAAAAAGAGCATTAAGAGATTCATATTAAGGGATTCACATTAAAAGATTCACATCAAGAGGTTAACATTAAGAGGTTAACATTAAGAGGTTAACATTAAGAGGTTAACATTAAGAGGTTAACATTAAGAGGTTAACATTAAGAGGTTAACATTAAGAGGTTAACATTAAGAGATTAACATTAGAGATTAACATTAAGAGATTATTAGCTTTAACAGATTCTCATTAAGATATTCAGATTAAGAGAAAAACAGTAAGAGAATAAATACTCTTAATAAATACTCTCATGCTTATGTATACATCATTACATACACATACATATGAGGGTACACACGAACCCATCATAATTGTAATGATAATTAGATCAAGATAATAATCATAATAAGAATTAATTACTGATTTAACATCATGATGATTATGTACAAACAGCATTAACATAACCATGATCATGTTAGCAGTACAATTAGTATTATAATTATTATTAACAATAAATCCTTAAAGTTAGTTAATATAACTATTACAATTTTGCTTAATATTAGTTACAATTTTACTTATACTGAAACACTTCACTGCACTGCACTGCACGACTGACCAGGTGGGGGTCAGAAAACCAACTGAAGCTGCCTGCAACGGGCTCGCCCTTTTATAGGGCGACCACTGCCGCTCAACGTCGAACTTAACTGTTGATGCTTTGCCTGTGTGAGTTTTTGCACTCGATCGTTGGGCGACAAATCTGAGTACTTTTTGCGCTCTTAGGAATTTTTCTCTTTGTCAATTTAAATACCAAAAAAAAAACACTGTTGCACATACATAGTTAAAGACTTTAACGTTTCTGTTTCAGGTTTTTTTTCTAAAACATTTAGCTATACTTTATTGACTCTGTATTAAATACTCTCTAAATATTATACAGACAAATAGGAAATATTTAAATTGGATCAGCTCAATTTGCTGATCAGCTATGTAGATTAATTATGGTATATATATTATGTTATGTTACATATATTTCCACAAAAACAGTATACCCATTTTGAATAGATTCAATAGAATAAAAAGAAGGGATGCTGCAGACGAGTATTATCGACTGCACAATACTTATTTTTGGCTTCGACTTGAGTCGATAGTTCATATTTGTATTTTCTCTTATAATTTGCATGTAAAAAATATTGTATTGCTCGAATTGCCTTGACAACGGTTTATAATCGTACCACTTTAACATATAAAGCTAAATCTATATATGCTAAATTTCTAGCCAATCTTTATAATAACACAAACATTCAACTCATATTCAACTTTAATATAAACAAATATATATTCATTTCATAAATAAGCACAAACATCCATCTCACACTCAACAGCTTATCATAGGGCATATACTCTTCTCACTCATTAATCGAGCATAATCAAACAACCACACTGAACATAGTCAATAAATTGCAACCCAATATTCATTCATAAACTGTCAGAACTACAAAAGTTCACATTCAAACAAATCTGAAGAATATATGGTATATATATGTATGAGAACAGGTGCAACTGATAAAAGCTTGAGCTTTTCCTAATGTTGTACTATGTACATTCCACACGATTCGCAGTGCGAACATATGCTCTGCCAATTAGACGCAAACAACAAGTTTGACCTTCCGATCGAACATTAATCAACGCAACTTACATCAAACTTGAGGAAAACACAAACAAGTTGCAAGAGGTTGCATCATGGTTGGAAAACATTTTTGAAAGTGGGAAAATAGGAAAAACTTGTGCGAAAATGTTCGTACTAACAAGTTGTATACGAGGGCTGCCACAAAAGTATCAATATAAATATAAATATTTAAATTAAATAAAAATTAGTATTTTTCGCATTTTTTATATATATTATATTATATATTTTTATATTGTGTATACGTATATAAATACATATTTTTTGTATATTTATATTAAAAACTTAACTAGACTTTTTGAAAAAAATATTGGATATTTCTTCAATATTTTAAATATTATATATATAATAAAAATTCAGTATTTTCATAAAATCTTACCCGGAAAAAATTTTGGCTTTCTACATTAGTCGCCAGAAACTCTTGTGCGAGTGGCTCATTTCGGCAATATTTCACGTGTTTGTCAAAATCCCGTTCAAGTCTTAAGAATGTTTTGGCTATCATATCAGGCTGATTTCTATAGCATTCAAGGCCTTCCTTTAAAACCCTGTAATGTTAGTTTAAAAAAGTTTAAAAATGTTGATAAATATATATACATTGAATATGAATATGTCTATTGAAGCTTACATATGAAATTCGGCAATTTGTATAAAATTACAAAAGATAATGTCTTTGCTGTCGCGTATCGATCGTGGCGTAGTCGGCTTATCAATAGCCTTTATATACTTATCAACAACATATTGCAAGTCTCTGGAGAACTCATCCTCCGTTTCCAAGAGCTCCCCAACAATGGTTCTAAAATATTGTAGAACAATTATATTATAATATATATTTTTTTTAATATTTAAATCAATTTACCTCTTCTTGAAATCCAAGTCAGCTTCAGTATTTTTGCCATTTTCGTTTTTACTTGAACTAAACGTAGTAGAATTAACTTCCAATATTTCCATTGGAACTAGTCCTTCCCGAGCATTTAATCCATCAGAGACTCTAATAAAGCATCTGAAATAATATTAAATTAATATTGAAAATTAAAATTTAATTTTGATTATCTTTTACTCACTTTGTTTCGTTGATATTCTTTATTGTATTTATGAGTTCAACCAGATCTCCTTGCGAAACGCTAATCGCATCCGGTGTTTGAGCCTGATAAGTTTTATTTACAAAAACTAAATCAAAGGTCTGAAGAAGAAGTTAATTTAAGATTATTAAATATATAAATGTTGCATTCTCTTTTTGCCTTTGCCTTTTGTTTTCTATATATTTATATACATATCTGCTAAAAGATATGGCGGCCGCATTCTAAAAAAACATTTTTTAAACAATGGCGATTGAAGACAGACGCCTACATTTTGTATGCTTAACTCAACTGCATTTTAGTTCTCTTTTATTTAACCTAAAATTGAGAGAGAAGAACAACAACACAACTGTTGATCTGAGCAGAAGAAGTGCACAGTGAGAGAGACACTCTTAGCAATGGCGATGAGCGCGCAAATGAGTTTACAGTTGATTAACCAATTATAAAGGAAGCGAAAGCAACAGAAACACCATTTTACAGCTGCACAGAACTCACGAGAGAAGCACACAGAAGAGAGTGCTCTCAAAACAAAATGCAAACGAAAATAGAATAACAACAGAAGAATTACAACGGCTTCAGACGACCGTTGAGCTGCCCAGAGCAGAAGAGAGAACAATAGGCAGCGCAAATGAAGAGCATGCAATTGCAAGTTCTTTGGCTGTGCCAATGCTGTGGTAACACAGTTATTCTCGGCAACTATTCCAGCTGAACGAATGGACTCTTAGAAGATTGCCCAAATAAAGAGTATACTAGCTGTAAAGTCTTCCTGTCATAAAATTAGCATTAGCAGTTAAGGCTGCAAAGGGATGACAAATAAGTTTTTGCCACTTGTATATATGTATGTGTGTACTATATATACATATATAAATAAATACAAAAGTATTTGCGTACATATGTATGTACATATGTATGTCGCAATCTTCTGGCAATGACAGACGTGTATACGCTATGTCTGTGAACATGTGAATTTATTGACATACATACACATGCATGTAAATGCACATGCATACACACATGTACATATATACAATGTATGTATGTATGTAAATGGCATATGCCAATACTTACTTCATTCATAATTGCTGCATAAAATGAAGAAACGGGATGATGTTTAAACTTTTGAAAACGTTAACTAATCACGGACACGCATATTAGCTTTTTCAGTGCACATAGAACTTTCGTATTCCTTTAAGGTTCTGAAAATAAATATTGCGCAACATTGCGTTTTCGTTACACTTACACTAACACTTAACACACATAATAATACAAATTATTTGCATTAAATGCATTTAAGCATTTAAATATCCGGGTCAAAAGTTTTTATATAAATTTATTTTTACCGTCGCACAACGTTTTAACGATCTTATTAAGTGCCATCAATCGTCAACGACTTCTAAGCGACTGAACAACTAATGCTGATCGATATTAGCCGATCAAACAAATGGTTTTTCCTTTTTATTTTGCCTTTGCTAAAGACGAATCTCAAGTTATAAATAATGCACATGCACTATGCATTTATTTATATATATGTAGGTATTGCATACATTTTCATTCAATTACTTCATACATACATACGCCTCTGCATGCATGTATGTATGTGACAGCATACACATAGACTGAGCCCCCATTTAGACAGCTAACTACTCAACTGTATAGGCGAGTATGTATGTATGTATGTATGCATGAATATTGACATACACACGTAGAAGAGCATACAAATGCATATACGAGCACACGTGCATATGTATGTGTGCATTATGCATTTACCGCCGAGTGACAGTTTGCTAAGTAGGAGGAAATCAACGATGTGCTTAATGAAATAAGCTATGAAATTAGTGCTATGGGAAAAAGTGCCTTGGCACACGGCAGGTGTGCATCGCGAATTAGCAGGTGTATATCCTTAGTCAGCAAATTTACAGCATTTCCCCACCACATATAAAACAACAATTTAATAAATTTTAAGGATCGTAAAAGATTGGCTCTACTAAATAACTCACATTAACTTTATTTTGTACGATACATTATAACGGCTACTATATGTAGGTACTATATACATTTGCCTTTAAAAAATAGAGTTAACATTCTTATAGTTTCGATCCCAGTAGTTGCCATTATAAAGCCAAGCGTCACTCTTCGTATACGGGCTGTACGCCTTTTTGAACCATCTGCGATACATACATATATAATATTGAGTAAATAATTTCTATGACTCATTGCATATATCAAATGTATTACCTTGGACCAAACTCATCTAAGTTTTTTTCATGTTTTCTATAGTCTCTCTGCTGTTTTTCCAAACGCGTCTTCTCCTTCGATGCTCCATCTAAATCGCCCTGCTCCAAACATAATATATCGGGTCGCAGTCGTGCGTCGGTGGGGCAAAGGGTATCTGGTGGTTTCATATTAGACTCCATTACATTCAATTGCAGAGCGAAGTTAGTGAAATGATAATACTAAAAAAATGCATGGAATATGAAGTAATTTTTAACGAGGATTAGTATATTACAATTGTTCAGGTTCAGGTGCTGAATACAAAATTAATTATGATAGAATTATACATATATAGGAAAACTTAAACTATAGTCAAGTTAATTTCTTAATATTTTTTATATGAAAATTAAGAATTTTTAAAAATTTGTATATTGGGAAAAGGGTTTAATGTTTTCTGTGATAATATATGTAATAGACGAAAAAAAAAAAAAAATATATATATATATATATATATATATATATATATATATATATATATATATATATATATATAGTATACAGTATATAGTATATATAGTATATAGTATTTTTACACAATTTAATTTACATTTTCTCTTAACCTTATATATCATACATGAACATTCTTCGAATATTTAGTAAAAAATAAACAATTTGAGAATTACAACAAATATTAGGGTTCAAATAGTCTGAAATAATTATGTTACCTCGCTGCTATTGGCAGACCTTGGCCTACAGCTCCATAGCAATATAGAATTGGGTAAATTCAGACTCATATCCGAATCACTTCTGGGCAGCCCATCGTTGGTTTCATTATGTGTGTACTCCTTATCCTAAAAGTAGAAATTCATGTAATCTTTATTATCTATATCTAAATATTTGAATAGATTTTTACCTCCTGCACAGACAAACTGCGAAAGGAATCCAACTTAAAGCTATTCAACTTGGAAAACATTTTGCCTTGACTGGCATGGTGTGTGGAATTACAATGCTTCTCTTCCTCAAATTTCTTCTCCTGTTGCATGTGCTCCTCATAGTCCTCCATCGGACAACATTTTAGGAGCGACGTCCATTTGCCATAGAGAAATACAAGTTTCTGTTGACTGAAATAATATAAATAAATATTTCAGAACAATATTTCTGGCATAAATAAATATAAAATATTAATTGCAATTTTATAATAATACGAGGGCTGCCAGAAAAGTTTTTAAATTCTACTCAATCTTAATAGAAATGGAAAATTTCAACTTATTTACTTTTCGTCCTTCACAAAGCCCTCTACCCTGTAGAGATCTTTGTCTGAGAGACCTGAAGATTTGAAGGTTAAAGTGGCAACGTGTCCAGTCGAATGATTTGTAATTTCAATGGTTCCATATTGCTCAATCCAAAGCTTTCCGACAATAATATTGTGCACACAACAGTTGACATTGCTCCATGTGTATGTCTCGTTCCATCTGTGAATTATAGAAATTTTATGAATATATATATATATATATATATATATATATATATTTTTTTTTTTTGAAAGATTCTAACTTATAGAGAAGTTCGAAAAAATTATTGAACTGTTCGATTGGTGATGATGGATTACTAAGAATATTTCAAATTTCCTTAAGGATATTTTGAAAGAGTATTTTTTGACCAAAATCTTTTTATACATTTGATTTGACCAGATGTTTGTTACCAAAATTTATTTTAAAATAAAATAAATCAATTTAGGTTGAGCCAAAAAATGTGAATATATTGGTATGAAATAGGAAAACTATTTTATATATATATATATTTAAAACAGGCCAAAAACTTGTATGATTTTTTGGATCAACATATATCATATAGATCACCAAATATTGTGCGCTTTTAGTTGATATCCAGCTGTGCAGACGATTTCCAATTTGTCATGAATTTCAAGGAAAGAAATAAATCATGCAGAGATGCCAAAGTGATTTGTCACTTAGCTTTAAATAGTTCAGTTCTGATGCTCCCAATGGAACATGTAGATCACATCTGTTCATTGATCATTGTATTCATGACGTTATCCCTCGACCACAAATCCAGGGAATAAAAACAAAATTTACTCTAAGATGGAGTACGTGTACGAGTACGAGTCTTACACACCTATCTGCATTATTCCTATTTTGTAATAGATTTATATGTCAAGTGTTAGGTATAATCCTATGTACTCACTTAGGAAATTCCACAGTAACAACTCCAGTTGGACGTATTTCCACGTTTTTCCCACTGAATTTGATTTTCGGATTTATTGAACCGTAGAAATTAAAATCGTTGGATTCCGCATGAAATGCGGATATCGGTGGATGGTGCGAGACCTGCTCGCAGACAATACGATAATCATCTCGTTGCAGCTCGTAGGTTTCGCCAAGAATTGGATTGAATGGCTTGCCCAGACGGTCCAAGTTGGAAGCCAAGGCAGACACGGCAAATGCTAAAGTTTAAAGTAAAGCAGTACTTAAAATTATACCAATAAAATACTAAAATAATTTAACTAATTTTATTATAAAATTGGTACTTGCCTGCCACATATTTCATGCGATCCGTTGGATTATCTTGCTGTGCAGCTTGGGTTAAGACATTGGCATACTCCATATATTCACAGATTCGTTGCAGGAAGCTTAACGGCTCATTCAGCTCGACTGGCATAGTTATCTTGCTTAAGTCCTTCCCAATACAGTTCTTGAGCACCGACCACACACTGATCTTCTTTCTGTTTAGCATGGGTGCTGGAAGTTTGAGGCTTAAAGAAAATAATAATAATAAACAAATTTACATTAATAAAAATTGTAATTAATATATAATATAAATAATATTGTTTACCGGGAAATGTATTCATTATCAGTACTTTCTGCCATCTTGCTTTATACAGACAATTGCTTTTAAAAATGAAGGAGCTGCAAAGATATTTTAGCATTAATAACTATAGAAGTAGATTTCATACTAAGCACTAACCATGGAGCATATACATAGGTGGGAAAACGCATGCAATAAAACACGCAGTTAAAATTGTTTGTATTTTGTTAGATCTCAAGTTGCTCTTCCGCTGAGATTATCCATGTTTAAAAGGCAAAGGGGATAATGCTTTTTTTATATAAGAGTGCTTGTGTTTTAACAACTTTATGGGCAGAGTCGTTAAATTTCATATATTGGGAAACTGAAGCTAAGCTTTGGTTTTTCTAATTTTAATAAATTATATAATAATTTATAATCAATATAATTATATTGATTGTAAATTGTAAATTTACAACATTGTACAGGAAATAAAAATAATGTAAAAAATGTAAAAGCCGTCAGCATGAGTTCGTTTACTCGACAAATCAATACTTTGTGGCTTTGTTATTGAATGCTAGCCAAAGCGTGGAAAATGTAATAAAAAATAAAATATTAACAAAAGTTTAATGTAAATATGCGTAAAGCTGTTTTAGCCTTTAATTAAATTATTAATTTATTTTTCACTTTACAAATTATATATTATACACAAAAATTTTCCGTTTTTCGTACAACTGAACTCCAATATTTAAATTCGAAACATACATACATAAATATTAAAAAACAATTTTCACTTTTTCTGTTTCTGTCCGATTAGATTAAACGAAAATTGAAAACTTTGTAAACATTTCCGCTACTTCAATCGTAGCGGTTGTGATTTCTTTCTTTTTTTATGGGAGCAACTCAATTAAATCGACTCGCGGCGCAAAAGCTGCCTGTGCGCAGCTCAAGGCGATGAATTGAAGTGCTTTAGAGATGCTTTAAATGTATCGAAGAATAAGAATTCTTAGCCTTGTTTGATTTTTAATAAATATTGAGTACGCACAGTGGTTCCGAGCTGAAAAAAAAGTCTGCACTATATTAGAAAAATAAAAAATATGTAAAAAATTATATATAAATTATAAAAATTGAAAACTAATCATTAATTCTTATTAATTAAATAAAAAATAAATATTTATTATTATTTCTTGTAATTATTTATGTTTACTCAGATGAAAATCAAAGAGGAGAGGAGGATTATAAGATCACGAGTTGGTGGAGGGAAAAATAAATAGCACCCCCAATGGAACCCATTCTATTATCTAAAAAATCTATCCCAAGCACTAAACCCATTAAAAATACATTAATCGTTTTATAGGTACACGTGTATATTATATGTCGTACATTCAATATTTTGTTCTAATACTAAAATTAAATATAAGTTGATTTAGTGTTTAACAATATGACGTTCAACATCTAAATGTAGCAAACATAAATAAACAGATTACAGTAAAACTAATCCAGAAAATTAAATGTACAGGTTTTAGTTTATTACAAACTGGAGAGAGCGATAAATTTACAAGATGCTGGCATCTTGGTCAGGAATGTTATGTAGTCCGGTATCGGGATTGGACCAGTAGTAATGGGGTGCACCTTGGCTAAAACAATATTTCATATCGAGGGGTTCACCTCCGTCTACGTAGTACATAAGGTAAAAATTGCACATTTCGTCTTCATTTGTGGGGCTTTAAATAAAACAGAAAAATAAGCATGTATTGTATTAATATTAATTCTATTTTAGGCTGAAACTATACTAGAATATGATACATAATGGTATATATATATACAAAATCTTACCCAATTTCTGTTATGCGGTATCGTGTGCTTTTCATAGTACATCGGGCAGCGACAAAGTCACCCGTTACGATGGGCGAATTATTCTCAACGTTATAAAACATTTGTGGTGTCAGCGGATCCCTCTTGCCAAGCAGCGTCCACTCTTGTACGCCCTGAGCATTGGTCCGAACCCTATAGCCAGATACTACTTTACCCAAACCATGGGTATGCGTGCGATAGGCGAAAGGATGAATCGTCTTCTCTTCAGTTATCTCACAGGCGGCTTCCATGTGCTCTGTCTTCATTGGAGGAATAACACCATCGGTACCCAAAAGCAAGGTACCAGCCAATTTTGTCAAACTGTAAATAAAATGAAATGAAATAAATTGTAGCTCATTTCATGATATCAGAATGCACTTACGGCTGTTCCGTATACTGTAAAAAGATGCCCGAATCATCAGTGGAACCATCTAAAAGAAGTAATAATATTATAAGAATGAAATTAAATGTATAAATATTTTATAATCGTACCTTTGAAACGATCAACGTGAGCGTAATGCACTTGCAAAACCAAATATTTTGTTTGCGAATTCTTGCCTACTTTGAAGCCAACACCCGGAGGCAAATCCAGTTTAGGCGCATCTCTTGCCCACGCATATAAGATCTAATGAGAATAGTATTTATGTAAATAAGAGTAGTTATAACTTAATGTAGACAATTACAAATATTTACGAATTTTTATTTATATATATCAACTTATTATATAGATTAGTTAAGCATTAATCACTAAACAAACCTGCGAGTGCGATTGAGGGCCACAAGGACTTCCTGACTCTTCGTCAGTTGATTTTGACATTTCTCCACAGTTCCTGAGATAAGATTTAGGAATTTAGAATTCATATTCATACTCAATTCATATTTATACATGCTTACCAAGTAAGTTTTGTGCTTCCTGGTTCACCGCATCCATAGAGTAGCATGTGATGTGCCGTGTTCATAGTGGCGTTTGGCTTGTAACCGACTTTAATCAAAATACAAATGAATTTTGATTAAAACCCCACAGAATAGCTAACATTTATCATATTAACGTACCAATATAGTATGACGTTGTGGGATCGACTTTGATGGGGGTACATAAATACAAATCCCGCTATAAAATAATGATTTCATTATATTTGTTAATTAATCATATATATTAACTTCATATTTCTATTTGTATAAGTTGTTAGCGAGTATGGAAAAAACCTGTTTCAGAGTTTTTGGTTGCAAAGTAAATTTAGAAATAAATTTGTATTTACTATACAAAAGAGTTAATAGTAAATTTATGTAATATTATAATATATAATAAAAAAAAATTATTCAGAGTTGCAGCAGTTAAACTGATGTCAGCTAAAGAGCATACGTCACTGTTAGGTATGAGAATTAATGTCAGGTAAAAATAGTGGAAGTTCGAGAAGTTAGCTGTAATCTGCGAAAACAGCAAGTAAAAAGTTTTGCTCTTAATTAAGTATTTATGGAATACTGACTAACTAATTAGTAATGCAAATAAAAAAATAGTTGTAAGGCCTAAGACTTTTTCTTCAGCAGGTAAAATAATCTGGAACTTTTCATTTCCCACTATAGTGCTACTGACACGTCATAAAGGAGCGGCCCGCTCTTGTCTGTGCAGTTAGGAGGAGCCTACTTAGGGAGCTACTTTTAAATTTGGCATGCCTGACCTAACATGAAACATATTGTGCATGAAAACACAAAAAATACCAACAAAAAAATCGATTCAATGCTGGGCCGTTTTTTTTTTTTATTTTTAAATTGAATGAAAAATTTTATAGCAATAATGTTATCAAAAACCCAATACCTAATTGAAATTAAATGATTTTGCATACATACATATGTATATTACATTACTAATAAACTGTTGAATAGTATTTCCCCAGATCAATATGTTATCTACGCACTGATAAGAGAAAAAGCTAACAAGTGTTTGGGGATTTACATCCATATGGTAACTTTTTTTTTGTCGAAACAAAGAAAATTTTCGTTTTAGATTTTATTTTTCAAAAATCGATTTTCTTTTATGCTCGGACGGACAAAACTCTCTTATCTGTATACACATACATACACACATAAATATACGCGCGCAGCACTGATAATAATTGTTTGAATGAAACTACGTATTTACAACATCAAATGTTTAGTTGCTTACAGTTTTTGGAGAAACCGATGGCATGAGGAATGGAAATGAGCCAGTGAGGCTCTCGGTTCTATCTCTGCCATAATTCCTTCCATCTACTGAAGACGTGTGCAATTGACGATCCACCAGCGCAAAGGCTGCTATGATATTCCACAGAAATATACAGGAAACACATTTGTATAGTGTCATTTCAACATGAATGTTTTTTTACGTTGCTGAGAGATTCAAAGTTCTTGATCAAATGAAAGCAAGCTTTCATTTATTGAGACATATGTTTTCAAAAATATTTGGTCGTTTTTCGCAGTATACAATGTTCTAAACTAGAGATGCGATGCCACGTATTTTAGTTGTATTTTATTAGCGATGAAACGCTTTCGATTGTGGGATGCTGCCAATAAATATTATCGATTGGCAAAGCCTTTGTTTTCCCAAGCAAATTTTAGTTATGAAAATGGCATATATATAAAAAACAAATTATATAATAATACTGACATTTATAGTAAAAATAAATTTTTGACATGGTGTGTTAGTCTGAGCCGTTACAAATAGTTGCAGAAATTATTGTTTCAATTTTCTGCATTAAATCTTTTTTAAATAGATATTTAAAAAATACATAATAGTTTGTTTCACATCAATTTGCTATTTTTGGCAATAAAAACGTTTAATGCACGATATGTTTAAATAAGTCATTATGATGCGATATATCGAACTGTTTCTACATGTAAAACACATACATCGATATTTTATTAAAAATCTATGATATCGAGCATCCCTAACATAGTTTCGGAATTTATTGTATTGGTTCAATAGTTAATATCTCGCCTTGGCCGAACGTTAAGTAAGTTACAAAGACAATTAAATATTAAAGTAATGTAATTTTTTACAAATTGACTAACATAAAATTGAACATTGACACTAACTCCAGAGTAATTGTTGCTTAGTCAACAGACATTTGAAAATACATGCAATAAGAATTTGACGGCGTTTGGTAAGTTCTGATGCGCGAAATTCGTACACTATCCGTAATCAACGTGAAAACTAGTAAACAAAGTGAAATTAGTAAAGTAGTAAACCTAGACATCGCCCTTGCTCATAGAAGTACTCAAACCCTGTCAATTTCCTAAACGAAATGCTTAATGCAATCTGTGCTATGAGAAGGATCTCCTCACAGTGCAGAATTTAATCATGTTTTGTAATATATTTTTGTGACCGCCATAACTTTAAAAAATGATGTATTATTCAATTATGTATGATTTTGATTAGCTTTAAAACAAAAACTACAATTCATGCAACAGTTATTGCAAACAACGCGCGGCTGGAAAATATCCTGCAAGGCAGAAATATGTCATAGAATTGAAGGTTTTAGGACCCATCCACCTTGAACAGTCTGTGCAACTTAATTCCTCTTGAATTTCCATGTATTTAATATATATTTTAGGTAAAATTGATGTATACTCTATTAATAATAAACAAAATTTATATATTTACAGTACAAAATGGACGAAAATTTGAGTTCTTTGAGTGACCTCGAAATACACAGGAAATTAGCACAAATTGGATATCCGAATACTCCAGTGACTGAAACCACAAGGCCCATACTTATCAAGAAACTAATGAAACATCTTAAAAATGAGAAACTTCAAAGAGTAAAAGTCAATAACTATGTACTCTACTACAACGATAAACAAAATGCACATCCAACAATTTCAGTACAGGAAAATATGAAGATGCTTGACAAGGAGCATGAGCACAATAAAATTAACACACGTCTGAGCTCTTCGTTATCTCACAGAATTGATACGAATCAGAACATGGGAAAATCAGGTGGAATATCCATGTATGCGCCACCGCCGCTCTTAGCGTCTCACTATGAAAATGCAAATGAGCCGAACTCGTTGAGCATTCATAGTCGCAAACCGATATATCCAGCAGAGAAGCCAGCTCCCTATTATAAGCTATATGAGAAATCAAATAATTGCGATGGAGGTGTCGTCAACAGACTCCTCAGCTTTCGCGATGCTTCGCTTAAGAAGAAGAGCATGTTCAAAGATGGATACTCTGTACATTCGTCAAAGACCTTGATGCGGAATGGGATCATACAGAAACTGACATCATTTGATGTGAAATCGTTTCTTAAAAAACCAGATGCTAGCCAATACATAATACCGCCTGTACTTATCGGAACGCTATTCATATTCTTGGCAGTGATTTCCGTTTTATACACAGCAAAGAAATTCGATCTAAGCCCCATTACACAATCAGATGTCAAATATACCATATGCAATGCGAATGACATAGATTATCGTGGCTCAGCGCAGAAAGTCAAATGCATTAGCGAGGATCAGTTCAATAAGGCATTGCATATATGCAAGGAGCTCTTCGTGTATCTGAATGAAAGAGCAAGACTTCATCATTGCATAAGCGAGGATCATTCAGCGGCACTTGAAATGAATGACTTCACGAAGGCATTGAGCCGCAACACTGAGATCCAGAATGGGAATCTACAACATAAACTATTAGCTACGCAGTACCTAATTGCGCAGAATCCGCAGTGGATGATCAAGACAATTGTTTCCACCTATAACTCAACGGAGCCAAAAATATCGTTTGAGCTCCTCGAACCAAATCTACCACTCAAGTGCCTTATCTTAAAGAAAATGACACGATTTTTTACCGTTATTGGATTAGTGATCCTGACAATATCGGCATTTTTCATGATTTACTTTCTATCCACGGTTTACCGCATGAAACAAAAAGAACATTTACTCTTAACGGAGCAGTTCAAGAAAGATATAATCAATGAACTAATGTACCATAGTACACATTCGGAAAATTCGGAGATAGTAATTAATCAATTGCAGGACAAAGTTTTGCCCCCACATAATCGGTCGAAGCTGCTGAGTGCGTGGAACAAGGCGCTGCAGCAGCTGGAAGCTAACGACAATCGCGTCTTATTCGGTATGATTGTACGAAATGGAGAGCAAATGCGTACGATTACATTGAATAAGAACGTTGCCAACAAGGACTTCAACACGTCAAAGAAATGGCAAAGCTCTGCCTTTGATAACTCGAATAAAATCGTCAACCCGCCCACATCCTGCTTGAAAATCAGACACATGTTCGACGCGTCCGAAATAAAGGAACCCAATCTGAAGCAATTGATAATCGAATCAATATTTGAGAAAGTCGGCTCCAATTGCAACATCTGCGATGTCCAGCTGGACACCCAATCCTGCTGCGTGTACATTCGTTGCGCAAGCGAAGCTGACGCCGGCATTGTCCACAATGAAATCAATGGATGGTGGTTCGATAAGCGTCTCATATCCATAAAGTTTCTACGACTTGAACGCTATCTGAACCGCTTTCCGAAATCTCTGTCCAATTCGATATATTTAAAATCTTCTAATGTTAATTAACGTTGTATTGTATAAATTCACTAGAAATTTAGGAATATTCAAACACAAATATATACATATTAATATTTGATTTACCAAAGCACTGAGAGATTACGGCCATTTTTGGAGTGGCTTTACTTCATTTTAAATATGCTTAAGGCAGTGTATAATGTTAGGGTTCTTTCGTTTAGAGTGGAGAGGAGCTTTGTGTGGCAAGCGAGAGAGCGACTAGGCCTACCGCAGCCGACTTAGGTAAAGCCGATGCGCTGCGAGCAGTGAATACAAGGGAAGAGAGAATTTATGAAGCTGCCGCCTCTTTGAAATTCAACTGCTGAGCACAACGGCATTAGAGAGGTTATGCCTGCGGCTAGATCCGTTAAACTAAACTGAGTGGAAGAGCTGAGCGCTGCATACTTACTCATGCCTTGAGTGAGTTCTTGCTCTTGTCTTGAGTGAGCTCTTGCTCATGCCTTGAGTGAGCTCTTGCTGTTGCCTTGAGTGAGCTCTTGCTCTTGCCTTGAGTGAGTTCTTGCCCTTGCCTTGAGTGTATTTAAAATAGGTAGAATTCAGTTTGACTGCTCTGCAACCTTGACTGTCCCTTCTCAACTGCGCCAACAACTCTCCACGGAAATATTTAACAATTTTTGATTTATTTTTAAATGATTTTTATTTAAATTAAAAATAAACAAAGAAAACAATCGTTTGACAGAATTCGATAACAAATATATATCTAATCTAATAATTTATAACTTATATATTTAATATATATTATTATTATTATTATTATTACGTCAATGACATTTGGATACACAAAAATTAAGTACTACGATGGGCATTCATAACACTAAATGACTGTCAAAGTCGAACTTAAAGCATTCAAATTGATCGTTGACTAAACATATTTACAAAATTTACACATTATATTTTTAGAAATATTAAAATCAGCTTAGCGCTGCTCGTGTGCATACACTAAATGCTTTATACAATTTGTATTTCACGTAGTGTTTTTTTATTTTTGGTTTTATATAACTAGCTTAATAGAGCAAGTCTCTTGGAACTGATATATACGAAAGTCGTTTATCCTCCGCTCCTGAACTACTTTCGCAAATGCTTACGATTAACCTGCAGTCAGCTGTTCGCCATTAAGAGTCGCGCAGAACCCTGATGCTTGGTGATCTTGAATCATAAATTTCATATTGACTAGGACCAATACAAAGTTGATAACTTCAACTGAAGACCCATTAGAGTTATGTTCAATTTGGTTTACTATTCGAAAGCCTCTTGATGTTTTCCAAGTGTTGCTCTTGCAGATGTTCTTAGTGCATCCAGTGCTTATCCCTGCCATAATCCATTTGACCTTAAATTATCTGCTTTGTTGACTTGGCCATAGGTGGAACCGTAGTGCCAACTTCAGATGTTGCTGCAGATTTCTAAAATTGTTGCAACTGCTGTTGTCCTCGTTGCTGATAATAAACAGTTGCTGCTGCTGCTGCTGAAGTGGTTGCGTTTATTTATGCGTCGGCTTCTGTTACACTTGATCTTTTAAATCATTTTCTTTGGTCTGTTTTAAAAAATCAAATAATGTAAATAAATAAAAATTTTAATCATTTTATTTTAATTTACAAATTTAGTAATTATACTGCAATAAAAAATATGTATATATGTTTTTTTTTTTCTAAATACTTTTATTTGGTATTTAAAATGTTTAATTAAAAAAAATATATGTTAATTTTAATTCCTGTCGAGAATCGAACATTGTGAAAATAAGACAAAAAAAAGTATAAATAGTAGTAGAATATTCTTGAAAGTCAAATAACGAATTTTAGCTCTTTGAGTGAAGTCAATAGGAAAATAAATAAAAATAGTTTAATAAAATAAAATAAAAAATTTATTAGAAGAAAAATTATAATTAAAGAGAGTAAGGGAAAAGGAATAGAGTGAAGTAGAAATGTAGTTGGTTAAAATAAATATTAATTGGACAGTTTAGTTAAAGTTTAGCTTAAATAATTAGAAAATAAATTCCAAATATATTCGATAGAAATAAGTTTTTTCATGGATCAAACTGACAACGTTCTCTTAGTAACAAGATATATATATATATATATATATATATATATATATATATATATATATATAATATGTATATTTTACTTTGCAAATTCTTACAAAAAAAAAACTCAACATAAGGTAAAGACTTAACCGCTCATCTGAGCTAAGCTAGATTTTGAGTGCCTCTCAGAGGTATAAAAGGGCAAGCCTATTGCAGCGCATGATCAGTCGTGTGCCTGACCTCCCGGTGGTCAGTCGTAGTGCAGTGAAGTGTTTGTGTTTATTTTTAAGTTTATTTATAAGTTTTCTTTGTTAAGTAATTTAAGTAAATATATTGCTTGTTAATAATTTAAGAATTAATATTGTATTGAGTTACCGTTATATTACGTTACCGTTGTATTACGTTACCGTTATATTACGTTACCGTTATATTACGTTACCGTTATATTACGTTACCGTTGTATTCCGTTACCGTTGTATTGCGTTACCGTTATATTACGTTACCGTTGTATTGCGTTACCGTTGTATTGCGTTACCGTTGTATTGCGTTACCATTGTATTGCGTTAACGCTATATTACGTTACCGTTATATTACGTTACCGTTATATTACGTTACCGTTATATTACGTTACCGTTATATTACGTTACCGTTGTATTGCGTTACCGTTGTATTGCGTTACCGTTGTATTGCGTTACCGTTGTATTGCGTTACCGTTATATTACGTTACCGTTATATTACGTTACCGTTATATTACGTTACCGTTTTATTACGTTATCGTTATATTACGTTACCGTTATATTACGTTACAGTTATATTACGTTACAGTTATATTACGTTACCGTTATATTACGTTACCGTTGTATTGCGTTACCGTTGTATTGCGTTACCGTTGTATTGCGTTACCGTTGTATTGCGTTACCGTTGTATTGCGTTACCGTTGTATTGCGTTACCGCTATATTACGTTACCGCTATATTACGTTACCGTTATATTACGTTACCGTTGTATTGCGTTACCGTTGTATTGCGTTACCGTTGTATTGCGTTACCGTTGTATTGCGTTAATGTTGAAATGTTGTTAATGTTTCTTTATAATACTTTAAATGAACTCAAACTAGAAATGTTATTTTGTACAAAATTAGTCTGGAATATGTTTAAATTACCTTCTGATTGAATTTGCTTAATTGTTCGTCCACAATTGTCATCTTTTGCTTGAACTGCAACCAATTGTTGCTCAATGTGGCGACATGCGAAGTTATATTCTGAAAGCGATCCAAGAGGTCTTCCAGTTTGGCCTGAAAATCACAATAATTTGTATTTAACTAAAAATAATATATAATATAACCTATTTACTTTATATTCCACTATCTCGCCGTGCAGTATATTAATTGTTTGGCTTAGCGTGTTATTCACATTGACGATTTGATTATTCACATTTTTCAATGTATTTTCCACAGTTTCCTTCAGTTGGCTAACATCTTTTGTATAATTGGTCGATGAAGAAGAATTCGGTTGAACGCTGGACAATTGACTTATGTTGCCCTAAAAATGAAAATAAATATATATAATATTATATAAAATATAAGTAACTACTCTGACTCACCTTCATTATATCTGTTTCAAGCTTAAGACTTTTCTGCACATCGACGTAATTATTTAGATGTTCCTTTACCACTTCCATATCCGTCACGACTGCCTCCAATTTGGCTCCAAAGTCAGCAACAATCTTTTGATCTTGGCCATAATTCCTTTGTGCGTTTACAGTGCCTTGAAGGCTGGTAAGATTGGTGCCTAGTGATTCGACGCTTTGAGTCAAATCATTCAATTGATATATAATTAAAGATTGATTTTTCATAAGCATCGACGTCGTCTCATGCCAATGCTGAAGTGTGTCCGGAAATACTTTACTGACCGCAGAAACTAATCAAACAAAATTAAAATAAAATTTAGTAATATAAATATAAAAATTTGCTAATACAGTCGTCCATTAAAATTATAGCAAAGACTTGACGCTTGAATTTCCAAAATATAAATTCCAAGTTCACATGTCCGTATAATTTTTGGACCAACTGTAGTAACAAACGGAAATCGAATGTTTTTTTACCTTCTTCAAACTTTTGTTGATAATCGGAAATTTGCTGACGTAAATCGAAGTAAGCCCAATATAATATAGACACAAAAAAGATTGTAGTTATGCCGAAAAGCGCGGGTCCACACTTGCGAATATAAATTTGCTTCTTGTTGTTTCGTCGAATGCTCGCAACACTCATCTAAATCACAACAAAGGCGCATGACATATGTACACATGCACATACGTATATATGTATGGAGCATTTGAATAAGTGGCCATAAAAATATAATTAGATAAGGTTTAATAAATAAGATAATTAGCTCTATTTAATCGTCTTACCCATGCGAAATCATCAAGGTCATCAGTTGAGACTGAAAGCAATTTATCCTGGGAATTTATTGTACGGTGGGAGCCTCTTTTTGTCAGGGAGTGTGCGACGAGGGCGTCAAGTTCTTTCCTTTTCTTCATTTTCTTTCCTCCACCGGAACGTAGAGGAACTTCAATAAAATGATTGCAGTCCATGCTACAATATTTGTGGGTAATTACTTTATACTGTATGTACTTAAATTAATTTTAATGATTCTGTTTACAAGTTCTATTCGTAAGAACAATCGATTTTGTGCTAAGCATGTTCAATGTTCGGACTAATCGATATTTGAAGAACACGAAACATCGTACCTTCGATAGCAGCAAGTATGCGATTATTTGTAGTTAACGCGGTTTTTGTTATCGGAAGCGATTTTATATGATGATATTAGTTATTCATTATTTTATTAAAATTACTCATTAAAAATATAATTTTTATATTAAATATATAAATATTATTTTTATACAATATAAAGAAATTCACAATTTTTGTATTTTATATTTGCAATAGCCTTAAAATAAAGCATTTCTTAAAGGAAGTTTTCAAACTCTTGGCGCCTAAGAACAAGAAATACAGACGAATGGAGCAAAGAAACATTTGGATTAAAATCAAAATTCCCGGCTTGCATCAAGTCCGATGATGTGAATAAAATATGACGGCGTTCACACTCCTTTGAGAACTCTATATCTAAGTTAGCTACTCTACAACAGAACAAGGAAGGGCGCTTCTTCCTCTTTCAAGTCTCTTTATTCTACAGGCTTAACTTAATCTCATCAAACTTGATTTATCACCCATCTGCCGAAAATACGCACGAGTATGTACGTAGAGGAAACTGACTCGTCTTAACCGCGTCAATCATGACCTGAGGCGTCAACGTTCACTGCATATATAGAAGTTCACTAGGAACAGCATGCAATAACTCACCCGATCTATATGCTACACAGTTAATGACACAATTGAATATCCGCTACGAGTGTATAAAACCCCTTGACAGGCGCGCGAGCAAGCGAGCGGTTGATTGAACTCTCTTAGCGAGTACATAATGAAAAATAATAATAATAATAATATTGGACAATCAAAAGATGTGTCGTTTAATGCAATGCATTTTATTGTTCGTTTAAATGTACGTTCATATACTTATTTTTTATATATATATATATATAATTGTGTATATAATATCTATTGTATGTGTATATATTTTGGTGTATAATTATAAACGTAAAAACATATGATTTAAAATTACACAAAGCTTAAATATTTCTCACATTCTGTAGCTCACATTTTGTATACGCTCGAAAACTCATATCTGTTAGTATTAAATTCTAGATGACTACCAGTTGGCTGAAGTGGTAGGTCCTCAAAACTGTAAGCCAGTAGAGCTCCGTTATTATCATGTTCTGAGTAGTTGAGATCATTATGTGCTCCAATCAAATTACCGCTGTAGTCCTGGGTAGAATATGTGTTACATGGATTGGTAATACCTTCAGATTCCACCAGACTGTTGTCTATACTGCTGTTACAGAAGCCCATGTGTGGCGAATGTGTAGAGGTTAGGATGCTACAATCGCTGTCTTCGGTCGTCGATGGAATTGGGTTGAATTCTTCATTTTGGAATGTATTCGCTCCATAGGTAAGTGGACTATTATGAATTTCAATGTTCATCGTTACAGTTTGTGGCTGCAATGCGTAAAATGGCTGATGGGATAGACTCTCGGATCCGCAGTCTTCGGCAAAACACTCTTGGTTATCTGGCACATAGGGGGATAAGTGATGGCTGGCCGAATGCAAATTCGCATCATTCACAATGTTTTCTTCCGAATCAAATACGGGTTCTTCAATCAAATTTGGCTGGCTTTTGATAATATTCAGGGCGTGTTGCTGACTTACGCCGTGACCAATGCACGGCAATGTGGTTGTGTCTTCAGTTTTTGGCGGATTGTCAAAGAATTGATAGAATGACATAGTCTCTTGTGTGATGAGGACATTGCTATCTGTTACATTCTCTAGCTTAACTATACTATCGCCCGACTGGAGGCCACCGCAATCGATTCTATTATTCGTTTGTACAAATTCGGTGGACTGGAGATTAGCATAGTCCTTTTCCGGTGGGAGTACAACTTCAAAAGTACTGGAGGGGGTCTTTATATCATCATTATTATATTTAACATTATCACCTGAATCATTTTTGAGTCGTTTCGACAACGCACTCGATTGACAAGTAGAGGTAGATCTTTTATTTTTCCGACCGGCAGTACATGTTCCATTTATTGCAACAGGCGTCGTCAGATTCTGTTGTGCATCCTGCTTAACATCGATATCTATATCCTGATTTTGCTTTAAAACGACTGACGATCTCGATTGTTTTTTTTGTGGCCTATATTTATAATTTGGATATTCTATCATATGAAGCTTACGAAGCTTCTCCGCTTCTATAATGTATGGCTGTTTATCGTCTTTCGACAAAAGCTGCCATCGTCTGCCTAATTCCTTTGAAATTTCAGCATTATGCAAGTCTGGCGTTTTTTCGCAAATCTTCCGTCGCTCCATTTGACTCCAGACCATGAACGCATTCATTGGCCTCTTTATATGGCCAGGAGAATGTTTTTTTGTCTACAAGATAAGAAATTAAATTTGTGTCAGTTAGTAAAAAAAAGTCAATATATTATTAAATACAGATAAAGTTTGAAAACAATTGAGATTAGGCAAGTATATATATTTTTACATTTGAGACTATTTATTTTAAATTTAATTTAATTAATTAATAAACATGAATCGAAAATATACAAAATAAAAGATCCCCACAATTTATATTTATAAGAAAAATCTGAACTGTGATTCAAACTGAACGAAAAAAAACCCAAACGTGTCTATCAAAATAATTTTCCTTTCCCACAAATAAAAAAAATCAAAACAAATCTAATTCGTGCTTTGGAATCAATTTTGTAAATTGTAAATTGATTTGCCGCCATGTGACTTTTATTAATTGTGTGAGACATGGCTTTTTGGCAAAACAAAATCGTTCAAAGCTCAGCGAAGACGATGTTTGAGGCTGCTGTTTGTCGCGCCAAGCTAGACAGAGGTTATTGCTACTATTATTATAAGCTTACGAAATATTGATACCCTGAATGCATTGCAAAAGTATAGACAGGGTATAATGCTTATCTAGCAATCTATAGATAATACCGTCATTGTACGATAAAGCTTATCTCACTTCGATATTTCATCAGAGCTGATGAAAGTAAAAATTGATTATTTTGACGGGTGTTTTAGAAGAAGTAAATATAAACATATACACATATATATATATATATATATATATATATATATATATATATATATATATATATAATAAATAAGTTGTGTGAAAAACAGCAAATACTTAATTTCGTTTAGTATTTTCGATTTGTGGATACCAGATTTATGCAACAACAAATTTCTTTGATATTTGCTTGTCACGACGAAGAATATATATTATATAGATTATATATATACATGTATATGAATATCCAATATATTTATATATCCGTGAGCTAAGCAAAGAGCAGCAAATTTTAAGAGTTTAAATCAAATGTTAATAATAAATAAATTAAATTAAGCTTAATCCTAATTAAAATACAATACAATAAATCTGAAATAGACGTTGAACGTCAACTTCCTGCAAACAAATTTGATTACTTCATTTAATGAAAGAACTAGTTCCAGAAATACTTTTATTTTTTTTATTTTTAAATTAAACGTGAGAGATGGGCAGATTAGCAGATTATTATTTATATTTTTTTTAATTAAAAGAACTTGAACAGCAAACTTCGCAGAATAATAATAATTAAAAATAAATTAATTGCAATTTATTATTAAATTAATTATTTGAGACTATTAAAATTTGTTAATAAATGTGTTCCTAACGAACTTAAATAATGCTAACAAAAAGCGTTTAAATATTTTTAAAATCTATATATCTATCTATCTATCTATCTCAAGAAATTGTGAAATTATTAAAAAAAAAATAATAATAATAACGGAACAAATTTCATTTAAGCATGTGTTTGTAGATGCATAAGTATATACAGATATACAGACACGGACACAATCACATACACAGACTATGCACATTATGTATACGTATATCTTCTAGTACACTAAGCGCAATGTCGCACTGCTCGAGTGAACAACCTTTTTATTAGAGTCGAAAAAAAAACACACTAGTAATAGCGTTAACTTCGACCTTGAAGCAGTTCGTGAACCCCAAGTTCAACCAACCAATATAGCCAGCAGCAACGACGCCGACGCAGCAACAACAGCCGCCGCAGCATTGTTGTGTTAGCTCAAACGAATGGGATATGAAGCAAATGGTGAGGTGGACGCAGACGTTTTGCTACAGCGGGCATTGACATTACTTTTGCACTTGCTAAAATGTGACTCTAAATTATTGATTTACATTCTTGATGTCTTATACGAATCTAACCAAAACACGACCCTACATACATACATATATACACGCACAGACACACAGACGCCAAAAGCCAGACAGTTAATATATAATTTAATGGATGCACGCACACACATACTGTATATATTTATACATTCATACATGCATGCCTTACCTACACCAACTTATGGAAATGACATTTCATGAGTTTGCTGAACTTTATAAGAGTAGTTTTATACTCTTAACGGAACTTTTAAACATAAACAAATACATACGCACACACACAGATACATTTACATATATACCTAGACACACACACATACATTGCTAAGCACGCAAAATACAAGCTGCGCATTTTCTATTTCGTTTTCTTTTTAAATAATATAGCAAAATTTACTATCTAAAATTGAACAAAATCTATATGTAAACAAATTTATGTATGTATGTATATCATATGTATATAGAAACACCTATTTTCGCACATATCATTTTCTTATCAGTTAAATGTTTCATTGACCTCTTCTATCGGTATGGGATTCGTTCTGCACCTACGAAATTCACAAACTTTCTTACTTATATGCATATACATATACATATGTATGCGTGTGTTTGTAAATAGAAATAAAGTTCAAAAGCAAAACAAGAAATTCGGTTCATAAGAACCAATCAGGCATTCTAAATACAGTTAATGTACACATGCACATACGCACGTATTCGTAAATACGTCATTAGCGGAAAATGTACATACATATGTATGTATGTATTTTGACAGATAAAAATGCACTAAAATTGCCATCTCACTTAATGCGTATAAGAATAAATATAAACATAAACTATTCTCAGACATAAATACACTAAAAATGCCACATAAACTGTTGCATGTATAAGACAGGAAGCCAGACTTATAAATGAACTAAAACGTAATTTTTCAGTCGAAATGATGACTAATTTTATGTTCGTATAAAAGAAATGCAGGACAAAATGTCTGTGTATAAGAGTAAAAGTGTAGGTGTAGGAAAAACTCAACCTTTCACCGTTTTCATTTAAGATATGTATTCTGATTGGACATAGATATATGGATATATATATGTATATGTATGGATTACTTACTTGAGTTGCATCTGAATATGGAGTACTTGAGTTAGCGGGAACGAGTGCAGATCCAAAAACAGTTGGAGATCTTTTAATTTTAATATTATTTTCATAATTTTCCATTTTAGTTGCTGATGAGTGGCCAGAGGCTGGCACGCCTTTTTTAATTTTAAAAATATCCTATATTCCGACGTTAGTTAATGAATTGTTTGTGGCACTGACGGAGCGATAAATATAAAAAATAATTGGAGTTAGTTTTTGTGACTGTGATCTAGATCAGATTTATTATTAGTAGAATGTCTGGAACTGGGATCACGGATCTGGACTGAGCAATTATTTGTATTTCATTACATAAAAATAAAAAAATATCTACGTATTTATATTTGTATTAATGTATATATATATATATATATATATATATATATATATATATATATTTGTTTGTATGTAAGTGCATATATTTCCTTTTCAATAATACTGTTTATATAAAGCAAGTATTAAACGATTTGTTTATACTTATATGTAAATATACACATACACTCATACATACATATATATATATATACACAAATGTATATATGTAAATATATACATATACATATATAAATTTAATTCCGTTTTTATACACATATATGTTACATACATACATACATATGCACATACATGCATACATTTATGTTCGTACATACAGTTTCCCATATGATTTTTTTCTCTTGATCGTTCAAATGCAAGTTGCGGATATATTTGATCGTCCTTATGTACACTTGTATATGTTCATATTTTATATGTGTGTATGTAGTTGTCAGTTGTACATACTTGCGTATGCATGTATGCATTTTAACTCAAGGTGAAACTGGTTCCTTGTTTTCTGTTCGCAATGTTCAAAGACTCACGTTCGAGTTTTGTCTGTGGCAATGAGTTTATTTTATTTACATCTACACACACACATACACTCAGACACACACACATGCAAACATATGTGCATGCATGTGCGTAAATACATGTTTAAAAATTTGTATACTCTTATGGAAACACATTTAAAAATCACAGATGCACGAACATACACTGATACATATATATGCATGTATTTATGTACATATATAAACTTATATATATACATACATATATACTATTTGTTGATTTACTTGCTCGAAATCTGTTATATATTATTGTTATTATACGTATGTACATTTATTTGTGTGCATGTATTTGTTGTTGCATATGTTTATAAGCAATGACGAAGTTGAATCAAGAAAATATATGTATAAAAATAACTACGTTTTTCTTTTAATCCATGTGCAGTGCGTAAATAAAACACAGTAAAATCACAATGACCATGCAGGTAAATTATAATAAAATAATGTTGAGGTTTAATCACTTTATACTTTACATATAGCCAATGTATTTATGAACGTATATGTATTAAGATTAACACTTGTTGCTAAATTAGTGACATTTAAATGTTGTGGCTTTTGATTTGTTTTTTTTTTTTTTTGTTTATAAATTTTTGGTTTTAGTTTCGATTTGTTTATCATCTGCGTATTAACGTTATTGAGGCTACGACGGAGCAGAATACATATTGCGACCGACTGCTCCGCGGCAAAGTCGGAGCATTCTGGCTCAATTAAATCTTAGCGCCAAGTGCCGTGCCTGTGTCCAGTGCAAGCAGCACAATCACAAAGCAGCGAACTCGGCGAACACGAACCGATTGAGATACGAGTTGAATGTGACGAGAAACTACATTCATACGTACGTTCACATATTCATACAAATGTCTGTTATACATAAGCACGTAAATAAATACATATACGCACACACATACACACACACACATCCCCACAAATACACTACGCAAATTACTGTAGGCTGTTGTTTTTATCGCTCACACACACGACGTATTCACATATACATATGTACGCACGTTCATTTATTTATATTTGATTCGTCAGAATTGTTATTTTTTTTTGTTTTCTGGCTTTTTATATGTAAGTATATACATATCTATGATTTTCTTACAAAAAACACTCACACAAATGCATACTCATATGTACATGCATTTGTATATTCCCTAAGCTTATTCGTTTATGATTTGTATTAACCGCTGAGGTCGTCGTCGATCGCTTACAGCTGTTCAAATGAACTGCTTTGCAAAGTTGATGTCTTGAGTTCCTGCAATATTTTCCATATATATAAATACAGACATACAAACAAACATATATTTATATTTATATATGATGAATGTATATGTATATAATTATTTATGTATATTACTGTTTATGTGTATATTTTGAAGTATGTGCATACGTTATACTGCTTTGCAAACTTATATTTATATATTCATACATATATCTGTTTGTATACATATATAAATAAATTCACGAACACATATAAGCAATACACTCGTATTGTGCATTTCGTTCGCTTGCATATTCGTGCCAGAGAGGCGAGAGACTCAACTAAACCGCACAGTAGCGCATTGCGGTTAAATGATGGCCCATAAACGTTAATTATAATTCTGTAATATTTACTTCAAATCAAATATTTAACACGCGTAACTCCAAGTATATTTAAATTTTATTTCAGTTAAATGTGTATGAATGTATTTTATTTTAATCATATTAATGGTTCACATCTCATATCTCGGTGGCAATCTAAATGCGCTCCTGGTGTTTTTATTGATATCAACAGTTTTAGTAATTGTTGCAGCTGGCTCTGCCTGTGTGTGCGTGAGCGTGAGCGTGAGCACCAGAGCTCAAAAGAATGCCCATATGGTGTGAGTCTTTATAAATACATACGTAAATATGTATAATGCTTATATACAAGCATTAGGTACGAATGAATCAGCTGTTCAATCTGTATTAATCATATGTTTATACGACATGCCCTCGACAGTGTGTGTATCTACATGCATGCATACAAACATACATGTATATGTATGCGTGTATACACGTATGAAGCGAGTAATGGGGAAATAATATACATATAAACACAAATACATGATAAAATTGTAAATGCATTTCAATTTCTCTAACTCAAAACATCTCATGTTAGAAAAATATGGACTTTCATACTTATATTTATGAGATTATTGCAGATAATCAATTTTTTACAAGTCATTTATATTGTATATGCATGTATATATGTATGTATGTATGTATTTATATGTGTATGATCCTTGATAATTTTTGTTTATCAATAACTTATTATAAATTATTGGGAAAATAAAAACTAAATTGATCTTAATCTTAATTAAGTTCGCGTCAACTTTACAACTGTTATATGTGTACATTCATAGCTACTCACGTAAGTACGTGGTAAACTCAAACTAAATTTACCGTACGCTGCACCAGCTCAACTTTTTCGATATTTCTTTCCACTTCCTTAATATCGATAAGAATCGCAATTTTGACTTGATTGGAGCGGAGCTTTGCGATCAGATCGAAGCTAGAGACACCAGAAATGGTTTATCGTAACTGTAAAGTATTAAATATTTTGTTATATTAAATCCTAATTAAAAACGAAAATAATAAAAATTATCTGGTAAACTTTTTTATGCTGGTAGTGCTTGAAATCGTCTATTTATGCCTTGCAGCTCGCACTCACGGCTTTCTGCTACCAGCATGACGATAGTCAATGCTCTTCCGCATAAGAAACACGGTCAACATTGCGGAAGCGTCTCCAGCAAGTACGTTAAAAAGTGAGTATTTAAATCTAGTGCAGATAAAAAGCTGCTGTTTACTGATTTCAGCTGATTAGCAGTTCCATCCCATAACTTTCGATATTGTTTGATCCTTAGCAAATTGCGTCTTTAAGAGGCGGTCTTCTCCGCGCTCCTCACACACCAGTGAACTTTATGTCCTTATTCGACATTTTAATGTTTCCAATTGATTCAAATTAGAATACTTTAAAGTATTTGGGTTATTAGAAATAATCAAGTTAAGATTTCATGAATACGAAATATTGTACAATTTATAATTTAAAAAATATAAAATAATAAATAACACAACATGTATATAAGAGTTTTTGAACAGTTTTAACTCTGAATTTAGTCTTAAATTAAATATAAAATATAAGCAAACATAAAGTTGACTTGATTTATTAAAATTTAATTAAAAGCTATAAACACCACAATCTTATCCAAATTAACAATAACTAGAGACGAATTCAATTGACATTCGTATATTTTTTATCATCTTCCTCGCCAACTTCTAGCATAATTTGCATAATTTTTCGTTTAAGTTTTTTACGTGAAATCATTGAGTTTAGATTACGGAATTCATTTGCTATCAGTTCACCAAACGCATCCCATTGATCGCGAGCGCCCGGCCCAAAACTTTCCATGCAATTTGGCTTTTCCATCGGCGAAAAGTTTCTGCAATTTTTTGATCCCGAGTTTTGCTGAGCTTCACAGGGCTCAAGTTCTCTTGCAACTCGAATATTTGCCGGCTCGACACTTAGCATTGGTAATTCTATATTTTCTTCTATCGTGCTTTTCACCGTTTCCTGTTCCGCATTTTCAATATAATAGGCTGACTTAATGTTATTTACAGATTTCTGAAAAATGAAAAACCAAAAGTATATATTTGATAATTAATTTTTGAAATCGATGAGAAATACCTTGCTTTGTGGTTGATAGCCCGGCCGGGGTTCAATGATGGGTCGCAGAAACATTAAGGTTTCGAAGTGCTCCCAGCGACAGGTTTTTGGAGACATAGTTTTCGTACCCCCCACTTTTTCCAATCGTCTCTCATATTTCTTCAATTCTGAATTGAATTGATTTCGCAGATTGTGAACCTTTTTACCATAATCAATTTTTGAAATTTCCAATTCCGCACATATACGATCTATAGCTTTATTGCGACAATCCTTATTTTTGTACAATTCCGAATAGTGATTCCATAAACAATCCGAGGCACGATACAGTTCAATTAGTTTATAAATCTTTTCTCTTGTCCATATTGTTGATTTGCGACGCTGACGTCCTCTCTGTTTCACTGTTGTGGAGCTGAGTGCCATGTATCAATATCAACTAGTTAAACTATCCAATAATTGGATAAATATGATTTAAGTAATCTTTTGTTTATTTTTTACAATAATATATTTGTTATTGGGGAGCACATATTTCATCAGTTGTTTCCACTATGCACATCAATATGTGCATCTACAAATGAAACTACTGCATTAGTTTCTCCGCTCGGCCATATATTATTTTAAAATATCGATAGTATTTAATTAATTAAATTTTGTGTACAATATGTATAAGAAGATTCGAATTATTTCTGTTTTTTATATTTTAATTTTATGAAGCAAAATATCAACTGGTTTTGTCTGTTTAAAAATTATATGTAGTATATAATTCCATTGATTGTGGAAGCAAAAGTGGGATACGCTATTATATTCTTATATTGTTTTCTAATATATATAAATACAAAATATTTAAGGCCTTTGACTTATTCAAACAATTTCTATCGTTCCTCTAAAATGTAACTAGTGTGAACGACTAAAACTAGTGTAGATACTCAATAAACTCAAATCATGCATATCGTAACGAGTAATCGATATATATTTATCGCACTTCGTTTATTGTCTACAGGATATAATTAAAATATATGAAAGAAGTTTTTATATTATTTACTATTTATATGTACGTCCCGTCGAGTACATGTGTAAATCTTAAATCAAAATAGTACGAAAATGCATTTGCTGTTCTAAAACAATGGAAATTTGTTTATAATCAGAATGGCCGACGCCCACGCCCACGCCCATCGAATATTTTAATGTTCAAAAAATTGTACCTCTGGTAAATTTGAGTGCCTTTAATTGCAACACTGCATAAAAATGAACAAAAATATATATCTGTAATAAAAATTTACTTGCAGATATAAAAAAAATCCAGTTTTGAATAAGAAAAAAAAAAAGAAAAAAGCGTAATGTCACAAATAATTCCAAACACACCCACGCCTCAAATGCTGACGACATCAACAATAACACCAGTCGAATCGGCCAAACCTCAACTCTCTTTCCCATCTCTAGTGGATGGTGCTCACGCAAATAATCTTCTGGGCCCGGGCCCAGATGTAATACTTAGAGCCTCAACCATTTTTGGAGAGTTCAAACATGACTCTACACTGGATCTCGATAATGTACATAAATCGGTGGAGACTGAGCACAATATGCTATCGGACGGATTAGAGTTTGGCAGCGATTCGAAAATTCGAATAATGCCATCAGTAAAGCTGCTCGCCGCACCCCATGCGACGGATCCCAAACGTAAATTCGTCTGTCCGTATGATAATTGTACGAAAAGCTATGGAAAAAGTTCCCACCTTCGCTCCCATCTGACATGGCACACGGGCATTAAACCATTCGTCTGCACCGAGGCAAAGTGCGGGAAGGGATTCACGCGCTCAGACGAACTGAATCGTCATTTGCGCACTCATACGGGCGAAAAGCCATTCAAATGCGTCCATTGTAGTAAAAAGTTTTCACGCAGCGATCATCTCACCAAGCACTTGGCAACACACGACAGACAACTGAAGAGTAACAATCCCAAGCGTTCATTGCCTAATACAACCCGAGTGAAGGGTGCGAAAAAGAATGCCTCCGATGGCGACTCGGGTTACCACTTTATGGCTGTAATCAATGGTGGCGAAGCGAACCCAAATCAAAATCAAAATCATCAGTCGCAACCAGCGCCAGTGGCTGCCTATGACCATGCGCCATTCAGAATTAAATTGGAGCGTCCCGAGCATAGTGACAAATATCAAATCATAGCCCCATTACCTGATAACCAGTTGACGGCAGGCCTCAGCGACAAGCCGGACGTTAAGTATGAGCCTGCCGAGGATATTGCGCGCACACTTTCGCAATTGCCGCCCCAGGACGGTGCCAGTACCTATGGGATGCCTCATTTTGTACAGGATCGACCCTTTCGCTGTCGGCAATGTGAGAAGCGCTTTAAGCGCCAAGACGATCTGAATCGCCACAATCGCACGCATACGGGCGAGAAGCCCTACGCATGTACCCAATGTTGTCGACGATTCGTTCGCAGCGATCACCTGAAAAAACATCAACAGACCCATTTAAAATCGCGATAGCTTCTTAGATAATAATTATATGTTTTAAGAGCCAGTGGCATCATCCGAATAACTGTTAGTTGAATCAGGCACATATTTGGGGGTAAAAAGAAACAGCAACAACAACAAAACACAATACAATAAAAATTTGCAAAAAAATAATATTGATATCTTTTATTATTGAAAAAGATTTTGGATGCATCATATTACCGTTAAGAATCATCAATGTCAAAGAATTTACCAATTGAAATGTGAATATCCATACCAATTGGATTGTCTATGGGATCATAGCTTATAAGAAACCTTATATAGAGTACCTACGCTTCGGATAAGACTCAGTTCGCTGGGTATATAGTCTGAAATTTAATTTTAGTTCCAATCGCTACACAACGCCTACATAAGAGCACTAAGCAAGTGTACTTCAAGGGCATGCCCGACTAGACGATGCCCGCACTACGTCTAGCAGTTGCTTATGGCTTTGGAGTCCCAATTTTTTGAATCTCCTCTTGGTGCCCGTTATCTAAAATTTCAAAATCAGCAACAAAATATATATCGCATACCAAATAACATTATTTGAAACTGCATATTTTAATACATTTTATATATATTGAAAATCACAACGTATTTGATTAATGAAAACTATTACGTTAATGTTTCTCCTTGGGTAACACAAGCTTCCAAATAGTCGATCCGGCGTTCTAGGATTGTCAGTTTTTCATTGAGCACAGCAAGACGCGATCGACAAGACATATCTGAAATGAATAAATATAATACATTAATAATATTACTCCATTACTTAAGAATTGTTAGAATGGTAAAAAAAAACAAGTTTTTTTCAATTTCCACATGATATATATAGAAATATACTTAATATATAACCATATAAATTTATATTAATGCATAGCACTTCCACCCGACTTGGTAATTATAGATCTTTAGCTATCGGAACAATAGTGTTCTTACAAAATTCGATACGCCCCCATTTGTAGGGACTACATAAGCTTGTGTTTGCATTACCTACTGTAGGTCTATAGATTTACATATGTTTCAGATTAGGCACGCGTTCAGTAGGTGGAAATATTTCGACCCATACAAACGGTTGTAAATATTGGGTTGCCACGCCCACTAATAACATTTTTATATACCATAAATATTAAGTTTACAGCTACGCTGAGATAGTCATGCCATAAAGTGGGCGTATCCAAATGGGACGAGATTACAGCTGAGTTTGTATGGTAAGTTTTTAGTCTGTAGTATTAAAAGTTTTATTAGGCAGATCATAGACTTTGTGGCGTACATTAATTTGGATTTTCAAAAGATCCAATATTGCGTTTGCAAAGAAGAAGAAAAATTCAGATGAGTCAAAGGCACAATTTCCGGTGGGAAACGGTAAAGACGTAAATTTTACCGGTATGAGCACGCTTCAAGTATATCTTGAAGGGATATCCAAAGGTGACATAAAAGAACTCGACAACTTTTTAACGAAAATCATTTCGTTAAGTTCTTAATTAATTCATTTCATGCTGAAAATCAGTTTCGTTTACTTTTACAGTTTACTGCCCTTCGGGAGATATTGGGATTCAAACATACATATGTACATATGTACATACATTCACAAAGCAAACTCTATAAATACACTTTATGCATAATTGTTTGATTTAAAAACATATTTGTCAAATCACTTTAATCTAATAACCTAATTTGCATAGTAATTGAAGCATAGCAATTTGGTCATTGTTAAATTGATGATGGCATGTAAATGCTTACCAAATGAATTTAGAAAATCTGTGATACGTTTTATGCTTGCTGTTATGACTTCAATGTATTCTCGATTTGCCCAATCTTGATGAATTTGCTTTTGAACTGTTTCTCTATGAGCACCGCTCATTTTAAAGTTGTATTATCTTTATTATATATATGTGTTTTGTTTACACCTTAATTGGGGATGCTCGATAAACATAGAAATTCAATTTGTTATCGATTTGTATTATATATCGTTCTAATTCGATATATTAAATGTAATTTCATACAAATGTAAGGCAATGCATTTCTTACGAGAAAAATCTTTTGCAAGCTGAGAAATAATTTAAATTGCTCATCTTGCTTTATTAAATTTTATATGTTTAAAATGTGCACTAGATTTATAATTAAAACATATCTATTAAAATTCGTATAAAATGTTAAATGTGTGTTTCATTTATTTAAATATTCCAATCGTTCCCAATAAATATTTTCTATGGAAATCAATTACAGAGTGTTTGGCGATATTTTATCGATAAAATTATATGTCCCGTTACATTAAAGTATTTACATCAAAATTATTTGGAAGTGTTTAATACAAAATTTATAATAAGACTTATTTCAAATACATCTACATATCTATATCTACATATGTAAATATAGGATTTGCAGATATGTATGTATGTATATGTTTTGGTATTTGTGCGTGTGTATAGTTTGGTAACACTCGCATTGGTCCTTTGAACAGTTGTGTACTCAAACAAAGTAAAATATGTATATAAGCGTTTGTACACTTTATTCATCCCACTTATAGAAAAGTGCATAATGGTAAAAAAATTAAACTATTAATTATTATATTTAAGCAATGCTGAAAACAAAATATTGTTTAAGTGATTCTGATGAAGGATTTTGTGATTAAGAATAAATCAAAACTGTTTGTATACATTAGTCCTTTCATACATACATACATATTTACAAACAATGTACTTATATTTAAATCATTATTCAATTAAATGTTTTCTCTAATTCCAGTTTCGTCTACCTCATGGCAGCTTAACAAAGATCCTAATTCTCCTGCTATTCGTAAACATACTATTGTTAGTGAAAGTTTATTCGCCTTATAGTTCTGTTAGCAATGGGATTCTCTCACAACCGACAAATACTGTTGCAACAAAGGCTAGTACTGTTAAAGCTGTTCCTTTGAAATGCCCATATCATTCCGACACTGGAACTCAAGTGACACTACCGTTAAACTTGGATCATTTCATATCTGAAAGTAATATAACAAAGTTAACTTTCGCAAATATTGATATCAGCTATGGACGCTGGGATAACCAACACAAGTACAAAATCAAGGATTTTGCCGTAGTGGGCGAGCAGTACACGGAATCATCGAAAATTAGTTTAATTTGCCTGGCAACGCAAAGTTCTGTGGAACGCTTATATTCCTTGCCTCAGGTTGCCGCAAACTGGATCGGTCCCATATCTGTTGCATTATTCTCCGCCGGAAACGAGGAGTATACTGTTTTGAAATACTTTGTCACGTATATGCGCCTCTGCTTTCCGAACGTGAAAGCAAATGCCACATTTCACATCTTAATTCCTCAGGAATATGACAACCTTCCGGAATATTTAACAGAATCATTGAATATCAAAGGAAAATTTAACTGTCGCAATCCTGACAAGACACTGAAATTCTTATTGAGATTACGAACAGCGAAAACATTGGATTGGAGGAAGAGGAATGTGTATCCTCAGAACCACATGAGGAATTTAGCTCGAAAGGGATGTCAAACGAAATATGTGTTTTTAACCGATATTGATATAATTCCTAGTGTTAATAGTGTTGTGCATCTTAACAATTTTTTGAGAACTGTCTACTGCGAGCAGAACTGCGCCTACGTTATTCCCACTTTTGAAATTGATGTTCGGGCATCGTTCCCACAAACAAAGGAGAGCCTCTTGGCGCTAACTAAAAAGGGTTTAGCGAGACCTTTTCACGAAAAAGTATTTATTTACAATCAATATGCAACTAATTTTTCCAAGTGAGTATAAAATTTTAATTAAAGTATGAGGCAAATAAGACGAGCGTATCAAGATCACCTCTTGACCCATTGACCTTCTTTAATTTGAACATTTCTTATCTTTTCAGATGGTTAACATTAAAGGGAAATGAGACTTTCGTTAGCATAAGCCACACAGTTACAAATTTTGAATTCTTGTATGAACCATTTTATATAGCACTAGATAATGTTCCCATCCATGACGAACGATTTACTGGCTACGGATTTACCAGAAATTCTCAAGTAAGTAGAACTTTAAAGCACGTTTGCTCTCTCTCTATTTCCTATTAGACATTTAGTATATATATACAAATAATTCATATTATGATTTGTAGGTCTACGAAATGTATATAGCTGGATACAAATTCTATGTCCTATCACCCGTTTTTACCTGCCACTGGGGCCTGCAAAGAAAGCAAGCGAGGCCTGCCTGGAGAGAGCAGCAAAATAACGCCAACCGAAAAAAGTTTGACATCTTTAAAAGTGAAATATTTGCGCGATATAAAAACGATCCACATAACAAAATTAAATAAAAGTGTTCAATTTTAAAATATTATGTAAGATACTTTAAATTGAAGTCGGTTCATTTGCTTGAAACTATATTCATAATGGGCTCATTGTGGGCATTATCGATGTAGCCCCATACACAGAAAAAAAAAAAACGCAGGACTGAGGCCGAACCTGCACAGATTGTGTCTGTCCAACATTTATTTTGCCTGGTTTATCGATAATTTCGCGTGGCATTTCAATGCTATTTACTGAAGTAAATGGAAAAAGGGTGTTTTCTGCGAACAAATAAAACGTTATTTTCAAATCAATTATAAATGAATGAGATCTATTTATACATATGTTTATATATGTTTTGCGCTCTTTTTATTTTGGGACTGATTGGTGTTAATTGTAAATCATAAGCAATTGACTGGCTCTTTGGATGGCTTGTTTGGTTTTGTCACTGCTACTTTTCATATCGATATTGAATAGTTGGCAAAAGTAACTAATGGACAATTATCGCTCATCGCTATCATTCGCTTAGGTTTACCAGTTTAATTTATTTTGCCGACTATTACTGACTTGGGTGGATATTATAAATAAATAAAGAATTGAAATTGAAATAGAATGTTATACGGAATATTAAGTCTGTGCTGGATTCCGTTAGCGGGATTTATTTCATTCTTGATTATTTTATCGGCAATCAACAAATCAATTGGCGTGCGAAAGGCATACGTTAATCTCCTTCTAAGGATATTTGAGGTAAATTTACTTAATAATTATATGATGAAATGAATATATACACATATATTCAAATGTGTTTATAAATAAATTGTTATATATAAATAGAATATACAACTTGCCTATTGCTAAATAACGCAGTTTATTAAATCGTATTGGATTATAAATAAATTCATAAATATAGCTCGCTTCAATATTTGTCCGATGTGTTTGAATAATAACAGTATTAGAAGGTTATACATGCATACTTGATTGACTTAAAAGCCAGTGGGCTGCTATAAGTATGTTTATTGATTATCATGACAATAACGGAACATTTAGCAATCAACTTTCTATGTAATTGATTTCATCAATATACAGACAGTGATACAAAAAAATGTTTGTACACCAGGAAATGTTCTTTCTGCAGGACGATCGCTAAATATTTATAAAAATGGAATTAATTTATGCATTTAATTTAAATAAATGTATTTTATTAATGAAATTACATTTTATTGCTGCTTTGTACTTTGCCTCGGACATATGTATGTATGTATATTCGTTTGGACTGTTGTCTGATAATGTTCATTTATTTTATTTTTTGATACGCCCACGGAGGGCATGGTGAATCAGAAATAACAATATTTTTAGTTTTCTGCTGGAACTATCAACTATTGATCTACTCTTCAAATCCACATATAATTTATATATTTTGCCCTTTGGGGTCATAGTAAATGCGTAATAACTATATCCTTCACTGATTTGTTAAGTGATTTTAAAACCGACTAATGTGATCATCGCAGCTGTTTTTGAACCGTAAACGATTACGCAATTGACTGGTGACCAACTGTTACGTTACTTTTATGTCGCGTACTAAGTATTATTACTAAGATAGTAAAGTTATATGTTTGCTTTGACAGTATGGTTAAGACCATGAGACCAATTTTTATTGGAAAAATATTCTCAGGGAATTGCCTTTTGATAATAAATTACGTAAGGTGAACTGTGACCATTTTAGGGCGTTTTATGGCTTAAGATAGGTAGATATGTATGTCGTATCAGGCAGTTGGTTAGGTTATTTTGCTTCAGGTCTAAGACTAAAGTGCAGTAGCATGCAAGCAGGCAATAATAATAGAATAGAAGTTTTCTAGTTGTTCTATATGAAAATGTATATTTTTGTAGCTTTAAGCATGAGATTTATTGTGTTTTAATGGAAAGAAATGACAAACGCTTCTTTCCAGATGACATGAAAATCTGAAGTGTCAACAGATAGGACAAAAATATAAGCATTCAGACGGGTAGACCATCAAAACCCGGTAAGTACACCGGCTTGATTATGTTAAGGTCTTCTAAATGATGACTGTAGGGATGTTCGAACTAAAATGTCACAGAATATCGCCTCTAGAGGTTTACCGAATAAGTAGGTTTGCCTTGTAGTTATCGAGATGCATGAGATCCTTATCACCTCTAACCTAAATTGTTCAGGGTATACCTTTAAGTCAGTAAAATTGCACTGATCTTGTTATAATCGATCCCTTTAATCAATCATATATAAAATATATCTTAATCCCAGAGATTTGTAGACATTAAGAGACTTAACAAATTTTCTTTAATTTGTTAACAAAGTTGTAATTCTTTCGCTTTTAGTACGGCCGCAACAGCATAGAATCGGCGACATATGAAAATCTAAAGAGCCCCAAAGAAAAGACCATTGAAGATCAAAGTCCGCATGTGGAGTTGGTGAATGGACTAGACGCCAAAGAACCCACAACTGGAGCAGTGCTTATCAACCGGGATGCTGTTCTGCTGCCCCAGGCTCAAGAACTGACCCATGATAAACCGAATTTGTTGAAAAAGGTAAATATAATCAATACTTTTTCAAGTGCTTAAGTATTCACTCAAGAGAATGCTGTTCTCAAAGATAAGATATCTGTAAAAATAAATGGATTATGGATTATGGATTATCGTTTAAAATTTATAAAATAAATATTTATATTTTCAGGAGGAAATCAATTTCGATTTTGAAAATTGCTTAGATTACGTGAAGGCTGGCGTTGAAGCAATTATCGAAGATGATGTTACCTCAAGATTTCAGGCTGAAGAGCTTAAGAACTGGAATATGCTGACACGAACAAACCGACATTATGAATTTATATCATGGAAAATAACATTGATATGGGTGGTTGGATTTGCAGTGCGATATAGTATATTGATGCCACTGCGTGTATTAGTTTGCTTCATCGGAGTACGTATTAATTTTATGATAACATTCCTAACAACTTAGATAATAGAATTGCCGCAGATAATACCTTATCTGCTGCCTATATTATCAACAGATATTGTCATTAACAAATGTTCAAATTTGTTTAGGCATTTCGTATGCGAACCTGTGTTGAAAATGATTAATTAATTATCAATTACCCAAAATGTGAGCGTATCAAATGAGACTAACTATATTTTCTACAGCCTTACAGCTTGAGCCAACATTTAATGGGGCCATTTATATTTGACCTTTGAAAAGATCAGATTAACTACATAAAAATTGTTTTTGTTTTTTAATCCATTTAACTGTTTGTGTGACCCTTAACAACAATTGCTACTTAAAATGTGTTGTGTGTCCGAATGGAAGATATATACATATATATATATATATATATATATAGACATATATACGTGTATACTTGATCAAGGTGAACAGCAGAGCTGTAGATGTGGTAGAAGGAACGTTGGGAAGGAACGGCTTGCGTATAGATCAATAGGTGGATCTTTGAGTTTCGCATATATTGATTTTATTTTATACTTGAATATGAGATGTTCAAAATTTTATATTTGCTTCGTGTACTTCTTTTTTTATAATTTATTTTTTTTATATATATTTTGATATAATTTTTATTCAAATTTGATTTTTGGCAATAAGCATTCAATAATGCTGATAGAGAGTAAATAGCCACAATTTTCAACCTTTGAGGATTTCGACATTTAACTAAATATATATTGATTTAAAAAGAAATGCGCTGTAAATGAATGTATTTAAAAATATAATATTCTTAAAACCTTATATGAAGAAGAAGAAAATAGACTTCTTACTATGAAGTAAGAGAATAAAAAAGAAGGGAAAGGAAAGATCAAATTCTGCGACCTGGAGCATTAAGGAGTTCAATCTCTCTCTCGATTAGCCATTTATATCTTTTATTAATATTTAACGTTCAACAGGTTGTATTTACAGTGATTTCAAATGCATTTGTGGCCATATTACCCTATCGAGTTTTGCGGCGAGCCTTAGCGGATTTATTTTTCAAAATAACTTTCCGTCTTATATCCAGTTCTATATCAGCAGTTATAGTCTTTCACAATAAGCAGTATAAGCCCAAATCTTCTGGTTTCTGTGTAGCCAATCATACCACGCCCATGGACGTCGCAATACTCTCAACAGATTGTACATTTTCCTTGGTGAGAAAGAGAATTTTACGTTTCAACTGCATTTCAGTTTTATTTCAATGCATTTTTGTTTATTCGTTCCTCATAATTATGATTTGTTAAGCATTTCATACTCGGGCTTCCATTCTAATTAAAATCCATTTTATTCTAGTTATAACTTCGTTCGCCACATTAATAAATTGTATGATTTCCTTTTTGGGAAAAAGCTTTTGCCAATATCAATGAGTCCCATATACATATGGTTTGTTCTATGTTAAATGTTTCGTTTTCTGTTTTTATATCTAATTTTATGTTCGTGCCTTTTGTTATTGTCCTTGCGTGTTGTTCAGTTAAGAATAAAAATCAATTGCAAAAAAATTGCAATTTGGTAAGTGAGAGAAGACGAAAAGGTAAAGTACACGGATTATCAGAATTCGAATATAAATATATATAGTCGTGTAGAACAGCTTCAGATAATAATATAAAGACAAGCCTATAGAGTTAAGCACAGCTTTGCGGGCAGCTTTCGTATTGCTTATAGTTAGTTTTTATTGGAATAATACATAAGTCAAGACTGTGTAGCCCTCAAGGGCTATCGTGAACTGAATATTCAGCCGTCCGTTGTCTGACCTACTAAAATACATTATGTTTTTCATTACTTTCCCATCTCTCTAGGCAGGACTTTTGCAATGTCTTTTGTCTTTTAATAATACATTTCTATCCCAAGCTCAGAGTTAATTCAGTTTTGTAAATTAAGTATATTAACTATGTATATTGTCGCGTAATAGTACTAATAAACGTTCCCAGTATTAATATTACTAATACAATATAAATATCGGAGTTAACTATGTCTATCAGTTTTACTGTCCACCATTGTTGGTCTATTTTAATAATATCAATTTCAAAGATCTGGCCAAAAGTATAGAGATAATTTCAAGAATGAAGTAGTCTAATATATACAATATTGATCAACTGAGGCTGGGAAGCCAATCAGTATTAACATATCCTAATATAATATCGTTTACAAATCGATACTCGCGTGACATGATGTCAGTCCTAAAGGTTTGCCCCTTGTCTAGGATATATATGATAAAAATTGATTCGATATATACATAAATATATATTTGAAAGATATCAATTTTTCAATATTTTTAATTGACAAGCAATTAAAGTACAGAGTTATTTCTCAAATAAAAATAGTAATAACATATTATAATTCTATTATAATATTATAATATAAGCTTTAAATTACACACGCCTTTCGTTCTATGCAATCTCAGGTAGTGTGGTTAACAGCATGCACAGCTGCTGTGGGAAATCTAAAGGATGGCGATAAGAAACGCGCTATTGTGAATAAGGTGCTGGGGCAGTGCTTTGGCGTCTTGTCCAGCGCCATCTCTGCAGTTATAACTTATCATAATGAGGATAATCGACCGTCATCGACAGGTATTTGTGTGGCAAATCATACAAGCCCCATAGACGTACTAGTCCTGATGTGTGATACGACCTATTCTCTGGTAAGAAAATATGCAAATTTCGAGGAATATGCACAACAAATAACACGCCAAATACATTTGGCCTCAACCTAAACTGCATTTGTATGTATAACTTGGTTAATCTTTGACAAAAGTAGTTGAATTTGAAAATTATTTTGTAAAGGTAGAATTACTGTAAATATGATAAACTTAATTTTAAAAAACATTCCATATTTTATTTTTAAGTTTACATTTAGTATATTTTCCATGCAATCGTTAAATTTAACATTTATTAGTAGAGGTATCTCGTAGTCGGGCCATGCCGACTAATGCAGTCTAATTTGCTTACAGGGTTTTCCCGCCATGTCTGCGACAATAATGCCTTTACTATTTACTATTCTGTTTCGCTTCCTTGAAGTCAATTAGCTGAAAGTTCAAATTGTATTCGAAAATGTTCACATAGGTCTATTGCAGTTAGTGGATTTGTCTGGTTATGCTTAGCCTAGTTGTTATTTTTATTATTATTTTTTACGGAAAGTAATTCCATTTTTCCAGATATCTGTCCAAAATTCAGGTAATACAACTTTAAGTTTTAACGGAATTCTATGTTATATCATGCCTTCTTGTTATGTCGAAAATGCATTTGTAATTCGTTTCGAGCAATCATCTAGTAACTCCAACCCTTAGACGGCACTGGAGTAGATCATATAGTTAATACATACATACATAAATACATGCATACATATGTACACTTGTTTAAATGTTTTGTTTGAAAATCTCAAAAAAAAGAGAGAGAAGGGAAAATTGTATACATTTATCATTATTATAGATCGGTCAACGACATGGTGGATTCCTTGGCGTTTTGCAAAGAGCCCTGGCCAGAGCATCTCCGCACATTTGGTTTGAGAGAGGCGAAGCCAAAGATCGTCACACAGTTGCCGAAAGACTAAAGCAGCATGTGTCGGATCCCAGCAATCCGCCAATTCTGATATTCCCAGAAGGCACCTGCATCAACAATACGTCTGTTATGCAGTTTAAGAAGGGAAGCTTTGAAGTCGGCGGCGTTATATATCCCGTTGCCATAAAGTAAGTGCATTTTTAAATATATACTTAACTGGATAAATCAAATAATATTAACTACAACTATGACTGCTTTCGTTTTAGATACGATCCTAGATTTGGCGATGCATTCTGGAACAGCTCGAAATACTCAATGATGCAATATCTGTACATGATGATGACATCGTGGGCAATTGTGTGCGATGTCTGGTATTTGCCGCCAATGTACCGGCAGGATGGCGAGTCGGCGATAGATTTTGCCAATCGTGTGAAAGGTGTTATAGCCAAACAAGGTGGTTTGGTCGATTTGGTTTGGGATGGCCAGCTGAAACGAATGAAACCGAAAAAGGAGTGGAGAGAAATACAACAAATTGAATTTGCAAATCGATTAAAATCGGATTGACGTTTCAGTTAAAAACTTATTATGTTATTATTTGTAATTTACAATGGAGAAAATGTAAAAATAAATGACTACCAAAAAAAAAAATAAAAGAAAACAAAATCAGAGATTAGAGAAATAAGGAATATTTGAAAAGAAAATATCAATTAAATATGTCTGTAAAATGTGAAAAGAAAACGCAATTGTTCATAATAATGATTTTTATTAGTTTGCCTGTCAATGGTAATAGATCTAGTTATAATCTTTGTAAACATTATTCAAAATATGTATGTTAATATAGGTATTTGTACATATATATCAAGGCATATGCATAAACATATAACTAAGTACATTATATAAGGGATTAAGTTAGTTGTTCCTCCGTTTGTAGAATTACAGCATTCGGTTGCGAAGTTAACAATTTTCGGGTACAAATTTTTCCAAAACTGTACTCTACGATTGTCCGAGAGATATCCAGTATTAAAACTTTCATCAATTATTAGATACGAATATTTCGGCGGTTCCATTGTGCTCCACTTAACATAAACGTTGGACTTTGTGGGATTCGATGTTTTAGCAAAGTTTGCCCATAAAGTCATAACAATATCTGCCATTTTCTTATCAGTGGACTTCCACTCGACAATATTGCCCACATATGGAATACCCCAAACGAATATCTGGTCAAAGTATTTCGGAACCCCAATCCAATTCGGTAGATCGGAACTTAGAGTTTTCGATCGAAACTTGAATATGTAACTATAAATGGTCTGATGTTTACTAACGATGTCTATAAACGTTTCCAACGGAGTTAAGTATAATTTATCCGTATGAGCATTGATTAAATTCGTATTAATTTTCATTTCCTCCTCGCTATTTTCATCAGAGTACATGAAATTAATTGCATCAGAAATTATGGGAAAGTTCATACACCATTCGTTGTTGCCGGTTACTTTATAGATATCATTTTCTGCAATGTCGGAAAAGAAATTCTTGAGATCATCCGGAGTAATCTCTGTAGAAATATATTCTTTGAAAACCGTAAGAACTTCCTCCATGTCGGTGATGCCAACAATGAGTGGCACCTTGTGATAATTTCCACTCTTGAATAGGTTTTCAGGCTGGTTTTCGATAAAGGGATACGATGTATTGCTCAGCCCGTAGTCGACTATGGGACCCCATTGGATAGACGGAAGATTCTCAGTTATTATCTTTGCATCGAGTCTCTTTAGGCATTGAATAAATAGCGACGTTGGTCTTCGACCACATCCGAAAATACTAGAAATTCTATCCAAATCATTGTTGAATTCATGTGCAAATCGAACAGAGCCTAAAGGATTGCCAGACATTATAATTGCTTTGTGAAACGCGTCCTTCGACCATTCCCCCGATGTCATATGCAGAGCTGCACTAGTTGCGCCAGCATCGTGACCCATTAACGTGATCCGATTCTCGTCGCCGCCGAAATAATTGATATTTTTCTTAACCCAATACAGGGCAGCAGACTGGTCCATCAATCCGAAATTACCTTGAGCCTCGCCATCGTCCGTTGCGAAGAACCCAAAAATATTCAATCGATACGAAAATGTTACGACAATAACTTTCTGCTTAAAAACCAATTGAAATGGCTCAATATCATTCGGGCTGCCCATTGTGAAATTCCCAGAATGAATCCAAACAATTACAGCATATCCGTCAACTTCGGGTAGTCCTAAAATAGAAATAAATAAATATATATATATATATTTCTCGATTATAGTCGGATCTCAAGGAACAATCCTGCTAAAATAAATATCTATTATATTTAAATATATATATATATATATATATATATATATATATATGTATATTGATCATTGATCAATATATATATATATATATCGCAAAATATTGTAAATCTAATTTGGAATAGTTCTAGTACTCACCGTCAGGTACAAATACATTCAAATTCAAACAGTTCTCGTCGTATTTTCTCGAGCCACCCTCGTTAAGCATTTCTCCGGAAATAACGTCCAATACTTTTTCGAGCTGGGCATTGGCTGGGGCACGTGCTTGTTGCCAACAGCTGGGCGCGAAGGATGTTGCATTGAAGACGCCCTTCCATGGTGGCAATTCAATGTCGGGCGGCGAGAATCTTGCAGCATGTGCATATCGAATGCCCAAGTATGCTTTAATATTTTGGGTTCGATACATTTTCAAATACGTTCCGGATATAATGCCATTTCCGGGTATATGTATATACGGTGCATCGATGCTCTTTACGCACGTGTAGAGCAAATTATAAATGACGTAGAAATAAACAGAAATTAACAAATTCTTCGACCACATCGTGACATGTATTATTTTTGCACATGCTTAGAGGGTTTAAAGTACAATACTCAACAGTTTCTAAGACTTTTTTTTTGGTCAATAAAATTGTCAAGGAACGAAAAACAAGCTAATAAACCCTGTTGCTAAGCCTTCGTAGCCATAGCAACAATCAGGGTTTTTTCTTTTTCCTTTGGATGTAAATCATTGCTAAGCCTTGGTTGCTATGGAAGCAATCAGGGTTTTGATATCCTAAATCGCTATGCTTTCGTTGCTAGGTCATAAACTGAGCCATTTCTATACCCTTTCGCAAAGTGAAAGTCCGAATAGCTTAAGGCTTCTAGTGGGTCATTAGAGCATTCGCTTAAATTTCAATGGATATTTGGGTTCTTCAACAACTACTTTCAACTACTTTTTTCTTATAATAAATACAATTTTGCAATATTTTAAAATGTTTTTATAATATTGTTTTATTTACAAATTATTATTTTCTTACAATAAATTAAAGTAAATTTGCATATTTGACGCCTTTTAGCTGTGTACATAAATCCAACAGTTTTTATCTTTCAAATTTAAAATCTTAATCAAAAAAATTATTTAAAAATATTTAAATATATTTATTTTACGTTAATAGAATATTTTAATAGTTACGTAATTTTATTGTAATATTTAATTTACAGCCAAGGATGCCAAGCTGGATCCATGCGACAAAGGTTGTCCATATTCGTTGCGGATTGTATGAGCGCCGAAATCTTTTTCTTTTCAATATTGTCGAAATAGGAAATCTTATTCAATCGCAATAAAATAATGTCCACAGCTGAATTAACGACCCTAATAGTGTGCTCCATTGTATTATTATCAAGCGAAGGCTCCTGCGTTGGATCCAATAATTTACTGAGCCTAAATGCTTTCTTTTGCAAGGTGATTATCTCATCTCTGAGTATAGTTTGTAAAATGGAACTGAGTTTGTAGTTGGGTTGAATAAAGCAACGTGCTGTTGCTACAATTGCCGCTGATAACAGCCCGGAAATTCCAATATTTGTTATGAATTCGCCAATGTTTGGTGTTAGTCTAAACGGCACTGGTCGATGTTGATTAAACTGTTCCTTATCATCATTTATATCAAATTTAAAGTATGATATATTCATAAGTCCAGAGTCCTGATGAAGGTACATCATATCCGGATTGAGACGTGTCAAGTTCAGAGCGTGCTCACACAGATATGATAAGGCCAACTGAAGCGTCAACTGAAAAGATCAAATAAATTTAAGTAAATCAACTTGCCAGGATTCTTAGTTTATAATCGAAGTCTTGTTTTTAGAAACTTACCATTTTCCTAAACTGCCAATAGTCCGTTGCGGCAGCAAACGTATTCAACGCCCATTGCCTCAGCAGAGTTTTTGGCACCATAGTACATTGTACTTCAGTGAAAATTTCTCTTAAGATTGTATGTGAGATTGGCGTTCCTTGCGCTTGAACTTCGGAAAGGCGCTCATAATACCTAACTATTGGCATATCGTAGTCGATTTTGGCATTATTACAGCACTTCTTAAATATCTTCAGCAATGAGACACTATTTGGATTATCTTCAGCAAGTCGCATTTGTGGCGAAATTGGCACCACTCGTGGCACTGTAATATTTAAGAATCGTCGACTTGTCTCCTTTTGTTTTTCCAAATAATAATTGAGCATTCGCTTCAGCTGCAATACGCGTTCCTCGCGGCGAGCATCGCCTAGCCCTGAATCGAGTACTACAAGGTAAGGATAGATTTTACCATTTGTACCTCGTATATATAACCGACGAGCTGCAGTGTTATTTTTCTGCACTATTTCCACACGTGGCATGAACCGAGCTATGCGCACGTAATAATGTGACGACGAGGGAATTAGCAACTCTCCGGGCAGTTCTACTTCGGCGGTTTTCTGACTGAAGTTCGATAGGAATCTGCATTTGTCCTCTATTAAAAAGGACGTAGGCAGTTTTTTCACTTTTGTTTCTAATACTTTTATCCACGTTTTCAATTTGGATATCAAATTGTGTAATTTCATTGCTCCGGGTTTCGAAAAGTCGAAATCATTTGTGAATTGTTCTTTCATTTTTTGGAAAACAGGATCTTGGAACGTTACTTGTGCCCGCCGTGCCAAAGACTCTGATGCAGCTGAGTGAGATATGGAGGAGGTGACAGATCCCGGAACATTTTCTATCCCAATACCGAACGTTGATCCCAACTTTTTGACAAAGTGCAACGTGTGTGGCGTTATGGTTGCATTAACCACTATACTACGATTCTCAAATGCTATGGCATAGCATTTAATTAGGCCCTGACGTAGCTGACGTAGAACTTCTTCTGTCCAGCTCTCTCTGAACCAAACCATTTGGTCAACAATTCCTTCCAGGGAACTCAAAATTGTAGGATGAACTTCACGTTGCAGTTGCATAACTTTTGAACATCTCCACATAGGTGGTGTGGCTTTTATTGGATTAACTGATGGAACGCTAGTTTGATTTCTTCCACCTACTGGTCCCATGTTCTCCATAGTCTAAAAAAATTATAAATGTAATATAAACTATTTGGTAGACATAATAAACTTAATACTTACGGATGCGGGTAATTTGCCAGCGAATACCGCCTGCTCAGCTGATTTATGTTTTTCTCTCTGTTCAATCTTTAGAGTAAGATATAGAGTTCGAATCGGAAAGTAGACAGCCTGAGGATATAGTCGTCCAATCTAAAATAAAAGTCCATATATATACGATTCTTTAGATTCCACTGCAGCTTGACTTACCTGACTTAACAAATTTAATATTACATCGCCTTCGAATTGCTCTAAACAACACAGCAGCTGAGGTATCCACGGTAGCCAATACGATGGCGGAATTCCTGATACGTATTTCTCAAAAGTGCTTATTAGAGTATCGCTGGAGCTATCATATGACAAGAACCATAAGACTTTAGCAATATACTTTCTAGTTTTGCTTTCATTTTGATTGCGGCAAGCATGAAGGAAGCAGATTAGCGCGTTAACACCATGTGAAATTTGTTTATCTTTCAGATATATCTGCTCCATATAGTCTCCCCACATAGCCCACGCCTTAGTGAGACCATCGTGAAGCTGAACTGCCGCGCTGAACGATTTGCCAGCTTCCTCAGTGCGGCCAATTTGCGTTAAAAGCAAGCCTTTCAGCGCATAAAATTCGGCATTCATTTCGCCTGTGAAATATTTTAGATTTGTTGATTCGATCACTTCAAGCGCTTCATTTATTTCATTTCGTCCCGATGTGGAGGGCATTTGTAAATAGCATTTTACTTGTTGGCGTATTTTCTGCAAAGAATAAATTTCATTAATAATAGTTTTCCGTTCAGTTCTCACTCTATAGTTACCTGGAAGCAATCAACTATTGGCACGGATGGTATTGTGTATATTCTAGATAGTGTCTCCTGGCACACTCCAGTTAGATTATGTTTTCTCGCAATTTTGCCAAATGAAATTATTGCTTGTGCTGATGCATGCACTCCCAGCATTGTGCTGCCTTGATCTGACTGCTGCTCCAAGTGCTGCGTTATTATTTGGTAATGATGTTGTCTCCAGGTAAATATGTCGCTCCAATGAGATAAATCGTCCGATATAATGGGCAATCTATTGCGCCATGTCTTCACAATGGCTTTCATATCATGCAATGAAGAATTTCTAGACTGCGTTAAGCCCTGATGAATTTGGCTCGCTTCGTGCAATTCCATAATTTGCTGCGAGGCCTGCAGATATGGCAAGTGAATGTGAGACACGATCTTCGGTAAGCGCCGCCACTCTCTTATACACAAGCTGGAAGCAATCTCAACATAGCGCTCAACACTCGCAGCTTGTCGATCCTCTTGGTTTAGGATTGACAAATATCCTTTGTACAAGTTCAATTTGAATCCATATTGCTTGGAATAGCATTGTTCGGTCTTTGACAACGCATTCTTCATCAGATTCCAGTCGGGTACGCGCCAAGAGCTTTCCAAAATCAAGAACATATTCTTTTCTCTATTCGTTTGGGCATAGTCCAATAAAATGTCCCACTGATTTAACTCCTTGGCACAGCGCATCCAATGTTTCTCCCACAGCAACAATTCACTGTTAACATCAATATTTATTTGTCCGCTGTTCAAATCCTGTTTAAACTTTGTCATGGCTAGGTCGTAAGCACCTTGCGCTTCTTCGAAAAAGCCCATCTGTTCATATGAGATGGCTATATTTGTTTCGGGATAGTGTCCGAATTTCAGCCAGAGACCAGCCCACAGATCTTCTTCATGCATGGCGGAGTACATTTTGGAGAGAGAGTCATAAATGTTATTCAAATTTTGTATATCAGACTCCGGCTGTGTTACTTCCGGATTGCTCAAATCACTCCGCGTGGAGTATTCCATGGCCAAGTCTTCTAGCACTAAGATGGCTCTATGCCAAAGATTATGGGATTTACCCAAATAAGTTAAGAGATTTGGTGGAATATAAATGGAGGGCGTGCAATTAGTCAGGCTCTCCACAAATGTATTCAGTGTGCTTGGGCTGCAATCCTTCTGATTAACATTGGTGCCAGACGCCAGGAACGGTATTAATTCTTTGGATATATTGATTCGTTGATCCTCCGTGAATATGCCCCAAATGCTAGGGAAAATTGCAAGCCAAACGCTTTCGGCTAGCTGTGTATCCATGTGGCACAGCTGTGATGTTGCTACCAGCATTTGCTCTGTTCGAATATTTCGATTTGCTTCCAGGAATTCCGCTTGCTTGTAGATCAGTTCAACCAAGGTGTCACGGCGTGTAGGAAGTATTTGTTGACAATCTTCTTTGCGAACAGATGTAAATTCCAATTTTAAATCAATATCGAACACATCGTCTTTGTCATTGACACTTTGCACATTTTCAAACGATTCCGGCTGTGAGGACAAAAACGAAACAAATGTGTGCTCTTGGGAATCAGTAGAGTTAGTAGGAATCACGGAAGATATGCAAGGGATTTTAAAAGCTTCATTGGAGCATTGGATCTGTGTCATAGTGTTGGCTGTCAAAATAAGCAGTTCGATGCATTGCTTTATCCAATAATGTGATCCGATAGTGTCCCATGCCTGTGAGCATATTATGTACAAGAGTCTGTCATGAAGTCTGCGGCGCATTGAGGAATCTAAAATTTCAAAAAACTTTGCTCGAACATGCGGATTTTGAAATCGTAGACCATTCAGGAAAGCACCCTCCAGTTTACTTGTTAGTTCAGTTTGTTTCAAAACTTCGTCACGGTATATGTAATTGATGATTTCCAAAAACTGAACATTCAGTTCAACCTCATCAGTAAATTTCTTTTCGACATATTGCATTAGCTTAACCAGCAGCGCCGACTTTTCTCGTATGGATGGGACATGAGCAGAAATATTCGTTTCTTTACTCTTCACCCAATCGTCAAGCATTTTTATAATGCACTTCACAATCTTAACTTCAGAGCTTTTTTCGATTAGGCTTACTAAAATAGTACCTATGAAGAGTTTTCGTATTTCCACACTCATTACAACAACTCTGTTCTTAATCAATTCCAAGGATAAGACCAACAGCTCAAGAGCCAGAGAGTTGGAGTCAGTCGTCGGGGTGCTGTTCGTATTAGTTGTATTGATATTTATGTGATCCTTTGTAAGACGATTTAGAACTCTAATGAACTGCACTAATATACGGTCAATGTAGCTTGGATTATTGGTGGTGCAAGCCTTTAAAATCATTAAGGTTCCAAATAACGATGAGGCATTCGGCTGAGGACTCTTCTCGTAAAACGTGAGGTTGTCTGTTATCATTTTGCTAATGGCACTGTACAGAACATCAAAATCGTTGTGTTTGTGCTGTGAATCCGGCGGAAAAGTTGACATCAGTCGTGTTAAAAAGATGTGCATTAAACGCACAATCCTTGTATTCTGGTGTATAATACACAACGAGAGACCACGTTGAACCGGTCGTATTATTGTCACCAATTGGTCCGAACTTAATATTGTAGTTAGGAACGTCAAAAAGTCTATTGCAGTGCATATATTATTCAAGTTATGGTGAGGCGTCTCAATTGTAGCCAGAACTTTATCTAGCCAATTGATTTTTATATCGAACGGTTGAGGCCAAATTTCTGGACGCATGGCCAATTTTAGCAGCATGATGCACCTAAATGAGGTAAATATGTTTGTATTAAGTTGTAAAATGTAACTGATCTATAAACCACTTACCTCCTTGACAGGTTATCTCCCGAGGATATTATGCCGGGCTGTGGATCATTGACTTGGCATGCTAAACGTATAAGAAAATTGAGAACTGTATCGCAGAATGACTTATCAATCGAGCGGAGAACGTCTTCAGACTTGGTATGAGTTCCTGTAATATAATAACAATTATTTAAAGAGAACTCATTTTAAATTTCTAGTTCAAACACTTACCTGCCGCTGCAGCTTGCCCTGAAGACTCTGTGACTTTTTTCCTATTTTCAGTTGGTTCACTTCCCACTCGCTTACTGCTATGGTTGTCTTTTAAATCCTCTTCAGATTCCTCAGCTTTTACATCTCTTTCGTCTTGTTTGATTCGATGCAGCTCCCATTTTATTATAACTTCTGCCAAATCGACAGCCAATTTCTTGTGTTCGATTGAAGCACTTGGTGGAAATCCTAAGCGTTGCATATAACTTATAAGATGCTGCACCAATTGATGCCTTACAGGAAAGTAAACCTAGAATTAGAGATTGATTATAATACATTATTAAATATATTCATTTTTTCGTGTGAGACATACCTTATAATGACGAATAATTAGTTGCAAGATGTGGAAAAGCTGTAGTATTGCATGACCTTCTTCGACAATTATCTTTTTAGTCCAGTGAGTTAACATAGTATTTCCGTCTTCCATGCGAAGCGGCATAGCTGGAGTTAGCACGTCCAGAGCCTGCTTCACAATAGGTCTTGCTTCTAGCGCGTGTCCTTTTAACAACGAATGGAAAACTTGGAGCACGATTTTCTTATGAATCGCAAGTCTCGCAATTATATGGGCAAGTAGTAAGTGACCGTGGTAGCGTGCCGTGGGATCTACACAATTCTTACTAAGCAGGCATGGCCAGGCAAAAGTCATTAGGCGTCTTAGCTTATTGCCTTGTCTCTTATTGTTAGCATCACCATCATGAATGTGCTGCGAGGCGCGTTCGACGAGCAGGCAAGCGAGTTGCAACAAAGCTATTCTTACTGCATCGTCATACTGTTTGTCGGGGTCAAATACTTTATTGATAAACACTGAAACAATGTTTTTCTCATCCTCTTGATACGGCGTTGGCGGAGCTCCAATTAACTTATTTCCTTCACCTTTGTCAAAGCTTACGGTGAAGCAGGGTATTAAGATGGCTGTAATTATTTTTGCTTTTAAAACTTCTGTAAATGTATTGTTATTGAAATTTTCAACGAAATGAAAGAATGCATTTCTTTTCCAATTAACAGTAAAGCTTTGTGCGACTGTGTTTTGCAAAAAGTCCCGCAGGAAATAGACATCCGGTATAAAGTGCAAGCATAGAGCTCTCAAAAGTTGAAACAGCAAATCGATATCATTGGTATTATTTGAGAAATATAGCAAAAGTATTTTTCCGACCAAATGCCATAAATCGCAAGCGACATTTTCCAAGCATGTTGAGTACAAATTATTTCGCCACATATTCTTTAAAGCATCAACTATATCGGGTCTAGTTGGAATCCATTGGTCATCCTGCTCCATCAGAGTAAATATGATAAGCACAGCCTGGTGTTGCACATTATATTTGTGGGTATTACTTATAGCAGTGTTCCAGCTTAAATAATCCAAAAGGATAACGTATTTCGAGTTCTTAATGATGGTGCGGAACGCATGACCATTCTTATGCTTTAGTAAGAATATGAAAAAACGATTCCATTGTGAGTCTTTCATAATCGAATCCATCATGAAGAGATCAACTGTTTCCAATGGAAATCGTTGCAAGAACATGATCAGCGCTTCGCGATATGGACTGGATGCTTCGATCATCAAATTCTTTTCTGTTTGCAACACCAGTTGGCATAGTTTTTCGATATACTTTGATGACGCTGTAATGTGGTAAAACATTTCAATAAGTGTGACAATTTTTTGTTCATATTCTCCTCCTTTAGATGTTGCGAAAAAGTTCACTGTTTCGTTTGTGCACTTATAATGTCCCACGAATATTTCTATAATCTTTGCGCAATGCTGCAATATTTGCTCACTGAGTTTCTCATTAAACATTTGCGGAAAGAGTTGAGTGAAATATGATAGTCGCTTTATGGCTGGGATAGACAAGTTCCTATGGTCGCCCAGTTTTAATAGTAGAGGTCGCATTGCAGCTTGAACCTGTATATATTTCATATTTATATAGAATCATAGACATTATTATAAAACTATTAAACTTACCTTCTCTCTATCAAGTGTAATACCAGATATAAATGTTTTCATACAATTATAGGCGGTTTCTTGTAACTCGGGTTTATCATTCTCCATTACTTTGAAAATTATGTTAATTATCTTTTCCTTATAGCCAATGTCATTAATATAATGACACGCTGCCAAAGCGCGTAACGCACTTACACGTAATGGGATGAGGTTCGTGACATTTTTATAGCAATCCAATTTAGTCAAAGTCGCATCCTCCGCTTCACTTAATGTGAGCAATTCGTGGAAGAATAATTTGTGGTATGTATTTGTCAAATCTAAAAAATAGATGAACAGGATTAATAATATTATAATATTTATTTGAAAACTCTCCTTACCGATGGTAAAGAGGCGAGGCTCCAAAGTAGTACAGAACGTATTGCCATCCATCAATCCGATTTGTGCATTGGCAGGTTGATGCCTCAATAAATGTTTTTTAGGTGGTATAATATCAGCAAGGACATCCTTATGTGGGTCCATAACCTCAGACACAGTCTTTTTCTGGATCGAACCGATGTGCTTTAATAACAACATTGATTCCTCTCTTACAATGGAATTGGGGCTTGTTATGTGACGCACAAGTTCGTGAATTACATCGAACGTGGCTTTTGCTTGTAAATCCTCCAATTCATCGTTTCTTGAATTTATACTTATGGGGGACAAGCAAATCTCCAACATAGTTTTCATATAGTTTTTAGTTATATCAAGTGCGCCATTTGAAACATCTCCCTCCAGATCCATTAATACAAACATAAACGCTTTTAGGAAGTTGAACAAATGCTGGTATAGAGCGCGAAGTGACATATGCTTGCAAAGAAATTGAATAGCCTGACAGCCGCCAACCTTAGCATACCAGGGGCGATCGTAGCATAATGCGGTCATTCTTTCAGCCAAATATTGCATTAGAGGTAACTTGCAAGCCCTGTCTTTATTTCCCATTATATTTGCCGCAGTGTCCAGTATTATTCCCATGCAAGCAATGCCTGGCTTGCACAATTCCTTCTCTTCATGCCCCATGCAGGCGGCCAGCGCATCAATTAACACCATTGGATCGATGCCATTCGTCATGAAGTGCTTTTGGGGGAAGGGTCCTGCCTGCTGAGCTATCGCCACCATGGTATAATGTCTGACAACAGCGGCCATAACAGGACACACTGAGTCTCGTAAGTCTTTCGTGGCTGAGGCAACCAGCATGCCAATTAAAGCTGTCAGATGAGTACCGCGCACGCTTGACGCATCTACCTTATTGTGGAAAATTGGCCAATTCATAATGTTGCTTTCCACAAAGTCACTGTGCGTAAATAGCTTCAGCAACGTATGTTTCTCATCGTCCAGACTAATGAAGGCAGCCAGGAAACATCGTATCACTTCCCAACTTTGTCGCCTATAAAATTGATCTGTGGTATTTGAGCTCAATGCTTTGAAGGCCGACTCAATTGCATACTCAACGGGAAAATCGATAGGTTTGTCATATTCTTGGAAGTATGTAATTATTGAGATCTTTGGCTTCTGGTTATGATCATAATGTAATGTTTGTGGCTCTACCATCATTTTTCGGTTGCCTCCGCCAAATTTACCAAGCACACGAAAAGCAACAAGCGCTGCATTGTCTTGATTTCTTAGCGTTTTCCATAAGGCTTGCATCAAAGCTGCCCTTACCGGTTGTATATGGTCATACAAAAAATCGGGTTGCAAATTGTCAACACACAGTTCCAAAGTTCTTAATCCCTGGAAATAGTATTTTATTTACTCAAATGCCTTAAATAAGTTAATTATTTGACTTTACCTGGTTTATGAGCGTGGGGGAACCGTTCAAGGCTGAAACTAATGGATCCATAAGCATGGGAAGATATGGCAATAACGATGAGAGTCGAACAGGTACTGTCAAGCAAAGTTCAACAAAAAGATCGCGCATATGTTGTTTGTGGAATCCACTTTGCAAGCGATTTAAGCCTTCCAGCAAATTGGGTAATAGTGGAAGAAATTCTTGATAGAGTAGATCGTGACTTCCGCCACCAATTGATCGGAACAGAGCCCTTAGCAGTAGAAAATAGTTGTAGGGTTCATCCGAAATTAACGCCAACTCCATTGAACGTATAACAATTTTGTGCAGATGTGGCCGAAGCATTTGTTCATTTTCCACAGGAAATAGACTGACGCTGCCAAAAACGAGCTTAAACAGTCGTAGATACAAATTTGATCGTTCGACATTTGAGCCCATTTCCTCCATCTTATCCAAAAGGTATTCAACCAAGACTGTTGCAAATAGCGGCGAAGTGGTTGGATTCGCTAGAAAAGAGTTTGCTATAACCTGGAGTGCTTGATTTTTATAGATTCGCTCCACCAAAAAGTCAATTGTGGTAGCAAATATTTCCTGGAAGTTCTGAGAATGCATCATGAGAAACTGAAAAACGATTGCAAAATGTGGAATAAGTAAATGGTTGAAATATTCAATGGATTTATATCAAATACTTACAATTCCGCTAAAGTGCTCTAAAACTTCCTTTTCCTCTTTGCTGCGTGATATCAGCCCAGATGCTCGCTGTTGATTTGGATTAACATTGATTGTATATATATCTAATGCTTCCATTGCAAAGTGCACCAAGTCAATGTATGTGCATAATATCTCAGGACTGAACAGTTTTTCCTGCATTTGCATGCTTGACTCAGAGACATGAATCTATAACGAAAAATATAAATATTAATTGAATACAAACAAAATATATTGTAATATCAATACCTTTGAATTAAAAAATCCCCAAGTAATTGTTTTTACGCCTCCAACGAGGGTTTTCACCAAACTTCGAAATTCAGCTACATTCACAGAACATATCAATTGTGAACCAGATGTTGTTTTAGATTGATCGCCTCCCAGCTGATCCTTAAATGTTTAAAATAATAATATAACATTAACAAATAGTATACATCAAGTGATGATCTCAAGAGCAATTTACATCTTTTATCTCTGTTAAAGGCAGAACAGGTAAGTTAAATGAACTACTAGGATTCGCTGTTCCACCACCTGCAGGTTGTCCCTTGCTGATTATAAAAAAGAATTTAAATCAATGTCATAATCTATGTACAAAATATATATAAACAAACCATTTTTGAATGATCAGAGGCAGCTGAATTTGAGCAATGGTTTCAAACTTCTTCACAAACACTTTTAAGAGTGTGCCAAGAATATTTCTAGAGCGCTGCGGCTCCAGTTCACTGTGATGCCGCAAGCAATCGACTAGATTCAACAGTAGCTTACACGACATAGTTTGTATGCCAATGGCAAGTGTCTCGTCATGTACATTGCGGGCAAACAAATGTACTGCCTTGATTAAGACATCTAAGCTTAAGCTTTGACGCACATGATGTGCAAGGTCAGCTAATATAGAATAGGCCAACGGGCGAATGGAGTCCAATGTGACGCCTTTTCCAATGAGTAAATCTTCATCGAAGAGTTTTTCTATCGATGGAATGAATTCTGAAAGGAAAGTAAAAGTTAAAATGTGGTCATTTTGAAAACGAATTTAAATTTACTTTGTCTTAAATCTGTTGCAAATATATGACGCGCAGCAATTAAGAGGTCTTTGCGTAAATGTGCTGCTTCCTTAGGACAATTTTCCATTAAATTCAACATTCCATTAGATACAGACAATGAGTTGGCAATTACAATATCCTTAAAGAAATTTCAATAAATATTACATACAAATAACAGCACCATTAATTAATGACCTTACTTGATATGTGCGCACAATATATGCCAAAAATGAAAGTGTTTTCACTTGAGCGCCCATGAACTCTACAAAAACTTCCTTTTGTGTTGAATTTCTAATAAAAGAATAATTATATAATATAGATTATATATTGTATTCAAATTTAATTTACCTTTGCAGTACAGTTGGCTGCAAGTTGATGGTTGTAAGTATTAAAGGAATGAATTCGGCGACCTCTTGGTGCACCGCATTTTTATATATTTGATACATCAATACCACGATAATGGGCAACTCCTGGAGAACTTTTAAGGATAATATGCCACGAGGTAGAAGATTATACTGCAATATGAACAAATACATAACATTTGATATATAATACACAAATATGTATAATATATTTACAATCATTTGCTGTGAATTGTGCTCCAGTGATTTCTCCACGTGTATTGTCTTAACTGAATATGTGTCTGGCAAAAGCATTTCCAAGTCCAAGTCTTTCAGATCACTTATCCAAATGTCGTTTGACGTTTCAAAGATTGAAGTTAGATTATTTGGCAGATTTGTATAAATTTCCTTAACAAATCCTAAAAAGAGTTGAATCTGAAAGAGAAAGGAACATTGAGTTTTCTCTATTAAGCAGGTAAAATTATGGCACAAACCTCAGGATTAAATGATGGACGGAAATGTTTGTGCAGCTCCATTATAATTCGCAGACTGATTAGCACATTTTCTTCATTGTCAGTTTTTAATAGTTTCAGCATCATTGTTATAATCGACTTGACATGCTGCCGCAGATTCTCTGTTATGGGCAATCGATGTATCATCTCCAGTATGAGTTTACGAATCTGCAAAGCAGTTAAGCATTGTAATGTTAAGTAAAACATAAATACTTTTTATTATATTGAATGTTATGATGAAATAATCTCTAATTCCTTTTTGCAACAGGTTTCGGATGACGACCACGACATGGTAGGTAAATCAATACGGCTATAGAACATATGTTTCCTTTTACAATTTCTTTAATTCTCTTGGCTTGAAGAGTCTTACCATTTATATTAAGTTACAATAAAAATGTTTACACAAATATGTATACACCCACGCACACATACATACACACACATTCATACATGTAAATGTGCTGCTGTTCCCAGCAGAAGAAAAATACTTACGTGTTGTATTGTGTTTTCTTGTATAAACTGAGGCTCGCCCTCTTGTAATATACGCATAAATATTTTAAGTGCATTTTCCAAAAATGAGGGATAAGAAGGCGATTGCATTATCATTTCAAAATGCTCACTCAGCTCCTGGGTGGCTTTCAATTTTATGTCTTCGCTCGCCGACGGATCATTTAATATATTTAGATAATTCCGGAAGGTGTTAACCGGAATGCTTTCGACGTGTGCCATTTTAAGTGACCATTAATATTATTCCGCAGCGAAGGAAATGCGATTTCACCGGTGTAAACAAGCGAAATGTGTAAATCTGAGGCACAGGGCTGGTCAGGCCAAAGTGAGATAGCGTCGCAAAAAGTCTTTTAACAGAAAATGGGATGCTATCTTGGACATGGCCACAGGGTGTATCTATTAAACATTGTGTGCTATCAAATAAAGATTTGTGAGACAACTTTAATTTCATTAATATATTTAAATTATAAATAAATAAATTTATTTTTGATTAATGGTAAGGGTTTTTTTTTAAATGTATAAGTGTATTTCACTTTTAAAGTAACAACAATTTTATACAGCATTTTAATTAAATGCGATATTACCACTGAATTACAAAATATATATAAAGCAAATAATTGCTGTAAATACATTATTAAGCTATGTGTTATTTGTTTTATATACGGTGTAAATTACATTATGATTATACTTTGGTTCTAAAAAATAAACGGAAATCTTATATATTATGTGTAACAGTGCTATTATTATGTTATGTGTTCCATTTCATTGTTTCAATCGCGCTTATGGCTTGTTGATAGTTTTAGCCTAAATTTCTTCAAATTAATAGTACACTCTTGCAAAACCGATAATTAGTAGCAAATAAAATTCTTTTGTGAACTAATAAATTATACATCCAGAATAAATACCTTGTAAGTTGCATTCCAATGGACTTATAATTACGCGCTTAGCATAAGTGGATAACTATGATGCCTATAAACATCGTCTAACGTGATAATCGTGTGTGATTAAATAATTATAATTAAAAATTGAAACCTATTGGAACTTACATACTTATGTATTTACATACATATATATCTTAAAGCATATACATACAAGCATACAGATATGCTAAGTATCTTCGACTATGAAAATAAATAAAAAAAAAAAAAATATGAATGTAAATAAGACAAATTTAACTGAAAAAAATAATAAAGTGGAACTTAATTTTTAATTTAAGTTAATGTGTCGTTCTATTGAGCGGGGATTAGTGAATGTGACCGACTCGTAAATACAGTGCTTATAGTTTTGAGCTGGCTTCACTGAATCAAACTGCATAGAAAGCTAGATGTCAACATTCTGCTTATATTTAGTGGTCAACAACAATAACCAAATTAGTGAAAATAAATAAGTTAAAGAATTACTTCGATCATACATCGTGCGGTAGTAGGCGCACCTGATTTTACCTTCACCTACACATAATTATAGCCTGTTTTCGCATTCAACGAGTGTTTGGGTGTCTCACTGCACAACATTCACATAATGCTCTGCTTTGAATTTACCTGTTATTGCTCCGTTCTAGCTACGTTTATTCATTTTGAGCCAGTGCACCTGTGCTGAAGTATAAGCTTAATGAATTTCGGCAATTACCGGCAAAATACTGGAAAAACAACTAATTAAAAATTAAATATATTCAAGAACTTATTATATTGTTTAAAAAAATTAAAAAGTTAAATTAAAATTTATAATAGTGTCTAATAGCAAAAATTATGCAATTTTAAAAAATGATCAAATTGCCCTCTGAAATAAATAATAATAATAATAAAAAGAAGAATAAATTAAACTGTTTAAACTATATATAATGTAAATTATCAGGAATAATTCTGTGGTTTGTTGATGTTAACCAGTGGAATGTTTTGCTTCTTGGCAGTGGATAGTGTCGATTCGGCTTACCAAGAAATATAAATAGATTTGTCATTGGATATCGTTGGATGGTATAAATAACATTAGCTGTTAGTAAATGAGAAGGTTGTAAATATTTATGTATTCATTCTGGTTCATTCTTACGTTCTTGCCTTAATAATTATAATTTTCCTTCAATTCATAGGTAAAAAAAAGTTATAAAAATGAGAGAATCCGCTCATGATATCAGCATGGATACCTGGAAGCAGTGGATACTTGATGCAATATCAAAAATTCGCTCGCAAAAGCAAAGACCGAGCGTTCAGAGAATATGCCAAGCTATTGGCACACATCACAAATTTCATGAAGATATTGTGGCTGAAAAGCTGGAAAAAGCCGTTGAGTCTGGTTCCGTTATCAAAGTATACAATAAGGGATTACATTCATATAAAGCGCCGATGGCGAAAAGGCGCATAAAAGTTGATAAGACAACAAATCTTTACAAAGTAGTAGCTAAAGCCGTAAATGATTTGGGAGAATGCGAAGGATCGACGATCAAAAATATAGAGAACTATATTCAAAAATTTAACTGCATTGATCTGTCGCCAAATGTTGATTTCAAAGCTGTCATTAAATTGTCAATAAAAAAAGCTGTTGACACAGGCTTTCTAATACAGGACGGCAAGCTATACAAGAAGGGTAAATCGTTAACAACACCCCGCAAATCTGCACCAGAAACTGAGGTACTTATCAAAGGAGAAGAAACATGTACACATTGCTCCGGCAATGCACAGAAAAATCTTAATGGCATTCCAGAACCTCTCAGTTCTTGTAAACAGTGTGGCATATCATTGCACACGACATGTGCTAACATTGCCGGCAAATGCAAGTCCCAATCTTATGTGCTGCTCTATATGCTTGTTACTAAGGGATCTCTATGGAACTGTCAGAAATGCGCCGATTGCGTTGTCTGCAAAATGCGTAATCGCGGCCCGTGTCTCTTACAGTGCTTTGCCTGTAAAAACCACTTTCATCTAACGTGCCTCGACACCATACCAGATAAAAAGCCCAAGCATCCATATCGGTAAATATTAGTTAATAATTGTCTATAGAATATGATACTGATTATTTCAATTGCAGATGCAAATCGTGCCTAAATGTTGATCATCCAAAATCGTTGAAAAGGGATGCAACAAACATAAAACTAGAGCAAGAAAATGAGAAGTAAGTTCAATTTGATATATCTACAATATAATTATTAAAAGTCAATCTGTCTACATTTTGCACACAATTACAGAAATCTCTCGTATTCGAATGCCTCCCAAAAACCACATTCCAACTGCAAACGGCAGATGATTAAGAGAGAGGAGCGAATGGAAAATCCATCAACATCCCAAGAGAGTGTTAATAACGTTGTCAACCATAGACAAAGGAAAAAAAATTGCGTTGTGGTTAATAATTTCGAGGCGCAGATGAAACAAAAGAAAATATATCGCGAACCGATTATCAATCAAATCAATCGAAAGCGTACATATTCGGATTTATCATCGTCGACTTCTTCAAGTGATAGTGACGATGATGAGGATGATGATGATGACAAGAATGCTGCGTGCGATGACCAAGATGACAGCACGTCGTCCGACTCATGTACTTCGTCTAGTTCTGAGTCAGATTCAAGCGATAGCTCGAGTGATAGTTCTGAATGCGATGACGACAATGAGGATGAGGAAGACTATGACACGGATAAAAGTACTTTTAAAGAGAATATATTTGAAAACGACAAGAACATTGAGTTTCGATCATCGCCAAATGACGCCACAAGCTTAATGGAGGCTTCTTCGGAAAATTGGGGATTTGCTGCCGTTGCAAAAAATCCAGTTGATGACAAATATATTAAAAATTTTAAAAGCATGAACTATTCAAATCATTCGGCAGCTAATCAAGCAACCGACGCGAATAAACCTAACAAATACGTATCTGATAAATCTGATAATGTTGTAAACGGTTCTTTGCCAATCAAGCGTAGCAACGGAAATGTCGAAAGAAAAAGGACAATTATCTTAAAATCGATGCCACTGGATACTACAAATTTATACATGAAACATGATGATGATATTCCATATCTTACCAAAGAAACTGTATTGAAATGTCGAATGATTGATGACCAAGAACCATTTCCAGAATCAAGGAAAAAGCCAGTCGAATCCACTTTAAGCAACAATACGGATTTTAATTGTATAGGAAATCCGACGGATGAAACTGCTGAGCCAATTGGGCCGACTAAACTGTTTGGTAAGTTAATCGTATATTTAATTATATTATAACGATATATATATGAGAGGCAATAATTAATGAGATGGAGAGGGTATACTAAAAATATAGTATCATATTAGATATCATAACAGTATTGATGTGGATCAGTATTTAAAATTTGACAAATATGAATATAAGAGTAGTAAATATATTATTCTGATTTATTACTTAGAAATTAAATAGTTTTAAAGCTGAATCTAATTGGTGATTGAGCCAACTCTTAAGTCTTACAATATAGAGCACCTGCACATCCCTGCACAAAATATATGTTTACCTAGCTATCATTTAAATAGAAGAATATATTCTCTATGGGCTTAGCAATATCTCATTTAATTCAGTACCACATACAAAAAATTTCTGCTAGGATCTGTCTACACATTAAATTAAATTTGGCCAAGTGCCAAATGCAAAAAGTACCTATTCAAGAAGGTTGGCAAACAAAATATGTACACAATTAAATAATACATCTTTTACTTATAGAAAATCAACATCTACCACCTGGCGTTAATCAATTTGATGTTAACATATATCAAGAAGTGTTGCAAAAAGCTGTCATTAAAGTTTCTGCAAACCATTCCGAAATGCCTGTTGAGAAAAGTCATTCTTTGATTCACTGTGGACAAAGTCCAAAATCTATTGAAATTGGAAAATGGAATATTGAAACATGGTACTCAAGTCCATTTCCGCAGGAATACGCTAGGTAAATTCACAATAACTATTTCAAAAATATAATTACTAGGTACAATGATTTTGTGCAATACCTTGACATTAGCAGTGAATACTAAATCTTTTTCCCAAAGTGTACCTGTTTAGAGAACAGCAAAATATATAATTTGCATGTAAGGAATATTTGAAATGTTTTAAACTTATTAAGCATGAAAAGCAAACAAAATAATTTATAATAATAATTTCTTTTCTTAAATTTTAGGTTGGCAAAACTATACTTGTGTGAATTCTGCTTAAAGTATACAAAAAGTCGGTCAGTATTGGATAGACATCAGAATAAGTGTATTTGGAAGCAACCGCCTGGAACCGAAATCTTCCGTCAAGGCGACATATCTGTGTTTGAAGTGGATGGAAATGTTAACAAAATTTATTGCCAAAATTTGTGCCTGCTGGCAAAGTTCTTTTTGGATCACAAGACACTTTACTATGACGTGGAGCCTTTTCTATTTTACATCTTGACTAAAAACGATCAGGTTGGCTGCCATCTTGTTGGCTATTTTTCGAAAGAGAAACACTGTTCGCAAAAGTACAATGTATCCTGTATTCTGACATTGCCTCAATATCAAAGGAAGGGATATGGACGATTTTTGATTGACTTTAGCTATTTGCTTAGCCGGGAAGAAGGACAACTTGGAACTCCAGAGAAACCACTCTCTGATCTTGGACGTCTATCATATTTTTCATACTGGAAATCGGTTGTACTAGAGTACTTGTACAAGTACCGAAATAATCAGACAATAACATTTAAAGATATAGCCATAAAAACTGGCTTAGCTATTTCGGATATTGCTTTGGCATTTGAGTTGCTAAACTTCATTAAATTAAGGAAAAATGATGGCGACATAAGGTTCCAAATCAATGTGAAAATAGATTGGAAAAAGGTTTTACTACATCATAAGAAGAGAGCCCAGAGCAAAACACGAATATTTATTGAAGCCGACTGTCTCAGATGGAGTCCGTTAATGTCGATTTCCAAATCACCAAATTTTAATATAAAACCAATCTCAAATCGTGAATATCTGAGCCATCAATATAATGAAAATTCAGATAACGATGATTTTTGTAAAAGCAAGCTTGGGGAAACTGTAAAGCCTCTGGCAAATTTAACGACGGAATTGTATAAGGAAAAAGATTTAATTAAAACGTTTAAGCCGACCAGTGAAAATACAGATAAGATAAGTTACATTAAAAAGGACTTATATTCAGAGTCTACACAAATACCACAAACTGATGGTAAAAGATGTAAACGTGGCTTTGAAGATATAACAGAAAACTCCGATTCTTCTGATAGTAAATATTCTAAAAAGTCATCAGAGTCATCAGATAACAATATGGTGACTAAGCGAGCGTTGCGACTTGCTAAGAGAAAGGACACTGTTCCACATACTAACAAAAGAAAGCATTTTGAACGAGATAATAATATTGATCAGGTGGAACACAATATTCCAAACCAAACTGACCAACAGAATGCTAAAGAAACTTTAGATAAAAATTCCACTGTGCAACGAGCTACGGTCCAAGACGTTAATGTAACGAAGCCAGTGAATATTGTGCCCAAGCTGCGCGGCAAGAAATCAAATGGAAAACGCGATGAGGAAACTAAAGCCAGCAGTCAAAACTGTAATAAAATTCCATTAAACGAAAGCGAAAGCGTCGAAGTGAAGAAAATCATTCAAGACAAGCAGGAAATTGAACCAGAGCCTCAAACTATTGAAAAAGAAAAGAGCTCAACTGATTACTGCACGGAGCAAGTTTATGATGCCGTCGCAAAGAAAACAAAGAAGGCATTGTTTGCCGAAACGACTCCATTTGAAGTAAAACCCATTGAGAATACAACTCCAGAATGTAAAATTGAGCCTAAACCAATTGAAACTGAAATGGCAATTGAAAACGTATTAAATAATGAGTCGAAAATCCAAATCCCAGTTAAAGATAATATCGAACCACAGAAGGATTCAAGCTTAGTGACTCCAGTAGAAATGGTAATTGAGGAAAAAGCTATCAGTAATTCGAATACAGCTACCGAAACGGCTAAAGTTGTACCAATAGTTGAAAGTACTGAAACTAAAGTCCCAATTGTGAATGAAGAAAAAGTGGAGCCGAGTAAGGATCCAATAACTAAGAGCGTAGAGGAAAAAATTATTAAAACTGATGTCGCACCAATTCCTACGGAAAATGTGGCAGTGGCAGTTCCCGCTCCTGTTTCTACTACTTCAAAGCCCATTGAAGCAGTTGCCACAAAAAACGCCGAGACTAAAGTTGAGAGTAAGCCTTGTGTTATTCCTGAACAAACTGAGTCGAAAGTTCCTGATGCATCTCATATAAAGGCTTCGCCCAATTGCAATCGACAATTAAATACTGAAGTTGAGAAAATAAATACAACTAATGAAAAGCTGATCCCATTGAAAACAGAAGTGTCGCTTGTACAGGAAGCTGAAGCAAAACAGAAAATAAATAAAAAGGCGGCTTTGGAAGCGTCAATTGCCAGGACTGACAATACCAACACATTGTGTAAAAAACCAGAAGTTCCGAATACTACTAAAATGAATGTTCCGGATAAGGACGCAGCAAATAAATCGGCCCATTTACTTCAAGTTAAAGAAGAAGAAAAACCTAATGTGCGCGTGCCGTCATCCTCGTTGCCTATGCGCGACAAAATTCAGTTGAAAAACAACGAGCATCCCCAGTTGCAAAACTCTTTAACTTCTCAATTCCCGATCAATCAAATGCCCAACTACCATCATACTTCGCAGTACTGGCAATGGGACTATTACAGCTATAATCTGTGTAACTTAGATCCCGCAACCCAGAAGGGTCAAAAGCAATTCCATAAAGATCTGGCAACAACAATGGCATACACACATAACTTCACGCAAAACTTGTACCAGTCGGCGAATCTGGCGATGCATGCCCATCACCAGATGCACCACACCAAGGATAAACAGAAGGTTGATCGGAAGATTAGCGGAAAGAAGGAGGAATTATCAAAGGCAGTTGCCAACATCAGCACTGTCAATACCGCAAGAGACGACAACCATGCACTTAATTGCAACGATTACAATGTCAATCAGGCCAACATCTATGATCAGAAATGCTCCAACCAACAGAAGCAATTCAAAGCAACCGATCATGGCCAGCAAATCAAGTCCATTGACAATGCTCAAAACCCTATAGCTAGACATGCAAATTCTAACCAAGCTGAATCAGCAATTCTACTATCAAATTCATTGAGCCGTGAGCCTTCCGCCGCGCCCTCAAAGCAAAAATCAGAGCACAGTGGTAACATAGCACTAGGCGCTACACGAGAAGATAAAATTAAAGTAACTCAACCGATTCTACAATCAGTGAATCACTCTAATTTACAAGTCGGCGGCCAATCTGATGTTAATACCAATATGCCGTACACCTCAGAATCTGCTTCGAACAATGCACCCATACAGCATTACGATTGTGGGATTAACGTACAAATAAATATGGATTCGCCAGCAAGTATTGGAAGTGCCGTCAACCATGGGTCTGAGAACTCCAATGGACTCATGCACAGACAATTCTCTGACTGTTCTATGCAAAACCAGTCAGCCACGACGCCTATGCACATGTCAATCCAAAACTCACATATCCAACAGCAGAGCAACATAAATATGAATTTGACACCGGAAAGCTCGCCTAATTTAAATATCATTGGCAATGCCCAACACCAACATCAAAATAGGAAACTGGCTGTACAGGTAACTATAATAAATAAATTCTTATTAACTATTTAATTGAATATTAATAACAAATCTTGTTTCTGTTCTTCAGACGGATATTGTTGCGAGTTCCCCGAGTGCATCACATCGAGAACCAACACCCAAGCAAATTCGGAATAGTAATTCTTCAAATAATTCTCAGCAACGGGACGCTAAGGTTCCTACCGCAGGAACTACACAAAATACTCACCATCAACACTCTCAGAGTACTGTTTCAAATATATCGAAGGCGCAACAAGACGGCATTGGGGGCTTGCAATTTGCGCAATCAGGAGGGCAACATGGCCATCAGCAGAACATGCAGCCTTTGGATTACATACCTATTCCGCAAATTACTCAGAACTTTTCAACGAACCCGTCGAATTATGATATAGTTGGAATGCCAGCTGTAATTCAGCAACGGATGTCTCTGAATAGTTCAGTTCATTCTCTTTCTAACTCTCATCAACGCATTGAACAACCATCTTCTGCTTGTGCTGTAAATAACTTTTATTTACAAAATAATATGCCATCCAATGAAATTGTATCTAACGCATCTCGTATACCAGTGTCAACTACATTAGGGCCTCCATCTTCCATAGCTAATAATGATCAATCCATATCGTCAAACAGTGGGGGAACTACACCAGCTGTAGTAGGTCATTTATGTAGTCTTTCGAAACTCCAACAGCTTACTAATTGCCTTGAATCTCAGCCATGTAATACATCCCCGGGAGCACAAACGAATTTAGCACCATCGCCGCACCATCCAATTCCACCCAATTCTATGACACCTCCACCACATTTGATAATGCAGAATAGAAATGTTTCCACGCCACCGAACATGCTGCAGACACAAGTTACTCCTCTTCAATATCATAAATATTATACTAGTAACATGAACATTACGCCGAGCACATCCACGCAGAATACTAACAGAAACACTAGAAACACACCATCTGCCCCCATTCAGCATACCTCCTCGGCTATTAGCGGCAGCTCAAATAACCGCACAGCGAACGTGCACATCAGCCCCAATCTGATGTCACATTATGGCGCCATCAACGGCTATAGGATGTCGCCGCAGCAGAGTCCTCCTGCAACGGCGTACAGTTCGGGTGGCGAATATCCCAATTCTCAGATTCCAATGCAAATGGGAGTTATGAACATGCAATCTCAGTATCAGGATGCATGCGTGTTGCAAAGGGCTACGCAACCCAATCCGATGTATCCAACTTATTCGCCGTACTTGCCGTTGAACAGCTCAATACGCAGATAATAAAAAATCGTCATCTTACACAAAGTATTATAAAAAAATAATATTTTCCTGTATTACTTGTGTTGTGAATAAATATAATTTCTGCGAATTCAAATATAAAACTAAAAAATATCAATTCATTTACGACTTTGTAACTCATCTGAAATATAGAAAGTCTTTCCAACTTAGTAGATTAATGTCTATGAACTTTTTTCATCAAAGGTTTTTAAGAAATAACTATACATAGTGGGCTTTCTATTGAAAGTCGTCGTTTCGGAATTTATTGTGCGATCAAGTTATACATTATAATAAACCCAGAACGACCTGTAAAATACGTTTATATTACCATGGATAATGATTTAGCATCACAACATTTTACGACTGAATCGACCACGTCGATGCAGTCGGAAGCACCGCCGAACACAATATCGAAGAAGGAAAGTAAGCTTATAGCCAATAAAGTGCCTGAACATGACGATGATTCGCCAAAATGCTCCAACATTATCACAACCACAAGTAGTTCTTCGTCCACAACCATTTCGATGGGCGCCTTCAATTCAGACACACAATTTCAAAGGGCATCTGGCCACGAGGCCCCACACATTGGCTACGAGCTGAGCGTGGCTAAGTCGGTGTTACAGCAATACAGCACCTTAAGTGGTGACAACTTGTAAGTGAGGAAAAGTGTTAGCACTCGTTAAGCTCGTTAAGTTAAGCAAATCTGCCTGAATTTCGCAGATTTGATCATTTAAGTGACATAGTCAAGCGAGTTATTGATGAACGACCACCGAATGTTATTGATTTCTTTGAAGAGTTTAGCCGAAATGTACGCGAGCAAAAATTTCATGTGCCGGAACGTTTTCCCCCGAATGCCGTCTTTGCCGACTGTCGAATGTTTCGTCCCGCCAAGCGGATATTGAACACAATAAAGGCAAGTCTCTTTAATAGGGCTGTTTCGGGGTTACTAACTGTATCGTTTAGCTACCAGCTAATTCCGATGTCCCTGATTTTGGCGGTGATGAGGACCTCACCGAAGAGGCGTATACTTACATTGATGGGGATCTTCAAATCGATCTCGATGATAGCATGCGCATGTTCGTATCATTTAACGAACGCGTCGAACAGCTTCAGTTCTTTTGGAACCAGTGCGGCTTTACCATCAGCAAGGATGATATCTTCCAATTGGCTAGCTCTATAAACCGACTACAGACCCATCCATCAATAATGCAGTGCCGCTTTTGGGGCTGCATTAATGGATTGAAATCGTCCTACTATATCGTGGAAGCTTCTCTAACCCGAGAGGAGGTCACTTCGCGCCTGTCAATGATGGAGGAAGAGATGCGGGAGAAGTCGCTGCCGTTTAAGATGCGTAAGGATCAGCAGCCCAATCCTCTGCCAACACACATCGGTCCAGAGCTAACTCCAGGAGTTTATGGTTGGGAGAATTATGCTCCTGAGGAGTTGGAAAAGATGACCCCCAAGGCTCAGCCAGTTCCATTAGCAGAGGAAATTGAGTTTTTCGACATTCCGCCGGAGTACGTGGGACTAGGATGCAATCGGTATTCGTACTTCGTCGTTAACAACCTATATGATGACTGGATTGAGTTGCCCATAGTAACGCCGCGTCAAATTATCGTTTCTCGCCAAATCAAGAAGTTTTTCACTGGTGACTTGGAGTCCGACATTGTATCGTATCCCTGCTTTCCGGGAAAGGAAAAGCATTATTTGCGCGCCATAATTGCTCGCATTACGGCTAGCACTCACATCGCGCCGCAGGGTTATTATAGGCGCATGACTAAGAAGGAAAAAGATCTGTTTGATGGCGTCAGCATGGACGAAGAAGAGGAGGAGGAAGAAGAAGAAAATTTCAATGAAGGCGAAGAAGGTGGAATCTCAGGTAAAGTAATCACAACAGACTCTTCAATGGTTCGGAGAGAGGGAGTTAACTTGTCCCCATTTCGACACTACTCTTAATTAACATTCCATATTTTTAGATAATGATGTAATGCTCTTGAAGAATGAACGATTTGAAATAGAGCCCTTGGCAACGCTAGCGACGCCAGTTGCCTGGGTGCATTGTCGACCGAATATCCTACAGCAAGGCCGCATTGTTTGGTTCGATGAGGAAAAAGCTCGCAAAGAACGAGAAAAGGCTTTGGCGATGTATTTGAAGATGCGACTTTTGGAAGAAATGGGCGAGGAAGTTGAAGAGGAGGACAACGAGGGCGAAGAGGAGGGGGAAGAAGAGGAAATGTTAGAGGGATTTGCTCAACCGGAGATAGGCCCCGATATTTTAACATCCTGCGCCAGCGACATGAGCCCGGAATGTACAATCCCATGGCTGATACGTTTCACGAGCAGATATACAAATTTAAAGGAGCGCGTATTGGTTATGCAATCAAGTTTATGGCCAGGCGCCTTCACATTTATTTTCGAAAACACATGCGAATCCATTTATTTGGGATGGGGCCATAAGTTTTGCAGGCGCAATATACCATTCCAGCACTTGCCAACTGTTCAAGAGGAATTCCCCCATTCTATCGACGATTTTATTGAGACTACGGATCCCTCGGTTGAAGACGAAATCGCTTACAACGAATGGCTGCTCAGTAAGCAGAAGGCACGTGTTCAAATCGGCGATAGCATGCAGGAGTATGATGGCGAGGATATCGATGACTACGACAACGATGACGATGATGCTTAAGATAATAGAAACAACATGGGTTACTTGTAGCACTTAGTATGCCAATGTTCACAAAAATTAATGCAAATGGGTCGTCAATAAATAGTTATCGGCTTAATACAGAGTTTAATATTTCGAGTCTTAAGATAAGAGATGTAGCAGAGACTTGCTGGATGTGGGTTCAAGTTCCCCCTGTTTGGAGGCTCTTCAGAGCCTTCTGTTTTTGATCGCTAAATCGCTTTACACTTTATAAGTAGTTGCCATTTTATTTGTTAGTAATACAGCATATATGTAAATTCCAGTATATAAATAGCTACTTAACCAAACTTGCAATTTTATTCGATTTGTGTATATTGACTTTTTTGATTAACAATTAAATTCACGCATTAAGCTTAAGCTGTCTGGTATTTCTTGATTAGCATGGCCCAGACGTCCGGATAGCGAGCTTGCAGAAACGATGTCAACTTCTGGGCGCTCTGCGCCTGCTGAGGCGAGCAATTGCGGCATTTTCTTGTTATAACTTCTGGTAGAGCAGCTAGAAATTAATAGAGATAGATAGATAGATGTTCATATAAAAATCTCAGAAAAAATTACTGTCACTAAAACTATAAGCTAAACATTATAGAGAATATAAAAGGACGGGTATCAAAACAACTCTTCAAGTCAGAAAGCTGTAGTTGGGAGTGCCCGACTAGGAGATAGAGCAAACCTTACGTCAGACTATTATTTTCCAAGTGACCTCTGAATTAGTGTATATGTATATACCAAGGCCCAAGGCTCTGCCATTTGACTCGATAGCCCTCCAAATTTAGGATATCTGTCTCCAAAACTCTAGGATCAAGTATTTGGAACTTCTATATTACTTTAAAAAAAATATATATATATATAAATTATGTATATGTACACAATATATAATATAACCAATTGGGAATCTCAAATCAAATCTCCTTCATTTCAGTCGGACGGACAGACGGACGGACAAAACCTGGTTGACTCAGCTCGATGGCCTGATTTGGCTCCACCTCGCCTTCTGCTGTCTCTCAGAAAAAAACATAACAGAATTATGTATAATAGTAATAGCAATATACCTTTAAGTTGTTTTCCTAACTGGTCGCACGGACTTTTTTCAAGAATACACATGATTTGACGACTGACCACAGCTTGATTGTTTAAGAGTCTATTGATGTTCTTTTCGTCAGCATCGACTTTTGAGGGAATCAGCATCATAAATAAGAAAATTAAAACTAAAATATATTTCTCTGATATTTTTCTAAGAAACATAACTTCTTTTGTTATTAATATGATAGTGCTAGTCCTAGTGTATTGGATGCTAATGTTTTGTGTGTCCTATTTTGTGTATTTGATAGATTTTGGCGCATGCGTTGCAAAGTTTTTTGCAGGGTTGTAGTCACAGTGACTAAATTAAGTTGATATGTCTAACCGGATGAGCCTGGTATAAAACTCTAAAAATTTTAGACAATTTTTGAAAATTGGGTATTAGGAAGCTCTCAAGAAACTGCCTGGATAAGGCAAAACCAGGTCAAGCTCTTTAGGCAGAAAATTTTCAAACTTTGTTCCTAAGCATTTTTAGATTTTTTACAATTTTTTTAATCTGAAAGTAAATTTTCTAAAAACTTAAAAAAACTACTTTAAACTTTGTTTCTGAGAAAAATTATATCTTCCATATTTTTAGATATTTTTAATCCGAAAATTAAATTTTCGAATGACATAAAATATCTCTACAAAAAAGGCAACAAAAAAAATTAATAAAAATTTTTATTAAATTTGTAGATAATACATATTGATAAATACAATTCCGATTACGAAGAGCTATAAATAAAATTATTTTTGATTAAGTTTCGTGAAATAAACTTCAATTGGCAGTTGTGGCAAGTCAGTTGTGTGAGCGAAGTCCGTTTTGTTCGCATCGACTGCAGCTGGGATCTTCTTGAATCTGGGAACAATTCTTTTCATTTTTCTAACATTCGTATTCGATATGGTCATAATAGCCGATTCCGAAGCCAGCGCCGTAGCCTCGCTTATAGTTTGGGCAGTGCTCGAAATAACACTACTCGCAGTCGTGGTCGTTGTTTTTGCTTTGCGAATTTTGGGAGCAGCGCTGGTAATATTTAGACTCTTTACTTCGGGCGTGGGCTTTACGACTTTTTCATGTATGCTGTTTGCGGGCGTGGTATTATGCGAGTTTCCATTAAACTTGCGACGCCTCAAGTTAACGAAATGGCTCTTGCTTCGCCTACTTTTGAGCTGCGTTGCCTCCGTCGAAGTTGCCACAGTGGAAGCCGAAAAATTCTTAACAAAAGTTGGCAGAGTTTTGTTCTTATGGATTTGTGTGATATTCATTTTGGTCGCTGACAATTTCTTACTATATTTACTTTCGCTGCCTTCATTTTTCTTCAACAAACTCGAAGATCTCTTCTTGAAATTCTCCAATTTTACTTCATTAGGATTAATGAATGTCGGAGTTTTGGCAGTCGATGGAATTTTTCGGCAATTTTCACATGAATTATTATAGTTTTTATCTAGTTTCAAGATTTTTCTTGGCGATAAATTTAGCGTGGAATTCCAGTTTTTATAATTCAATGTTGTATTGGTTGTAGTCAATGCTTCTGTAGGACTTAAGGTCGACAATTGAATGGATTCTGTGAAGAAATCAGTTTTATTTCTTGGCGTGAAAGTTGTTTGTGGCGCTTCAGCAGTTGTTGTTGTTGTTGTTGTTGGTGTTGGCATTTTTGTTGTTGTCATTTTTGTGGTTGTCAGTTTTGTTGTTGTAATCATAGCTGTCGTTGGTGTTATGGGATCGATATTAAAAAAATTCAAATCAAAGAGAGCATTAAGAGTTCCTTTATTTGAAGTGGGTTGCGCTTCATCAGGTTTTTGTGGCTCAAACTGACTTCGCTTTTCTTGCTTTGGCTTGGATGTGGAATTATGTTCGGGGATATATGGTAGAATGACGTCATCGAGTGTAAAGTAAGTGTGGGTCACATACGGTTGATATGACTGATAAGGTTGATCTATTTTCGACATGCTATTGGCCAGTGTATCCTCAACAGCCTTCGCTGGCTGCGCAACGTTTATGATCTTGCTCTCGTCGGCGGCTGCCACAATATTTTGTTTGTTTTTCTTGCAAATTGTTAGATTTTTGTAGTCAGTCGGAGTTTTATAGTCAGGCTGTATTTTGTAGTCCAAGTTCAATTTGTAGTCAGCCTGTTTTTTAAAGTCAGGATAATTGATAGATTGATGATAGTTCTGATCGCTGCTGACTGTGGTCTTTGTCACTGTTGTGGAAGATATTTTCGCGGCAGTCAAATACGAACGCAGAAATTGCGGCGACAAGGAGCCATCATAGGTATTTTTGTAGGTGTTTCTGAGAGAGGATTTGAATAAAATATTAATTATTTATTAATTTAAAATAATCATTTAGTTGTTCAATATAATAATTATTACCTTAATTGACTTCCATGAGTTGCAACAGTTTCCCGCGGAGTATTTCTATATCCATGCGCATAAAGAATATTTCCCATACGTTGCTTTCGAGGCGATAGAGTTGGATGTCTGTTCGCATACCAATACATTTTTCTATATGTATTTAGATAGTTTTTTCCCAATTGATTGTATACAAAATAAGGGTGACCATCCATACTCCATAGCTGAAAATAATTTGCAAAATTTCATATATTTAAAATATAAATGTATAATTTGTATACATACTCCCGTATTATGCCGTATATTGTCGGTGTAAACTTTTGTTATCAGCAAAATAGTTATAGTTCCTGAAAAAAAAGTATAGGAAATATAGGAAATATATATATATATATACATATATATATATATATATAATTTAAATTAATTTAATATATACATCAAATATGATTAAATCTATATTATTATTATTACTCACGCACATATTTAAACATATACATTCGTTCACTTTCACATTTACGCACGCATTCATAGAAGTATTTAACACTAACACGCACACAGATACATGTGCAAAGATATATATATACATGATGCGCTTTGCATTCTTCATGTAGATGTTTATATATATATATATATATATATATATATATATATGGAACAATTTAATAAGTATCTAAACATAATTTTCTTATTTTCAATTTAAATTTTTAATTTTTAGATCCCAAATAGAGTTATAATATACCAAATGTTTTTTGTTTTTATAATAATTGTAAATTATCCATATCAAGATTATTATTATAAATATTGTAAATTATAAGCTTCTGCTTCTATAATGATATCACCACACTCATCAAAGGAATATATATGTTGTTTGATATGCAAGTGCCAATCTACTTGATCTACTGTTTATTCATGCATTCGGCATGCGACACAAATAATTTGAAACATTATATTTCATTACACATTTCAAAATGGATATTGAATTTAATAATAATATATTAAATTTACCGATACAGATCTGAACAAAGTTGAGTATCTGAAGATGCTTGGCAAACATGTTGAACAGCTTCAGGCGCAGCTACAGCTACTCACTGTTAGAGATTAAAGACTAATGCACACCTGACTGGACACATTTGCAGCTTACATGAATACCCTATAAACTTTCAGTTTCAAAATCAAGGGGAGCTGGGAAACATAACTGAAGTGGACAACATGTTGAATTGATAGTCGATTCTATGGGTACAAAATTTTAAAAATTATTTTTAGTATTTTCTGTTCTTAATTTGTAGGAAATTGTGTCTTTAAAAGTATTTAAAATCTAAATTTCTAATGAATATTTCTACATATGTAAAAGGATTTCTTAGGTATAAGTCTATTTACAGGGTAGCATTGAGCTTAGCACACTCAAATGGAGTTCGTTGTGGCGAGATCATATGTTGTAGATGCCTTGAAGCATAGCATTACATGCATGGTTACATCTAAAATAGATATTTTTATCGCGCTTAACACCACAAACTTCTCCTTTTTTGCAAATAATGCAAGCTCCAAGAAATTGCCCGGCTTTGCACGGTTTAAAAAATTTTTTTAAAATTTGTTTGTTCATTTTTCGTATGAGTTTTACAGAATTACTTAAAGGAGTATAATAATAATATATAAATATAATAATAATATAATATAAAACTCTCATACGAAACTCAGAGCATAATACAAAGAAAAAATTTTAATTTATGGCATTCAACTCCACAAAACCTTTTCTGCTTTCTCCATTTACTAAAAAATCATACAATTTAATATTGAATTTAATTCGTTAGTCCCCATAATTAAAAAATAAAACAATTCAAGAAATGTACGCCTTAAAATTAAATTTAAAAAAAAAAACAATACTACCCCAGCCAGCTAAAGAAAAAAAAACAAATTAGTTATTGTTTCATTCTTTCAATAAAAACACATTGAAGAATTTCTTTTAGATGCTGAATTACTAATTCATTAATCAATAGTTCGAGTAGCTCTGGCTCTTTGCATTGATAGTTTGGCCAGTTGACGCCTGCGATGTAAATTTCGTTAATTACGACTTTTTCGAGATGATCAAGAGAATTTTCCATTCTGAGCTGCTCTGTTCTGGGCTGGCTTAAATGTCGGCCAAGCAGGGAGCTCAGAGTTTTTGATAGTTTCAATGAGCAGCCCATTTGCGTAGCCTCTTCCTGGGGAACTTGCCAATATTCGCTTATTATTTCAAACGTCAGATCCGTGATAAGATGCTCATAAAATGTTAAGTACTCTATTTTTAGAAATAAATAAAAAATTGCAATATGTAAAATAATTAATAAATTTTACCTACCCTCAGACAAAACAAACTCAAATAGATTATCGCCCAATAATTTGATTGCGCCCAAAATGCAGCTGAGATGGGTTTTTAGAATTTCGCAAACGCTGACGTGGTCCAAACATTTGGTCTTGATTATGATTTTCTGAAGAAAAAAATGTAAGAAAAGTTTAATCTATTTCGATTTGTTATGAAAATAATAATTATCACATTTAATATTATATAATATATAAATTTATATATGCCAAGTGTTTCCAGATCATGGCTATATCAAAATGAACAAAATGTAAGCTAAAATGTAAGAATGAGGAGAAACTACTCAAATTTGTCATCCACTGATCGAGTGCAAAAACTAACTCAGAAAAGGGCTCAAGAGTTGAGAGAGTCGTCGCCCTATATATGGGCGACCCTTTCACAGTCAGCTTCAGTTGGTTTTCTGACCTCCACCTGGTCAGTGTTGCAGTGCAGTGCAGTGAAGTAAAATGAAATAAAATGAAGTGCTCCTCCTCCTCCTCCTCTTCCTCGTCATCCTCCTGCTGTTCTTCTTCTGGATGATTGGTAAGTATTTTATTTTAAGTGAGTAATATTAAGCAAAATTGTAATAGTTGTATTTAATAACTTTAAGGAATTGTTTATAACTAAGTGTAATAATATGTATAGCATAATGATCATTATGTTAATGATTGTTGTGCTAATTCATCATCATTGCGGTAATGATCATCGTCATAATGATAATTACAGTAATTATAATTATGGTAATGATAATTACAATAATGATCATCATCATAAAGATCATTGTGTTAATGATCATCGTTATAATGATAATTAGTATAATGATAGCATAATGATCATTATTTAAGTAGTCATAACATTTTAATGATCATTATGTATGAATCAGATCATTAATAGAATGATTATTAATATAATGATCTTCATGGATATGATCATTATTATAACGATGGTTAGAATTATAATCATTATGTATATTCTCATGTGATCAGGCTGGTGATCATTGTAAGCATAGCATTGATGATAATTATGAAATGATAATATCGTATGTAAAATAATAATAATGATGTATACAACAATAATGATGTATACCGAAATAAGAGATTGTCAAATTTTTAAGAAAATAAAGATAATAATGAACTTGATCGTTGTGTAAGTTAAGTTACAAGCACTTCGGTTTTTTTTTTGTAACTATAATACTTTAAAAAAATTATACTTACATCGATAAGAATTGCCATAATTCGTGCTGCGAATACACTTTTCAGTGACCAATCCTCGCCCATAATTTGAACTTTTGATTGCATTAGAGGTAAACCTTTGGCAGAGTCTTCATTAAATAAGTCTTCTACAAATTTCTTAAAATATGTAAAGTCTTCCATCACCGATTTCTCATTTCCACAAATTACGTTCAGAATGTCATTAAACTCCTTCAAATGGGATTTACTTGAAGGTAATTTGAGATCTTCATTATGATTAGCAACAGAGGTTTCGACTTTTAATTGCAAATTTTCTTGAATCACGGGCAAACTATTATTATTTGGTTCATGTCTTTTGAGTTGATCAACACGATCCTGCTTAATATTTGGGTAGCAAAGCTCAATTTGCTTTGCTCCAGCAATATGTACATTATTGCTTAAATTGCCCAATCCTTTGATTTTATTGGATAAGATCAATAAATTACATTTTGTGTCGAAATAGTACATATTTGATCTGGTTATAAAATGATTGAATCTTTCACTATAGAAAGGTCTGAACATAGGTATACTCTGTGCACGGCAAAGTTCTTCCTTTGTTGTCAAATTTCTTGGAGTTGGCTGATGCGAAAGTCTGCACAATGCTTGTGTGGGGAGCAGAACTTGCTTTTGATCATTGAAATGTAATAATCTAGAAATTAAAAATTATAATTATAAAATACTGTTTTACAAAATATGTAGACTAGAAGAAGAGAAACAGCAATGCGTCATGGAGGTCTGGGTATTCGCTAGTCAAGCCCTGCCTGTTAATCTAGATATTTTACCTTTGTAGATATTGTCTTTCCTCTCGCATTTGATGCAGAAGTCTTGCTTGTTTCTGGCTCACCTTCACATATTGTTTCAGATACCCTTTCGACTTCAGCCGCTCCTTCTTCAGTTCAAACAACGACAACAAATATGTTGTACGATTAATCAGCAATTTCTCGCGCACTTTCAAAAGTTGCATTAAATTTTCGAAGTACGACTTATGTATGTTGATCGACTTCTTGTCCTTTTAATTAATTAATTAATCAATGTCTACTGATAATAGATATGAGACGTACCCTTTTCTTAGTTTTCGCATATCTGAAACATTTCTGATTCGATATTTTCTGATTAAACGTCTTAGTTTCAGAAGTCGAAGTACCAACTGGAGCTTTGTCTATATAGAAGGAATTCTATATTCTGATACATGATTCCTATCCTTAATATACTCACATTCCAAATGTGTCCTAATTGTTGTATAACTTTCTGGTTTCACAGATTTATTGGAATGGCTTTGAGGTATTCCATTAAATAGATTTCTAGAGTTCGCTCTTCTGCTGCGACCACTGAAGGCCGTTGAGTTCATAACCGCGAGTTTGATTTTTTTTTGTACAGCCGTTATAAAATTATATGGATACTTTGAAACCATTTGTCGGCGCTGCAAGCTAAATACCATAATGCCAATTTTGCCTTTTCAAGTTCTTCGATATGTCATGATTATATATCGGATTATTTTCAGAGAGTTTTTAATAAATTGTGGTTTTAAAGACATTTACTTTCATTAATTGCAGAATTGAAATGGAATTCGATTAACTCTAACTGAACTGTAATTAGGCTAAATACTATTAAACATTTTTAAACTTGTTATATATTCTAAATATATAAGGCCTTAATTACTTATATAATTACCTTTTAGTGTAATAGAGTCAGTGTTGCTTTAAATAATTTATTTTCTTTTTTATAACCCATTCTTAGAACTCGGCGAATGTTTCACATGTTTGTCAGATGTATATATATGTGTATATATGTGTGGATTATGTGTATTTAAATTGGACAACGACCAGGAATGCTTAAAAATTATATGTATTTGTATATTAAATAAAAATATTGTATATTTCATGGCAATCTTTATTTGTATTGAATAAGAACAAAAACCGATTAAACTTGCTTTAGCTGTCAGCTCGAAGATGGGTACAAAATTCCATTGTAAATTCGGAAAAGCATTAAAAATAGATTAAAATGTTATCATTAAATAATATGAGTTTTTAATCTTAATTGGATATAAAATTATAATATATTTTATTTTTGAATTAAAAAAAAAAAAAATCCACCTAACAATCTCTTGACAAAACTGAAGAATTGTTGTCTTCTTTTCAAAATGCATGACTCATGATTTCTATCCCCAATCAGTCAATGCTTATATATATAATCTATACATTCTCGTCCAGCATAAACAGCTAACAGCTGACTCAACTCGCCATGTGCGCCTGCTCTTTCAGCAACTAAGTTTATTTTACATCATCTAAAAAAATTCCATTGAAATCGATATCAAAAATCATTTTTATTTAAAGATCTTCTTAACTACAATAAAAAAGTCTAGTCTAGGCCAGTTCAGTGAACTCTTTTTTCTACAGATCATATCTGAAAGGAGTTGGCAGAGAAAAGAAATCGTTGGAATTTGCCAACAAAAATAAATCGAAATCTTATATTATTCTAAAATTGTTTTTTTTTTTTATTTCATTTATTTAATTTACAGTCAGTAATGAAAATGAATACAAAAATATTTGATTTTCATAAGATTCACATATATCAGGAAAATTATAACACATAGGGTCCAAGATATGAATTATAATTGCTCGACACGCGACGAAGCAATTGGTTTAATCAAATCATAATTAGCAGGAACCATTAACTTAACTGTAAAAAAGAAAAGAAAAAATTGTTGAATTCGAATAATTTAAAAAATTGTAAATAACAAATTTATATATAGTATATATATAAATTTATATCTATAGCATATATTTTAATATATAACTATATTATATATAATAAATATTAAATATACCATATATAGATCTATATATTTATAGATATATATATTTATATATATATAATATAAAATCTAATATATATATATATATACAAATGCACTTATATATCCATTTATAAACTTTTATAGATCCTTTATGGATACTCACTCTCTATTTAAATGAGCACCCGTATCCGTGGACAAGCAGCCAGCACCACCGCCGAATCCATAACCCTTAGGACCGTACTTGCGGCCATGGCAATTTTTGCAGAACAGTGTCTTTTCATGCTCGGTGCAGTTTGTCGAGTCCAAGGCCTTGTTGCACATACCTATTTGAGAATATGACAGCGGATATAGCTCAACCATATTGGAAGGAGTCGGTTTCGCGTTCTACTTACTGCACTTGAAGCAAGTCTTATGGAATTTGTAGCCACCAGCAACGCGCTCTTCAGCGGCGTAAACCGACTTGCCACAGGCGGGGCATTTGGGTGTCTCTACCGGAACGAATGGCATTGTGTTATAGCTACGAGAGATTATGAAATTCAATATTAAAATTAAAAAAAAAATAAAATTTTAAATCACGCAAATATATTGTAGAATATTTAAGTTTTTTTTTTAACAGCTTTAACATACCGACTATGGTAGACTTGTAAAGAAGTTCCTGTATGTCAAAGACGCTGCCGACTAAACTGGAAAGATTCTGTAGTCTGGTAGTCTATATTTGTGGATGCACACGGCACAACAAAAAATACATTTTGCGTTAGACATACGGCAATAAAGCGATAAATATAATTTTTTTTTGCCCCCCTTCCCGGTCTGGTACGTAACCAGTATGAAAATAAATGTATTACAAATACCCAACTTTACAACTACAAAAAAACTTAATTAATTAATTTAATTTAATTAATGATTAATTATCAATTACTAATTATAGATATAATCTAGTAGAGTTTTTTAAAATTACATTTGGTATATAGTATTTTTTACAAGCTATGCATATGCATATAAGATGTAGGCGCATTGCAGTGGACGACAAATATCCGACTATGGAATACTCTGCCTAAGGAATTTCCATTTAAAAACTCAGTTTCATCTATGTGGATGACTAAGACGAGTGTTAGGGTAAAGTAAGGTAAGACTTTAGACTACCTGCAATATTTTATAAATAGATTTTATATGTTTATACACACGCGTGTGTGTGTGTGTGTGCGTGTACTTTATGCTTCAAATTTCTAACATTAAGTGCGTGGGCCATAAACAAACAGGCGATACGCAGACGCATGCAGCGAGGGCGCATTGCACAAAACCAATATAACTTATATATATATATATATATATATATATATATATATATATATATATATATATATATATATATATATATATATATAATTTTATTTTTTTTTTTATATATATATATATGTATGTATGTATATCGCGTAGCTATGAGAGGTGTGTATAAAAATATACCACATATTCAATCATAAGTACATATGTCTGTCTGTGTATACATGTTCCCCCAAAAAGAATACGTTTGTGTATGGAAATGTGTATGCTTTATAAATATAAATAAATCTTGCATACAAACATTCGTAAATTCACAAAATGTATCTGTGTATGGAGGGTACATACATTCTTCTGTGATGTACATATCCATAGAATTGAAATTCAATTTTTTTTTTATTTATTTTTCTAATTTTTCCTTCCCACTTCCCAAGGGTATAAGAACAAAATTTAAATCAATTTTGTAATGCAATGATATAGAAGACCAAAAATATATATTTGGGACTCTAACAGCACGACAAGTCGATAAGGCCAACTAAAGTATACCTTGGAAATTGGCAACATTTTACAATGATTTTTTGAAAATTTCTATAAATGTTAATAAATAGTCTCTGCTAGTCCATAAGTTATACAGAAGTTGCGAAACATTCCTAATTTGGAATATACTTAAATAGTAATTTTGAAAATTGTTTATATATAAAATATGGAACAGGCAATGATATCCATTATTTTAAACAATTTTTCATAGATCTTAATATATATTTACACCGAAATATATATAATTTTTTTTTTATTCTTACAAGTCTATTCTACCTGGTCTGTTCCAAAATTACTTGCATCGTATTAAAATGTAGCATGTTAAAAATAATTTGATGAGTATGAAAGATAAATTTGCCAAAACCCCATCCCACATTTCCTTAAAATAGCCAAATTTAGAGTGCTCTTGTAAGGGGGTGTACGACTAGAAAATACCGTGAGCACCGTTGTCATCTAATTGCGTGTGATGTATGCTGCTTGTTTCCAGAATCTATTTAAATTTAGCTTTTCTCAATTTTGGGTGGAATTGGTTTAAGAAATTACCTTGCGTCAATAAAAACTTTTAACAGATAAATTATATATTAAATAATTTTTTTTATAAAACATATCTTAATACCAATCGGTATTCTAATTCCCTCTAAAATAACTAGGAAGATTACGATTTCAGCAGTAAATTAATAGACTTTATTTACATATTATATATTTTCTAAGTTTATTTTGTGGGTATACATTTTATCTGTGTGGAATGACAATCTTATTTGGTATTTACTGCTACATTTTAAGAGATTTTTCTAACCTAATAAATAAATAAGTCAAAGTGATTTAGTGAAATAAGTATAACTAGATTACTTTGTTTATTGCGAAGTCCATTCATTGATTGAATACGTGCTTCCCATGTATTGTTGTTGACGAATTGATTCATTGTTTGATTGATGATTTGCAACTGAGTTCCAGGGTTGTCTGGGAAAGGCATTTGAGTTAATGTACGATCCGGAAGTGCCGGAACTATAACCAGGCGTTGCATGGAAATTGGAATGATAGGGAGCAAAATTAAAATGGCCATAGGGTGCATAGTTATTTATATGATAGTTGGCTGCTGTTGGTGTGCTCTTATTGTCATAGTAATTATAATATTGAGGAGTGAACGGATGTTGAACATTTTTACTTGAGAAATAGGAGTTTTCTGGCAAATTAGTGTTGGAAGTCATAGTTTGTGGTTGTGATGCATTCGATGGAATATTAAGTGCACTATTATATGATTCGACAATCGGTAGCTGTCCTTCATGTTTGTACGGTTGCTGCGGCTGTTGTTGCTGCACCTGTTGTTGCTGCTGCTGCTGTTGTTGCTGCTGCTGCACCTGTTGTTGTTGTTGCTGCTGCTGCTGCTGCTGTTGCTGTTGTTTTTGATAGTTCAAATCCTCAGGCATTTGATGCAGACTTGTTGGGATACTGCTTAAACTTTCAACGGGATTATTACTTTGCAACAAATGAGTTTTAGTTTGTTGCAGATCCTCAAGAATGCCAGTTCTTGTGAATGCTGGATCAGACGGTGGTTCTGTTGGTAGGCCTTCCTTCTTACTGGCTTCATTTGTCTTTAGCACTGATGATTTATCCGTTGATTTATCTGAAATATATTATACATGAATTAATTGTTTATTTAAAAAATACTGTTAGAGTATTTATTTTACCTTCTTCTGGTGATTTAGGTTTTGGATTATCCGTATCGCAGTCCGACGTAATATCGATTACGTCTTCTTTGCTATTTTTCTCTTCATCCGGTCGCTTGGCTGTTGTTCTAATTGCTATAATTTTACCGCTGTCTAATTGCATATATATTCCTTTAACCGACTTTAACACCATAACTCGTTGTCCGGCTTTGAGTATTATATTCGATTTTTCTGATGAATTTGTAGGTATGACAACATCTGAAAAGAATTATATCATTGAAGAAGGTTTATTTAATAATTGAATATTTACTTACCAAGGGGTAACGTCATTTCTTGAGCTGTCATTCCTTGTCTTTGCCAAACTTCAGCAGGAATCCAACGCGTTGACCTTCCACCAGCAGTAGCAGTAGTTTTTTTGGTCTGCAGTGGCTTAATCTATAAAAGAGATTTCTCAAAATAGACTCAACTTCAAGTTAAAGAAACAAACATACCGAAGCCACTGGTCGTGTTACAACTGTGCCGTCAGCATTAAGAACTTTATATTGCATCTTTCCAGTGGCATAAGTAAATTTCTGATTATTTACAGAGGCTTTCTTTTCTAGTTCATAGCTTCTGTGAGCCTGACGTTTCTCGGCTTGTGACAGCTTTCTATCCTTTTGGTCAACTAGTAAACTTTCATGCAGGAAAGGATCTTTTGTTATATAGTTTGAATGTAGCTCAATAATCTTATTGATGATTGGATCCATATGAGTTGCTTTGGGAACAGATTGATCCTCCTTTGTTTTCTCTGGCATGTCAACCTTATCGATTCCATTATCTTCCGTAGGCTCTGTAGGCTTCTCACTTTCTACCGTATCACCATCGCAGCTGTCATCGTGACACAAGTTAGTTATATCTTTCATAGACAAGTGCGCCTCTGGATTGCATTCATCCACAATTCGGTCAGACATTCCTTGTTTCTTAATCTGTCTGTCATATATTTTCTTTTCTAGACATTTATCCATTACAATTCTGTACACATAACAGGGCTTTGTCTGGCCGTACCTGGAAATATATCAATAAATAAACAGTTGCAATACGAAAATCAGCGACTTGCAAAAAATTAAATTACCTATAAATTCTATATACTGCTTGAGTGTCATGGCAAGGATTCCAACTGGCATCAAATATTATAACTCTATTGGCTCCAGTTAAATTGATACCCAAAGAACCCGCTCTTGTAGATATTAGGAAAAGTTTTATATTACAATTTGCATTAAATTCATTGACGAGTCTTTCTCTTTCTTGCGATGATGTCGAGCCGTCCAAACCTTTAAGTATAAAAAATAATAATATAGTTACATTTCATTAAATAAGTTTCATTTCAATACTAACGAAAATATGAACTGTTTCTCATCCAAAAGTTGGTACTGCATGGTACATAACTTGTTTTTAGGAACCCTTCAATCAGATTCAATGTCAACAGACTTTGACTGAACAGCAATATGCGATCACCCTTATATATGCTCTCCTTCATAATGCAAAAAAATATCTCCATTTTGGGTGAGCTCGATATTTGGCCAGATATGTAGTTTTTCATAATGTCCACAGCCCAAGAGCATGAAAACTCATCATTTCTTTTAGACTTCAGTGTCCTCTTGCTAGCATCGTTTACAACGTTGCCGAAGATCGGTTTACCTGAATTATTCATTTCGTTAGATTTAAAATCCTCAGCACTTGGCTGTTGATTAATTGCAGTCGTGGGAATATTTCTTTCGACTGTTTTGATTTCGTTTGTATCAAGGTCCACAATTTCAGAGGAGCCAGTTATAGTTTCATATTCCTTTGCCATGCTCGAATCAGTTTGCTTTATAGCTTCCACATAGCTCGGCTTCGAAGGTATAGTTGCATCCAACCAATAATTGCCTTTTGCTTCAGCGCTATAAGTACCATAATTGAGTTGATCCTCTTTATCCGCACAATATTGTCCACAACTGATATTACAAATAAGAAATATTAATTTTATAAATTATTAATATGAAATTAATTACCTTTTGCTAGCATAGTTTTTATTGATTTCCGTGCTTGGAGGCACATAAGTTCCATTCTTAGTTTGTGGTGTCAGAGTTGGTTCAGTTTTTTCGGGGACACAAACGTTTGCATCAATGACTGTACTTGTGGTGCTTTTAGAAGATTCTTCATCGATTTCTAAGTCTAAATCAGTCTCACATTTCTTTAGATAGTTGTATAAAACATCGGGATGGTTCCAGATCTTGCAGCAGACTGCAAATGCTTTCAATGGATTTGGAAATGCCTTTTTTCTAACCACGTCGGTCATGAAGGTATCGTAAAGCTTCCGCTGAAACGGTGTCATTCGCACGAGAATAACGTACTCCAGTTTTTGCGGTAAAGTGCATTGGAGCACAGTGTGTGAACGTCGCTGGACAAATCCCAGCAGTAGAGAATGTAAAACGTGAGCTCTGTATCTCATTAGCTTGATATCATCCGGTGTTGAGTCCACACACTGGCCATTCTGTATAGGTCTTTCGAACATGTTGCAAAACTCAGTTCGGGTACCCAAATAGTTCGGGCGCACAAAGTCCACCATGCACCAGTATTCAAGTAAATTGTTCTGCAAAGGATAGCCGGTAAGGACAATGCGTCGACGCGTCCGTATTTGCTTCAAGGCAAGTGATATACCAGCATGCGAGTTTTTAATCCGATGCCCTTCGTCACAGATGACCAGATCTGGGCCTGGTTTTACCAATGCTTCAAATGCCATGTTCATAAGATCTTTGCTCGAGTCGTGTATATCGTTTATCTGCGAGTTTTTCCCCTTTTTCTTGCGCGTACTAACTAGTTTCAGTGCCAGCAGCCGGAACAGTTCATATCCAATCAACAGCACGCCTCCCCTGTGCACCCAATTCAGAATAACCTTGGCCCGGGCCGTAAGATTCTTTTGTTGGTCGTTCAAAACGAAGATATCGAAGTTTCGGGGACGAATGTTGAGGTCAGCAGACTGACGAGGAATCCACATATTGAACTCACTTAGCCAATTTTGCAGTGTATTAATTGGCATAACGCATAAAACCGTCTTGGCGGACGTGTGCCTTAAAAATATATCACAGAAGGAAACTACTTGTAGAGTTTTACCAAGTCCCATGGAATGCGCAAGGATACATCCAAATCCGCTTGACTTCTTGTATCTACGTATAGACTCAATTATATTGTCATATAAAAATCGTACGCCGCCAATTTGATGAGGTTTGATTACTTTCGCTATCTGAGGAGCCAAATATAATGTCTCCTCTCCCTCAGGATGTGCAATATTTACAACAACCCGACCATATTCATCGGGTATATTATAAAGATCTTTGACATGCATCCCGCTGTTGGTGGCATCGTCACTTTCATTATAATCCTCCTCGTCCTCCGACAGTAATATACAATCATCATCTGAACTGTCGTCGATTGTGACAACTTCATTCGAAGGCTCGGGCTCGGTGCTGGTGTCTTTCTCTAGAACATCCTCAATACTGCAACTTAAACTACTATTTGTATCATCATCACATGTGACTGATGCCAAGTCATCCTCGGGCAGAATACTATCATTATTAACAAAGAAGTTTGGTTCAGAGCTCTCGCATTTCACTTCATTCGACTCATCCAAATTGAGAATGCGAAAAAAGTTTTTGTGTACGACTTGTTTCCTTATCTCACGCATTGATTTCTGCTGATCGGCAACTCGGGCTAGACGTTCCGACTCTTCCCTTTGAGCCGCCAGTGTTGTTGTATCTAAATTATTTTCATTCATCACATCTCTGATATTTCTTCTGAGATTATTCTTCTTCTCCTCAGCTGCAGTCATCAGGCCTTTCTTATTAGTTGTGCTCTCATCCTTTGTTACCGAATTCTTCCGTTTCTGTCCATGGGGATGAGCCTGGGGCGGGGGTGGGAGCTGGCCCGGTGCATGGGCATGAACATGGGGCTGGGCCAGGCCCGGACCCGGGGCATGGGCATGAACCAGAGGCTGGCCCGGAACCGGAGCATGGGCATGGGCATGAAGCTGATGCTGGTCCGAACCCGGTGCATGGGTATGCACCTGAGGCTGCCCCGGACCCAGGACATGGGCATGCACCTGAGGCTGGGCCTGGCACTGGTTCTGACCCGGGGCATGGGCATGTGCATGAGCCTGAGGCTGCACCAGCGCCTGATCAGGTGCATGGGCATGGACTTGGGCGTTGACATGCCCATGAGCGTGGGGTGGCGAGGCAATTGGTTTCTCTGTCAAATCTTTTGTTGTTGATCCAGTCATACAATCGGGGTTAATGTTAGTATTGAATACTGTTTGCATTATCTTACATTCACTAATTTTTTCGCTTGCATCTAAAGTACTAGTAGTAGCTTGATTATGAGTTACATCTGAATTATTCACCAACATCATTGGTGATTCATAATGCATAACATTTGCACCCAATTCTGATGCCTTCATTAATCTTTCGTGCGCTAAATAAGCTGGATTCGGTACCAGTGACTGGTGATTATCTTCCTCCATCTTTACTTTGATTTCTTTGATCTGGATAACGAAAATAAATCAAATTAGTTTTAATAGATAAATATCTTTAATGATAATAATAGACAGTTACAATAACTGAATCCAATGCTCTTATCTGAATTTAAATATTTTTAAATCTTAATTTATCATCAGTTATTATCTCATTCCTAATGAAATTGTTATCTATAAAAAGATACGAAATCCACGTTTTTTTTGTTCAATATTTGCATTTATTGCCCTCTGAGCTGTCTGATAATGCTGTTGCTTTGCTATATAATCAAGGATCTACATATGAGTGGAACGTACCTATAGCGTCATTTATGCAACAGATTAATCTTAGGCTAAAAAGCCTTTGATTAGCCATGTTATGGACCTGACTCTATATAATAAAAACCATTTCAATGTTTAAAAAATTAAAAATTTTGTTTATAAAGCATGTTTAATCGTGTTCCATTTCCTTATTTAATTTTGTAATTAAATATGAAATACCAGCAATACGTAGTATATGTGAACTAAAATCAATCAATTAACTAATAATACAAATTTAAAGAAATAAATATTTATTTATATTTATGTTTTATTTTAGAAATCATATATTTTTCAAATCTTTGTAATGAATTCAAATTCTGAATTTATAATTCGTTAAATGTTAGAAATTACTTCTCCAACTTTCTCGAAAATTTAAAAAAAATCATTTTCCTACAATGAATAACTATATAAAATATTACTGATTTGGAAATTAAATAAATCACAAAAATAGTTAATTGCGAAAATGAAAAAAAAAACAAATCTTTTTTTCTTGCCTTCTCACGAATAACTTAATTGCCATTTGTAATTAAAAATATTTAAAAACATTGGAGTTCAATGGCATTTGACAAGATTTTCGAATTTGAGTGGGCGGTAGTGGGCGTGGTTATCATTTGACCAGAATCTGACGCGGAGATACACAAAAAAAATGATATATTAAGTCTGTTTGATTAAATTTTCTCTTTATTTGAAGCGGCTTTTATGGCATTTAGACGACGTATTTTTATGTTTGTTTTGTCTGTAAAGGATGTATGCGTACATTTATGTAAATAAATAAATATGTGATTACTTACACTTAGTTCGTTTATTTATAGAAGAGTCCCGTAGGTTTTAGATATACATCAACATGTTTCTGACATTTTTCACACACAATTAGGCTCATAATAATTGATTAATTATTTGCATTCATATTTATAAGTAATATACACACATATATATTATTTTTCATATCTATATATATACAAAATATATTTATAGCCGGCAATACAAATTAAAATCCAACTTTCAGTCTACACCTGCATAGAGTGTAGAAATAATGCACATAATATTTGATGTAATTTCCTCATTCGTTGTATTCTTGCTATGCATATACAAGTAATGCAAAATGTTCCGCGATGAATCACTGTCAAATTACAATTATTCCATAGCTATTTGTTATTCTTGTAAGTAATTCTGTTTTTTCACTTTAGAAATATGTATATCCACAGTATTTTAATAATTACATATACATATGTACATACAAACAATGAGTTGAAAAATATCGAATTATCGCTTATCAGTATTTTGTTAGAGAAGAGATTTTCTATTCTCACTTTGTATGTTAAAGTTGAGTTTTAAAATTCGATAGTATTTCCATCTGCTGTGCCTCAATGCGTTTGTCTGATGTGAAAACGCAGCAAAACTATCGATATACGAAATGTTTACTTCCTTGACGTAGCTAAGAACTCGAATACTTTCAACTCGAGCTAGATCGAATTTGATTATCGTTTCATCGAATATTTTGGTGCGATCTATACGTTGCGATTTATTATTTTTAACTAACATTTCTTAGCTTTCTTTGTTTTTAGCTTACCAGCGCGTTTATATTGGTTCGCTGGAAATGTAATTACGAAAATCAAAGTACCATAAAATTAGGACGTATTAATACTATATAATATTAATAAAATGTTGCTTGAGGGTATTTATACTTTTGGAATTCAAAATATAAGCAGAGCAATTAACAATTTTGAACCGATGTTAATGTAGTGTATAAATAATATGACTTCCAATATTTAATTAAATATTGTGCGATCTGTCGACAGACAGTAAGAGCCATATCAAATCTTATCAAACCCACCTCTGACAACTCTTATTCCGCCGATTTTAAGATAAAAGATACTTGTCCTATTATTAATCTTATTATGTCATTTTACGAACTCTACAATATGAATGAATTAAATAAAATTGGAGTAGTAACTGCTGGTCCAAGGCCCCCGACGAAAACCACCGGCATATGACTGACTCTTATGGCCCCTTCCATTAAATAAATCACAAAATACAAAAGTCTACTCATCGCTAAATCATAAATCGTCATAACATACTCTTCTAGCATTGAGAGATCATTTCTGTAACTGGAAATATACACTCCATTTGAAATATACAATAATGAATTTGAAAATCATTCTTTTTGCGCGATCTGTTTCCACTCCACTCCATAAAAACTAACTAAGTGTCAAACCGTTTACCAGTTCCAATTAGCAAAACTGAATAAAAAAATTAACGCATTAACTAATACTTTCAATAAAATAGCACAATTTACACACCACAGCAAAACACACACACACCAATTGATAAGAAAAATTCTTCTTTTACACCACAATTATATCCATGTGTTTTATTCCATAAAGAACATGTTTAAAGGTAGGGGGCCCATGTAGTCATGTACACCATTTACAACTTGTCACGTCGCGATGATTTACTTGACTTCCTTCACTTGCAGACCTGGTGGCAGCGACTGCTTAATCTTGTCGGCCTTCTCTTTGTCCTGAACGACCAGTGTGTAGAGGAAACGGGAGCAGCGAATCTTGAACTTGGTATTCGTGGGGTTCTTCTTTATTTTGACAGCACGAGCATCGGTGCGGCGTGCTTTGTTCAAAAAATCTTTGACCTCCTTGATTTCGCGTGGCATCTAATAAAAAGGCGTCCGTTGTTATTTATATAATGACAATACATGCCTACTTTTACTTACTTTGAACTTTTTATTGAAAAATTCAAAATTTAAACATGTATTTAACAAGCCAGTAGTAAAAAGGAAAGGGATATTCTCTGGTCACTTCCGGTTGTCAAACGTAGAGCCACACAGAGTTGCATTGAACTACAATACATTTGTTAAGTCAAGATATCGTCAAAGTATGCAACGTTAAGAATGTTAAAATTATTTACATTATAGTAAAATGATTATATATATATATATTAGTGATAAATAATTATCTCCTGGTTGTATTATTCAAAATACGTTAATATTTTAATGTATTTTATGATCTATATATATAAATTTCTTCAATTTTAAATTTGCATTTTTTATAATCGGATATTTATCGAATAATTTTATACAAATTAAGTTTTTTTTATTCCGGAAAATTCCTCAGCAAGCAATATAACTTTGATATCTTTGGAATATGTAAAAATACCATAATTCCAGTGACCAAAATGTGCAAAAAAGTTGGTGGCCATTATACATACATATATCGGCCATTTACATATTTCCATCTCAACTTATAGAATTTAAAATTTTATATTCTTTTATATGCCACCGCTGGATTAAAATATCTTGCCCATAACGAAGATTATTCACACCTTTCTCTACAGATAATTTCCTAATACGCTATTCATACTCAATTTTAAAGATTTCCTTAAATTACAATTTTTGTAATATCTTTTTTCCAATAATTACCATTCAATATTTCATTTTGTCCATAAAAAAGAAAACACACATTTTAAATTATCATTTTCATTTTCTTTATTTATACTGAAAATACAAATTATGTAGAAAATTCTCATACAAATTGGCGATCTTGACCGGATACAATATAATCACTGATTCATGCACGGATTTCAATTCAAATGCATTGCACAGAGTTATTTATCCTTGCAGTCTATTGGCGATCAGTAGCACGAAGCTTCTCCTCAACAGCTTCACGAGATGCTTCTGACAAATCAGTAGCTTGTATATACTTCTGGACTCCCACCAAAGATTTCTTTAATGCATCAAAGGAGCTAGAGTACAACATCTTCTTCTTAACCTAAATTATAAAAAGTTGTTAATTCAGTTCTTATAATCAGGCAATAAACAAAAATATACCTTAGCAGTATCGGGACACCATGACATAAGGAACAATTTTTGTTTCTTTGAGCTCTCTGACGTGCCTTGGCATTGGTGCATGTATTCAAAATCAAAGAGGCCATATCTGAAAAAAACGGAAGTTTATAAAATATTGCGAAAAACTATTAACAATAAACCTAGACAGTAAACTTTGCAAGTTACCGCCAAAATGCTTTAGGACGAAACTTGCTAGAACAGTTTTATAGACGATTAAATTTCTATTTTCAAATAATTTATTAAAAATGATTTTACTTTCTTTGATAATTTCTTGAAGTGTAAAATTAATATATTTCTACTTTTGTTTGAGTTGAATCACAAATTAATTGTTCTTGTATCAACTAGATTAACACTTATTTATAAACCTTTATCTCAAAGATAAAGTTATACGAAACCATTAAAAAAAAAACATTGAAATATTCCACGGTTCGTTATGTGTAAACAATGAGTATTCATTGACATTTCATTTGCACAAAGGACTTGGACTTACCGGCATTCTCCAGGACCGCATTTCTGGATATCTTCTAGAAACTGATCATATTCGCTATTCCGATCTCCGACAGTTTCAACATCAATTTGTTTTTCATCACGGATATAGAAGATGACATAGCGATGTTTTTTGTCCTTCTTTATTTCCTCGTATGTGGTTTTGCATACATCCGATACAGTTACTCCAGAAGCCTGTCAATAAGAAAAACAGAAGAGAAGACAACAATAAGAGAGAGAGAGCTAAAGACAGTTTATTCAAGCTTATTAAAATACAATTTATATTTAATTGATTTTTAATCATTTACACAACTGCATGAATCCACTTCATTACCACAGATGATGTGCCCATATAAGGCAAACGTATTGTTTTCGACTGAACTACAACTATATGATAACAGGTTACTTGCTTACACGATGTGCCCATATAAGGCACGCGAAATTTGTTTGAATGAACTCTATGCAACTGTATGATAACAAGTTATTTACATATACGATATGCCCATATAAGGCAAACGAAATTTTGAATGAACTTCAGCAAATTACACAGCTCCAGTATGATTCAGTAATGCCAAATGATAATAATTCGCGGGAACTGCTGAATGACACACCAAATGGAAGATGTTATCGACCTTGCTTTACAATTTTTCATGACCTTGTATGGGCATAAGAGCCAATTTACACTGATTCAATCGCAATATAAATAAATAAACATTAACAGTTGCAATTAATCACAAATGATAGCTGACTACTTTCGATAACATTTATATATACGGCAATTGGAACCTACACCCACTCTATATGTTTCACATATGTATAAACAAAAGTTCTAATTCTACCCATACTTTTATATATTTTACATATAAACAAAGGTGTTCTCATTCTAAGAGTGATAGACTACACGATACCCTTAATACAGCATCGAGCAGTTAACATGTCTTTTCTCTATACATACATATAACAAAAATATATTTAAAAAAAAAAAACACTCAAACACATACATATATATAATCCGCTTGCTTCCCACTGTACGCAGCTGTTGTGCTTTATCCAACTATTAGCCCCACACTATGAAAATTTGTTGTATATATATATATACATACATATATGTATGTATTTAAAATTTAACACACGTACATATATTTATATATAGATATATATATATAGTAGCAAAATATGTGCCAGATTCAAAATATTTTTTAGTGAATTTTGGAAATTTTTACATTGATTACAAATTTGATCTGCGATCATATATATATATATATATATATATATATATATATATATATATATATATTAGTTGTACATATCTACAGTTATTTTACTTTATATGGGGTCGAAAAACCTTTCTTCTGTCTCCTACAGGGTATAAAAATTCACATGTGTTGAGGAAAAATTTGATGTATGCTATGCGTTGGGTAATTTGCCGGTAATTAAGCAGGAAATGACTAAACAAATTGATTTTCAAGTTTTCACGTACATTAATAAATAAAATGGCAAAAATTTTTTGTAAGCACATGCAATAGCTGTTAAAATTTTTTCTCCAAGCCGGCAAATCGTACAAAAAATACACACACATACATACATGTATAAAAATACCGAAAATAATTTTGTATATGTATGCGTACGTTTCTGTTATAAATATGAAAATATACATATGTATTGGTAGACGAATATATATATATATATATATATATATCATACACATACAAAGTTGTCTAATATATACTTTTTTGTATACATATATATCTATATATATATATATCAATATCTATATATACTCTTTTTATATTTATACATACCAATATAATCGCAAATTGTGAAGTTTCGAATTAATATTCCATATATTACTCAGCCTATTCTGACTAATGTCTACCTACGTATGTATATGTACATATACATGTGTATGTATATCAATGTATCCATAAATATATGTATATGTACATACATACATACCGTCTTTTGCAAGTATACATATTTGGCATGAATATATATACATATCAGTACATATGAATTTATTTTAGTAAGTATACTTACAAATGACTATATGTATTTATGTTTAATTTTGCTAACCTTTATAAAATTATAGAAATATCTACGTCATCTCCAAAAAGAAAAAAATATTTTTAGTGTATACCGAAATTGCGAATACACACAACCACACACATATGAATCATCGTACTTTCGGAAAGATATGCACATGTGTGGATCAACGTACTACACTCTTTTTAAAGATACCTTAAATAAAAAATTAAATGTACTTATTAACTCTAAATTTCCTTACCATTTTTCTGCTATATGCGACTTGTTTTTACGAAAGTTATAAACCGATTGCAATTTGTATATGTTTCAGATTATATAGAAATGCTTTTTAGCCTTCCGACCGCAAAGAAAAACCGGACTAATCAATTTGGGTGGTGGTTCCAATGCATCGATTTACGCATGAGTTGCTTGTCGAACAAAAGTTGGGTGGGACTTATGCCGCTACTTGAAATACTGGAAATGGAACAAGAAAATGAACTATCGAAATATTCCAAACTATCGAAAAGAAACAAAAAATAAATTATTTTAACTAATATAAATTATAACATACAAAAATATGCATAAATTAAAAATATTAATTTACATTTATATTTTCCATGGTATTTTAAACTAATTTTTTGTGCAGATATTGCAAATTGCAAATTTATCGAAAAAAATATTAGTAATTGGCCTTTAGGAAATAAGCCTCAATCGTAAGAATTTGCTTTAGCTGCTTATGAAAATACGTTTCCACTATTACATTTTTGTGTTTTCATTTTATACCGAAACATGACCAATAAAATGAAAAGTACTTCAATAAATTTTGCTTGCTGCGCATATACTATCGGTTGCGTTTTCAATGTGTAGATGTGTTTTAAATTAATCTGATTTATCTATTATTAATTAGTTATGATAATCATACGATAAACGCCACTGATTGGTGGAGCATCGCATTATCAAGGCTTTGCATTTCTGTCTGCCTAATTTGCTGCGGGTTATGGCAATAGGAATTTCATTTCATGTCGGTTTTGCGTTCTCACTGTGTTTTATTTTGTATTTCACCTTTTCAGTACGAATTGGTAGCTTAAATGAGTTTAAATTTCTTTTCAAATTTCATGATAAAAATAACCATTTTTTTATTTTAGACTTTCTAATAAGGCAGAAACTCAAGTAAACAATATACTTTGCAAGAAAGGTTGTAAGCATTGCAGTTAACATGTTCCAAGTCCAAACCATTCCAAAGCGGCGATCAATTTTTTCCAAATGAACTGGTAAAATCGCGTACCTTTGGAAATACGCGAATAACTCCGATTTGAATAAGCAGACAAAAGAATAATATTGGTAAAGTACTGTTCAAGTTGCTTTAAAGTCAGAAATAGCCTCGCATACTTTCCAATTAATATGAATGTTATCATATCTTTCTTGTATTTCTAAGGTACGTAAAAAATACTAAATTTTAAGCTTAAATTATAAGTATGTTTACCTCATATATCAACGGAATATATTCACATATATTTGTATGTGTGTGTATGAATGGTCACATACACACGTATTCAATCAATGTTTAGAAACAATTTACATTGTACAACAATGTTGTCATGAAAATTGGTCAAAGTGTATTGAAATTCCACAGTTTGCAGTACAAATTGTTTCGAAATAATGTATATATACATATATGTGCATTTGTGTCATAGTGGAAGTGAATCTGCGAAAAATCGATATTTTTAGTATGTACATATAAATATTTGTTCATATTGAAGCTATAAAAACCGCTGTGTTAAAGTCGGTATTTGTGACCGAAAATAAGACATTAGTGACAAATATTAACTATAATTTATATTGATAACGATTCGCAAATTGTTTTAAGTGTGCATTAACTTCATAGAATGCATATGTATACAGTTATATATGTATATAAATGTAATACATATTTACATACAATCTTGTCTTAAAGGGGCGTGGCTTTTTTTTTTTTGTGTAATTATGTGTGCCTAACTATACATAAATCCAAACTTAACGGTAAGTTAAGGCTTACTCGATGTGCAAAAGAAACTTATCTGTGATTGGTGGAAAAAAAAGTTTACCGTTTCAAATCTACATATATGTATATGTATATGTATGTGCATAAATTTAAAGCTTTGTTATTTAATCTTATTGTTGGTGCAAAATAAAACTGTTCTCAGCGAGTGTTTGCTTAAATATAGTATGTTTATACATACATATATAATTATATGCATATGTATGTACATGCATTGTAACCTCTGCATATATGTGTGTATGTATTTACATATACTTATGTGCACATATGTACATATGTACATACGCATACTCTCACATACAATTTTGCAGTTTTATACGCCTTGCTCTTAGTCAGACTTTATCTACTGTCGCTGACAGATAAGCATAAAGTTGTATCTCCATTATAAATTGAACTCTGTCTTGGGGCTGTATAACTGTATATTCGCAATTGGTTTCAATCTGCGCACCTTAAGTAGCGGCTACTCGGCTGCATGTATGTATGTACATATACATGAAAGTATGTGTGTTTATTCATATATATGAAAGAAAGTCTTAATTCGAGTGCAAATGGAATATAAATACAATTTACTCTCAATCTGCTTTATGTTATTAACACAAAAAATTGCTTAGAAATTACTAAATAAGAGTAAAATAGCTCATATTTCCAACAGTGTAAATCGATTCTGATTAGAATAATGGCGAATTCCAGTTAGACATTATCACTCAGACGTGTGAATAGCTGAGGCATAGTTCGTTGGATAGCGGACTCGAAGTAGAGACTTATTCATATATAAGAATACCTTAAGACGCTCGAATCTGATCAGAAATACTTGCCACTGTTTACTTGTAAAATAATACAATATGAGGTAGTTGATGACTGATGATTCAATTGTTATTGTTTCATTTAATACAAATATGCATACCATCAATAAATCCATTCATATTAACAGTTGGTCAGATAACTTAACTTTCGTCCAAGACGCTTTTATTTCAGTGAAAGTAATCAACATAATGTAAAACATTGTATATTAATTAAAATTAAATATATATTTCCAATTTACTTCTTTATTTATTTATTTATTTTTTATGATTTTCTAATATTTTCTTTGTTTTTTTTTTTCAGATTTTACACAAGCTTCAAAATGAATCCACAACCAAATTCAAATTTGGAACAGTCGCTGGTAACGGAGGCGGGCCACATACAAGCCCAGTATTCAGCCTTTCAAAACTTTGAGCAATATACTGCTGCCGGCTATACAAATGCACCGTTATATATTTCAAAGCCAACTGGCATGGGGACTCTGACGCGCATCAATCCCCATTGCTCCACAATTGGATCTCAAAGTAAAATAGAAACAGCTTCTCAAGAAGTGACCATTCCTGGCATGGAAGCCCATACCTTAGTACCGACGGTGAGGTATATACAAGCACCACAGTTTGATGAAGGAGCTGATTTTGGCTTACCTGGCCTTCAGCCATGTGGGCTAGAGCCACATTATACAGACGAGCCAGCTATACCGTATGGCTATACTGCAGAAACCAATTATGGGTTGCCGGGCGTGAGTGCAAATATGAAACAATTTGCTTCACGTCCATTCGACAATAACCTAAATGGATCTGAATCAGCTATTGATTCGCAATGCAGATCTTTCGAAAGTCAAGGCGATTTCAAGTTAGTACCATTCGCCACAAGCTCCCTGAACACAGGGCCGCCCAGAGTTGGCGACAAAGAGGATTTCATTGGCGGATCGGACAGCGATCTATGTTCGACAATGAGGTGGCGCGACCCCAACCTCTCCGAAGTTATAAGCTTTCTAAGTAATCCTAATAATGCTATCAAAGCGAATGCAGCTGCATATCTGCAGCATCTATGCTACATGGATGACCCCAACAAGCAGCGGACAAGGACATTGGGCGGAATACCACCATTAATTCGACTATTATCATATGATGCTCCAGAAATTCATAAGTAAACAATGATGTTAAGATACAAAAGTATGGACTTAATGTAAATTTAATTTATTTTTATTTTCTTTCCTTTAGAAATGCTTGTGGTGCATTGCGCAATCTGTCGTATGGCAGGCAAAATGATGAAAATAAACGTGGAATTAAGAACGCCGGCGGAATCGAAGCCTTGGTGCATTTGCTTTGCCGGTCTCAAGAAACTGAGGTCAAAGAGTTGGTAACTGGAGTCTTATGGAATATGTCTTCGTGCGAGGACATTAAACGGTCAATTATTGATGAGGCGCTGGCTGCTATAGTATGTAATGTTATAAAACCCCATTCCGGATGGGATCCTATCTGTTGCGGCGAGACATGTTTCTCCACTGTCTTTCGCAATGCTTCGGGTGTTTTGAGAAATGTCAGCTCAGCTGGGGAACATGCGCGAGAATGCCTTCGTAATTGCGAAAACTTGGTCGAGTCTCTGCTTTACGTAGTTCGATCATCGATTGAAAAGAATAATATTGGAAATAAAACAGTTGAGAATTGCGTTTGCATTCTACGTAATCTGTCGTATCGCTGCCAAGAAGTCGAGGATCCCAATTACGATAAGCATCCATTTATTATACAGGAAAGAACTGTTCCATCCTCGTCGAAAGGTAAGCAAAGTAATATATAGTCAATATATAATTGGTATAGTTGATCATCATGTTAAATCGTATTGCATTAAAATACATTGTTTTCAGGTGAGAATTTGGGCTGCTTTGGCACAAGTAAAAAGAAGAAGGACTTGGCATTGAATGAGTCACAGCAAGACTATATATTTTCAACGGAATATGCTAAGAATTCAAGAACAAACAAAACCAACAAGGGATATGAGCAGCTCTGGCAACCGGAAGTGGTGCAATTTTATCTCTCATTGTTGCAAAGCTGTTCCAATCCCGAAACGCTTGAAGCTGCAGCAGGTGCAATTCAGAATTTGTCAGCTTGCTACTGGCAGCCGAGCATTGATATTCGTGCAACTGTGCGCAAAGAGAAGGGTCTTCCCATCCTGGTCGAACTCTTGCGAATGGAAGTTGATCGGGTCGTTTGCGCCGTTGCCACTGCACTGCGCAATCTCGCTATTGACCAGCGGAACAAAGAATTGATTGGCAAGTACGCAATGCGCGATTTAGTCCAAAAACTACCATCTGGAAACGCTCAACATGACCAAAACACGTCAGACGACACCATCACAGCAGTATTGGCAACCATCAATGAAGTCATCAAAAAGAATCCAGAGTTTGCGCGTTCGCTCTTGGACGCCGGTGGTGTAGATAGGCTAATGAATATAACAAGACGCAAGGAACAATATACCACATGCGTCATCAAGTTTGCCAGTCAAGTGCTGTACACAATGTGGCAGCATCATGAGCTGCGTGAAGTCTATAAAAAGAACGGATGGAAGGAGCAGGATTTCGTTAATAAACACTTTGCAGCACATAGCACCCCGCCAAGCTCACCAAATAATGCTAACAATACTCTAAATAGACCAATGGCATCTCAGGGACGAACGCGTTACGAGGATCGAACCATCCAACGTGCCCCGAACGCATCTTATAGAAACAAAGATGCACCACCACCTGGAGCTGTCATGTCCAGCAACGATTCAGCATTGTTGTCCGAAATGGTTCGCAAACAATTATAAAGTGTATATTTGTTTTAATTTTTTTTTATTTTACTAGTTATATACACACCTATATAACTCTTAAAATAACTAAGAGGTGAAAATCATAATTGTTTTTTACTGGGGCTTTATACTTTTCTCTAAGGTGGTAAAGCGAAACGAAAGCAAGATCTGATTGTTAAAATTTCATTTGATTTCAATTTTCTTATTTGTTTGATAAATCTAAACTTAATATACATATCAATGCGAAGTAAAACAACTATAAAATATGTGGGATAAATATTTAAGGATTCAAGATCCAAACATTTTCTTCATTTTCCAAAATGAAACCTAATAAGAAACTTGATGTATATTAACCGAATTTTCGAAATGGGTGCCTAGGGTTACTACCCGGAAACAGACTATAATGCTTGATTCTTTTCAAATATCTCTAAAAAAAAAAATATGTAAATTTCCCCAACTTGACACAGTTTACGAACTTTTAAAATCTTTTCAATTCCAATTCTCCAAATTCCTTTACTAAAGTATTATAAGAACTCTAGCCCACATATGTAATTCCCTTAAATCTCAGCGATTGGATTGTTCGAGATTGTTTGCTTTATAATAAGATTATGGCAATGAAGCTATTCCACTTTTGATTTGATCACCATTGATTCTAAGGCCTTAAATTATAAAAACTGAAACATAAATGGGTTGCTCTAAAGTGTGTCTATATTATATTTTAAGTTTAATGATTATATATGTGTATTATTTGATATAACTGTTTCGAATATATCTTAATGGATCGACAACTTCTTGGAGCTAAGCGTTAGACCGCCCTTAGATTAAATATAAGACCCCAAAGAACAAATTTTGTGTTTCCTAAGTTATTGTATTTAAATTGTATTGTTTCTTTTATTACTTATACTTACTAAGATTAGTATCGATTAAAATAATTATAAGAGGTGTAATTCATTTCACACCGACTGTATGCATTTGACTACATAATAAAAGAATTAGATTATTCGTGTAGATTTATGTATGTATATATTGTTACACAATTAAAAACAACAAATTACACCTGGGTAGGGCTTATAATCAGTGGCCGTAACGGTCCTGAGTATTGCATACAAAAAATATTAACTTAACAATTATTTATTGATTTTTACTCTCTATATATTAAACAACAATAATTATTTGCGACTTTTGTTGTAAAAATAAATTATATATTTATTTTCTGATTTCCATTATAAACATTTCCAAAAACAAGTAATTAAAAACAATTTTATATCAATAATAAGTATTGAATAGTTTTCTTCTTTCTGAAGACTGGCTCATAATTTAACGAAGGCTCGCTAAATTACGAATCTGGAGAAGAAGGGGATAGTCTAATGTCGCAAATATCATAATATTTACCGACTAACCGTATTTAATGAACTGCATTGAATTTCATTGACTGAAGATAGCTGATTATCAATTTGATTGAAAGCCGTCTTATCGATAGATCTCGAATCGATAGTTTTCAGTGGAAAACGCCGTCGGTAGAAACATGATTTTATCTAAATGTTTGTTGTCCTAATTTATAATAATCGAATATATATATTTTAATCGAAAATATTTTTCCCATAGTATTAAAATCGAATATATAATAATAGCAGAGTCCATCCCTGGCAGTATAAGTCGGCTTTTACATTGTTTTTCAACTGCCTTGTGGATATGAATTCTCCAAATAAACATTTATAAAATGGATTATGAAATCGCCTTACCTGAGCTTGGTGGTAAATTTATTTAAAGTTATTAAATAGTTGAATATTTATGCTACAATAAATCCATATGTACATCTGTGAATGTAAATTTGTATCCAGTGCAGACATTTATATATGCATATGCATAGGTGTGTGTGTGTGTGTGTGTGTGTAGGCATATACTTATGTACTTGTATATATTGAGAAATATGAAGGAACATATGTACATATATGCATATATGTACATACATATATATATAAACAACAGCAAATTTGACGTCACATAAATATGTGTGTATGCATGTTTTTACAAAAATCATGCATACATAAATATGTATATGCATATATAGACTGTCCGTGCTGACATAAATGCGTACATACAGATATACAATGAAAACCAAGAGTATTTCCTAGCTCGCAGTCCTTGCATAAAATATTTGTGATAATTTATGAATACGTTTTTAAAATGGCATCAAACTGTGAAGAAGTCAGTGATTCATGCGCGATTCATAAATGGAAATATTACAAATATTCGATGGGGTCCACTCGACAGATACCCACTACTAAAACCTTTCTTCCACCTTATCAGATACCTGTGCTTCTGTAAATTATCATATGAGACGTGTTGCGAATTCGATCTTTTTATATACTTTTTATAGCCGTTTGGCGCAGTGAGTTGCGTATATTGTTGCTGTGGAATGTGTTGGCCGTGCCTTCGCCTGTTTACCTGGCGGGCGGCTGCCTGAAGTCTGAGCTAGAGATAATATTACATATACATACAGACATACATACAAACATATATTCATGTGTAGTGGCCTCGTTAAGTTTTGTGTGGCACACGCCCACTTGGGCGTGGCAAATCTGTTAAAGTGTGTTGCAGTTCTAAAATAATATAGTTTATCTATGAACAGAATTACTCTTTGAGATTTAATGAAATTCTTGAGTTTGAATTCGGATGATAAAAAAAATTGTTTTTATTTTTATTTTAATTTAAATAAAATATATAAATACTTCAACCATTCTAATTATTCTGAATTGTCCTTTCAGATATTCTCACCTTAAGCTGCAATAAGAGGCTCGAATTGTTGGAGTCATTTTTAAGTGAACCAGATGGCGACAAGAAATTGAACCATAGCCTAAATTTAGAAGATAATTTTAAGGGACACCAATTTTCTATGGATGCTTTATTGGACACATTTATCTTACTCTATGATGAATGCAGCAACTCATCTCTGCGCAGAGAGAAAAGTGTATCGGACTTTCTTAAACTTGGTAAGGAATATCTTGGGGTTTAATTTGACTAGACTAGAGACATGAAATTCAAATAATTATTATGTTTACCTATAATACCTAATCCCATATTGGTGTATCTTTCTTTACTAAACCCGACTTAATTTGATTTCCAGCTAAGCCGTTTGTTCACATTGTCAGAAAGCTGCGGCTGACGCGTGAAGATTTTGAAATTTTAAAAATAATTGGGCGTGGAGCATTTGGTGAAGTATGTGTGGTCCGCATGCTGTCGTCGGAAAATATATTTGCCATGAAAATATTGAACAAATGGGAAATGCTGAAGCGTGCGGAGACCGCGTGCTTTCGCGAAGAAAGAGATGTGCTCGTCCTCGGAGATCGGCAGTGGATAACAAATTTGCACTATGCGTTTCAGGATAATATTAATTTGGTATGCAATTTGCATCATTTGTTGATTGGGTTTATTATTTATTTATTTTTATTTTAGTACCTTGTTATGGACTATTACTGCGGCGGCGACTTATTAACGTTGTTGAGCAAATTCGAAGATAAACTTCCAGAGGATATGGCAAAATTTTATATTACTGAAATGATCTTGGCAATAAATAGCATCCATCAACTAAAGTATGTCCACAGAGATATAAAGCCGGACAATGTCCTGTTGGATAAACGTGGACACGTGCGGCTGGCTGACTTTGGTTCATGTTTACGTTTGGATAAGGATGGTACTGTGCAATCAAATGTAGCTGTGGGAACACCTGATTATATATCGCCCGAAATTTTGAGAGCTATGGAGGATGGAAAGGGACGCTATGGCACCGAATGTGATTGGTGGTCTCTTGGCGTGTGCATGTACGAAATGTTATATGGCGAAACACCATTTTATGCAGAAAGTTTGGTGGAAACCTATGGCAAGATTATGAATCATCAGAATTGCTTTAATCTACCTGCTCAAGATACTACGCACAGTAAGTTATCTGAAGCATCTAAGGACCTACTACGTAAACTAATCTGTATTCCTGAAACGCGGCTGGGTCAGAAGGGACTACGTGATTTCATGGAGCATACGTGGTTCGAGGGGATCGATTGGGAAAATATAAGAACTGGTCTTGCGCCTTATATACCGGAAGTTTCGAGTCCCACAGACACATCCAATTTCGATGTGGACGATAATGATGTGAGATTAATCGATTCTATACCGCCTTCATCTAATCCAGCCTTTTCTGGATTTCATTTGCCATTCATTGGATTTACATTTTCGCAAAATCATTGTAGAGCAGATTTGAAAACAGTCGACGTATTTCCTGATAGCAAACCCCAAACATCTGTTTCCGACGAGGGTCTTGGAAATTCTGTTTCGAGCAGCAAGCAATCGAAAGATGCAGAAAAATCGAACGAATCGCTCAATAAACAAATAAAAACATTAACCGATCAATTAGTGACATGCAAACACGACAAGAATGAACTATCCGCAAAGTATAATGAAATAGTTGAAAGACTTCAAATTCAAGAATCTGAACTAAAGGAAGCAATATCTCAGCGCAATGTCGCAATGATGGAATACTCGGAAGTTACCGAAAAACTCACTGAACTTCGAAACCAAAAACAGAAACTCTCGCGACAGGTTAGAGATAAGGAAGAGGAGCTCGATGCGGCCATCCAAAAGAATGACAGCTTGAGGAACGAGCTGCGTAAGTCAGATAAGACGAGGAGGGAATTGGAACTGCATATTGAAGATGCTGTCAACGAGGCGTCCAAAGAGAAAAAGATCAGAGAACACGCTGAAGAGTGCTGTCGGAAGCTACAAATCGATTACCGAAAGTCGGTACCAAACGTAGATTCAACCACGCCCACAAATATACCCTCGGGCATGGCAGCTTACGAACTGGAACGCGTCGAACTTCAATATGCGGAGAAGCTAAATCACCAACAGGCACGAAATAATCTGGAACTGGATGCGTTAAAGGAACAGCTAAGTGAATTGGAAACGGCGAACGCAATACTTTCCAAGGAGCTGCAACAAGCACATGAGAAGATCAAGTGTACTCCCGATTATATAGCCGATTCAGCAGAAGCGATATTGGAATTGCAGAAGCGATACGACTTGGAGAAATCAACTTGGTACGAGGAGAAGCAACGTTTGAACACTGAAGTCAGCGCGAAATGCAAGAATTTACGTGACTTGCAGGCGGATGAAATTCAAATATTGAAAGAGCTCCAAGTGAAGCGCGAAGCAATAAATCATTGGGAACTGCAAATGGCGGAAATAATTCAATGGGTGTCGGATGAGAGAGATGCTCGTAGCTATTTGCAGGCGCTGGCCACAAAGATGACTGAAGAAATCGAATATCTCAAGCATGTGGGAACCTTGAACAATAATGCAGTGGATCACAAGAACTGGCGCAATAGACGATCCCAAAAGCTGGACAAAATGGAATTGCTGAACTTGCAGAGTGCTCTGCAGCGGGAAATTCAGGCCAAGGCATTCATTGCCGAGGAGCTAAGTCAAACTAGAGCTGAGCTGATTTCTACCCAAAAGGAAGCTGTCGATTATAAAAAGCGATGCGAGTCGATTTTGTATGACTTGAAGCAGAAGGAAGTCGAGCTGAGAGACTTGCAGAAAATTGAACTTGGATATTCGGAATCGTTTTTGAACAAAGCATCGCACCATAACAACGCCTTCTTTAAGGACATGCCTGCAAACACAGACATTATAGACTCTGAGGAATCGTACGTTAACGACGCAAGGGACAGTATTTCATCGGCATCTAATCTGTTTCAGGCGGCGAATCCTGGCATGCTCTTCAACTATGAGTCGAAGTATTCACTGAAGCCGGGCAAAGACAACTTGAGTGTGAAGAATGCCGCTTTAAATGATGACATTCGATCGGAGCACAGCCTAAACTATGAGGAATCAAAAAAGAAGACGAGCAACACGTCGATTCATCAGTTTCTTGTGCGAACCTTCAGCAGTCCTACCAAATGCAATCACTGCACTTCTCTGATGGTCGGGTTAACACGGCAAGGCGTTGTTTGTGAGATTTGTGGATTCGCATGCCATACTGTCTGCTGTCAAAGAGTGCCGACGATGTGCCCCGTGCCCATGGATCAAACCAAGAGACCGTTGGGCATTGATCCGACCAGAGGCATTGGAACAGCATATGAAGGATATGTTAAGGTGCCCAAATCGGGGGTCATTAAACGGGGCTGGATTCGTCAGTTTGTGGTCGTCTGTGACTTCAAATTGTTTCTGTATGATATATCTACAGATCGATGTGCATTACCTAGTGTAAGTGTGTCCCAAGTGCTAGATATGCGGGATCCCGAGTTCTCTGTTGGCAGCGTACGAGAGAGTGATGTCATTCATGCTGCTAAAAAAGATGTTCCATGTATTTTTAAGGTAATTATTATAGACTTCTCTATCTATTCCATCAGCATTAATTTTTCGTTCTTTTTAGATAAAAACTGCTCTCATTGAAGGAGGAATCTCATTAAGCACTCTAATGCTGGCTGACAATGAATCTGAAAAGTCCAAATGGGTAATTGCCTTGGGAGAACTTCATCGAATTTTAAAACGAAATAATTTACCAAATACGGCCATTTACAAAGTTAACGAAATATTGGATAATACCCTGTCGATTATACGAAACGCACTGTGTTCAGTTATAACTTATGCGAATCAAATTTTACTAGGAACTGAAGATGGATTGTTTTACATCAATTTGGATCAATATGGTAATGAGTGACATAATATTAACTTATTAAAATAAAACGTGAATAATAAAAACATATTTATCTTACAGAAATTGCACGAATTGGTGAAACGAAGAAAATTCTGCAGTTGTGGTACATTGAGGAAGAGCAGATAATCGTTATTCTTTGCGGCAAGCAGCGACATTTGAGGCTTTTACCTATTAGGGCATTGGAGGCAAGCGACGTCGAATGGATAAAGGTCATAGAGTCTAAGAACTGTATATCTGCTTGTACCGGTATCATACGACGCTATCCAAGTATTGTGTATTCGTTTATCATTGCGTTAAAGCGACCCAACAACCACACACAAATCATTGTATATGAAATAAATCGCACGCGTACTAGACACCAAAAGACTTGTGAGTTCACGATCGGATATCTAGCTCAACATCTGCAAATACTGTCAGATATGCGGCTGGTAGTTGCTCATCAAAGTGGATTTACAGCCTATTTCCTGAGAGGAGAGGCGACTGCAATGTGTAAGTTAATTAATCAATTCGTTTTTGAATTTTTATTAATTTTCTAAATTTCTTTCTTAGCCCTTGTTCATCCAGAGAATCAGCTATGCGCATTTTTGAATTATTCTGGCGTTGATGCAGTTAGAGTAATTGAAATACTATCTCCAACCGGTGGAACCTTTGGCGAATATCTATTAGTATTTCAAACTCTAGCAATCTATGTGGACTTGCAAGGACGCAAATCACGCGACAGGGAAATAATGTATCCAGCTTTCCCCACTTATATAAGTAAATAATTGGAACACAATATTATAGTATTCTATGACTAAATTGTGCTCTGGTTACTTTCAGCATACTCCGATGGTCATCTATTGGTATTCTCAGAAACTCATTTGGATATATTTAATACACAAACATCTGAGTGGGTTCAATCTATTGGTATAAAACAATCGCTTCCTCTAAACAATATAGGAAACGTTGTTTTAACTTCAATAAATGATACACCTCTGATTGTGTACTTAGCTAATATTCATACAAGTAAGTGATATATATACAAAAAAAAAAAAAATGGAGGTGATGAAGGTGTTGAGCTAATATGGTATTTGCAAGTGTAATGACAATAGATGTGATCTAAAATATAAATGTTTCTTTTGTAGAGGGACTTTTGCAGTATCATGATGGCGACCAAAAAGGAGTCAGCAATATTAAACGTAGATTTTCTATAAGAGAAATAAATAAAACCGTTAAAAGGTAATTAGGTAATTCAGCTTTCATACCACAACATGTTAATTGTATTTAATCTGAATTTCAGTGATCGAAGATCAAAGATGATATCAGGCCCAACAAATTTCAATCATATTTCGCATATGGGGCCTGGCGATGGTATTCAAAATCAACGATTATTGGACTTACCAACAACCCTAGAGACAGCCGAACACACAAGTAAACAAATCATAAGTTCGTTAAATTCCGTGAACCAAATAAGAAAATGTAACTTCCTGGATCAAGGTATTTGCTAATGATTAATAACCTAATTTCTTCTCTATTTACTCATTTCATTTTCAGAGAAATAGTTAAATTATATTTATGTTGCTTGAATTTAAGACTTTCTGTATGAATTTTGAATCCAATAATTTTGTGCTCATTAAGTTAATTGTGTTCTTGTTTTTCCAGCTGATGGCAACTCTGAGGATTTTGGTAATGACAATATGCCATCGAGGACTCCCAGCCCAATAGGCACGTTAATTTTTGATGACCTAAATAATATTGATTAAATTGTAATCTCCATATTAATTTAACCGAATGCCGAATAAACTCGAACAAATCAAATTTATATTGCTGTGGGACTACCTCACCTTTTATAGAGGTATATTTCAAAATCGAGGCAAATCAATACGTTTTCTTACATCAAGTTTATTTAAATATAAATTATTATACAAATATGATTATAAGCAACTATTTCTTTGGATTATAAACTAAAATTAATGATGGCTCATTCCAACAGTCCATTTGCTCATCCCTGGATAGCTATCTAATGGCCTGATCTGAAGGGCATTTGGTATTGCTGCCTTAAACAAATACCGACGAGCAGCACGCTCAAGAAAAGATGTGCAGCGGATATTGAACCGCTTGAATTTATTTGAATGCTATCAATAAACAAGTTGTAGGTGCAACTACTGGGTGGCTTTACAAATGTGGTAAAGTTCGGGTAGCGTATGATCTCAGAGGGCTGTAATAGACGATTAATCAGCATTTCTCATTTTTGTAAAATAAAATTGAACTTACAATAGACATTGACTCATTGGAAACACGACAAAAAGTCATATGTTTGCCGGTTATCATGGCATGTTCGACACGCTTGGTAAATAGCGGTTCCGACCAAGGTAACTGATTCAGGTGTGAGAGGAAGGTGCGATCATGAAACTCCACAGGATCCGAAATAAGCAGTTTGTCTGAAAAATGGAAAAGACAAGACGAGTTAGGAACATTATGAATAGGTATATCAGTATATCAATACATATAACTTTGCATACTTAGTAGAGATCCTTCGACGACTATATCTTCAGCTGTCATATCACTATGGTTTGTCTTTGATTTGCTGTATACTGTATTGGGCATGTAATCCAATAAATTTCCATTGTACAGAAATAGGTTTTCGACGTCAGTCATATTCAATGAGTAGAACTGATTGACGCCGAACATCTCGAAGAATTCACGCACCGGCGTCATGCTGTAGCAACCGGCTAATTCAATTTTCGGGTAGTACGTGATGAAGGATAAACACATCTCCTGTTTGGTTGAATAGCCGCCAAATGTGGTTCGCTTGCGATGCATTGTATCATAGGCACAGTCTGTTATAATGTAATCGCCAGGCAAAACGATGGTCTCGTTGGCCAGCTGATGGAATTGCTGATACTTATAATCATAGTTATCATCTTCAATGATGCGCGGCAATTCCTTGCCGCCTCGAATGTGGCGCAGGCTCATTTTGCGGCCAGCGCGATGCGTGTGTAGAGTGCCAGAAATGATTTTAATGCCCTCCTCGGGAAACAACTGAAACGAATGGCTTTAAAATAAACATGAAACATTTTAAGTACACTTTCAACTTACAACATTTGAGCACGAAGGTCCACAGATGCCAACATTGCGGTACAACTTTTGACCAGGAGGAATAATTTGGGTGTCCGAAATAGAAACTCCACTAATTATGATACCTCCGTCGTTGGTGCGTGTCTCGGGCGTATAATGAATTCGAAATCCCGAATGATCAATGGCTGTAGGTATATATAGTTGAAAATATGTTCTCAATCGATGCTCCACACTCGCTTACCACGCAAAGCTTTCTGATTATCGTAATGTATTTCGAGCATATAATACTTGACGCCCGATGAGCCGCCAATGGGTATACCAACATGTTCTGGTAAAAATTGTCCAGACGAGCCAATGGACCACACAGCAACTGGTGTCGAGCAGGAATCCCAGTCGCGTGGTGTCAAGGAGTTGCTGTTGCACACAGTGCCCGTACTTCTGACCCAAACGTCCCACGAACCGGCATCCGAGCCAGGATACGATTTCGTTGAGCATTCAAACAGGGTCATGTGGTGCACAATTGTTTCGTCGCTTTTTCTATTATTTTATAATTGATAATTGATATTTTGGATAATCGAATCAGTTACTTACGATACGTCTGTTAAGAGCGGCTCATAGCCTATAATATGATGTTTCTGTTTCAGCATGGGAGCGCTGACTATTTTACACCAATAGAGCGTATCCATCGAGGGCTCCAGCGTAACGTTATTGACAACAATGTCCCACTGATGGGTGACCTGCTTGGCAGTCATGCTCTGCTTTCTGAAGATGGGATTCAGCAGATGCATGGGCTTCGCGCCACGATTCTGGCCATGCCCATCGAGATTTCCATGTATCGGATCCTCATTGCCAAAAGACCATAAAACTTTAACCGTATCGTGCTATAAAGAATATATATATATATATTATAATATTTATAATTTATATGATCATTTACATACGTTTAATGGTATATCGTAGGGATCGCAGGTTTCGATCAAACGCTTGAATTCAATAATCGTATGCGTATCATTTTGACTGCCATCGATGACGTGATAATTCTGTGTATCATCTTGGATGGGTGCTCCGTGGGGATGTTCAAGTGAACCATGGCAGTCCTATGTGAAAAATGTTTTTATTAATACTAATATAAATGGGATATTATAGATCTTATATATGTCCTATATACCGGAATAGTTAGTTTCTTTGTGTAACAAAAAATAATAGCTAGGCAAAGACAGATGTAGCCAAAAAGGACTTTCAAAACGCGATCCTTTATCGTTTAGCAGCGTCAGCTGTTTGGCCACTTAATGACTTTCCAGGTAATTGCCGCAACAAATGTGCCTGATGTCATTGGCAGACGTTGATAATGACCAACTGTCACGTGCAGGATATATATACAAATATATATGTCTATGAATACATAGATCGTTGTACGGATTCTCCCAGCTTTACCTCTGTCCCAGTTTTAATGTGCACTTTGGCAAATAAATTTTAATATATGTTTTCATTTATTTTATAATTTTTTTTTTTTTTTTCTGAAGCCACAAAATATATCATGTTGGATATATTATATTAGAATATTAAGTATACAATGATTATGATTATGTATATAATTTTTATATACTTGAAATACTATTTTATATTTTTTCTATATTTATAAATTGTATATTTTATTTAATTTTAAATGAATAAATATTTGAATATAAAAATATAATATATATTTTATATATATTTATGCATCATATATATTTATATAATGTTATATACACACAATAATATATTTCAATATAATTAAATTATAAATCGCACAATGAACTAATATGACGCAACGAAAGTGTCGTATTTTTGCCAATGAATACTAAAAAAAAAGACACCCTGTATTCAAGTTGGTTCCGAGTTTTTGTTACATTCCCTCACGCACACCAACACATTGAGTTTTACACGCATACAAACAGACATACATAAAAGGGCTGATTTTTTGGTGCTTCTGCCCTTAGCTAAGAAATTTATACGGAAATAACAGTTATATCTATTTTAACGAAGCACAAATCACTCATTTGCACATTACTGCATATTTACAGATATTTCAAATATATTAGACTCAGCCTAAATACTCACCAATGCATTTGCTTTGCCTGAATGATCATCCACCCATAACAAGACCATGTCTGCACTGGACATGCGTTCGTCCTTCTTGGAGAACCCAAGGCCAATAAAGCCGCGAGTATTGACCGTAACTTTAAAGTGAATATCCTTTTCTTTCACTTGCCACTCCAGCCAATATAGTCCATTGTTGTCCATCATCTCCAGCCTTTGCCAGTTCTGATGCCTCACCGATTTGTGTGCAATTGCATCGCTATGATGCGCACAGTTCACATTTTGCCATATGTAAACGACAAAAATACACAGTTTTGCGAATATTTGCAGCAACATTTGGAACTCTTCTTTGTTTCCCACTTCTTATATATTAAAATTGTATTATTTTTAAATCATCCGCACTTAAAAAATACGCGCCTTTTGTTCTGCTCGGCTGCACGCCTTTTCCGTTTTAATTTGGCTTCAATACTGCATTTATGCACACGCTTCAGGGGAAAGATCATTTCACAAGCCGGCAGATGTTCTGAAGGAGCTAAACACACCACCTTTTGCGTACACACAGGTATACACAAGCGTTCAAAAATACATACCAAAATGAACACACTCACAGATACATACGCATACATATTTACGTATGCGTCGTCCTCAAACATGATCAATGTTAAAATATCGATAGTTTATTTTTTATATATATTTGAGCGATATGCGAAGGATTACTAATATCGATAAGCAGGAGGTGAATGATCATAGTCGATATATTATATTTATTATATTTGATCGACTTGAGGTAATAATTACTGAAATATATTACCACAAATATGTATAAATTTCAATATTATTAATTGATGTATTTAACATTAAGTTAAATAAAAACTATGCATATCGATGCCTAGTTGACAGCATATTTTTTATGCATTTGTTTCGTTTTCATCCGGTAGTTTAAATTTCGCGGGCTACATATGTCTTCAACGGTATTTGTATTTGAAAATCGAGTGTCTGTTATCGTTTTAGAGAACCTAAACTTACCTTTTTCTTATTTCTTGAGCAACCATAAAATCTATAGCATATATCATAAATGTTGCGTGCTTACAATGTAGCATTTTCCACTTTCCAATCAAATCAGCTCATTTATATAAATAAGATACAAACAGATTAACAGTGATTATATTTACAATTTGTATGGGATGATTGCAGCGTTTTAAGAATAATACTTATAACGTTACTGAACAATTTTAAAATAATTATCTAGTTTTATGTCGCTACAATAAGAAATTAATAAAAATAAGTTATTATTTTTAAGGGTAACAAGTTAAAATTAGAGAATTCTTTCATTTAAAATTGGCTATAACGCATGATTTGCTATTATATGGACGAACATTCATAACCTAACAGAAATTCTTGTCTCTCAGTAGAAAACGTTTCACGTTACGTTTAAAATAATTAAAGAAACTCTAAGACGCAGTCACTGGGCCTAGGGTAATAGTCTGTGGCTGGGGCATCCGAGGACGTATCATCATAGTGGCCTTCTTTAAAGTATAATCCCAGCCCCGCCAGCGGAACCATACGATGCCCTGTCGAGCGGTTAAATCTTGTGGATCATGCAGATAGAGTCCATTCAAGCCACGTCCGCACGACTTCCACCACCAACCGCCCTGAAATGATGATAATGCATAATTTATATTTGTGTGATATTATAGGTAGTCCTCAAGGAATCTCCAAGCTTACCTTCAGCATGCTTGCACAGTTGAGTGAGCTGCGGTCGTTGTCCTTGTTGTACGTTGAAAATGGACTATTGTTAGATCCATACCATGGATCGTTTAATGAATCGCCAGCATTTCCTTCGTATCCATCGATTTCTAGCTTGTAATAGTCCGCTTCAGAGTGTATTTTAAAGTGCGAATACTGAGCATAACTATAAAGAAGTGGCGAATCCGTAAATAATATTAATTTTAATTATACAACAAATTAATTCAACTTACCGCTTGTTACCTTCAAAATCTTCCAATTCTACCCTCAATGCGTAGTCTTCATTATTCGTTAGCATATAAATATTTTCGTTGCCTAACCAAAATTCCTTAGCAGGTTCGCCAAATCCATTTTTATAATCCGCCCAGTCACGATTGAAGTTTTCGCGCGGTTCTCCAAAGTCATCGCGTCGTTGTATGACCTAGGTATTTAAAAATTCTCATTTACGTTTTTTCTATATTTATAAAATTTATAATTATTTACCGTCCATCCTCCATCTGAAATTCCCTGCTCACAATAGACCTTTAAGAACCAATATGTTGTTCCGCGAATTTGTAGGTAAAATACTCCAGATTGTTTCATGCCTGCATTTAAGATATCTACACAAGAAAAGCCCTGAAAATAACCAATTAGATTATAAAATATTAAATAATAACTATCTATAATTTATGTATAACAGTAGAAATATTTAATTTAAGTTTTTGGCGCTCATGGCCAAAGTTTCTAACGCCCACCCTTAATTGCTGCAGTATTTTTTCATTATCGTGTTTTTTGCTTTACAGAATTCGGTCACACTTGAACGATTTGTTTGGGTAGAAAAGTGTAATTTTTAATGTTAGCTGTAATAATATGCTCTGTAATATTTATTTTGAGATTCTCGTCATGCGAAGAGCAAATTGTAGATGTCAGAAAAACTCAGATTTGGGGACCGGGACTTAAGCCCGATGATATTGTGTTGCCGGCAAGATATTTTTTCATTCACGCCGTCGACACAACCGGAAAAAAGTAAAAAAAAAAAATAATAAAAATAATGAAAGCTTATAGAATATTAAAATGTGTTTCTCTTTCGTATTTGCAGATTCGTTGCCCGCACGTGTTTGAAATTCCAAGTGCATATCAATGGAAACTCGCCGCACGGCAAATGCCGCTACAATTTGAATCAAATTGATCGCGAAGATGGATCCACAATCGTGCGCTATACGATCGCCGATTGGTGCGATAATCTGGAGATTAATGTGCTCTACAACAACTCTCATGTTGCACAGTCGCCCTATTTGATGCGGAACAAAGTCTATTCGGAGCGCTGCTACTGCCCACAGGAGCTGAATCTCTGGCTACTGAATAACGATTGTTCTGCCTTCACAGAGGATAAGCAACTCTCGTGGGATTTGCATTCGTTTAAGCGCGTGAATTTCAGCGCCATTCGAGCTAATCTGCTGAAACGATATAATGCGCCCGAGAGCATATCACTGTGTCATTACGTGGTCAAAAATCAGCAAATTTGGCGCACTTGCTATGGCAAATACACGGGCTTCAAGATGTTTATGGATGCTACGCTATCTGCTTTGGCCCGCGTGGTTCTTCTGCCAGATATGGAATTTTATCTAAATCTTGGCGATTGGCCGCTATCTAAGAAGGGAGGCCAACAGCGCACCTCAGGGCCATATCCAATATTCTCATGGTGCGGCAGTGACGACACATACGACATAACATTGCCAACATACGATATTACGGAATCGACTATAGAGAATATGGGTCGCGTTATGTTGGATATGCTGTCGGTGCAGAAGGACGAGTACTCCTGGGAGAACAAAGATGAAAAGGCCTTCTTTCGGGGCAGGGATTCGCGACGCGAACGCTTGGATCTGATTGAATTGGCCAGAAAGTATCCGGATGCAATCAATGCATCCATTACGAATTTCTTCTTTTTCCGCAATGAGGAATATAAATACGGACCCAAAGTACCACACATATCATTCATGGACTTCTTTAAGGTAGGTGTCTTTGAGTTACTTGACATAATCTTGGATGTTAATATGTTTCCCTCTTCTATTTCCAGTACAAATATCAGCTAAACATTGACGGAGCTGTTGCGGCCTACCGCCTGCCCTATTTGCTTGCTGGCGGCTCGTTGGTCTTCAAACAGGATTCGCATTACTACGAGCACTTCTACAGCAAGCTGGTGCCATACAAGCATTTTGTGCCCATCAAGCGTGATCTGAGCGACGTCATTGAGAAGATCGAGTGGGCCCGGACAAATGATTTACGGGTTAAGGAAATTGTAGCGAATGCACGCGCCTTTGTCGCAGAGAATCTCTTGCCGCAGCACATCTACTGTTATCACATAGTATTATTTAAGGAGTGGAGCACGCGCCTCCTGTCCCCCGTTGAGGTGCTGCAAGGCATGGAGAGAGTGAACTCCACCTACACCTGCTCGTGCAAGGAAAAAATGCCCAGAGACGAGCTGTAGACAGCTGCAAAATGTGAAATCATTTTGATCTTTTATACTCAAATCATTCAACCCGAAAACTGTATTAAACTTAAACTAATCATAGCATAAATATTAATACAAATTTTAACATATTTGAAGTACATATGTATGGAATATTATTGTATATATACATGTGTGGCTACGATATATATAGCAAATTGGAAGTGTTGATTTTGTTTTAATTATAGTTGAGCTGGAAATCTCTTGCTCTATTACATATAATATTATATTTTATATATTTATATTTTATATATTTATATAAATTTATTCCTTACCTTCACATCCTTTAGAGTAAATATATCGCTGGCTAGCGTATTGTTGACCACAGCAGGCTTGTTCTTTACACTGGGAAAGATAATGCCGCCCTTGCGGAACACCGATTTCGTAGGTGTTGCATTCCATGTGGCCGATGTGCTCGATGTTCCATTAGCTGTGCTGCTTATATTACTGTTCGATGAGCTCGAATGACCGCCCGTTGGCGTGCTCAATGTGGAATATGGAGCTGCTGTCGTGCTGTTGTATGTCGTGGACTGCGTTGTGGACGTGGGCGTTGTGGCTGGCTCATTCAAGTCAGTTAAGCTTTCGTCAATCACAGAGAACCTAAATGGGCAAAAGTAAGCTTGAGAGAAATACCTCCATGTATAGTAATGGTACTACCTGCTCGGATCGTACTCGACCAATCGATCAATGGTTGGATCCACCAGGAGTTCAGTGGGAACTGGCCGTTGTGCTAGTATCTGGACATCATCCTCTTGCTTCTTTAGACGCTTCTCAACCATGTCCAAATTATTAATTATTAAATTCGTTTTTGTTTTCAGATCCTGGTGGATCTCGCCAATGGCTCGCTCCTGGCGCTGAGTCTGCGTTAGCAGCGCATCTGACTTGGGCAGCAGATGATCGACCGAAGACTTTGTGCCCACCACAACATCCCAGACTTCATCCATTTTCTCGGACACCGACACCATGGGTCGCATTTGCTTAACTAGAGCATCGATCTTGCTGGATTTGATGGCTGGAAAGGCAGTTGTGGTGACATTGAATCCATTCAGCTGCTCATGATGGTCCACGACAGCATCGTGAATGTCGTTCATCATGCGCAGCATGCGGCCTATATTCTCCGATTCGATGTTAATGTGGAATTGCAGCTTCTTGTCAATGTTATCCGTGGAGTCGCGCAGCTGGTTGACCTCACTGGAGACGTGCGTCATTACCTCGGCAGTCATTGCCTTTGTGATCTCAACGATATTCATTGTGATTGGCTTCTTCTCGCTGGCCTCCGCATTGAACTCGTCGACTTGCAGGAAGTTGCTATCGATCTGCGTTTTAAGCACCTCCAGCTTCAAGTCAATATCGCTCACTTTCTGATCCAATTTGACCAGCCGACTATCGATCTGGTATGTGGGTGAAATTTTTGGATTCGGCTTATTCAACTCACTCTCGGCATTCGCACTCATCTCGGGCAAAATGTAAACGACATTCGAGAGCTTGGAATCCAGACTGCTCAGCTTGGACAGCGCCTCCTCTGTCTTTTCCACATTATTTGTCACGCGATTTTCCAATATTTCTATATGCCCCATCAGATCCTCAACTGATCTGCCCAGATTATCGATTCGTTTTAATTTTCCTTCCAGCGTTGTTATGATTATTTCAAATATACTCAGCAGCTGTTGTTCTCTGCAAAGAAACATTGAAATAATAATTGAAAATATTAATTATAATTATATAAAAATAAAATTTTAAGAGATAAGATTTCTCTTAACTGACCTAAATTTGTTTCTATTTATTATTTATGTCTATTTACACTCTTATATTTCTTCCTCTTATATATATTTTGACTCTTGAGTCAAGAGCTTTGACTCTGCTATAAAATCTCTTCTCAGCTACATTTATATTCGTATACTCAATAGTCTTATACTTCACATTTTCACTCTTATACTACTTGTATGCTGCAATTGCATTTGTATCTGTTGCATTCTCACTCTTATACTATGTATATATACATGCATCCTTATACTCCATAGTCTTATATTCTACATTAACAGTCTTATACTGCATACTCTTCTACGGCTACATTTGCACTAAAGCAAATTGTGATTTTAAATGAGGCAATTAAATTAAAAATTCTATATACGCATAAAGGCTGAACTTGTACATTTCAATTTATATATTATATATAGAGCTTCATAAAAATATTTAAATATATATATAAATATATATTACAAAACAGCTCACTACCGCGCGCGTAATTTATTTAAATATATTTATAAAGCTCTTCATGCTCCTCTTTGTTCGTGCTTAAATTAATTTTGTATATTAAAAATAAAACTTTTTTATTTATTATTTTATATTATCATATGCATGTATCTTTATTATTTATTATATGTATTTAAATATACATAATTAAATTGTATAATAATATATTATTTTATATGTAAACACAACTGTCATATATAATCACAGCATATCATATATCACATTTAATAGGAAGAGTTGACTAAAAGAGGAAGTGAAAAGTTAAAAATGTATGTGTATATATATATAAATATATATATATATATTTCTCTATTTATTTATGCCCATAAATAATAAGCAAAACTACATGGAAACGGGAGAAATGTGTATAAGCCGATATAAGGAAAGGGAAGAAAAAAGATAGAGAAACGATTAATTATGCCAAGAAAGAAAGAAAGAAAGGTGGATCGATGTAGTTCAAAGTTTAGTTCAAATATTTTATAAATCTGTATAAATGTTTCTCTCATTGCCAACTAGAGGGTATCTCACAGTGACTCTCTCTCCCCCTCTCTCCCTCTCCCTCTCATATTGAATGATTGACATTTTAGGCTCACTTGCTAATCGATAACTTAATAAATAATATCTTCTTTGACGTCTTACATCCACCACTTGAGGCCTACAACCATTTTTGATTATCGGTTTCCCCATTCCATTCAGCATTGTTGTTGTCATAAGCATTTTATTTTACGCTTTCTATGAGATATGAATAAGTTAATTGATCAGCGGTAACATCTAAGATTAAGAAGCCTTATCGCCGCATCTAATTAACTTGTTTCATTGTCTGTGCCTATGCCATCAATAGAAAAGAAAGTAAATGCATTGTAATACAGTGTAATACCATAAGTTATAGACAAATTATGGCCGATACAGATACAGATCAAAATATATACAATATCAGATACTTATATAATACTGTTATATCTGTAGAAAACAAAAGAATTAAATATCATTATAGCTAAGCATACTCAAATAATTTCTATTACTTTTAAGCTTCCTCTTCTTCTTCTTCTTCTTCTTTTATAGCATACACAAAGAAAGCTCTTTTGGTAAATAGACCTCTACATAATACCTTTTGTATACTTCAGTCACAGTCTTTGGCAACCGTCTCGCTTGACAGCCTTTGCCCTTGAACTGTGAGAAATGGTTTTTTAGATAAATCAAAACAAGTAGGGGTAAGACTAGTCTAGTGGCCATCTGACCTACGAAACCGCGGATATCCCGTATATAGCTACAAATTGCCAAAATATTAAATTTTTGAATAGTTTTAATGAAATATGTGAGGTCAATAAAACAAGATACTTTCAAGATTTTTATTGTTAATTAAAAATATTGTGAAAAAACCATAAAATTTGCAATACTTTTTGAGCAGACCTCGTTCAAATTAATTTTTTTATATTTCTTATTTATTTTCTAGATTATTTTGGTCATCAAGTTGCAACCGGCATTTAACTAACTACCAAAATAAATATCTTTCTCTTTGGCATGCGAGAAAACAAAAAGCGTGTTATTATTTTTAATCTTATTATAAAATTTATATATATATATATATATATATATATATATTTATACATGTATTTATGAATATTATTAGCATTGACCTTAGGGGGAAATGGTTGGAATGGAAAAATTTGCATTATTTCATTGATTAACTTGAGCCCAATAATAAATCAAATTCGAAAAGCGCTTAAAATAGCCAAAGCTTTTCTTTACATAATCAACAAATATATAAATATTTTCGAATATATCCATCTCAGACAATATGATATGTTTTTTAATTATTTTTTTATATATAATGTAATATAATTTTTATTATATATAATGAAGGCAATGCAAATATTTTGCACATTGCTTTTCACACGCTTTACGACTAGCAATTGGATCACTGCACAGTTACCTGATTCTCTCTTCTACCTTTTCACAAGAATAGATTGAAGCATTAAAAAACAAAACTCCGCAGATTTATGTAGTTAACAAAGCACTAATAATGTCAATAGCGCTGTGGCTGCGGCTGCGACTGCGGCTGTGCCATGGACAGAAAAATTTAATAATTTGCATCACATTCACTTTGGCCAGCAAACAGTCATAAACAGCGCAGTTTGGCTTTATTTGCCCATTTCCCACACTCTCGCGCATAGCCGAGACCGGTTCTCCGCCAGTCAGAGTGTACGCAATCCAATCAACAGCCCCACTTATAGTTCATGCACAAATCATTTTATACCCTGTACCCAATTAAGGGATACTAAAAACGATTGTAATAGAGGCTGAGACAAAAGAGTTGAGCAAAAGCATCGAGTTTGCCAACTAGAAATTTAAATTTAATGAAATTGCAAAAAACTTTAGTAATTTGGCCTATTTTATATACAAAACTAATTTTATTTTATTATGTATGTATGTGTAAGCTGGTTTTTTTCTTCTATTTTTAATTGTATCTTGAAATTTTGGGGCTTTCAATAAATAATAGAATATTATTTCTATATTTTAGAACAGAAATTTGTCAGAAACTATTATTTAAGCATTTCTGGTGCAAATCTATTATCCAAAATAATAAATTACAAATTCTAAAAGTTATCAAGCAGAGTTAAAATTCACATAACTCCCATATAGACCAACTCTATAATATAACTCTATAATATAATAATATAATAATATATAATTAACGCTCTCCTTCTCCATTCCATTTATTTGTTAGCATTTCTAGAAATTTCTGTTATGAAAGCTTTAGTATGTGGTATATCTAACTTAGTTATATACTCAACAATTTTAACTTTCATTGATTATTTAATCGGTGTTTTTTTGCGTGTTCAGTACACACCCTTGTTTTTGCCAAAACTTAATTGAAAATTCCACAAAGATCGTTAAGTTATTTCGAAAGAGATTGAACAACGCATTTTTTCTATACTAAGAAAATGCGAGAAGAAAAAGCTGCTCACACAGCTGCTCTACACACAATTCGCAATTGGCTAAATGCCTAAATGGCCTAAATGCTTTTGTGGACATATGAATTGAAGGAATGAGCGTTAAATGCATGTGACAGCGGCAGCAACGGCAGCTCGACATTTGCGTTTTTATACTAAATTGTTGGGTATATATAATAATATAAAAATAGAAAATATAGAGTTTATTTGCATAGAATTTTTAGTAATATATAATAAAAATAATAAAATATATTTTAGCAGCAAAAGTGACTTTACTAATAATTTAAGATCACTTTTACTAGAAAATATTTTCCAATTTATTTATTTTTTAATTGCATAAGTACAACTACTTCGAATAAAGATTTGACGCTTAATTTGCAATTTAAAAGATAACTAAAAATAATTGCAATTTTTATTACAATTAATTTTAAATTTCAATTTAAATAATTTCAATGCATGCGGAATTGAAGTTATTTCTCACTTATCATTTTAATGAAGTTTTATAATTTTTTAATGATAATACAAATATATTAAAAATATTTTTAGCTTCAATTAAAAACTTAACAAATTTTAAAATGTTAATATCAAATATCTATTCAAAATTTAAACATATTCAAATTCAAAATTTAACTAATTAATTTGCTCGAATTTACTTATATTTACTCATAAAAATTACTTTATTTATTTTGATTAATGTACAAATTTAAATTAATTCCTAGTCATCTTTAAAATTCAAATTGAATAAATAAATTGAAATTTTAAAAATAAATTGTAAATATTAAAATGTTAGCCAAAGTTGATATTGGCTAATTGAATGGCCAGCATCATATCGTTTTTCACATAAATATTTTGACCTTTGTTTCGTTGTTGCTGTAGCCCACGGCAATGCGCAGCTCTACTTGAAGCTGTCGGAGTTTTGGTCTAACATAAGACAATTACACAATCGACAATTAAGTCAACCCATTATTGTGTCTATTGAATAAGTTTCTTTTAGTATGTGGCTCAACTGAATTTGATTTAAACAAATTATTGTTAACTCTTTTGCTGCAATTGCTTTCAGTTTGATTGAATATTTGGTTCGATATTTTGGTTGCCGTGTAATGGCCATATACATACGAGTGTACACGATATATATATATATATATATATATATATATATATATATATATATATATATATATATATATATAAAGATATAAATATATATGTATGTCTGTCTGTCTATATATTCATACATATTATTGTATTTTATTTTCTTTTTCCATTCATAGTACAGTGGTGTGTGTCTATGATGGCTACAGTCCGCTCGTGCTGTGGCTGTGGCTGTGTGTGCAAAAAACCAGTTTGTTGCTGCAATCTTTTGTTTTGACCATTTGATTTCACACACAAAAGCGCACGATACATAAGTACATAAGTTTATTCACACTCACATCAAATGCTTTCAAGTTGTGTAAAGAAATATTTACAATAAATACATTTACATCTGTCTGGGCTTGCGTGTGTGTGTGTGTGTGCGAGTGTAATATATATTATAGAAAATTATAAAAATAATATAAAAATAAAATAAAAAAATACCTCGTTCGCAAGTTTCCATTACGCGTTGAGTTTAATGTTTTTGCAGCAAGCTTAAAGCTTGCGGCAGCGTTAGACGCGCTGTTTATTTGGCTGGCGCTGGTGCGGGGCAGCGCCAGACGCAAATTCAAATTCCCATTGCCCGCAGCCGTGCGCGCCGTCCCACTGGCGGCGGCGCCGCCGCTGCTGGCTGCCAATGCGCCCAATTGCCTCTGGCTCGTCAATACGATATTCGCGAGCAGCAGAATAACGGTTAAAGACAGCCCGCCCCTGAATTGTCTATGCAAGGGTAACATTACGGCGAACCACGGAATCCACACACTTTTATTTTATCTCAATACTCTTATATGTATATATATATATTTTTTTTACTTTTTTAATAACTCAACAAACTATGAAAGCAAACGAAACAAGAGTTTTGGATATTTGGTTCAAAGCAAACCGCTTATACAAGTAGACCTTTGCCAATAAATATTAATTTTTTTTCTGCAAATCTTTTTGGTGTACACAAAAAGCGAGCTTTTCGCTAATACAACACGAATAACTTGGGATTTTATTATTAATCAAAGGAGAAAAAAAATTACTTTCATAAAAATTGATCTGCACCAGTTGCTATAAAGGTTTACTTGTATATACGAACACAGACACATGCACACACACATAGATATATATATATATATATATAAATATATTTAAATAACTGTTATTTATAGCACTTATTATTGGTATTCAATTGTTGCAATAGACACACACACTCAAAACAATATACTATGTACATATTTGATTGTACCATGGACATGCACATTCTCTCTCTCTCTCTCTCTATCTCTATCCCTCTCACTCACTCGCGCTTGTTATTAAATCTTGTTTCTGTTGCGTATTTTTATTATTATAATTTTTGCAGCGAGCTGCGAGATTTGATCTTGATATACATATTCAAATGACGGTCAGCAATAATTGGTAACTAGCAAAAATTGTGAACGGTATAACTGTGGTATATGGTATTTAATATTTCACAACCGCACATATCCGTAGGTGAAACTTTTCTGTACCCGAGACGTGCTTAGATCTCGATTTGTCTGAGCTGAAATGCAGCTCACCGAAAGTTCGGCCCTAATTAACGGAACAGCAATACGCAGCAGCAGCAGCGGCGGCAGCTTTACAACACGACCACGACTAACTCACCACGCACAGAGTATCCAACTGCAACTCACCACGGCACAGAGAGCAAAAGTGGAACTCGTTTACTGTGCCCCAACGAAAGTGAGAGTGGTTTTTACATACATACAAACATATGCTATATATGTATGTCTTGTGCAGTTTTATATATTTTAAATACCTAGACTAGGCTATATAAGTATAACTGATATTGTGTTTAAATATATATATATATATATATATATATATATTTTATATATAATTACAGCAGCTTCTGCATTTGCTTATTCAGGTTGATTTTTGCATTTGTAAGGCTAAACACATGTATGGATGCATGTGTGTGTGTGTTGCCTCTGTTTTGATTTCAATTGTATTATTTTTAATTCAGGCAAAACTAGTTTTGCAATTTGTTTACGAATCTTGCTTACGGCTTAAAGCTTCCAAATAAAAAGTCTTCTCTCTGTCAGCCTCTCTCAGGCTCTGACTGAATGCATTATTGTATTTAGATGAATGCACATTTAGTAATTTTCAAATTTCAAAATTATAATAATTAAAAATTTATATTTATATAATGCCCATGCCTGTTTCACTGCCTCTTTTGGTTAGATCTGCAGCTTCCATTGCAAATTCTCATGCTGCAATCCGCAAAGTATGCAATGGGAATTTTTTCCGAATTTGCAACTCGCTCAAAATCCACAAACAATTACGAGTTTATATAACTCAGAGATTATGTTTTACTGAATTTTAAATGCGTAGAGAGGCAAAGAGATTAAGTTTGCATGTAAACGACCAAATCTTTTTCAATTTGCAAGCAAGTAAAAAAAGTGCAGTTAAAATCAAATTTTTGAAATATAAAAAATATAAATATTATAATAAATATATAATAATACATATATATTTGCTGTTATATTAATTCTACCATATCTTGGATTATACAAGAAATAATCATTTTTATTATTACAAATTTCGTATATTAACTTTATTTTTCGAAACCAACAAAAAACGTACATATGAAAAAACTTGTTTAAAAATCTATAAAATATTTTGAAAAATTAAAAATTTCATATATCAACTTTATTTGCTGACACCAACAAAAAAAACTTTCATATTTAAAAACTTGTTTAACTATCAAAACAACAAAATTTTGGTTTTCTTTCTTAATTCATTTAAACAAACAACAAACAATTAACAACGCTCTAATTTGTCAGATTCCATATTGGTAATATCACACATTATTAGTTAAAAATCAATTAATTTCTGTTATATATATATATTTTTCTTTATACATCAAAAGTGAAATCGCAGAACTAGACAAATTTGTTATTTTTTATTTAACTATGAACCAAGCAACAGACTCATTTCGAGCTTGATTTAAGTTTCGATTTTAGCCGCAGTAGAAGTAAATAATAATAGCCATAAAGCGAGCACGAACTTAGAATGAATGATAATAACTATTTAATTACCTAAATAGAAACTCGTTAAATATGTTTTTCTGAAGACAATGAGCATTGATTAACCCATAAAATGACATTGGGTTTTTAGCTAATAATCATTTTTATACCCTGAAATCATTGTACAATAGATGGGTATATATGGTGTGGGTGTAACTTTTTATTTTTTTGGGAATGGGAGTGCGAGGTATAATGGCTGAGTGGAATTTATGTAAAAGGTAAGCTGAGTCCATGTATCCGTTCCTCTGCTCATGCATATTTGCTCTGCGCAAGGTTCAGGGTATTTACTCGTCGGTCACACCCAACTAGAGCACTCTTATTTATCGTTCGATTAGTTGATCTAACAACTTTTTGGCTATTTTATGCTCGTGTGAATTAACTTAACTGTTCGCTAACTCTTCTTTTTGCTTTACTCAAAAACTACAGAAAAAATAGCTTAATAAAAATTTATTAATAGGAAATAAAATTTGACAAATTAAAGACTGTAAATTTATATATATCACTTGTGAAATATTGTAAAAATTTATTAGATTTATTTACCTAAAAAAAACCCCAACTACCCAAATTTGAAATAAAAAAACATAATTCCTTTACAATCATATGTACATAAGGTAGTTTTTATTTTTTATTATAAAATATTGTGTAATGTTAAATATATATTATTTATGTTTTTGTTTCCTTTTTTTATTTTTGTTGTTTTTTTCTGTTTTTTGTTTTTCTTATTGTTTTGCATTATTGGGGATTTGATGTTGAAAAACTTACTTCCTGGATTTTTTCTTCTTCTTTAAGATTTTACTCTTTTTTTTGCTTTTCACATCTTTCTGTTTTTCACTTCTTAGCGATTCGGATGACGAACATTTCTTTAGGGTTTTCAGTTTCTTGACTTTCTTGTCCTTTCGCTTCTTGTATTCCGCCTGATCTTCTTTGGGCGGCGTAACATCTTTGATTAGACTATCGTATTTTGGCGCCTTATTACTACTCGAAATGTTTTCATCGAATTTTCGAAACGGGTTGTCCGGTCGACAGGGTCTTGAGGCAATCGATGAAACTAATCGCGTTTCTCCTAACTTGGGACTCTTGCGAGAGCTACGATCCGAATCAAATTTCTTTTGTCGATCACTTCGACTATCCTTGGACGACGGCTTGTCTTTGTATTGTGGTCTGTGTTTGTGGGAGTCCTTGAAATGGGAATCCTTCTGTGTGGTATTTACATGCATCTCACGATCATTCGACCGATCCCGATTTCTATGCTCATCGAATCTTCGCTCTGACGTTACAGTTCGCTCTTTGGAATCCTTTTCTCTCTTCCTCGAACTATAGCTCGACGAGCTGTATTTGTGTCGATCATCACTGACATTCTTCACCGAACTCTCTCGTCGACTAGTCCTCGATCGTTCCGACGAATAATGCCGTTCATTAACCACTTTATTTCCTAAACGTTCCTTAACCGATTTATTTACCGATTTAGGGGAATGCGAGCGATCTTTGTGATTACTAGTTTTCACGGAAACCGAAGGTTCCTTACTGCTGTGCTTAGAGTCTAGAACGACTTTAAACTCAACTGGCCTGATGGCGTTAATAGCCTTGGCGAAAATTGCATTTTCGGCCTTGCGAATGACATCGGACGTAATTTCAGAATGCTCTTGCTGCTTACTTGAAGCATTTTTCTTACAAGGATCCATTAGGCTGCTGCCCAAGTTATTATCGTCCATTTCCCATTTCGATATTTGGACATCGTTCGGCTCAGTTGCTTTATTTGATGGATTTTCTCTATTTGAATCATGATCCGAGCCCTCCATGCTCAATACAGTTTCCTTTTTATTTAACGCACTAGGATCAATACAATTGGATAGCTTTTGAGTGTGATTATTTGAATAGGGCTCAATGCTCTCGTCGCCCACATCCATTGCGCTTACATTGGGGTCAGCGCACTTTTCTGGCGTGGGCTCTCTGCTCTCCGAGCGACTCTTCTTACTCTTGTCCTTTTTGTCCCGTTTGTCTTTCTTGTTCTTCTTCCGCTCGGACTTATCTTTTTTCTTCTTTTTTCGATCTTTCAGCTGAAGATTGAGCTTCAGACTGTTCTCTTTTCCCATATCGTTCTTCGGCTCCAGGTGCTCCGGCACCTTGACCGCATCTTTGCCATTCTCTGGACTCAACATTTGGCTACTCGGGCGTTTCTCACTTCTCTTTACGGTTTGCTCCTTTCTATCGGGGGTTTTCGGTGAGCCTTCGTACGTCTCAGCACACTCAGTTCTTGGTATCTTCGGAGCCTTTGACTTGGTCGGCGGCGTTAGACTTCTGGAACAGTTCTCAACTGCTTTAATATCTACACTCTTACTGTAATGCCTCTGCCTTTTCTGGGAAGTATTCTGTTCATTAAGATTTCTATCGACATCTAGTTCTTCTTTCTTATTATTTATGTTTATTTCATTATCATTTAAACTCTCTATTTGCAGTGATTCGAAGCCAGGAGGCGGCGGCTCTACCGTATCCGTCTTAATGGGGTATTGCTTATTCAAGGACTTTTCACGGGTCCTCGGCTTATATCCGGGCTTCGGCGAAGGCGAACGCCGATGCACATATCTATAAAAAATAAAAAGAATGTAAATCAAGTTAAAACGAAAATTTAACAGAATGTTTTAAGCAGAATATATGTAAGAGTATTCCATTTGATTTGACTTTATACAAATATTTAGAGACAGGAATCATGAAACAGTTTGTATTATAAAATTCCTCCTTTGCTATGACAAATACTAAGTTTACCTTTTGTGCTGCATATGCATTATACGAAAATGCTGTAAATGTAAAACTAGAAGAGATTTTTATTGATTAAAACACAGAAAGTACTAACTATTTAATGTAGAAGATGCCCTTACAAACCATTGTGCAGTTGATTGGGGATAACATAAGATTTCAGATTTCTAAAGATTATAAATCAAAGAGGAGCAATAGGTATAGGTTAAAGAATATATAGTTACGATCAATAAGTATAGAAATAATACCCAATGGAAGCGGCCAGGAACGAACTTGTCAAACTAGAATGTTTTATTCAATGTTATCTTTGCTTCAGAGAAAAAGACCTCATCAACTCAACATATATATTTTGTGATTCCGTCTAATGTTTGCTACTTACAAACAATAATATAATTATTTCCTATTATCTGCATTTTTGAAATATATAAAAGTATATTGTTTTCTTTTTTAACAATGCTCTATAAATTTATTTAAATTTTAATAGTTAAAAAAATTGTTTTATGAAAAAAAAATATTTTAATTAAAAACTAAAAAGTTGGTTTATAACTGAACAGGCGAAGGAAATAATCGTACTTACTTTAGAAAAAAAAAACTACAGAAAAAAAACTTAGTAGAATGCATAATAATACGCTTAAATAAAATATGTATAGAGGAAGTAAAATAAGATGGACGCATAATTAAATAGAGTTTTGATTTCAGTAAAAATTATGATACACTATGGAAAGAAATACAGCAAAAATATTTACAAGGGAAACGAAGAAGCTTAAAGAGAGAGAAGATTAGAGTACTTTTTTGTGGCTTTGATCTCCTTTTAGATTTCGTTTCATTTGTGTCGCTTTTCAAGTGGGGTTTTTAGTCACATCATTAAGTTACTATGCAAAGACACAACAGACAATTATAGCGGACAATACTTATTTACTCGAGTTAAAAACAAAAACTTTTGGTATTTGTTAAAAATGATCTATATTAGTGGATAAAAAGTCGAATCGAAAAATTTAACTAAATAATTTAAAATGATTAATTATTTTAATTAAATTGTATAAATGTTACCATCGAAAAAAGGTCGTTGTCAATACATCAGTAATTAGATTACGAAGTAGTTAATTAACAGTTATTGTTTTATTTTAGAAAATAACGAACCGTATATTAATAAGCGTTTTTTTCATCTGGCTTAAGATGAACACGAATCGAAACAGCTAATTCGCTAATATATCAGTCAGCTTATATGATTTTTAAAACCATATTTGCATTTCAAAATGGCAGTATCATAGTTTATAAATAATTTAAATATGTATGAGGAGAACCCTTAATTTAATAAATAACCTCTTCTTCTTGTCGCTTGGTGAATTCGATCCGTTGCTTGAATGACGTGTCACGCGGCTCTGCCGTCTTTCATAGCTGTATTCACGCTTTCTCTCCCGTGAACGTGCTCGCTTCTCATTGCTAATCATCTCCCGCGACGAACCTCGATCATACACTGGCGATTTGAAGCGATGTCGCAGTCTGCCTGGTGATCGAGATCGGTGATGGCCTGGACTTCGGCGACGATCGACTTTTAGCTTTTCTTTTTCCTTCATTATGCGGTTAAAAGCTTCGAGTGGATCATCAATAAGTCTGAAATAATAGATATATATACATATTATTTATAAGAAAAGTAATTTATATAAGAAATAAGAGAATGATAAATGCGAAGGAGAAGCCTAACACATTAAAGTACATTGAATCACTTAGTCAAAAAAAACTTTTCAAATTTTAGGGATAAAAAATGGACATGTCAAAAAGTATATGATAAAATAATCCTTGGAATTTTTTGAGTTATTTTGTTATAAAAAAAAAACAAATGTAATGTCGAATAATTTATAATAATTTCACTTACCCTGTACCCACTTTTGCAGCTACTCCTTGATAAATTGAAGCCAAATTCGACGACTGAAATGTTTGCGACGGATTAATATTGATGTTGCCAGGCGCAATATATGATGGATTCATTGGATGTACAGGTTGGTTTTGATAATGTGGAAAGCTGCAATTAAATAATTTATAATAGTATCAATAAATATTTATAGAAATAACTATTAATTATTTGTATATTAAATTTATTTATTTTTATATTAATTTATAAAAAAACTATAAAAATGAGATGTAAAATTTAAATTTGATGTATTTTATATATATATATATATATATATATATATATATATATATATATATATATATATTGTATCAATCAACATATATTCCATTACGTTTTCTAAACAATACATTTCAAACTATATTTTTTATGAATTTTGCTTATTATTAAATATATCATGTACCCGATTGACTATTGCCATTTTGTGATGTTCCCGTTATTATTATTATGATTTATTTCACTGTTTTGTGTATTAATTATATTTAACACACATCACAAAGCGTTTGCTGCTTGCTAGTCTTCACTTTAATGTGCGATGCATTCGTCATTGTCACCTTAACAACTGCAGGTTGCATGTTGCGAATTGCATGTCGTTGATACTATAGTTGGCTATGAATCAAACAAGTTGTGAAGTTATATCGATAATGGTTACAACAGCTTAACGATTTAATCACCTCGACGAGTAAAGTAAATCTTAAAAGAATTAACATACAAGCAGACGGAAGGTCGGACGGAGCCAACTTCTGACCAATCAAGATTATATATTGTTTATGAAATCAGAGATGTCACGTTCTATGAATATACTATAATACTATAATAATCTAAATATTTACTATAGTAGTGAAAGGTAAGAAATTATCGCTCAACTTACTTCATTGGTGGCCTATGTTGCATATTATTGTATCCATTGTTGTATGGAGGCATATGTATAATTGTGGGACATCGTGGCATTTGAATGTATGGTGGCTTATAATGGCCCATGCGATGGCCTTGGTCTGCATTCACTACAGGTTTATCCCGTTGATCATTCATGTTCATGTTGGCATATTTATGATGAGTTCCAATCGGGGTTGGCAGAAGACTTCGTTCATTTTGAGGCTTAATGTTATCATTTTTTGCATATGGAGTTTGCTTCATTTCAATATCCGATTTATATTCATAGTTGCTTTCCCGTCGCTGAATTGCACTATTGCTAGATGGTATTTGTTGGTATGAAGTTTGAATCTATAAACACAAAAAATATAAATATATTAACATTAAAAAATGAATACTACTAAATGATTATATATTATATACAAAGCCTATAGAAATTTTAGAAGCGATATATATATATATATAAGTATTTCCCATGAATTGCTGTTGACAAACAGTTCCAGTCAGGTAAGTTTAAGCCCATACGTCATTAGACTGTCTATAAGTCCACATCGGCATATTGCTTACCTGCTCTTTATTGGTATCAGCAGTGACGAAATTGGTCTCAATTTCTTTTTGTGGCATTTTTATTGTTATATTATCCTCATAGTCCGAGTCTGATTTATCTTTTTCTTTTTTAGTTGGTTCCGGATTACTTATAGCAGCTTTGGCAGCAGTTGGCTCTTCTGTACTATTGGCTGCAGGTGGATTACTCTGTTCCTCTTGCTCTGTGGGATTCGAGTCATCTGCTTCCCGAGTAATAATTTCTTTCTTCTCAACAGTCGCAGTTGGTTTAGGGACTGGAAACAGAAGAGAATTTTTTATATTCAGTATAAAAGATAAATTGTTGGAAAGTATAATAGGCACATAATTGAATATTATGTATAGCCATTAGATATCTTACCAGGTTTAAATGCTGCAAGTTTATTTCCAGTTTCATTTTTATAAACATTGACAGAGTTCCTCAAAAAACGATTTGGTATCAATGATCCTGGTGAGCAGTTCTTTTCCTTGCAGTCCGGACATTCACTATCTTCCGATTCCAGCAAAGAGTTTCGCACGCCTGAAAGTATTAAATAAATTTAAAAATAATTTTAGCAGTGGCTTAGTAAACATAAAAAGAAATATTATTGGCTTGAGCTTGCTCAGTGGAAGGACTTAAAGGATGCCAAAATAACATATATATATTCGAAAATACCAGCCATTAGTTATTATTTATGAATACTTACAATCATCGCAGAAGGAGCTGCCACAACATGGTATCATTACGGCATCAACAAAAATATTCCGACAAATGCCACAAATTAAATCTTCTGGAATCTCTTGTTCTTTCTCATTAGATACTATAAAATTTGATGGTTCCTGCTCTGCCGTGCTGCAAAAAGAAGACAAAATTAATCAAATAAATATATTTTTTATATATATAATCCTATAAATTGCAAATTAATCAAATAAATATATTTTTTATATATATAATCCTATAAATTGCAAATTTGTATTAATAATATTATTTAGTCATTCTCTATTTCTCGGCAATACTTACATCTCCGGCTTGCCTCTGAATGATCGTGGAATTCCTGTGTTTCTCTTTACTTCAAATTGCTCTTTTCCCGATGCAAAGGAACAATTTTTGATCCAGTGTCCGCCCCTCTTGCATTTATTGCATCGATAGGAGGCGGGAACTTCGCCCACTTGCGACTGTCCTTTAATCCTATGATAGCTACATAAATAAGTAAAAATAATATTAATATTTATTTAAGATTTTAAAACTATGGAAGTGTTTTAGTGTGATAATACCATGCAATTATTTTTCTTTCTATAATATACTTACGTTTTCGGATCATAATCTGCTGTACTCTGCATCATCATAGCTTGTATTTTCTCTTCTTCGCTGCCTTGCATCTTAAATAGGTCCATATTAAGATTATCTGGTTTGTTTGAGGACACATTTGGGATCGCATTGTCTGGTGGTGGATCCCAACCTTTTTTAACGGGATGCGCTATAGGTATTCGCGCAATAATTAGCGTAGTATTTTTTGGTATTAAAAAATTGTCATCTTTGTATTCTATAAACAAAATTTATATTAGAAAATATTGTTATATTATTATAATACTATAATGAGGATCTAGTACCTTCTTTAGTTTGGGCATTGGTAATTTGCAGATCAAAATCTATAATTTTCCCAAGTCGCTTCTGCAATATGATTTCCCGTTTCAAATCCGCAACCGAAATGTGAAGTCCATCAAAAGTTATTGTATCAAAATTAAGAGTACTTTTAAATTTATAATGTACCGACATTTTTACAATTCTGAAAAATAAATAAAGATTATATTTATAGTACATAATATATGATAACATAATAATATATTATAAGAAAATAAATTTTATTTTTTATTTTATATTAAGGAACAAATGGTCAATATTGATATATGACAAGTCTAATGACTTGTAATCATATAGAATTAGTCATATTCCTATACTAATCTAAATGAACATTTCCAATATATGTTCTATGATCTATAATCCTCAGGAACAGTATTACCATCTTCAAATAAACCTTTACTTCAGCTGGAGTATTACCCTATTTCCAAAAACTGAGCATTGCTAAGAAAAGATATTAGGTAATTAGTCAAACAGTTTTACATAATATATACACAAAAACGAATATGCCTGGATTGTCTTGTATTTGGATGAACAGATAAGCTAATATACTTGAGAATTCCACAACTTCATGACGGCTACCGCCTTGTCTCTATTGATATACACATAAAATCTATATGGCCTCAAAATGCCAATATGCACACCGCATGATATACATTATAGTATATATAACTCGGCAAACCAGTAACACTGCATGGAGCATCCTTTAAAGAAATGTTCTCCATAATCTTATATCGAGAGATGTTGGCACTAGCTTTTATACCAGTTGCAATAACAAACACAAAAATGTCACTTTTATATGTATACATAAAAGATATAGAAAATATCATACATGAGAACAGCTTAGCATTAATACACATGTTTGCAATAATAAAATCCGCAAAAAAAAAGCGGCGTGCATAAAATAATTATTTTGGTACATTTTTAAGTAATACACGCACACAAATACATACGTGTGCAGGTAAGTACATATGTGTGTGTAAATGTCCCAGCATGGATGTGTTAGATGGTGTGCTGACATTGAATATACGGAGTATTATTAATTTCGGATCACACTTACATTTATTCCGCTTACAGGCGACAACAAGCTTTTTAGGTTCTGTTAAATTAGGTGATAAGATAAAACTAAATTATCATTTTGAGTTTTGTCACAACAAACCGAACTAGTTAATTAAAATGGAACGAGTTTGTTTTCACAGTGTTGATTCGATTTATGTTTCCACTAGCTGGGTTTGCATCTGACTTATCGATAGGCAACCATATTTATTTTATATTTGATATATGAAATTTATATTTATATGTATTTATATCTTGTATATATATTAATATTGCTTATATATATACGTTTATTTTGTACTTTAAACTAGTTCCCTTGTTAAGAAATTTCATATAATTTTGTTGGCCAGTTTTATTATTATATTAATTTAAAAAATTCCAATAACTTATCGATTTGTATTGATTATAGTGATATATTGAATTATAGAAAATTGAATCTGTTATTGCACTTTTCGGGACATATATTGTGATATCGATAACTTTGTTGGTTTTTGCTCATGTTTCAATTCCATTCGTACTAGGAGGAAATGAAGAGCAATCGGTATGAGTAATTAAGCCGTAATCCGCTCTTCGACTAACGATTAATTTTTTCAAGCTATCGAACAACTCCATAATGTTGCTCCTGCCGTTGAAAATTAATGTAAATAACGCCTCTTCGACTCCGAAATCTAGATCGAGGGACTTTCACAAATTACAATTGGGTCTACCACCGACCTTCTCTCATTTCATAACATAAGTAAATGACCAAGTATTTCCTATAATTTTTCATATTTATTTAACTTGCACACATATAAAATTACATTAAACATTTGAAATATTAATTATGAATCCAGACTCAATCCAGAATATATATGCGGATTAGTCATGCAATCGTGAATCAAAGTCAGCTGTGAGTACCTTACTATTATTAACTACACTCTTATTGAGCTCAACTAATCGTGGCTTCTCCTGCGAGACAGCTGCGGCTGCTTGATTTTTAGGTCCGACCATGAAGTAAGTCCGAACCCGCGGCTTCTCGTGTTTTATTGACCTGTCGAGAAACTTGCTGCTGCCCAGCGTCCTGTTGCTGGCATTCATGGAGGGCTTTGCCTTAATTTGCCACTTTGTTATATTCGGACGAAGACTCGCCGGTATCATGTGAGATTTGAGTTCAATCTCCTTTGTGTTGAATATCTCACAGTCGACCTGCATCATCATGATGTCGCCATTCGGCGAAGGCTCCGCAGTTGGCAGCAACAGCGACATTTTGGGGCGAGAACTTTTGTTGTATGTAGACGGCGATAGAAGTATGTGATCTGTGTTCAATGAGAGCACATACATTGTATCCTCTTGTCGTTTGATCGCTTTGAAGAGATGAATAGGTTCGCTTGTGTTCAGAGTGTTCTTAGTGTGTAAATCCATTTTCCGTTGCTTCTGTTCAATGTCCGGTATGCCGCTCTCTTTGAAGCCCAAGAAGCTTTTCCGTTTGCCAAGTGTCGATGCCTCTCTTGCCATATCAGTTAGTTCCAAATAGTCTGTCGAAAACTTAAAGCCATGCGCGTTGTCCCGGTCAACATTATATTTTGAATTCATGCCCAATTTGTGGTATCCACTCGTGTTAATCAGTTTCTCCAAATTATACGCCAACCGCGCGTACTCGGACTGTTTGACACTCGAGTTAGACGATGCACAAGAACCATTACATTTAGCTGAAGCTGGGTAGGTCAGAGGTGGCGGATCATTGGCCCTATTGGCCCTGGAAGGCTCCGTCGCATTCCAATGGTCATTTTTCGTCACATTGGGGCCACGACTGATCGGCCGTAGAAAGTGCAATGGGGGCATCACAAGCTCCTCAGCTTGACGGCTGCTTTGGTTCTGCTTTTCGTTGTACTCCTCCTCAGTGTCGACCCAAAGCAGGCGGCGACTATTGGGAACGGGTGCGGGCTCGTTCACATTCGAGTCGCTCACGACGGCGGCTGTACTTTCCGCGTCAAGATTTTGATTGCTTAAATATGATTGAAAGTTGCCGGCATTCAATGTGACCATGAAAGCCATGGCAAACAGCACTGCAATATTTTTCTTGACTGTCACCGCATTCATATGCTGTTTGAAGCTCTTCGAGGTTGGCCTCGGAGCGATCTTAACGTGTTGATCAGAACGCGAATTCGCGTTCAACGAATTCAGTACAAACTCACAGACACTGCCCTTGCGGCACTTACATGTCTTGGCCAGGGCAACCAGTTGGTTGCGCAACGACAAGTTCTCCTGCAAGGAAACAGTGAATTTAGGACACTATCACAGAGAAAGAGAGTGAGAGTTCGGGCTTACCCCTTTCAGTGTATGATTTTCCTTCTCAAGATTATGCAAGCGAGTCTCCAGTGAGACGACGTACTCCTTCTTCTTCTTTCGCGACATTGACGCCGATTGCCGATTCTTAATCATTCGTTGTTGCTTCTTGTACATCTTCTCATCGATTGTGTTCCTGAAATGGTAATTCGATGACTCCGACTCCATGGAAGTCTCACGCTTGAAATTGGAGTGTGTGAGCTGATTCTGTTGCTTAACCAAATTGGACGGGTTATGTGGGATAGTTGGACACATTGCGTTCACCCCATTCTGTTGGACTTTTGGCTTGGCATTGCCTATCTTCATTACGATTTTCGGAATATGTGTCTTGACACTGCCATTGATCTTGGCACCTTTCGAGCCGTTCAAGTTAATCTTATCCATGAGTGCCTTGTAGTCATTTGTGGACAGGAATATGGTTTTGGTTTTGCCCACATTATCAGTAGTTGCTGCCTCAGTTGGCATTTTTTCGCGAGTTTGCTTATGGATCTTGGTAGTGAGACTCGCATTCACATTGACAGGAATATGGGCTGTAGCAGGCACACTCTTCACCCCCAAAGTTGTTTGCAAAACGACGGCCGAGTTGCTCGTGGATTTGCCAATAATCTCCTGATTATTAAGCACTGGCGCTGTAAACTGTGGCTTCTGCAAGTCCTTCTGAATACTGTCTTCATTTCGATTGGTAAAGCTTTGAGCAAATGGCATGGGGAACTGTGACACATTGAATGAGGCGGGCGCCATATGAATTTGTTCTCGTTGCCTGTTCTGCCACGCATCTGAGGTGTCGCTGTGGACGCCACTGGTGGAGCTGCCACTGAAGCTGCCACAACTGTCCGTTGGCGAGGGTGTATCCCGATCCTGTATGTCCTCCAACAGATTGCCGCTGGTTAATTTCTCAATTTCTGCATTATCTTCACAGATGTTGATCAAATTGCTGGCAGCATTCGTGGACGATGTTTGGTCAACATTCCAACTGTGCGTCGAAACTGGTGACAGGTTATCAAAATTGAGGTCCAGATCATGATGGTTATCTGTTGTCGATTGAAACAAATCAGAGAACAAATTATCGTTGTTTAATGAAGTGCCACGATCTTCCGGCAGGAAGGTATTAAGGTCCAGAGAAGAATGCAGCTGCGAGACAGTTGAGCTTATGATCTCGTCAAAATCATGATGGTTTATGTCATACCCACTGGGAGATGACATAAAGGACGACAGTTCGTCTGAAATAAAATTCGTTTTATTTAATGAATTAATTAAGGTCGTTAATACGAACAGATTATATTTATTATTATTATTATTTTATTGTTACAAAGAATTAATTCTAAATAGCAATTTATTTAGAGCCAGAACAGCAATATATATATTTATTACTTTTATTATTATTTTTGGCCATTCACTAAGCTAACAAGAATTTTTATAGTCTGAACCCTTTACAAATTGGATTATAATGTAGCCAGCCGGGTACATATAAATACATATACATATGTATGTTTGTATGTTCACATGAACTCAATCGTACTTAGGCCATACCCTACATACACACATACAGAGATATAAACGCACATGCACACACACATGAAGTCTTACTTAACTACGCCCACCGGCATGCCATGCCATGCCAAATCAAGAAAATCGATATTTTTGTGTGTCAATAATTTCGCCGACAATTTTTACTCTCTATTTAGATTTATAAATTATTTGTAATTTGTATGCAGCTCAGCAATTAACTGAAATTAGACTTTTGCTGTTATTTCTATTTATCAATCAACATGCATCTAAATGCACGCGCACATATACACAGTTAACTGTAATATATGTGTGCATGCATGTGCAGTTGTATGTACTTATCTGTCTGTGTGTGTATTTCATGCTACGCAGTTGTATTTGTCATCACATTTACACATGTTGCGATAAAATATGACCAAGGTATGAGAATCTTATCATTATTAGAATGCTATCTTTAATTGTAAGCTATCAATAATAGAAAAATTAATCAATTGACACTGTTTCATATACAAGGTTCTCATAGCAGCACAGCGCTTAAGTTTAATAAATGGCATTATTATTATATACACATTTATTCCTTGTACCTATATATTTCTAATACATTGATTCATTGATGATTTCCCACGCTAGCTTGATTATATACAATTATGTTTTATTGCAGGTGAATGGTGTCAGTGTGTGTAGCAATAGCATTGCATCTATTTAGGTCAAAACTGAAGCTAACTTACCATAAAAACTGTCGTCCACGTCCATTTCGTTTACAATTGTTTAGAATTGCTTTAATGATTCAATAAGTTTTTATCCATTACCATATTATGCCGAAAATCTTTTGCCTCATAGAATATTCAGGCAATTTGTTGACGAAAGCAAAATGGTAATGGTGATGGCATTATTATTGTAAAACTATCATATAGAAATAATCAATGTTATCGATGATTGCTTTTACCGATACCTACTCATTTGGGGCTGCGTCCATTTCAATGAGATGCATCATTTTATGGGTTTTCGCAGATATATGCATCGCCACTAACCATAGTGGTATCGCGTACCATAATTTTTATCGATTTTAGAGTCGTAAAATAGCCAAGGCGTTAAAGTTAAATACACAAGAATCCTATAGTTTAGGATATCTAACTTGCTTCCAAAATTTTAATCTATTATTATTTTCAGATGATCCAGCAAAAGGAGTGCCGACCTCAAGAACCACAGCAATAAGGTGGACTGGATGTTGCCATTCTTAAGAATACTTCCTCTGACAATATTTACGTACATAATTGAACACGATATTTGTCAAATATATACATATATTTTTATTGATTTCATTAAAATCAAAGTAAATGTTTTTTATTGCTTCCCAACCCTTTTAACAGTTTTCGAAAAAATAATACAATTCTCATAACAACATAACCATAATTATTTGAACATAATTAATGAATTATTTTCGTGACACGTTATATTAAGGATAGAAGATTAATTAATTCTGAGTCAAACTTAAAAAAATAATAATTATAGTATTCAATTCATAGATACTGAACATTCTTGTAAATTAACTTGACTTTTCTGAACAAATTTGTGTAAAGGAACTAATGTAAGCATACGGACGACCTACATTAGTGGAAATTCAAAATTAGTTATATAAAAAGAAGAAAGAGACGTAGCACGCGTTGACGTTTCCAGCTTAGACCACGAAACGGTGAACATGACTTGGATTAAAGGATGGGCGGTGACCCTCGCTATTACTATTTCTAGAAATATTAATTTCAGTAGTGGGACCAGGTGTCGCTCTCGTATGGGCTAATGGGCTTTTGCCTACCCGCCGATGACCACGTTTACCCTAAGAAAGAATTTTGATTATTAAATAATAACTAAAATTTGTAGCGCATACCTGTCGAACTTTTTGGTTACGTGACTCCGCAATGAGATTATCAGAAACCTGAAACAAGCTCTCGCCCCGTGTAATCAGAACGTTCGTCAAGCGACAGCACAATGCGGCCATTTTAACTTGTTCTGCGATGCAATTCTTATCGATCGGATGTATATAGCGTGGCGGAAAAAAGGATGGGGCAATTATCGTGGATACATTGTGTAAATTCATCTTATTGATATCTTTCAAATCAATGATTATGTTGAGAAAGCGTAAAATGGAACGGAGAGTGTTGCGGTTCTCGTGTGGAAGCATCTGGCATAGAATAGATAATGCACGTATTTGGTCCGTTGGGGGTAATGTGTGACATTGATAGAAAAGTTGTATAAGTTCGCTTGTTAGCAATGGCTGGGGCAACTCGCGTAACCAACGCTTAAGCAATGCACTTAGCTCATGTACGCTTGCATTGCTGAGCAGCTGTGCGAATTTCTCGGGCTTTTGATAAAAACTTGATTCTAATTCGTTGTAAATTAATTCAGTCTGAAAATATACAAAATTATTATTAAATAAACTAGGTAATATAATTATTTGAATCACCTTATGTTTTTGTCCAGCCACACGCAAAATACCCTCCTCTCGTGCCCCTCGCTTTATAAGCTCTTCCAGTAGACCCTCTAGAAATTGGGGCACCAATGTGGAGTCCATGCCAGATATTTGCTGATCACGGCGTATGAGTGCATTCAGTGAAACACCAAACAGACTGCCCTCCTCCTTGCGACGTCTTTTGAATGGTTTTCGTTTGTCTAGCGACACCTGATTGCGATCAAAGACTGTGGCTAGCTCCAGCCAAAATATTGGCTGTAGACGTTTCAGCTCCGTTTCATTGATCGTACTGATGTCGGAGGTGTATTCCTGTAAGATTGCGCTGTTGCTGTCTACGGTGTCAATGCCATCCTGACTAGAACTTTCTCGGCACATATTTTCAAAGCTGATGCCGTCCCTTGTTGACGGCGAGTTATGCAACTTTTGCTGAGTAGAATCCAGGTTAATTTTGTTTAAGATCTTCTCAGGCGACGACAACGTCGATGACATAGGCGCTGTGTTTGGAAGAAACTCGTCGCTGGAATCACCAGATGAAGTATTGTTTTCACTCTGTGAATCCGGTAAGTTTTGTCCACAAACTCGTCTAAATTTTAAAATAATTCATAAATTTAAAAAAAGAATTATTTAATTTGTAGAATATTTTACCCAATGGAGCACGAAGGATCAGAACCCGAACGATTACGTGGTATGTGTAGCGTGCCAATACGCGAAAATCCGAGCAGCTCAATACCTTCCGATGTGTACATAGGTATATCGCAACGGACTTGCGAGCCGCGAAATAAATCCGTGGACGTGGAACATTTCAGTGGAGCACTCGGAGTGCGTCGAATCTTTTGCTTTAAATGCTTGTTTACAGAGGGGAATCCATTGGCATTATAGTTTGTAGTACTGTGGTCCGAAATGCTTACAAAACTTGGTCTAAAATATGTGAAATTATTAAATAAACTTAGCTGAAGTAGAGGACGGATCCCAACTCACATTGAGGTATTGCCCCAAACATCGTCTCCGTGTACGGAATCTAAAGAGTCCGGCGTGGCACTGCGGGATCTAGTTCCCGTACTGGACTCCTGTCAATTCCATTCATAATTTTATTTAATTTTGTCAAGTATTTAGGTCACTCAATACTTACGTCAAAATCGCGAAAGACGTCACGTATGTCAGGTTTACGTTTTGATCGGTTTTTACTGCGTCCTCTAACGGTATGATTCAGCGCGCGCACACGCTGCTTAATCGCCTCAGCATGAGGTCTCGATAGTGTGGCTAACACGGGCTCAAGATCTGTAGAACGCAGCTCAATACCCTGCAAATAAACAAATTTTAATACAATTACCGAAAATGACAAATAAAACTTTTATTTAGAAATTATACTTATTTTTAGCTTTTCTCTGCCACTAATCAATTTATAAATCTAAAAATGGTTTACTTAAGAAATTCCTGTACATTTTATTCTCATTCTCGATAAAATTTGTAAATATTTTTTTGTTGCTTACCTGTTCGAAAGGTCGCGTCAATTCTGGATATCCAGCTGAGATTAACCACTCTGCTTCCATTTCGCCATCTATACAAGATATCGTATATAGTACATATTTATATGTGAATGATTAAAAAATCTGTTGTTTGCTTACCTTCGTAATGTATTTCCGGTTCGTTGCATGTTAAATTTGTGTGCAACAGATATTCATTGAGAAATTCCGTATAATCTTGATCGCATGTGTTATCCATAGAGTGGTTGTTGTTGTTGTTGTTATTCATTTTGATATATTTTATATATTTTGAAAATATGGCATACTGTTTAGTTAATCACAAAGCACGGAAAGAACGGTCCGCCGGATCGCATTACAAACTATATATACTTAAATATATATAATTTAGCTTGCTATCACTGAAAAACATATGGAAAAGACGTCGTATATGAAATAACTGTCCGATAAGAAGTAGGAGTATATAGAGTACTATATATCCGTTGTTGATAACAGATTTTCCTCTTATCAAAACAGTTTAAATCGTTTGTTTAATGATTCAAAATTAACGATTTCCAAATGTGGCAGACCTCATTGACCATGATGATCAAATAAAGAACATATAGTATGACATGATACGATGTTATATCAATAAATAATCTTCAGAAGATATCCTTTCAAATGTTTTTTGATTTTTTGTATCTGTCAAAATTGTCGGGACGCGAACCGGATACGGTTTAACCTACATATATAGATACTTGCCAGATAAGCAAGATCGTTGCAGCTAACTGCGTAAAACACATTTTCCATTGTTCGTAAAGTCAACTTCATTTTGTTATCAGCGCTATACTATATTTCTATACATAGAGTTAGTTTTTAACTATATTTTTTCAAGTGTAAGTTGAAGAAAATGTTTATTTTGCACTTGAGGCATTGCCGTTTAGATTTGTAAATGTTTTTGCAAGGACAAACTGTATTGATAGACTACTATTATATTGTATATATACCATGGTATATCTTATTTTATTTATATTATTTATTTATTTTTTTTATAATAAATATACATATTTTTGAAAGTATTTTTGTTTTGATAAATATATATATATATATTAAAAATTTTTTTATATATTTTTATAATTTTGGATAAAATATTACATATATATTTACGTTTCCTAGTACACCACATTTGTGCCCTAAAAATATATTTCAACTCGTACACTTAAAAAAGTAATTACTCAATAAATCTCAGAGTGGGTCGACTTTATGAAAAACAAGCACAGCAGCTGCATCAAGTGCGCAGTTGAAGGCATTGAAGAAAACTAGAATTCTGTAAACAACTGGGTAGGGTACCCTACCCTGCAGACACTCCCGACTACCTGCCTACATGGTGTAGGTAAAGGAATTCTTATAAGAGAACTCGTAATGTGAAACGAGAGAGATTCTTATTGCGTTAACTAATAATCTACCGAAACTAATGGGCCAATTTTCACAGGTCTTTAAGACTTCATAATAATAGTGGCTTATTCCAAATTTGTATATGTATTTTTATACTGATCGCAGCAATTATAAAATGTAATTGTTAAGTCGTAGTTAGGGTATGTGATACGCATTTATAGTACGGAATTTGGTTTTCAATCATTTATGCAAATACCGAGTCTATATGTGGGAAGCAATTGTTGTTGGCACTAGAAAACAGCGAGGCATAAATAAGCTTCATCCATTCTGAGCTGCTAAGACGCATTTCTTGATGGCGGAAAGTTTTTTTTGATTGACATTCTTGAGTCAAAAGACTGCGCCTCATTCACAATTGACATTTGAATTCATTTTTGAAATCTGATTTTTGCTTATTGCAAATTAATTTCTTATTGGTTTTTTTTTATTAGCAAATTAATTTGATATTATAATATTATTTATGTTCGTTCATTTAAATTAAATGTTAAATAATCTTTAAGTCAAAATTTATCCTGATGTCACAGAGAGACAAAGATTACGGAAGACATGAAAGATAAAAAGATTTAACAAAGACTGACATACATACATAAACACACAATACAATACACATACATACATATGCATAACCGATTTTATCGTGCTCATATTTGTTCGATATTAATTTTAACATACATATTTAGCTGTAGACATAGCAACAACAAATGTACCATAAAATATGTTCATGTACTTAGGCACACTTATATATATATATGTATATACAAACATACATACACTAAGGAGTTGCTTTAAAAAGTTATCTGCATGTATCAGCTCACACACACACACACACACGCATATCCATACATACATATATATATGCATAACAATACGCATTCATTTAAGTGTGTTAAGCGATAAATTTGTTTGCTCAATGGGTTAAAAAAAAAATATATATATATATATATATATGTATATAGATATTCATACATATACATATGCATGTTGATATGTTTAAGCATAGGTATTATGTATTATTAATAAATATACACACATATATAATAGTTATAAGCAAACATATTTACATACAAATATACGTACGTACATACATATATAAAAATGGCCATATTCATATTGTGCATATGTATCTGTATGTCTATTCACACACACGCACATACATATTGACGCAGTGGAGAGAGTGAAATATTTGTATATATTTACCTACATATTTCAGTATGAGTAATTTAATACATAACTTTAAATATATACATATATACTTACATACAATACGCCCAAATGTTTATAAACGCTTTAAAAAATATCAGTTTGAACTATGAAGTTGCATACATGTTTATACACACATACATAGATTCATATATATGTTTATGCAAAAAAGGGAAATCATCACATTCGTTTAATTATATGTATAACTTTTCTTTCACTTCCTATGTACGTAACTTGTTGCACTTGTTTCTTTTTCTTTTCTTCTAGCAATAACAATTTAATAGGCACAAATACAAATGTAGATTAATTAAATATATTTGAGTGTACAAATTGAAGTAAATATCTTTGTGTATGGGTGTGTGTGTGTACATGCATTTGTAAATTGTATGTTTGTGAGGGCAATGAATATTATAATTGTGTACGTACATATATGAATGTAAACAAGTATGACGTATGTTATTAGAATCCGTATTCATACAACATTTCAAACCGAAAATTGAAAATGAACTGATATACTTAAGAACGAACAACTTCAACTTCACACATACACGTCGTTCGCTCTCTATATATAAAAATTAATGATTGTATATGAATAGTAAGTGTATATGCATGCGATTATATGTGTATTATATGTGTATTTGTATTTGTGTTGACAAGATCAGGTTTGAGTTGAAGCGTGAGCAACAGGCTTGCATGCATGTAAGCACGATTTGATACCGACAAAATTGTCCGAATCACTTTAGTTCATGAAGTTACGATGGCACAGCGAGTTATCGGTTTTTGCCAAAAGTAATATTTATTAAATTAAAGATTTATATATGACAAATTTATTATATTTTATAACATTTATTTTGCCATTAAACAGAACGATGAACTGTTGCATTACAATTGTTTTTCATGATACAAAACAAATAATTTATGAGTTTCATGGGTAGTTATCGAATCTCTGACTTCTTTGTGGGAGTGGAAACACATTCAGCTATCGTGTTAACGAATTTGACTAATCAGACAAAATAATAGAAATAGTTATATTATGTATTTATATAATATATATACTTATCTTTTATATATATTTAAAAAGTTATTATACATATTTTAGGTTACTATTATTTTTATTATTATTATTTTATTTTTTATTTATTAGATCATGAAGACAATCTGAATCTGGGAGTTACTAGGGTATTTACATTAAATTTACTGTGAAATATAAGTTTTTTTTTTTGTGGCGTTTTAACCTTCCTTTTAACGAAATGTTGAAATTGTAAAACTTTAAATTTAATTGACTGAAGTTGTAGTTAGAGAGGGTAGATTTTAAAAACTACGGATAAATAATAATAATAAAAACTATCGAAAGAAAATACGTACTTAGCGTTCAATATAAACAAAAATTTTGTTTTTAATTTTAAAATACTGAATGTATTATATTATTTATTTATAAATATCTAAATCTTTTCTTAAAATTATTTCAACTAGCGTATTTTAAAGTTGTATTTATATTTATATTCAAATGCGACTTAGCAACATACTGCTGACATTTAATAATATAAGAGTGAATAATTATCATATACAAAATGTTTCCCAACTTTATCAAAGGCAACATTTGGAGTTGCCACCCAGTTGCATATCATAGTTATCGGACAAACATATCGCGCAATCGATACGCATGTTATTATTCAGTTATTTACAACTCACCACGAAAGACTTCAATGGCAAACAAGTTCTGCAGTTATTTACAATTTTCCGTTCATAGTAAAACCCAGCGCGCTTCTTTATTTCTTTTGGACGCGTTTCTGTACGTTTCGTGAGTTTTACATACGTACATACTGGCGCAACATAAGTGATGAATTTGTGTCACTTAAATTAAATATATTGATGCATTTATAGCTGCGTGTGCATACATATAAGTTTGTGCGTAATTAATGGATACTATTGTGGCAGCAGTGTCGTATGCAGAGCTATACATATAAACAAATCGTAAGGTACATACATAGAGATGTCACATAAACAAAATATATGTATGTATGTATGCTGGTGCGTATAAACAAAGTGAATGAGTGTAAAATGATGTGTGAGCACAATTTTTTTTTGGTACTCGCAAACACACACACATACAGACATATGCATGTATAAACAAAGCAAATTTTATGCTACAAAAGGTACATGCGTATGTGTGTGTATATGTATATATACATACATTTGTATGTTTACCACTTTCTCAGACAGCTCAAGAACGGTTTTATATACGTGCATGCACACACACATACATATATACATTTACATTTACTGCTGCGTATGTATGTATACATGAACGAGCACGCATCTTTTCCTACCGTAAACAAGTCGCACTGTTAGTTAATATATGTATATATACATACACACACAGAGCCTCATACTCATATGTATATGCGTGTGTGTAATTTCTTCAGATATCTGGAGCAGCGCCAGCGGAGAGTGTTTAGCACTCAAACATACTTAAAAAATATAAGAGTATATATACATTTGTATGTCAGGCATGTGTGTCAAGCAATGATGCTTGCAACGACCAATTACAAATTATGGTAACAAAACGTATACATACATACATACAGACGACGGGCAGACATACAGTTAGACATATGTACATGCGTACAATTTGTTACCACAATGAATGTATGCATGCGTGTTTATATGTTTGTATGTATGTATTTGTGTGTATGTGTGTGTTCGTCTGTTTTTTAAAGAAGGGTGTGTGTTTCCATTGCATTTAATTATGAAAATAACCGTGACCACATCGATCTGAAAATGAAAGGATTTTATCATAAAATTTACATACAAATATCTAACTTCGTACGTTTGTGTGTACACACATACAGACACGGCAGTTTGACCAGATTTATGCTAATATATAACAAAAATATATTTGTACATACATATGTATGTATTTGTGGAAAATTGATTAGATGCATGCACACATATACGCATGCCTCTGTGAAGTCTCTCTCTGTGAGTGTGTGTGTGTGTGTGTGTGTATAGTTACCGGGATTTAATACATACATATGTACATCGTTTATAATTGGGCTCCTACCTATCCACCTGGCGGCAAACGTAGCAAAGAGCAGGCAATTTACTTTAGCTATGTATTTACCGGTACTAATTGAAAATTAGTGTTACAAAAGGAATCTTTTGATTTTGTGCGAATGCAAGTCACAGGTAGACGGGAGCATCTGTGCGGTCGTTGGGTCTACATCTCTACCTGTCTGTGTCTACCTATACATAACTACATATACATTAATCTTATGAACTATGAAATGGAAAGAATTATAGACTTAAGTCCTTGTTGCGGCTGTGGGGCATTAGCTTATTTTAAATTATCGAAAGGCGACTTAAATTTCAAATTAATCGATTTGTTGTGATTTTCATATTTTTTTGCTATATGTTACTTGAAATATTATTAGTTTTAAATATTATTAAATTGAATTTTAATATATATTTTTTATTGATTTTTATAATTTTTAATATATTTAATATTTAAATTTTGATTATTATTCATGATTTTTCATATCTGTAAATGAATTCATCTCCTCTAGTGTGTCTCCACATTCTTTCTTACGGAATGCGCTCATGTGGGCTTAATACCCACTACCAATTTAAATGCTTATCAGTCGGTTATAGCATATTTTATGCTTTCCATATGAAAAGCCTACGACTTTAGTCAAGTCGTTAAACTCTAAGACAGCACTAATAGACTCTTTAAGTGACTGGGTAAATTCTGTGCATACCTAAATGACAAGAAGAGTGCACAGCTGACCTCCAATTGTTGTAGATCAACTACCTCGGACTATGTCAATTTTATAAATATTTACTTTTTGCTCAGAGAAATCTGAACTGAGAACTGAGAGAATATATTAGAAAGCACATTATTGCTATAGTTTAAGTTGGTCTGCTTAAAGAGATCTGTAGTTGTTGCTTTCTCTTGGCCTATATAAGCCATTGAGGCTGCTGGCTATAATGTCTAATAATAAATAATATATGGTAATAATAATAATAATAGTTATAGTTGCTTAGATTATTCTGTTCATACTTATCAATATTACAGCGTAAAACGTATCGATGATTATCGATAATGATACAATGAGCTCAGCTTGTTGTGCAATCGAGATTCAACTGATTTTCCAATAAGGATAATCGAATTTAGAGATAACAAATTTGTTAAAATGAAAAAAAAAAATGTTTAAAATTAATAAATGTAAATTTAAAATTTAAATTTAATAAACTTAAAATTAAAATTTTAAATTACTAAAAAATTGTATTTAAAAAATTAATTCGTTTCTTGTGTTCCTTTTCAGATGCCTTCGGTTGTAAGCGCCGCGAACTGAAAAAGAGGAAGCATTAATGGAAAAGGAGATATGCGATTGTTGCCCAATCAGTAGGAACGAAGAAATGAAAAATAAAAAGCAATTATAAAATAAATCTAAAAATGTTTAAAGCCAATATCAATGATCACTCACTGACATCAATAATACAACAATTCGCCATATAATTTCAATAAGATTGAAGCACAGGATCACTGGACAACCAAGAAGAAGAAAAGTCTATAATTGTAATTTAATTATCAGTAATTTTTAAAGATGTCAGTTGTAGAGAGAAAGCACTTTCTCCTGTGGACAATTATCATGACTTTTGTGCTGCTCTCTGTGGCAGGTGTGGATGCAGTCTCTGGCCTGCAAAGCTCCCCAACATGGATGTAAGTAGTCGACAATATATGTATATGAAATATGAATATAATATATGTACATACATCATACATACATGCAAACATATGTGTATATGCAGCTAAATGTGGCAGTCATCAAGTGGTGTAAATGTCTATTAAATGATGTAGGATTATCTGAGCAGGAGTTAGCAGAATGTAGAGAATAGAATGATGTATTGTTAAGGTATATATATATAATATCATGCATATCAAACATTTCTATTTATTTAAGTTAATCAAATTGTAATTCTAATCAGAAATTACTCTATGTCAAAACAGTTTAAAATATTTTCTTACTCCTATTGACATCATACATCAAGTAAATAATTCGCATCAAAAACTATTTACTTAGCTTCATTCAAGAGCTGTTTATATTTGTATTTTATGGCGTCGCCTTATCTCTACTATTTTGCTGTCTTATAAATTCGCACAATTTGTTATTTACTTAAAAAATAACGAATAGTGGCAATTTTGGATTGAATCAAGGTTTACTGTACGAATTCGCATTTTATTATCTCTCAGTCTAGCACTCGTCTTAAAAAAAATAATTATCTCTTTATGAACAAATTACTACGAATTACAATTTGTAAGAGATTAAAATTTAATGTAAATATTTACAGATCATTAATAAATGTAAATATTTATATGTAAACAAATAGAAATATTTATATGACTTACATATACGTAGGTTAGTTCGAAAACTAACAATTATTTTCTAAAAAAAAAAAATTATATTATAACTCGAGCGCTACGATCCGCTTGACATGTGCGCTGTCCTCAACGACGAATTTCGACTCAGATTAAACAAGAGCTGTAACAATTGAGAGCGAGTCTCAAGAGAGAAATACTCAAAATAGAGGCAGAGAGAGTCTCTCTCTCTCGGCTATGTCTATATTGTTTCGGACAATCTATGTACTTTATAGAGGGTCGCTAATCTATAAATGGAATACGTGGGTTCGCTACACGTGTATTGAAAGAGAGTTAAAGGACGATGCATCTATAGTTGTCGCTTGAGTTTTAGGTTTCAAATTGAACTCAATGCGCATTATATAGAAAAGTTCCAATACTGGGTGCTCAAGGGTGCTCCATTTCCGGCATGCCATAGACAGATTTTCTAGCATATATATTTTTTTTATTATATTCCGGATCGCTGACGCACTCGTCGTATTGATAAGCATTTTAAGTATAACTGCCTCAATCTTTGACTCACCATGTTGAGTATATTTCATATATATATATATATATATAATCTGTGAGGCTGTAGCTATTTTCGAGTGCCATCATTTGGGGGAAAAAGTCTCGTCTCAGAGCCATGAATTAGTTGAAAATATATACTTATCGAGAGCGGTTGTTCCAACAGACTAAGCATATAACAAAAATCGAAAGCTCTATTAATATATACTATATACATATATATATATATATATTTGTATATATATATATACACCTACTACAACAACAACAATAAAAGCTGATAACACTTGAAGCAACCAGAAGCTTAACTAATTAAATTTAGTTAACGGCAACGAGCAACGAACATCACTTTCAATTCGATCCCAGATCACTTATCAAATATATAGACTTTGCTAAAGGCCAACCTTGAACTGGAAATGTTTGCCAATGTTGTTGTTCCGTGTTTCGTGTTGATGTTGTTATATGGCATGGCACCTGTGCTCTCCGTATCCAGCACATGGGGCAATATTTCCAACTCGGCGCAATTGCTGCACGCCGAAAACGTTGTCTACACCTCGTCGCCGGAGAAATATGTCGAGCATGAAATCAAATATCCAACAAATGTGAGCAGCGTGTTTGCTATATCTGCGATCAAGTATCTCAAGAATTTACTAGTGTTAATTAAACTCGAGTAGCATGTGATTGGTCCATTCGTTCACTCATTCATTTTCCCGCTCAATCAACGATCGAATTCACTTTTCATTATTTATTTATTTATTTTTTTTGCACAATTCAACAAAAGTTCTCTCAGTGTATAAGCACATGCCACATGTCGGTTCTCTGTATTTTGCGAATTATTTTAAATATATGTTGATAACCCCGATTTGATTTGGAACAGTTTGACAAGTTTTCTCTCTTTTGGCAAATTCTAATAATTAATTAGAAATGTGAATATAATAATTTACAGATTAAATATAAATATATATATATTCGCAATTTCCGGCTTCGTTTAGTTTATTATATAGACAAAGGCGCTAAAAGTTGTCAGAGAGATTGCTTTATAAAGTAATCAAATTTAAATAGTGCTTGACTTTGATCGATTGTTACTGAGTCGAGACTATATGTTTATATATTTTAATGCCAAATTATTATTAATATATTGATATTACAATTTTCAAGTTGATAAAAATAATAATTATGTCAACTGCATGGCCTATAATAATATTATTACTATTAGATGGGGTATCTGCTAGTTGAGTACTCCCGACTGTAATGACTGCCTGTTATTTATAAATTAATTTCCACAGTTTCATAATTAGATTAGATATGTCTTAGCTTACGTCCCACATATCGAATACATATTTGAAACTGCCAAACAAATGTGTTAATTAAATTAATGATGAAAAGTTGGGGGAAAACTCACAAATCGCACCCACGCAAACTTCAAGTTGTCAGTTCAATCTTTTTTCTTTAGAAACTTTTATCAAGGGTGTTAATGGCGCAGTAAACTTATATTTTTTAATGAGTTTTTACCTATAATGCCTCTAACCCATTTATTCATCAAGCTTATATCATTCATCAATCAATTATTCCTAATAATCAATTAAATGATCTATAATAGTCTTAAGAGAGAAAAGCAAATAACATTTCAAATCATTGCCTACAAAATCAAACAAAAAACTAATCCTGGAAATAGTTCAAAGTAATAAAGTAAGTAATAAATTTACTTAATAAATGTAAAAACTATTTTTTTTTTAATTAAAAAACTTTGAAACAAATTAAAAATGTTTTACTGTAAATATAAAATGTAAAAAATAATGTAAAGACTATTTGCGACTATTTCCTTACACTCCATTGTACATATTCATAAACTAATATAATCTATCACATTCACGCACGTAAATCCTGTAAATAATTGCATTCCAAAATCTGCTTGTAACAGACTAAAATGATAAATGAAAAATGCAAAAAGGAAAACAATAAATATTTCGGTTTCCCACACACTTTAGGGAATTGGTAATGGGCGCATCATAACGGGCATACGAGCGTTCGACCAGGTGACAAACAACACGGGAGGCCATGCTACGATTTATTCTGGAGGCCCTGGTTTTAACTTTGTGAACATCAAACTACAATCGCAGTATAATTATGGCTTAATATTTCGTGTTGAAATTTATGGCAAATAAATAACAAGCAAAATAATTTTTTATATATATAAAAAAACAAAAAAAAAAAAAAAATGTATTAAGAATTATTTAAAAAATGAAAATGTTATGGGATTTCATAGTAATACTCACAGAGATTTCAATTGTAAATAGTTTAGATATATTTGATATAAATTCACTAAACGAATCATTGACAAGTTACAAATTCTATTGAACTTTGATTAATTGACACAGATAAATAATAAATACATTAGGAGGCAAGTTTAAGTTTAGCCTAAGAGCATCTTATGCGCCCCAAATTTCGATCTGGGACTTGATAGCGCCGCCTCGGGACGATGTGAATTTGACGGACACGGTCGTAGCACCCACTCCGCCGGCCGTAATTTCAGCCGTGGCGCCACGCATCCGCTTCAGATTTGTTATGGATATGTATTGGATGGTCTTTGGTGTGGTAGCATCCTGTGTGAGCGTGTAGGTCTTGGTTGTGGTCTGGAGCAGAGTCTTGCCTTTGTAGACGACTTCGCGTGCGATCAGTGTGCTGGTCGCCACCCGGGCACCCCAGACGTAGTCGAATCCTTCGCTGCTGCTGCCGCCTAATCCATGGGTCATGCAGACGCAGGCGCATATGACAAGTATGAAAGCCAGACTGATCTTCATTGTATTTGGTTTTGAAGTACGAATTGAACTGATGCTCCGTCTGAGAGTGTCTCCCACTTTTATACAACGACTTTCGAACGAGAAATCGCTGCAAACACTTGGCCTAGTTTGATAATTAAACTTTGACAGCACCTTCGAAGGTAATGGCATCATCACCTGGCATGTCTATCCGTAGATAACAGACACACAGGCCGCATAGATTACATGACTCCCCAATATGTTGAAACAGCTGTAACTGTTCTTCGCCTGATGTCTCAACAACATAAAATAACTTGAAAAACCCGTTTATTAAAACGAAAACTATGTTTTTGAGGGAAAATTAATTTTTGTTTTCGTTCCATTTGAAGCAAACACCAACAATGCTAGATTACAAAGTTAAATAACAAACATGATTATATATATTCATATATAGATATCTCTTTGAGTGTACGAATTTGTCTTGTCTAAAATCGACCTTTTGGAAAAACCTGTTAACTGAAAATAGTCTCGGAAAAATATGAAGAGATTTTCCCTATTACAAAATAGTGTTCAATGTCGATCGTATTACATAATAAGTAAGTTTGAACCAATCGAAAGCACTGTACAGTTGCTATATTGTATGAAAGGATTTTACTGACTAAAAAAAATTTAAGAATGAGTACAGACTATTTATAGATTAGTCCATTATATATATATAAGCTTTAGATGTCTTTTATGGGAACAAAATGTCTCTTATTGGAAAAACTCTCAGATAGTAAATGTAGCTGTATCAAGGAATCTACTAGGATGTCTTATAGTTAACATATTTGAAAATTTTAGATATTTTTATACCCTGAACCCATTGAAAATGGGAAATCAGGGTATAATGTTTTTGTGAAAATGTATGTAACAGGCAGAAGGAGACATCGCAGACCCCATAAAGTATATATATTCTTGATCAGCTCGATGAGCTGAGTCGATTAAGCCCTGTCCGTCTGTCCGTCCGTCCGTCCGTCCGTCCGTCCGTCCGTCTGTATGAACGCGCTGATCTCGTAAACCACAGAAGCTAGAGATCTGAAATTTGACATGAATATTCGTGAATACCATACGCTATACGAGTTTGTTTTATTTTTTCGATAACTCATCCCGTTCCCGAGTTATCGATAAATTTCGATAAATTTACTTTCAATTAAGTGACCCATTAAAGCTAGAGACTTCAAATTTACTGTGCATATAGGTGCAGTGAATGCGGACAACTTGCAGTTTTTGGATTTTGGATGCCACGCCCCCTTCGCCCACAATTTGCAAAATCCGTATTTCAAATACTAGAGACTTGTGCTTTGGCAAATACACACATATGAATGCCATAAACACACTGTGAAAATTTCATTAAGAAAGTCCATCTGCAAAAAAAGTTATTAAACATTTAATTTCGCATATCATGGGCATATTGCAGCCCGCGCGCAGTCGCTGCTCAGTTAGCAGAGCTCGTGCTCGCAATACGTTCGTGAGCGTGCGTATGTGTATGTGTTGCTTGCAACATATATGTAAAATAATCATAATCGAATATCGGCTATTCGAAGGGTTCAGGGTATCTCTTAGTCGAGCAGTCTCGACTAGAGCTTCCTTACTTGTTTATTTATTTGGTTTATTTTAAAAATTTAATCAACAGCTAGTATCACTAGTTTAATAAAAGAAAAGTTAATAATCATATCTTTTTTCAAATACTTTAGATACATAGAGATGCTAGGTATAGCTAACTTGGGTATTTTGTTTACTTATTTTAGTTAAAATTCAGATTAAAGTCCAAGAAGTCTTAATAGGCACAGTTTTCCGGAGTTGTTTTTGGGAAAATTTAGAAAGACATTCGACTATATTTGATAAAAAAATAATTTGTTTATGAGATCCTTATTAGTTGTCTTCATAAATTGAAAAATACATGTAATATAATATATAAATATGTTTACTTTTGCAGCTGCCTAGGCTTGAGGTCGCCCTTTATTGAATTTGGTCCGCATGAGGAGATGCTGGCAAACACGAGTATCCCACTGAATATCACCAAGGATGAACAGGCCTACATGCACCAGGAGGGCTTGCGCAAGCTGGGCACGTTCATAAAGCCGGTGGATTTGCGGGATTCGGAGACCGGCTATGTTAAGGCCGATCTGACCAAAAGACTGGAGACGCCAAGTGCTCAGGCTCGGCGGGTGCATCCGATTCAGGAGGAAATGGATCAAAAGCAGATAATTCTGCTCGACGAGGATACCGACGAGAATGGTCTTCCAGCCAGTCTAACCGATGAGGATCGCAAGTTCATCGTCCCCATGGCGCTGAAGAATGCATCGCCTGAGCGTTGGGCCGCCCCAAGCAGAACGCCCGTTGCAGCCAGCACAATGCCAACTCGATCTGCTCTGGCTATGGCCACACGACGTCGCAGCACAACGGCGCAGACGATCACAACAACAACACCAGATCCAACATCGAATATTGACGATCTTAAGAAACACATACTCTTTCTGCACAACATGACGAAGAGTGACAACAACTTTGAGTCCAAGTTCGTGAAATTCCCCAGCCTGCAGAAGGAGAAGACAAAGCAGTCGACAGGATCGACTGCAAATGTCAAGCGGCCCCAAAGACCAATTTTGCAATATGCCGCTCCAATAGCTCCGCCCACACGCAAAGTACCTCAGGGAGCGCACACACCGGGGCAAAAGCCATTCGGTGGCTACTATCACAACGAGGAAGAGACAAACAGTTTCTTCCAAACGATTGGCGGCGATGTTGGCACCATGGATCGCAGCAAGGAACGTGGCGCTTTCGATACAGTTCCCCAGGTGCATCTGCTGAGTGAGGAGTCGACAACTGCGAAAAGCATACCCGTAACGACCACGCCCACTGTGCTGGACACAACATCAAAGCGAACTACGAAGCGTCCTGTTTGCCTGCGCAATCCTGACTCTCCCAAGTGCGTGCGCCAGCGTCAGCGCGAGGAGCAACAGCGACAGCGCGAGCGCGACGAGTGGTTTCGCGGCCAAGCGGAATTTATGCGGCCTCGCTTCGAGCCAATCGTACAAACGATAAATAACACTAAGCGCTTCGCTGTATCCATCGAAATACCCGACTCGTTTAAGGTTCACTCGGCCTCGTCCCAGGCAGACGATGCTCCCGAACTGCAAATCCTGTCGCGTGTCGCACGCTCACAGCACAAACGGCGCTACGCCAGCGGCACTCAGGCAGATCAAGCTCCAGTCTCAATCGAGAGGCCTGCGCCTGCTGCCAATTTCTTTGCCCACGACATCATAATGACTTCGGCGGGCGTCACTAACGATCGCGAGTTCATGCTCGCCAACATGCAACAGTTCGGCATGATAGTGCCGAAAGAGCAAGACAATGAAACCACACCAGCCCCAATGGCCTATTCAGAAACTATAGACTTAAATCCAGATAACTGTTATACAGTTGATGGACTGACATATGGACAGAAGAAGCTGTGTGCCCTGCACACGAGCGTCATGCCGGCGATCAGTCGAGGAGCGCGGGCAGCCATACAGGTAAGTCAGCCACATAGACAATATTTGGCAAAATATTTCAATTCTCTTTTCGTTTTCCCTTTTTAGGAATGCCAATTTCAATTCAAAAATCGACGTTGGAATTGCAGCACCACTGAAGATGTTTCCGTGTTTGGACCTATGACTGGCTTAGGTAATTTTTAATTGATATGTGCAAAAATTATTATATCCGAATGTAAATATATATGCCATAATATCTATGTGAATATGGGAATGTATATGTATGTCAATATATATTCCATAGTATAGTAAATTACCAATTGAACCTAGTTGCATTTATGTTCCATATGATAATAGTATTGTATTCTATTTTCATTTTCAATTGCTTACATTTCAGGCTCACCAGAAATGGCCTTCATCCATGCGCTAGCTGCAGCGACTGTTACCAGTTTTATAGCTCGCGCCTGTCGCGATGGCCAATTGACTTCGTGCGGCTGTTCGCGTGGCTCGCGACCCAAACAGTTGCACGATGACTGGACTTGGGGTGGCTGCGGCGACAATCTCGAGTATGCATACAAGTGAGTACGAATTTTATTCAATAGCCAACACAATTTTAATTATACTACATAGATATCGAAATTCCACCTAGACTGGTTTATAGCCATGCATATTAGATATTATTATATATAGATTAACAATAATATATTTCCTTTTTTTACTTCTTCAGATTTGCTACAGATTTTATTGACGTACGTGAGAAGGAAACACGTCGCGGCACTCGCGGTGCGGGCAACCCCGAGCGTCGTGGCGCGCACCAATCGCAACAGAAGCGCAAACAAATTGAAACGAATGGTACAAAGGAATCTGGGAAGTCCGATTTGAATGTGACGACTCCGAAGACGACCAAAAAATTGCATTTGGTTAATGGAGCTGTGGCAGAGAGCAATTCGACGGCATCCGTACTGTATGAAGTGCAGTCCAAAGCCAACAGCAAAATGAAAGATCAACCTGTGGATAAAACACCAACAATACGTCCACCATCGTCGTCATCCTCGTCCCTTGCACCGCCCAAACAAGAATATGAATCCGGAGAAGGAGATGGGGCAGAGCCACGCATTAACCCGGACGATTTGTTGGAGCTTCAGGAACGAATTACAAAAGAAATTCTTAATTCCAAATTAAAGGAAACAGAAATGCTTGAGCTGCAGGTAAGAAAATAGCTTTGCTCACATTTTATGTTAATAATTAATTAAAATTTTATTTATTTTTTAACAGGAAAAAATTAATCGGGAAATTCTAAACTCGAAGCTTTTCCTAGGAGAGTCCAACAGCAAGAAGCGCAAACGCAAGCGTAAGAACCAACGAGCTGTGAGTGGGGATGCGCCTTTGCTGCCCAACATTAACAATAAGGCTCGAAGTCTAATGAATTTACACAACAATGAAGCTGGCCGAAGGGTAAGCAAAATAAAAAAAATTAAAATCTTCCCAAATTGTGTATAAAAATATATATTTTCTACACTTTATTTCAGGCGGTGATTAAAAAAACACGCATTACTTGCAAATGCCATGGAGTCTCAGGCTCTTGCAGTTTGATTACGTGTTGGCAGCAATTATCTTCCATAAGAGAAATTGGTAAGTTTCATATATAAAAGTTTATCAAATTGTTATAGTAATATATTTACCATTAATTTTTATCAGGTGATTACTTGCGTGAGAAATATGAAGAGGCTACAGAAGTTAAGCTGAATAAACGCGGACGTCTTCAGGTTAAAAATAGCGAATTTAAGGTTCCCACTGCCCATGATTTAATTTATTTAGATGAGAGCCCCGACTGGTGTCGAACTAATCGTCTCTTGCAATGGTCAGGTAAGCAGTTGATCATCATATATATTCATATAATATATGTGCATATCTAATGGATATGTCCCCCCGTTTATTAGGCACGCATGGCCGCGTCTGCAACAAATCGTCATCGGGACTGGATGGCTGCGGTATACTGTGCTGTGGCCGAGGGTACAACACCAAAAATATAATTGTTCGTGAGCGCTGCAACTGCAAATTCCACTGGTGCTGCCAGGTTAAATGCGATGTATGTACAAAAGTACTCGAGGAGCACACTTGTAAATAGGTTATTCTATAGGCAGCACAGAAAATGTCCATATGATCACGATTCACATAAACACATAAATTTAAACATATTTATATATATATATCGATTTAGAATATTATTTATTAAATTATATAAGTAACATGTCTGTTGCCTAATGGATTTTTTTCTTAGCCATTCAATTTATAATCAAGGTTATACCATAAGGTTCGATTAGCGTATATATGTTGTACTGTATACACGAGAAAACTATAGATTAAACAAATTAGCAAGGTAAAACAATTCGAAATTTTTATGATTATAAAAATATTAAATTGGAAAACATTTCAGGAACTGATTTTATTTTTAAATGATGCTATATCCTTCCTTAATTGTGGCCTATTTTTGGATCTCTATATGTACATATGTTTGTAGATTAACATTTGAGATTATATGTTGATTATACACATATAATTTCGAAACATTTTTAGCCAGTGTCTATGTCTATCATTCTGTCTTGTCACAATGGTACGTATATAGAACTGACTGGGTTAGGCTTAGACTTATTCGTATTCATTTGCTATGTATATTAGCTAGCCAACATCTAGTTTATTGAAGATCAGGTAAGAAGTCTTCTACAGATTTAAAAAAATATGTTCATATATTGGAAATCCCTGCTAGGCAGACTTTATGTGAGGTATACTTATTAAGCATATATATGGTCACTAGAGCTTCTACTGTCTACGTTAAGTAGAGCCTTTTGACTTATCATAATTCATTTGGAAGCGCCGGCAACGGATCGCTGGAAATGCGTTTAGTGCGCGGCGAAATCTGTGCATATCTCACGCTCTCTCTATGTGGCAAGGTAGATCGACTCTGGTAATTGTTGTATACTTGAGGCTGTGCAGGGGCATCAATTTGTGGTATTTTATCAAAGGTTATATAAGTCGGAATAACTTCGTAAACATTCTGATTTATATAACTGTCACTGCTGGCTATGCTCTCGATGGAGTTGCGTCGCGGTAAAAATGAGCAAAATCTAGAAATGAAATAGAAATTAAATAATTATTGACCGATATATTTTATATAGTGCAAATTGAATTACCTATGCTGTCTGCATTGTGTGATCGTTTTCTCTTTATACTGGAATTTCTGATCTTTTTTTGAGCGTGGTAGGACAAGAATTTCGCCAGAACCATGCTTTGGCCGGACAATGCGTTTGCTGCCTTTTAGCCAACTTGGTTTCTTCTTCAAAACCAAATACATTAACGTAATGCCAAGCAACAAGAAGATAACGACGCCAAATACCATTAAAGAGATACTCTGTAAAAAATTAAAAATTTGTTTATATATGAAAACAGTAGAGGATTATATATTGACAGAAATATTATATTTATTTTGCTTAATTATTTAAATTCTGTAATATCGAATTATAGTTTTTTTTTTATTTAAACATTTTTTTTTATTTATATTTATATTTAATATGGAAAGCTTACATATCACATACAGTCAGTCACTCACCTTAGCCAACATCTTATGCGACGACGAGGAATTATGTTGGGTATTCAAATTGCTGCCAACCTGCACAGACTTGCAGCTGAAAGGGGAGACACTGTTGTGGCCATCGTCGACCAGGCAGAAGGTGTATGCCGTATTGGGGTTGAGGTTGGTGACAACCGTGTGAAGTGGTATGGTGAAGTAGCAGCCGAGACCGAACATATCTGGCTGCAGCTCCATCATATAGTATTCCTTTGTTGTCTTCGAGAACCAGAACACGCCGACAGAGCTCTGGCTCTCGCTCTGCTCCACAATAATTTTCACAGCGACGCCGCCAGAATATGAGGGAACGAAATCAATTTGCGGCCATCTGACATTCTGGACTTTGTCAGTAATGCCGCCGATAGCTTTATTATTGCTGGCCGAGCACTCCATGGGCACGATCTCGCTGGGATCAACTGTGCCGGCCGTTGAGATTGTGGGTAGAAAGTTGATGCCGGTTGTTGTAGTTGGACGAGTCGTCGTCTTCGGCGTCGTTGTCGTCGTCGTAGTAGTTTTATATGTAGTTGTCACGATTGCCTTTGTAGTCGTAGATGTTGCATCAATCGATGGAGGTGGGTCGGCATTGTGGTCGTCTTCACATATACGTTCATCGAACACCATCCAACCATCGTACTCCTCCGGCGACACACAAAATAAATCCCACTTCGTGTAGTAGTAGAGGAAAATCTCATCCATTTCCTTTTGCAACTGGCAATCGCAGTGCCAATTATTGGAGCTGCCGTAAATTTTCAAATTACTCGAAATCTTCTGTATGCCAAATATTGACGCCGAGATTGTGATCAGTTTGTTGTTCGATATGTCCAGTATTTCCAAGTATTTCATGCCTGCAGAGTATTTTTGAAAATTATAAATTATATAATATATATTTATTAAAATGATAAATTATATAATATATATATTTTTAAAAATTATATAATATATATATTATTTAAATTATAAATATTATAATACATATTTAAAAAATTTAATATTATATATTTAAATTATATAATTATATATACATTTGTTTTTTTAAATATATATTTTTGATTATTCATTATCATTTATCATTAGAATTTAATTTATTTAAATCAAATTAAACATTAATAATTTTAGCAATCCTCGCATACTAGAGTTGCTTATAAAACTCCGCCAATGTACATATAAAATATAAATAATAAATACCTTGAAAAATATAGCTGGGTAGATACATAATATTCGAGTAGGCCAGCACAAGTTTCTCGACCATAATTAGCTTCTTGAAGGTGTCTTCAAGCAGTTTGTCCGCAAAGTTGTTGTTGCTGAAGTCGGCATAGATGAGCGCGCCCAGAATGGATCCAGTGCCGGTCACGTTGTGCACACAGGAGATTCCACCTTCCATTCTGAGGTATTTGATTTGAAATACCACATGATGCAGAAAATCGGGATATATACTCTCCAGCGGCATATTACGCTGAATAACAGAAAATTCTTTCAGATCTGCTGAGATATTGGTAAAAATTTCGTTGTCTAATCGCGTAAGCTGAAGATCTTCGAGCAAAATATGGTTGAATATGCCACCACCAAAGGCTCCGCTCTGAATGCTTTTTATATTCGAGATGCCCAAATATATCAGCTTGGTCTTGTTGGTGTACGTGGATAAGAAGCCGACTGGCAGCAGATCATCGCGAAATTTATAGTTGTATAGATACAACTCGTCAATGACATTGCATGCAAGCCTCTGGAAAACCATTTTATTGTAGGTCGAATAGAAGTGATTGATGAGCTCTACTTACGCTATTCGAATTTGCCAAAGCCAGTGATATGTCATTCGCAATCTCTTCCTGTCGCCCACTGGTGCAAATGATTCGGCAGTGAACTTTTATACACTTTGGCGGTATTAAACTAAGTCTATCCATGCCATACCGCAAAAAAATAAAAAAAATATATATACTTTTATTATATTTTATATATTTTTTTATTTAATTTTTTTTTTTTTTTAATGGTAATAAATATATTTATTATATATATTTATTTGAAGATCGATTAGGCCTTGTTCTATAACACATCTATCATCGCCTAGTCGTTTCCATGGGTTTCAGTTGTTGTGATAAATATTGCAAAAGATCCACATAAAATGTGCCACCAATTTTGTGTATTTCGCAAAACAGAATAAACAAAATACAATAAAATGTTATCAAAATAAATCTAGTTATGTGTGCACGATACACGCCACATCATAAAATCATTTATCATTTTATCATATATGAAGATTAGGGCACATGTATGGAAGTGTGTGTACTTGAGTTAGATGAGAGAGTGTTGGACTAACAAATATCCTGGATCCTTAATTAAAAATTATTTTTAACAATTTTAAAATGATTTCTAGACAATCGTAGATAGAATCGAATTTTGAACATCGATATATATCGATTTCATAGAAATTTCATCACCATCTGCTCATACGAAGTCTCTCAAGACTACTTAATATATAGAATATATATATAATGAGTAATGATTTTATATATATGATATTGATGTTCAATATTCATATAAGAAGGTCTATGTAACTGACCTTATTCCCGACCAATCGGTTCAGTGCATTAAAGCAATCAATAATTCCAGCTATACAGATTATGATTATATATTTTATATACAGTACCTGATATTTTGTAAAGCTTCCTTGTACTTCCCGACTGCCCGATATGTATTTGTATTGCCATCGTGTTGCGGTAGCTGATTGTAACCTATATCCCGGGCTACTGCTGAAAAGTTAGCCCAGACATAAAATAGGTAGAAAATAATCAAGGATTGCGATTGATTTCTTGACGAAAGCCGCAGCATAACAGAGAACTTGATATATCCAGTTGAGGCTGATCCCAGTATTCGTTGGCCAGCTGTTAGGGCAATAGTGCGGTTCAAATAGAAAGGTATACGTTTTATTTGTATAGTATTTCATGAGCAAGCTATTCGAACTAGTTGATGTCGCGAGCGCCAATGGTTTACTGAATGGATGTGCAGCTGAATACTAAATACTAGATAATACTCTCGCTAATGCCATAACATTATTCCTATCAGATATTTAAGTAGTCCATGTACTCGACCAGCCGATAACAGCTACAGCTGTATTGATTTTCTGATCCATTAATATGACAGGCGAAATTGATAGCAAAAATCACTCGTCTGGCATATGTGAAAAAATTAAGAAGTATTTTATAGAATATGTGGAGCATTATCTGAAAATACCATTAATATTTATCTGGGTTGCTTGTAAGAAATTTTAATGTCTTGCGTATTATTTCTTCGTATTATTTCTTATCCTATTATAATATATAAACGATGCTTCAGCTAAAAATAATATAATAATAAAAACTCAAGAAATTTCAGGAAATAAAGGTAAAGTCGGGCAGCAGTAGAGAGTCCAGCAGTGGCAGAGAGTCCAGCAGTGGCAGAGAGTCCAGCAGTGGCAGAGAGTCCAGCAGCGGTAGAGAATCGGATAACGGTAAAGTCGGGCAGCAGTAGAAAGTCAGATAACGGTAAAGTCAGGCAGCAGTAGAAAGTCGGGCAGCAGTAGAGAGTCGGGCAGCAGTAGAGAGTCGGGCAGCAGTAGAGAGTCGGGCAGCAGTAGAGAGTCGGGCAGCAGTAGAGAGTCGGGCAGCAGTAGAGAGTCGGGGCAGCAGTAGAGAGTCCAGCAGTGGCAGAGAGTCCAGCAGCGGTAGAGAGTCAGATAACGGTAAAGTCGGGCAGCAGTAGAAAGTCAGATAACGGTAAAGTTAGGCAGCAGTAGAAAGTCAGGCAGCAGTAGAGAGTCGGGCAGCAGTAGAGGGTCCAGCAGTGGCAGAGAGTCCAGCAGTGGCAGAGAGTCCGCAGCGGTAGAGAGTCGGATAACGGTAAAGTCAGGTAGCAGTAGAAAGTCAGGCAGCAGTAGAGAGTCGGGCAGCAGTAAAGAGTCAGGTAGCAGTAGAGAGTCCAGCAGCGGTAGAGAGTCAGATAACGGTAAAGTCAGGCGGCAGTAGAGAGGCCAGCAGCGGTAGAGTCCAGCAGCGGCAGAGAGTCCAGCAGAGTTAGAGAGTCCAGCAGAGGCAGAGGCAAAAAAAAGTTATAATAAAAACCAAAAAATTACATACTTAATATATCATTAAAATTATTAACTATTTAAATACTTACCAAATCCAGAGGAAGGAGCGGCCGAGGAGCAGGAGGGGAAACACTACACTACACTGGACTGCACTGGACTGCACTGGACTGCACTGCACGACTGACCATTAGGGGGTCAGGAAACCAACTGAAGAAATGGGACAGAAGGCTTGCCCTTATATAGGGAAAAACTCCCGCCAAAAGTTGTGGTCAACTCTTTCGAACTCAACTCGGCGAAGATCAGTCGATCATTGAGTGGGAAATGAGAGCGCTACCGGTAGAAGCGATCGGCGGGCACAACAATCATTGAGTGTTTTTTCTTTACGCTCAATGTCCGAAGATAAGCAAAAAAACTCAAAAGATTTGCTCTCACTCTGAGCAATAGAGTGTTTTCTATTTCACTTCGATTTTCGCTTGAGCGATGTTGTTGAATTCTTCGTGTTGAACTCTTTTAACGATTATCTTCTTGTGAGTAATAAAATAGTCACTCGCGAGTTGAGACTCAGTAAGTGAGTGAATTACTGAATAAGTTAATTATTATAAATTAGTAATTTTTTGTAATATATTCATTAATTATATTGCTTAACAAAATTAAATTAGTTATAAATGTTTCTGTTTATACAAATTTTGATTAAACCCTGAACCCATTACAACCGGGAATATCAAATGCTTGCGTACGAGTTGATGTTCTTCGCTTGCAATATATATGTAAAATGAGCATGTTTAGGAATATCCGCTCTTCGAAAGAGTTTAGGGGATCTCTTAGTCGGGCTTTCTTACTTGTTTTTATATGAAACTTTTTTTTTAATTGATGTATTTAATTTTTGATTGATATTATAATGTATTTAGATGTTTATATTTAAAAAAATGTAAAGTTCGTATATTTTTGTGTAATCAATTTTTAATATTTTTATTTTACAAAAATATTTTTATAATGTTTTATATCATTGTATTTAAAAATAAAAAAATTGTAGTTTTTTATATATTTAAATTTTTAAATTTAAATATTTTTAAATGTTTATTAATATTTAAATAATATATTTATATCTTTATATTTTAAAGTTTTTAAATTCATAGTTTTAATTTATTTAAATTTTTGAATTTTTGTATTTTATATTTATATATTGTCTTTTATAATATGTATATATGTATATATATATATATTTAAAATCCACTGTCAACTGTACCGCATTCAAGTTTGTTTGGCAAACTTTTCACACGATAAGGGTTGCAGATCCATGGTCATTGAATTTTTGGAATTGCGCTTGGGCAATGGTGGTGGCGAGTTGGGTCTGTCGACACCCTCGCTAAGTTTGCGGCTCTCAATGAATTTCATCGGCATCTCATATTCCATGGCCTGCACACCAGTGGCATTAGAGAAGCATTCTTCAAAGCATGTGGACGAGGACCTCAAGCTGGCCGAGTTGGGTACTTTACTGTCGCTTGCCGCAGTGAAGACATCTGATGATCTGCTCGAAAAATATATGAATTTGTCTTAGTTAATCATGGGTTTAGCCATCAATGTCATAGACTTACTCTTCATCACCTATGCGATATGAGTTCTTGTCCTTGTCGGACGAGGTTTTCACATATTTCGATTCGGCTATGGTGGAGACTATGCAAGTTTTATCCGATTCCTTAATGACGACCACATTTTTGGAGCCCTCCAATAGATTGGGAAAGGACTTGATGCCCAAATACGCGAATATCGCTCCGAATACCATTGAGATGAAATATATTAGGCAAAGCATGCCGATGGTGAACTGTTTATCAGTCTCGACCTGAATGACGTCATCCGTCTCATTATGCACCTGAGGCAAAGGTATATGCAGTGGCTGGCAAAATAGTGGGGATACGACCACCTGATCCTCCGCCATCATGCAAAAGGTGTAGGTATGATTCTGCTGCAGCGGTTCAGTCAGTAAATAGGGCACTGCGTATAGCATACAATTGTAGTCCGTTGGCGACGATGACGATTCGAAATATGCTTCGGTATGCTCGTTCTCGGTAAACCAAATGATGTTCAGTCTATCGGATGCATCGTATCCATCTATCGTGGCGCGCACGCTGTGATTTTGTAGTATTTCCAAGACAAGATCGTAGCTGGGTGGCACGAAAACAAAGGCACCCGAATTAAAGCCGGCGTAGTCCTGATCGTTAGTTATATATCTTTTCTGACGATCTTCAGTCGACTTACCGATCGCATTTATAGCGATTGCTTGCGTGCAACTGAACTGAAGAATTGGGCCGTAGGGTATTGTTGGCTTTACTTCGTCATCATCGTTTTTTGGCACTTCATTATCGCCCTTAGTCGTTATCTGATCAATGACGTCATCTGATGTATCGCACTCCAGCTCTGTCATAGTGACTTCCTCGAAGCTTTTGCCATATAATTTCAGAGGCATGCGACAGTACGGAGCATTTATGAAGAAATTTTTCCTTTTATTATAGAACTCGATCAAGGATCGCAGTTGACAATTGCAGAGCCAGTTATTCGGCTCAATATCGAATAGGCGTAGATTTTTACCCAGGCCCAGCGCATTCGCATTGAAATGGGTCAACAAATTATGCTTCAGGTCGACCAAAATCAGCTTATCTGCAATGCGCTCAAAGGCCGAATCCTCGATAGCCGTTATATAACAGTATTTGAGATATAGATAGGTGACATTTGGCGTGGCGCTGAAGATGTGCTTGGTCAGCGGGCCAATGAAGATGTTGTGGCTCAAGTCCATGTGAACCAGTTTTTCCAAATAGATATTTTCGAAAATATTTGAATTGCTCTTGAACTTGATGCCGGAATTGATTCTCAGGTGCTTCAGCGTCATCTGAACGGGCTGCAGCAAGGCCAACTGTATGTTGGGCAGTTTGAAATCGATTTCAAACTTCCTCAGCGAGTACAGCCCCAACAGAGCCCCATTGCTCACTTCATTCACTTTCAGATCCATCCAAATCATGTGCAAAACCTTCGAAAACATCAGCGAGTTGAATGCTCCGCTCTTGATCTTCGTCAACTCGCTTTTGATCAGCGCAATTCTCAGCACTGTAGCATTGACATCAATCCAGTTATTGTCAATATGTGTTTGAGTTTGATTCGACACGATCAACGAGGTAATCACTTCACAAACGCTGACGTTCATGACGCCAGCTGCCTCTCCATAAAGATCTGCGTTTCGAGTGCACTCAATGCGACAGGTCAGCTCGTGACAGCCTTGTCTCTCTGGCAAATCTTCAATTAGTCTGTAAGGAGTAATTCATATTCATAAATATATTTAATTTAATTTTATTTTAAATTTTGTATATTATTTTCGTTTAGATTTCACCCAAAGAGTTCAGCTGATGATGCGCCAAGTTCCTCAGATTCAATGTCGTCCATATAAAGGTTCAAGGCAGTTTCCGTATTGTGGACGTCTTCAGCCGGACTGCACACGCTTTGCAGTCGAAATACAATATATATAATCAGCGATATAACTAATAATCCAATGCATAGAATCAATAAAAATCGCGATAAGACTTTCGTAGTTAAATGTTCCACATTTTTGCCAGTCGATTTTTTTGAACTGAAAATAAAGAGAAAATAAAAATATTTATAATTTCACATATATTACTATAAGGAAAATTGTGCAAGTATTTAGTTATATATAATTATGAAAAACAAGAAAATAAAAAATTATATTTATTTTGTTCATAGTTTAAATAATTTCACAATTATTTTATAAAAATTTAATATATTTTTCTACTATTAAATCAATTGGTTATCAATATAATTTATAATTAATAATTATTTATAATTAATTATATATATTCATAATTAATTATTCAAAAATTACCTCAATGCGCCGCAATCTTTGCTGCTGTTTTTATTCGCCATGGAATTCTGTTCCGTCTGCATTTTGGCAAAGGAGCTAAAGACCTTTAACGCAACTGTCAAGCAAACCCAAACTGATTAATACAATATTGACAACGGAGCATTTGCATTTGCATTTGCTTTCTGGCTTATCGTTCACATAAACTACATATATCTGTATATACGTATGTGCTGATAATGATAATACTTATTCATATGCCCAATCAATAATATTATTGTTTTGATAACTATAAAGATTATATATGTATTTATATATAACTATACAGTTATATATAAATACATATATATATATTTATATATATAAATATTTATATACAAGCATAAATGATTGAGACTGATTGCCTAATTATATTACATATAAGGATAATAGATATTTTTTATGTGGGTTTTTTAGCACTGTAATTAAATCTGACAACTCGAAAGTCAGGGTTCATATCATATGGCAGCTAAATAAATCTTTATGGAAGGAAAAACAAATTAAATGAAAAAAATATTACCATAAATATCAGACACAATTAAATATGTTAATTAAATTTTATTATTTATAAAATTGAATTAAATTTTTAGAATTAATTTAATATTTTTAAAATTTAATTTCTTTATTTTATTTATTTTTATAAATATATAAGTCTGATTCATACATCGCATTTATTTCAAAACTAAACTAAAGCCATCTGCTCTGCATTTAATACAGTTCTTCGTACAAGTCGAAGCTCTCATAGGTATATGTATTGGGATTTGTGAATATGGCGCCTTTATTGGTGGATGGGGGTATGGATGGGGCACGTTCGATGGGTGGCACATTGTACTTATTGGAGCCGCAGCGATAGAGCTGAGCCTTTTCTAAATGCCGATAGTAAGTAACATAATCGTTAATGTTGCCATTGGGATTGGGATAGCTGAGTGAAGTAAAGAAAAAATGATGTATAAAAAACGTAGCATACTTTTTAGGGCATTTTCTGCTCCACTCACCGTATGGCGTCGTAGGCCACGCTTTCGTAATCCCTTGGCAGCAGAAGCATTTGATCTGATTGGGCTAATGGCCGCAGCAGCCGTTTACTGCCCATCAGCCAGGTCGGGCGTAGCCAGAGCACTCCGTACATGGCGAATAGACCAAGAGCGACGCACAGCAGCATCCCGACGATGGCTGAAATGATAATCGAAACGCTGTGTGCCTCGAACCACATTTGCTGCCTGCGGCAAGACTTTGTGCGGTACGAACGGCAATTAAAGGGAGAAGTCGTTTCTTTCTCTATAACCAGGCAAAATACGTATGAAGTGCCGCAGTTTAAGTAATCAATTTCAATAATTTGATCAGCCAAGTTATCAACGGAATTGTCATTTGGCATTTCACTTTTGTCCTTGGCATTCGAGAAGTAGACAATGCTCCAGACCTCAGCCTTCAAGTGGGTCAACGTGACATTGACTTTACCCTCGGCAACATCGACAATTGAAATTTTTGCATCGTAGGCGATGGACGTGTTGCTGAGCTGCTCCTTCTCGGCATTAACACAAATCAAATTGTCATAGAGCAGAGAGTTGTCGTCGGTCTCTGAACTAGTTGTCGTTGTCGTATCCCAAGGAGTAGTCGGGTAGTCACTTGGTATATCCGTTGTGGGCCATGTGGTTGGCAAGGCTGTGGTTGGTATAGGCGTGGTTGGCTTAGGTGTGCTTGTGCTTAAAGTTGAAGTTGTTCTGGCTGGAGCTTGATGCTCCGTTCTGGTAGAGGTCCGAATTGTTGTGCTTGTTTTTATCGTTGTATCATTGTTTGTTTCTTGAGTGTAATCAGAAGCATCCAGCGTACTAGCATTACTAATTAAATCTCTTGTCTTTCTGGCAGACTCAGAGCAAGGCTGTACGTTTAGGGCCTCAAACAGATCACAGCTGGCATAGGCGCAATCCCAATTGTTACCCACAAGATTCAGTTTCATGTTAGTTTCCCTTGCAGTCAGCATAAGCTGAGGGCTGAGCTGGGTTAGTTGGTTGCCACTCAAGTCCAGGTATCGAAGCTCTTTACTCGGCTCAAAGTTAATACTTCTCAGTCGACAATTGGCCAAGTTCAGATCCTCCAAGGCAGGCAAATTCCCAAAACTCTGCATTTCCACAGTTGCTCCGATATTATTGCCACTTAGATCTAAGATCATTAGTTTTCTATAAACTGCTTGGCCAAAGAAGTATGTTGGCTTGTAGATCTTTCTCGTGTAAGGGAGACTTATCCTTGCGTACCGTAGGCTGTGCGCCACTGGCAGTAAAAATCCTTTGCATCTAAGCGATTTCCTTTTGTTGACCAGTGTGAAGTTGGCGAGCTTATGCAATCCTCGAAGTGTTTCAATCGTTAGCTTCTTCAGTTTGGCATTGATTAACTCCAGACTTTGTAGATTATGCAAGCTTCGCTGATCGAAGGCGCAGTCGGATATGTGCCTCAGCTGACAATTGGTTAAGACGAGGCTCTGCAATGCGTATTCCCCATGGAAATAATTTCTGTTAATAATTCCTCTTGGGAAATGGTAGTTCTCAAGGCGAAGTGAAAGCCGTTCTCGGCAATCCGATTTAATCGAGGCATGATTGTAGAACGGCACAAACTGCTCATGAGACGCTGTCCTCGATGGGGACAATGTGGTGCTGTCCTCCTCGGGTTCATAGGAGAAATCAATATTGCAGATTATTAATAGAATAACGAAGGCAGCTGTAGCGGGTTGCATTATGTACTTCAGCCATTGGGCCTTCCGTGGCTGATAGAGGTGTTCGCGTGGCTTTCCAGCTTCATCATTTTTTAGATCGAACGATTTGGATTTAAACATTATAAGCGATGCCAATTGCCGTCAACCTTTCAACTTGTTCCCATGACACTAAACAAGATTCTCAATTGAATGGTTAATTTATCAAATCAGTCATGCCCATTATCAGCGATGAGACTTATTATGTATTATAATTATTATTATTCAAGCCAAATTGATTAGATAACGAATTTGCCAGAATGAATTGGAATACATGTAAATATAGATATTTATATAGTATATAGTATATACAAATCAAGGTAATCTAAGTATAATTGGAAAAAATACAATTAGTTTCCATAATTCAATCTTAATTCGGAAAATAAAGTGACATTGGGCATAATTTGTTTACAGTTCTGCCTAAATATATGTATATAATTTCAGTATAAGCCTGAATTTAGGTAACTAAATTCAATATTTAGAAACTTAAAAGAAATTTGAGAAATATATACGTTTATTATCTTTGAACTAGCCGCCAAATATAAATCGAACAGAAATATCAGTCGATGGTAGACATATTCGATAATTCAATAGGACAACCTGTAATCGATAGTTTAATACTGTCAACTGATATTTTTAAAACAGTTCACAACTGTATATCGCACAAATGCTTATGTGTCAACGCTGGACAATTATATTTATTATGGAATATATTTCATAAAATAATCTAATATTTCATAATATATTACTTTTTATTTTGAATATATATTTTGCTGGCAGCAGCTGTGGCGATGATTTAGTATATATCGATTATAAAGACATTGGAAAGCGTAACAATAAACCATCTCCGAATTCTTTGTTCTCTCATCCCTACTATTGTCTACATTATTGCTAGAAATAAAATAATAAAAACAAACAATTTGGGAAGCCGATCATTCTGAAGAACGAATTAATTAATTGTAATTGAAACTGTACAGCAAGCTGCAAATCACACTCAAAATAATCTACGCCCAATCAACATATGTGCGGCTAACACACCAAGACTTGAACGTAATGTATTTTTATTACAATCATAGATATGTATGTAGAAATTTTAGAATAATTATAGATTCACAATGTAATGATGTATTGTTTTAATTTTGGAGAAGATCTCAAGTCAAAAGATCAAAAAAGTTGTTCATACACATATTTACACAATAGCCAATATTTATAAGAAATATACTGATACGACCAGGCCAGGCCAGGCCGGCTCCTCATGTTACCAGTTATTGAGATTTTATATATTTATTTATTTTATCACACTTTTCAGAGTTACAATGCCTGCAAAACAATGGATACACGGCTATTTCTCGCAGCTTAATCCGATGGCCGAGAAGATAGCATTTGATATGAGCGAAGTGATATCGGCCTATGATCACGTCTGGCTAACCTTAACTCCCACTGAGCAAGATAATATACTGAACGATACGATTATAAAGCCTGAGATAACTATACGATATTATAATAACTCTTTAAGCTCGACCTCGAGTACGCAATCTCGCAAAGAGTCAGAGCCACGCTCGAACAAGAAGAAGGCGGCAAAGGGCCAGAAGAATAACTTAATCTACGGATTCGACAGATTGAATATATGCACATTTATTCAACAAAGCGTTGGCCTAAAGATACTGCATGACGAGAACATTGGGGACTATCGGGATGAGCATTCATTTCCATTTAGCTACAAAACCAAATCTCAAATGAATCTCAACGAAATTGGCATATCCAAAATTGTTTCAGCTGCTAATACACCGAAAAAGATCCCACCGTTTCAGGCAAAAGCTATTCCCGAACCTAAGCCTCTGCCGGAACCTGAAACTGAACCGGAACGTGAAACAGAACATGAACCACAACCTGAACGAACAGTAGTCTATCAAAACCAAATAAAATCTCCAATATTAAAAAAGGAGAAGGAGGAGGAGGATGGCGGCGAGGATGATTCCAAGAAAAGGAATATAAATCAGTGTTCAGAGTCAATCAATTTAATTGCCGTCGAGAAGATGAATCTATTATCGAATTTTGGATCAAAGAATACTCTGTTAAGCGAATCAACGGATTCAAATGATTCCGAAAATGACACCAAAGACCAGCACTCCGAAAATTGTAAACTATTGCCAGACAAAGTGCAAATGCCTAAAGGATTTGATTTCCTAAGTAACTGGTAGCCTAATCGAATTTTTGTATGCATTAACACTAACTATACATATATCTTTACCTTTACCAAAAACCAAACAATTCAGTCTGACTTTATCACTAGGTATTACCACACACACTTTTTATATAAAAACGCCATGTTTGGCATAATCAAATATAAAACACCGCTTTATACAAATATAATAAAAGTAAAGCCTTAACTTAAGAATAGAAAGTTTTTCTTAAAATGATTTTTCAGCACAATACAGAAATCTTTCCACGCATCAATATCTTCAAATTGGAATTTTCTAATAATTCGGAATAACAGTATCTAAGTACTTTATGTCTGTACAAGAGTTAAAATATTTCATATTGCTCCCGCTCAAATGCTAAAAGCTTTATAACTTTCATAAGTTCACATACCATTTTTTGCTTAAAACCATGCGGCCACACTGACAGTTAAAAGCAAAAATTTATTTAATTTCATTTAAGGTAATATAAAAGAGCTTGAGTATTTGTTTTTAATATGGACAGGGCACACGACGTAAAATATCTCACACATATTTTACGTTGCCAATAAAAAGGTTAAGCGAAAAGTTAATGGTTTCGAAACTAAGAATGAAATAAAAAGTAGGCCGTAGGTTGCCCGCGAAATTTGAAAACGAAATCTAAGTTTCGCACCCACATAATTTATAAATATATATATGTCCATGTCTACTTGACAGTGTTTGTCTTGTCTTATTGTCTTGTTTGTTTCTGTTGTTGTTTGGTTAAGAGCATTGAATAAATAGACAAATATACATTGCTAATTGAATTAGCTAGATGAGAGCGTACAATTATAGATTTTGGCAAATCTTTCGCTAGGAGGCCCACATTGCTACGAAATCCGCTAGATTATTGCCCCACAGCACGTGAGTGGAAACGTGTGCTACTGAAACGGAATGATTGCAATTGTATTTATTTTTAAATACAACTAAAAATACATAGCAAACGCCGCCAAATGCTACAGCGCCGAACCATTGGAACCCCTTATATCTGGGATTATAATTGTTTTATGATGTTTGTCAAACCGAATGTAGAGAGGCATACATATATACAAATATATAACAGGCTATCATAAAATTGTTTTACATGATAAATTTAGACATTTTTAATTAATAATTTGTTATATATTTATTTTTCAGTTTACATAATGGTTTTATAGTTTTTTTTTTTAAGATCATTGTTGATAAGTTGTAGTAAATTTAAATTTATGGTACATTTATATTTTTATTTTTGTTAATTTTTTTTTAGATAGTAAATATATATATATAATATAATAATATATATATAATATAAATTTTTAATTTTTAATTAATATATTTTATTTTTGTTTTTTTTTTTTTTAATTTTTTTTATATATATTTTTCGTAATTACAAATTTAATATAGCTGTCGATCCATCTAGTTCTAGTACAATAGTCGTACTAAGAGATTCGAATTGTTGCCTTATAGTCGCTTGTGGGCGAAATTCAAGCGACTCACGTATTCATAAAATGGACATTGCTGGGTCACATTCGCCAGAGAGCAAAAACTACAATTTAAATAGAATAAGTCTAGTGGCTTGCTCTTGACCACAAAGTACTGAGAGGCGTATCTCTGTGTGTACATCCACTAATTAAATGGATTTATAGTTGTTTATCTTCAATGAATTCATATATAGATATAGCTATAGATATAGATATAGATAGAGATATAGATATAGATATAGATATAGATATAGATATAGATATAGATACATATATATATGTATTTAGTATGTGCCAGCAAGTGTAGCAACAGCTCTGCTCAAATCAATCATTCTCCAAGCATTTAGCATATTTAGACAGCATTTTAATTTTAATTTATATTTTCACACTTTTACGCATTTGTTAAATTTTCGTTTTTTTTTTCCTTCGTGTAGCCATTTGTAGCGCCCTTTTAACACACTCTTTATGCTCGTGGGTGTAGTAAAAAAGGTATATCAGCTATGCACAATGTTTGGTATGCTGCCTATGCTCTATATATATATTTTGTTGAATATAAAATATATATATAATATAATAGTTAAAAAAAAAATAATTCTGACTAAAATAAATATTTTTAATATATTTGATTTTTTTCTATCTTAAAATATAGAGTTAGCTATACGTACACACATTGAGTAAAATTACAAAAATAAGTTTAAATACTTGATTTGATTGTTTTCAAACTTCTCATTGTGGGAATTTGAAAGTTTTTCAAACTCTTTATACATATCAAAATCCCAATCAATTTATAGAGATTCCTATCATTTTGTAAGCACTTTCAACCAACTCCCAACCCAAGCAGAGCATCTGTTCGTCAGGTACGCTCGACTGTACGACAACGCTTACTTGCTTTCCGTTGCAGTCGCTTACGATCATTTCTTTGCCGTGACGATTTATAGCCGTTTTTCATCGTCGACGTCACAAAAAACGCTTTCACGCCATTTTGCGCGCAGCGAAATCAATTCGGTTCTACTTACTTATGAATACGTGTACGTGTACGTGTATGTGTACGTGTGCATGTGTATGTGTATGTGTATGTGTGCCTGAATGGACATATGTACACATATCCATAAATATCCATACACATATACAGATGTCAAAGATGCGAATGTGAATGTTGACGTGGATGTGTCGCTACGTGTGAGTCCGATTTATGAATGTTTCCGTTCGTGTGCCTCCATCATCGGTTTGACTTGGTCCAGTTAGTTCAGTTCTGTCATTTAGATCAAACACCAAAAGTTTCCGCGTTCCGAATTATTATTTTGCCCAGATAACATCAATTCTACCACTTGTGCATCCAGTATAATAATAAATCGATTTCAAAATGGGTAACACGACGATGGTTAGTAAATATTGAAAGGAATTTTTCAAATATAAATTGAAAAGTGATTAAAAAAAAAAAAAAATGATAATAAAATTTATTGAAACAAGTTTGTTAACATTTTGGAACTTTTTTCATTATTGTTTTTTTTTCAAAATTTATACAAAATAAGTTTTTTTCTCCAAAATGTCGAAATTTTTATTATTAATGGTTCAGTTATAGAATAGTGTCCAAATATACTTCCACTTACTAAACCTGTTGCGCTCAAGATTAATAAGCGAAATCTCTGCCTTGAGCTTCCATACAATTTTTGTATTCATTTTGAATTCTTTATATATGTAGAATTATTATCTGGAATATATAAAATAAATTATTACAATTAGGTTTTTCCCCATTTTTTTAAATAAATAAAAATAATGCTTGAATTTGCACCTTCAAAAATATATAGTTTATCGTATATTTGTATCGCATATAGTAAATGTAATCCACTTCATGGAAAGGGTGTAACAGATATGACTTGGGGGCTTAATAATAAATAAATGAATTTAATAGAAAATTCATCAGAGATTAGTCTAATTGGCTGCTGATGTGAAGGAATCAAAACAAAAGAGAAAGCAAACATATTACTGACATAATGGCACTATACCCTGTCTACATAATTGCCTAGCTTATTCGAAAAATTCTATAAAATAAAATAAAATTAATTAAAATTTATATATTATATACATGTGTACATATATATATTGTTTTAAATTTTTATTTTATTTTTTTCACAAGTGCTTATCTGGCAGATACCCTGTTTATCAGGTGCTAAGTGGCGAAAGAAATGCTAGAATCAATGCCAAAGTTCAGTGGCATAAATAAATGTTTACGGATGCCCTACTTTGGCATAGAATCGTGCATTTCTTTCAGCACTTATCAGCTTATCTACAGGGTATTCGCGAGTGAAACACTGCTGACTCGAGTACTTTTCTTGGATGGATTACATATAGCCCAATAGTATTGCGGTTGCTCTTATGATATGCCTGCTATTTTATTTTATAATTCTATGAAGCGACGCAACTAACAATAAAATGATTTTTGTACTAAAAAACAAAGTGAAAACGGGTATATTAGCTTTTAATTATTTATAATTTAAATAACTATTTTAATGAATTATGAATATGATATGCAAAATAACTCCATACATAGATGCAGTCCGAATTTTTTATTTTCCTTAGACCTCACTCTTGTGCCTAGACATACCCGACAGCATATTAAGTATTTATTTATGATGAACCTATACAACTGCATTCGCAAAATGCAACAACATATATTTTATTTGTAGTTATAAATAAATGGTAGGACAGAGGCAGAGACAGATACAGGCATAGAGGGAGTAAAAGAGAGAGGGAGAGGCAAGCACCTTCAACGCGAAATTCCTGAAGCGGACAAACAGCGCGACAAACAAATATGAAAAGTTTTTGATTCAACTCATATAGTATGTTGTGCTGGGCTGTGTTGTGTTCGCGTTTCTATTCATTCAGGTAAATCGACTAGAACTTGTGCCTGTGCTTCGCCTCACCTGCCCTGTCGGCGCTTGCATCTCTTGATCTGCAGCGGGGCTGCCACCTATGCGAAAATGACTTTTCGCGTTTGCGCTCTGGCCAAAATTATTCCTTCACTTACATCCAAGCAGAAAAAGCAGGAGGTTTTGTTGTCCGAGCCAGTGACAGTTTAGCTGCAGCGACTTCAAGGCACGTGTTGGCTTTCCTCAAAAAAAAAACATAAATTGTCTTTTGTCTCGCTGACAGTATCTGTGTGATACAGGAGCACCTAGCAGCGCCTTCTCTAATTATTCTCATTTCTTCTCTATTTCCCGTGCATCGCTGATCCTTCAATTGGTTTGTGTGTGCGCGCGCGTCTGTGAATTTTATTCTGCGACTAAACAGATTCTCACTGGAGATCGAATAACTATAAATCAGACAACATGAGTGTAAGTCACAAATGGATAATCGCGTGCGTGAAACGAAAGACATGAAAGATCTACAAAATGCAGACTTAAAATCAAGAATTTTTATAAAGGATAAACCCATCTCGTTTCTATATCTATAGACAGTTTTATATTGACTGGTAACAGATTATGCAAATTGTGGAATGAGAGTTTGAAAAATTGGTGTTAAATATATTGAGGAACTTTTTTGGCTAACAATTCGAGCACGTGTGAATTAATTTCTTAAGATATTTACAAAAATTACTATTTAGTAAGAAAAGCTGCTTAAATGTGTTTTAATAACATTTCAACCTTTAATTTAAAGTAAAAAAATATATGAAACATATTTGAAATTGAACATCAAAGGGACTATGAATCTTTATAAATATCTTCTTATATGCATAAAAATGGATTTTGGTTAATGCTCTAATATATATAGATAATAGATATATATATATATGATACAAATTTGTCAGAGAATTTTTTTAAAGCAGGCTGAACTATAAAAATTTATTTGAAATTATGCTTTTTTTATATTTTTGTTATTTTATATATATACATTTTGTGTTTCTAATTTTTATTTTTGAAAATATTTATTTTTTGTAATCTTTTTTTTTTTAATATTTTATTTATATTTTTTATTTTTTGTTATTTATTTTTATCTTTTCATTAACATATACATTTTATATATAGTCACTTAAGGTGGATTACCATCTGGTGATGGAGCCTAGGGACTCCGAGTTCTTTGTGATTATTCTTAGTTTGTTATGATATATAAAGAATGCTTCAATAATTTCCAGGGTATCTCCAAGTCTTATTTAGCTTAAAATTATATTATATAATTATATAACAGTTGATAAATTAAAAGTTAGATTCAATGAGACAATCTATAATTAGATTTACATATAGAAAATCATATTAATCAAAATAAGAAAATAAGAAATTCTGAGCAATTATCTTACCTCAATTTTTATATCTTCTCATTGCAGGACGAATTAACAAAGGAGCAAATTGCACGTAAGTCGAGTGACAAGCTGTCAACTGTGATTAAATTAATTAGATTTTGTTCCTTTTCCTCCCAGTGCTGCGCAATGCTTTCAATGCATTTGATCCCGAGAAGAATGGATACATCAACACGACGATGGTGGGCACCATTCTGAGCATGTTGGGTCACCAGCTGGACGATGCCACGTTAGCCGAAATCATTGCAGAGGTCGACGAGGATGGCTCCGGTCAGATTGAGTTCGAGGAATTCACGACCTTGGCAGCACGTTTCCTCGTTGAGGAAGATGCCGAGGCCATGATGGCCGAGCTGAAGGAGGCCTTCCGACTGTACGACAAGGAGGGCAATGGCTACATAACCACCGGAGTCTTGCGTGAAATTCTGCGCGAATTGGATGACAAACTGACAAATGACGATCTGGACATGATGATTGAGGAAATTGACTCTGATGGCTCAGGAACTGTTGACTTCGATGGTGAGTGGAGTAGAGAATGAGTTGAGCTTGAATTTTTCTCTATACATTTTTTATTTTTCTCTACAGAATTCATGGAAGTTATGACGGGCGGTGATGATTAGGTCAACTATGAAATACTCACGGAACTAAATAAATGTATATATATATACTATATACAATCTGTTGCATCGGCCACCATTCGTAACACACTCAAAAGTCTATCAAAATTCTATTAAAATTCAAAATAAAAAAAATATATTTGTTTGTAAATGTAAAAAATAAATATTTAACCATGATGTACTATGTTTAATACTCAATCACTCATTTAATTAAATTACAAAAAATAGTTGTGAAAAAGCGGAAATAAAAACCTAGAAATATTGTAGTCTAAGATTTGATAGGACTACACAAATTAGTATTATTTTTATAACAGCGTCGAATAGTTTCACTTTTGGTTGAATTTCATTCTGCGCCTAAGTTTATGATCTTAGTAATAAAAATGTAAATTTGTAATACTATATATAAACTAACATGCGTTTCAGTCAACTCAGCAAGAGCAGCTCGAAAAAAGACTCGAGTCATCAGAGATCTAATTAAAAGTCTACGTAAATAATAATTGAAGTCGGTCGACTCAATCTTAACTGATTCATATCTCATTTTCGTTTCTTGGCTTCGGCATCATTAAATCTGTAATCTATTGTTTATCTATTTCCTATCTATCATCTACATCTACTCTACATAAAAGTTGCTAATTATAGAAACGAACTCAACTCAGTTTGTGTAGATGTAAAGTTGATATTATAAGAATATACCCTATAAAGCCGTAGGAATGATTCAAATTAGCCATGAATAGTTGAATAATAAATTTGTTTCAAAATTATTTAGGATTTTATTTTCATGGGTACGAATTTGGCCCTAGTAATATTGTAAATTATAACAATACCAAGAATAATTTTATTAATCATTATTAATTATTAATTATTATTAAATTCATTGAATCTGTCTACTTCTATTATAAATTGCTAAGCATGGGCAAAGGTGCACAGCTTGAAATTAGATTGTATTTAGTTCGGGCACACAGAATTTTGCCTTCTAAAACTAATTGACTTCCTTAGCTAACTATTTATAGAAAATGTATTTAGACGGCCAAGTGTAACAATACGTGATCAATCAATGCTGACTGCTAGATCAACTCAGATAATCTTTAAATAATTTGATGGCAGTATCAATGCCTGTCAATCATATGGACACCATGGACTTGAAGCAGTTTGCAGCACATAATTTAACTCAATGGCTTTTTTGGTTATTAAACTATATATATTCCTGATTAAGCTCTGATAAGAATAATTCAATAATTCAAAGCTCATGTGTTTTTTGCGATGACCCTAGTCTGGCGAATTTCCTGCATATTTATTTTTTATTTGTTATTATTCATTTTTAATTATTTTTATTTTTTATTATTATTATTATAATTCTTGTATAAGGTAAACGTATCTGGTTTTCAGAAAATATTACGTACATATGTATATCAAAAAACATTTCGTAAACAAATATTTCTGTATACTCAACAAATACAAAAACCTCTGGCATATTTTTATTATTTATAAAATTTATATTTTATAAATCAAAAGCCTTAAATAATTATTTTTTATTTTATAAATCAAAAACACATTTTTAATTTATTTGTATACATTCGTACTGCCGCCAATAGACATTGAAAACATCTCGATAACTAGCCACCGCCCGACATTCTAAAGGCATCAGCACCCGTCTCCACTCCTTTCAAATAACTAATATTTTATTCTACTTTTAATGTTTTCAATTTGCAGTTTTATTTATTTATCAGCTAATCTCATTTGTTTATTAATTAGGGTTAAATCAAAAACATTTTATTTTCGCAAACACACATCAAAGAAAATGAATAACAAAGAGCGTGGGCTTAACCCAAAGACCAAGGATAGCATAACAATAATTGCAAAAATTATTTGCAAAAGTAATTTTATAAAGCGAACTACTCTATCTTTAAACTTGAAAAACATACTTTTAATAAACTTTTTTTTTTTAATTTTTAGTTCCATTATTTGTCAAAAAATAATTAATTAATTAATTTAATCATCAGTTAGTCGGAAAATAAATTTATTTTTAAAGAATAATAATAAATAAGGCAGCCCAGAGTAAATTGAGAATCAGAAATCTGCAGACAGATTAACGATATCACAGTTTCTCTCTCTCTCTCTCTCTCTTTCTCTATTTCTTACTAACTTTCATCTAGTACTTTCCCTTGCTCTCTCTGTCTACTTGACTGTTAGCCTACCGCCTTCTCTCTCGCAGATATTTTCTATCTTTCTCTCTGGCCATACGATTTCTATATTTTCAGGCTATGCATACATCTGTCTCTCTCTGACTATGTCCCTTAGTTATGCTTCTCTTTCGAAAATTCAGTCTATGCATATATATTTCTCTCTCTTTCTACATATCTTCTATTCTGGTAGTCTAATCAACCTGAACTATAATCCCTTTTTCTCATTTCCACTAAAAATTGACCTCAATATAAGATCAAAAATTGATAACTACGGCCATCGGCAAAGGGCGATCGTCGATCGGGTCCGTCATGCTGCTGCTGCTGCTGCTGCTGCAGGTGCATGGTGTGCGTGAGGCATGCGTGTTGCAGGTTCTATTTTGTGGGTTATATGCAATATCTGCTCGGCATCGATTGGCGCTGACGACGACAATTTGGCATTTGTTTCACAAGTTGCAGCACGACTCGTCGCTGATATCCCGCCCCGTGCTGACATTTGTCGCGCCCGTTTATATACGGCGCACAGACGGATAGATCTGCTTAGACGCTGGCGCTAACTCGATCTGATCGAGAGTAAATTGGTAAACGTCGAAACTCAATTTCGTCAGTGAATATCTAAAAATTCGAAATTTTTTTTATTTTATAGATATATTTTAATACAAAATAATTGATAAAAAATAAATTCAAAATGGTGAGTTATGTAATTGAAATACGAATCTAGAATCAAGTGTTCCGCAAATAAATCAATTAAATTGCTGCTTTCGACAAGTGTTTGGCCTTGATGCTGATTGAGAATTGCTGAGGACAGAGGCAGAGGACATTTGTAGGGCACCTGTGTACCTGTGCACCTGTGTCGATTTCTATTCACACCTTTTTACACCCTCTAGATATATGTAACTAAAGTGCGATTGCTTTTTACGATTTATTAACATTAATTAGAGCTACAGCAAATCCTATTTAAAGAACATGCGAATTGACATTTGTGTGCCTAATTAAGCATGTGAGCAATTGGATTTATCTTCTAATTAATTTTCATTCGCAGGCCGAGGGGGAGTACGACAAAGATCAATTGAGAAGTATGTAGAGAGAGTGACAGAGTGGGAGAGTGAGAGAGAGGGAGGCATATTGAAAATTCTCTTGTATTTTGCATCTCTTGGCAGTTATGCGCAATGCCTTTAAAGCTTTCGATCTCGAAGGCACCGGATCCATCGATCATGCCGACGTCTCAAGTATACTCGAAATTCTGGGCCAAAAACTCGAACCACCAGCTGTGAAAGCACTGATAAAGGAGGTGGACAAGGGCAACACTAACAAATTGAACTTCAGCCAGTTTTGCAAGCTCGCGGCTCGCTTCATCGAGGTCGAGGAGGATGTCGGCGCCCTGCAAGCCGAGCTGAAAGAGGCATTCCGCGTATACGACAAAGAGGGCAAAGGCTATCTGACGGTTGCCACCTTGCGAGGCATTCTCCACGAGCTGGATGACAAAATCTCTAGCCAAGATCTGGACTCGATCATCGAGGAGATCGATGCCGATGGATCCGGCACTGTTGATTTCGATGGTGAGCAAACTGAAATTAAATGAAAATAAATTCATTAAATATAAAATTAATTTTATTTAACTACTTATTGCAGAGTTCATGCAGGTGATGACAGGTAAAACTAAATTTTGTTCATTAATTTTTATACATTTTTTGCATGCTGCCTGCTGCTTGCTGCCTGCTTACCTGCACTAGTGCAAATACTTTATTTTTAAATACTCTTTCCTGGGTTGGCAGAAAATTTATGATCAAGCGTATTTGTGGCAATAAATTTGAGCTATATATGTGCAGACCTGCATTCATTCAGGGCACTAGACTGAGTCTACCTACACGAGAATATTTGCAAAGTTTTTAATAAAAAAAATTTTAGTAAAAAATTAGAAAAATTATTGAAAAAAAAATATTTTTAATTTGGCAAGTATTCAAAAAATTCTCAAACGTTAAAAAAATGATTTTAACTTTTATTATAATTAAAATTTCATAAATACAAATTCAATCTGTTTTAAATAGTCGATCTACCATATAATAGCTTTATCATATTTAAATTAAAATTCTTTAATTTTAGGCTAAACTGTTGGATTACCAAATACTTAAGACTAACTTTATACCTTGGCTAACAACACAAACGGATGAATCACAATGGAAATTGCTTGACACTGATTCTACTTTCTAATTGAATCTTTTGATCCAAATTTGAATATACAAAAAAAAAATTGATGCTTTGTTAAACAAAAGGAAATATAAAAGAAAATATAGTTAACATATATATTCCAAAAAAATATGATTTTTAAAAATGAATTTCCAGTAAGTCACTTATGAATAAACAAACAAGAGGTCAAGGTAACATTTTATCTTTTTTAGAAGTAAGTATACACTTGAATGAATGGAATCGTAAAAGCCTGGCTTCCCCTTAAGGGGGAGTAATTCAAGCCATAACAAGCTCAAAGTTAATAGTAAAAATTTATAATTGTTACATTTTTTTTTACATTGTATAATATAAAGGTGATTTTGAAAGTAATTTTTTTTTAATTAAAAAAAATTGTTTTTGCATTATTTATATCTTTAATTAACCATATTTTTATTTTCTGTTTGATTTCCATCAAGTTACATATTATACAAGATTTCAGCTACTGCAGCAATTTATAGCAACTTGGCTCAAATATATAATATTTCTGCCCAACTCAGTGCAGTATGAGAAATGATTTCATTTATGATTTTACTTTCCAATGCTTAGCTCATTTAGTTATATATTTCGTCTAGGGCTACTTTTCATTTCTTTTAAAGTTTTCTTATTCTACTTTCGAGCATAATTTCCATTTCGCAGCGTGCATTTTCTGTAAACGTTGGCCAAAAACAAGTTTCTATAAATGAGTTGGTAATGAAAGAGTTAAGAGAGTTAAGAGGACTTTCTCAAATTACCAAAAACAAAATAAATAGATATTAAGTCTTTTAAAATTTAAGTGTGAAGTCGTTTGGTTTACAAGCCAAATGCTGATTAACAGATTTTCCGCATGCTTAAAGAGTTTTCACGTGGAAAATTTATGAATTATTGAAATGAAAATGAAAATTAATATTTAAGCTGATTGCCTAAAGCATAAAAATTGGTTAATTGTGGGCATGGCCCGCACTAAATGGCTTCATTTAGTTCTATGAGTGTTATATAAGCATTTCAAGTTTCTCCCTCTGCTGGTGATTGTTGCTCTTTGATGAAGAAATCAGAAATATTTATAGATAGATACATGTATTATATATCCGGATTGGCCGGAAGATAGCTGTTCTTTTCTAGCTGCAATTAACGCGACTCTCGCGACGACAAAAAGCACTTCCACATTTTGCAATTCCAATTCCAATTCCAATACCAATTGACAGCGAACCAAATGACCAGCCAAACAAAGTAATTTAAAATCGATTTAGATCAGTTTTGTTTGGGGTTTGGCCGCTTTGCTGAGATTTGTTCGCTTGGTTTGGTTTGGTTTGGTTTGGTTTGGTTCGTTTATATTGCCAACTTTTGCTTTAGTTATTGAGTTGTTTTTTTCTTTCGGCGTCCTTGGCTGCCGCGCTGTTAATTATATCACTAATGGACAATAAGCTAGTGTTACGCATGCTTATCAAACGAATTAATTACAATTAACTAAGTCAACAGCTCTGTTTGGGAAATAAACAACACTGACTATCAGATTAGAGGCTGATAATCTGCCCAATCAATTTCAATTTATATTCCGAAATTTTGGCCAAAGTTCCGTCTTGCGGATTCTTGTAGCTGCTTGAGCATTGGGCTAAGAGCACCAAAATTCATAATTTGCCTGCGAATCAGACTCTGAAGACTTAGTTAATGTAGCTAATTTTTTTTTTTGGTCTTAGTTTAAGCAATTGTGCCTGGAGTAAGAGCAAATTTAAATAGCATTGAGCTTTGCACCAAAATCGTGATTCACAGTTTTAGTTCAAGAGTTTTTTTTTTGTTTTTATTTTTCGCAACCTATGAAATGAACAAAGCCAATAAAGCTCCAAAAGTCTTTTGTTTTTCTCAGGCCACATTTGGGCGGAGGTGTTTGGCCGCAAATAAAAAAAAAAAAAAATAACAGAAAAAAAGCAACAAATTCTCTTATTTATTCCAGTTTCTACTTTACGCAGATACAAATCTTTTATTTGGCAAGCATAATGAAACCGAAAGTGAAGGTATTTTAATTGTGGGCAGGTTTTTCACTATGTTCGTGGCTCTGTGCATGTACATACGTATATAACTCCTATCAGCAGAGTACCTAAGCCAGCAGGTATATAGAAAACGGATATTGAATGAAATGAAAAAGGTTTTTATAATTATTTATGAGAAAAGCAATAAAAACATTTAACAGCCAAGTGAAGGTATGCAAAAAATATTCAGTTCATATTGAGCCTGTGCTTATATAATACATTCTTAATTAAAACAACTTTGTTTTGTAACAATACAGTTATGTTTGGCCATTGCTTTGTCCCTTTTACCAGCTGAGCGTATAAAGGTTATAAGTGCTGTTGCCATGTAGATACTTATCTAAGGTTATTTAGCTATTGTATTAGAGGCTGACAAATTAATTTTGAATTTAATTGAAAAATTAATACAAATTGGGCAAACCAGATTTGGCAAAGCATAATATTTTAAATATATATTTGAAAATATCATAAAATAGTAATAGTAATTGTGGGAGTAGTACTAATAATTGGAGTAGCAATAGTAGGATTAGTAATAATTGGAGTAGGAATAGTAGGAGTGGTAATAGTAGCAGTAGTAATAATAAGAGTGGTAATAGTAGGCGTAATAGTAAGTAGTAAGAATAGTAATAATAGGAGTAGCAGTAGTAGTAGGAGTAGTATTAATAGGAGTAGCAGTAGTAGTAGAAATATAATTAGTAGAAGTAGTTGCTGTAGTAGTCGTAGGAATAGTAGTAGTATTAGTAGAAATAGGAGTAGTAGTTGCTGCAATAGTAGTAGAAATAGTAGTATTAGTTGCTGTAGTAACAGAAGTAGCAGTAGCAGTAGTAGGAGTAAGAAATATAGAAGTACACATATACAAATGTACCAGATCGAGGCCTGGTCTAACCTTCATAAGCAGACGAGTCTATCCAGTCTGTGGCATACATATATTTAAAAAATTTCATATATTTTATAATATTTATTTCTTAAGAGTAATATTCTAAAAAACTTGTTGGAGTGTGCTATATCCCCTGATAATTTTGTTGTATATATACATATATATGAGTAATAAAGTATAGAAATAATGGCAGAAATATTTAGAAATTTAATATTTAATTTCATTTAATATTTGTATACAGAAATATGAAACACAAATTGGCCATATTTATACTGGGAGAACAAAAGTAAAGTAATAATATAATATATGTATAATATTGTATATATATTTCTTTATATTTAGGCCAGACATGCTCACATGTGTTTACGGCTAAATGGCTGAAATAAATAGAGAAAGCTTCTGGCAAATGTGGCTTTAATCGGGAATGAGACTCGAAGCAGCAAACAGTCGTCTGCTCTGGACAGTGGGTTTGCTGCTGGCATTTTGTGGCGTGGCAGCAGCTCATTTGGGTGAATTTCTAGGCGGTAAGCTGGGTGGTTGGATGAAAACTGGTCGAATATGAACCAATCTATAGCTCTGTCCTTGCTTGAGCAGTCTGTACAAACAACGCTGTGATGGTGGACTGTGTGCCCGGCTGCCAGAAGATCTGTACGGGAATTCTCTTCATGAGGTGGTGCTCGGAGGATGTGAACTGTGTGCGTGGCTGCGTCTGTCCTCAAGGCTGGGTGCGAAAGGGCACCGAGGCGGGCGTGTGCATAAGGCGCAGTTCCTGCACGCGCTGGGTCCTATGAGATTTCTCCCAAATACGTAGCAAAGCAACTGCAACTGAGATGCATTCATTTCACCATGCAGCATCAAGTCCGACATCGACCTTGCCCAACCTTGGCCACTCTACCGTTGCCACAGCCACAGCCACAGCCGTAAACTCAAGCAAGCATCGCATGCAACACCTAGACATTATTACCTGCTCCCCAGCCGAATGCACTGCAAAGACCACATTTCACATTTGACTGACAACGGATTGCTTGGGGTGAATTACCGATTAAGTGGCTGGGATGAAACTGTAAATCTGCAAGTGTGTGCATATGTATGCATACTCTGTGTACACATATCATTATGCAAGGCTTTGATCAAATATTGATATTGGTTTAGTTTAACTGTCTGTCGAGAGACTAAGAATAATAAAAACATTTATTAATGAAAAATAAATAAATAAAATAAAATTTGAAAAATCTCATTCAGTTGACTTTTGCTGAATTTAATATATATATATATATATATATATATATATATATCCATATATATATATATATATTATATGTACCTACAGACATGAGGTACATATACATACATATGTACATATTTGTACATCATATTTTTTCTTATATTATTATATTACTATTATTTTATTGTATATAATTATTTTTTCTATTTATTCCTCTTCTATTTATTTATATTAATTTTATTTGCTAACATACATACATATATGTATATATTTGCATCTATACAACATCTATAAGTGAGTGGGTGTATGCGCCTATCTACTTTAACATATGTCAACTTTAGAACTTTTCTCTGCTCCTCTATAAACATAGCAAATGCAGCTGTTGTGCAGCAAATTAGCATGATAATGCACTTTTGGATCTACCTTTCTCCTCGATTCTCAAAAATTCAAGTAGGCTACGAGGATTTCGTACCTGATGGAATGTGTGTGTGTTGTTTTTTTTTTTCAAGTGTTTTCTACAAGTATTGGTGGCATTATGTATGCCTGTGTGTGTGAGTGTGAACAGATGTAAGTATGTATGTCTATATATATATATATATATATATATATATATATATATATATATATATATATATATATATATATATATAATGTAAATGCATGAGTATACATGCTCTTTTTCTAAATATTAAAAAAAAGAAAACCATGTTGTGACGATCGCAGCTTAGTCAGCGCATATCGTATACGATATTGGAGCAGCTAGTCCATATGGATAATTTACGTGCTGTATATTCTATTTAATTAATTATTAAACAATATATTTTTATTTATTTGTTTTTATTTATTCATTTATTTATTAATTTTAATTAATTAATTAATTTTAATTAAATATATAATTAATTAATTAATTTTTATTTATTTATTTTTAATTTTTATTTATTCATTTTTTTTTGTTTAATATTATTTATTAATTTTTTGTTTGCCACTATAATATTCGCAAACAAAAGTTCACAAGTTTCGAATTGGAATAAAAATCAGAAAGGAAAAAAAAAACAATTAAACATTTATTCAATGCAATAAAATAATCCCATGGACCGATGAATATTTAACTTGTCTTAACATATTCCTGTTAAAATATGTACATACATAGAGTACGCATTGCTAGTGCTTTGCATTTCTCTTTGGTGCGGCGCTCTTGGCTGTTGGCTCTTGAATGACAGAAAGAGCTTCGAGAGCTTTTCGAGCTTGAGCTTCAAGTTGAGCTTAAGCTGCCCGCCCGGGGGCTTCGGCTAAGTCGTTCGTGTTGTTGTTGGCGGGGCAGTAGCTGCAGCGACTTCTTGCGCTCTTGAAGCCATCGCGTGATTCACTTTTAGCCATTCCCCGAGTGATCGCAAGCTCGACCGCAACAGCTTGCAGCGGCTTGTGTCTGCGCTCGAAAGATTTTATATAGTCATACGGGTCTGCCTAGTGCTTCAGTTTGGTGCTTAGACGCGGTGCGCGTGCCTCGAAACGCTGTACAGCATTTGGAATTCCGTCTCGATTTGTGAAATTGCGTTAAGTGGTCACATCTAGATCGAGCTGACCGCTGACCGCTGACCAGTCCAAAAAGCCGAGCCCTTTGTGGCACACGCACGCATAACACAATATCCTGTTTTATTTTGGCAAAACAACAACAACAAAAACTAGTCGAAAATTTACGAAAAAGGCGAGTTTGATGTTTCCCCAGTGCGCTGTGAAATACTAAAAAGAAAACAAAACAAATCAAATATTAAACCAATTAATTGAAATATTTAAAAGTTGCAAAATGGGATTAAAACACTTGCTCGCACTTGTAGCTGTTGTAGCATTATTTGCGGATTTACCAGTGGGTCGGGCTGTGCGCATTGGCGCTCCACAGCCCAAGCAACGCATAAAGGGTAAGTCCCTAAAATTAAATAAATATAAAAAAAAATGAAATAAATAAAATTGAAGAATTATATTTATTTAAAAGAATTTTTTAAAATAATAATAATATAAATTTATTTTTCAACTGAAAAACTTTTTTTTCATTTTTAAAATTTATTTGAAAAATTTTATAATTTATACATCAACTTATGCTCCACGTACAGCAAAGAGTAATACATATAGACAAAGATAAATGCAATTTTTAATTAAAATTAATAAACATGGCCTTGTGCATGATGCGAGGAGCACTTTCATTTTTATTTATTTTTTTTGTGCGCTAAGGAAAACAAACTTGGCGTATGCTTGATATGCAAACGGTTGTATATATATATATATCACATATATCACATATGTGTACAGTATATGTACAGCACTTATTTATCGAATACACAAGCTATCCAACAAGCATAACAAGTTATTAAAACTAACACACGCACTCTTAAACTTAAACTCTCAAAGTCTCTGTCTCAAAGTCTCCAAGTCTCTGAAACTCTCTTGAGCACTCAAAGTGTCAATAACACGATATATACATATATATTGCACGTATTGTTATTAAGCCGTCACTTTCCATTTATCATTTGAATGGCATCGAAATCGCTCGAAATTCAAATATCTTTCCAATGGCAAAGTTCACTAGAAAACGGAGGAAACAAGAGATAAAAGTGAGCGAAATCAAAACGTAGCAGCGCCAGAAGATGCCTGTAAAAAGGTGGGAAAACATTAATTACAAAAAACGAAAAATGAAAAAAAAAAAAAACAAATAAATAAAAATAAACGAAAGTCTCTATGAATTAATTATTATTACTCTACATATATGTGGTCTATATGCGTGGATTAAAATCCAATTCGAATTATTGAATAATTTCCAGGAAAAAAAATTAAAAATAAAAAATTTAATTTTTAATGCAAATTTCCTAATTTGAGATTTTATTTTTTAATTGAATTAAATTTTACTAAATTTTTTATTTTATATTTTATACTATATATATATATATATATATATTTTTTTTTTATTTATATAAATTTTCTATTTATATAAATTAAATATTTTCATTTATAATATTTTTTATAAATTTTGTCTTTAATTTGGCAACTCTTAGAGCAATAACTTATATTAGCAGCTACTTATTTTAGTTGCTTATATTACTAATACTGTATCAAAGTTAAGCTGAAATTAACTTGCCTCACAGCTTTAGAGTATCGAGCTACTTTATTAATGCAATACACATCCGTATTCATAGCTGTTTAAATGGTTTATCTCTGTGTATCTCGATATTTAAACTTGACATTCGTGTGTCGCTAAGAGGAAGCGGGAAAGAGAGGGGGCGAGAGAGAGTGAGTGAGTGCGGGAAAGAGAGGCACTGAACTGGCTTCATTGTGCCAGCAAATAAATGCAACTGTCAGTGGCCGTGCTTTTGCCAGTCAACTCTGGGTTCAAACTACTTATGAACATGTATGTATATATGTATGTAAATGTATGTGTGATTGTCAGGCAACTAGACAAATCTCTGCACAAATGCATAATTGTTAGTGACACGAATCCTCTGAGCATGAAAATCTCGTCAAGAGCGCAAACATATTGTAGTTATTGCTTAGCCAATAAAGAAAAAAAAAAAAAATAAATAAATAAAATAAATGAGTAAATAAATATATATATATTATTTAAATATTTTTTTCAGTAGTGATCATCCATGCAAATGGATATTTTAATTGTTTTTTTTTTTTATATATAAAGAATAATTAATTGTATTTATAATTAATTGTATTTATAAATATATCAACTATATATATTAGTAATTTTTATTAAATATCTATATAATTCGATTTCAAACATATATAAAACAAACATACGTTCTGGCCTGCCAATAAATATTTTATTTAAAATATTAAATTAAATTATAAAAAATTATAACTCAATTTTATTACAATATTTTCAAACTAAAATTCAATATAATATTTTATACATTTTTTGGGCTGGCAGAACATACAAAAATATGCATAAATTATATAGGCTTTGAAGTAAACTCAGCAATAATTCATTTTTATTCGAAATTTTAAAAAATTTTAATTTCAATTTAATATTTTAAAAATTTATTTACCAGCATTTAAAAAAAATTCGGAATCGAATTATATAGATATTTAATATAAATGAATAATATATATATATAGATATATATATATATATATATATATATATATATATATATAGATATTTGATATATTTATAAATATTTGTTATAATTATAGATATATGATATATTTATAAATCTTCAACATATTTATATATATATTTGATATATTTATATAAAAACTATAAATTTGTTTGGAGCAGCCCTAGCGCCTTTCTCTTGGAAGCTCTTATCCAATCAGAAATTCACATTTCCTAAAACCTGCTTTTCAGATCATAATCATAGCTCAGCTTCGCTCAATTTGATACCAATTAACTGACTTTGATTTGGTTATCTAAGTACAGCCATGTCCATTACACACACACACACACATACTTCGACTACAGCCAATTCTGGAATGGACCCAGTTATGTAGCAATTCCACATCCGCTGAGTGGTATGCAAATAAATTACTATTCACGGATCAGGTGTATTATGGATTTTCATAACTTTTGTTTTTTTTTTTTATTTTTTTTTTTGCATTTTGGTTTTGAAATTACATAAATGTGTAAAAGCCAAGTGAAATTGGCAAATGTACTTCAAGCGGTTATGGACGGGATACTTTCACATAAATTTAAATAACTATAGAGATGTCAGGCTGTGCACGTAGCATCCAAATGAGCCAGATATATATATATATATATATATATCTGAGAGGAATTTGCTGATTGGAAAATAATCGAAAAAATAAAAAACAAAAATTGACAAATTGGAATGGAATGCATGCATAAAAAGTGTAGGTAGGCAGGCGTCTATATATGTGCATGGGTATAGGTATATGTATAGGTATATCTATGTACATCTCTTTCATCGGCTGTGGGTAACTATGGCTGTGACTGCAGTTGCCTGCATTCAGCTGCTGCTGCTGCTGCTGCTGCTGCCACACCCCACAAATATCCAACTCCAATCGAAAGTCGACAACTTGAGCACGTTTGTCAAAATTGGCTTTGATGCCAGCGCGAGCACAGACACAAAGCCAAACAAAAACCCAACCAGATATCCAACGCGCAATATGGGTGTAATTATTATAAAATCAAAATCGAACTAAAATCGCGCCGCACCGGCAATTTACTCTAATTTCCTGTATGGCAACACACACACTCACACATATGTATATATATATGTACAATATATTTTATAGCAAGATTAACACACACATGAGAGTTATGCATCCGCAAATGTCTTTGGCACAACAATACGAAGTAGGAAGCGCGTGTGTGTGTGAGAGAGCAAAAGAGGGCCCAAAAAATGTGCTGTAAAAAATGTCTTTCCGTGTGACACAAATTTTATTTAATAACTTGGGAATGTAATGGAGAAAGAGAAAGAGAAAGAGAGAGAGAGAGAGAGAGATATTTATATATCGATTGAACAATTGCTTCGACTATTTGAGTGCATACCAAAAAGGGCAGAAGAGATATAGAAAATGCCAAGCGCTAATGCTGGATAAAAATAATTATTTTACAGTAATGTTTAAATATATTTACCTTTGGGTCCATTCGAAAATTAATATTTATAATAATATTTAATATAATATAATATATATATATATATATATATATATATATATATACATATAATTCACATATATATAAATCTCTCAAATATAGAAAATATATTTTAAAATTTATTATATAACCCAATTTTAATTTTGGCCAAACTTAATATTTTTTAAACTACAAAAATAATACAATTTTGTGTAGAAAATATATGTTATATATATATTGAGACGAACTTTAATATGTTCTTTTTTTTTTTAATTTTATGTATATAGAATTAAATTTTTTAACTACAAAAATAATGACTCTTCCTTTTTTTATAAATTTTTTTATATTCGATATAAAATATATATGATTTATTTTGTACTATATATGTATATATAAATTATATTATATAATAATTAATATATAGCATATACTATGTACTATATATATACATATTATATTTTCATATGACTATTTTATAAGTTTTATGAATATTAATAGCTGCTATATAGTAAGTGCTTGGCTGACTGATTGATGGATTGATTGACGCATTTGATTTATAATTTGCCTGAAGGAAAGTTATAAAAAGGCAATCGAGCAAATTTCACCTGCTACTGAGAAAAGTTTTGTGAGTGAGTTTCTAAATGACATTGCGAAATTTGATTTGAAAAGGCAACGAATGTGGCTGAAAGGCTCAAAATGAGAAAGGCTGAAGACATGGCTAACATTTGCCACTTAAGGTTTAAATCAAATATGAATTGATTAAAATTTCAATAATAATATAAATTAGGAAAAAAAAAAAAAAAAAAAAAATATATATATATATATATATATATATATAGACGTAGCTCCCTCCGTGCGAACTCATCTGTACTCTTTGGGTGCCACACTGCGTATGCTTAATGTGGGAGCCCTTCGCGCCGCTGGCAGTTTGCTTGGCCAATACAGATTAGCCACTGCTTAGCCAAATGAATTTGGTATTATTTGTTATGCTCATTTGTTTATGCGCATACTTGGAGTGTAGCAGCGACATGTGTGCATATAGTATGCACATACGTACGTAGGTACACATGCCAAAAAAAAAATAAAAAGGGGGAAAAAGGAGGGAAAAAAACAAATTCAAATTCCAATAGCAAACCCGTTGAACCCGTTGCAAACTGAATCTGTATCTGGGTGCTGAGACTGAGATACATTTATTGTTGTTGTTGTTGTTGTTGTTGTATTTACTTTAAGCGCGGAGTTAGCTAGCAAATGTCACGTTCGAATATTTTCAGTTGTTGTTGGGTTTTTTAGGCAGCGATTGCGACACACAATGCATAACTATATATATATAGGTATATGTATATGTATATGTATATGTATATGTATTTATAGGTACATCTATTCTATTAACTGGATTCTGTCATTGCCAAGAATAAATGATTAAAGACTTTTTGATTTAATTTGAAATTAAAGCAGGTGTCACATCGCAGCCGAAGGATGATAATGGCAAACGGGTTTCACTCGATATTCCTTATCTAAATTTATGCAAATGCATCAAATAAATATTATTGAATCTATACCAAATTGAAAAAAAAAAAAAACAAAATCGAAATTCAGTTAAGAAAATCTGCACAGTGTTTTGGCCATAACGGCGCTGGCATAACTGGGTCAAATGCACGCCAATTCCTTTGCCAATCAACAATTTATAATGCAAAATGTCTCCGAAATTCGGAGTCCGAATACACGCACACACGCATATGGCCAGCTGATCTACATATATATACACATAGATCTATTTGGAGTACAGTTCAAGTGATATTTGAAGTTTTGTATGGCAATTTAATTAGCATTGCAAACCATTTGCGAATTGTTTTGCAGTTTATTTTTTTTTTCGTTTTGCCTTTTTGCAAAAATCAATCGCAAAATCTGCGCGCGCCCCTGCCATGAAGCAATACCCTTGTGCCTCAAATCTGGCTAATAAATTGCGTTGAGCTAACCCAGCGCTCGTTGCGAAACAGCTGCCCATAAAAGCGGCGAGCACCAACAGCAGCAGCAAAAACCGCAACAACCTTGAGACCTGTCCGAGCAATGATAAACTGCCACCGTTTATGACAATTCATTTCATTAATTCATTTGGGCTATTTGATGACGCCAACATGCGCGCCACTGGAAGGGCGCTGAGCAATTGCTCCAATTGCAACAAGTTGCAGCGAGCGTGTTCTCAATAATTTACCTACTTCAATAGCAATTGCTCCTAAGGGAAATTGATGTATAGCAACATTGGTACATGCCATTGCAACAAGTTGCTTCGAGCATGTAACCCAAGTGCTGCGTGCGACAAATGTACCCAGCAAGCAGTTCAACTGAAAGCGATCTTCAAGCGGAAATTTGAGTACTTTTCACTGCAACAAGTTGCATCGAGCAGGTAACTCATGTTGCTCTATTTTACAAGTGTTTCAAATTAAATTGAATTTATTCTGCGTTATTTATTTATTTATTATTAATCAGTATTTATATCAGCAAACTTGGTACTTGTATACCAATTAGTAGTACCTTAGCACCTAGTAATTGGTACCAATTAGTACTTAAGAACTTTGACTACTAATTGGTACTCTAGTTCCCACTCCTGTCGCTAGAGCTAAATGGCCAATTTTGACCTAAAAATCAATTGCAACTACAACGGCAGCATTTTTTATTTACATTTCCCAACTCTATTAGATCAGATAAAAAAGTTAAGCTAATGGACATATAATAAATATTCGTGCAAATATTTCTGAATGAGCTGAAACTCAAATTAGTTACAGTATGTACCTTGTCAGTGTGTTGTTGTACCTTGCTTGTTTTGAGTACATGCAGGCATGTACCAAACAGCGAGATGACCACATTTGGCCAATAAAACCCTGTACCTGTACTTGTGCCTCTCTAGCTGTACCTGTACCTAAGTGGCATGGGCATACAAAGTATATGTTCATTTAAGTGACAGCTGCATGTGTCAAGCTGCACTTAATTCTTGACTACATAAATAATTTGGGTCAAATATAATGCAGCAGGCAGCAGGCAGCGAGCAAATCAAAATAGCCCGCAAAACACGACACGAAACTAGTTAACGTGCAGCCAAAGCTGTATATATGTATATAAACCTGTACATAAATGTTGCCTGATTGCTGTTGTTGTAGAGTAGAGTAGAGTTGTCCACACTCCAACTCACACACACACACACACACACACTGGTAGATTCGTACGTATGTAAGCAAAATGGAACAGTAAACTTGTTGAAGCAAAAAGCAGCAGCAACAACAGCAACCAAATAATGTTTGTGTTAACCAAAACTTTGTTGCAAATAAAGTCAACCGCAAGCCGCTAAGCCTATACACACAGTTACAGCTATAGTCGCAGCCACAGTTACAGCTTCAGCTTTGGCTTTAGTTTGAAGCTTTAGATTAAGATTTGCGGCCACAGTGTGGCAAATTCTAGTTAGGCAAAGCTGAAATATGTATAATTTATGGAAATTAATAAAAAATAAACAAAAATACAAATAAAATCGAAAAGTGAATTTTTTATGGCAATGCTCTGCATAAATTATAAATATACTAAACAATTCTACAAATCTTTTTATATTTATTTTTTGTTTTAACAAATATACAAAATATAATATTAACGATATTTTTAATCTTAAAATGTGCAAAATAAAATTGGCAAAAACATGTTTTAAATACACAAATTTCATTAATAAAATGTTGCGAGAAATAAACATAAATAAACAGTCATTTAATAAACTAAATTTATTTTGATTCAAATTAAAAAGTATTTTATTATTTTTATATCAATATCAATTTTTATTTATTTATATTATATTATTTTTATTTAATATGCAAAAAGTATAAAAAGAAGAATTTGTAATACATATAAATGTTAAATATTTAAATACTCACAATTTACGAAGGTCTACGTAGTATTAATTATTATAATAATATTTTAGCAGATGTGTAAATAAAATAAATTTGTATTTAAAAAATCTGTTTGTTTTTTAATGAGATTTTGAATTTTTAAATTTTTGCATATATAAAATTTTCGTAATATTTTTTTAAATAATATAATATATTATATTAAAAAAAACTCGCGTGTTTTGAATTTTACATTTACATCTTTTTCAAATATAATAAAAGACTTTTTAATGGCTTTTCGAATATTTAAATTGTTTTCAAATTCAATTTTATGTATATAAACAAAAGGTTTTTCTAATTTATTAACAATATTGCTAAAAAATAAAATTGTAAAACGCAATATTTTTTGGAATTTAATTATAACATGTGAGCTAATTGAATATATCAAGTAAGCTGTATATACGATAAATATATACATGTATATTTATTATATATATTTATTTATTACCAAGTCTATATAATAAATATGTATACAAACTATATAAAATATATTTTTATACATATGGGTAACTTTCCAAGTTGCCTCTGCCCTCTCGCTCTCCCTCTCTCTGCCTGTCGCTTGAAACAATGCAATTCGCTTTGATCGTGGCCAAAGCGACTGCATTATCTAAGCTCTTAAGGAGGCCACACAAAAGAACCACAACACGCATTTGAATGATTTTCTTTTTGGTTTTACTTTTTCACAATCGCTGCAAGTTAAATGAGCTCGCATTACGTTAGTTCAAATGCGCTTATATATAGACATAGATATAGGTATAAGTCCGTTGGAAATTCCTTTGTCAGTTGAATAAAAAGTCTTCGCTATCAGCCAAAACTTTGGCAACAATTTCAGCTCATTCAGCTAAAAGACTTTCACTTGAGCAAAAATAATATAATATGATCGATGAAAGATTTTGTGTTTTTAGGCAAAATAAAGAAGATTACGAGGCGTATGATGTATATCAGAAAGGATTAACAATTTTTTTATTTGTTTTTATTTGTATATAAATATTTTTGTTATGCAAAGCTTTCGCTTATAGAAAATTTATAATAAAATAAATAAATGAGTTATATAAAATTTTAGAATCACTAATAAACAATAATAATAAATAAATTAAGTTATGCCCCAGCTTTATAGACTTGCACCTATAAAGGTTTGTTCAGATAAACAAAAGACTTCATTAAGCAAAAAACTTGCATAAATTAAAATTTATGTTCAGATGCAATTTAATTAGCAAATATGCTTAATTTAAAACAAATGCAAATATTTAAGACATTTTTGAAAATATATTAGCTTTTTTTCTGTCCGAAAAACCTACTCGCTGCTGACGCCTACGACCCACTGGAGAGACAAGAGCGTGACCAGGAAGTCGCCGCCATTTGGCGAATGTGGAATTTGTCTATTGTGCTGGGTGAAAAAACAAACATATGACAGTCAAAAATACCCTTACAATGGCCGACATACAATAAGACCAAGAGATAGTTGATCGTCTGGTTGTCGATTTTGAAAGTTAACTCTTGCCCATGTCCGTCCGAATGCCCCAACTATGTCCCAATGTGATTGGACGCTAACATGAACATTCAATATATCAAAATTTGGTTTCTTTTTTCATTCGGTAGTGATTAGATACGGAGGAGGACGAAATTATGAAAGAGTTTTTTTTCTGGCAGGAATTTGTTTTTGTAAAATATAAAATATATATATTGAATATATATCTTAGAATATATGATAAAAATGGAAATTCTATAAATTAAAAAAAAAAAAAAAAAAAAAAATATATATATATATATATATATATATATATATATATATATATATATATATATATATAAATTTATAGTACATATATATGTATATCATATAACCTTATATCTCATTATCATACTCCCAATGCTTTGGAATAGGTCGCTTGAAATATATTTTTTAATATCTATATAAATATATCTACATATTCTTCTTGAATGCAAACTCAACTTGATTTGCTTACCTTTCAAAAGTTCTTTAGACTATATATATGTCTATATATATATATATATACCAGCTCTACTACTCAGCTGCATTCATATTACAGACAATGGCATTACAATTGTTTCAGCTATTCTCACAATATACATGTATAACTACAATATATATTCTCATGATTTACAGGAAAATAAAAACAGGGTCACGAAAAATGAAAATTTGAATGAATTCATGTCTGGGTCTGTGACAATTGCGCAGTTAAAGCCAATTCAAAAAGAATGTTAACACATCAACGGCAAATTGTGGGAGCAAAACAGGGCGAAGACTGTGTATTTCCGCTCTCTGATCGACACTTTGTGTATAGGGCAAAAGGGCAGGCACAAACTATTACACTAAGCAACAAGTTTGAGGAAATGTTGATGATAAAGTAGAGAACTCAGAAAAGTTTATATAGATATATAATATAGATAGAAGATATATAAAGATAAGATATATACAGAAGATATATATTAAATATCGGCAAACTTGTATTTACTTGGTATTTAAATTTAATTTTAATTCCATTTCAAAAACAATTTGCCCAAAAAAAAAAACTGTTAAATTCAACTCAATTTGAATCTGGATTTAGCACTTTGAAATCATTTTTGAGAAAGTATTTTTTGATTCCTCATTAGTGGCCAAAATGCTGTCTCTAGTCCAACCAGCTTTTGGCATTATGGCTAAGACACCGCGACTCAGCCAAGCAGCGCATTCACAATGGACGGGAATGGCTCCTAATGAACGCGCTGCGTATGAAATTTAATTTTAAATTTATTTATTATTTTGCTAATTGTACGAGCTAATTTATGCGCTGAGTTCTAAGCGGGCGAACTTTTATTTTGTTCGTATGAAAATCCAACGGCTTTTGAAAGGTCAGCTTAAGCATAATTTTTTTTTTTTTCTGTATTATTTTGGCAAATTGCTAAACATAAAATTTACGGGAGTGCCCGACATTTCATACATCATAGATGTATGAGTATATATATATATATATTTATGAATTTATAATTAAAGCAGCGTGTATAATCAAGAAACTCGAAAGCGCATTGCAAATATTGAAAACAGACAAAGGCAAGAGAAATAAATATCTACAGCGATTCATTGCGAGTGATAACCTTGACAAACAATCTAATTTAGATATTATTGTACATATATAAATATGTGTGTACAAACATAACATGCAACAATTTGAAAAATTTGCAAGATCGTAAACACATACGTGATTTACAGTCTGCATAGGCATACACACGCACATATATTATTTACTGTCAAAAATTGGTCTCTAATAAGTGTAACGATCGAAGTGATCAACATTCCATTGGTATGCATGCAAATCGGACATCTATAGGGGATACCCTGTAGAAAAATGATTGGCTCAAATTGGCCTGCTCTTTATAGCAACAACTTTCACATTGAACTCAGTTGCGCTCAATCTAGAATAAAGATTTTCGTATATCGTAAATGGAATATCGTTTGCAATAGCAATAGCATATTTTTGAATAACGTATGTCTAGAATATCGCATATATTGAATATCGTATTTTATTAATCTATTGTCAGTAGTTGATAAAGAATAGGGACTAAATATTTTTCATATATTAATAAATAATTTTACAATCTCTCGAATATCGTAAGTCTATTTCGGTCACTTTATAATAGAAATATATGTATATATATGTATCGTATATCTGATTCAATCGAGCAATCTCTTTACCTCTCTCTTCCCCCCCCTCTCTCTCTCTCCACCAATTGTATATCCCCTTTATGTATCACTGGTTGCTCGCAGGGTATTCTGAAGTGAATTATTTAGCTAAATAACTGTTAAATGCAAATTTGGTCACCGAGCGGGTTTTCGGCTACTTATTTTTAATTCGTTTGCATTCACGCACCTGCATCTGTATGGAGATATCGAGATTTTGTACATATTGAGACAGGTGGGCACGCATCCCAGGCCTGGTTTGTGTGTTTCTCGAATATTTTGATATATATATATACATTTGATCAAAGAGAGAAGCGAAACAAAAAAAAAATAAGAGCAGCAATGACATTTTTTCTTGCGGCACTTGGCAACAAATTCAAAACAAAGATCTAAATCGTCTCTTGTTGAGCGGCTGAATTGTGTGGAGTCTGGTCTCAGGGACTGGTCTGAATTTTATTGAGATTGTCAGGCTGCTTGAAGATCTGGAGCAAATGATATTGTCGCTGCAAGTCGAGTTCTTTATGTTTTATTGCGATGTATTCCATTTTTTTTACAGCACGCGCTAAGCTAATTTCACAATTGACTCAATAAAAGTTGGGGGAAGAGTAGGAGAGAGAGAGGGAGATAGGGTGAGTGGGAGAGAAGGGGAAATAGAACGAGAGAAAGCCAGAGTAAAGGCAGAAAAATTGTGCTTAGAGAGAGGGAGAGAGAAAATGAGAGAGGTGGGAATAATAACAAAGAATGAGAGAGAGAGATAGAGAGAGAGAGAGAAAATAGAAATAGTGAAAATGAGAAAGACAGATGGAGGCAGACAAGTAGAAAAGGAAAGGGAAAAAATATAAATAAATATATAGAACAGAGAAAGAGAGAGAGAGAGAGAAAGAAAGAAAGAAAGAAAGATAAAAATACAGAGAGAGAAAGATAGATTGAGAGCAAAAAGTGAGACAAACAAAAGGAGAGCGTAAGAATAAGAGGAAAAGGAAAAGAGAGAAAGACGTAGAATAGGAGAGGCAGATAACGAGAAAGTATATTGATACCCTATACAAAAATTGATGATATACATATAATATAATATAATATATATTATATATAATATAATATATATATATATAATATATATTATATATAGTATAATATATTATAATATAATAATGCATGTTCGAGTTAAATGCTCTGCTAATATATATTGATTCAAGATAAGAGATCTGCCCCGTCTCAAATTTAAAATATAAATCAAGACACTTAAGCAGCTGATCAGGAATCTGTATATTATATTTTAATGGCATCGCCTTACGTCACCTTGAACGCGGCTATTAAACGCCAGTGTAAATTAATCTAAATTAGTGTTGAGTTCTAATTAATGCAGGTGACTTCCAGAATCTCTAGCGAGACAGTTTCATTGTGGCTAAATCGACATTTCTCTGAAACCGGTCCCAGCGCGCTATAGGCCTAGTGAATGGGAAATAATGCGTCTAGACAGCTACTAGCTGCAGCTAGCATGTGTATGCGTGTGTGTGTGTGTGTGTGTGTGTGTGTGTGTGTGAGTCTAAGAAAGATTCGAGCTTGGGCAATCAGGCTGCGTGCGAACCTGTTGCGAATCGCAGCCTGCAATTAAAATGGCAACAGAAACCGCAGCGAACGAAAGTGCTTCTGGCGCTGCTGGTGGCAACTGGGCCAGCAGCCAGCAGCCAGCAGCCAGCAGCCAGCTAGCCAAGTTACCAAGCTTGACTTGATGTTGCCAGTAAGCGATGCTATTGCCGTTACACACACACACACACACACACACACACGCTGATGTGTAACCTAAATTGATTTGTGTGCGAATGCTGGAGCAGCTAGCTAAGGCAGACATGCTGCATATAACCAGGCCAATTGGAGCATGCGCTAAACTGGCTCAATTCACCAATTCGCGATAAATACAGGTACTTCCTGTTGGCGCTCTCGATCGCCGAATTGGCTTTTCATATATTCATGTTTTTCTTTTTTTTCTGTGACGTTTTCTTCTTCTACTTCTCCGCATTGCAAAAGACTTGAGCCAACTACTGTGAGTTTGTTTGCTTTTTTCTCTGTCAAATCAAGTGTCAATTAAAAGATATATCTAGCTGACGATCGTGGAGCCACACGTCCACACATTTGTGGTCAGAACGGTAAGTACGTGTGAGTACGCCATGGCATTTGGGTCAAAATATTGGTCTTGGTTTTCAACTCGTTTGCGCAAACTATTTCAATGGATTTCGCAAGCGCAGCTTAACGATTGCCGTGTGTAAAATCGCGACAAATTTGCCATTTTCCGCGGCGACGGGGCCAGCCGCACAAAGACCAAAGCCCAAAGCCCAAAGCCCAAAGCGCAGTCCCATTCATTCATTATGTCGGCATTATGAATTATGATTAGCATTGCTTGAACTCTTTGCTTCGCTCTTTTGTCTGCTATATCAAGTATACGCACGGATGTACCAATGAGTATTTAATTCATTGGCTTTTTCAATATTTATTGCTAGTGTCACATTTTTAATTAGCTTTTAGTTTGTGGGCATATTATATTTTATTTACCAAGGGGGGGGAGGGAGGTAGGTTTAATAATGGCACCATTATGATTATTTCTTATTGATAAGCAAATATTATTTATATTTATATTTTTGTATAATATTTATTCATATTTATTTTTAAATAACAATAGATTTCATACCCATATAACTTCATATATATATTTTTAAAGCAAGGAAAAATATAATATATAATATAAATATAACTATAAATATAAATATAAATATATAATATTGTTAGAGAAATATTTTTGTAATTTTTATATTTAAATTTTGTATATTTTTATACGTATATTTTTATATTTATTTTTTAATTTTTTTAAAATAATAATATTTTTATATATAGTTCTTATATTTCATACCCATACATATTTCAATTTATTTTTAAATTTTACTAAAAAAAAAAGAAGGGAAAAATATAATAGTGCCATTATGAAAATGTTATTATTGTTCAATATTTTTGTAATTTTTATTATATTTAGTATTTCATATTTTTTTACACATATATTAACATTATTTTATTCAAAAGAAAATAAGTGAAAAATATAATAGCACCTATGGAATTTCAATTTTTACTCATTAAATCACTTATAAAATATATGAATTTGCAAACGCGAATTAGTCGTACTCATAATTAAGTTGGTAATATGTATGAAAATTAGCCGTGATCCGATTCTGGTTTAGAACGAACCGCCAATCGCTAGCAGCTCAATGCCATATCATTCTGAGAGATTGCATTCCTCGAAACCTGAACATAACATAAGCTGAGTACCTCTTAATTGAACATGGCACTAAGATAGTTATTAGCCAGTCAGCCAGTTGGACGGCTTTTAACTGTAACGGCTTTCAGAGCTAGCTGCATACGAAGGTGCAATAATCGATCCAAATCAGTCAATATCGGTAAAAACATTTTCATTGATTGGCGACACGTAATGCAAATGACGAAAACACTTGCCAAATATGTGGACTTTGATTGGATTTGGATTTCGATTTCGATTGAATTGGATTGCTTTTTTGCGACTCCCCATTATCCTTTTAGCGAAATTTCACTTTCGGTAAAACCACTCGCAATGCTGTGCTAATAATATATATTTTTAAATTACTGCAAATTACAAGAGTTTCCACGCATTCACCGCTTGTGTATGCAATTTTCCCATCAAATAATTACAGCAAAGCAGGCAAAAGCAAAATTAAAAATACAAAAAAATTGTCTGGCTTTTCATCTGTGCTGTGGGCACAAAAAAAAAAAAAAATAAATAAATAAGAAAATAATTATACAATAGAAAACAGAAAAAAAGTAATACAATAAAGTTCAATAATTTCCGTAAGACTTTGTAAATTGGGAAACATCACGAAACGAGCCGCAATTCATGGAAATGTTGTGGAGTTTTCCAGGGCCAAGACAATTTGAAGCCTGAATCAAATTTTAATTGTATTAATTTATTCAAAAATGAGCATAATTCAAAATAGTTTATTTATACATATTCGTTTTAAATATTTTTTTGGTATTTTTGATTTATAATTAAAAAATACCACGAAAGCTATATATACTTATTACAAAAGTAAAGTATTTACATTAGTATTTAAATATTTTCGGTATTTTTTGATTGCCATAACAGCTAGGTTACTAGAGAAAAAAAAACAAATATCATAAGCCAGAGAGGGAGAGAGATAGATAGATAGGTTGGAGTGAAAGGTAAATGTACCTACATTTAAGTCGAGTTTAGGACTGCGTTAGGAGGAGCTGCGGGGATCATTTAGCAAAAATGTAAAAAGAAATCACACACTTTCTTGACCAAATCTTATAATTTGGAAGACCAAAAGACACAAAAGATCGTTCATTTCCCTTTCACTTCATGTTCCCTTTCATGTTATACATTCATATTTTGCTTAAGTGTTTGTACCCTACAATTTGAATTTGAAGTCGGCATATGGAGTCTGTGGTTGTCGACGCAGCACAGTCGTATAAATAGACACATGTACAGACATTTAACACACGCCAGGCCAATTAAATGCAGAAATAAAAGCCTAATTTGGCTGAGAGTGGAAAAAGCATCGAAAAATTGTGAAATCTGTTTGGCAGGCTCAGCGCGATGCGATGCGATGCGATGCGATGGCAAAGCAAGAGTAGCAACTGTAACAGCCACTGCAAACAAACCAAGCAACAAAATCAACATGAAAATGAAATTAAATGCTCATAAAAAAAGCCAAACGCAATGAGACCGTAACAATTTTCCCCTTCATCCAACCTACCGTTGCTTCAGTCGCTGTCGCTGCTGCCGCCACCGCAAGCGGCGGCTGCGGCTGCGGCTGCGGCTGCTGTTGCTGCTTCTGCTTCTGCTTCTATCTCTTTCTTCCGCGTTGTCTTCGCGCCTTCGATTCTTAGCGGCGAACGCAGGAAGTAAAACAGAAGACGAGAATGTGGGCTTGAGAAGTTGAGTGTGACCAGAGCCATGTGCGCTCGTGCGGCACAAAATACACTAAGCAAAGTGTGTCTATTCAATTGAAGCGTTTAATTTGAATTTAACCCCAACCCCAATAAAATGTTAACATATAGATAATAGACAGATGCAAGTGGAAGAACCATGAATATCGTAAAATACCAAAACACGTTTACTTTTAATGTCAATGCGAGCCATTTGGTCTGTTTGGATGTTTCGACTGTTTTTTCTTTTACTTTGTTTTTGACATTTTCACGTAGCTGTAATTAACTGCAACATCTAGTTTGTTGCATGCTACGTGCGTTGGCTGTTGCATGGTCGTTGAATGTTGTGTGGCAGCATTTTCAGTCTTCACCTCTCTCTCTCTCTCTCTCTCTCTCTCTCTCTCTTACTCTCTCTGTCTGTCTGCCTCCCTCTCGCACACTCTCTTCGGGACTAATTGCCATGCGTTGGCATCGCCATTGTATTTAATTTATTACATTTTCTTTTTTAGTATTTTTCTTTTTAATATTTTTTGGCGCAATTTTGTGCACGTGAATGGAACACCGGCCACCGGCACGGTACGCTGCAATTGCCAATCGCATACGATACAGCAACAGCAACTTAAAACAATGAGGTGCTATTTGTGTGTGTGTGTGTGTGTGTGTGTGCCTTCACGATGCGGAAGACAAATGGCCATATTCCAGAAGGTATTTGGTCACCAAGTGAAAGGTATACTCAGCTACACTCTCAGAGCTAGTTGGGCCAACTGTGGCAATTTATATCGTTAAAAAGACATCTTCATTAATGATATGTGCTTATGGCCCTGAACTTGAACGCATCAACCAACACATTGTTAGCGAGAGGCTGCCGCCGATGATAATAATAAATAAACTAAACAGGCCTACGCAGCCCATAAACAATGCCGAGATATTTACATACACAGAGCATTCATTATGTGTGTGATTTGACAAGTTCGATGCACGCGCAGAGAGAGGAAGAGCGGGAGATCGGGAGAGAGGAAGAGCGGGAGAGCTGCTAACTGAGCGCAACAATTCGCGTCAATTAATGGGCCCCGCTCATCGTTAAGTCAGGCGACAGCCGTGACCACTCGAAACACTGTTAGACGCATAACTGTAATCTGGTTGCGAGAAAATCTCATTCATAGCGAGACAAGCAGTGAATCAATGAATGAATATCGTATACGTAGGCACATTTACATACACACGTGCAAATGTGTGTGTGTGTGTGTGTATGTGTATGTGTATGTGTATGTAAATTGATCGTACGTCATCTTAGTTAATAAGCGACTAATTTATGGGGGCCTGCCGTTTCTAATAGGGCAGACACTATGGCACACACACACACACACATATATATATATCAATATTTAACACCGTATTACTCATCCGCATTTACATCACGATTCCGTAAGCTTATACGAAAAGGGTTTATCAGTTCGTTGCTTAAGTCTTTCTTTGCTTTTCTATGCGCATTGTAAAGTGCATAATAGAAAACTCAATTTCGAACAGTTACGTCTATAGACTATTATTCTCAAGCCGAAACTTTTACATTTATTTGTTATACGTTAACCTTTACCTGTCGAAATTTAACACTGGGTTTTACAATAGTTTCGTAAACCAAAAAATATTCGAAATTCGAGTGAATTTAAAGCATTTGTAAGAGATGACAAAATATTTGGGTTACAATTTTAGGTTAGAGAATTTATTTATAGAATTTATTTATAGGTTAAAAGTGAAAAAAATTGTAAAATTAAAAAAAAAAAAAACAATTTTAAATAAAAAAAAATATATGCATTATTAGAATATATAACATTTATAAAAAAAATTTGCCATGAAATATATTTTATATAAGTCTTATAGCTAAAAACTCTTAACAGCACTCAAGCTAAAGTTTTCCCAGGATTTCCTCTATTGCCAATGCTAAAAAAAACTCTCGATAATCTACATCAAGATAAAATAATAAAAAATGCATTTCAAGCAAAGTTCTCAATGGCAGCTCGGGTTTTTTATTCATTCAATCGCTTCAATGACAATAAAGACAACAAATGGCTTTGCCTATTGGATTATCATGATTTTTAATTGCATAATAACATTTGTACAGCACACCTGAGTGTGAGTGTGCATGAAATGAAAGAATTGCAGCTCGAAATGCACATTTCACGCTGGAATGATGTTGGAATATCAACAGGCAGTCGATGTCATAATCTGATACATTCCAAAAACTTGGCCAGGCCACACCCATTTCGTGGCATGTGAGTGCGTGGCAACGAGGTCAATTCATTTCGAATCTACTTCAAATATTTTGGGCTAACAAAATCCTCCAGTTTATGATGAAAAGCACAAAAATCTGCTCTGCTCTGCTCTGCTCTGCTCTGCTTGTCTGTCAAACGAAACGGAAGGTCGTGGCTTTCAATTACCCTACTTATTCACTTATAAAACCAAATAGCAAAAAGCTCAGCCAGCCGCCTGCCCTTCTAATCGCAATGGCAAGCGCGCAGTTTTCAATTCGGTTTATTTGCATGAGTTGGTGCCGAATGAGAGGCAATTTCCTGATTACGACTTCTTTTGTAATAACTGTTCCAAAAACTGGTTCAAGCGCCCGAAACCCATTCGAATTATGGCTGGTTAGCAGGGCAAATGGCTTACGTGCAAATATATGTAACAGGGAAAATGTGGCCTGGGGCGACGCTATAAAGTTTATCTGTATATATATATATATATATATATTGAAGTTGGTCTTTCTCTCCCAGATTAGATGTGCAGGCCTAAATTATGCCTTGAAAGAAGTTTTATCAAATTATCTATATATATTATATATCTAGCTTTAGTTCATTGCCTTTGAAATACCTTAACCCCTTTCATATACATATGTAGATATGTGCTGGGTTCGAGCACTTCCAACACTTTCTACATTCTACATTTTCTTAAAAAAAAAATAGAGCTTAAGATAACTTGGTTAACACGTATATGGCTTATACAGCATGTAGCTATGACAAAAATTTGGGTTTATAGTTAAAGTAACTATAATAATTATTATAATTATAATAAAGAAGAAAAATGTAACAAAATTTCATAATTGGCCTCTGACATCAATGGAAAGTTAAGTAGCCGTAATACCGAATTGAACAATGACACAACACTTACCATAACAAAGGCAACATCGGCGAGAGCAGCTGCGGCGACATAGTCAAACCACATCAAAGAAATGCATAAAGAAATAAAATCGCACATGTTTCATAAGACCCGACTAGCTGGAAAGTCGTAAAGGTTTTGTAAGTTAAGCTGAGCAGACAATCGACTTCGAGTACTCGAGTCTCGCTCTCCCACGATCAGCAGCCTGATTTAGGCCTGACTGTGGCGTCGTCGCCACATTCTATAGACATTTGGCTGGACTACATTAAATTGACATTATCTAGGCCCATTAGAGCCCAGAATTAGCTGGCAGAAGTGAATGGGTCCAGTTGGACTTAAGGAACATTTGGTCGGGCCTTATCATAGGCCTTGGCTCACGCTTATTGGCAATAACGTGACCGACCACCTCGACCATTTGGCAAATGAGTATGAGGTATGAGGTATGAGGGGGGCGGGCATTATTTTAAGGGCGTTGCAAATGAATCATGCAGCCATAAAAACTTGGAGCGAGGCAAGGTTGCAGGCAAAGTGAAAGTGCGCCTAGGCTGACAAAAAAAAAAAAGAAGGGGGACGAGAGGGCGCCAAGGCATCGCGTGACCTTGCTCTCGAGCTGACAATAATACTAGCAGTAAAAGTAATAAAAGTAATAATAATAATAATGATAATAATGATAACAATTGTAATAGCTCTGGCTGAAACAAAAACGAAAAACCAGTTAATAAGCAACAACTTCGACCAGGGGCCATTGCGCAATACCCTAGCATTACGAGCACACACAATTAAATTACAACCGCAACCTGCCCAGCCGCCAATTGGCTGGAACGCGAGCGCATTTCACATGAAGCCGAGTCAAGTGACCATAACCTCAACTGGGTCTAATTTGCGAAAGTCAAATCCAATTCGCATTACACTTTAATAACGAGATTTGGCATCTAAAATGGCAAAACTTCGGCTGCGCGCTCCTGATCTATCAAACAAACTCAGCCTAATGAATACTTAACCCCTGGACGAGATAATTTCAAATAGACAAGAGAAAAATAGTAAAAATAAGTAACAAAAAAAAAAAAAAAAAAAAACAGAAACAAAGTGGGATTGACTATCAGATTAACTTTCACTTTGGCAGTTTACAAATCTATTAAGATTTATGGGCGTACCAAAAGCTTGTATGTGTATATTGAGGTCCGGCTCGAATAACGCCTTTTGTATTGTCGCCTGCGCCGCTCACAAAATGAAAAGTATTTAAAAGTAAGGCACTGAGGCATTGGGGCAGCGCTCTCCCCCAACATTCTCCATTGCTCCATATGAAAATGAAATGTGAGTCTGAACTCGATTCAAAAGATAAAAAATAATAAGACAACGTTAAAAAATTAATTATTGTTTTCATGTAATCACAGTAAAAAAAAAGTACCATTTAAGCCACCAAAAATATATGCAGTATTTTTATTAAGTTATTTAATTTTAAAATGACTCTTCATTTATTTTAATTCGTTATTTTGTTTTATTTTTGTATAATTGCTCTGTCCACACTTGAAATACTAAAAGCAATTTATGTGTCACTCACATCCTCTGCCAATTTGTTTGCATGTCTCTTTTAGGCCGATCCCGTTAGATTTGTACATGCTCTCGCTCTCTCTTGTCTTGTCGAAATTGCAAGTTTCACACATACACACATATAGTGTGGCCTTATTTACATATGCATGCACCAATACATGGATGCATACGCATGCATGTATTCTAAGGTTCATTTCGAGTACAAGAGAAAAAAACGTTAATCTGGAATCTGGCCGCTCTCATACGATTTCCCATACCCATAGTTGCCTTCCAGTTTCGAAGCACTTCCATAGTTGTTGCCTAGCATAGATTTAGCTGCCATTTTGTGTAATTGCTCGAAGTCGGTGTTGAGCTAATTAATTTATTGCTCCATTGTCTGAGCGCACACGCTGTTTTAGTGTCGCTAATTATCCAACAGTTGAGTTGAGTTTTCGGTCTCATTGTGAAAGTGAAGCAAAATCAGTTCCAGATACCAGCCAGCCGCAATGGCGAGTGACTAAATCTGATTGCCAACGCGTGCATTCGCGCAAGCATACATGCATACATGTATGTATATACATACATACATACATACATATATTTATGTGTGCACACTTATACAGAAACATATGTGCAAATGCTGGCAGCTTGTTTCTATGGCCGTTTGTTGCCCACCTGATGACAACCAGCCAGCTGCAATAGCAAAACGTTAATCAATTTCAGGCAGTTTGCCAGTCTAACACAAATGCATAAATAGAGTTCGTTAATACCAACAACAACAACGAGCAGCGAGCGGGCACTTGGCTCTGCTTTTGATCATTATGCCCTTACATACACACACACACACACACACACACACACACACACACACACATTTGCATATGTTTGCATGTTTCTTTGCATTTGTTGTTGGTTTTGTTTTTCATTTCATTTTTTTTTTGCGCATGCTTTTGCACCACTCTCCCAGCTGCAAAGTGAAATGTTATAGAAGCAAACATATTAACATATTTATGGACTTACTAACCTCAGCAAATACTCGTAAATTTCAAGTTGTGGTGAAAAATGAAATACAGTTAGCAGGCTGGAAAATGCACATATGTAGCTGTTATACAGCGCTTGCTGTTTGCCACGGGCCAGAGCGTCCGATAAGACAGGTGAAGTGAATTAATGAGGTGTAATTAAAAACTACAACCGAAAAAAGAAAAGTTATCAGCAAAGTGTGAAACAGTTTAATCATAATTATATTAAAATGTAAAGCTCCGAGCTCTTGTATAACAGTTGAGATGCGATATATTTATGTATGTATATTAGTCTAATTTTGATAGATAGATTATCTGTTTGTATATTATATATTCTTTAACTGTAGACAATAGTTACTATCCCACCTACAAGGTATCGGCTTACCAAGCGACCCACGTTCAGATTACTTTCCCTTTTTTTATGCCCAGCTGGATTTCAGAAATCTACAAGAATTAGAGCTACTGTAAATGTATATACATTCTGTGCCGGTGACTGTATAACTCTAACTAGACAGATTGAGCAGCTGTTAAAGGTAATTTTCATGGTAGTAATTTACATAATCATAAAATGAACGATTACCTGGGTGTTGCCAACAACAACAAGCACAAATGTAGTTGAATTCAAGGTGAATTCAGCGACGCTGCTGCAACAGATTCGATACCAAATTCCACACAATACAAAAGAATCCAATTCGATTGACCCATAACAGGAAAAAAAGCACACAGCCTTCGGTGTATCAAAGCGAAACTGTAATACTTACACCTGCAGCTATTATGGCCACATATAATCGTGTATCAGCATAAGTTAACGTTTTTTTTTTCGTTTTCGCGCTCTGTTCAGCTAAACCTAAATTACAAGAGATCAGCAACTCGACATGAATTAATTGTTCGAGCAATATATATAAAGCCTAATGAATAAACGTAATCCGGGTTCGAAATAGGGGGCAATGTATGAATTGTTGTATTATTAGACAGATTAACTGATGGCCATAATAGTTGGGGGTATCCAAAAATTTTAGGAAATATATAAAAAATAATAAGAGTTAGTAATGACAATGATAATGATAATGAACATGAAAAAAGGTAAAATTAATAATATTTATAATGATAATAATAATGGTAAGCAATAATAAAAATCATCAATAATAATTTTAACAATATGAATAATATAGAAAAAAACTATCAACAATAAAAATAGTTTTTAATAATAAATACTATTAATAAATAAAAAATATAGCCGCACAGCATTTAGATGTGTGTAAATAATATACATATATATTTAGCCAAGTCTATGTAGGCCATACAATAATTGTTAACACACACCCACGTTGGCTGGTTACACATAGCCACATTTGCCACATTTGGCCAATGCCAAGCGACTGGGGCTTCGAGTTCTTGCCACAAGTACTTTTCGGGCCGGAAAAGTCATTACGAGCATAAAGTTTGGAAGGCGAGGTGACCTTGCATTTATAAAAATTTCACACCATTTCGGCACCAAAGTTCTATGCTAATGTTATTCACAGCTCTGGCGAATTTTATAATACAAATTTGGTAACGATAATTTAGCTACCATTCTCTCGATATCCAATTGGAATTTCTCAGTCCAAAAACATGTCAAGTGGCGGCAATTATTGCGGTTTCTTTCATGAGACCGAAACAAATGTCGCCAAGCCATAGAAGTTGCAGATTTTTATAAATGAGAAAATTTAATGTAGATTGAAAATTCCACAAGAAACTCAATTTCAATTTTCTACCCGAGCGCACTTTAGCCTTATGCATTATAGAGTCTATTTATACAATCACGAAAAAAAGAACAATAAACTCATGTCTCCAAATGGCCAGAGACAATCAGACATCTGCGGGTTGACAACTGCAAATGGTCAGCAAATGGTCAACGTCAACAAAAATCGTGGGACAAATTGAAAGCAATTTATCTCTTTTAATGGATCAATGCAGCTAAATTGTGGCTTTTGTTTAAATAAATAAATGAATACACCTATATATATGTATATATATATATATACATACACAGACTTATGCACATAATACATTTATTGCTAATGCTCATGGTGAGTGAGCTGAGAGTTTAGATCCTAACTTAGGATAATATAATGCAAATTGACCTTGTATACTATATTATTGCTATCAATTGTTATTATTATGAATACGGATTAATGAACAATGTTAGTTTTAATGCTCGTCCAAGATGTGAAGGGAGTATATTGGGTTTTTACAAATTTCTGGGAAACTTTGAAGATATATACACTGTATAAGTATGTATATAATATAGTTATACTTATTATTATTATTCTTAGTATTATTATTATTATTAAGATTATTATATTTATATAACTATAAAAATCTATCAAAACTGTTAGATCTAAAAGTTATTATTAATAATAATAATTATTATTATTATTATTATTGTTATTATATATAACTTTATTATATAACTATATCACTCTATCAAATCAGTTAGATCTAGAAGTTATTATTAATAATAATAATAATTATTATTATTATTATTATGATTATTATATTTATATAACTATATTAATCTATCAAAACACTTAGATCTAGCAGTTATTAATAGTTTTTCCAACATATTCAGTCAACGAGCAGCTGTGCCCAACCTCTACGATCTACCTAGTTATCTGTTGAGAAAGTATGAAATTGTTTTATAATCAAATAGGAACTCTCTGAGTAATGACTCTAGCAATTGATTGATGACTCAAAATGCATTCTCTCGTACGCAAATAAAGTTCGTGACCTCAATCATTTGTTTCACTTGAAATGCGAATTGCATTTCTACGATATTGAATGTGTCTCTATGAGTAGCTGTATTTATGGGTGTGTCTAGACTTCATTTCAATTAAGAACTGCAGACAAAAGCCTATGGAATTGGAAGTTTTCAAGCATACAAAGTAAAGCTTAATACAAATTTCTCCTTATTGGCAAGAGGCTCCACAATAAACTTGGCTAATTGCGCACGCAATGGCAAACGTGTGCGATATAAGTTGAGATATATACTAAATGCATATATATCATAAATATCTCAAATATATATATATATATATATATATATATATATATATATATAATTCAACAAATTAGCGGGCGATATAAAAATTGATTGCGTTTGAAGTTGCGCATTCGGAAAAGATCGTATATCGTAGCTGTGCGATATGATATATTAGTCGTAAAACAAATGCCAATAAAAGTTGAGATTTTGAGCGATTTTAGCCATGTTTTTGCCGTGCTTCTGGCCAAAAAGCAAATACTAGAGTTTTGCACTTAATTAGTTGCTGCAAAACGCGCAGCGGCGCGCATTGCGTCATTGCTTGAGCTGATTGAACTCTGGCGATTGCACAAACCCATAGACATACACACACACATACACACACATATAGCTGATACAGATACAGATACAGCAACTGTGGCCAATTTGCACTTAATTTAAAACTTAACTGGGCACGATTTTTTATGAAGTACTGCGGCCACGTCAATTTTTTCCTTTTTTTTTTTTTTAATTAATTGAAAAACTCCAAGTTCACAAATAAACAAAAAAAAAATAGAAAAAAAAACAAAAAATATTTATTAACAAATTTATTTTGTTATTGTTATTGTTGCTTGGTTTTCACCTCATTTATTTTGGTTTTTTCTTTGTTTTGCAGACAAGCAACCGGATCAAACGTCGGCGGGCTCCTACTGGCAGCAGCACGTGGCCACACCCAGCAGCTCGACGCCCTTCGACTCGCCCTTCTACTCGGCGACGCACGGCCTTGTGCAGACGCACCCCTCGCTCGCCGGTGGCATACCATCGTCACGCCCGGTGCCGCTCAGCAGCAACACCCTGGGCAGTGGCGCCCCCGCCAGTGGCAGCAATCCCGCGCTGACTGCGGGCAGCGGCTATCTCAACTCGCGCGGCAGCTTGCCCACGTCGGCGCGTTATCCGCCCAAGATATCCGGCACTGTCGTCGAGCCGAATCCCAAGTCTCCGTTCCGTCATTTGGATTTCTCCACAAGCGCCACCGCTGAGCTGCGACGCAATCCTGCCCTGTCCGCGCCCGACGAGTGTGCGCGCGCGTGCCGCGAAGGCGAACCGCCGAGGATTTGCTACTATCATTTCACGCTGGAGTACTACACGGTGCTGGGAGCGTAAGTCCTTACATAAGCCATATCAAAATATTTATTAATGAGCGCGAAAGCCGTAACACGAGATCTATTATGTATATATATACAAATATATTTATGCATATGTGTAATAGAAATAAATTTGAAAGTCTGACGATCACCTGACGTACCATAAACCAGAAATCCAATCAAGGCTTCACACAAACTAAAAAAAAGTGAAAAGTAAAAAGCCATAACAGCCAATGTCCGTAGGAGTAGGTGTCTTATAGCCACCTATACCCATACCCATACATATATAAGTAGTCACAATAAAATATTATGCTAGACCTCTACAAAAGCAATCGAATGACAATCCATGGAAGTTCAGGTTAAGGCAACACACACACACAGAGAGAGAGAGAGACAATTAAAATGCATATTTGTATACAAATTCAACTCGAATTAAAACACCAGGAAAAAAGCGACTTCATAAAACAAAAAAAATTAAAAAAAAAAACCTCTAAGCTGTCACTGCACTGCATTGCATCGAGGCATAGTTGGGAGAGCGTGATAGGTCCATAGACATAGACATACATAATAGTTAATTCCCACGCCATAAGCTGCTAGCTGTTAGCTGTTAGCTGTTAGCTGCATTGCCATAATATTGCAGACAAAGAGCCCAGCACGTTGGCTGTAACAACAAAGCTGAAATGCTGAACGAGTGCAAAGTGTAAACAAACAGCAGCAGCCGCAGCAGCAGCAGCCGCAGCAGTAGCTCCGGTTACGGATCTCAGCCAGTTGCCCTAGTGCCTGGGCTGAAAAACCACAATCCGTAGTGCCAGCCTATGGCAAACATAGTTGTCAACAGTTCGACAACCTCACCAGACTCTCTTTGCATGCATATGCACGACTTGGAGATGCCCTGCAAAAAATACATTTCAATGACAAACGGAACGGACGGATAGTCGAACGGACGTGCAAATAGAGAATAAGAATGTGAACCGCTTCTCCAGTTAAGTGGAGCAAATATATATCAAATATATGAGACTAATGAATTTACCTGTATTATTTCTGATACATTTCTACAAAAAGATTTACCTGATGAATCTGATGCTTTAAGTTTTGCCAGCCAAGCTTATTATTTTCTAATAATTTTTATTATATTATAAATGGCATAGATCTATGTTGAAAATTAAATGAGATATATTATAATATATTAAATCATTTTTATTTTAATGCAATTTCATTTGATATTAGTCTTATGTGGTCACATTCTACAGAAGCACAGCTTCTCTATGGACTAGGATACATAGAAAAATCCCAAATGTCATGCAGACGACTCGTTTGGTCTTGCGTCTTTCCTGTTCTATTTTAATTAACTAAAAGCATTTTTTAAATAATTCAAAAATATTTAAATATTTGTATTGTATTTTTAAAAATGTTTTTTTTTTTTAAATATTTAAATTTATATATAAAAAGAATTATTGTAAAAGATTTTAAAAACTATTTAAAATATATATCAATTTATATATACAAAACCTTCATATACTTACAGTGCCTGCCAGGTGTGCACGCCGAATGCAACGAACACCGTCTGGAGTCACTGTCAGTGCGTGTTGGCCGATGGCGTTGAGCGAGGTATTTTGACGGCGAATCGCATGATACCCGGCCCTAGTATACAGGTGTGCGAGAACGATAAGGTCGTCATTGATGTGGAGAACCATATGGAGGGCATGGAGGTGACCATTCACTGGCACGGCATCTGGCAGCGCGGCTCGCAGTACTACGACGGTGTGCCCTTCGTAACGCAGTGCCCCATTCAGCAGGGCAACACGTTCCGCTACCAATGGACGGGCAATGCGGGCACCCACTTCTGGCACGCTCACACCGGTCTGCAGAAACTGGATGGTCTCTATGGCAGCGTCATAGTGCGACAGCCGCCTTCGCGTGATCCCAACTCGCATCTGTACGACTTCGATCTGACCACACACATCATGCTCATCAGCGACTGGCTGCACGAGGATGCCGCTGAGCGTTATCCCGGACGTCTGGCTGTCAACACTGGCCAAGATCCCGAGTCGATGTTGATCAACGGCAAGGGTCAATTCCGTGATCCGAACACTGGCTTCATGACTAATACGCCTTTGGAGATCTTTACGATTACGCCCGGTCGCCGCTATCGATTCCGCATGATCAACGCCTTCGCCTCCGTGTGCCCGGCTCAGGTGACCATCGAGGGCCACAACATGCAACTCATTGCCACAGACGGTGAGCCAGTGCATCCGGTCAATGTCAACACCATCATCTCCTTCTCAGGTGAGTTTGCCTATAGCAGGTGCCCACTTTGATATACTAAATATATATTCTATATAGGCGAACGTTATGACTTCATTATCACTGCCGATCAGCCCGTGGGCGCCTATTGGATACAGCTGCGCGGACTTGGTGAGTGCGGCATACGACGCGCCCAGCAATTGGGCATCCTGCGCTATGCTCGCGGTCCTTATCAGCCAGCCTCGGCGCCACCAACCTACGATGTAGGCATTCCCCAGGGTGTGGTAAGTTCTCAGCGCTACTTAAATCAAAGCATTTCTCGATTTTAGAGTTTTTTTCGCATCAGCTACAGAAGAGCAGAGCAGAACGGATTGAAAAGTTTCAATCTTCAATTTGATATATTTAGGAATATTTAGGGACTTATTGTATAAGGAATATGTACGCCTATATCTATGACAGACCCAAAAAATTATATATCTAGGTTAGCATAACAAGCTCGTTCCAATTAGGCATGCTCATCACTCATCAGTGGGTCCGTCCGGTGAGATCTCGTAAACTACAAAGACTTTAGACTTTATGCACATACATTTTTTACTGTATAAAATATATGTTTATCAATTTATTTCTTATTATATTATATTAGAGCAAAATCTCAGAAATAGTTCAGGGTATATTCGAGTCGAGCACTTCCGACTGTAGCACACTTCATTTATTTATTATTATTATTATTATTATTATTTTTTGTTTGTTTTTAGTATTTAGACTTTGACTAAAAAATATAATAGTAGTTCAGATAGTATTCCAAAAAAATTTAAAAAATAGAGAGAGAGAGAGAGTTTTTTTCTTTCTGCCCTAAATCGTTAATGTGTATGCCGCCCACTGCTCTGAGCTAAAGCCCAGGCATACATAGTAAACGATCTATCAATGTAAGTACAATGTATTATATGGAATATAATTCTTATGTATGTTGGAATTGTAAATAGTAAATCCGCTGTAAATATATATATAATATCTGAAATGTGCCAAAGATACAGCTGAGCCACATGCCAAATTGCCTAGTTTAATGAATTTCTCTATATCTCTTTCAAAATCCTTCTTTGTGCAACAAACCCCACACACAATGTATAATACCACCACTCATGCAAACTCGAATGTGGTTCTCCTGCACCTGTATATACATATATATATCTGAACACCAATCAATATATTCCTTTGCAAATCTGACGACTGACAATGGACAATAAAACCCCAAAAAAAAAAAAAAAATTATGACAATAAAAAAAGGTCATGAACCCCCTGGACGCGCAATGTAATCGTCAACGCAACGACGCCATATGCGTGAGCCAGTTGAAGAACGCACTCGAAATCGACCGCGGAATCTTGGCGGAGAAACCGGACGTGAAGATTTTCCTGCCATTCCGTTTCTTTGTCTATCGTGCCGAGGATCTCTTCCAGCCGAACACCTACAACCGATTCTTGGGTAAGTCAAAGAAAATCTCTCTGATCTCTTAGCTCAACTCTCTCTCTCTCTGTCTCTCTCTATTGGTTTGCAGTGGCTCCCACGGGCGATCACGTGATTTCGCTCATCGACGAGATCTCTTATCTCTCAGCGCCCGCTCCGCTGACCTCGCAGTATAACGAAATTAATCCGGAACAGTTCTGCAATGGTGACAACCGACCCGCTGACTGTGGACCCAACTGCATGTGCACCCACAAGATCGACATACCACTGAATGCCATTGTCGAGGTGGTGCTCGTGGATGAGGGTTAGCTCTTGGAATCCAAAATATATATGAATTGTGGTTAATTTCCATTATCCGATTGCAGTGCAACAGCCCAATCTGTCCCATCCCTTCCATTTGCATGGCTATGGCTTCAGCGTCATTGGCATTGGTCGTTCGCCCGACTCTACGGTCAAGAAGATCAATTTGAAGCACGCCCTGGATCTGGATCGACGCGGTCTGCTGCACAGGCAGTACAATTTGCCGCCCACCAAGGACACAATTGCAGTGCCCAACAATGGTTACGTCGTGCTGCGTTTCAGAGCTGATAATCCCGGTATAATCTGAATATATATATCTTAACCTATAATAGAGATTAACTTTGAGCCTTGTTTACTTTAGGTTTCTGGCTCTTCCATTGTCATTTCCTGTTCCACATTGTCATCGGCATGAATTTGATACTGCAAGTTGGCACCAATGCCGATCTGCCACCAGTGCCACCTGGCTTCCCGACATGCGGCGATCACACGCCACCCATACCCATTAATTAAGCCTAGGCCTTAGTTCTGTTGGCGCTAACTAGAGAAATCCGCACAAAAAGCTAAAAAAAAAAACCAAATCAAAATACAACAACAACAACAACAACTGAAAGCGAAGAAGACCCAACTACACTGAACGAAACAGTTTGTACAAAGTTTGTTATCTTTTTCTATTGAAAAGAGACAGCACAATGAGTATGTATATGTATGTATGTATGTATGTATGTATTTGTTGTAATATATAACCCCGTCACCACCTTGATATATGTTATACCTGTATCACCTGTATGATATTACCTGACTTCCGCAACAGCTTGCCGCCGGGTCGCAGCCCGCCCCGATCCTAATGAGAAAGTAATAAAAATTGCATCAAGCAAAAGATTGCCCCTTGACCTTGCCCTATGCCCGACTCACACACACACACACACACACACACCCACACACACACGCATGTAGTACACACAGATGTACTACAGCTAGACGGTGCACTGATATTTGAATGTAAAAATCAAATCAAATAATGTTTGGAGCAGCCATAAAATAATCACAGCAACAACAAACAAAAAATGCAAATTTCAACAAAATTTTAAGCCTAATTCCGGATTAGATCCGCTACTGTAGTGTGTGTATGTATATGTATGTACTCTAAATATATGCACTCAATTCATGTATGTATATTTAAACTTATGTATATAGGACCAATAAATCACACGCTGGTGCCTACGCAAATTTGTGCAAATTTTCAAAATTTTTACTGAGTTTTCAGTTCAATTTTGACTTTGCGTAAATTGAAAAATACATGTAAAAAAAAAAACAAACAAAAAAACAACAACCACAACAACAACTATAAATAATAACTTTTAATGTACATAAAAAAATGTTTGTAAAAAAAATGAAAAAATCGAATCTATATATATATATATATTATGCTTAAACTACCTACTTATGTAATGCCTAGGGTCTATTTAATGAAAATACACTCTGATTGGCTTGTCACAGTCATATTTAATAGCTGCAAATTGTCTTCAATCAATCAATCAATCTGCATTTGTAATTGATAACTGTTAAAGTAAATCTTGTACATTTCCCCTATGTATAAACTGGCGAATCGAGAGAGATTTTGTTTTTGTAAAGCTTGAATGTTACGACACACGATACACGGGAAGAACGCCCCCAATTAACTGCCGTTAAATTTATATTTATTGTTTAAATCAATTTTAATAAAATATGAAAAATTTTAAAATACCCACACCATTTCATTTGACAATGCAAGCAATATAAACTTGTGCCCGATATAATATATGATATAGTTACGAAGATCTTGTACCCAAGTAAAAATATTTGCAATATTTTATTGTAAAAATCGGAAAATATATGTGATTCTATAGCTGCCTTAACATAGGGTATATAAGAAATATATAATATAATATATATATGTATGTCTTCTACTAAGATAATCTATAGTTATAGTATGATTTCTATTTTAATTTGATTGTATATAATATTTGAAACTGGGTACAGGGTATTTGTTAGTCGTTACTCTTCGACTAGAGCACTTTAAGATAAAAACTTTTCATTTGTGTAAGATATACAAGTTCTATATATATATATATATTTATATCAAATATATTTTATATAAAATAAATTATTTCTTTCAGATATCTCTAAAAAAAAATCTTCTCTGAAGCACAGCTACAGTCTGCACCGCATAAGACTCGCAATAAAAATCTTTGGCTAATCCGATTTCCACTGTAAATTGAATTTCTTCACAGATCCTAAACCCACTGGATGCGATCTGTGATCGCAAGCGCGCCGATGCGATTTGCGTTTCGAACTTGAAGAATGCCAAGAAAGTCGATAAGAGCGTCCTGGTCGAGCGTCCGGACGTGAAGATCTTTTTACCTTTCAGATTTTATGTGTACGATCCGAAAACGTTATTCATACCAAATACGTACAATCGATTTCTGGGTAGGTACTCCTTGGCCCGATCGGGCCGTAAGCGTGTCTTCGCCATTAACCTCAACCCATTGAGCTTTGCTTTCTTAACTAACATCGACTTACCTAACTTCTTATATGTGTTTACGCTCTACTCGTACTAAACCTAACAATGCTTCCAACTGGGTCGAACAACCTGATCGCTATCAACACACACATGTTTAGTTGTGCCTAGCGGTGACCATCTAACCTCTCTGGTCGACGAGATCTCGTACATATCGCCACCGTCGCCGCCTCTCTCCCAAATCGATGATATTCCGCCCGAATACTTTTGCAACGGCGACAATCGGCCGCCCAACTGTGGACCCAACTGCGAGTGCACGCACATGGTCGACATACCGCTCGGCGCCATTGTGGAGGTGGTGCTGGTGGACGAGGTGCAGCAGGCGAACATAAGCCATCCGTTCCATCTGCACGGCACGGCGTTCTATGTCGTCGGCCTGGGTCGATCGCCGGATAAATCGATTAAGAAAATCAATCTGAAGCATGCCCTGGAGCTGGATCGCATGGGCAGGCTGGAACGCGACTTCTCCAAGCCGCCGCTCAAGGATACCATCGCTGTGCCCAACAACGGCTACGTGGTGATGCGATTTCGCGCCGACAATCCCGGCTATTGGCTCTTCCATTGTCATTTCCTCTTCCACATCGTCATCGGCATGAATTTGGTCTTTCACATCGGCACACAAGCCGACCTGCCGCCAGTGCCGCCGCGATTTCCCCGTTGCGGTGACCACGTGCCGCCCGTCACCTGGTACTAGCTAACTAAACTCTACCGACAGCCAGCAGCCAGTTAGTGGTTCGCCGACCACAACGACTACGATTCAATTATTTATTAACCAATCGCTTAACTCGTAGACTAAATATGTTGTAAAGAGAATGATGATTGATGTGGGCTGACATACCATACTAGATCTATGTTTGTGTTTATTGTGTATCTACCTACATATGTCTGTGGCTATATATATTTATATTTATGTTAATTTAAGAGAGTCGATTTTCTGTAACGTTCGATGTGAAAAAAAACTGTTCATAGACGGCAGCTCGCATCGGTAGCTGAGCTTCGTAGTCAAATGCACTAATCCTTTTCGTTCTGTAGTCGCCTCGGATGCGGATCATTTGATATCGCTGATCGACGAGGTGTCGTACGTATCGCCGCCTTCGCCCATGCTTTCGCAGTACCAGGACATTCCTGAGGACTACTACTGCAACGGCGACAACAGACCCGCCGATTGTGGGGAGAATTGCCAGTGCACCCATAAGATCGATATTCCACTGAATGCCATTGTCGAGGTGGTGCTGGTGGATGAGGTGCAGCAGATCAACATAAGTCATCCGTTCCATCTGCATGGCACTTCGTTTTACGTCATCGGACTGGGCCGATCGCCGGATTCGAATAACAAGCGAATGAATCTCAAGCACGCCCTCGATCTGGATCAGCGCGGCATGCTCGAGCGACAGTATATAAAGCCGGCTCTCAAGGACACAGTGGCTGTTCCTAACAACGGTTATGCGGTTCTGCGATTTCGAGCTGACAATCCTGGCTTCTGGCTATTCCATTGTCACTTCCAATATCACATCGTAATCGGCATGAATTTGGTCTTCCAAATTGGCACTCCAGAGGATCTACCGCCAGTGCCGCCGAACTTTCCTCGTTGTGGCAACCATCAACCACCCATAACTCCCAGCACTTCATGGTAGCCAGACTTTATAATGAAAACTCTCATAAGTAGCAAATAAGTGCGTTAGACCTTTAAGTACTGTTATTTATCATTGTAGACATTAACGAAATTCTACCTGTGTGATGAATTGCGCTCCTTAATATTAAATAATAAATTTGTAATCAAATTTAAATTTACTTACAAAAAATATGGCAACAAAATGAGAATGCTTTATGTAGTCGATATCCCACTGAAAAATATTAAACGGGAGGCAGGCTTAAATATTAAGTTTTCAGCTTTAGTTCCATGCAGAATATTTAAACTATTATATATTATTGAACAGCGCGGTATATGCAATTATCGATATACCAAATTACCATCGAATGCAGAAATCATCGATATACTTTGGGAGGCTGCCCAACTTGAAAAATTATTCAATAATTTCGATAACATTTGATTTTTTTTTACATATTGATGTAGTCAATATAACAACATTTTTATGAGTATAAAAGAATTATTAATATACAAAATAAACTTAAATGAATATATTTTAATTTTGCTGTTTATGGTATGAAGCAACGACAGTTACAGACAAGCTGGCATCACTACCAAAAAGTGACAGCGTTGCCACTGTAAACAAATATACTCATCAAATTAGCTTATAATAAACAATATTTAATTAAGATTACCATCATGGGAAAGACAGACGGCAAGTCTATTAAATCTGGCAATTAAAATATAAAACTAACAAATGTATATTAACATTATTGACTATTCAAGATCGTCGGTCCAAGCGCAGCAAGCGACAAAAACCGGCGAGATTTGTGTCACCTACGGAGTCCCCACCATCGCCGACTCAAGCGAACTCAGTTTCCGAGACAGTTGAAGTGGTCACAACACAGACAGCCGCAGCAACAGCTGGCAAGCCCACAGTGTCAACTGCTACGCCAAGCACAAGCAAGACTACTGAAGTCAGTCTACGTACACGACCTGCTGCCAACGCAAAATCTTTGCCAGGCAATGCAACTCCTCCAGTCAGTTCCGCAAAGAAGCCGAGGAAACGTCGCAACAGCGATACGTCAAGCGATGAGGAGCGTTGGCTGAATGCCATTGAAACGGGTAAACTGGAAGATGTCGACGATGAGTTGAAGAAGATAAAGGATCCCAAGCTGATGACAGCACGTCAACGTGCGATGTACGAGAGGACGCAGGACACCGAGCCGGCACTAGCGGGCTTTGTGGAAGAACTCATTGCCCTTCCGAGTGGCTACAGAGAGAAGGAAAAGCCACAGACGGCAGAGGAGATACAAAAGGCAGCTCTGAAGTCCCAGAAGCGCAAGCAGCAGGCAGACGAACGTCGTGAAAAGGACAAGCAGAAGACGATGGAGCGCTTGCTGAAGAAGCAGGAAAATGGCAAGCAGCGATCAGCAGCGCGCAAACAGCAACACCAGAAGCAGACAACGCCATTGCTAACCTACATGAATACCCTAGATGGAGCCTACATCCTGGTGCCGACAGGCCAAGAGTTTCCCATGCAAGCACAGCCAGAAATCAAGCCGCCGCCAGTGCAGCTCTGCGGCGTCACAGGCTGTGGCAAGCGCAAAGTCTACAATTGCTCCAAGACGAAGGTTCCGCTGTGTAGCTTAGCCTGTTACCAGAAGAATCTAGCTGTCGCTTGATTAAAATATTGTTAAGAAATTAGATTTTATTGATTCATTAAAAAGTTGTTTATAATTTCCTGCTGCTCAGACTCTATGCGCTGCAGGTATTGGTACTCGCTCTTGAGACGCTCCAGCTCCGCATTTTGCTCTAGGATCTGGCTTTGGTACACCTGCTGCTCCGTCTGGCGCTGCTTGGCCATGGTCTTCAGCTGATTCTGTGTGCCGATGGCGCGCAGCTTCTCGCTCTCAACGACCTTGGAGAAATCGTAGGCAATTTTATAGAAATCTTCGCCGAGTTTCTTGAAGACTTGCAGGTTCCTTGAGTACTCCAAGCACTCCTGCCGCAGCTCAATTGTGTCACTGGCAATTTCCGGATCTTGCACGCGAAGTCTGTAAATTTCGTCTATATAAAGTCCAGCCTTCTGTAGCTCCTCCATATTTTCAATTATTTTTATTGGCATTTCAGCTACGTTTTGTTATGCGAACTGTTGTTGCCATGGCTACGAGGGCAGCCCTCTTCCAAGGCAACCAAAGGCATAAGCAAACTAGTTTTCAGTACAGATTACATATATGTGTGTATATATATATATTATATATATATATATATATATATATATATATATATATATTTGATTCTACGATTACAAACATCAACTATAGGAGCTAATACTTTGCGCTCTTGGCTTGGGTTCGGGCGTGGATGAAACAGAGAGAGCTGAGTGGATGGGAAATATACAGAATATAATTGCGATTAATCTCACGATGTTCACAGTGTTTTCGTTTTAGTTTGTATAAGATATTATGAAATTGTTTCTTGCGGTAAGTTTATGTGTGTGTATCGCAGCAGCGATGCCTGCGCTGGGAGCTCAGGGGGAGGCGAACCAACAATGGCTGCAAGCACCGCAATTTTGCCATCAAATCTGTGGAAACTCCAGTCAAGTGGGATTGTTGCGTTTGTTGGAGCGCAAGCGTGCCAGGCCCGTGCGCTCCTCCTCCTCGTCGCTAGTATACTGATGCATGCTGGTGCCGCTGACGCCACCCGCACGCACCGAGGATGTCGCTTGCAGCAGCTCCTGGTCCGGCGCATTGCGGTTCTCATAGAGCAGCACCTGCAGGGTCTCCTCGTAGATGCGCGCCTCCGGAAACTCGACTTTTGTATGCTTGCGATCTGTCGTATAAACTATGGAGGTGCAACAGACCTCCGCCACCTTCTTGCCATGACCGTAAAAGGACCAGCAACAGATTTCACTTGGTCCGATCACATCCTTAATGAACAGTATTCGCTCGTTGAAGCGCAGCGACAACTTGTCAAACAGTTCAATGTTCTTGAGCAGATTATCATCCGATGTGCTGGTGTAGGAGTATTTATTATTCTGCCGCTGCACCACCAGAATGACCGCCGGCTTCGATGACGAGCTGATCAATAGCTGTTCCTCCTTCTGCGACGTTATGAGGGGTATGCGACAGATGGGCTTCGGCTCCTGGTGCGTGTACAGAGCTCGCTCGCACGACATCGCCAGCTCTGAGATGCAATAGTATTTCGCCTCGGCGAGCAACTCTGCGATCTCCTTGTTTGTCTCTGGCAGCGGCACACTGCCATCGCGTAGAAAGTTCAGTATAATGCCAAAGTGATTGCCACACCGATCAATCAGAATCCAGCCTAAAATCGCATATAAATGCCTTTAAAGAATCATTATTCATTAATTTCAGTGTGGACAAACCTTCGGCATCTGTTAGCACCTCCATGCGCCCACTGAACATGGCGCTCAGCATGGTGTCATTGTGTTTTGTTAGTGTGCCAATTGTTGTATAATACAAGCGTCCGCCCACATTGAGCTTCACGTACTGAGATGCGTGTCCCTTAAGCAAGACTTTCTGATCACCGGACATGGTTTCGGGCTCCTTGGCATGAAGTACAAGCTGGTTGCTGGCTGCCTGGCTCAAGAGTGCTTTGTCATTTAACGCACGGCCCAGATCATCAATTTCAATGCTGCTGGTGGTGCTCCCACTGTTCTTGCTGTTGCTATTGTTGGCTGCAGCAGGCACAGCCACTGTAGCGATGCTTCCGTTTACTGTGTCCACGCCCTTTTGTTTGGAGCCTTTGCAAACGCCTTCTTTTGCGTTGCTTACGCTCGCCGTGAGCGCCAACGGATCAATTTTGGCGAATATTTAACTCTCTTAATGGGAATATTAAAAGATTACTAACAGAGCTCTTGACGCATTCAATCATACAAAAACGTACATACACACATGCATATATAAATATATACCAAATATGAATGCACTGATGTAAATTAGAGCTGAAAACCTATCGATCTATCGAAGTTTTATATTTTTCGTCGTTATCGATGGTTTTCGTTTACTATCGATAGCGGTATCATGCTTTCCACCACTAACCATAGTGGTTGTATGGTTAGTGATATTATTGGGCAAAAAATACCAAAAAAAAAAAGCTACAAAATACACATAACAAATATACCCCTAAATTTAATGGAAACCAGTCAAGCTGGGATTGATAGAAATACTCGGAATATTGCTTAGTCTTAAACTATTATTTAGAAATACTCAGCTTACGTTTATAGGCAGGAGTTATCATTCTTACTGGCTTTTATTTTTTATTAACTCGTCACATTATACAGTATTTTTAAATATATGAAAACATATTTTCCTTCATTTTCCTTTTTGGTTGCCTGCATCGAAAAATTAGATCTAAAAATTTTGTATTTTGAACGTTTTTATGAATATGAATATATGAGTGGTGATGATTTAGTAGATGGTTAATGGATGAGTTACTGATTTTACAATGTTAGAAAAGAACAGAATAAAAAAGAATATATTTAGGAATAGTTAAAATATATGCGTACAAATGAATATTCTTTGTGTATACACTTGCATTCAATAATTTGGGAATTTGTCTCAGCTCTAGGAGCTCGCATTCAAATAATGACCGAAACTCAGATGCACCAGCAGCCAGTACTGTTGTGGCCCCAATTAAAGAATTTATGTGGATGATACGACGACTCCTTCTTTCTGCTGTTCAGCGGATGAGGCCGGAGAGCAGCTGCTAATGGCATCGGTGGAAATCTTTGCAGTCTCATCCGTTGAATTCAAATCATCCTCAATCTTCAAACGTTTTGATTTGCTGGTGTTCTCGGACTGATTGGCGTCATCGACACCGGTATCTGGTGAAGCGCAACGCTTAAGTGTACCCTGCTCCGCAGCGTCATCGATGTCATGTTTCTTTTGCTGGGAAGCTTCGAGGACGGCGCTCTCTGTTTCTTCAGGATTGATTGTGGTCTTCAGTTCTTGTAGTTTCTGCTGGAATTTGACAATAACAGCGGTCATATTGTCGCAACCAGTGCCGTCACCCATTGTATTTGGGGCCAAGCAGTTATCAAAAAGCTACGAAAGAAATGAAATTAATATCAATTGAGCTCAGAGAAGAAATATAGCTTTGAAGCTCACCTCCTCACAAATTTGAGACAATTTTTTGGAGTCATCTTTCAGGCGAAGACGCACAAAGTCGACTACTTCTTCGCTGGACATGTAATTCCAGATGCCGTCGCAGGCCAGAACCATGAATTCATCTTCTGGAGTAATGATTAGTTTCTTGACATCCGGCAATGCGGAAATCATCTGTGCTTCAGCTGGCAGCTCCAAGTTTGTTTTATAGGCATGATCGCCCAGGGCTCGGGAGAGATTTAGGCCGCCATTGACGCGACCATCGAGAGTGACACGGCCACCGGCCTTGATAATGCGTGTGGACTCCTCGTCATCCTCGGGCTTATGATCCAAGCTCATTTCAATAGCTTTTCCATTGCGCGAGATGACACAACGCGAGTCGCCAGCATTTGCCACATACAAATCGCGGCCATGCAACAGGCCAACAACAGCGGTGCAGCCACTATCTTTACCTGGTTCCTCGATCATATTGGCGCAGAATTGATCGTTGGCCAGTTGATCCTCATCGGCGTCATCATCGCTGCCATCCTATAAAAACAAAAATGAATTACTATGTAATTTTCTCTATTCTCATACTATTTTATTAATATCTTACCTCATCGTCGTCGTCGTCGTCATCGTCATCATCATCATCGTCGTCGTCGTCATCGTCATCGTCATCATTGGCTTTATTCCCATCTTCCATATCGTCATCAGATGAGCTCTCAGCCATAGCAACCTCTTGAGCTTTAGCCAAAGCATTCTCGTCATAGTCAGCATCATCATCGGTGGATTCCTCCTCTTGACCAGCATTGTCCTTCTTCAACACTTTCTCTGATTCCTTGCTGGTTGACGAGATGTCAGCGGGCTCTGGCTTGGCTGCAGCTGGTTTCTCTACGCTGCCGTTAGACTTTGCGTCTGCGATGTCGCTGGATGCGGATACAATAGCGTCCTCCGCAGTTCCAGCTGCTTTATTGTCAACTATAACCGCAGCCTTGGCCTCTGACGAGGTGACACTGCCATTCTGATCGATGGGCGCAACGACCGGGCTAGCGGTTGCTGGAGATTTGTTAGCAGTGGATTCGTCCTTAGAAGTAATAGTTGTGCTCGGGGAGTTGGCGGTTTTGCTAGCACTTGAACTACTGCTGCTCACCGTCGACTCATCCTCTGGTTCAAGCTTGGCCACTCGAGAGCTACTCGGACCAGCTCCGTCGATTTCAGTAAACGCAGCCACAGCTGCAGCTGAAGTTGAGGAACCTGGAGGCTTTGCTGTTGGATCCATGGCAGCCTTATTAACCGCTTCGGCAACAACAGCTGCAGCACGACGGCCACGCAGGCTCGGCATCGAATTGCCAGCCGCATTTTCCTCCTTGAGCAAGGAAAGGTCATGTGTTTGCGGCAGCCCCTTGTATTTCTCAAGGACCTCAGTTAATGGCAAGTTACTCTCCTCATGCAACTCAGCCAAATCCTCTTCCTCTTCCTCCTCCTCATAGCCTTCACCATCCTCATCCACGATATTGTGCTCGCCAGCTAGGATTTTCAATGTATTGATCACTGCCGGATCAAGCAATGTTTTATCAAAGCCCAGAAATGCATCCTTGAGCGCCTGCTCCAACTTGCCGCTCTTATAGCTGGCTAGGCTCATGAGGAACTCTGGAAGCTTGTCGGCACAATATTGTGCCACCTCGGCACCGCCATGGCCATCGTAGACAGCAAAGAACGATGTGTCAGTATCAAAATTCAATATTGAGTTATGTGCATCCTAGGATGGAATGAAAATACAAATTGAAATACGTACAGTAGACATAAAAATGCTTCACTAACCTCTTGACTGTTGCGCCAGCCTTGCATCGAGCTGGCACCCACGGCGAGGATTTCATTGCACTCGTCTGTGGACGCCTTATCCGTCTTTGGATGCGACAGGTAAGCACCCATTTTGAACTTTACACACTAAGTCCAGCGCTTCAGGAATAACCAAGCGAGCTGTCGCGTTAGCCGAGTACCTGCCCAGTTGCCAGTTGCAGAAATGCGGAAAAATCGATGCTTGGCCAACGCACGCGCGCAGTGTGTACTTTTTTTCGCGCCACCGGCAAAAATAAAGCCGGAGTCAAAGGTTGTTTGGATTTGTTTATTCTGTGAGAATCACAACAAATTGATCAAATACTGTTAGCTAATTTCGTTGTTAATTGTTTTTCTTGCTCGCACAACTAAGTTTGTCCGCAATTCTTGAATGAAATTTCGAGATCTACACGTTTTCTTCGGCGTCTCCGCAAATTTTATTGTGTGTATCCAATGCCGCCGTGTGCGTTTGATAATTTGTCAAAATGTCAAAGAAACTCATTTGCTGTTGACATGTATAGATAAAAAATGACGTACTTTACCCAACTCGCTATGGTTTGCAATTAATGGTTTACAAAATTATTCTATTCGCAATATTTTCTTTTATCCGCAAAAAAAAAAAATCTACACCGTCGACCGTGTGATGAAAAGATGCCATCAAGTTAAAGAAGGGATATTTATGTAGATGCGAATGGATTATTTAGCTGTAACTTGTGCTGCAAGTCTGGCAGCGCTGAAAAGTCAAACTGCGATATTTCCATCGCTTTACTTCTATTTGCATTTACCGCAGCCCATTACTTACTTATATTATTAATACAAATATATTTCAATTTTGATTAATGAATAGATAATTTTGATTTAAGATTTCACTTAAATTTTGATTAAGTGGCCAATGAATCAAAGAAAGTGTTGATGTTACTTTGATTTCGTTACCACTGCTTATATAAAAGATATATACCACTACAGATTTTGAATTGTATATCGAAAGAATATTATTTTATTACTTTTTATTAAAAAACAAAAGGAATATATAAATAAAATAATTTAAATATGTAATTATTTTTTTATTTATTTAATAAAGATGTATATATAGATTTGCTACATTTTTAAATTTGACAATAAAATACATGACTGGAACTTGAAATAAATGGATGATGAAAAAATATTATAAAAGAAAAAATACCATAGAAAACCCAGCAAATCGGTAACATGCAGTTAAATTTAAAAATCGATAACACAGTATTTTTTCGATTAGTCTGTTGCATTTTGATTTTGTTAAATATGCAAATAACGTTTTTCTTTTTAAGAGTAATAGTAATTTGAAATAAATAAATAATAAATAATATATATACATATATATATCTATATATATGCTTTAAATTTTAAATGTCAATTTAAATATACATTGTTCGGATTGCTTCACAACTTTACTGTACTACTGTTATACTGTGCAGTGATTACTTTGAACAACAAAATATAACACTCACAGCATTTACATATATGCCAGTGGGAGGTTCAGTTATGATATTTGATCAAATTGAAATGAAATATTATTGTCATATTATGTTAAGTCATTGAATACGTAATCAAATCCCTTATCTGCACGCTCATTCCCAGAAACTTGAGTAATTATGACAGAGTAGGAGTGAATTGGAATCTACTGGGCCAATTAATCTGGTTATCTAAAGGGCACATGTTATTATCTGCTCTTTACAATTTTGGGGACATTTGTAAAAATGAAGGTAGTCTATTTTTGCGGATTTCTAAATGTTCTTAAATTTCTATAAATTATTAATGTTCACTATTATTTCTTATATTTGATTTAAATATTGAATATTATTACATAAACTGATTTTTGTCTTTACTTGTTTTGCGCGAAAAAGTATGCTATAATTTCACATTCTGTGCATATTCACATTATGGTACTAGATAGTCTAGATTTGTGGGTTCTATTTTTAACTGAAGTTATTAATTCACGCATGCATTTTCTATATTTAACTAAATAGCGTGGGTAGAGTGAAGCACAAATAAAGTCCTAGCTTTAAGTGTAGAGCTTACTCTGTGTATGTGTGTGTGACCTTGCGTGCTTGTGTGCGTGCATGTGTGTGTTTGTCTTTAGCCGTATATTAATTATGTGCAATGTACATATATTGTTTATCGTATATTAGTTATGCTCAATACCCCTCTGGTGTGTTATGAATATAAATTATTTAGGCGAAATTCAAGCAAGAGACTTTAAAATATAGCAAAAAGAAATTTGCTATAAATATGTTTAAATAAAAAATAAAAATAATAAAATAAAATATTTATCTATGCCAGGTATTTCATTGCGCTAAAATTTGTGTAAATTTCAATGTTTCAACTACTTTTGTTTTATAAAAGTTAAAACTGAATTCATAAATTTAAATCTCAACTGAAATTTTAATATAAATATATTAAAAATTTTGCAGTAATATAAATAGCGCGACTAATTAAAAAATGCCACAAAATGAGCTAATGAAAATGCGTTGTTGATACACGCACACATACAAGCTCGCACACCCATACTTGCACACACACACACACACATGCGCGCACTCATATGTGCAAGTTAGACGTCAACTTTTGAAAGGTTTTCCTTTGGCTGGTTGCCGTCTAAATAGAAAGGAAACATGAATAGCCGAGCGTGGCTTTTTATAACTTTTTAATTGTTTCGATAATTTTATTTGCCGATGCATGGCCAATCTTTGTCCGCAGGAAGTATCTCAAGTGACCTCGCGCTGGTGTTTGCTTTACTCTAAATGAATTCTCCATATGCGTTTGATTAGTCACAGCAAAATGATTTCGATGTGTGTGGAATAAGGAATGTACATTAATGAATCGCCAATGGATTTTTGTTGTTTTTATCTAATTGACACTTGATAGTGTCAGCCGCAAACTATGAATGTGACATTGTTACCCAAATTTTGGAACTTTTACAGAGTAAACAGATTTAATAGTTGATTAGATTATTATTACATTTAATGGATTTGAAAAAGTCACTCGCTATTTCGCAATTCCATTGAACTCAAAATGGCTAGAGAAAAAGGGACTTTTATTCTGGTCATCTGGCAACGCTGGCGATCTGCAGCTTAGCGGCACTTTATAGCAGTGCATTAAACATGAGCGGCTTTCAGCTAAGTCCACGAGCATTTGCGAGATTTCGAAAGCAACATGTTGCTGTGTGTATTATGTAAGCCAGTGGCCCAAGGCCCAACGCAGAAGTGCGACCGCAACAAAAGCACAGCAAAAGTCACTTGCCCGTCGAGCACTATCGGCAAGCGAGGGTGTTGCGCAGCTCATACGTTCACATACACACACACACACACACATACACATACATACACAGAAACACACGCACGCTGGCAGACACTTTGCTGTTTACCGTTATCTGCATACCAATACCAATGCGAACAACCCACTGTATTGTTCGCACGCTTCGCTGCGACGTCACCCGTTCCGTTAGGTATAAAAGCCAAGGCGGCCAAAGGACCTGCGCTCATTCACTTCGGTTGAGTTGTGTTGAAACGTTCGTGTCACTCTATAAGCAAAGCTCGGCACCTGTGGCAGCGGCAGCAGGAAGCGTAAGCGCAGTGCGGTGCAGTTTGAAATTACATTTTTTAACCAAAGTGAGTTCCATTTCAAAACCCATCTCGATTCACGCCCTATTGCTAGTGAGTCCATGTACGCATTCTTGATCCAGTGATCCATGAGTGCCTTAGTAATCTTTACTTTGAGTGTGTGTGCTTAGATCAGTAACATATGTTTCCGTATTAAGAATTTTAATTTTCTTGAATCTGAGATTAAATCCACATGGCGGGTAGATGAAAACTTTTAGAAGAACCAGCTAGTTTTTGGAAGAAAACTGCAAAGAAAAAAGTTTGGCTTAATTTCTATTCAATTTAGTTTTTAAAAATTTCAAATTGACTAGGTGCTTCAGAAAGTGAATTTTCTAACTAATACTGTGTTTATATGGCTATAATTAAAAAAAAAAAATATATATATATATATATATATAATTTTAAAATATTCATATTTAATTTTGAAAAATAAAAATTTTGTTATATAGAAACTCCCGTCTATATTTATTAAACTTATTACAATTTACTATTGATTTATAAATTTGATAAAAATTAATTTTAAGATATTAATATTGCTTGAGGAGAATAAGAATTTAAACTAAAAATATAGTAAATTGATAAATATATATATATATATATATATATATATATATATATATATTAATTTTTTTTATTTTTGATTCCTAATAAAATAAGTATCAATATAAATTTGAGATCTACTACAATTTTAATCTATGACTTATAATTATAGATTGCAAATTTGTTCAATGTATATCATAATATATATAATTTCATATTTATGAAATTATCAATCTGTGTCACAAATTTCATTTTAAAACAAATTTTTATATATTGAATATTAAATATCAATTCGAATTTACACATAATATTTAATAGAGAAATAGTAACTGTCTACAAGTTAACTTAAATATATACAATTTTGTTTGATTGATAGATATTTATTTTAAAGTCTAAATTTAACTAAAATGAATAATAAATAATTCTAATTATTTCGACTTAACGAACATACAAATATTATCAATGCAAATTGCCAAGTTTTATTATTAATAATTTGCTAAACATTAATTTTTTCCCTTGTTTCAAGACTAGTGTCTATTCATACATATACATACTTACACACAGGCACATAAATTTAGTTGACGTAATGAAATTACTTATTGTATTGAATATTCTAACTGGGCTCTTCAGAAAAGTTTACCTTCAGACGGCGGCCCAGGTAACAATGAGCCGTGGTGCCCTGAAGGCCTAATGAATAAATATGAAGTATCCAAAGTGGCTAAAATACTTGTTGCCTAAATGAGTAAGCAGATGAGTCGAAGAGTCAAAGAGTCGAAGACTCAATGAGTCAGCTTCATACATAATAAATACTAAATATGCACAAATGTTTTGGGCTGCACTTTGTTTGCTTTTCACCGAGGCTAAGCAGAAAAGTTTGCCTTAGCCGTTGCCGTTGGCTTGAGGTCGCAGCATCTTTCAATCCTTCAATCTGTCAATCAATATTCATAAATTGGTAGCCACTGGCTGGCGGCCAGGTTGTTTATACCTGGGTCTCACTGCACACTGCCAACTTTTACACAACTCGTGCACTTCTCGCACACACAGCTCCAGGCGGCGCGCGACCTGCCGATAATAGTCTCTTTTCTTGCAATTTTCCCGAACTGAAATGAAGCAAGCACAGGCTGAAGCAGGACACCGTCTCGAGGTGTTAGCTTACCAAATGCAAATTTCTGCATAACATTTTTTATACCCTTCGGCGTGGAGTCAAATGACAATCGTCCTTTAGCTGCACTTTGCTATTGAGAATATATATTTCAATTTATATTGTCTCTATGTAGCTTCATTTACTCTTTGTAATAAATAAATATTATATAATATAAAATAAATAGCTGTATAAAAAATGTATCATAAAATTTACATTTTACTATGAATATAAGGCACAGCTCAGATCTGGATTAGTTTTAGTAATTATATTTATTTTTATTTATTTTTTATTTTATTTAGTACTAATTGTATTAGTTAATTTCAATTTATATTTCTTGATACTAATTTTTTATTTTATTAATTTATTTTTGTATTTTATTATAATTATTTAATATTCAATTAGCATCATTTATTGACCTGACAAAAGTGATACTATTTCAATGACCAAATAGATATATATATATTGTTTTGTATTTTTTTTTAACATATTTTTTTTCTCTTAATTTAATTTATTTTATTTTTGAAATCTGGGCAATGCCTGTATAAACGGACTCTGGCTACCGATAAACAGGGTATTAAATCTTCGCCCAGTCGCAGCTCACAGCACTTTTTGATTAAATCCTGTTACGATATCCTGTGCATATTTATTATTTATGGTTTTATATTTGTGCATAAATCGTCAGAGATAGGCGCACAATGAAATTTCGTTAGTTGCAGTTGCTCGAAATTGAAATGCAATTGCTTATCGGATAAATGCAGCTGGAATGGTGCAGCACCCACACACAGAGGGAGATATGTAAATTATTTATTATTTTCCATTTAACAATGCAATAATAATAGTGAGTGACTGCCATTATGATAGTGCGTACCACAGCCTTTGCCAAAGCGAAATCCATTTAAAAAATGTCGCGTCAAGCCAAAATCCCATCAAGCTAAACACACAGAACGAGAGGAAGAGGGAGAAGGAGAGAGACGGAGAGGTAGCAAATGCCTCTTTTATTTACCTAAGGAAATATTTATTTTTATGCAAAAAGTTACTGTGGAAAGGGTTTCATATTTGTTTTACTAGAATTTCCAATCGGTATCTACTTTGTTGTCCTTGTTACCTGTCTCTGCCTGTGCCTCGACCTCTGTTTATATATATATATGATATATGTTTACATATTCACATTAGAAATTGCATCAGCTATCTGCTGTCCACAAACATGCCTGGTTAAATACATTTAATGATGCCGCGCCCTCAGTCAAGCTGCCGTGTGGCCGCCCACTTTTCAGCCTGACTGAAAGGCGCTGTCAAAAAATTTGTTAAGTTAAATGTGTTGCACGTCAACGTCAGCGACCACTGTAGAGGCTGTGCTTGAAGCGCTTCAAATCTTAATTGAACTTTCACCTGCGCATAGCAAATGCAAATACCAAAGATTAAATGCTCTAAGATTCAACTTTATTTATATATATTTTTGATTATACTAAAGTATATTAGAGTGAAAAGTTTTTATAGATCAAATTTGTATATGAATATAATAAAGTATTTTATTTATTTATTATTAATTATTATACATAAAAGAAATAATATAATAATTAACGATAATAAAGTAAAGAATTTGAAAATACTTAATATATAAATATAAATATATATTAAAAATAAAATATGTATAAAAGCGCAAGAAAAGTTCTAAAGGGTTAAAGACTCATATCCTTATATAAGGTTTATTTTTATATATCTTAACTAATGAGCTGCTCTCAAGGCGAAATCTTAATATACTATAATTCAGCCTTACAAATAATATAATCTTCATCTATGCACTATAAATCTGAATATATCAATTTATAGCCATAGAAATACTTTATATATCAGGTCACAAAATATCTCTAAATATCTCAGCAAATTAAAGATAATTCTCAATAATTATGATACAAGTCTAATGCCCTGTGCTAGAGCATATATAAAAAAAAAAAGTAGGGTAAAGGGAGTGGGGTCCGCAGCAAAGTAGCATTCCCCATCATTATCTGTAATCGAGCTTAATTTTGTGTGCGGGTGGCTGCCTGACTGACTGGCTGACGGTTATTTTAAAATTCTATCAAAATAATGTTCATCTTTTGTCCAAGTCTTTTAAGGAAAAACCCGCCAAGTTCAGTCAACGGCGCTTAATTAACTTAATGCCACAATTGCTGGCAAAAGAACAACCAATTTGCAGCAAGCGAAGGTCTGCTTGGCGCGGCCCTCCTGGCCATCTGCTTTCTTGCTGACGCACAAATCAGGCAGAAAAGAAAACCAAAAAATAAAAAATTCAAATCAAATTTCGTACGTGTCCGTTTTTCGGGGCTCTTCGTCTTTGCCTTGATTTTTCCTTGTTAAACGATTGGCCGGGCTATCAAATCAAATGCTACCTTTGCCAACCACCTCTCGCCCACCTTGTGTGGGCGTGTCCGTAATAACAGTATTTACGATACACCAAACCATAAATGCTGATTTAAAAAACATTCGCAGTAGCTTGATCAGATATATATATACATATATACGTTATATGATTGCTGGCAATTAAATGGCATCGCACCTGTACGTGTGTGCCAGGGCGTAGGCATGGCCAGACAAGCGCGTCAAACTATCTGACGTGACTAATGACCGACGCGAAGCACCCTAGAAATTGATAAACAAAATTATGAAAGTCAGGAAACCGCAAACAGATTTCCCTCAATTAGGTGCGTAGCATTTGGACAATTTGGGAAAATCACAGACATTGCCTCGCCTCAGTGGCCTTATCACTGGCAGGTGCCTCTTATCAGCTGCGTAACGATAGCAGCATTTACGCATTTACAGCTAAGTGGGGCAGCCAGTTAACTCGTCCAATTGTGATTTGGGCTTGGGAATCTTGGCCCTTTCGGATCTGTGACGTCGAGTCCAAGACTCTCTCTCTCTCTCTCGCATTTTTTTTCTTGGCCTGAGCTTCAATTACCAAAATTACGATATTACCAAATTTTCACTAATTGCAATTTAGGGCGAGTTAATACGGTGTTTGTCACCTGGCGACGTCTATTAAAATTTATTTGTGTACCTTGCTTGAAACTCCATGAAATACATGTATGCGTGAGCACACACACAGTCACACACACCTACACACAGCTTCATTGTCTATGCCGCCATTGTTTAACAATTTGGCGCTCTACTCCTTCGCCCCTTTGTCCTTTCTGGCGACATTCCCGCATTGAGGCGTGTTGAAATTTGTTTTGTCAATTGAAATTCGTGCGGCTTGTGTGTGGGAGTTGAATTTACTGATTAAGCAACGGACCAACTAATGGTCATCAAAATTGATTATTAGCTAAAGCTATTTATTTCATAAATATGTGTGACAAAATTGAATGTTCAGAGGCAATGGAGGAGCTGGCCAGGGTCCTAGATTCCTAGACAGGCTAAAGGGCAAACAGTTTGCCTTGAGCTACATTGACTTGGCTATTCAACAATAATATAATATATTGTCTATATATATATAGTATGGGAAGTCTCTTGTCTGTCTATTAATGTTTAACACTCAGCACATTTTGTATCTTGATTTGTGCTCCTTTGTTGCTCCCATAATAATAATTATAATGAACTCACTCGTCACTGAATACAGCAGGTAGCTGACACTGTCTATATATGGGTATCAATAGTTAATAATCCCTAGGGCCATTGCCTTCCAGAAGTGGCAGGCAGTACGCTGTTCATTTCCCAATATTCCCAATACATTCGATATATATATATATATATATATATATATATATATATATATATATATATATATATTACATATTATTATTTAAAAAATTAATATATTAATTAATATATTATTTTGTTATTTTTTTTTTTTAAGGATTTATAAATGGAAATCTGATATTAAAATAAAGTAATAAATTAGCGAATTTTCTGTATTTTTCATTGAAAATAATAAATAAATTATAAATAATTTTATTTTTAATTTAAAGTGAAGATAAAAGTTTTTTTATACAAATATATATTGAAAGTTTTTTTTTACTTATATTTATTTCATATTTATTTTATATTTATGACTAATGTTTTATACAGTTATAAGTCAACTTAAATACTAATTTATTATAATTTTAATGAAATATACAAATTTCCATGCGAGGGTCATCTGATAATATCAGTTAACATTAACTCCCAGAACAAGGCGCTGAAGTTGACGTGAAAATCTACTTTGAATGAATTCCCTGAGGTTGCGTGGGTTATGCATTTGTAATTATGGCTCATCAGCAGTGGAAATGCAGTTTTCAATTTAATATGAAAATTGAGGGAAAACTGTGAAAAACTCTGAAAAACTGTGAACCGTGAGCAGCCCTGCATTGGCTACGCTGCTGCTGCTGTCTTTGTAACCGCATACAGCGAACTTTGGTTTGACTAGCTGCAAATTAGAGGGCGAGCAGCGAGACTAGTTAGTAACATACTAAAAGTGCGGACAACCAGCTAGGGTGGGGCCTCAGAAACTTGTCCCAAAGTGCGCAAATTTCAGGGAAGCAGTCGACGCAGCGGCTACTCCTTTGTCACTGAAGCTTTTGGCTGAGGTCAGGCCACGCCCCAACGAGACCAGCTCGCAAACATGTTGGCGTTAAGCAAAAAATGGAATACTATATATATATATATATCCCTAAAGCGTGCCAGACTAAAAACTCTGCCACACAAACAGTTAGTGTGGGAGGGAGAGAGAGAGAGAGAGAGAACGAGTCGGCATTTTGATCTATACCGCACACTGGCAATTGCCTGTAATTAATTTGTTTAAGCCAACCCACGGAAAGAAAAATGATAAATAAACGTGCAATAGGCCAAGCTGTAAGCGGACAATTCTGTCAACCGAACATTTGTTAGGCTAAAAACTAAAGCCTGAGCTCACATGACCCAAATTTGTATTTTATGTAGAATATGACGTGGGAATTAGCAAAGTTTTGACATTTACAAAATGTGTACTTTTTTTAAATTTGTATTAATTTTTTTTTTTTAATTACAAACTTTCTGCTACCTTCAATGGGAACTTAATGTAGTTTAAATTTTTTAAAACATTGATTTATAACTTCAATTTAGTTGATAATACATTTCATATTAAACGCGCTTTTGCTTTAAACTTACTTTTACTTCCTACTACAGGTTGATATGTTAGTTAGTTCGAACTGTTAGTTAACAGAAGAAATGAATAAGAGTTCTGTTAATTAACAGAGGCAATATATAATAATTCTGTTAATGACCCGAAGAAATGAATAAGAGTTCTGTTCATTAGCAGAAGTAGCTCTGATAGCTTTAACAGTAGATGAGTTCGAAGAAGACAAATTTCTAGTTGGTGCTCTTATATAATAAAGCATCTGGGACTTCATGGAGTGAATGGAAATTTAATTTAACTCATTACTATATATAGGAAAGTATCGAAACTGTAGCTAGCCAGCTGATAAAGCCCTTCCAGAATTCAATCCACCAACAATTTTCAATGCACTTAAAATATATTTAGATAAACATGTCTTCACAATATTCAAATTACAACCAAGCAGAGCCGGGTGCAGGCTTGTTGTGGCCATTGCCATTCAGCCAGGGTCCCAGGCCGAGCGTCTCCAGATTGGTGACATGATTCGTGCCGGCCGTAATGGGCGAGAGTGCCGCATCCTTGATGATCGTCAAGTGATGAGCTGCGCCCGCATTGCCATTTCGTGTGAACTGCCCGAACTTGGCTGCCTCGTATTCGGTCTTCTGAATCTCGGCGGCGGCAGCATGAGCGGATCGCTGCAGTGCCGAGGCAGCCTCAGCCTCGCGAGCGGCAGCGATGCGCTGCTGATAGGCCACGGCTGCTTTGGAGGCGGCCAGACGCTGCTGGGCCAGCACCACAGCCGAAGCAGCAGAAGCCGCCTCCGAGCGCTGGATGGCCGCAGCTGCCTCAGATTTCTGTGTGAGGATTGCGGCATGGGTCTCCTTTTCCATGGCGATGCGCTGCTGATTGAGGACATTCTCCTTGGCCGCCTGCATTTGCTGCTGGGCAATGAGCACATTGGCCGAGGCCTGCTTGGCAGCCGAAATGGCATTGGCCACTTCGTTCGGCGACGGAGCAGTCTTCAGTGGACTGTGCCCAGCGCTCCAAGCGCCACTGCTGCCCGCCAGCTGGCTGGCCCAGTTGCCAGCTGTATTCCAGCCGCCGCCGCCCAGCTGGGCACTGCTCGTCGCTGCCCAGGGAATGGAGGCGTCGCCAATGCTGCGCTTTGGCAACGTCTTCTCGTCGGAGCCACTGCATCCAGCTGCAGCCGCTAAGACCAGCAAAAGAGGCAACATTCTTGCACCTTGGAAGTTTTGATTGATTGTGAATTGCATCTTGCTAGATTCGAATGCTGCTACTAAACTCTTCTGCTGAGGGATTTACTATTTATAGCAGCAGCTGGCGAGGCTGCTGCGGCTGTTGCTCTTGGCTGCTGGGCTAATCACTCACGTAGGCGTTGGCATCGCCAATTTGGGCTCTATCGCTGTGGTAACTGATTTTATAACTGCCTCAATTTCGTGAAGACCAGAAGGAAATGAAAGGCTGCTCTCAATTATCAAAAGCTTAGCTAACGCGCTCGACCCATGCGCCTTTCATCAGCCACTTCCAATTTCTGTTTGGCTTAAACGGGAATTTATCAGAAATGAAAATATTGGGGCTATAATGTTGCTGGACAAATATATAAATTAGAGGCAGTCATACATATGTATGGAAATTTATATGTTTATAATTTTCTGTATGAATTGTATGTGAAATAGGGTATTTGCTAGTCGGGCAGTCTCTGCTAGTGAACTCACTCAAATTATTTTCAATTTTAAATGTATTAAACTGCAGCTCTTCCTAGAGATCAGGATAGTCCTAGTCGAGCACTTCCTCTTAGTTAAAATTCCTTAAACTGCAACTCTTGCTAGAGTTCAGGGTATCTCTTAGTCGAGCAGTCTTTTTCAATAAAGTTTCATTTTTTTCAATTATTTTCTATGTATAATAATTTCATTTGCAGCTTTGCTCTGACTTCAGGGTATTTCCTAGTCGATCACGCTCTACTCATACAATATTTCCAAATATCGCTACAGAGTATTTTCTAGTTGAGCACTCTCTATATTAAATCTCTTATATTAAATTATTACAGTTCTCTTTCGGATTCGGGGTATTTCCTAGTCGGGCACTCTCTGCTCTTACATTATTTCCTTACTCCAGCAACTCTTCTCCATCTTCAGGGTATCTCCCAGTCTAACACTCTCTCCGACTGCACTCTCATTCACTTTCACAACTATTGCACTTGACTGAAGGCATTATGTGTGATCAGTTCTTCGTTGTGTTCATACAGACAGTCATAAATCTCTATGGAAGTGTATGTGCGTGGGTGCAGCGTTCTTTTGTGCCTTTGCGGCGCGTCCACCCCCACTTTATTAATGTTATGAAAAAATAAAAATTAATTATATCGCGAGAGCCACGCAATATACGTGTCCAAAGGTATTACACCTGACAAAGAAAGGCTGAGGCGGGCAGCAGAGGCGACATTCGATACAAATGAGGCTGCAGCTCAGCTCAGCTGCCGAACATTTCACGCTGGCCAACGGCAACGATTGTAATTACTATTAATGCACGTCGTCAGGCGGTCTCCTGGACAAACTCAAATTTTACTTTTACTCGTATTAATAAATACAAATTGAATAAGACAAGCTGATGCCGCAGTTGCCGGCTTACAGCTGTTTCAGCGGCAAAGTACAGTGGTCCGATTAAGGTGGAGAGTATAACGAGCTGCAGTGTCTGTATTTTAACTAATCTGAGTGGAAAGGCCCTGGATGGGTTCTTGTTTTAAAATGATGAAAAGGGCAGTAGGTTAGATGCTAAGGTAGTCAGGCATTGATAACTGGGTTTGAAGTCTAATATATTTAAATTTAAGATGTTTTCAAAGCGCATTTGATATTTTTCGATATATATAATATTAATATGAAAAAATATTTTTTTTTACCTTTAATATCAATAAAAATAATTTTTACAAATATTTTTCATAAATTAATAAAATCTTTTTTTATATTTTTAATATTCATAATAATAATTTTTTAAAATGTCAACTCACATTTTAAATAATTAATAAAAAAATAAATAATAATTAATTAAATAAAACTTACAAAAAATATAAAATAAACATTTTTTATAAAAATATTTTTATATTATCAAAAAATTATTTATTAAATATTAAATTATTTGAATTTAAAATGAAATTAAATCTGAATTGAATTTAAAATTAATATTTAATTTGAGAAATAGTAAATAAATATACAAAATTAAATCTGAAAAAAATATTAATTTAATAAAAAGTCAACATAAAAGTTGTCTCTGTTTTTAGGCCAATTATTCAGTGTCCAGTGGATGACAGCCTTCGGTTCATCTCATCATCAAGAAATGAGGCTTTCCCTTTTTCGATATATTGTTGAGATAACCCGAAGGATGTCACCTAAGTTATTATGCATTTAATGGCCACACACAGACAGACAGAGAAATGCTGATGTACATTTGAATTTATTTGATTTCAGAGCGCAAATCTGCTGGCCAGCATGTCCTCTCAGTCGATGGCATTCCAGAGCAAGTCACGAAAATCTTTTATAGGCATTTTATTGCTCACCTTTGTGGCTTTTCTGGCGCAAGGTGTTTGGGCCGCCGAGCCGGATGCGACGTATGTCGACAATGAGCTGCACAAGGACAACGGTTAGCCATCAGCAGGAATCGTTTTGTCAAGTTGGAGCTAAATCTTTGTTCGTTTTTAGAATTTCCCAGCTTGGTCAAACGTCCGGCGTTTTTTGTGGGCAGCCGATACGGACGCTCGAGTGGCAACGGTGCCAATGGCGGTGGCAATGGCGCTGCCCCCAACGGCATGGGCACCTCGAAGACGCGACGTCTAATCATCGTGCCACGCAACGATCGCTTCTTTCTGGGCTCGCGCTATGGCAAACGCAGCGACGAATATCTCTCGCCCTACGAGCAGAATAGCCTCGGCCTGGGCCTGGCCGAGCGGGAAACCGAAACCAACAACGAGAAGCCCAGCAACAGAGCCCGAACTACGGTGCCCATGTCCTGCGTCTACACGGGCATCAGCAACTTCTATCGCTGCAGCAATTCGTGAGTTTTGATTGCAAATAATTTATAAATTAATTATTCATTGATTATCCTGTGCAGCGAGGACCTCAATCTAAACATGCCACTGGAGAACAATAGTTTAGGCGCAGAGGAGGCCGGCAGCAATGTGAAGTAAGATTTCGCCTGGCAAGACGCATTCATTGGCAAACGATTCTCTGACTAGTTAATTATCCGTGTTATCCATTGGCTTCTCAGCTACACACACACACACAAACACACACACCCATACACACACACCCATACACACACACACACACATTTATATATGTGGCGTATCTCTTGTATCCTTGTTAAATGGTATTAAAATTTTTAACGGGGCTGGAAAAGTTTTAATACCCAAAAACTAACTGTGTAAATAAGTAAAAAATACTATAAAATATTAATTTAATTTAATTAAAAAAACAAAACTATAAAATATAAATATATAAATACATCTGTATCAAATACCATAACTAGGCTATATTATATATGAAGAAATTGTACTTTAATGCTTAATACAGTACGTTCCATTAACTGGGTATAAAGGATCCTTTAGCTTCGCATATGAATAATCTATCGATTATATAACTATGTACACATACATACACATACATGTGATGCTGTACTGCATATGAATACATTTTCTATTATGCATGTATTACTCTTTCGCTCCTAACTAAACGTTCAATAAAGGCAAACAGATATATACACAAACATATAGTATAAGTCTTTGGAAATTCATACTATAGAGAAGTTCGGTATTTTGGGAAAGTTGCTTAGATTTTGATTAGATATTAATAGTTTGGCATATTTATTGAAAGTGGGATAAGTTTAACAGGCAGAAGGAGGCGTGGCAGACCCCATAAAGTATGTTCAGGGCGACAAGCCGAGTCGATATAGGCATGTTCGTTCTCCGACCTCAGAACCAATCAGAGCTGGAGATTTGAGATTTTTTTAAACTAGATTTAAAAATCAGTAACTATTTCCGTTCTTTGTTATCGATTAAAAATAAAATCGAAATTCATCTTTGAAGATAGAATCTCCAAATCTTATATATATCATTTTAAGGGACTTTTATATAATTTTGATTTTTGTTACATTTTGGATGTCACGCTCCCAAGTTTTGAATATATAATTTATATCAATATATAAATATATCATATGATATATTTTGATTTATTATGCATATTAATTAAAGTAATGAATTGTATATGTTTTTTTTTTATTATAAATTTATTTCAGCCAAAAGCTCACTCCCATGCGATTAAAACTCTTTATATCGACCATATATTTAAAAAAAATATATTAAATATTAAAGTCTATAGCTTATCGATTATAAAACCTAGTTGGAATTGAAACTTTTTTATTTCTTACATATTCTTTAGGCCATTCGGGCTATTGTTAAATTTAATCTTCACATTTCTCACCCACTCGCAGTCCCCAAGAAAAAATCTTGGCCATAATAAAGCAATTTCCATTGTGCTAATGCATTACTGCGGGCTGACACATTTGCCATGCCCACACACACACACACACACACAGACAGAGCTCTGTTTGCCGGCGTAAGTAGTACAAGAAATTTAATTATCATAGCCAGGCCCGCACCGATACAAGTAATGAGGACAAAAAGCCGTAGCACTTACACCTGAGCAATGCTTTCTTGAGCAGGCACCGAATGCAGAAATGATAGAAATTAAGTCGCCGTAACGCAAAAAGTTTCCCTTAGCTGGCATTGATTTTAATTGTTGGCAACGGATAGCGGTAAACGCCAGAGCTCTCCGCCTCCACACATGAGAGAGATGAGCTCAGATTTTAAGCCAGAGGCGAAGTGCTTGCTAATTGTATTAAGTGGCATTCGAGGGCTTTCCTGACTCTCAGCTCTCCCCCTCTCTCTGCCACCCGCATCATAACTTTTCGGCAATCAGCACGTGGCAGCGCGGCGATAGCTTCTCATCAAAGAGCTGCTCATAGCGCACCGTCAGGCGCAGTTGCTGCGCTGCAGCCACTTCCTTCAGGTAGCACAGACGGTCGTACAGCAGGACATTCTCGCAGAGCAGCTGGGCAGGAAAATGCATGGCAATGAGTCATCAGTGGTTTGGGTTAACAAAGGAGTCAAATACCTGTATGCTCGCCTGCAGGCAAGTCAATGCCTCCGCCAAACGGGCGCCACGCCCACTCGCATAGACTTGGCTAAGTGCCTCAAAGCGGCTTTCATGTACGGGCCGCCAGTCCAGGCCAAGTCCAGTTTGGCGCGATTGCAGCTGATACCTCTGCTTGATGCTGGCAAATGTCTGCGGTTCCCCGGCGTCTGACGGCGCCTTGCCTTGCCGCCTGACTCTAGTGGTCAGCTCCTCCTCATCGCACAGAGCCGCTGCCAAGGCGCGCGCAAACATCTGCCTGCCGTGCGCCGCATGATCCTGGACATCGCTTTGCCAGCGAGATTTGGTCTGCTGGCAGGCCAGGCGCAGGAAGGGTCGATTGAAGCATCCAGCAGCTGGCACAGCTGACATGGCTGCCCTCAAGCCGCTGCTCAGCGGAAAGTTGACGAAACTGGAGCCGCCATCCGGGCTCAAGGCGAGCTTGTGGTAACAGCAGGGCGCAATGTGAAGGCAGCGGACTTGGGGCATTTGCAGAAACAGGAGCATTGCATTGATGCTCAGGTCGGCGCAGGCATGTAGGCCAACTATGGCCGTGGGCACACGATCGAGGCCCCGGGCCGTCACATACTCCAGAATACGACTGGCATCGGCTGTAACGAAGAGCTGCTCGTAGCTAATCGAGTTGGCATTGGCTGCTGTCCGGCTGCGCTCACGCGCTCTCTGCACACGTTGCTCGTCCGCTTCCAGGCCGAGTATCAGGTAATTGGTATTCAGCTCGAGCAGCGCCTCGCTCAGGTAGCCCAGCCCCGCGCCCAAGTCGACTATGCACTTTGTCGCTGGACAATGCTGATGGATGTGTCTGGCCAACTTAGCAATTTCATGCGACTTTTTTGCCGACATTTTGCAATTATTCCGGCCGGGATTTCTGGGCATTGCCTCTGCCGCTGCGGCTGCTTCCTTCGTCGGCGTCAAATTCGCCAGCTCTTGGCGAAAGCTCAGCACCTCCTCAGGGCATGTCGCCAAAGGCTCGTGCACAAATGGGAATGCGTTTAGCTCTTCATTGTTTAGTTCCAAAAAATATTGCTTCATATAGCCAGGCATAGCCTCGAGGGACTTGAGGCAGGCTGTATTCGGCTCGGAATAGATCCAGGAATAGCGATACAAAAAGTCCACAGCTGCTAGGAAATATTCATCATCGTTGGCGAAGCTGCTGGGCAAGGACATGGCTGGGGATGAGAAGAAGTCCGGGAGGTCCAATTAGACTGCATTGCATAAGAATTCCAATTGGATACTTGTGCATATAGAAAGTTCCATTCGAACAACAAAGCCATTTAACAAAGACAACTCGCTTTAATCATTGTTAACATACAGAATCAACTGCTTTCGTTGGCGAAAACAAAAACTTAAAAAAGAGGGAAAAGCGTATATAAATAGAAATAGAACAAGTGTAGCTTATGGTTATCTATATATATATATACAGTCAGATTTTTCGATTTCTAAAACGCCACATTTAGGATATGATTTTCCATTTCAGTTTAGTTTCCTGCTCCAAGTTCTCGTTTGCAGGTCCTAAAATACATTTGCCGACGTGCTTGGGGTCCTCTTTGAAGTACTTATCGATAACAGCTCGCAGCTCGTCGACGGTCACGGATAACACGCGTGATCGATATTTAACGAACATCTCCTGCGACACGCCATAGAGGAAGAAATCGATGCCAATGTTTCCAGGTGCTGTGGGCGAGTCCAGCTGCTGCAGCACGCCCAACTTCGCCTCGAATATCGTCTGCTGATCGAGCTTATTGCTCTCCGTTAGCAGCCAGTCGTAGGTCTTATCGAAGGCATCCAGTGTCTTCGTGGAGTGCGGATCCCGATAGCTGAAGAACGCAAATATGCCATCTGAGCCAATTTTGGCACCGGCGCCGTAGGCTCCATTCTGCTCCCGCACCACAGGCAGCAGATACTTGGCCGAGATGAGTTTGGCCAGCACGCGCAGCACGGGATGATCCTCATGCAGGTAAGGCACAGCGAAGAACGACTTCGCGCAGTAGTTGACAGGAATATTCATTACGTAATGCTGAAAACTCGGCTCCAACAGCTTCAGTTCATTCTTCTTATTCATATCCTTGAGCGTTGGCAGTTTCTTCACGAAATTTTGGTAGTGCTTCAGGGCGGTTGGCTGAAAGCCCTCCGAGGAGTTGATGGCCACGCGCATGTTGCTCTTGGTAAACACCTTCGCTCCGATATCCTTTAGTCTGTCACGGATCTCAACCGTACTGTTCTGTTCAACATACTTCTTCATGAAGTCGATGTGATCGACTCCGGATAACAGAGATTTCAGCTTGGCAGCATCACTGACCAATGCAGCGGAGCTCAACATGGCGTACAAGTGACCGGAGCTGGCGATACCAACTGATATATTAGAAATGTAATTTTCAATTAGCATCTTGAGGCGGTCCGTGTCGTCCAGCTTGAAGTTGAGTAGAAGTTCCTCACACAGCCCAAACATATCCTTCACATTCTTGTCGAGCGCGTGCGTCGTCATCATTAGCCCCATCTGGTACGACTTCGCATCCTTAACATTCTCAACGAAATTCAATTTGAAGTCAATGCCAGCAGTTTTGGAGAGAACGAGCTTGTCGAATTCACGGTAGTTATGGTTGCTGGTGCCCATGTCGTCGATGACGTTACAGAACAGTGGGATAAGCATGAGCTCATCTCGACTCAGTCCCGTAATGTTGAACAGACACTTGAGGTAGGAAATCTCATTGGTGGCCACTTTGCACAGCTGTGTGGGAACATCTGCAATATTTTTCGTCTCGATCATTGGTAATTTGGGTGGTTCCTTAACATCGTCCAGCGTCAGGCAGGGCAAAACATCCGTACTCTCCTTAGCCTTTTGGGATGTTTCAAGTTTGATGCCATTCGTATATATTTCTTTTCGCTTCTCGGAGTCGAGCGCATTCACTTTCTGTTTTAGCATCTCAGCCTCGGCCTTCTTAAAGTTCTCCTCATACATTTCGTCCGGTGACATTGTTAGCGTGAGCTTGTGAGTATTGTTTGCGAAGTACTTTTCCATTTTTTGCTGCAGATACTGGTTATTCTCTTTCAGGCTGTTGCGCAACTGGGCTATCATATCCGAGACCCGTAAACTGCTGACAATATCGCCATCGTGATTCCACAGCGACGTCGAGTTAAATAGCAACACATTGCCGAAGTGAGGGCTCTGATGTTTCAACGACAACTCCAAGTTGTGCAGAATACTCTCGATGTGCTGAGCTTCAAAGCCTTCTTCGATAGTCTTGTGAACAGTTTGATCAAAGAGCTCATTGAACTTTTTAAAGTCTTCGACCTTCAGGTCTTGCAGTCCCACAACGAAATACGTGTCTCTGCAGTCCGATGAAAAGCCTGAACTCTGATTGTAGCCTCCAGAGAAATTTGGCTCTATCAAGCTCTTATAGAAAGCCGAGTTGGGGCCACGAATCAATATCTCAGACAGCACATTTAATTCAAAGCTCTCCTGTATATTTGTCGAGTCGCACATCAGCAGCGCTATAGCGATCTGGTTCTGCCTATCGAAAGTGGCGCCCAAGTTGTCCAGTCTACTGGGAATGTGGACGTTGCGTGGCTGCGACCAAGGCTTCTGATTTGGTATCCGGCTATAGGAGTTATCTATGCGCGAATGTTCCGACAAGTATTCACTGTCGACAAATGCAAGTGTGCTCATTAAGTCAAATGACCCGTAGCAGAACATGCGCGCATTGCTTGGATGATAGTATTTCTGATGGAATTTAACCAAGTCCGAGTGTGTCAGCTTGGGAATCTCTAGTGGATTGCCGCCAGACACGTGGCCATACGTATGATCCGGCAGCATATTGTTGAGCAGTTTTTGTATGAACACCTGAGAGTTCTCCGAAAAAGCTCCCTTCATTTCGTTATAGACGACGCCTTTGATGACCAGTTCAGAGTTTCGATTGTTCAATTCTTTGTGCTCCAGACGCCAGCCTTCTTGCAGAAAATCCAAATACGCTAAGTTTGGTCTATAATGTTAAAGTAAAAGTAGGTCATTAATAAAGGAAACTCTATCTTGAATACTACTTACCTGAATACTGCATCCAAGTAAATCTTTTGCAGATTCCTAAAGTCGACTTCGTTCATGGTCGAGAATGGATATAGGGTATAGTCCGGTCCAGTCATAGCATTCATGAACGTCGCAACCGAACGATTCAGCATCTTGAAGAATGGATCGCGCACTGGAAAGTTTTTGGAGCCGCATAACGCGAGATGCTCCAATATATGCGGCAGCCCCGTCGAATCGAAGGGGGTCGTACGGAAATTAATGGAGAACACATTATTCGTGTCATTCCGATCCAGATACCAAAACTCAGTCCCCGTGCCAAGGTGCCGCAGCGTACAAGAGACCAGATCAAAGTCAGGTATATATTCTATGCGTTCGCACTGAAAGCCGTGATAGACTTGGCCCTCGCTGTATTTGTATTTCCGAGCTCCCATCATATGTGGTATGTCACCTTGAAGCGCCAGCTTCGACTCCGCACTGGCACCTTGCTTGCCATCGTTGACGGTCGACTTGAAACATCGTCTGGCTGTTTGATCGGGCAGCACTCGGAGGGGGCGCGGCACCGCCTTCAACCATTGCAGACGTGTGAGCATATTTTATTTAGTTTGTTTATTTGTTATATGCGCGAGTCTATAAATGATAAGTACACAATACAAGTTGCAGACGTTATCCAGATCAACACAACAAGCGACATGAATTAAATAAAAACCAACATAACACACGACACGAGTTTTAGTTACATCAGCCGGCATTCATTGCGTTTTGCATGTGTGCTTATAAGTATGTATGTGTGTATGTCTGCCTATAAATGTATTGGTGTTTGCGTTTCTCTTAATTTATATTGTGTGCCTTTCTTTATACAATAAATTTACTTATTATGACTTACAATCTGAATGAAATTCCAAACACTGAGTTTATTTGATGTTCTATAGTTTCAGTTTGCACACTCAAATATAACGCAACTTACCAATTTATTGGGAAATATCAACTTTTAAACTTTAGTCATCTGCACACTACATATGAGTTTATCAGTAGTCAATATTCTTGAAGTCTATCGATATACATAGATAGTTGCAAAAGGCAAATCGATCTTAGTATTTTTTGTATATTTTCATCTCTACTAAAATACTGACTCTATTCATTTAAGCGAATTGGAGCTAGTTATCGATTTTTTAGGGACAAACTATTTAAATTAAAATGCATTTAACGGCTAAACTCAGTGCAATAAAGATACTTAATTAGATGCAATTTATTTACATGTAGTAACACAATTACACAATGTTGACTTTAAATGTTCTTCATTTTCATATCAAGTCTTTCGCGTCTTGGCCCCAAAATACATTTGCCAACATGACGCGGTTCCTCTTTAAAATACTTATCAACTACAGAGCGGACCTCATCGGCAGTTACGCTCAGAACTCTCGAACGATATTTGCAATACTCCTCATGCGACACTCTTAAAATAAAGTAATCCATCCCAACTTCACCAGGCGCTGTTGGCCAATCGAGCAACTGCAGCACGCCTAGCTTGGCCTCGAACAGCATCTGGTGATCCAACTTATCGCTCATAGCTGCCAGCCACTCGTACGTCCTGTCAAATACATCCAAAGTTTTTGTCGAGTGCGGATCCCGATAGCTGTAGAAATTGAAGAGACCATCATAGCCAATCTTCGCGCCAGTGCCGTAGGCTCCATTCTGCTCCCGCACCACAGGCAGCAGATACTTCGCCGAGATGAGTTTGGCCAGCACGCGCAGCACGGGATGATCCTCATGCAGGTAAGGCACAGCGAAGAACGACTTCGCGCAGTAGTTAACAGGAATATTCATTACGTAATGCTGAAAACTCGGCTCCAACAGCTTCAGTTCACTCTTCTTATTCACATCCTTGAGAGTTGGCAGTTTCTCCAGGAAGTTTTGGTAGTGCTCCAGGGCGGTTGGCTGAAAGCCCTCTGAAGTGTTTATGGCCACGCGCATATTGCTCTTGCTAAACACCTTAGAGCCTATGTCCTGCAGTCTGTCGCGGATCTGTTCTGTACTGAAATTTTGAATATACTTCTTCATGAAGTCGATGTGGTCAATGCCCAGCAAATGGGACTTCAGCTTGGCCGCATCACTGACCAAGGCAGCGGAGCAGAGCATGGCATAGGTGTGCCCAGAGACTGCAATGCCCACGGATAACTTGGAAATGTAGTTTTCGATGAGCATCCTCAGGCGAGTGGTGTCGTCCAGCTTGAAGTTGAGGAGCAGCTCCTCGCACAGCGTGAACATATCCTTGACATTCTTGTCCAGGGCGTAGGTCGTCATCAGCAGTCCCAGCTGGAAGGACTTGCCGTCCGTAACATTTTCGACAACTTTCACCTTGAAGTCAAAGTTCGCCGTCTTGGAGAGAATCATTTTGTCGAACTCCCGAAAGTCGTGCCTCTCGGTGCCCATGTTCTTGAAGACGTTGCAGAAGAGCGGCACGAGCATGGCATCATCGTGGCTCAGGGCGGTGATATTGAAGAGGCAATGCAGATAGGTGATGTCATTGGTGGGCACCTTGCACAGCTGGGTGGGCACGTCGTCAATGAGCTCCTCCGTCAGCTGGGGATGCTCTATGGGCTCCTCGACGTCGTCCAGCGACAAGCACGGCAGTATATTTGTATCCTCCTTTTCCTGCTGGGCCGCCTGCAATTTGAGGCCATTCTGGTAGATCTCCCTCAGACTATCCGAGCTGAGCTCACTCAGCTTCTCCTTTATCACCTTCTTTTCGGCATTCTTAAAGTCCTCATCGTACGATTCCTCCGGCGACATGGTCAGCGTGAGCTTGTGCGAATTGGCCAGAAAATATTGCTCGACTTTCTGCTGCAAATAGTTTTTGTTCTCCCGGAGTCTGGCACACAGTCGGCCCATCATTTCCGATATTCTGAGATTGGCGACTACGTCGCCGCCGTGATTCCACAAGGCCATCGAGCTGAAGAGCAAATGATTGCCCACGTCCGGGCCCTGGTGTCGGACGGCCAATTCCAGCTTATGCAGCACGCTCTCCACGTGATTGGGATCGAAGCCCTCCATGATTGTTCTGTGGATCGTTTGCTGGAACAGCTCATGGAATCTGTCGAAGTCGGCCACGCGCACATCCTGCAGCCCCACGGCAAAGTACGTGTCGCGGCTGGTGAAGTAGTAGCCCGTATTCCTATTGAATCCGCCGGAGAAGTTCGGCTCCACCAGGCCCTTGTAGAAGGGCGAGTTGGGGCCACGAATCAGCAGCTCCGTGAGCACATTCAGCTCGAAGACCTCCTGCACCTCGGTCCTGTCGCACATCAGCAGCGCGCAGCCAACCTGATTCTGTTTGTCCTTCGGAGCGCCCATGTTGACCAACCGACAGGGCAAGTGGACATTGCGCGGATACGACCAGCGCGGATGCAGTGGTATTTGACTGTGCGAGGAATCCATGAATTCGAAGTGGCTCAGATACTCCTCCTCGAGGAACTCCAGAGTCTCCATGAGATCGAATCTGCCATAGCAGAAAATTCGCGCATTGCTCGGATGATAATACTTCCGATGGTACTCGACCAGTTGCGAGTGCGTTAAGTTGGGTATCTCCAGCGGATCTCCGCCGGCTGTGTACTTGTAGGCGAGTTCCGGCAGCAGGTTGGTCATGAGGCCTTTTCTAAACAAGCGAGAATTCTCTGAAAATATACCAATCATTTCGTTGTAGACGATGCCCTTAATAATGATCTCTGACTGGCGATCCCGCACATCCTTGTGCTCGAGGCGCCAGCCCTCCTGGAGGAAGTCCAAGTAGAGTAGGTTTGGCCTGTGGTGGAGAGAGGGGAGTGGTTAGGCCACTCTTAGGTATACAAAGCTTCACAATTCTTACCTAAACACAGAATCCAAATAAATACACTGAATATTCCGGAAATCCGTCTCATTTCTGGAGGAGAAGATGTACACGGTTAGGTCAGCTCCAGTCAGCGCATTCATATTGGTCGCCACCGAACGATTCAACATTTTGAAGAAAGGATCACGAATGGCATACTTCTCGGAGCCGTTCAAGGTCAGGTGCTCTAGGACATGCGCCACGCCCGTGGAGTCCACGGGCGGCGTACGAAAGTTGATCGAGAATACGTTATTCGTATCGTTGCGATCGATGTGCCACAGTTCCAGGCCCGTTTCGGTGTGCCGCAGCGTATGAGACGTCAGCTCGAAGTCGGGAATATACTCGACTCGCTCACACTGGAATCCATGATAGATCTGACCCTCCTTAAACTTGAAGTCCCGATCTGAGATAACGTAGGGACTCCCTCTCTGATTGGCAGCCTCGGAGCTGGGCTCCACCAGCCTCACGATATCCTCGACTGAAGAGAACAAATTTCTGGCAACGGCCGTCTCATGCAGAGCTCGACGCAGTGATCGCGGAACTCCGTTCAAGTATTTCACGGATCTGTGCATGGCTCTCAACATGAACTGCGATCTAAAAGTATCTAGTAACTAAATGTGTTTACTTCAACCGGAAATTAAAAATAAATGGAAAATTTTTATTAATGTGTTCGAAAGAGTTTAATAAATTCAAATTCAAAATTTTACTACGCCACAAACTGGGAACTAAATCTATAAGTCTAAAAGCCTGGAAATTATATTTGATTTTTCTGTTGTCTGTCAGTTCTCACCAGTTCTGATCAATATGTGTCATACAAGCTTTTCTTTTCGAATAATCATAAAAAAGTATTATATAAATATATATGTTTACATAATAATATAAAAACTCTTCATATCAAATCCATTTGGACTATAAAAAAGTTATTGTATTCAACAATTTTTATAGATTTTTATAGCAAGTCCCATTTTTATGAAAATTTCATAATGAGAAATATTTTATATTAAAAAATATTTTATAATTAAAAATATATGTAATTAAAATTATTTTATAATATTTTTCATTCATTTTCATTCAGAAATAATTTCAAAATTGGTTTTTTAGTTAGATCAAAAAAAAAAAAAATATATATATATATATATGTATAAATATATAAAAATATTTTTATAAAATTTTTCAAACTATGCGCATAACTTGAGAAAACCAATCCAGCAGCCTCAGATTACAATCGTAGATCCCGCAGCTGTCCGACTTTTCGTTTACTTTTTCGGCTAAAAGGAAGTCATAGGCCTCTGGAGCAGCCGCATTGAGGGATGTAGAGGGCCTGTTATATTATATATTTAATTATAAAAATGATATAAACAATTTACAAATAAATTTAAATTTCATTATTTCAACTTACGCAAACAACACATGAAGCAGCTCCTGGACAACGCTAAAGTCTTTTGAGAACTGAATTGTGTTCGCTTCGCAAATTGCCTGCAGCATGCACTCGTGGCCATTATAGCCATAGCTGTAATTTATATAAAAATAAAAAATAAATAAAAAAAATATATATATAATCACTCACCCATTCAACATGTGCTCAATGTATGCATAAATCTGCCAGCGTAATGAGCTCGGCTGCCTTTGCAGCAGTCGCAGCTCGTTGCGATTGTCTATGGGAATATTTTGGTGTTTATATTCGGGTAAGTACGGATTTTGTCTATATACGCTGGCATTGTAGGGCAGGAAGAACTCGGCTTTCAGTACATGACCCAGTGTCAGCGACTCATAAGACAAATCAGCAGGAATGCCTATGCCCGCTATGAACTAGGGCAATAAAAAAGTCAAATCAAATTCCAATCAAATCTTATTCGAACTCTGATTTACCTGATGTCTAGTGGGCGCTTGACGTGGAAAGAGCAGAAAACGTTTCGAACGCCCACCCAACTGAGCAGGCAGTGCCAAGCTGGGCAGAGCCAGCAGACAGATGCACCACACGATGCAACGCATGACAACAGACTAACTGCAGCAGGCGGCAATTGTGCAACTGCAACCACCTGAGTTGCACCTTTGCAATTAGCTATGCACTGTTAGAACTCTAATTGCAACTATTTGTTAGAACTAACAACTTGTTGAGCTACATGGAACTAAGTCAATTGACACCTTGGAGGTCTGAAAGGCTTTCACACTAACTCTTCGACTGTTTGCTAAATAAAATAAAAATTTAAAATATATAAATAATTAATAGAAAATTATTAAGCTATTATTTACAATTCTTTTTTAAAATTATATTTAATGCCAAACTAAACGTATTATGATTTATATATAATAAAAATATATAAACAATAATAAATATATTTGTTTGTCATAATATATAATTTTTAAATATCATCACAAAATATAGCTTATAATTTTTTATTATTTATATATATATAATTTTGATTAACGAAAGAATCGTGCCCGTATCCCTATGCTCTACCGTATAGAACTTTGATATTAGATAAACAGAAAATTATAAATTAGCTCAAAATAAGAATAAAACATAAATTTTTATTTGAAATTATTAAATCAAACGCTAAATTTGAAAATTAGATTTTAACTTTAAATATTTCTAAACAAATCTCGTTTATTTGTAGCATTTTGCCAGAGATTGCGATCAAATGCAGGTCTATAATAATATCATATTATACATATATCTTATATTATAATATCATATATAAAAAATCAAGATTATACAGTTTATCAGTAGCTAGTCAAGTATATTTAATAGAGAAGGAACTTCTATATTTTCAATATAATTGCATTGAGAAACGACCCAGAGGAATATGCAAAAAGGCATGCAGTATTTATTGGTATTATGTTAATTATAATTTCATAGATTATTTCATAAGATTTACATAAAAAATGTGTAAATAAATGATACGACAAGGATTGAATTCGCTTAATAATGACCTTTGTTAATGAACATTGTAAATTCATTTAGCGCGGAAGTCTGGGAATACTTAGAATACTTGGGGCGGTCCATGTAAGCGTAGTTACGAATACAAAAAATTAAATTATATAGGTACATAAGATTAGAGACTTACTAAGGAATACTTAAATGACAATTTAAATTAGGTCATACGTAATTTCGAAAGCTGCATGTAAGTGAAAACATAAAAAATACATTTACATTCTACCGACCGACCGACCGACAGACCGACAGACCAATCGACCGACGCCTTTGTTCACTCTTATATTGTTAAGTATATTTTACTTGTGCTTGTGGAACTCCTCCACACAGAGCTTGCAGCTCCAAGAGCCCTCGGGCGGTGTTACCAAAGGCGGCGACAGACAATACATATGGTAGCCGCGATCACAGTCGTCGCAGAAGAGCAGCTGATCGTCATTGTCGGAGGTGCCACAGATGGAGCAATATTTACATTCAATGCACTGCCAGCGGTAGCGCTTCACCGATATTATCATGTTGGGCGTGAACTGCAGACACGATGGGTGACCAGAACGACCACAGTCGGAGCAAGACACTAGCTCTTCGGGCATATTGGTTTTCTTGTTTTCCCGCTGATCGCCCAAACAGAAGTCGCAATACGGCGAAGGCTGCGCCACCTCGCGCTCCGTTCGCAGCTTGTGCTTCTTGGGGCTTGCCAATGGATTTGTTGGATTAGGTGGCGCATTTACCGGTGCGTATATAGCTGGATTAGCTGGAGTCGTTGTCGACATGCTAGCCATGCTAGCCATTGTGGCCAAAGGGATTGAATCGTTTGAGGCGCCACCATCATTGAGAGAAGACTTTTCGTACGAAGTAGGTAGCGTTGGCGTCATCACCAGAGCCGACTGTGAGGTCTCGTCAATAATGGGAATTGGTGATGCTGAGTTAGAGTGGTTTGTGTATAGTCCAGTGGCTGCTGCCGCCGCCGCAGTGCTGGCTGCGTGTGCCACAGCCGCGGCAGCCGCTGCAGCTGCCGCCGAAGTATTTGCATTATTGCCAGCAGCAGCACCACGCCTCCTTCGATCCGGTGTATCGCCTTCAACTGCATTCCGACGACGATTACCTGCAAAGGATGGACGTTGTAATTGACACTTGACAATATAATCACACACAGTCAAACGATTTCTTACCACCACCTTTGCGTCCCCGCTTTGGCGTTCCATCCACATTTGCATTTGTGCGGCGGGGTCGTGAGCCTCGCTTGCGTTTTCCTCTACTGCTGTACGACTCATCGAAGTCATTGTCAGAGTCAAAGTCATCTTCATAGTCATCGGCATGATGATAATGCGATGAGTCCATGTCCTCATGGAACCAATCCTTCTCCGCATTCGCATGAGAGTCCTTGCTATCATTGTCACCTGAGGCGCCCATAGAATTGCCATCCGTGGCCACAATAGCTGCAATAATTTACATATTTTACATTACAAATAAGTCTATGTAAACATGCATGCATGTGTATGTATGTATGTATGGATGTATGTTTTGCTAATACACACACACACACATATATATATACATACAATGATAATATATATAAATCAGCCCTCAATACGCATTGTAAATATGCTGCAGCTCTTTCTTATAGGGTGGCTACGCGCTGTGTACACACACACACATACAACAATACGCACAAACATACATCCACATAGATACATTTATATATACATTTGGATTTGTGCATGTATAGAATGTGCAGCTTCATCAAGCCACACACATGTTTAGCAGTTCTAATTGAACAGTGGGACAATTTGAATGAAATGCAGTTAAAAAAAATGTTGAGATTGAAACACATTTGTGCTTTAGAAGAATTAATATTAATAATTAATTATTATTAATTATTAAACATGTAAACACATTTTTTAAATATACCATTTTTTAATAATTATAATAAATATATATATTTTAATATTATACAAATATATATAATATATAATTTTAAAATTGAAAAAATAACCAATTAAATATCAATTCATTTGAATTACTCGCATTTAAGCATTTATAAACAACGACAGCAAAACTCATTATTTTGCAATTTTAAATTTGGTATGAATTGGCGGTTTTATGTGTTTAACACCACCATGCAGAGGTGGTGGTGGTGCTGGTGGTGGCTGAGGATGTGACTGAACACAAAGGCAAAAACAATTGTAAGAGATTTATTGATTTTACTACGACTTTTGTTGGTTGCATGTGTGTGTGTGTGTGTGTGTGTGTGTGTGTAATGCATGCATTTATATGTAATTGTGTTTCTTGCATATCATACCTGCACTCTCAGCCTGATGATGATCACGTGCATTGACCGTTCCAGGACCAGACGGCGGCACGTGATGATGCTGGTGCTGGTGCTGATGGGCCAGATGGTGCTCGCGGTACTGGTAGGCGCGGTAGCTATGGTGCGGATTAAGTAAATATTGGCGTTTTGGTTTGCGCCATCGTGCCGAAGGATACGTGTAAATTTGGCCATGTCGAAAGCCGGGCATCCGCTGCTTTCGCTTCATAAAAAGAGCGCAATGCGTCTGTGCGACGCCAGTCTGGGGATCGAGGAACGGCATTCGCAGACGCCGCTCGATGCAGAGCCTCGTGTTGAAATTCTCGCTGTTCTCGAGTATCTCCTTGTATGCGGTGTCATTTAAAAAGTTCTGAATCTTTTCAAAGTTTCCAATGTTTACTACCGCGATCTCGGAAGCCATATTGTTACCTCGTCGGCGTTCGTGTAAATGCAACGCGACGCACACGCTATAAACAATAGCGTATTCAATTACTGTAGTAATAAACAAACGAAGAGCGCGCTCAAACTGTGTGTGGTTATGATTTTCGGCAATCCAAGCTGATTTAAAGGCCAGAAACACACATTTTTTCTTCGTTTGCTTTCGCAAACAAGTTTTTATGCCACAAAACAAGAGACTCAAGGCAGGGTTGTCGCAGTTTATGCCATCGACGTGGCAACGCTGCAGATTGAGTAAATTTGAACTAAAACCCTGGTCACACTGGCCGGGGCGTGTTTTGTGTGTTACTGACTCAATATTTTTTTTGTATTCATTTGCTCTCATTTATTTATTGTATAGTTAAATTAGTTTGTTTTTGTTTTTTTGCTGCAATTTTAAATTAAAGTAAATAAAGCAATAGCCAGGCAATGGGTGCCTCCAACCGCAGCACACGCGTTGCCCTAGGCATATCAACCGTTTCGTTTCTGTTATTCGTAATTGCCTTTGCTACGCCCTATTGGCTGGTGACCGATGGCCGTCTGCAGAATCCACGCTTTACGAACCTGGGCCTGTGGGAGGTGTGCTTCAATCACTTCCAGGACATACATCGGTTCTACGACACCGACTTTACTGGCTGCATGTGGGTCTTCGAGGAGGAATACTATATAATACACGATTTCCTGCTGCCAGGATTCTATATCGCTGTCCAGCTGTTTGCGACACTCTGCTTTGTGATGTGCCTGCTCGCCCTGCCGTTGACGCTATCCTTCCTGCGCACATCTCGCGACGACGATCGTTATGTGGTGCTACTGCTCACGATTGGCACCTGCCAGGTGCTCGCATCGATCTTCGGTTTCATTGCTGTGGTGGTATTTGGAGCCAAGGGCGATTCGCGTGACTGGATGCCCGGCTGGCAGAACAACGATATGGGTTGGTCCTTCGCCCTCGCCGTAGTGGGCGCCGTCATGCTGTTGCCCGCTGGCATACTCTACCTGGTGGAAGCACGCCGCGAACGCTACAAGCGCCTCAACGAGATCAGCAACCGCGAAGTGAGCGAATATGGCGATGATTACTATCAAAGTCAGGCTGCAGCTGCTGCCGCTGCTGCACCCTCATCGGCGCCCCCCCAGCCCTATTTCGTCCAAGAGTCCAGTCGCCCGCGCCGCCCGCAGCCCGGCGCACGTCTGCCCACAGCACCAGCCCAGGGCAGCATCCAAACGGACATCTAGTGTCCACGAATATGCATCCATAAATGAGGACTACTTCGAATCTCCGAACGAATAGTTTATAATAAATCCGTCCACTTGTAAAAGCAAATCTCTTTAAGCCATTTGCACTGACATCGTCCTTAGTCTAAGTCCGAAAATGACTCGAATATATAGTATATATATAGAAAAAACTTTGAATCATTCCACATTTTACACTTTTACACACTTTTTATAAATGTTTTATTATATAATTTTCCTACAATAATGCAAATAATGTATTTATATATTTTAATAATAAAATGCTTTTACACAAAACGAAACGAAAAACCTTTGTAAAATAACTAATAATAATTGGATATGATCCATTTAACAAAAAAATCTATTGATAATATCAATCAATAAATATAAATGTATTTGTATATAAAAATCAATGAGCTTAAGCTAAGATCAAGCAAAAATGGTGTTTATGTACTTGAAAATGCTCTGTTTAACAATATTCCAATTCCATTTGATAAAGTATTGGATTAATCTAAAGTATCATATGATTAATAAATTCTTTTCGTCGATCATGAAAATGAATCAAAGACAAATTGTACCTTTGCCAACAATTATATTCAAAATGTAAAAGAATTCAGGCCTTCCTTTACTTTTCATACGATAAATTTTTGATTGAGCTTTAATGATTCCCCCAGCATATTCCATATATTGACTAGAGTCGACAGATTCTCCTTCTGGTCAAACAACAGCACTTCGAGAGTTCTGTTTGATCCAGCGCTGATCGCCGCCCTCTTCGCCGCTTCGCTGTTCGAGCACAAGGAACAGTTCCCGTTGCTGCACCTCATCGGAGAGCTGCTCCCGTAGAAACTGCAGCATATCTGCCTCATTGCCCAGCGGCTCCGGCTGTCGCAGTTTCGAGTCCAAGTTGTAGTAGGAATCCCCGATGCGGCGCACTGCGATCCAGTGTCGTCTGCGCAATGGCAAAGTAATTACGCCGAATTTATAATCAGATGGAATGTTCAAGATGAAACCAACAATGGAGTCCAGGTCTATGATGGAGGGGTCCCTAAGTAATAAACTCATTATAGTTATGGGAACCCAATTGGAAATTCATATTTACTTTCTCTTATCAAACCAAATGGCTTCACAGTTTCGTTTTTGCAGCGCAGTCATTATAACATTGATATCATAATTTCCGAGTCCCAGGACCGAGCGATGTGGATTAATCCAGACATTTGGACTCAAATTGTTGCAGATATCATCGAGCTCCTCTTTGGTGTAGGATTGATCGCCTTGAAAGAGATTGTTGAGTGCGTGCAAGGCACATAGCTGCCTCATTTGCCTTTCGTGATAAACCGATGATGTTGGCATCGATATTTTTGCTGTTTTCTGTTTTATAAATAATTATTTTACTTTGTTGACAATCTGTTTACGATTTTGTGTGTGTGTGTGCGTGTGTGTGTGTATTGTTTGGTATGTTGTACACGTTACGACCAAAGTAACAAAATACATCAATTTTGTTTAGGCGTGGAAATGAATTAAATTCTCTGCTCTATATTTAACAAATAAATATATAAATCAATAACTGAAATTATCGTCTTTATTTATAAATAGATAATAATATTTGCATGCCAGTATTTAGTTAGTTTATGCACAGTATTTTTAGTATTCCAAAATGACCTTAAATATATTGTAAATATTTCCAGCTGGTCACACTAAACTCACCACAAACTGTCACATGATTTTCACCTGACATTTGCTAGCTTCTGCGAAAAAAGTCTATCGACGCGAATTCCAATTTAAAAGGAACTTATTTACATCAAACCGTCGAGCAGCGTTTAACGAAGCTAGCAAAATGAAAATTTGTGGTCCGAAATGCTCCCTATGCGGATTGATCATCTCTGTTTGGGGCATTGTGCAGCTGGTAAGTGGGTGTGCTTGGTGAATTTGGTTTGTTTTGTGGGGGGTCATACGGGAGAGTCACAAGACCAAAATATTCATATAATAATCTATTTTGTTTTTGTTGCAGGTGCTCATGGGTCTGTTCTTCTACATACACAGTGTGGCACTAATTGAGGATTTGCCACTCGCGGAGGAGTACAAAACCCTGGAAGAGTTCTATACGGCAGCGAATAGTGCATATAATCAGGTTCGTATATGTCAATGTCGATTCATATATGTATGTATGTATGTATGCGTGTGTGTGTGTAGATACGTACACATAAGTATGTGTATATGTGCATATTTTTACTTCCCCTTAAGAGTTGTGAGGACTTTAAGAAAAACTGTTGCTGTTATCAAATAAGATGTGATTATATACATATTGTATATACATACATACACACATGGATACATACATACATACTTCATGGTATTATGACTAAACGAATTTTCTCTTTTTCCAGAATGCCTACAACTGCTGGATTGCGGCGTGCATTTACGTTTTGACTCTGTTGCTCTCTGCGCAACAATTCTACATGAATAGCAGAGTAACTGCCAACTAAAATCTGCGCTTCAACTTCTAAATAAATGTTGCTTTGCGTGACTGTGTGAAGTAACAATCTATAGAAACAACAACTATAACAAAATGTAACCTGTGTACGTTTGGCATTGCTGCTGATCGTATCTAATCACAATTAGTATTGAAATGTTTGAAAGTTGAAGAAATTTGTTTATTTACTGTATAATATCCCCAAAGTTTTTGTTGCTAAAGTTTAAATTGAATTGAATATGATAATATTTAAGTAAAATGTATGTATAAATATGTACGTAATACAATTGTTTTGTTCATGATAATCACATTCCTTTATTAGTTCTACTCTTTCATTGTATCGGTCCAAACGCGTCAAACAAGTGCAACAATTTTGTATCATCTAGTTCCGACTTTAGTTAAAACAATCTCAGAGTCAATCTGTATCCACATTGTACGTCAGCTTAAATCAATTGTAAAGAAAATGTATTCCCAATCTAATGCCTGTATTGAAAAAGATATCGTTAGATTTGCGGTATTATTGGGGTGTCATCTTGTAATATTCGTTCAAATTGTTTAATATCTACGAAATAAATATATATATATTGAAATACATTATGTTGCCTATTTGTGTCGCACGCCAGTAATGAAATCGTTGATTGCGGAAATAAAAATGGATTGTTTTAAAGCTGTTATTATTTTCTTTTCCTTTTATGTTAACTGGATAAATTAAAAAAAAAATAAATAAAATAAAATTATAGTTTATTTATCATGTTAACTGGATAAATTAAAATTATAGTTGATTACTTCACTCGTAGTTAGCTGGTTTATATGCTTGCTCAGCAGCATTCTCCGCGGATTGAACATCTTATAACCTCTCCGTTTTAGGTTTATGGTCGGTCAGATATTACAATGCATCAATACTCTGTTGACCTGCAGAATTGCTAGCTTGCAAAGGTAATCGTTGCTCGCCAATTCAATTTACATAGAAAGGTAAAAGTTTTGTTCCACTTTCGGTTATTTAATAATATTTATTTATGTATATATTAAACATACTTAGGCATATTATAATAAACATACGTATATATATATATATTTATATAAATACATTAATTTTTATTTGAATGCCATATTTGAAAATATGAATAAATTTTCAAGAAATATTCGACAAGTTGTCCTTAACAATCATTGTAACAGTCCTCAAAATACTATAGAGCGCAAGTACATCAATACATAAAAGCGATGAAAATGGACTAGAAACTAGCAAGTTACATACATAAGCAATAGATACTTAATATTAATATATATATATATATAAATATTTGCATGTTTTTCTCTTGTTTTCTGTTTACTTTAAACTAACAACAAGAAATACTTTATACTAACATATATATATTTAATATATTTAACTTATTTTTTGTTTATCCACAATTTACACTTTTGCCAAAGCGAGGGTATTCAGATGCGAAATGGAAGGTTATTTAGATTTAGAGTGGAGATTTTTTATAGTTTTCATATTTCGATCAGTGTAGATTTCAAGAGAGTGTATTAAGCGGGAGACTTAGAGAAGAAGAAGCTCAAATACTGTTATCTATTTTGAAAGGCGATAGATTTAGTTTTGAAAACTCGACGTCAAGCAGCTCGACTTCATTTCTTTGATTTGCAGATGGAGATACAAAATTTCAGATTTGCGTTATTTATTTCTGAATTATTCGCTCCTGATTACAGCTCGATGATCGTGACGATTTTCGATTGATCGATTCCAGATATGCGCCCGGGGTCCAACCTTCTGCATTGGTATCTGTTCGGAAAATGAATTTTGTTTATAAATAAAGTTTAAATAAATCATATATATAATTATGTATTTAGTAAAAACATGCAGGTTGTAAAACATGCGCCATTTGTGGAACATTTACCTAAGACGCGAACGTACCACCAGCCGGCACAGCCCACTTTTAATAGCTCGATAGCTTCGCCTTCTCGCATCGAAACTTCCGAGTGACCCATAGCCGTATAATCAGCCAGGGCAATGAATTTACTGCCCTATATCAAAATTTATACAATATATATATATATATTATTTTTGTGTGTGTGTTTTGGTTAGCATTTGCAGTCAGTATATATGTAGAAAACAGTAAGTAAATAGTAAAAGCAGGCAATTTCAGTAAATCATAGCTGTGTTCTGTTAAAATACGTAAGCTTTAAGCGGCTGTTAAACTTATTATTATTTGGCTATTTGCAACTAACTGAACGTGTTCAAAATAATTAAATGTATTTGATAATAACTCAAAGTTTTTAAATACATTTATTTTAAAATTAAAAATTTCAATAAATTATTAAAATTTGTTCAATTGAAAAATTAAGTAATAATTTAAAGTAAAAAAAAAAAAAAAATATATATATATATATATATACATATATATACATACATATATTTATGTAATCAATAAAATATGTATTTTTATATATATATATTTTTTTTTAATTATTAATTTATTAAAATTTTGAAAAATATATATGTTTATATATAATTGAATTTTATATATGTATATATATTTTTAAATTAAATTATTTTTAAATATATACATATTATGAAATTATATATAACTAAATATTAAGTTTAGCAACATAACTATATATATAATTTCTATATATCCTACTCTAATGAGCTTGCTCTATGAAATGTTAAGCTGTGCCTTAAGTGGAGTGGGTCATCTCTCAGAGCCTAATCAAATATTTTTGGTGTAGCTAATGAGTCAATATGTATATATATATATATATATATATATATATATATATATATATATATATATATATATATATATATATATATATATATATATATATATATATATATATATATATATATATATAATATATATATATATTTGTCAATCTGAATTCTGATACTTCTAAATATGTATATCTTTCAGTTCATAACTGCAGAGGCTATGGAAATGTATTTAAAAGTTTTTACAGTTTTTTTTTTCCTTTTATTGTATAACAAATAATGTTATAAAAGTTTACGGTATTTATTTGAGCTATATACTTTTAGTTCTGCAATTTCTTGGAATTCCTGACGAAAACTACTTTGATTGACTAGTTTAAAAAATGATATATTTTTATTATTATTATTATATATATATATATAGATATATATAATAATGCCAGAAAAGCATCTCAACCCCATCTATAACCAACAACTAAGCATACACCCTGCACTGGGCATCACTTCTGGAAGGAATGAGAACTTGGCATGCGTTTTTCACTCTTATGAATAAATGCTGTTATAGATGCTACGGCGATTCGACCTATTATTTGTTATAGAATGCATTCATGGATTAGTCACAGAACTGCCGATGTTATATATCTTATAGGTAAGTCGCTGGCGATTACAAGCATCAATCGAACATAAGGCAAGGGCGTGCATCATACTACATAGGGCGGGCCATACCTAGCGGCTACGGCTACAGAACGTATACTTGATGTGGGAACAGCACACCTCAGTGGTCAACGGAAACATAAAATTTGGAGTTGGATTTGGTGTTCCGCGCAAAGGACGTGGAGGACGCGGCTCCATCGGTATTATAGGAGGCCCACTGCGTCAGCAGATCCAGAAAGCCCTGTCGTTGGCCAATTGATTTATATATATATATATAAATGCATATATATACATGAAACATATATATATATAGATGTGATATATTTATGGATTTGATAATTTTTTATAATTAAAATTATTTTTTTTGTTTTGGCGTTTGTCATGTAAGTAAAAAGATAAACCCAAAATATCCAATAAGACTATAAAATTATTATATTATTTGATTAGTTAAGGCTAAGCAAATGATTAATTAAATTAAAATCATAAAAATAATAAAATATGAATTTTAATCGGTGCACCGAAATGTACAAAGATTTATAATAATTTCGGAATTATTTTCCATTAATTGGAATAGAATTTAAAAAATATTCAATTATTTTATTTTATTTTCGTATATTTTGAAATTTATTAGGAAATTATAATTAATTATGTTAACTGTTATCCGGTTGCCTAGTTTTAATCAAGAGTCTTGGTTAGTTATTACATATCAAGGAGACAGACAGACAGAAAATAGATTCGAAGTTACAGCAATGGAAAGTGGGAGTCTATATAGAAGTGGCCCTATCACACAGCATCCGCTTGAGACTGGTTAGGATTTGTAACTCACAAACTGAAACTGAACTGACCAATGAGAGTCTTCGCTGAACAGCTGAGCTCAGATTTCTATAGCGCAAAAGTTCTAATTACCGGTGTGCTGTTGTCCTCGTTCACGGAGATCTCGTCCTCGCTGTTCGAGTAGTCGGAGCTCCAGCCACAGCCCTCGGGATGGTCCCTGTCCGGCATGCCCACGCCCGAGTTGCCGCACGCAGCGGCGGCCGGGCCGTTCTCCTCGCTGCTGCAGTTGGAGTTGCGATTGGACGACTCCGAGGAGGCGTCGCAGCTGATATTCCGACTCGGCGTGCCCAGTATAATATTGGGCGTGTCCCAGGAAGTGGTCTGCTTCAGTCCGCGATGATTGAGGCCATACTGCTTGATCTTCTCGCCCTTTAGCTCCTCGAGCTGGTTGAGCAGCACCCGCTTGATCTCGGCTACCCACTTATTCTTGACGTCCAGCGTGGGCGCCTGCATCGTGTGCACCTCCTGCCGGCCCTGCAGCCACACCTCGAAGCGCTTGGTGTCCCCGCGAACGGACTCCGTAAGACCAATTTGTGACATCTGCAGATAAATCTGATTAGTTATAGGTATATATATATATATAGCAGGTATATTGTCCACCTTAACGTGATGCTTGAACTGATAGGTGCTTTTGTTGTGACCTGCTTTGGAGGTTTGCTTGCAGAAGAGCAGGGACTTCTGGTAGAGGAAGATGTGCCGCTGCTGTGGCTTGATGCGCAGGCGAATGTCCTTCTTGGACTCGGTCCACACCTGAAACGAGTCCTGCAGCAGCAACTCGCCCTGCTGTGCCAGATCGGTCTGCGAACAAGAATATATATGATTAGCTTGCATTGCATATGCTGCGGCTCCTTCCCGCTGGCTTACTGGGAATCCTGTGATAGCCACTTGATGCATGGAGTCGTTGACGCACTTCAGCACAATCAGCATGCAGTCGAGCGCCTTCTGGAGCTCCTTGGTGCAGCTGCCGCTGTCGCTGAAGCGCAGCAGATCCTTCAGCAGCAACTGGTATTTGGTGATGCGTTGCACGGGCTTCAGCAGGTACGCGGCCAGCGGCAGCTTGTGACCCAGCCTCTTCTGGCACTCCTGCAGGAACAGGTGGGTGTCGACCAGCGTCTCACGCAGACGGTCGGAGCGCGGTATGTTCTGGCAATAGAACGAGTACAGCCGATAGAAGGTATCACGCTGAAAGTACACGAAGATATATATTAAAATCTATAGAATCCACACTAATCCTCTCTCGCTCACCCTTTGCACAAAACACAGCGCCACTAGCTCCGTGGTCGAAATGCAGTTCTCCAGGTCCTTCAGGAAGACCTCGTTGTGAAACGTGTAGAGCTCGTGCAGGTTGCCAAAAAGTATTTCCTCTTTGCCCTGCAGACTGGCCGGCACCAGATGCATCAGCTCGTCCGACTGCATCTGGTCAAAGTAGCCCTGCAAAGAGAACGAAGCAGAAGGTAGGATTAATGTAGGATTTCCGGGCATTCAGGAGTTTTTCTCAGCTACGAGTTACATTATCGGAGAAGGCGTTAATTTTGCTGCTGATGAATTGGCCGAATTTCTGGTCCACATACTGCTCCACGTTGGCGTAGCCCTGGGCCGCGACAAAGTCCTTCAGAATCTGCTTGTACTTGGACGCCTTGAACTTGGTGTTCCTCAGCTCAGGCAGCTGCTTGGCATCGCTGAAGCTTTCCTCGAAAAACTGACGACAGAAGTTGAGTATCTCGTGGTACGAGCTGCTCCAGTCTGTTGTCGGCTTGGCCAAGGCAATGTCCGAGTCCGTTCTCGAGCTGGGCTCTAACTTCTTGTTCTGCCAGCTGGAGCGACAGGAGCTGCACAGCTGGACATCCACGTCGGGCACCAGTTTGGGACCCTTCAGAGACTTGGGTGTCGACAGCACCTTGGTGTTGTTGAGCGAGCCGAGGGAGCTCTGGGCCCGCGCCAACGAGGACGAAACGGACATTAGGCTCTTGGGCTCGCCGTCGTCCAGATAGGCCAAGATATCCATGTAGTTCTTGCGCTGCAAATAGTCCTTGAACTCGGTGTCGTTCTCTATCTCGGAGTAACTGTTCGACTCGAGGTAGTCCTTGACCAAGCGATACTCCAGCGACTCGTCGCAGCTGGACAGCTCGATGAGCTCCTTGAATATGGTGCGCCGCTGATCCTTCAGCCGCTGCAGACTATTGTACGCACTGATCGGGCAGGTGGCCGAGTCCGGCTCCCGCTCGCTGTCGCAGATGTCGCGTTCCTCGCACTCCTGCAGCGTGTTGATGATCTTGATCGTCGACTTGCCATTCAGCACGTTGTGCGTGGCGAAGTTGCAGAGGTTCGTGCCGAATATGTAATTGCCGCCCGGGTCCGGGCTGAAGGACTCGAAGCGTGGCCGGAAGTCGGCTGGACGATAGCTCAGTCCGCCGCAGGACGCCTGCGAGCCGAAGAGCGAGCCTTGAAACGACAGCGGCGACTGGCGCGGCTCATCGGCCTCGGCCAGCGGCAAGTTGAAGCGCTTGATCAGAGAATCGCCAAACTTCAGATTAAAGCGTCCGACTATATTGCATGCCGTATTCTGCACCCGCCGCAGCCGGAATGAGCTCTGGGCCACCGGCGTCTTTGGTTTTGAGGCCTTTCTCAGATCGTAGCCCCCGTAGCGCATGTCTCTGCTTTAGTCGAAGTCTGCTGTACCGACGCGCGCAAGAGCCAATCGTTAAATGATTGCCAGCAGCTTGGCTGCGGGCTGTGGGCCACAAGCCCCAGAATTGGTAACAAATTATTTATGGAATCTGCCGCTGCCGCTACCGCCACACACATCTGGCCTAATGGTTTTAATGCACTAATTACAAGCAGGCGCATTCAAGCGCTGCCAAGCACCAACCAAGAACCCACTCAGCTCCGCAGATTACTCGAATTTGTCTCAGTTCGCTGGCCACTGGGCAGTTTCTAAGACTCAGATTTCATGCTGCATGAGTTTTGAGCGGGCTAATACCGTTGACTATGCTCCCTCTCTCCCTCTCTCTCTCTCTCTCTCTCTCACACTATAAATATCTATATCTATCTATATATTTACCTTTAGAATCGAGCTCATTTCATTTACATAGATACGCTCCGTCTCCAGCAGCTCGGAGAGCACGTGACCCCGTTTAAGCTTTCTTGCCTCAGCGTCCTGCAAAGTATTAGAGAAATATGGGAGTTTAAAATTAAAATTTAAATTTAATATTTTATTATATTATTAATCATATATGGAAAATTAAATTATTTATTTAGAAAATTATACTATGTTATATTTTCAATATATATATAAATATTATATTAAATATCCTATAGCTTCAATACCTCATTATTATTATTAATCAACATAATATCAACTGTAGTTTAGGAATCGTAATTTTAATAAATAATTTAATTCAATATTTTGGTGTTCTGAAGATCTGAATCCATTTAAAGTAAGTTGAAGTAAAACTTCAACGACCAAGCACATCTATGGCATTCAATTTGCAGTAAAAACTTTTGTGTTACGAAATCTTTAGATTAGAGAAATTATTTCCGCCAAACTATCTATCTGTATTTGATTGCAAAAGAGCTGAAATTTAACTTGTTTTTAAATTTAAATACAACTTCCTGATACTATTTCAAATTTACCATATTTGAATGAAAACATGTACCCACTTGGATTATAATTTTGTTGGACGACTATATTAAGCTCATGCTTGATATATATTTTATAAATTATATTTGTATAAGACTCTAATGAAATACATTGACAACTATAAAAGATATACTTACTAAAATATTATTTTTTTTTAAGTAGAAAATAAGTTTTAAAAAAATTTAATAAAATATTTATATGTATTAAATTTTAATTTTAAACTTTAAAAAAAATTGAGAAGTTTAAAATTGAAAAAAAATGAAATAAATATTTTTTAAATAATTAAAATTTAATTATTATTTATTATATTTATATTTAAATTTGTATTTACATTTAAAAATAATTTGAATTTCTTAAACAAATTTGCTATTCAATGTTTTCATAAAAATAATTTTTATTTTTACTATTACAAAATAATATCAGAAATGAAATAAATACTTTTCAATATGTAAAAAAAATTATAAAATAGAATATTTATTGTATAAAAATTTTTGAATTTTAAAACTTAATTATTAATTATATTTAATACACTTTAATTTATATAATTAAATTGTTGACTTACCTGTTGATTCTGCAGGTGTTCGCCATTGTCTGGACTCGAGCTGGTGTCGCCATTTAACGAAACGCCCGAGTCAATGACACCGTCCATGGATCTGGGTCGTAACTCATGTATACCAGTCTGCAACAAACAGAGATAAATATAAATAATATATATAATAATATTGTTAGATCTATAAGTCGATTAAAGGTAATGCCGATCGAGGTGAATGCGCAAATCTGACACGATTTATGGGCAGCTTATGAGCTGAGCCCTAAACTAAACGCTGAACTAAGGGGAACAGCACAATAAACACAAACAGAGACGCCAAAAACAGAGACCTGCTAATGGGAGACACAACGGTTGGCATAGATCTTTTGCCCGGCAGCGATATTTTGACAAATCTTCGGGTTTCGACAGCTCAGCTAGAGCTGAGACTTTTCTAACTAGACGACGTTTATTTAAATGTGAAAAACGGTTCTTTTTCTGTTGTGGCCAACCTGGTTGGCTTTCTGTTGCCACTTTCGCTTCGGTGGCTTAGCTTTGACCGCTGCTCGGCGTTGCGCGGCTGCTCGCTGGGTCAACTCGCCTTCGCCTGACTTTCCATGGGCGCTGCACGCTTTTTTGGTTTCATATGCCCAAAAAGACAATAACAAAGAGCTCAACTGGCCAACTTACCTTAAGCAACTCTAGTCTCTAGTCTAATTACCCAGTTAGTGTTGGCCGTAGCCGGTTCTAAGCTGTGGGAGGTTTTTAATTACTTCAGCTACTTAAGGCCCATAGCCGCTTAACCCCCGGCGTCTATTAGATAATTGCTGCCTAGCCTTGGCGCTTTCTAACTTTGCCCAATTGGCCAAGTTAGAGCTGTGTGGTGGCTCACAGTCTGTTTCTGCTTTTAATTGCAGACTCGCAAACTGCTCGACTGTCAGAATTAACTCGGTTCTTTCTGGCGCCTTCATTGTTCATAACAAGGTCTAATGATCTTCACTTTTCAGTTGGCTACCTTTATTTATTTTTTGTTGTTTTTCTTTCATTTTCATTTCAATTTGATTTACTTTCTAAGCATTGGATAGGAATTGAGATATTAGAAAAGAAGCTGAGAGTAATGGGAGAAATTTCGTATATTCAAAATAAAAATTGCCTGAAAAATCAAGTCAAAATATCGAACAATAAAGAAAATAAATGAGCTTGAGAAAATAAAAATAATACAAAAAATATACATTTTTTTTTACTTCATATATACAAGAATATATGTTTCAAATATCAAGTCTATAGCTTTTGTAGTTTACGAGATCTATGGATTCATAGATGAACTCATAGTCTCTTATAGAGGCCGTCATAGAGACGGGCTGACAGTACGACTCAGCGAAGCTGTGTTTCTATAACTTTACTGATCTGATACATACTGATACATATATGTATATATATATATATATATATATATATATATATATATATATATATATATATATATTTATATATACTCTATCTGCCACTCCTTCACCAATTTCTTATAGAAACACTTCATTTCCTCATTCCCCTACACACATTTAGTATATATTTCAGCTTATAATATGATTTGACAATAATGATAATGAGCTCTAATAAATAGTGCGTAGGATCACAAAAAGTGAGAGCCAACATAATAATTAATTAACGCTAAAAGAAAAACTCTCTTCGACAAGTCAACGCGCATGCGTGACGCTTGGCGAGCCACTCGAGAGACGATGCCACGGACAATGCAAAATACTCGTAAATAAAAGTGACAAAAGTCCATATATATATAATATATAGTATATATATATATATATATATATATATATATATATATATATATATATATTTTTTTTTTTTTTTTTTTTTTGGGAAGGTCGAAAAGTGGGAGCATTGAGTCGAGTCGGGCATTCAACTAGTTCAGCTCTCAGCTGACACCAATTGGAGCGCTGAGTTGGTCCAAAAACGAGGCCGCGGCAGAGAAATTCGGCTTCTTGAGCCAAGCACCGTTAGATCATAAAGATTGGAATTTGTGCATTGATGAACGACTCAAATTTGATATTTCTGTTGATGGCTATTTGGACATGGCTAATGGCCTAAGTAGCACGCCGTTCAAGCCATTTAAAGATTCTTGAATTCTCTTAGCCACAACCGACGGCAAATACATGCATGTTGCTTTATGGCTAAGACGTTCGATACAATAGGGAAAGTGAAAGGTATTAACGGTAAATGCACGGGCACGCACCGACGCGAGAGTGAGAGTGCGATATGTACGGTAGAAGACTTACGTATTTGGCTAAAAGAGCAGGTACGTTCAAGGGGACAAGAGACGGGCGTAAATTGTCGCTTAAAGTGGACAGAGGGACGGACAGTCTGTGCTTGGCAATTATTTAAGTTTAACTAGTTAAACAGTTATGCCACACACACACACATGTATATATATATATATATATATAATATGCCAATAGACTAATGTTAATGAAGATCATATATATATATATATATATATATATATGTATGCTTATAGATATATGCCATGGCAGGTAGATGTCTGACGTCTTCGTAATTTGTTATGAAACCGCGAAACGAAAACCACAGCGAACCAAATCAAATGCTGAAGTGTTTGCTGCTGTTATTGTTGTTGGTACGCTAAATATTTTTGTATTTGTTTTTTGGTTTTTGTTTTTGTTTTTGGCTTTTTGCTTTTGCATTTATTAATGAATCGCTGCTTCCTGCCACACGCCAGCGAAAATATTACACGCCACCTTCACCTTTGATGGGTCTCTGAGACTTTCGGTTAGGTAATCTTCACATACCTTTTGCACATATTCACACCGATTCTTATATATATATATCTAGTTTAATTTAAGCTTTTTTTGTGCTTCGCTGTTTCGTGTCATTGGAGCATGCCATGCCAGCAGCGGGAGTCTCCCATAATAATTTCCGTATTATTAGTTCAACTGGCACATTGATGAGATATCAATCTTAACTAGATACAGACTGACAAGCCTAATTTTAAAGAGTTTCACTATGCAACTATAGCAGAATATATATATCTATATATATATTCTCAATGGCTTTAGTTGAGCCATGCAAAATATTTAATTTCCCGCCAGGTATTCAAGCTCGATTAATATACTTTCTCTACTCTCTCAATGAGACTTTTGTTTTATATAACAAAATATATGAGTTTCATATACAATTTGAAAGGGCCATAGTTTAATATATCATTTGATATATTTGATATTTAAATATGTGCAAGTTTTTGAATGCAAATCTGATTAATACGAATCATAATCAAAGTGATTTATTTTTGGCTCTTCACAAACGGCAATAAATATGAAAAGAAAAAATTATTATACTATAAAAAAATCCGTTAACTAAAAAGATGTTAAAAATTGAAATTTGAGTAAAAACTAAATTATAATTGATTTTAAGGCTATTCAGAAATTATTTGTGAGTGAGTAAATTAATAGAATTAAAAATAATAATAATTAAATAGTTTATATTAATATTTAAATAGTTAAAAACTAGATGTAAAAAACTATTAAAAATTTAAATTAAAATTTTGCTTATTGAATATATATTATATGCATATATTTTATATTTATATTATATGCATATCATATATAACAATCGTTAGCTATCGATACAGATTTCAGCTTGCTAATCTTTACGTATTGCAGACATAATTTGTAGAATATTTGAGGATTTGCATGAAGATTTGCATTTGATGATTTGTATACATTATTTATATATAAAAATCAACAATCTTGTTGCCAACACGATTTTATAGCTTAATATGATATGCATATCATATAGCTATAGATTATTATATTATATATGAAATATTATTCCATTGTCTACAAGGCTTGGCAGTGCTGTTAAGAGTAGAGTAGAGTTTGCATTGGCTTGACGTATATTGATAGATTTATTATTATGAAATTAGGAGATATACTTTTTTTAATTTTAATTCTATATATATTAATCTAAAATGAAAAATAATAAAATATACTAATTTATCGGTGCCCCAAAAAATTCATTTGATTTGAAACATCAGTCAGCAGTCAGATTAGGAATATCAGAAATAGCAGTCAATAAAAATTAAATTATTAAACGCACTTCGAGTAAGTCGAAGACCGGCACTTCGATTACATATCTCTTACAAATCTAATTAATTTTAACAATTTTTACAACACTTTTGCAACTGTAACAGAGAGGATTATTAACACTTGGCCCGCTTTGCAGCTAAGCCAGTTTGAAAAGCCACAAATCGAGTTTGCAATAAAAACTTAATTGCAACTCATTTGGATAAGGATTATTTTTATTTTTATTTTTAGTTTTATTTAATTTAATTTGATTTATTTTTTGAATTGGAAATACAAATTTGGTGACATTTCCTCACATAAAGCAAGGAAGTAGAAATTGACTGACTAGGAAATGCCCTGTCGTGAAATAACTCCAATTTAGTATAGACAGGCTGCCAAATTATATTTATATACATATATATTTTCATATCGAAATTGAAAATAAATCTAAATTACTTGAAAAGGTTCATCTACCTAGATATACTTTTGCAGTATCAGTGTACTAAGTTAGAGCTATTCTAACTGGAAAAACTTGTGAGATTTAAATTAAATAAATTAAATTGAAATTAATTCATTTAATTTAATTTAATTTGTAATGAATTTAATTTAATTTAATTTAAATATGAATTTTTAGAAAGTTTTTTAAATGTGCTGAATTGTTTGCATTGCATTATAATTTGTTATTATTACAAATTATATATTTTATAATTTATTATTTTAAATAATTATTATTATTCTGCTTTTTTTTTTATATATATTTATATTATATAATATTTAAGTTTTGATAAATAGAATGTCCTGATTTGAATATAATTTGTTATTTTTATTGATCTTGTTTTGTGTTTTAGTTTTTATTATATTATATAAAATATATTTTTTATATTATATATAATTTAATAATCTTCTTTTGTTAGAGAGAATTTTCGAATTTGATTATAATTTATTATTATTAGATATTTTTATTATATTTATTATTATTATTAGATATATTTATATTATTTTAAAATGTATTATATTTTTATTTAAAAAATAATTTTTTTATGAATATTTAAATAAAAATTTAAAAATTAAAAAATCCAAAAATATGTCGAATTCCTGAGGATTGGCTACATTAATTATCTGCTAATTCGCGGCTTGCACAGCCCCAAGGGTCACTTCATCCAGTGGGAATATTTCGCGGGCAGCCGCTAAGCTTGGCACTTAGCAGCCAAGCGGGAGTTGGCAAATGTTTGCCAAGAATAAACACTGGAGGAGCAGAGAGGGAGAGTCAACTGCAGCTGTCAAGTCGTGCAACGGGCAAGTGCAATTCAGGTGAGCTAATAAACATGTCTGCATGTTTAGCCTAGGAAACAGTCGAGGCAGAGGCGAGTGGGCGAGTGGGCGTCGCGGAGAGCGGAAATGTGTTTCGCGTGGCTTCCGCCTCATTAGAGGCGTATAATTATTGGGTCTGGAATGGCGCGGGAATTCCTACCTTGCGCAGCAACTTATTGTTACGTGCCAGCAGCTCGCCGCGTCGGCCCGGAATGTGATCCAATTTGACGCTGAAGTCGCCGGCGTAGTAGGAGCAGTCATCATCGTCGCAGCTAGATATGCTGCAGCAGCAACCGGCGCCGGCGCCGGCACCGATGCCCACACCGACATCAGCCTCCACATCGTAGCAGGCATTGTTCCAGTAGACGCCGCCGATGGCATTGCAGCAGTCGCTCGACTGCTGCCCGGAGCACGAGCAGCAATCCTGCTCGGACTCGCACAGCGAGCTCGTGTCGCGACTTGAGCCGCCGCAGCCGGAGGATGACGTGGAGGTGCAGGATGACGCTGGCAAGGCACAAGCAGGGATTCTATTCACCTCATCCCCATTGCCATGCCCATGACCATCCCCATCTCCGTCCTCATTGCTGCACACAAAGATCTTGACGCTGTTGTTGTTGTGCTTGCTGATGGAGCGCGTGGGGGTTGGGGGCGGCAGCATCAGCGAGTCCGTCTCCATGTAGTCGTCGCAGGGATCGATGACGGACTCCTGCACCCAGCTGTCGTCAATGCTAATGGTCGTCGTGGAGGTCTTCGGCTGCTTGAGGCTGTTCAGCTTGCGCTCCTTCTCGATGTTGCACTGCTTCACCTGGACAGCGGCCGCCGTGAGCAGCTCGTTCGTCGTTGCCTTGGTCAGGTTCTTCTTGGCAAAGTTCTGCACGTCGTTGGGATCGGCGTGGGCCTTGGGCTGTGCCGCGCCAGCTGCTCGCTCGTATTGCTTGTGCTTCTCTGGCAGCTGAATCTCCGGCACCTGGACACAGCTGACGCACTTTTCGCTGCGCTGCAGATTCGTTTGCTTCGCGTGCTGCTCCTTGGCGTCGTTGGAGGAGGAGACACCCGAGTCGGAGCAGCTCTCCAGCGAGAAGCGCTTAGCCCGCTCCATCACTTTGGGATTCGGATTGGGGTTGGGTCTCTGATGCGGCTGCTGCTTGTAGCTGGAGCTGCATTCGGCGGCGGCGGCAGCAGCAGCAGCTCCTCCTCCTCCTCCACCGCCTCCTCTGGAGCCATCGCTGGCCAGCTGGTTAACAATGTGGAGAGGCTGACGCTTCTTGCGTATGTGAACCCGCTCCAGCTTGGCTCTGGGCTGCTGTGGGGAGGTTGCTATGGGGCTATGGCCATCGCCGGCCTTTTGGAACATCCATCGGGGCGCCGTGCTGTGATTGTAGGCCATGTCCTGCTGGAAGAGCTGCTTCACCCGCCGCTGCAGCTGCGCATTCGCCTCGCTATTGGGCGATGGCAGCGGCTTGGGGATGCGGGATCTCAGAGGCGCGCGGTTGCTGCTCCCTGGCTGATGGGCGGCTGGGGTGAGGCGGCGCACGGGCTCCGGCTGACGCTGGCAGGCCGTGCACTCGGCTTCTTCAGCCTGGCAATCCCGGCGTTCGATGCGCGCTATGCGATCCGCACGGGATCTGATGCCGGCTGCTGGGCCGGCACGTGCCAGGTCGCGGCGTATGTCACGATAATTCCAGCTCTGTGACTTCTCGCAGTCCGGCGTCACGGTGCTGGTCTCGGTGACGTCCGAGTTGGAGTCGGAGCACGAGCAACCGGAGCCGGAGCAGCAGCAGTCCGGCTCCAGCTGGGCGGGCTGCTTCGCCAGCAGCAGCCAGGACTCGACCGTGGGCGGTGGCAGTGCAGCCACAGCCACTGCCTTCCGGCTGGTCACCTGTGTGACGCTGTGCATCTGCGCCCCCTGCCGCCGATAGCCGACGAAGCGCGCCGGATTGTTCAGATGCGGCGTGGGCGGCGGCTCGTTCGACTTGTGCATCATCGCCTGCTTGCACTGGTGGACGTAGTTCACCTTGAGCAGCTCCATGGGCAGCAGCTCGCTGTTCGACATACGCGAGTCGATCGTGCTGTCCAGGCAGGCGGACTCGCTGCTCGACGGCTTCCGGACCGAAGCCTGCGGCACTTTGCCAATGGGCATTTTCCCGGAAAACTTTTCGAAAGTTTCACTTTTTGTTGATCTTCTCCTCAAATCAAATTGCAACAGATTCACTAATCACTAAACAATTCACAAATCACAAATCACATTTCACAAGTCGCTGTCACTGTCACAGTCGTAGTCACTGTCATCAGCGACGCCGCCCAGCTTTGGGCTATTCTGATGCAAATGCAGCTGGTCCAATTGCGCAGGTCAGTCTTTGTTGGAGCTTATTGATCGGCAATAAAAAAAAACGCGGCCAATCAAACGCCGCTTGGCTTGCGGCACTCTGTGCACCTCTTCATAGTTATGCAAATTAAATGAATTTCTTTGCTGGTATAGAAAACCGCGACTCGACTCGACTGCGATGCGCGACGTTGCTTCATCAACGAAAGATCGGCTCAAACTGTTGCTTGCACGGCTCGATCGGCGTCGGCCTGCCCAGCTTGGCTTCGGCTCGGTTCGATGCAACACGTTGTGTGCGGTTGTAAGTGAAGCGCAGCCAAGGGCAAGCGGTTGCGTATGCAGCTTCTCTGCCAAATACAACATGTTGTGAGCAGTTGTAAGCAGAGCAGAAAAAGTTGTGTATGGAATTGGTTTGATGTGCCTGTTCCGGTTGCGTCTGCAATTGGTTCGATGCTCCAGCCTCTGCTCTGTCTGTCAGACTGCATGATCTGGTTGCATTTGCAAACACACACGCACGCACACAACTCGGGCAATGACCACAATTGGATGCTAGAACAAGAAATCTATTTATACATTTACATACATACATATCTATCGGCAGCCTACGTATGCTGTCGTATGTGTAGCTGTAAATATAACGTATGTATGTATTGCGAATTGCCAAACTGTCTTCGAATAACGGCAGTAAAAAGAAAGAGAGAAACACCAAAATTGACCTTTGTTAGCGCAGGCATGTTTGTACGTATGTATATATGTATGTATGTATGATTGGCGTATTTTCATTGGCTAACGAAGCTAACTGAGGCAAGGATCTAATGAACTGATTGATTAGAGTTTTATGCAGCATTGCATAACGTTTTCTATGGCTATTTCATGTAGGCAATAAATATTTCAATATATTCATACAGTTGTAGTACATGATGGCTAACTGGCTACCAATGAACATATTAATTCATATGTTCGTGCTTATCCGTTTATGGCCGAGAGCATGCAATGCTTTGGCTCATTGTTGTTGTCTTTTTGAGCCCCCCCAAATGGGGCGTCACCGGCATTGGCAGCGATCGTAGCTTGTGCAATTACGTGAAACGGAAGACAAGCGCCCACAAAAGGATTACGCATGAGTCGGAGCAACTATTACGGGCCCAAACAGTCAACCATGTCCAAACTGGGCGGGGGGTTCAATGAAAAGTGAAACGCGGCTGAAATCGGTGCAGCAAGAAATCTTTCGACTTTTCATTCATTAAATTAAACAAAACGAAAAGCGAAAGAAAAGACAAAACAGAAAAACACTCGGAGAAATGATCTCATAACAAATAAGTATTGTATACGAAGCAAATGTAATTCCATTAAACTGAATCTGTGCAGCTCTCGGCTCACAGCTCTTGGCTCACAGCTCTCGGCTCACATCGTAAGATTAATTTATGATTTCATCGCCGGCGCTGCGGGCAATCATGGCCCAAAGGCAGTCGCAGCGCCGTTGACATTTAGGCCCAGCCGAAGGAAAGCCTCAAAACGACGCCGGGTCGAAAGTGAAAAAACCTAATGCGCCGTGCAGCTCTAACCAGGCCTCTAATCTACAAATGTGCCATGACGATCAAATTCATGGTAACTCAGAGTACGCTCACAGATCTATAAAAAGCCTAGGTCTAAAACAATTTATAATTGGCTATGTATCATGGCAGACAATCTGGAATTAGATTAATTGAATAGAGAACACAATGAAATAATAAATCTTAATTAACGGGAAAAGAAAATTTAATTTTCTTTCTTTCTAATTTTGAATTTCCTTTATATATATATATATATATATATATATATATATATGGGATATATATAATTTAAATTAATTTGATTTATTTAATTAAAAAATGAAATATTATATAGTACAAAATTAAACTTTTTTTATATATATATATATATTATGATCAGGATCAATAATTTCCCCTATAGTCTTTCCTCTGTTTGTTCATCCTATTATTAATCCATCCGTCTATAAGGCCATTCATCCGTCCGTCCATCTATACGGGCGTCAGTCTGTCTGTCCAACCGACCGTCCGTTCGTCTCTTTCTCTCTACCTCTCTCTCTCTCTCTCTCTCTCTCTCTCTCTCTCTCTCTCTCTCTCTCTCTCTCTCTCTCTCTCTCTCTCTCTCTCTCCCTGTCTCTGTCTTTTTGCTGTTCTCCTCTCCGCCCGTCCACCTATCCGTCTTTCACATAAGAAAAATGTTTTTCCTTGGATATTATTATTCCTCAATATTATTAGTTAACCGGTAAACTCAGGAAATATAGTAAAACCAAAAAAAAAAAAAAAAAAAACAAATTTTCATTAATTCGCTAAATTAATATAATTGTTGACAACTTGGCTGATAAAACCTTTAGCAAGGTTGGCTATAATCACAATCAGCGCCAACTGCCTCGACTGCTGCCTTGAGCGGCGTTCGATTACTGGAGTTGGCATTGGCATTACCTAATTGGGCAGCGAGCCATGGTGACGATCGTTCTCTTGTTTATTGCTGTTTTGATTGTTTCGATGATTGCCTGCTTCAATGAGCAAAACACTTGGCCATATATGACTATATTGTATATAGTCAACTACTATGTATATCTCCAGTTCATCTTGCGGCCCGTTCTGAGCTTAATTTATGCATCTACGGCCTACTGATTGCCCTCAATCCAGACCCGCATGGAGAAAGAGCTCACACAGCCGACACACATTGTGATCGCTCAATGGACAAAATGGTGTCAACTTCTGTTTGGCCAAATCGTTTTATTGTCGCCACTAAGCAAAAGCTAATGAAACCCGAACTTTGCCAGCGAAAAACCTGCTGTCCGACAATAGGAAAGCAATTCCCGGACAATAGTCTTTTGCGAAAGACACAAACGAGATTTGAAGACTAACAAAAACTTGTATGAGTTGACGTATTTTATGTTAACGCCTCTTTTGTTTTTTTTTTCTTTTTACTTTTTTATTGATATCAAAAAATTGGACAAACGCTTCAAATAAAAGATGGGTTATTTTTCACTACTAATAAAAAGATAAACAAGATTTATGGATTGACAAATATTCCACAAATTTGAACTGAATGTTGAGATTGTGTAGAAATGTCTACTAATTAGGGAAAAATCGACGAAACAGAAAGGAAATTCCATGAAGAAGTTGTCATAAAATCTGAACAAGGACAGAAGGAAGAATGGAAGAGGCATACAGAAAACCAGATGCGAGGTTTTTCTCCTGGAAATTACTAAAGCAGACGGAGTTTTTAGAAAAAAAAATTAGAGTTCCCTATAGGTAAAATAGTCAAATGAGAAAATAAGGAATGTGCATACTGAAAATTATCAGTAAATATTTCTCTCTAGCTAGTCAGAAAATTTTGATACCTAGGTATTACTAATCTATACCAAATACTTTCCATTTTAGCTATCTCCAGCTCCAGTTAGTTCCAGTAATCTTACTATTACTCAATCTGATTTATTGCGCCTAAAAATCTTAAAATACAAACAAACTTCTTTCGATAAGATTGAAATCGAAATCAAACAATTAACGAATGCATGTGTCACCGCTCTGATTTGGGCAGGGGGGGCGGTGCGGGTCGGAGCGTGGAGTCTTAGAAAGTGGCAGAGAGTGTACGACTTGACCCTTCCATTGCAGTGTTTTCCCTTCGATAGTAAATACTTTCTGGCTAACATGGCTACTTACACGTGTTCGTATTTATGACTCGGTATTACCGCATTTAATTTCTCGTTTAAAATCAATTAAAATTTCTTTCTTTTCAACAACTTTCGACGCTTTGTCTTCGTGGCTGTGGCTCTGACTCTGGCTGTACGAATTTTGTTTTGTTTTGTTTTGGTTTATTTATTTTTTTTTATTAATTTCCGCATTGTTCGCACAAAACGCTGCAATTTCGCTTTGAAATCTTCCAAAATTATCAAGATCTGTCTGCAATTATGTTCGTATTTCGTATTTATCTCGAGCTCCAAACAAAACAAAAAATTGTTGGAAAACTTTTATTGATTCTAAAAGGTAATTGCTTTAAGTATCTTTAAAATAGACTTTAATAGCACTGCAAATATAATTATTTGACTTTTGGCTATGAATTACAAATGATAAAAATTACCAAGATTTCATTGTTTTAAAATCTATAAATAAATTCTTGGCACTTTTAAGTAATTTAAAAAATAGTTTAATGCAATTGCCGGATATTTTCTTGAAATTATTATAGATTTTTTTTTATTAATATTTGCAAATCACAAAAAATAATCAAATGAAAAATAATTATAATATTTTATTTGCAACTTTGAAATTTTCGATATATATTTTTATTTTATATATACATATGTATATATATATATATATATATATTTTATATATATACTATTATTTTTTTAACATTTATTTTTTGTAAAATATTTTTTTGCATATTCCATATGTATTATTTTTATTATTAGTTTTATATTTTCTCTATGAATTCTTTTTGTTACTCAATCAAATTTGTGGCCTTAGTCAACAGTTTAGACTCGAATTGGCAAATTACTTAATTTGAGCACATGAACAAACAAAAAGAAAGACAAATTTTGTATGCCAATAATTATCCAATTGGCAATTGACAATTGATTGGCCGAAACGAAGGAATTCTAAACAGTTAAGTCAGAGCCAGGGCCACAGACAGAGCCATGGACAGCGGCTGGTCGTTGATATTAAACTTAATCAGTAAATATATATAGAAATCTGAGAAGTTATATAACTTACATATATGAAAATTATATTTATTAATTATTTATATTATATTTATATTTATTTTAATATTTTATATTTTATATTTTATATTTTATATTTTATATTTTATATTTTATATTTTATATTTTATATTTTATATTTTATATTTTATATTTTATATTTTATATTTTATATTTTATATTTTATATTTTATATTTTATATTTTATATTTTATATTTTATATTTTATATTTTATATTTTATATTTTATATTTTATATTTTATATTTTATATTTTATATTTTATATTTTATATTTTATATTTTATATTTTATATTTTATATTTTATATTTTATATTATATATTATATATTTTATATTTTATATTTCATTTTTTATATTTTATATTTTATATTTTATATTTAATATTTTATATTTTATATTTTATGTTTTATATTTTATATTTTATATTTTATATTAATATTAAAAATTCCCTGCCTTTAGTTGGAGATTACTTTCAGAATACCACAATGTGTGTGTTCTGGCATGAGAACTACGATTTCCAGCTAAGGACCACAGCTGAAGACTACTCCAGCTTTATATCCATCGATATGGATACCTTGGAGAGCAGCTTCAAGCAGAATGTGATCGATGCAGAGGCCAAGCGACAACAGCTCAAGAAGCTCGGCCTAAACTATGCTGACGATCTCAAGCTAAAGCTAACGCTGTCCATTGAGAGCTCACACTGCGAGGTAGGCAGAGGCTTGACTTGCTGACATTACTTCCATATTCTCTTCTATATTTCCCAGAGTTTTCTCATCTTTGGCGACTTTATCACTCGCTTTGTAGCCGCCTTCACGCAGGCCTCGATGTACTCCATCTGGCGCTCGTTGCGGAATAAATTCATATTTGCCCATGTGGCAGAGGAGCTGGACGAGGGGACTTGCTGTGGCAGCTACTTTTTTCAGGGTAAATATAAAATATTAAATTGGGAAATTTACCCTTTAGGATTACCCATTTTCAGATCAGCCTAATATACTCTTTGTGCTGCGCAGCTATGCGAATGCCACAGACTTTGAGCTGAGAACAAATAAATATGTGGGCCCCAGAGCCGAACAGCCGCAGCAGCTCGTCCTGCTCGATCGCTACGACGCCAGGCTGAGGCTGTTTCAGCTAAATGCTCCGCTCTTTCCGGACAAATTAAGAGATTTGCAGGGCCGCGAGTTGATCATAGCTGGCTTTGACTACAGGCCCTACACGGTCATCAAATATGTGAGTCTTTTGCGGCTTTCCGACTGACTTAAGACTCATTCCACCTGGGTTTACTTAGGCCAGTCAGAGTAATGCGCGGGATCTGGGAGTGGGCAGGAATTCGAATTTATCTCGAGTCCACATCGATGGCACCGAGACGCAAGTTGTGCTCAGCTTTTGCGCACAGTTCAATTGCACGGTGCAGATAGACACATGTGAGTCTAGTGGTTAGGTAGATCGACCAGAGATAATCCTCAAGCTCTCCGCAGCCGACGCCGATGATTGGGGCAACATCTATCCGAATATGTCGGGCGATGGCGCCTTGGGCATGATCATCGGGCATAAGACGGACATCTGCATTGGCGCCATGTACTCGTGGTACGATGACTACACCTACTTGGACCTGTCCATGTACCTGGTGCGCTCGGGCATCACGTGCCTGGTGCCGGCGCCCAAGCGTCTGGCCAGCTGGTATCTGCCCCTGCAGCCATTCCAGGCCACGCTCTGGGCCGCGGTGCTCTTCTGCCTGAGCATCGAGACGTTCGGCCTGGTGCTGGCGCACAGAAGCGAGCAGCAGCTGTACACCAAGACCAAGCCGGCTATCGAGGGCCATCAATGGTGGCGCAGCACACAGTTCGGCCTGGTGACGACCTTCAAGCTGTTCATCTCGCAGGCGGGCAACAGCCACGTGCGCTCCGTGACGGTGCGCGTGCTGCTCTTCGCCTGCTTCCTCAACGACATCATCATCACGAGCATCTATGGCGGCGGGCTGGCCAGCATCCTGACCATACCCAGTCTGGAGGAGGCGGCTGACACGATGCAGCGCATGCGCAACCAGCGACTGCAGTGGGCGGCCAACTCAGAGGCGTGGGTCTCCTCAATACGTGGCTCGGATGATGTAAGTTGCTGGTTAGCCTAATCCTCAATCTTCCTGACTGCCTGCCCTCCTCCATAATAGCCCCAGATGAACGAGCTGCTGAGCCACTTTCGCATCTACAGCGATGACCAACTGATGGAGCTGGCGCAGGACAGGCGCATGGGATTCACCGTCGAACGCTTGCCCTTTGGTAACTAGAGAAAAGGATTTCCTTTATAAATTCCTAATTTCCCGCCACTCCGTAGGTCACTTTGCCATTGGCGACTACCTGACGGAGCAGGTCATCGAACACATGGTGATCATGCAGGAGGATCTCTACTATCAGTACACGGTGGCCTTTGTGCCGCGGCTGTGGCCACTCCTCGGGCGCTTCAATGATCTGGTCTATCGCTGGCATTCGTCCGGCTTCGACAAGTACTGGGAGTACCGTGTGGTGGCCGACAACCTCAATGTCAAGATCCAGCAGCAGGTCGAGAACACAATGCTGAGCAGTGGTCAGGAGGACATCGACATTGAGCCCGTCATGCTGGGCATGTCGAACTTTGCGGGCATCTTACTCGTTTGGGTCTTGGGCATTATCATGGCCTTGATAGCATTCTTCTGCGAAATGCTGACCGTCAAGTACTCGGCGTAAACACGATCTTGGGCCGGGTATTGCGTAGCTGCGCTATTGCCAAATCTGTTTGCGCAACATTTTGCAATCAAGAGATTTCACTTTATGTAGCTCAGATACAACTACATAGTATATCATCCAGCTGATCTGAGACAACTACAACAACAACTACAAGTTTAATGCCTAGTTTCACTGAGTATATGCAAAGGGCCATCTTCGGAGATGTCGCCGACCAAACGACATGCGGAAGTGCCGTGAAAGTTCTCAGACTCTTAAGAAATAACAAAAAACTAATATATATATATATTACTTTTTTTACCTCTCTCAGTTTTAATGGCATAGCCGATGTACGTGATATCAAACAAATGAAAAACAAAAAACTAATGAAAGTATTTTAGTTGGGAGTGGTTGACTGAGAAATACCCTGACTACTACCCTTTTGCTCAATTTCACCTTTATTATACAACGATTTATACAAATTTATATGAGAAAGTAGATATATCGTATAACCATCTTCTAGAACTAATAGTATCTATCTGAGCTCTAAACACTTGGTAAAAACCACATTCTTCAATTTTAGCTGGAATATGGGTGAAATAGAGTGATTATCTAAAATTAGAAATATTAAAAATTTTTATATTTATCACTAAGCCCTTAAGGCTTAAATTTGGAGTGCATAGCTTTCATGGTCCTCAAATTATATCAATTATTCAATATTATAAATTATAATTTTATATAGAAATGCAAGCAAAAGTATCGATATTTATCGATAATAAGGAAATGAGAAGGGCTAACGCAAATAATTATATTATTTAAGATATACAACAAAAATAAATAAATAAATTATAAAAAAAAATATATATATATATAAATATATATATATATATATATATATATATATACATGTATACTCAAGACGATATCACTAATACGGCATGTCTAACCCGACTCAGCTTTATAGGCTCTGTCACGTCTGCTGCCGCCTGTTGCTTGCTTTCACACCAAATCAGCATACCCCACATATAGAGCAACTGTATCTATAAAAGATCAGACCAGCTACAAATTATTAGCTGCGTATCTCACAGATACGATTTAGTTACTTGGCACTGGTGCAATGAACTGTTAGCCAGAGTCGAAGTTAGAGTCAAAGTCGGAGTCGGAGTCGGAGCCACAGTGGCCGCTCCTCGAGTGTGAAATTTTGTGACTGCCTGTGGCTGAGGCCTTGGACATGGTCAGACAAACACAATGACTACGTGCATGCGTTCCATGGAAATTCTCGGCCGCAAGGGGCGTGTGCACGGCTTATCGAGACAGAGGAGTTAATTGACTGCGCGTTCGGCTTACGGCGCTCGCCGCTCGCCGCTCGCCGTTCGCCGCTCGCCTGACGTGATCTTTGATTGACATGCACAACGTGTTGCATGTGATTTTGTTTTTCTTTTTCTTTTAGAAATTGTTGTCGAAAATGTTTGCTAAGAGATATAAATTTGAATGCCGATTCGGATTTGTCGCTCGCAGTGAAAGCGAATTGCGCAGAGCAAAGATTTTCACGCATTTTATATACTTTGGAATAGTTTGAGAGCTGAGCAATCCCAATGACTCCCACATGATGACAAATTGCAGCTGACTCTTCGCAGGGCTATAAAATGCAGCAGCTTCCAGAGCTGATCAACCAGTCTAAAGCATTCAGTTAGAGAGAATTGAAGCATTCTCGAAATGTCCTGCTTGCTGCTGCTGTTATTGACTGCATTGGTTGCCGCCGCTTGGCCCAACGGAGTGGTGGGTGAAGCAGCTGGAGACAGTGCCAGGCAGATCATAGACTTTCCACCTTCCCCTCTTGCAGACGAGTGCAAACAGCCGCCCGACTATGGCAGCTGCCAATCCCACATTCGCATGTGGTACTTCAATCAGCGCAGCAGCAGTTGCAAGCCCTTCGACTACTCCACCTGTGGCGGTAACTTGAATCGCTTTTTCACCAAAACCGAGTGCGCCGACCACTGCGCATTGCTACAGCCAAACCATCGAACACGGCAAACTGGCAATGCCCGCCCGAGCCCTAAACGATTGCAGGCTAAAACTAAGTTTATGGGTTAATGCATATTCAGTTATCTGTATTCAAATACATATAATAATAAATATAGTTTAAAGAAGTGCTGTTATACACGACTATAAGATACTCTGTAGTGCTCTGCCGTATTTATTATTTATTATTTATTATTTATTATTTATTATTTATTATTTATTATTTATTATTTATTATTTATTATTTATTATTTATTATTTATTATTTATTATTTATTATTTATTTATTTATATTAAATGAAAATGTGGCAAGCGTGTTAACTGGGCTACTGCGGGCCCTTAGTTAGGTTCAGTGAGCTGTATGCAAATGTTTTTCCCCCACAATAATTAGTTTGTAACACAGTTGTAGCCAAGGCAGGCAAAAGTGCAACAGCCATAGGCAGGCAGGCAGCTGGTGAAAAGACCCTCGGATTGCAAACATATTTGGGAGCCCGCAGATGCGTGCCACAGAGTTCGCTGCTGGCTGTTAGCTGCTTGCCACGGGCTGCTTGCGGCACTTACTTAACCTTACGTGCGTTGCTTTGACAACAATGCCGCAGTCATAATAAAAACAGAAACAAAAACAAAAACAAAAAATAAAAAATAAAGAAATATTTCACTTTGCACAACGCGACGCGACACGATGCGGCGACACATTCAATTGGCAGCGCGTCTCATAATTTTTTAATATCTCACATACTTGCATGAAATATATATAAATATATATATATATATATATATATATATATTATAAGTGTATGTGTATGTGTACATGTTTTGACGCGTAAACAAATGTGAAAGTGAAAGAGCGCATAGCTTATGCACGGGCCTAATAAAATGACGATTAATTATTTAATTATGGAAAAGCTTCGATTGCAACAAGCGCAGCACCTGGGCATACGTAAAGGTGTGAGCTGAGACTGAGACTGAGCTGAGTTACCCTCTGTGCCCCATCATTCTCCCATTTTGGGCAGCAGCGGCGACGACGGCCATTGTTCGAGCTGACGCATTATTGCATTTGATTTAAGCTGATCGAATAGTGAGAGAAAAACAATTAGAAACCGACTGCACAGGTAAAAAGACTTTCGATTGTGTTGCGCTGCTTAATGGACACCTGTGCAGGAGAAATCGCTAACAGCTAAATCAAAGATGCAAAAAAAACTAGACAAGCTGTGACTATATACATATTTATATATATATATATATATATATCGGACTGATATATAGCCATTAGATGAAGTGCATTAGGGTCTTGCCCGCATACAATAAGAACGGGTCGCTGGGGCAATGCAGCAGATAAAAAGAAACCAAACAGAGACAATAGACACGGAGACACGGAGACATAGCGACAGCCAGGGGACATCAATCATGTGGACAGCGAGTAAAGATCTACTGTCGGCTCTGTCGAAAACACAACACAAAAACAAAATTGCATTTTTGCGGGCAGCAAAAACTTTGAGCGCTTCACATTCCAACTGACACCAATTCGAGCCACGCACCTAAGTGAAGCTTCTGCTTCTGCTGCCTCTTTTTACTGCCTATTGAAATGTTCATGAATTACATAATGAAACCCTTTTTTTTTTTTTGTTTGTTAAGGTACTGTACGCACGTATTTTAATTAGCAAACAAGCTAAGGTTGGGCAATGCCGAAGCGAGGCGAGGCAAGGCAGGTCGCCCGACCCATAAGTAAACTTGACCCAACTCGGCCTGAGTAGGTTTTAGAATGGGCTTCAGAGGGGCTACGTGTTATGGTGTTAAAGATCAGAGCTGAATTTTTATAGAATATAATTTCAACTTTGGTTCAGCTGACAAAATGTATATTAAATACAATAATATAATATATATAATAATATATAAAAATAAAAATATAATAATGAATATTCATATTATATGGAAAATAATTCCATAATTAAATTTTAAAAATAAATTTAAACAATAACTAAATTTAATTAATATTAATGTAATTCATATATTAAAACTATATATTTATTCTAAAAATTATTCATACCATAAATATATATTATAAATTTATATTTTAAAATAGTTTTAAATATTTTGAAATATTGTACACACAATTTTGATCGATTTGCTGTATATGAATATATATGTATGTATATAAATAAAATATTATACAAAAATGCTCTTCTGAAAAAATTTCACAAATATTCTGAAATATCAGAGAAAATGGCACACTTTAAAAAATGTAATACAAATTATAAAAATATAGAAAAAATAAATAAATAATAAGCAATATATAAAAATAATCAAACAATATAAAATAAATAAATATATATATATTTATATATTTATATATATATTTTTGCTTTCTCACTAATTGAATATTTTGTATATATTATTTTATATATTTATTTATTTATATTTTAAATTGTTTATTTGTATTTTTTTTTTAATTAAAATTTTAATTATTTAATCTGCCTTTTTTTATGCCTTATTCTCAGTCGATAATTGTTGAAATTATAAAGTCGCTCAGACTGCAGGGCATCGGCAGCGACATTCGACCGTTCGTTGCTGAGTGCTAAGTGAAAAGTGCTCTAAGGAAATTAGATGCAACGGGAATTTGCACAGTTAGCTGTAATTTGAGCGAGAAAAGCGCTTTGTGCACTTATGAAAATTGCTTTATCTTTGCTTCTATTCAATTGCGGAATTGCAAATTTCTTTTCTATTTGATTTCTTGCTGCCCAGCGGAAATGTTTAATATGCAATTCTAAACTTCTGAGTAACTGAAGATATTATCTATCTATAACTCTGTAACTTTGACTTGCTATTATGGCTGACCACATTGAGTCTTTGCTCTTTGCAGCAGTTGCAGTAAATTTGAGATCATAAATAAGCAGAGATCAGAATGGGCAACTGAAGTATTGGAGTCAAGTATAATATATATATATATATATATAGAAGAAGAGAAAAAGTGATCACTACTGATTATAATATATCATCTGATATATATAACACAATTTACTTATAATGATTATATATAAATCATCTATAGAACTGATCATTATCATATATAATAAATGATAAAGATCATACAGATCAACCTTCATATATTATAAGTATAGGTAACATAAAAAAAAACTGATCACAACTGATCATATGTATATATATATGATATATTAATATTCCACTTATATAGATATATATTACAATGTATCATAAGTATAGTTTAACATAGATGATAGATCATCTACTTTATATATAATATATAACATCATATTCATCCAAAAGCCATCGTCTTCTTTTTTTGCCAATTTTACTCGTGCAAAAGAGAAGTTTGTCCAACACAGCATTCGTACAGCTTTGCCCACTCGGCTAATGGTTAATGTAAATGTTTCTGGTACCCCCACAGGTTGTTAAGGCAGTCACAGTGAAAAATGGTAAACGACACTGAGCGCCCGACTCAATTATGCATCGTCTGCACTAATTTGTCTCGGAAGGTAATTATGAAATTTCGGAAGGCCGACGGTCATCCATTTGTGGCCCATTCATGCCATATTTATTTATATATATATATATATATATACATATATATATATTTAGTTAGCTCGCCTCCAGCTGTGGGTCGGCGTGGTAATCTACGATTTGCGCGGCCAGCAAAAGTGAAACTTGCGGTTGGCATTTGTCTTATCATAGCGCGCTGGCTTTGTTTCGCCTGCGGCCTTTGTTGGGCTGCTTTATGGCGTCGCTGCAACAATTGGAGCCCAGTCGCTTGACTGAATCTCTTTGTACAGATGGAGATAATAATAAAAAAAAACAAGAGCATCGTGTGAATTTTGCACAATGAACTTGAAATTTGTACTACAAATCTAAAGACAGCAAGTAAGAGTGGGTTTCAGTGGGGTATGCTAGACTAGATCTGCTCAAGTCAAACTATTTTTTATATTTATTTCACCTCATCATACCCTTTTCTTATATATTTTTTAATAGGTATTCTCCATACAAAGGAAACTTCAACAAAACCAAGAAAATGCGCTCGCGCTCGTCTTGTGTTGTCTTTGTTTAATTAGGAATGCAAAAATACTCAACGCATATTTAGTGGTTCAGTGGTTAATAAACCGCTGCTTCGGCTCATCATTTTCAATTATTTTCACATTTCTCATTTACTCCACAAGATCTGAACTGCTTGAGCCTTAGCCAACTGAATCTAGTCGAGTCATTGACTCCGCATTGTTCATTAAAATCAATTAATTGAATCTAGGTAAATTTTTGACGCATGACTGACTGACTGACTGATGGATTAATGCTTAGACTATAATAGCTGAAAGCTGCTTAAATGTAATTCTATACAAAACAAAACAAATATGAACATATTCAATGGATTCCTCAGGGTTCAAAGAAATTCTTTTCGGAAAATTGTATTTGAGAAAGTTTTCTTTTTGTAATTTTCTTTTCTTTTAGGGTATTTCTTGGTTTATTTTTTTTATTAATTTTTATTTTTATTTATTAATTTATTAATATTTTTTTAACAGAATTCATGGAGTGCTTTGAGGCTTACAAAATGATGTTTAATACAATTATTTTATTTTATAATTATATTAAAGCACAGAAAATTCCATTTGTGCTAATACTTCCATTTTTTTTTTAGAAAATAAATAAACCTATTTCAAATAATTTATTTGTTCTATGGAAAGATTCAGATTTTGCTATTTCTAGGAGATATATAAATATATACACTAACACTTACCTTAATTTGTTTACGTCGCAGAAGGTGGGGCGCTCCGCCTGGCGGCTGCAGCGGCACTGCTGGCTCCGGCGTCACCTGTTGCACAGGGCGCGGCGGCTTCAGCGCCAGCTTCTTCAGGCTGGCAATGCGCTTGTCGCACATCAAGGAAACATCATCGATGCGCTGCAGAACCTGCAAAAAATATATAAAATTAAAATAAATTAAAAATATATAAATCAATATGAAGCTACAGCTTTTTCCTAACAGACTTTTTTTGTTAACAAATGTCTAGATTTCTCTTGAAAAATTCTTACAACTAAACCAAATTTGGAAAGTCGCTCGATCTACATAGCTAACAATTGTATTGAACTGAAGTGAACTAAAATATGGAACATTAAGTCGACTATTGTCAGTCACTCAAAAACTGTTCCATTCATAACGAGCCACAGACTTTTCTAGGCTTCCTCTTCAAAGAAAAGAGACTTTACTCTCAACTTTGTGACATCTTGTGCGCATTGTTCGCGTCTGCCATGGGAGGCACATTAGCTCTTAGAACCATGGTAAAGAGAAAGTGTTAAGTAGGCAAGAAATGGGCGTAAGCCGTGCGATCTTAATTCAAAATGTAACTGAATATTAGATAATATAAAAAGCAGAGAGAGTGTGAGAGAGAGAGAGAGGCAGATAAGATAAGTTAAGATAAGTTCAAAAAAAAAAAAGAAAAAGAAAAATGTTTAATCAATTTTTTTTAAGATAAATAAAATGAAATTTTGAATTTTGAATAAGGAAAAATTAAGTAGGAAGAGTCTTGGAAAATTGTTAATATAAATAGAATGGAATATTCAAATTATTTTAAGGTGTGTCTGTAGCGATTCCTAGATTAAGCTCTATTAATTTATTAATTATTAATTTTGATGTCATTTAATTTTGTACTTTTTTAATACGACTAAAAGTGCAAATATTTAAAATATGATTTACAAAAAATAAATAAATAGGTTAAGTACAACTATATAAAAATATATTATATAAATAAGTAATAATAATAATTTAAAAAATTAAAAAAAAAATACATAAATTAGTTAAGTATAAATACATAAACTTATTTTTTAGCTTTTGCCTAGCTTTTAGCATATATGTATTTCCACTACTGTATTTATATTTTATTTGATTATGAACTAAACACACACTCCCACACACATACACCCACTTATCCCTCGCTTCGGCTGCAACCCCAAACACTTTTGCACAACGCTTATGGCATAATAAATAAATATATTTAACTTAACAATGTATTTTTATAATGCAGGAGAATTTAGCGGTATTCTCACGTGATTTCTCCCTGGTAAAATGAAATGGGCACGAAAGTAAACTGAACTGAAGCGCAGTGAAGTGAGGTTCGCCTCAGTTGAGTGAGGCATTGCTGCAGGTGTTACGGCTCGGGCATTGAACAATTGAATTTGTGCCCCAAAAAGTGGCAACAATTCGTCACTTTTTAAGTGCAATGCTCGCTCAGGCAGTGAAAAGAGGGTATATAGGGTCTTTTTTTTATATTAGTTTGAGATTTTAAATTGGATTTAGAAATTTATAGAGAAATTTGATATTTTTTTGAAGAATTATATACAATTTTTTAAATTAAAATTTTTAAATTTGCCCAAGCATTTTTTCCTTCATTCAAACTACACAAATTGATAAATAAACAATGTCAAAGTTCATCCATAGGCAATTGGTATAATCATAACTGAGGTTAACTGAATCAGCCAAGAGTTTATGTAAGCATAAGGCACTTGCCTAGGCACAGGCTTATCAATCGCTGGAGCTGGCCAATTGGCAGTTGGCTATTGCGTAATTGAAGTGCACCTGGAGGACAACAGGCATTTGGCGATGTCATGACCTTTTGACATTTTATATAATGGTCGCCGACAGCAGTTCAATTGCCGCTTTCACTTTTGCTTCCGACGCGTCTTCATTGCAGTCGGAGTTGGGAGTCTGAGTTGTTGTTGTTGTTGTTGTGGAGTTATTGTCAACTAGGCATTGGCGCATCTTCAACATGCATCTCGGATTTCCATTTACCAGTTATGTTGCCTACTGCGAAAGTCCATTCGAGCTGATCAAATGATACAATGCAGCAGCTGCCGCCGATGTTGCTGATGCTGCGGCAACAGTTGCTGCTGCTGCTTGTGCTGCTGCTGCCTATGCGCTAACAAAACCAAAAATATTTTGTAATGTACTAAAATGTTATTTATGTGGCCTGTGCTTGCATAAATTGTGGCTGGACATGAGCACTTCAGGGTTGTCGCGCGCAAATTTACGGAGCTAAGATAACCTCAGTTATGATATAATTAATAAATAAAAAAAAATAAATAAATAAATAAAGAAAAATATATTATTTAAAATAGAAATATATATGCTTAAAATATATTTATATTTTAAATATAAAAAAGAAAATTTTTAAATATATATCTAAAATATTTTTATATTTTTTATAACAAAAAATTTAAGAAAATATTTTTAAAAATATTAATATTTAAAAAAAAATAAATAAATAAGTATAAAAATAAATAATTATATTTAATTTTAAAATTGTTTAGCAATTTTCACTGCAATTTGACAACTCTAAAAAAATAAAACAGAAATTTTGTTTATATTTTGAGCCTGCTCGCACGACCAGTTGTTCCAACGTCTACCATTGACCTTTGCAGGAGTCGGCGCCCACGCTGTTAGCGTCAGTGAACGAACTCCATTAGCGCCTTGATGCACGAATATGTGAGCCGAGGCATAGTCAAATTGAAATTTTGATGATGGCCCACAGCAGCTGTCAACTTAATTAAGCATTTGCGATTAGTTTTGGAATCTCTACATGGGTTTGCTTGATTGGAGTGGCGCATCATATAATCAAATGGACAATTAGCTATTTTAAGTGAATAATATGAGAGAAATAGTAAGCGGTAGTTGACTTTTCATTTTGAGCGACGTGACTTGGACCTCAAGTTCATGTACTTGACTCGCCCAACGAATTGCCTTAGTTAAAGGCCAGAGAACAATAATTGCATAGATTTAATATACAATGCATAAGTCATTGTGTTTAAAAAACGTTTATGAAGAGAGAACAATATAAAAAGTAATGAAAAAATAATTGAATTGTTGTCAAAAATTAAAAATAAATTATAAAATATATATTTAAAGTTAAGTATAATAATTAGAAAATATTAATATATAGAAAAAATATATTTTTTAATATTTAAAAAACAATCACCAATGAATGCTGCCCTCAGTCTGACAAAGAATAGAAATTTAACATAAAACCTCTTTAACATTTTCTTGATTAACACATTGATTGCAGTACTTAACAGCGCACTGTAAATGAGTGATGTTAATGAATTTAGAGCCAAGGCCAATGCATGTTATGCACGTTATGTTTTGTCCATCTTTAGATCGTGCTGATAATTTGCCCACACTGCGCAACTAACATGGACTTCCACTTGTTCGATTATAACAATCTATAAAGAGAACAGCAATTTGTGTGATGCAACTGAAATTCTTCAGTTAGCACATCGTACATGATTTAATAGTTAACGTTTATATAGAGTTTAGATAGTTTTTTGGTCTGATGGCCAACTGCAGTGCAATGGCAAGGATATCTAGTTGGCCAACTGGTCAAACGTGACTCGATCGAGACTGGAATGAAAGCGGTCCAGCGCAGAACTCTGAACTGTGCCAAAGTCATTAAACAGACACGAATGCGCAAAACGTAAACGCTTTAAGAATATTCCCGCGGCATTGGCCGAAACGGGTCTTGCTGACCCATTTCGTGTGCTTGTGCCGCACAGATTGCTTAAAATGAGTAAATGCCTAACCAAAAATAAAAACTGGACTCTTGCAGTGCTGAACCGATGCAAATGGGTCACTATGTTACGTGGGGTCTGGAGCGCATGCCTAGCCATCAATTATAAATCTTAATTGATATTTCCGCGGCACCGGCTACCGTATAAGATCATACAAGTCTAATAAAATGTAAGAGTATAAGAGTGGGTTTGCCTACAGGCATGTATGCATGCTGCTTAACATAACATATTCTTTAATGTTACGATTCGGGCTATCGAACATGTTCGATGCTAAAGTCTTGTATGACGGAACATGTTTGACAGACAAACGTAATTCCCGAAATTCATTTAACGTTTAAAATTAATATAATTTTTTAAGGATTTTGTATGACATTTATAATTTATGGAATTTGATTTATAGGTAAATTATAGATTTTTAAAGTAATAAATAATATTTAAAATTTTATATTTCGAATATTTGGAGGGTATAAGAGGTGTATGGATTATTTCGAGTTAATATATGAATTAGTAAAAGGAAAATCAATATAAAATTAACTTAACAAGTAACATTTTAAATTAGTCTATTCTAAAAGACTTGTTCATCAAATCCGTCAAAGTTCTCATAGAGTTGCCGCAACGCCTACTTGGAAAATGTTTATGTTTTTTCTGTCCGTCTGCGGCCACAATTGCCCTCGCCGCTGGTTGCCTTTGGCTGGGGACAGAAACCGGTTGATTGATACCATTTGTAGCATTAAATGCACATTATGTTTGTTGCAACATCGAAGAATGCCCCATTCCAATTGCAAGCGCTGTTATCTAACTGTACAACGCACTTACACACACTACAGCAGAAGCAACTGCCGAAGAGACAGCAGAACCAGTCTCTGAATTATATCACAATCACAATCTCTAACAGAGAGAGCGCTGCAGCGCGCTGTGCCCCTGTATGGGCGTGCACATTGCTCTGTTAATACGTATCAAAATTAAATCAGCGTAAGCGATGTGACTTATGCGGCAAATGGTCTATTACAGCATGGTCTATTGACCATGTTTAATAATAAAAAAAAAGCTTAAAATATTGTGACATTTTTTTATTGCTAACAAGGTGTCAATGAATATTTAAATGCGTGAAATGAATATGCAAACAAATAAAATTTATTGAGGGGGAATTTCGCTCATTTTTATTACTGAGCGTTTTAGTAGATGTGCTAAATATAGACACAAAATACAACATTTAGATTATATAATCCCAATGTGTTATTTTAATATTTTAAATAAGAATATTTTGGAGCATTTTATTAAAATTAAATAAAGCAAAAAAGAAAATATATATGTATACTTTTGTTATATATTTTTTGCATTTGTCAAATATATTGACTTAATTTTTTTTATATATATATATATTTAAATTTGGAATTTTTTGTAATATTTATATTATTATTATATTATTATTGCAAATTATTGTTTTATATTATTATTGAATTTTTTATTTATCATATAAAATATTTACCAAACATATTTTAAATAAAAAAATACTTTTAAATATGTTCATAAATTTAATAGAACACATTTGATAATATTTGTATATATTTTTTGTATACACTTAAAATCAAATAAAATAATGCTCTCACCTGAGATACGAGTGCTTTGGTTTCCGGTGTTGTGCTATCCAGAAAGATTTTCTTGAATTCACTTGGACTAGATAATTTGAAATCTGAAGCGGATGCTATGAAAGCCTGGATTTCGTGCAGGCTCTGTTCGGCCAGGTCGGCCGACACGGAGCACTTCTCGATGCGCTGCGAGGCCAATAGCTCCACGCCATTGGCACACCATTGATTAGCCTGCAATTGAGATTTATTATTAATTTTTGTATAAATTTTTTAATATATAAATTTTATTATTTATACATTTTATTGTTTATCAATTTTATTATTTATAAATTTTATTATTTATCAATTTTATCATATATTAATTTTATTACTTATAAATTTGATTCTTCATAAATTCACTCTGTTTACCTTTTCCACTCTCTCCATAAGTTCGCTGTTCTTGGCCAGAATTTCAAGCCGTTTCGTCAGCCGCATGTTGATGATGTCGCAGACGCGCTGCAGCTCATCGCACTTGGGCTGGACGATCTCCCAGGGATAGACGCCACGGGAGCCGATCAGCTGTTGCCCAGCCTGTATAGCCTCTTCCGCGCGCTCCACGTCCGCTTTAATCAGTTTACAGAACTTTTCCGTCTCCTGAATGAGCGTCGCAACGCGCTCGACGCTCTCGCCAATCTCAGTCATGTCCGCCACGGTCTTGAGATGCCCATCAAAGATGTTCTGCAGATGAGATTGGTAATTAATTGAGAGTTATATTTGGTATATCAAGGCTCACTCACCTGCAGCTCTCGGAAGTCCTGCTCGAACATGCGCAGCAGCAGGCACTGCTCGAGGCGGTTGCGATGGGTGCGCCAGAACTCGTCGAAGCGACGCTCAGTTTCCTCCAGTTGGATCAGCAGTCTACGGTAATCGCGACAATCATCATAATGTTGGGGTTGTTTAAACTTATATTGTTGGTGATAAATAATTTGCTGACGATGTATTGGCTGCCCTGCACTGGATCTGCACATCGATATTTTTATATTTTTTATTTTTATCATTTATGCACATTTGAGTCAATGTTTTCAGAATATTTGAATAGGAAAATTGAGCGCGCAACAAGGGAGAAGACAAAAGACAAGAGACGGCAACAACTTGATGAGTGTGATGAGCGACATTCCAATGATAGAAATTGCAACGTGTTTAATGTTTCTGTTTCTGTTTTTTTTTTTTCGAGTTTTATTTTGTTAAATTTAGCATTTTTGATGTGTGTGTGTGCAAAGTGAGAGAAATTGTAAAGTGTGAAGTTCGAGTGGACCAATGTGAGATCAATTGAGGTGTTTGTGTGGCATCTGTGAGAGCCTTGGTGACTCGGTTCAGCTAACATCATAAAGGCTCAAAGCTTCCCCTTTATAAAACACTAACAGACATTGACAACGAGAAACATATAGAGACATGCGTGATATATTTGATGTGTTCACACAAAGATCGTGTAAACATTAAGCGGAACTTTATGGCTGACATTTATTTTTGGTTTGCATGCAAAACTGAAGGAAATGAGAATTTATATATATTTATGTATATTTATCTATATAATGTTTTTTTTTATAACGCAATAATTTTTTTTTTCTTAAAAAAAACCCTAATACATTTTATTTATAATAAATAGCTGTTCTGTCAAAAAACTAATTATTTTAATAGAAATAGGAAAGTTAAGTTATGTTAGGGAATCAAAACTATGGGCAGAATAATTAATTCAAATATCAGAATTATAAAATGGCATGAAGGAAGCTACGCAAAATTAAAAAATTTATAAGAATAATTTAAATTGTGGACAGATATTTTGTTTAAATTAATTTTTTTATGTATAATATATATAATAATTAATATGTAATTTATTAACTGCAATTCAAAAAATATTTTTTATTTTTTTTGTGTAACTAACATCTATAACACAAAATATTTTCTTGGGTTTTCTGAATTTGACTGCATTTTGTCCACAATTTTTTAATTTTTTTTTTTATAAATTTTTTGAAAAGTAATTTTATTAAATTTTCTTTGAAAAATACAATTATTCTTATAAACTTTCTATAGCCGTGTGTAGCTAACATTTGCAGTTTTTATAAAAACCCTAATAAAATAAAAATTCAATCAATTTATATTATAAATTAAAAGTTTCCTACAATAATAAATATATCACTTATGTATACGCCCCGTTGTACAGCAGCTAAAAGCTAACATGCCGCCTTTTCATGAATATCTAACTAAAGCTAAAGTCTCAATATGTAAACTAAAATCAATGAAAAGTCAAAACCTTTTGATCTACTATACATTTGCACATACTGAGCGCTGAGTCAGCAGAGCCGCTCACAAGAGTTCGAACTAAGGCATTTTTTTATGTATACGAAAAATACTAAATAAATATTTATTTAATTTCAAGTATTTTTAAACTAGTTACTAAGCTAAAGCGCGTGTAAATGAAAACATTTTTTGCATAAAATAATTGTGGTTTGATAAGAATCATGTATGGAGTGTATGAAGGACAGAACTGTATGAGCTGTACACATATTATAAATATATATATTTAAATATACATATATATGACCATAAGATAAATGAAACCAATGTGTATAAACAGAGACTGTCTTCAAAAATATTGTTCTCAAAAATAAACGTTAATACAAAAACCAGTGCAGAGCTATAAAAAACCAAATAGATATCAAAGTTAGTAAGAACTTGAAGGCGTTAAAACGTTAGTTAAGTTAAAGTTAAAGTTAAAGTTTATAGTTTAAAGTTAAATATGTATATAGAAACGCGTAGACAGTTAAAAAGTTCGAGCAAATTACTCCAGAGTGTACTCTATGTTATGTAGCAGCGCAATTCAAGAACACCAACTCTACCGAATGTCGCTAAATACCTCTCAATGGCGCTGACATTGCCCGTGCGCTCCGAGAACTCCTTGAGCTCCTCATTCGATTTGATTTTATCGAGCAGCGTTTCACCGTGCTTGGCAGCAGCTAGGATTTCATCCTAAAATATAAATTGAGATTAGTTTAACAGCGCAAAGGAGTCAATTGGTATAAAAGCAACCTTCAGACGCGCATAGTCTACGCCCTGATCCTCCAACAGCTTTCTAGTGGCCTCCACGGAATTGGGAAACTCTGTGTCATGTATGGCTTGTATGAAGACATCCAATTCGGCAGAGACTTGATGCGTCAGGCTTGAGAACTTCTCCAGTGACTGAAATATTACATATATTACATTTTTTTTAAATATTTAAAAATTTGTTTTCCTTACAATGCGCTGCTGTATCCACTCGTGATGTGAATATATTAAGGTGCCGCCCATGTCCGGCGTCAATTGACTCGTGTCCACAAACTCGTGTAGGTCGCTCAGAGCCGAGCACACAATGAGCCGAAAGCGATATTCGTCCTTTGACGAAAATTTAGAGCTCACCTCCGAAATGGCCTTCTGAAAGAGTCCGGAAGGACGCAGCACATAGACCACATGTATAATACCGGGAAAATAGATCTAAAAATACATAATTTTATTAATATTTATACAATAAGAATTCATTATAATTCCCTTACCGATATGCGCTGCAAGGCTGTCTTGACCGAGGTCCAGCGATCCTTGCGCCGATCAATAATCAAATGGAACCCGAGATCAGCATCCTGCAGACTAGAGAAGAAATTCCATAAATCATAAATATACAAAATCTATTTATTTTGATCTAATCTCCACTTACGATGGCACTGAACTTAGGTACAAAATGAGCTTCTGATAGTCGGCCTCCTCGATCGAGTTGAAATTGTTGTTGTCCGGAAAGATGATCAGCGGACAACCTTCCTGGGAGCGACCTCCCGTAATGACTGCGTGTTGGGGATGCAGCAGATCTGCCACGTCGGCTATGTTGAGCACACCCTCGCCACTCATGGCCGCAGCCGCTTGAGCCGGACTAATGTGCTCCAGCAGCGAGTTGATCTGCTCGGCGGGCTTATGCGAACTGATTGCCTCAGCGGCATAGGCTATGCCCTGTGAGTTGACCGAGCTCGTCGAGTTGCTGCTGATCGTCGACGTCGTGTGCTGCAGCAATCCTGAGCTGCGATTCGTGTGTGCCGGCGAGTTGCTCAGCGACTGAAATATGGCCGTCTGTATGGATGCTCCGCTGCTAACCGATATCTGGGAGTCGATCATGTGATGGCTGATCAACTGCTGTTGGCGCTGCTGCGTTTGCGAGGCGCTCATCACCATTGCCTGAGATTCGGCAAGTGCACTCTCCACATCGTTATCTATTAAGAAGGAAATTTACAAATAAATATAAAAATAAATGAAAATAAAATATTTGTATTTATTTATTGTATATTAAATTTATAAAAAATAATATTCATTTGATATTATATATTTTTATATTATTTTAATTTTTGTTATATTTTTTATTTTTTATTTTATTTTGTATCTTAAATTTATTTTATTTTATTTATTTATTATTTTTAAATTATTTTTTTAAATCATATAATAGAAATAAATAGAATTTTGGTATTTGGCTCAATAATCTGGATATTCTCAGATATTCCAAAAGAAATTGTTGTATATTTTCAAAGCATATTTTTTAATTTTAAAAATTAAAATGTAGCCAAAGTGTGCTAAAAATAATTCTTGTAAAGCTTCTCTAATCTCGGCTGCCTCTGACTAGGAGCTACTTAGAAAGTAAATTTAGGGCATTGGGAGGGCGAAATGCTAAGTATTTGCTGTTTGTATATATAGTTTAAAAGAATCTGAATAGCAAATTGAATAACTTGTAGCTCAAAGGGTTAAAATTTGTTATCGATTCAATAGACCTATAAAATCCAGCCACGCCTTCTTCTGTGTCTCAACTAAAACATGATGCCACTGCATGAGCACATGAAAAATTCATTTATACTAAAAATATAATCATAATTAGCCATAGAGCAAAGTCTCTAGTCTTTCCCAATCAATAAGTTATAAACAAACGAAAAATTTTCATTCATTCAAAATTGTGCATTGCATATGCAATACTATATTATACCAAGTTTATATGTATATGTATATATATATATATATATCTGTTTACAATACTCATCATTGGCGCGAAGAGGTTGTTGGATGCGGCGCATTTCTTTTTTAGCTTTGACCCATTTTCAGCTGATCGAAACACTTGCCTCTCGCATCTTTCAATTTTTAGCTCTTCCGCATATTTTAATGTTTGTTTTTCTTCATTTATTTCGGATTTATTTAGTTTTTTTTTAAAGCGCGTGCTTTGATAAATATCGTGCGGGACTCCTGATAATGAGCTTAAAAGGAGGTGGAAATGAATTATTAAATTTGTATTTATTTTTATTTTTGAAATTTTGTACTGTTATCGTGCTTAGATAGCATTATTTGTGTAACTATCTATTATGGTAAAGCTAAAAAATGTATATTCGGAATATTTTTATATATATTTAATATAGTTTAATTTTAATAATTAAGACTTAATTCATAGCAGTAAATTTCACTTTTCTTGCACTTCAGCTTAACATCGTAATTAAAAATCCATTTTTTTATTGTAGTAAAAACTTTGTTTGCTTTGGGACAAAGCACTATTAAATGCCATGAAAATTTTATACCAATGGGACAAAAAACATATAATTTATTCAAGAATGCATTTTAAACGACCTTGCGTGCGAACTTGCAGCGTATCGCAGCTTGACTTGTGCGTGTGAGTATACATTATAGGGTTCCAGCTTACTTAAATGTACATATATATATATTTATATAGAGCTGTAGCTCCTACTGAGACTTTGTTACAAAATCTTCTACTTGAACCATTTGCAAAGAAAAAGAACAAATAATTAGACATTTTGTAGAATGGCCAAAGCTCGAATACCTAAAAGCTTTGAATATGATTCATAAAGATATGTTTTGTCGTAATAAATAAATATATATAATTTGCATCTTTTATTCTTAGAATTAAGTAACATCAGCTTTAAAACTCAAGTTGATGTTGTAATATCTGATATACAACGCCCCCAAAGTCTGGCCCTTGAGAGAGTTCAAAGCCCTGGCAAAACTTAATGTTTCTACCGCTTATGTATGAGAGCTACAGTTAGTTTTCAAAGAAGCTATACGAGAGTGGTCAGTAAAGTTGTAGAGAGTTTTAAAAATATATATATATATATATATATAATATTAATATTAATTCAAATTTTAAAATTTAGTTAATAATATTAATTTTAAAATAAAAATGTAAATATGAATTTAAATAAAAATTAAAAATAAATAAATCATTTCGAAGCTGAAAATTGAATTTTCTCTTAATTTTTTATTTTTGTTTGTATAAATTTTTTTTCGAATTTAAATTAAGGCCGACATCTCTCATAGTACAATGACAAGTTATTTGGCCTCCTATATGCCCAGTTTCCAAAGGTTATCCACAAACCCCATATACCCCATTCACTAAATGAACGAGTATAGAAAGTCTGTTTTCTAAACTCACTTATATTTTATAGTTATTGTTTATTTTAATTAAAAATAAAAACTATTTCCATTTATATGGGACTCGCCATGTGATTCACAATAATTACGCATCCCAACTCATACTCATACACACACACACACACACACACACACACACACACACACACACACACACCATAATCCGCTAAGGTTTGCAGGTTGCCCATTGTAGCTGTTGTTGTTGTTGTAGCCGGGGAGCACAGATAATTACGCATACGTGCGCAGACTGATTAGGGCACTCAGTCAATGTAGAGTCGCCACATGTTGTTCTTTATGATTTTTCGCCAATTGGCAGTTGCACAACACAGCTGAGTGTATAGAAATGACGACGATAAACGTGGGCTTTAAGCCTTACACACACACAGACACACACACACATATGCTTCACGCGGCATATCACGAAAAGAAAATAGAAGAAAATAGAATTATAGTAACTGAAACGTAGCGTATGCTAGCGTATGATATGGTATTGCCACTGCGCTATTCAATGAGACTCTGCTAGAGGAACAGCAGCAGTGTGTGTTGGCCTCGTCATCATCATCAGCTGCTGCCGAGCGGAGAGACTGAGAGAGCTGGAGAGAGAGAGCTTGCGTAAGAGAAAAAATAAAATCACACACACACACACACACATACACGCGCGAGATGTGTGCGGAGAAAAGCCGACGAAGGTGATTGCTCTACAGTCAGAATTCCAAAATATCAGAAGAGCATCAATGCTCAGAGCTTGCCGGTCGCTGCTCTCAGCTGCTGCTCTGATCTCAGCTGCATTTCTTTCGAGTGGCGGCTGCAGTCACATCGTTTGGCATCGTCAAACATCTAATTGGAGCAGCGCGAAAACGAGTCGCTTCATTGTAACACTCAGCAACAACATCACACACAGAGATACGAAAGAGTATCGGAAAAGTTCTATGCGTGCTGCTCTCAGTAAAGCGTAAAACATCTGCCTTCAATGCCGTCGCTGATAAGCTCTCAATGTACTACACAGCAGACGAGTACTTAGTTCCGGAATACTGGGTGTACTGGGTGTACTTCCCGCTTGTAATAGCTCTGATAGTAATAGCCACAATATTCACATTTCTCAAATCTTCATTTTCTCTCATAAAAGTACTCTAAAACTAATAGCATCCATGGACCTATCTCACATGCTTTGGTGAAAACCTTTCGAATACTGCTTAAGCAATTATTTCAAGTAATTATTTGGGGTCGTTTCACCTAGGTGAACTTTTACTTTTACTTCCAGTTGATTCATCAATATTCGACTCGAAGCTAACTATTTTGTCTTTGCCGATTTTCCGTGCAATTTTCGCAAAATTTATTTTTGGCATTTTAAAAAAACATTGCTATGTACAGATATATATATATATATATATATATATATATATATATATATATATATATATATACATATATAAGACGAAGACGCAATTAGATTTAAAGTTTTATATATTTATTTATAAACGTAAAGAAACACGGGAGCTTTGCACATGCCTCATACAAAACAAATTCACTTTGAATTTTTTACTATTCATAAATAATAGACTTTGATTTAATACACGTACATTATTCTTTTGTATATCATTTTTTTCTAATTGAAATTATTTGATAAACATTGCAGCAGAGCTGGAATCAAAAGCATTTTACGCAAGCTTTTTAGGCTGACAATTTTGGCACCATTAACGGGGTCACTTCTGCTGGATATGTTATAAAATATTATGGAAATGCTGAGATTATGGGAAAAATAAATTAGGCTTTTGGCAGCTTCTTAGTAAAGAGTTTGTTTAGGTAATATACTGCTTTATCTCATAATCTTATACTAAACATACAAATATTAATCAACATTTATTTATTAACGCATAAAAGGAAGTGAAGTCTGAACAGTTTAATTGTAAATAATTTGAGCATTTACATAATATATATATATATATACATATATTTATATATATACATATATTTTTTATTTATTTATTTATTTTTATTTTTTTGATTGACATTCACATCAAAAGATCACCTGGATGACCTAACTAAATACCATATCACAGCGACTACTCGTACAATAACAGTTTAAATACTGATTTAGAAAATTCTCTATATAGTATATATCATGTGTACACAAAGCTAATTATAAAGCTATAAAGTATATTGAGAAATTGTGAATTGAGTATTGATCAAATGACAATAAATATATATATACGTGACACATATATGGGCAAAAACGTCATCACATTTCTCAATATCTATAAATATTTTTATATATATAAATAATTGGTAATTGCTCGATTCATTATGACTGTGTCTGCATTGGGCATTGATCCCCAATAGGTGATAGGTAAAGCAAATACTACGTGCCTAAGACAAAAAAAAAATACAAATGATGAGCAAACCCTTTGTGGTTAATGTAAATAACAATGAAAAGAAACTTATCAAATATTCAACTTTTGTTATCTGGCTTTTCGGCTGTCTCCTTCTCTCTCTTGATAATTAGCATATCAGTTTGGCAGCGGGGGCGGCTAGGAAGTTACAATGCCCCTATATACTTGATGCTTATAATATGCTGAGTGTACTTACATCTGAGCACATAATACTATGCATGACTTATATGGAAAGGTCGTTTATGCACTTTGATCGAGTTTGAGAGGTTTATACTGAATATCATAAATAACTAAATACTAAATTATTGGCATATTTACGCGTAATATCCATTGTACGTAGTACAAATCACCGATTCACGAAACTGTCTGCTGGATATACAATATGTTTATGAGATAAATCGTATATACATAAATATTTATTCATAAATACACATATGTTTCACATATCTAGTTATATATTATGCACTTGTATTGTTAGGTAACACACGAACATCACGAATCATCTGAAAACTGACATTTAAACACATATCTCGGCAGATAAAAACATTATTTGTATATTTCAACTGTGCACCGGGTATATATTTTATACAAAAGAAGAAGAGCTGAACTAATATAAATAACATAACAGCAAGATTGACTTTAACATCAGCTGAGCTGTTGTTTAACAGTGAGCAGAAAAAGTTAGATCAATCAATTATACTGAATCAAATTAAAAAGTTCTATTATTATTTAATGTAATCGAAATCTCTAAAATTGTACTTATTAAATTATAAAATCATTTATTTAAAGAATATTTTTAGAAAAAGCTCGATTTATCTTCAAATTTTAACAGCAACTTACTAGTTCCAGTGTAAATTTTGTGGATAAAATTATCGATAGCACGATCAATAGCAGAGCAAAAACAGCTGTTGAATGCAAATGCAAAATGCAGAATGTGTATTTTAAAAATAACGTATTTTAATAACAATTTACGTGAATAAATATAAAAATTAAAAAACAATTCAAAATTAAAGAAAATTTCACGATTTTAATATATTTATATAATTGAATAAAAATAAACACTAAATTCTTTTGAAAAATACGCCAGTTTTTTAAAAATGAAAAATACTAACCAATTTAAAAAAATAATTCATATATTTAGGTTAAACTTGATTTAGTGTTTTAGTTAGTTAAAAAACGAAAGATCGGTGAACATACGAGCGAATTAATTGATCATAACTGCAAAATGCATGTAACTATTAAACAAAATATTAATTTATTTTCAAGCCTTTCTTACAAAACACAGCTATTAACCAAGGTCACCTTAATGTAAGCGTGGGCTTTTACTAAAGCAACAGGCAAAAAAAAAAGAACTGCAGAAAAGAAAATGAAAAACAAATGAGAATCGTCAGAGCTAGAGATTAGCAATAAGCGTCGTCTACCCTAAATAAAATTGAAACCCACTTGCAACGGTGCACCAAATGCAAATGAGGGTAACACTTAGAGGCATTTAAGTATGCACAGAAATACATACGTACATACACATTACATACGTATGTACGTCTGAATATATTTCATAAGTGCGGCCATTTAAGTGCAGCTAAATGAGAGGCGAATATGCAACATGCCGACGACATAGAACCAACTCAGTCTATGCACACTTAAAGGTATTGAATTTCTTCAAGATATAATTATTATTTGTGTACATGATATGGATAGACATAAGACATTTTCCTATCCTTAAATTCTGTTTTTTTTTTTTTAATTTACAAAAATATTAAAATATTATATATAAAAAATTATCTCCATAACTTTTATTCCTCATATACAAAATTATAAAATTTTAGATATTTAAAAAATTCTAATATTTAAAACTTCACCTAGAAACAGCCGATTAGAACCAACAAAAATTCGTTATCAACTCAGCTCACGACTCAGCTCGCACATCCCAATAAAAATTTCTTAGAAATCACAGGCTAGGCCGTGACATTAAAGACGAACGAAATGCTATTGCGGCGATTAATACGGAAAATCAATAAATATATGTATGGGTCGACGACGGGTGGAGTCAGGGCGGTACACGCAGCCTTGAGCCTTGAGTTAGCGAGAATAAATAATGATGGCTCGAACTAGAACTAGAACTAGAACTAAATACGCTCAGACTGTAAACCCACCCGACAGTTCCGATACATCTAGGCAGCTGGATCTGCTTTTGGTGCGCTGCAGCAGGCGCTGCAGTGGCGGTTGCCTTTGCGGACTGCTGCTAGACGGTCCATTGTTGATATCCGAGCCGCTGCCCCAATCCGTGTCGATGGCCTTGGATGCACTACGCTTGAAATGCTCCAGAAAATGATCGATTTGCTTCTCAATGGAACTGGACGGCGAATTTTCCATTTTCACTCTTACATTGCACCAAAATTTAGTAGATTCACAGGATTTTTTTTTATTCTAAATGAATTTATTTTGATGCACTTGAACAACAAAAATTTTGATTTTTTTTATATATATTTATAATAATTTACAGTAGCTTCAACTTTATTTATAATTTATACTTTATGCATTTGATGCCTTTATCTGATTTTTCTTATATACTTTCTTTTTTTTATCTCTACACTAATATTTGCTGCACTTTTTTCTTTTGAAGGTCCTCTTGGGTGACTCAACCTTAACCGTTCTTCCGCATCGCTCAACCAAGACTGAGAGTCGCGGCATAGGCCACAGCCAGAGATTGAGCCAGGAGCACTCTGGCCATAGATAGTGAATGAGAGACCAAACGACTGGGAGAGCCGGCAATAAATATATATACATATGTATTTTTTTTTACTTTTTCTATCCTCTCATTGACGCCAAAAGCTTATACAGTTGCACGTGTTGTTTGTTTGAAACAAATCAAAAACTTTGACATGCGCAGAACCGTTAAGCACTTACAGGTTAATGCGTATATCCATCCCAATGTAGTTGTGGATATGTCTCTTGGGGGACAACAGCTGTTCGGGTTCCTTGGAATAAAGTTTATTTATCTCCGATCCGAAAAATAGTGTACTTCCTCGATTTTTATATACTGAAGGAGGTCCCCTATAAAAATTTATTGTTTAAGCAAGCTGTACTCCAATTATAAAAATAAAAAAGAATTAAATTTATCCCACCTAGAATGAGAATAAAAAATATTTAAAGTTGATTCGAAAAATTGTGCAAAGATTAAAAATAACTATGTAAATTATGGTAATTAAAATGATATATTTAGTATAAGCAACAAATGTTGCAGTGTACATTTTAGTGTAAATTACAAACTAATAATAAAATTAGTATTCAATTTATATTTCAATAATTGAACATAATGGTTTAAAAATATTTGTTTAACATTAATTAAAAATCTGAAATTAACCGATTTTTGAATAACAATAAGCTCGATTACTTTCAAATTATGCTATCGATAACCAAGTTCAGTGGTTCGATCAACTGGTTCAGTGAACGGTACTAAACTGGGCCGACACAACTCTACACAATCAATCCATAAACAAAAAAAATTTTTGTGTATAAACTTAAGCCAGACAAAAAGTAAATAAAAACAATAAATGCAAAGTTCTTAACATTTGTCAATTACAATTTGTTTACTTCCACTGGATTATGGGATATTAGCGTCCTGTTATTTGTGTAAGTTGTTTGGTATATGACACATTTGTAATACAAAAAGATGCATGCGTGTGTGCGTGTGTGTGTGTATGCATCAGTATGGAGCTGATTCAGTATATACATCATGTATACATATGTAAGCACTTGAACATATGTGCATAGAAAAATGTACTTTTGTGCATATGTATGTAAATATAAACAATCGTAAATACATACAACGGGAGAAATGCATCTCAGTTGTAGTCCAAGCTGCACCCATTGTGAGATTTGATTAATTAACACACTTTGTCACAACATATTGACTCATTTAGCACATTTTGATTCTTTCTTGATTTTAGTGTAGACAGAAAACCAACAACGCATTTAATCAATGTTCTCCAACGGGCTGCCGTGCAACCTGTCGTTTCCGAGCTGCCTAAGTGTACCAAAAGATGGTAATGAGGAGCTCTTGCCATCCAATATGGGCACAAGAGAACCAGTTATTCTTAACGTTTATGATATGGTAAGGCTGATTTATGATTGCCTAATTATGGTTAATTAATTTGATTATCTTGTTCGCAGTACTGGATTAATGAATATACCACATCAATTGGTCTTGGCGTATTTCATTCCGGCGTAGAAGCATTTGGCACGGAGTTCGCATACGGCGGCCATCCGTTTCCTTTTACGGGCGTTTTCGAGATAACACCGCGTGATCACGACGAACTGGGCGAACAGTTCCAATTCCGACAGAGTATACAAATAGGCTGTACTGATTTTACGTACGAGGAAGTGCGTCGACTTGTCGAGGAATTGGGCAATCAATTTCGAGGAGATCGCTATCATCTTATGAACAATAATTGTAATCACTTTTCGGGAAACTTGACACAGGTTTGGCAGAGAGTCGTGACTTGAATGTACTTGACTTGACATTGTAATGATTCCCCTTTAACCCGACAGATACTTTGCGGCCAAGAGATACCCAGCTGGGTGAACCGTCTAGCACATTTCAGCTCCTGTGTGCCATTTTTACAGAGATGCCTACCAAAGTGAGCAGCTTACCTGAAATTAGATTAGATTGAAATAAATTTGATATTTGCTTTTGGTCTATTTTAGAGAGTGGCTAACGCCGAATGCCTTGCAGCAAAGTATAACAACAATCCAAGAGCGCGAAGACTCGGACAATAGTCCCCTTTGAGACATTACCTGATCTAAAATATATTCGCAACTTGCAAAGTCCCAAGCGAGCATAACTCATCCCTGCTGTCGGAAGACCAACAACAATATTGTTAAGTTAATAAATTGAGAAGAGCCGGGTTATCGACACTCATTTCATTAAAGCCAACAAACAAAAGAAAAAAAGAAAAAACAAACAAAAATTTCCCATAGAATGCAAAATCATAAATAATGTTAATAGTTTTATATTAGGCTACATGGAAAGCGAATAAATTATTGGCTAACTTGTAACATGTAATTCGACTATTCAGAATTAAGATATTATTAAGTGGCCGATAAGTGTACGTAATCAGAAGAAGACAGCTGCAGTACGCATACTGCAAACATCGTTTATAGGATTTTGAATTAATGATTAAACATCGAGAAAACATTTTTAAGAATTTGCTAAGAAAGAAAACTAAAATGATTAACAAGCAAAGCCAGCATATTATATGTAGTTAAATGATATCAAAGTTGTCATCATTAGTTAATTTGTATAAATTTTATTTAAAAAATTGATTTTACAATGTCGAAAGCCGCATGTCTATCAAAACACCAAAACGATCTGTTATCAATAAATATGTACTTGACATTCTGATATTTACACATACATTAATACTATTATATTAAAAATTTTTTAAAGAAAATATATTTTAATTCAATAATAACTCTAATACGTAGTTATTCATAGTTGTACGCCTAAGTGAAGATGCAAAACAAATTAAAACCTACAAATTAAGTACATGCATGCACACATACATATACATATATATATGCATATGCATATGCATACATATATATTTTCAGACAACAAATAGTGCCAAAAACAAATGCTGCGAATTCTAAACAAGAAAACTTATTGCTGTTAAACGTCCGTTGCCCCACGGCGAGTGCAACAGACCAACAGGATAACATATAAATACATACATATATAAATAATTATGATAAATACAATGTGACAACTATTTACAAAATGGTAGCTACAAAATCTGCACAATTATATTATTTACATTATTAACTTGTTCGCTGTGTTTCAAACCAAGCTGGAGACATTATTGTATAGGCCCACAGCTGCGATTTCATCCACGTCGATGTCGACATCGTTGTGCGGCAGTTGATTCCGAAAGATCAGAGACTGGGAACGCATCGAGTTGACATTTCCGTGTGAATATTGCAGCTGACTGGGGTCAGCCATGGCAGCTGCTCGGCTAACGTACTCCAGCTCATGATCGTGCGCCTGCAGGCGCAGGGCTTGGGCTGAGCTGGGTGTGCGCAACTCCTGCTGCGCTGCATAGCCAACTGGCAGTCTGGCGTTGCCCAAGTCGCCAGAGTAAACATTTGGAGCTCTTTGCGGATTTCGTGATCGATTCGGCAGATCATGAAAGTATGCATCTTTGGGTATGTGCCTCTCAGCCGCGCCGAATGGCGCATAGTGGGGCTTTCGCATGTGCGCAGCATACACAGCTGAAGGATTCTGCAAGGGCAGTTGGGAAGGGGCTTCGGCAGTGGAAATGCCGTGCAGATTGTTATTCAAATGGGGCGCCATCATTTGTGAGTGCGGCAAATCGTAACTCAAACCAATTTCGTTGTCGAAATGCAGATTTGAGTCAATCCTGCCCTGCAGCTGCGCCACCATGTCCTTGACCTGGCCCGAATTCGATTTCTTCAGGTATTTTATTTCGCTGTTCTTGATCTCAACTTTTCCCGCAGCCTCATTGGAGTTTTGACGCATATGCACGCCGCTAGCTGCATGATGTGGAATCTCTGCTTGCGCCATGCCCATGGCATTGGTGTTATAAAGTGTCGCATTAACTGCGTAGTTATCCTCTAGGCACAGCGGCTGCCTCTTCATCAGATTCGATATGGACTTGTGTATGGATCGTGCGTGAGACTGTTGCGCATGGAACACGGCATCTACGCTGCATGCCGCGGATGGGGAAGGCGATGGCGTGCTCTGAACTTGCTCCTTGTACAGCAACTTGTCGCCGCAGACTCTATCCGTGTGATTTTGGTTAAAGGTCACGTCGTCCTTGTTGTGATCCGCAAAGGCGGCGTCTTTCCGCAGTGCTTTGATCACCGTGTTCAGCATATTGTCACCTCGGGAAATGCAATGGTAATACCTTTGGGCGTCTGGCGGAGTCGTCTCGAACTCCCAGCTGTTCGAGTTTTGAGACGGGTTCGACGTTTCACTCGAGTTGGGATAACGCCTTTGCACATTTGTATACTCATCGTAGCTGGGGCTATTGGCGTTGTCCTTGCTCTCCAGCAGGAGACATGGATTCTCTGGACTGTATACGGACGGATTACTTTGCTCTGGCGACAACGAGCAGAGCTGACGCTTGTTCTCCTGCTCATTGTCTCGCTCCATGATGAGCGTGGTTTTCTCTAGCAAATCTCCCAGTCGCTCCGAGACCTTAAGAAAGTCCTGCTTCAACTCATTCAGCTTCGTTTGCTTCAGTTCCTCCTCGGCTGCTGCGCTCATTACATCATTTCGGTTCTCCGTTCCGGCAATGCTCGAGTTCGATTGGGAATCCTCATTGGAATCGCTCTCGCCCGGCCCATCCTTCGACTGCGAATGGTATACAATGTCGACAACTGTTTGATTTTCATTCTCTAGAATGTCAACGCTCTTCGAGTTGGACATTTTGCCGCTCTCAAAGTTACTTTCGAGCAAGTCCAGGCTGCGGCATCGAGACAACGTACGCTCGACCCGTTGACTCTTGGTTTGATTGTCGAAAGTGGAGCGAAATGGCTCTCCACGGCGCAGGTATTCGTTGAGGTACTGTCGCTTGCTCTCGCAGCGAATGCGATCCTCGATCATCGTTCGAGTCAGCTGCTCGATTTGATCATTTGTCTTGATTGCCAGTGCCTGGACCTTGTGGCCCAGCCGCTCCTTTGTCTTGTGCACATACTTCTTCAAGCTCTTCCGATTGCAGTTCAGCTTGTTCTCTATATGCCGGAAGAAGGGACCGCAATAGCAGGTGTTGCCCACGCTCACTGGACCCTTGTGTATGTGCCCGGCGAGGTCAAGGAAATATTGTTCGCCCTGCTTCAGCGGCTCTTTGGGTAGGGTTTCCAGTTTGGGCGATGGAAATGAGCGCGGATCAGGAAAATAGTGACAGCCATACGGAGACCAGTTGATCGTCTTGTCCACACTGTCCTTGTCTTTATCCTGAGCAGGCGCCGATTTATCAGTATCTTTAGGCTTCTCTCGACGGTTACGTATGCGCTTTGGAGTGCTGAGAATCTCATTGATCTCACGATAATTCTTCCGGATCGCAATGCTTTGCGGCGTATCGCCCTGCGCGTTCTTCACATTCAGGCGGGCGTCGGCCTCCAGCAGAATCCTCGTTAGCTTCCGCCGGCCCATGGCGCAGGTAATGTGCAAGGCAGTGTCGCCATTCAGATTCGTCTTATTGGGATCACACAGGGCCGAAAGCAGGATGCGAGTGACGCCCGCGTGGCCATAGCGACAGGCCGTATGCAGCGCAGTATCGCCGTACTGCAGAATATATATATTCAAATAAACTAATATGAATATGGATGATGCAACTCACCTTGTTTTGGACATCGGGATCTGCTCCGGCCATTAGCAGTTCCCTCGAGCTCTGGTTGTGCCCATTTTGGGCAGCCAAATGCAGCGCGGATAAACCCTCATTGTTGATGATGCTCAGCGTGCTGCTGTGCAGAGCTTCGATTGTGTTTGCCACCCGTGTCTTCAGCCTGCTCTTCTGCTCCTTGTGCTGCGTCTTGGCTGACGGCGGCGCACAGAGCAACTTAACGCAACGACTGAGTCCTCGACTGGCCGCCTCATGCAAGGGTGTATTGCCCTGATTCGATTCCCTGGCCAGGCGATCCGCATTGCTCGAGAGAAGGATTTGCACTCGTCTGTCATCCGCTGCCGCAACGGCTTCATGCAAAGCCGTCCAGTTCCTGGAGTCATGCTACAAAGATTTAATTAATATTATAAACTTCATACATATATATCACGCACTGATATGATTTCATTTTGTACTTACCCCGGAAATGGCATTCGGCAAGGCTTCCTGTTTCAGATTGTGATCCATGCTGCATCGTCTAAAGCCAAATTCAAATATATAAAAAAAACATTTCAATGTTGTTAAAACTCAATTAACCAACTTTTATTACATGTGTATGTAAGTATGTAATGCGTAGTAGAAACTCATTGCAGTGCAAGTGTACATACATATATAAGTACACGCACGTACCCACACACACACAAGCACGGAATGCTATTGTACGCACAAATTTACATACTTCAAGTTTTCTTGCAATTTCTCTAATAAGATCAGTTTCTTTTATCATTTATAGATTATTAAATTACATTTCTTTTCAAATATTGGCACATATGCACATACTTAAACGCACAACAATATTTTGCTAATTGAGGCTGACCGCTTTGCAGCGAATTAAGACACTTTCTTACAATTTACAGCTTTATTTGATGTTTGATTTTGATCCGTTAAACGTTACAAGTTACTTTCCCAGTTTTGATCCTTGCATTTATTTAGAAATGACAAACTTTAATTAATGACTGGCAAAAAAAACATTTTGTGTACGCCCAGAGATAATTTGGCTTTAAGCCAGGCCTAAAGGAAAATAGAAGAGAAAATTAAGGCGAATTGCAAAATTGGCAACAGGTTTTTGTATATGGTTGCCACCTAACAGTTAGACTTGTCGAGAGATCAACAGCAATTTGAATGTTATCGAAATCTCTTATGAAGTTTTACAAATGTTTTTGGTATTTAATTTAAAAATTATTGTATATATTAATATAATAATGAAGGGTATGTTGTCTATACTAATATTAAAAAAAATAAAATTAGTGGCGATCACTTTTCTTCATGAACTTGAGCGCGCGCCCTGTTAATAACATAATAGATAATGTTAGCGTGTTTAGGGTGCCCATAATATATATTTGTTCCAGTGCTGGGTAATTTTTGTCAATTTTGTGTCATCTCATCACAAAATAAGTTTTAATTTTACGTCGGCGATATAAAGCAGAGATTTTCTTAATAATAAAATGGCATTAGCTGAAATTTGTAAAATATCAAATGCTTCATATATGAAGCCAACTGCTTGGTGCTCAAACGAAGTGGAGGACGAGCTTAATGCATACACCAGCAACATTGCAAATCCTTACACATTGGCGGCGCCTCCATTTGAGAATGTAAGTGGGGAAAATGTTAGAATATATTATTATTAATGGTTGTTCATCATTCAGCCACTTGAAAACCTAAACAAAATCCAAGCAAATGCAGATAAGAGCGGCGTTAAGATCAACTTTGATCACGGCACCACAACTCTCGGCTTCAAGTACCAAGGCGGCGTCATTTTGGCCGTGGACTCGCGTGCCACTGGAGGCCAATACATTGGATCGCAGTCAATGAAAAAGATTGTGGAAATAAACGATTTCTTGCTTGGCACATTGGCCGGCGGTGCTGCCGACTGCGTGTACTGGGATCGCGTGTTGTCAAAGGAATGCCGCCTGCACGAGCTACGCAACAAGGAACGCATCTCGGTGGCAGCCGCCAGCAAGATCATGGCTAACATTGCCCACGAGTACAAGGGTATGGGCCTTAGTATGGGCATGATGTTAGCTGGCTATGACAAGCGTGGACCAGGCCTCTACTATGTGGACTCGGAGGGATCTCGCACTCCTGGTAATGTCTTCTCAGTGGGCAGCGGTTCGATTTACGCTTTTGGTGTCCTCGATTCTGGCTACCGTTGGGACTTGGAGGATGCTGATGCACACGAGTTGGGTCGCCGTGCCATCTACCATGCAACGTTCCGTGATGCTTACTCCGGCGGTATTATCCGCGTTTACCACATGACCAAAAATGGTTGGATCAAAATATCAGAAACAGACTGCATGGAGCTGCACTACAAATACAAGGAGCAGAAGGAGTCAAAGTAATATTTTATATTTACCATTTGCACAGCAAATAAATAAATGTGAGAAGGGAATACAAATAAAAATACTAAACTAAATGAAATGTTAAGTTTATTTGCAATATCAAATCAATATTATTTTTCCTTCGGTTTGTTAGCATCCAGTTGAGTCTTAATAATCTGTAGAGTTTCCTTGTGTCGCTCCTCTGCACGTTTCTGCTTGAAGGTGCGCTTGGTATTCGTCCTCGTTCTGGTAGCCGGCTTGCGATGCAACTGGGATAGTTCGTATTTGAGATCCAGATCCGCGGGCACATGCATCATACGAATCATTCGATTGCGTATCAAAAAGTTATCGAAAGCGTGCCGTTTTCCATTGCGATCAATGAAAACAGCATTAGTTAGCTCGCACGTCATATGGCCGTCAGCAATTTGGATGATACCCGCCACGGAAGTCTCATTTCGTAGATCTATAAGCACTGCGCGTCCTTGCAGTATTATAGGCAGGCAATTTAATGTATTTGATATCAAATACTTTTCACGTGCGCTGAAACTGTGCATTCTGTCTGTGGCCTGGACAAACTACCATGTTCAACTGTGAGGAAATTGATAAAAATGTTTAAATATTTAAAAAATATTAACATTTAAATTACAGATCAAAAATGTAAACAAAGCTTAAGCAAAATGGACTTAATAAATACCGAAGAACTAGTATTTAAGTATAATAGCTGGTATTCATCGCCAGCCATGCGGTATTTATTTTGAAAAATACATTAAATTCGAGAAATTGACAACAAATTGCGAGAGAACTTGATAAATTAAATTTGATGGTTATTATGACGAATATGTGAACCCTCTGGCACATTCAGTTTTAAGTTAATAGATCAAACACATCACAAGCAAAGCGAGCGCAAGGAGACAGAGTACAGGGAGATTGGGCCCAAACAGAGCACACGAAGAGCGAGCGTAAGAGCAGGTGCAAAAGCGAGTGCACAACGACAGCGATCAGTGCGAGAGTGACCTCAGGGAGAGCCATCTCTGGGAGCGACATTTTAAGAGAGTCATTTCAGGGAGAGTTATGCCAGGGAAAACCATCTTAGGAGAGTCATCTTAAAGAGCGTCATCTTAGGGAAGCCATCTTAGAGAGCGTCGTCTTAAGGAAGCCATCTTGAAGAGCGTCATCTTAGGGAAGCCATCTTAGAGAGCGTCATCTTAGGGAGAGCCATCTTGGAGAGCGTCATCTTAGGGAAGCCATCTTGGAGAGCGTCCTCTTAGAGAGCGTCATCTTAGGGAGAGTCATCTTAGGGAATCCATCTTGGAGAGCGTCATCTTAGGGAAGCCATCTTGGAGAGCGTCATCTTAGGGAAGCCATCTTAGGGAGAGTCATCTTAGGGAGAGTCATCTTAAGGAAGCCATCTTAGAGAGCGTCATCTTAGGGAAGCCATTTTAGGGAGAGTCATCTTAGGGAAGCCATCTTAGAGAGCGTCATCTTAGGGAAGCCATCTTAGAGAGCGTCATCTTAGGGAGAGTCATCTTAGGGAATCCATCTTGGAGAGCGTCATCTTAGGGAAGCCATCTTGGAGAGCGTCATCTTAGGGAGAGTCATCTTAGGGAAGCCATCTTAGAGAGCGTCATCTTAAGGAAGCCATCTTGGAGAGCGTCATCTTAGGGAAGCCATCTTAGGGAGAGTCGTCTTAGGGAGAGCAACATTCCCGCCAATACAAATCCAGCTTCAAATGGCGCTCTTATTACTTATATATATATAACTATATTTAACAATTAAACAACTCACTAAAATTATAAACTTATAATAAATATAAACTATTACAGTAGTCTCCTTAAACTTAACTTAATATTACTACTTAAATATTTACCACAAGAACACTGCACTACACGTCCGACCATCACCAGTTCAAAAACTTGACTGAAGAAGTGGGCTGCACGCTTGCCTTTATATAGGGCGACCACCTCTCACTCAATTCCGAACTCAACTAACTCTCAAGCATTGCTTTGAGTTGGTTCGCATTGATGAGCCTAACTTAATATGCGAAAAATGTTGCTGCAAATAGTAACTGTTCTTTTGTCGCTCTGCTCACCGAGTGCACAAAACGAGTGTTTCTCAACACTAAAAATTGCTAATGAGAGCTGAAAATTAAGAAGGCTCCAAGATTGCAGCATATACATGCACATATGTATGTATATACATATATGTATATATATATATATATATATATATATATATGTATGTTATTTTAGGTACATATGAACTTAAAATCTACGTTTAACATTTAAATTGTATTATTATAAAATTATGTTTATATAGCTGTGCCGCGCTCCAGATTTTGTTTGATTTCTGCCGTATATTCGCCGTAGAAGCGATCCAATTTCTTGTTGAATTTCGAATTGCGTTCGTTAATGAAGTCCACGTCGGCGTCGTCGTTGTAAATGCGGCGTCTGGAATATTTCTTTCTGCGATCAATTTGCTGCTCCAAGTCCTTAACCATATTATTGATGGCACTCGGCGTGTCCTTTGTTTGCAGATGAATTGTTGTGTGCGGCCCGCCATAAAAAGCGTCGCCCAGCTCAGCCTTTTGCTTCTCATACTTGGCCATGTCGCGAGCGGGCATATTCTTAACCAGGCGATTATATTGACGCGCAGTTTGCGCCTCGTATGTGGAGAATCCCAGGTCGGGATTATCTTTGCGTATCTTCTTCTTCTCTATGCGCTCCGCATCGATAGCAGACACTTGCAGCAGTTGCAGGCGCTCGTAATTCTTGCCCGCCGCCTTTGCGTCAGCGCGTGCCTGTTCATCCGCGAGCAGCCACTCAGCTTGACGTTTGCGTGCGTCCCAGTTGCTTGGCAGTTTTTTGCGTGCGTCTTCTGCGACGACTTCGTGATGGTTTTGTGTGCGCGCCTCTTGGCGCTGTTTGTGCAATGCGCGTAAGCGTGCCTTACGTTCGGCTAACTTATCCGACGCACCTTTTGCCTGTTCCATAGTTTACTAACAATCAATTATTATTTATTTTACAAATTCAGATAACTTTAGCTTCCTTTTGTTTGTATGAAATTCACAGAATAAGGCGACAGGGCTGGCAACACTGTATTCATCAGCTGATACACTTAAATACTGCGATATCATACTACAAAAACTGCAAATATCGATATGTTTTTATATTAATTCTTTGGTATTTTAGCGCTCCACAGGTTTAACACGTGCAGCGGTTTTTGTTTATAGTTAGCGCTTAAAGGCATAATTTCAATTCATTAAGATATAAATTAAATTTGCGTTATGAAGTTTTCTTACAAAGTAAGTAAGGACCCATGTGAGGAGTACACATTGCTCATTTATATATATTTGCAGTTTTCGAATTTGTTGGGCACAATTTATCGCAACGGAAACTTGGTGTTCACGCCTGATGGCAATTCAGTTATCAGTCCTGTGGGCAACCGAATAACGGTATACGATCTCAAGAAGTATGTTTTTGATTATATTAATGTGTTCTCAATAACAAATTACTATTGTTTATTAATTCAGCAATAAATCACGCACTTTATCCTTGGAATCCTATTACAACTACACAAGCATTGCCCTGTCTCCAGATGGCAGCCTATTGATCGCTGTCAATGAGCAGGGCAATGCACAGTTGATTAGCATGGTCTCTTGCACGGTTATACATCGGCATAAATTCCAAACGGGTATCCAGTGCATCAACTTCAGTCCGGATGGCAAATACTTTGCGGTCGGCAGGGAGAATCTTGTGCTAATTTTCTGTTCTCCGGGCGAGATTACGGGCGAGTACAATCCATTTGTGTTGAAGCGTAGTTTCATTGGGGGCTACGACGATATTACATGGCTGGATTGGTCGACAGACTCCAAGCTGCTGGCCATCGGCTGTCGCGATAGCTCGACTAAAATATGCGCAGTCAATTACACGCGTAATTTCCGGACGTATAATCTAAGCGGACACACGGATGCGATAGTCTCGTGCTTCTTCGAATTGAACAGCTTGCACCTGACCACAGTCAGCCGGAATGGCCAACTCTGCCTGTGGGAATGTAGTGTGGAGCCATCAGACCTAATTGAAGTCAGTAAAACTAAAGCGGAACCTGCGCCACCACTTGCAAAACGAAAAGCTCCCCAAGGATCAGACAGTGAATCAGAGGATGATATCGAAGGCAATATAGAAAAGAAAACAGTAAAGATTGGAGAGGAAAACGAAGACGAGAACGATGTGAAAGACGAAAGCGCTAAGAAGTCTCATCCATTCTACTACAAGAAGCTCGGACGCCACTATTTGGCCAACGAGCCACGCAAGGAGAAACGCGATGCGTTGCTCACCGCGGCCAACTACAATCGGCACACAAAGGTTTTGGTGGTCGCCTTTAGCACTGGCGCCTTCTACTTGTACGAGCTACCCGACGTCAATATGATTCACTCACTGAGCATCTCAGACTATCCCATATCGGCAGCCATTTTCAATGGCACTGGCGACTGGGTTGCGTTGGCCTCACGCGAAATCGGGCAGCTGCTGGTGTGGGAGTGGCAAAGCGAGCAGTACATCATGAAGCAGCAGGGCCACAGCAGTGAGATGACCTGTATTGCCTACTCCCCAGATGGCCAGTACATTGCCACCGGCGGAGAGGACTCCAAAGTGAAGCTGTGGAACACCCAAAGCAGCTTCTGCTTCGTCACCTTCAGCGAGCACACGAGTGGCGTGACCGGCATTCAGTTTAGCCGTAATAAGAAATTCCTGGTGAGCAGCTCACTGGACGGCACAGTGCGCGCCTTTGATATCATAAGGTTGGTTCAGTTGATTATGGAATTCTTAACAATTTTAATTAATATGTCATCTTTATCTTTATCTTTGCGTAGATATCGTAACTTTAGAACGTTCACATCGCCAAATCCCACTCAGTTCGCCTGCGTAGCAATCGACTTCTCTGGCGAGCTGGTTGTCGCTGGTGGCCAGGATGTATTCGAGATATTTTTGTGGTCCATCAAGACGGGCAAACTATTGGAAGTCATTAGCGGTCATGAGGGCCCAGTGACATCTGTGGCCTTCTCACCAGTCGCCACTTCTTCCACGCTCATCTCTGGCTCCTGGGATAAAACTGTGAAAATTTGGAATTGCCTGGAGAGCAACAGTGAGCACGAAACAATTGATGCGTTGTCAGATGTTACCTGCGTTGCATTCTCTCCCAGTGGGGAAGAGGTATATAAGATCTATATAACATTTATTTCTATATCAAATATTTAATGTTTTCTATCCTCTTAAGGTCGCTGTTGCAACACTCGTTGGCAACATCACAATCTTTGATGTGAAATCGGCAACGCAAGTGCACACAATTGAGGGACGCAATGATTTGGGCAGCGGTCGTTTGGAGACTGATATCATAACGGCCAAGAAAAATGCACAGTCAAAGTAGGTAAAAAATAACTTAATAATATACCAAATGCTTAAACCCAATCCTCTTCGCCAGCTATTTCTCAACAATAGAGTATTCAGCGGATGGAGAATGCATTCTAGCTGCGGGTAAATCCGCAAATATTTGTATCTATCATGTGCGTGAGACGATTTTGCTGAAGAAATTTGAAATAACACAAAATCACAGTCTGGATGGCTTAAATGTGAGTGTGAATCGAGCATATGTATAAAGAGATAATAATTGAATGAACATGAACATGAAATCTGACAGGAATTCATTAGCCGCAAGCATCTGAGTGAATTTGGCAATATGGCTTTGGTGGAGCAACGCGAGGAGGGCGAGGGTGGCAATGTGGCTATTCGGTTGCCTGGTGTGCGTAAAGGCGACATGTCCTCGAGGCGCTTTCAGCCTGAGGTGCGTGTCTTCTCGGTTCGCTTCTCACCCACGGGCCAGGCGTTTGCCGCTGCAGGCACCGAAGGACTTTGCATATACGCGCTAGACAAGGGTGGGTAATCAGCTAACTATAGTTATTACTGCAATTTGTTTAAATAATTTGTGATGTTTCTCAGGCGTGGTATTCGATCCGTTTGATTTGACGCTGGAAGTGACACCAAAGGCGGCGCACGAGGCGCTTAAGAGCGAGGAGTTCACCAAGGCGCTGGTCATGTCCTTGAAACTGAACGAGCCCAATTTAGTGACCTTAGTGCTAGAGCGCGTGCCATACAGGGATAGTAAGTGCTCGTAAATTACCTGAATACTATGCAAAAATGCACAAAACTTGCCTATGCACACAGTTCGTCCTTGCCAAAGGAGTCAGCTCTGCAAGCTTCGTTTTTCTTTCCTTTTCTTTTTTTTTTTAATTTTTATAATCGATAGGCATTTTAGCATTTTTCGCATGTCTAAAAATAAATGAAAGTCGGATTTACCCCTTGTACTCAAGGAGCTTATTACCTAACTCCGCTTGGATCGAATGTGCAAATTGTTTGCTCTTTTTTGCTGTTAATAAACAGTTTCAAGGTTCTCGCCGCCTTAATGTGTGTATTGTATTTGTGTGTATTGGTTTGTTAATAAGCGGCCCCTCGACCACTGACACAGGTCCCACAAATTGAAATATGTAAATTGATTGCCATTCGCTGACAGCACGTGGCTGCATATATTGAAGCGAATGTCTTTTGTTTCATTGCAGTTGAGCTACTTTGCGCGGATTTGTCGCCCGACATCGCCCAACGATTGCTGCAACATCTGGCGCGCCTGCTGCAGTCCTCGCCCCACATCGAGTTCTATTTGCAGTGGAGCTGCTGCCTGCTGAACGCCCATGGCAATCGTGACGGCGTCTTCCAGCACACGGCTCTGCTCGCCTTACACGAAAGTATTTCGCGGAAATATGAAATGCTGAACAAAATGTAAGCAGTTTGCTTAACAGATTTCAGATTGTTAGCTAATTAATTAATTAATGCAATTTCAGTTGCGACTACAATAAGTACACGATACGTGTGCTCCTGGACAGAGCCGAGAAAGTCGAAGCAGCCAGAGCAGCCGACGGCGAACTGGCTGAGGATAGTGATAGCGAAATGATGTTGGTGAGAAGCAAAGACGACACAGCCGTGGAATATGAGCTTGACGAAGAAGAGAGCGCCGAAGAGGATGAGGATGAAGACACTGAGGAGTCCGACAGCCCTGAAGCATAGCTGTAGAGTAGTTAGTCTTGTTGTTATATAGATCCTACTTATACGCATATTAAATTGTAATTTTAATGAAATCTTCTTGTCTTCATTTTGTGTTCCAATTGGCTTTATTTATTTAGTTTCTTTACATGCATATTTGAATACTTTTTAGTTTAGATATGTTTCAAGCTTTGAGGTTAAATTTAATAGAGCGTAATAAACAGTTTCGATTCTCTGTATATATATAAAAAAAAACCTCTGCGGAAAAAAAAATCTTAACCAATGGAAATTTATGTACACAAATATCATATTTGGATCTACGATAAATAAGTATCTAGATGAAGATGAATTGTTTTTTTTTTTTGTTTTTCATTTGATTTTTTCTTTTTTTTATATTTACAGCAATTTTTTGTTATACAAAATATATGATTTCCTTTGAATCTGTTTACCTTATGAAATATATTTAACATAGTTGTACGTATTCCTAGCTTTTATTGAGTGTGCGCTATTTTAACTACAGTTAAATATATTAAATATAATATATATATATATATATATATATATATATATATATATATATATATATATATATATATATAAAGCCACAGCTCAAAAGTTTTGCGCTAAATTGTTTATTCGTGTAAAAATTCCTAAATAGCATTTTTACTACTTTATTTACATTACAAGGTGTGTGTGGGTGTACGAATATATGTTTCGTGATCCTTAGAGGTTTATCTCAATCAATTTTATTATCTCGTCAAAGCACCAATTAATTTTCTGGCTGATTTTCTTAAGCCTACAAAATATATATCTCAATCGACTATAGTTAATAGATGAAGGCTAATCAATATCAATTAAATAATATATATAGTATATATATATATCGAGTTTTTCCTTATGCATAAAGCGAGCTGTATGTAAGCCGATACGGATCTGTATTATTTGAAATGAGTTATTATTGTTTGGATTAATTAATAACAAATTAATCTTACTCAAAATAGTTCTTCATAGAATATAGTATTTGATAAGTGTATTTGCCCGTTAGCTAGCGCAATATAACTACAAAGCAAAGTAGTTATTTGTTATAGTTTAAATAATACCAAAATAAATATATTTAAATATATCTGTCCATATATATGTATATATAGAGTATATGCCGATGAGCAACTGTCAATCGAGTATGGAAAGGTAACTGCGTAGATACCATATCATGTGTGAGGTGATATGCTCATAGTAAACGAAATATTCAGATAGTTAAATATGCCATGTGTATCGATAGATATATCCTCAAATATATATATACATGGATATCGTAGTGTAAGTCCGTGTTCGGTTCAGTTTTCTGCCATTTGGGGTGAGTTGGTTTCGATTTTTTAACGGAGTCCAGAAAAGTGTATTCTGGAACTCCCCAAATCCTAGGACGACTTCATCAACAGGATCGGCCAATACAGCAGGACAAAGACGAAGAACAGTATGGGGAATACGGCGCGTGAGACTTTATCTATTTCGCGCCACATTATCTTCTCGACGCCCGTGTCCGTGTCCGTCCAGGCGACAGACAGCAGGCTTTGGCGACGCGCCGGCTTCGGTGGTCCGCCATTGCCCTGCAGCGATGTCTGCGGCAAGGGGTTGGAGGAGAGATAATTGTTAAGTTATTACGATTTAAATTCGTCTATAATTATATAATGGACGATTCGATTTGCTTATCGATATTAGTGTGGCCAAAGGAGCGTGGCATGTGTGCCAAGGCTCCACTCAACTCACCTGGCCCGGTGTCGTCGGCGTTTGTGTGGCCTTTCGTGACCGTACGGCGCCGCCCTCCCAGCTCGCCACCGTTGCACATTGACCCTTTTCCATATTGCTAATGCGCTGAGAGAGAGAGAGAGAGAGAGGGAGAGAGAGACATGGAACGATAGAAGAAATGTTTTTGATTTATTAAGGCAGCGCCCAGAGCCGTGCTTACCATGGGCAATACCTTTGGTATGCGATTCACCTGGTATTGATACTGCACATCCAGCACTTTGACGACCACGAACTCAGCCAAGGCGGCAAACACGGAGACCATGCAGCCGGCCATCCACAGATCCAGCGCCTGTCGCATGCAAGCAAAGTGGAAGGAAACTATGTTAGTTGCCGTCTTGAGCCAGGGGCATGAGGGGAGCTCATTGGAGTTAATTGCCTTTACATACGCAACGGGTGGTATATCGGCTCGCAGCCCCGTAAACATTGTCACCAGCGTCAGCATGCAGGTGACCAGCAGGGTGACGCGCCCCGGAATGGCATCCAGGCCGAGCCAGAAGCTGAACCAGGACAGCATCACGACCAGAGAGGATGGCGCAAACGTTTGTATCAGATGATGGCCGATCTGTCGCTCGAAGCGAAAGTAGACGGTGAGACGAGAGAAGTTGCCCACCTTTTCGGGCATGTAGCCATCGCTCTCCTCCAGCTCCAGGGGCTGGCCCAGATTGTACTGCAGCAGCTTCAGCTCCGGATTGAGCGTTACGCCCGGATCCGACCAGCGCAACTTTACCTTTTGGTTATTGGACGAAACTTGAAGGAGATGAACGAAATAATTATTGACGAACTGCCTAGACTCTCGACTCGTCTTCCGTTCACTTACAACTTTCAATGTATATGGGACACACTTGTATGTCCATGGGATACAGCTGGAACTCCATCTGGCAGGCAATGATGGCATGCATCCGGGCGGCATAGCGCACCGTCTTATTCTTGTAGAGCGTCACCGATGTGAACTTGTGCGTCAGGGTAGCTATTTCTACAACGAGAAGACATCGAAAAGACGTTGCAGAGTTGCGGAACAAAGTTCATTCGATTAGAACTAGATAGAATTGGCAAAGGCACTCGTTGGCTGATATATTGTGGCTACAGAGATGGGTTTACACGCAGTATGCAGAGGTGGGCGAGTGCATCTTGAAGTAGGTACTATGTTAGCTACATAAGCGAATGACTCGAATGCGTATTTCGATTGAACACGATTTTATATGTAGATAGAGACAGAGAGAGCGAGAGAGAGAGCGAGAGATAGTCTTGCTTTACATCGCTGATTGTCTGACTCCTGCCAAGTCTTATATGTATGTGTTTGTTCTTGCAACGAGACTAAATGATGTTGAGCAACTGTTTACATGGAGCCAATAAATATAATGTATTTTTTTTTACTTAATCAATTTAATGTTTTAAAAGTTTTCTTAAATAGAGTAGAGACTAACTTCTTGTACTACATATAAACCATAAGGGACTAGAAGACTATCATATCATGTTAAGCTTAAAGTTCAAAAACTTTCCCAAAGATATAAACCATTTGCCTTCAACCTTGTTTCTTCTTTTGAGTAAATCTAGAAGTTTAACTTTTGAAATCTAAGAATTTGCCATCAACACATAAACAATCTCAATTATAATTTACTATTTAAGTATTAAAATTTAAGAATTGGTAATCTATAAAAAAAATAAAGCCATTTCAATTAATATTTCTTTTCATATTTATATTTATGTTTAAGAAATATTTTAGTTCTCCTAAGATATATATATTTGATTTTTAAAAAACTTGAAATATATTGAAATGTCTTATGTAAAGTGCAATACAAAATTCTAAGAATATATATTAGATTTTTAAAAATCTTGAAAAATTTTACGTAAACACAAATTTACATAAAAAATTGTAATGAGAAGAAGAAAGCAATGCTAAAATATTAAATTATTATATATACTTTATGTAATTCTAATTATAAATATTATGAACATTTTTAAATATATATTTTTACTATTTAATTTATTCCCATATATTATAAATTCTCGCCTTTAAGTAGTTCTACATTAATAATAAATTCAATTCAGAGTCTTTATTCGATTTTTTCTTTTTATTCGTAAGGTTTGCCATAGATTATTTTTAGTTTCCTATCTTCTGTGTCCACTGTATAGTGTATATAAAAACCATGTGTCTCATCCTTGTTAAACAAAACCAAAGCTATAAATCGATATTTCTAGTTTGCGTGAAAGTAGATTGGAACACTAACAATGCTTGACTTTTATAGCTAATAAAATAAAATGACTTCAATTTCTTATACTTTGTTACGAAATTTGGGTAAGGCAATTAGATGACATTAGATACTAGAAATTAACCAGGTATTCGTAGTCGAATACTCCTTCTTTATTTGACTGAATAAACAGGGCTGCTTAGGCAATGAGAACTGATATTGGATACTATATAAAAAGTAATTCTAAATTGTAGTTGTCGGATTATCCTTAACGACAACTACGCCCAAAGCTGGTTAAGGTGATCTAAGGTCAACTGGAATTGATTTCTGTTTACAATGTCGCCATGGAACCTTGTTTAGATCCCTATCGCACGCCTCCGTTACAACTACAAAATTTCTCCTTTTTAAACTTTTTTTTAGCCAAACACCAACAACTAATTGGCCATGGCATTGACGAACGCTTTGGTCAGCCTGTTAGCTATTTCCGAAATGGGTTTTTTATAGAGCTTTTCGACTTGATGCTTCAGTTGCACGCAATGCCAGATAAATGGACTAAAAGCTGACTCTCTATTGTTTATACTGCACTTTGTTGTTTGTGGTTGGCGGTTGGCTGCATTGCATTAAATAAATAAATCATTTTATCGACCTACCCAAAACAAACGGAATTGAATACGTATTCACTGTGTTTATGGGAGAAATCAAATTATAGGAAAATAAATATGATTTGAGTGTAGGAGGATAATGAATGACATTTGATATGTATATAATAAATATATATATATATATATATATATATATATATATATATATATATATATATATATATATATATGTCTTTTTATTAAAGATATATGAACATGTTAGTATAAACTGGCAGCCTTAAGATTTTCAGTTATATTATTTTATTATTTTGCTATATATTTAAATTATTTTTATTTGCATAAATATTTTATTCTACTTAAATTCAGCTGTACAATTGTCATTTGTTCCCATTAAGAGTCAGCTTAATTAGTGTTATGTATTTTTAACACATCTGCCTTAGCCCTGACTCTGTTTTGTTATAGCGTCAATATTCTATGCAATATTTATGTAATTAAGATTGTCATTAGTGTCATTAGACAATAGTTAGACTAATGAGTGTTTGTATTATACATCGTATTATTATATATTATATATATATATATATATATAGACAAAGGCCAGGCCATTGACTTTAAGCGACATCAGGTAAATATTTAAGCTGACGTGTTGTGGCTGAAAGCTAAACAACATTTGCTGTATTTTAGCTCTTAAGAATTAAGGATTTGATATGCCAGCTATATCATATCTATAACGGACAGAGACATATCTATATCCCAGCTGTAACCAGTTTAAAGACTCAAGACATCTTAAAGCTGCAAGAGTATTAAATATTCGGCCAGCCGAGTTATTGAATGAACGTTTTATATTTTGAGTTCGACTTGATTACAATGGCCAACACGAAAACACATTCTAGAGTTGATTGTTAGTATACTTAAAGATTTGTCTAGATGAAAGTTTTTAGATTCTTTTTCATCCTTATGGCGTAGTAGAGAAGTCGACGAAATATGTGGACTTCCAAATCCTAGTTGTATGCGTTGTTGTAATTAGTTACATTTTTTTCGTTTTTTTTTTTTTGTAATTTAAAAAATAAATGAAAATTAAACGTATAAAAAACACAATATTATTATACACAAATTAAATGAGTATTTAGTTAATTACATATAGATTAACTCTAAGCTTCAGTGCGATCAAGAGAGACTTATCGGTGCTAGAAAACTTGTGAATTGTAAATTGTGAATTCAGGTGTCAAAACTCTCACATAGAAAACACCTTACTTAACGGGAGTAACTCTAAGAGGTTAAGAGAAGCATGCATAGATCAGTGGTTGGCAACTGGACTTACCGGCAATTTTCGAATTGAGAAAATACGGATCTGGCTGCCAGAGGTTGTCGAAGAATTCTGGAAGTAAGGTCACATAGTCGTCGCCCTCCTCGAAGATATCGTCGGAGATTTCCAGTCGCGACTCCATCCATCGCTGATGAATGAACATGTCAACTCTGAAAATGGATATATAATGCCTGGCTGCATTATATGATCACCATTTCGATATGCATTCGGCTAAGCACTTACCTAAAGTCCATATCCTCTACGTTAATTGAGTTAATATCTACAACAAATATGCTAAAGTCTACTATCACTGGAGAACCCTTCTTAGAGGGCGGACGCATTTCTGCAAATAAACAGATCGAATGGCATTAGAAAAATAACATAATATTTATATATGTGTAGGCAAAGCCCAAACATCAATCCCATCGTCTGCAGTCTGTATATAGACCGTAATTTATCGTATATAAACACGTAAGAATTTTTGGGGCAATCGTCCCCACTTCAAGTTCAGGGACAGCGTGTGGGTTGAAGGTTTATTACACAACTATGAAAATCGATAGAGGTTCAGGCGTTAGGCGTTAGGTGTTAGGCATTAGACGTTAAGCTTCAACTTAATTTAGCTGGCATTTTGTTGTTTGCCTTTTCGTATGAGTTTGAAGACTTTAACTTTAATCACAGCACGATTCGTAATGCCCCCAATGGAATATTTAGTTTGGGCATAATATTTCTTTTATATAAGCATATATTTAAATTAATCTTAGGGATAGATAATCGATGTAGAATATTAAGTTTTGGTATATATAAATATTAAATAATAATTTTTTTATTAATTGACATTAATCTAAAGCTGAATTATATAAAATTTAGACAAATAATTTTCAATTATTTTATTTTATTTATTATGAATGTTTTTTTTTTGTAATATAAAATAATCAAACCAAAGTCAGTTTATTGAAGATAAAATATCCTATTTACTGCTATCGCTGGCTTTCGCCTTCTGGTAGGCAAAATTGTCAAATGAGAGATGGAAAGCGAAAACATTATATGTAATATAATTATATGCATATCTTATATATAGTATTTATTTATATATATATATATAGTATTACACTACAACTCCATCCAAAATTCAAACTCATCTCCACTTTTATTCTTCTTTTCTTCTTCTCTCTAGTTTAATCGATCGCAATAATTTCCATTTTTTTTTCACAGTTGACGTCAAGGAGCGACATACATTGCCATTATATACATACATACCTACATATATGTACATAAGTAGTAATTACAGAAGTTAAGCGAATATGCAACGGCTGAAGACAAAAACGGGGCTCTAAGGGCGAAAAGGCCCTGAAATTGGCTGTGTCACGATAAATGCCACACGCAACGCTTTAGCAATGGCAAAAAAGGAGAGAAATGAGAGAAATGAATCACAAAATATTTGAATTGTGCATGGTGAGCCGAAGATTTCATATGCTAACAAATTGTAGTATTAATATAAATATACATATATTTAACTATATCTGCTCTGAAAGCAGACCAAGCTAATATGTACACATATTAAACAAAAAATTTAATATTACATAAAGTATAATTCAAATACTTTAGATGCAATTAAATTTAAAATATTTGATATTTTGCATTTGGAACTATTATTAAATATAATTTAAAAAAATATATATATATGTATATATATATATTTGCATTTAATAATTTTTTATTAGGTTTAAGTGATTAATTAATTTAGTTTTTAATTTTAATAATTTTGTTTATATATATATACAAATATTTATTTTTTTATTTATTTATCTATTAAATTCCATATTCATATTAATACTTATGTTAATTAATAGAAATTTTAGTATCTCTGATTTATCAATATTTTATGTTATACATAAGTATATTAGAGTATTTAGAGTATCTTCATAAAGGGTATTTACAAATCTGCCAATTAAAATAAAAGCGTAGTAAAAGCAATGAGATTGAGTCACCTTTGATTAAAATAACAAAAAAAAAAAGAAAAAAAACAAATTCAAAACAAACCATGTCAAATCGTTTAAAATGATTTTATAATTGTAAAATTTTTAAATATTTACATCACTTTATTTACAGGGTATACCGATATATAACCAACTTACCCTTGACATAATTAGGCGGAAGAACCACTCGCGGCTTCGTTGTATAGTTGTAGTTCACGTGGGCGTCCGTGGCCTCACTAATCCTGAAAAGTGGCCAAAAATACAAATCGGATATGAAATGGCAACAACTCAAAGAATATATATGCAGCTATATATATACTGTATATATAAACACATATGTTTGGCTTATGGCCCTCATGGGGCGTTTTTGGTACTATTGTAAACTTTGTCAATTTAAGTCCAAACTGGAAATTAACTTGCATACATTCGTGTCTGGGCCTGTCTACCTGTAAATACAGGTGCATTTGAGTTTCACTGCTGTTTCACCTGACAACCCCTAGCTAAACTTTAAGTTGACTAATATTCGTGCTGGAGCCCCATTTGCTGTGATTCAATTGACCTTGGTGTGTGTCTGTGTTTTGTTTTATTTTATTTTTTTTTATTTTTTTATTTTTGCTCTTTCATTTTGTCAAATGGCTTGCCAATACTCGGAAATACCGTGCAAAGGTTATATTCAATAAAAATTGCATATATTATATGCAATTTCCTTTTCAACGTTGACACATGCCTCAAATATTTCAGTTAATGCTCTGAATGTTCTGCGAGAGAGCAAAATTTGGCAGGAATTTGGAAACATTTATCATTGTTTTCAAATATCCAAAAATGTTGAATTTAATTTTAAATAAATTCTATTTCAACATCCCACTGAAATCTCTATAAATGTAGATAATATATAAATTAATACTATATACAAATATATATTAAGCATATAATTAGGGACTCTTTTTTTATTTTTTAATTTAAATGACTAAACTGAATTAAATTCAAGTTTAGCTCAAAACTGATTGAACAAATTGAAGAACAGTTTTTGAAACCCCTCAAATGGAAGCGGTTAAAACCTTTCGCCTTTACGCAGAATATTCATCCATCATCTTTTATAGTAAAATTTGTGTAAATACATATATTAAATAATTTTTCTTTAGTCTTATTACAACAATAAAAATTTAGTATGCAATTTGCAAGCCACAATTTGACAATTTAGCCATAATCATTTGCAAAATAAATATACCTATATATTACATATATATATATATATATATATATATATATATTATTATTATAATTATCCCTATAATTTTTCTAATATAAATACCTCCATAATTTTAGTTTAAGAAAATTCTTTCCAGTGTAATTTTTCAATTATATCCACAAAATATTTTTTTTAAGATAAGACAGTTTGTCATGTGGATATACTAGTCAAAAATCATATGTCGCAGTCAAAGGTCTATTTGAATATGGAAGGTAGACTCTTGAAGCAATGAAATTTGTTGTTCTGTATTATAATGGTTATAGGCGAACATATAAAAACATATTAATATAAAATTAATTTTAAATTTTTATAATTATTGATATTTAAATTAAACTAAATTTCTAGTATTCTGAAATGTATAAGCTTTACAAATTTAATTGATTTTAAATTCAAGAATTTATTAAAATTTAATATTTTAAATTATTATGTCCAAGCGATAGTGTTTTTTATGATTGCTAAATATGTAGCTATAGATATTCAGGATAATTACTATTTATTTCGTAATTGTAATTCGAACTCACCACATCAATATGAAAGTCAATCCAAGCGATATGAATGCCTTTGTGTTGTATTTGCCCAGCATGATGTTGACGACGAAACAGAAAATTAAACCAAACCTCAAATCATCTCACTTTACATCGACGTGGGAATTTCATAATTCGCTTTATGAAATCTGCAACACGATAGCGAAATCGAAATCGAAATTGAAATTGAAATTGAAATCGAAATTGAATTTGAATTTAATTTCTTGGGAAAATAATAGGAAAACTCGTTAAACTGCGAACTCAATTTAAAGGATACGAGCACTGGTTGGTTTGATTACGAAATATAATTAGGATATATGTGTATTATCGCGATATTAGCGCTTTATTGGCTAATTATGTTGTCGCACAGCTGGACTCATGGATCGACTGCGATACCAACTCAGCTAGCGTTCAAATATCGAATAAATAAACCGTTGTCCGCTCGGCCGACGCTATAGTGGCGTACTATATAGCATATGTCATATGTAAATCTATGGCTAGATGCGGATAACTGTGTATGCGTGTCTCTCTCTCTGTGTATATGTGTATGTGTGTGTGTCACTTATCTCATGATTTCTGCTGTCGGATATGCACATATGTTCATAGATTGTCCGCGATTATCGGGCCATCTGTGTGGGAGGCAGGCGTTTGTGGTTCTAGTAAAATGATAGCCACTGCGATGCCTAAGCACTCGCCAAGCCAGGGCAGGCCAGGCCAGGCCGGTCAAGGCAAATACATATAAAAGCACACATACACATACACACACACACTCACATAGATAACGGCAAATGCGGCACACTTCGCGCCTTAAGTCAATGCGAGACAATTGAATCGCGTGCCGATTCCACTTAAGCGCGCGCGCTTTAAATATTATCGTTACAATTTGAACAGCATAAGCAAAGCAAGCTACTTAAGCATATGTATGTAGGTTGTGACTTATATAATGGAACCATAGATCATTCAATATTATAAAGAAAAGACTTGATCGCCATATATCACACTGTTGTGATTGGCATAAAGAGCGGTGACATATTGCAATGGTTTATTTGTCTTGAGTAATGTTTCTTATGCATATCCAAGTGTGGTTTTATCTGGCATGTTTATGATTTTACTTATAATTTCAATTCATTTAAGACTAGAGGAACCGGTAGCGACATTGACATTGCCACTGCCATTGCCAGTGACAATGGAAATGATATGTAGTTCTCGCCATTGAAATTAAAAATTCCGCTTCAATGAGTGGACCGCAAGATGAAGTATATCCGGCTAGCCCCACATGCAGAGGCAGGCGTCTGTCACACACTTGAAGATTTAGATCTGAAGCACACACAGACACACATACATATATATTTATTCATATGAATACATATGTACATATATGTATATAGGATATATTTGCAGCAAGATCATGGTTTATTGCAATTCTTGTTATATTTTACAGTTTTTAATTGTTTGAATATGGAATATTTTGCATTTTCACACAAAGCTATCAAATCACATCCACAAATACATGGGCACATGCATGCATGTGACTTAGCAGCATACTAATTGAGTCTGAAAATCCATTTATTTTAATTATGCATGTTAAATGCGGCTACGTTTATTCTCTTAAATTAATATAAATTTATTTTAAACGAATGCATTAAAGTTTTTTTTTTACAAATTCAATTTGTTCTTTCGGCTGTTCGCGGTCGAGACAGGTTTTGAACATATGTTTACATAATTAAAACTCTCATCGCTAATTTTGTAACGGTTTTTCGCATGTTTACACTTTGCGCGGAACTGGTTCATATTTAATTGTGTATAGGTATATACATATGTTAATATTATTATTAACTTTTTTCATGACTAATACCTATAACTTTAGTTTTTATTGATTTGATTCATTAGAACTTTCATTATGCGATTCGAAAAGCAACCGAATCGAAAATGCATTTAAGCCCATTTTGAGCTGAAGAGCACGAACACTTTATGTCCGCTGGACAATTGAATGAATTATAATGTGGGCATTACCGCGTTGCTGGCCGACGCGCGTTCGAATCCTTTCGGCTTCGCTCAGGAACTGAACGGAACTAAAAATGCGCGAATTTCTTTGCTGCTTTCTTGCCACTTTAATATACCGCGCTACCAACAAAATGGCAGCAAACGCGACGCTGACGCTGGCGCTGGCGCTGACGCTGACGCCAACGCTGGTCGCCAGCTAGTGGCTGAGCCAGTGGCAGGGGCAGCGGCACGACAACTGTGACGGTTTCCATTTACAAGGAGTTGTGAGTATCGTGCTGGTTAAGCGTGCGAGCTCGAGCTTGGTTCCAAATTGGTGTTAGGTTCCGTTAGGCGCCATGGAAATGTGGCCATGTGGATTTTTAATCATTTGCAATAGAACGTGCTTTGTTTTGGTATTTAGTGGAACACAGGGTCGGTAATTAGGCTACGATTTGCTGCTCTCGCTCACATCAACATAAGTATGTTTGAGTTTTTTTTTGTAAATATGTACTAATAATGATGTATTAATGCGGAACTCAAACTTAATTATTACGATATGCTAATATTTTTTGAAAAATATATACATATATATATATATATTTAAAGAGCTCATTTGAAGGCCATTTTTATGACGAAACTGAGAGCTTCTCAAATTTCAGTTCCTGCTTGAAAACCCCACTACTGCTATACTATAAGCCATAAATATGTATTTATATTTATGTATGATTTACATGTCTACACCCTTCCATCAAGCAGCTAACTATAGTTCCAATAAAATCTATGCAATTTGACTTGAAATTTCCACAAAATAACCAAACACTAAACAGGTGAGACGAGGTAAAATGCATACAAACAGACAAGCACATGCATAGGGTATCTATTTAGACAAATATATGTACTATATGCATACAGATATATGTACATACATTCATTCATATATGTACATATATCCCCATATTGTTGGGCCTTTCCAACCGCAACACCCACTTCGAAAAGTTAAGCCAACTTGTACTAGCTGGAAATCGCGCCTACTTTCACTCATATCTCATGGGAAATTCTAAACTGTGTTTTTAGAACTTAAGTACGATGTAATGAGTGTATAGAACTATAGGCATATTATATATGTATATATATATAATATATATAAGTGTCCCCTGGTATGTCCAGCCCTTTTGTTTGCACTAAATGAAGAAGTGTGAATTAACAATGAAAAGTCAATTTCAATATATTATATACACGTATATATATCTATATATATATATACATATGTATGTATATACATACAGGAATTTGAGCAAATCGGCCTACCTGCTGCAGTTGCTCATAGCTCAGCCCACATATCATATTTGTATATACATACATAGGCCCATAGGCGTCACTCTTAGGGTTTGAGGTAATTGTTGCGTGGTTGGTTCGTGGTTGTCTTTTTATGGCTACGCTACGACTATATATGTTAGTATTCCACACACGAACATATTGTAAGTCGTTCTATATGTAGGGTATACCACGAAGGAGCACATTAGTTGCGATATGAAGTTATTTGAGAATTTTTAAAATAAAAATATAATTTAGATTCGAAATATTAATTTACATTTTTAAAATTTATTATTTGATGGGGAATTTTGCTCAACTGAAATTTCTATTTTACAAATTCCCACTCTAACTAGCTCAATAGAAAAGTTCTCCAAGTTTTCTTTTAAAAAATTCCAAATTCATGTTAAATATATTTGAAATATTTATGTACATTCGAACATATAGGATATTTGCATGATCATTATTTATATACTTTTAATCATGATTATTTATATATATTTATGTACAATCATACATAGAATATTTTCATATCTCGATCATAAATTAAGACTAATATTTTCCAGCATTAACAAATATTCTTACTAAAAACTATTGAAAAGAAAACCAGCCTAAACAATTGTGGAGCCCTGCTGGTTCGTGCGCTGATTGATTTTCACATGTGTCTGCCGTTTCTTCTCCTCCTTGAAGGCCTCGGCATTGGCTTTTTTCTCGATGCGGCGTTCGCTGCGGTAATCCTTAAGCAAACGCTTGCGTTCGCGTTTCTCCTCAGGAGTTTCGTCCTTGGGGCGTATGGAGAGAACACTCAGTGTGGAGAGCACCGATTTGGCACACAGAGATTTGGGACCAGCACTATCTGGTGAGTCATCAGCCAAGTTGGCCAGTGCCTTAGCCGTCAGCTGTCCATCGGCGCCGCCCCGCAGCACGTTTGCTGGAAGACCCGTTTTGGGATCGATTTGAATGGGTGTCGCACGCCGATTGGCGCGAGGTTCGTCGATTAGTTTGGGATGGTTATAAATGTTCGAATAGGTGGAGAGTATCGATTCGCAGTCCCATTTCTTCTCTTTGCTGTCTTCGACTTCGTAATCGACCAGCTCGTCCGTTGGGTCGTGTTCGCCATCAACCACATTGGCGTATTTCTTGACGCGTTCGCGATCCCATTCTTTGTCATATTGCAAATCTTCGTTTTTCTTTTTGAATTCCTTGAAGCATTGCATTACAACGGGATGCTTTTGATGCCACTGACCTTCAATGTCTTCTAAAGAGAGATCACCAAGCTCGGGATCGTCGTAGCTCGCGTAGAACTGCTCGAAACGATCATCAAGCAATGACAGTTGCTCATTCCTGCGAATAACACTCGATGACATTGAGTATTCTGTGAAGCGCGACTTGGTTTCCTCATCGTCGAAACGACTTTTTCTCATAAGCGGAGCGAGCCGATCCATCATCTCTTCTTCGTTCTCATCTTCATCTAAATTATCTGAATCGAAGTCCATATCGTTCTCCCCGTCCTCATCTTGCCAATCCTCATCCTCTTCGTCTTCATCCTCATCACCGCTGACCATGGCTTGCATTACGAAATCATCTTCCAGTTCTTCGGTGTCTTCGAAGTCGCTATCGAGTGCGGCAACAACATCCGGATCCCAATCTGGACGCGGGCCGGGCTGAGGAGCTGCTTTGTTTAACATGCCTTCTGACTCCTCAAATTCACTTGCAAATACGGAACTGGGCAGTAGCAGTTTGGCCTGCGATTTGGCATCCTCAGCATTTGCCTTCTTTGTCTGGTTGGGGTTCTCCATATACTCCCAAACCACATCATTTTCTCGCTTCTTCAGATGCTGCAGGTAGTCGTAGTCGTCGTCAAAGTGTATACCAAACTTTTTGAGTTCCTCTTGGCGTTTGGCTGGGTCGATAGGTGCTTCATCTTGTGGCTTTGATTGCGACTGCCTAGCACTCGCCTCCAAGAGCACACGCTGTGGGGCAGTTTCATCTGTCACCAGCGGATCGTGCTGACTGCGATGCACCAGGTGAAATGTGACAGCCTTTTTCCGATCAATATATGGCTTTTTCCCTTTTACCTACAATTGAAATTCATTTCAGGGATGTTGATTGTGTTACAAAGTTTTAGATTTACCATTTTTATGCCGTAACTGTTGCAGTTTCTTTTAAATAAAAATGATAGCCTTTCTAGTTATTGCGTTCCAAAACACATGTGCATTAGAGGTGGTACATTCCGACACTTTAATCGATAGGAGCATCGATATAAATATATATATATATATATATCGATTTTCTTATCGATGTAATCATAAGCTATTTGCAATGTTTGCTTTGTCGTTACATTTCAAGCAAAACTTACAGCAAAATTAACAGTTGATATTCTTGTTGATAAATTTTAAGTAAATGTGCAAAACAAACATAATTTAATTAACATAGCATCAACTATCGCTAATTTATTAAGTAGATGTAAATTGTTTTAATTTTTTATTTTAATACTTTGATGAAGCTTGAGTAATCGAACTTTGTATGCCTGCATAAACACCCGCCAGCTTCGGCATTAGTTTATCGAGCCTTCTTCACTTATCGGCAGTCGCAAGTGTCTCATGGGCGAGTTCTACTTGTTCGGCGCATCTCTAATTCTAATGGATGCATCCCTGCTGTAAACTAAACATAATTGTTGATATTATTGTCTTGCCTCAATTTCTGTAAAATGGAGGAGAACGAGAGCACGTCGGAAGTCCCGAATAACGTTGCAAACGGTAAGCGATTGATCTATAATCAAATCAGAGTTCAGCTGAATTTGCTTCATCACTGCAGGTGATGATGACGCGACATACCAGCATAAGTTGGAACTGCTCCAGACCGAGATGCGTAAAATGCAAAACGAGTTTAATACGCAACGTGCAAAAATGAAGGAGCTGTACATGCAGAAGGAGGCCGAGCGCAAGCAACTACAAGACGAGTTGAATGAGCTGAAGACGCATGTTATGGTAGCTGATCTAAAATCCGAGAACGAAATGCAGTTGAAGGACATAAAGGCACAAGAGGAGATATCGTCGCTGCAGCAGCTGGTGCAAGACACAATTGAGGAATCGGCCATATACAAAGCGGAATTGGAGCGTGTCAAAGTGGAGCAGCTGCGCCAGCAACAACAGCAACTTCAGCAGATGCAGCAAATAACCACGGCGGAGCCATCCGGCGGAATAGCGCCGCATGTGCTCAACCAGGTGAAGAAAACATTCGGATCTGTGCGCAAATTGGGCAGCGAATCCTTAAACAACAGCTTTCAGCAGGAGAGTACCGACAGCAATGCGCGTGGAGTCACCAAGTCGAATGCCAAACAATATGTGAGTACTAAGAGAATAAAATAACTCAGATAATTACTATATATATACATAAATAGGCTGCTGAAGATGCCGAAATGATGCACTCTATAATTGAGCAACTGCAGGAGGAGATGAAAGCTTTGAAGGAAAAGCTGCGTGAAACAGATGATCAGCTGCAGGCCAAATCTAGCACATCACAGCGCAAGGAGGAAACTGCGGAATCTTCCATTGATGACGCCAGTGCCATGCACAAGTCCACATCAACAGATGTGGTGGAACATAATGCAGCTTGTAGCAGCTGTAACTCAACGGAGCAACGTTCGGAGGACTTGACAACGCAGCTGAAGCAGCAGCAAAAGCAGCTTGAGACACTACAAAAGCAAATAGCCGAGTCGCGGGATCAGTTGAGCAAGGAAGCGGCGCTGCGCAACGACTTGGAGAATCAGTGGCAGACGAAGCGGGAGGCACACAAGACCGAAGTACAAAACCTTCGCGAGCAAGTTAAGAACAACGAGCAACAACTGCTGGACATGCAGCAAAAGTTTCTCGAGACCAAGGAGGAGGTGATGCGAAAAATGCAGCGCGTCACCGACGATCGTGAACGAGTTAACCAGCAGCTGGAGACGCTGCAGGCGGACAATGATTTTCTATCCGGTCGATTTCTGGCGACATCGGAAGAAATTGAGAATCAATACATAAATCTCCCAAACACTGTGGTCGAGCTGCAAGAGCTAATGCTGCGACAGCAGAGCGAACTCATTCAGGCACGAGTTAGCAGCGAATACGAGAAACAGAAATGCGTCAGCTCGCTGGATGAGATCCACGTATTGCGCTCTCAGCTCGAAGAGAGCAACAATGAGAGGCGCGCCTACAAGCGCAAAGTGCAATTAGATATTAAGTCACTACAGTAAGTCGAAGAGAGAGAGAGAGAGGGAGAGACCAGTTTGCTAAACATATTTTAATCCGTTATTATTCTCCGTAGAGATCGCATTACGGAACAACTGGTTGCGGAACAGTCCCACGAGTCATCAAAGACGCTCTTGGAACGCAAAGAAGCTGAGCTGAACAAGCAGCTGTCCGAGTGCCGTGTTGAGATTATAGAACTACAGGAAGCAAACGTAAGTAGCAGATCCCTTAGATCAATCCCTCAATTTCACGCATCAAATACTTGCAGGAAAAACTGGGAAAAAATAATGTAGACTATAAGGCTAAAATAAAGACGCTGCAGGAGGAGTTGTCCACAATGGAAACGGTGCAAAAAGATTTCGTCAAGCTCTCACAAAAACTTCAGGTAAACCCCGTATCCAATAACAACATTCGGAGCTTATGTTTTATTTTCGGTTATACTTGTAAAATGGTCAACAATTATCTTAAGACTTAATCCTATTTGCTTTGTTGTATGCAGATGACCTTGGAGGAGCTGCGGCATGCTGACACTGAGGTGCGCTGGCAGGACGACGACGACGTCAACAATTGCCCCACATGTAATGCCGGCTTCACGGTGATGGTGCGGAAAATCCATTGCCGCCACTGCGGACACATCTACTGCGATAAATGTCTAACGAAAACGGTGCCATCGGGACCACGGAAACGAGTCGCCCGCGTCTGTGATATCTGTCACACGTTGCTCACGCCAAACACCGCTCCCTACTTTAGTCACGAGCCGCAGCCGGCGAACTAGTCTAGTTCCCACTATTCTATAGCGTTGGCATATATATATATTTATTGTTTTTTTCTACTGTATGTACTGTGTACTATAATTCCAATTCTTTCTTTTTTTTGTTGTATCTGTAACTGTATCTGTTATCTATGGATAGTTTGTGTCCTTGTCCAATCGAACCGAGTCATATCCAATGCGTTAAGATTTCAAATTATATATACTATATATATGTATTTATGTGCTTGTAACTCAGTCCCTAGTTTAATGTCTTCTTATTATGTCGTGTTAGCTATTTTGTAGATAAGTTTCCAATTATTGAATTTTGGGCGCAAGCAAAGCAACAATATAAAAATAAAAAAGAAACCTATGTACACTCGACACTTGTGCTGACTCGGAGTTATTTGAACCAAGTCCGCCTGAAAAGTGTGAAAATATTATTGGCATTGACATTGGTATTACGAACATACAAAACAACATGTTCATGCAACAAATATTTGTGTTTCTGTTTTTATTCATAGTTAAATCAGAGCAAACAATTTGGCAATTTTTGTTAACAACTAACAACATCAAAAATATATCAAATTGTGTGTTTGCGAGGATATATATATATATATATATATATATATATATGTATATATGTATATATAGTCATGCATAAACATTAATTTGTGTCCATTATTGTCTTCATATTTCTGTTTTATAAGCAATAACAAGTTGGGCATGCCCGTTATATATGCTGTATGTACAACTCACTCATCACTTCGTCTAACAAATATGTTAACTGTATAATGTAGTTAATATCTAATACTGCAATCAGAAAACGCTTTTTAGCTAATTGGCAACACATACGCTCTCTCTAGCACACACACATACACACACAGAGAGACAAATGCTGGGCCGGAGGGAATCACATTCACAGTCATTGAATCTGAAATGAATAGGAAATGTAAATGTGATTAGAAATTTGGTCTCGCCTCCTCTGCCAACTCGACGAACTGTGCCGACTCACCTCACCAGATGAAACGACCGGCAAAGGCGCCTATCAACGCCACAGCTGTTATGCCCAGAAGGCTGACGAATCGACGACTGCTGGGACCTGTGGCGAGAGAATTATGATTAAAATATGCAATGATAATAAAGAAAATAATATCATTTAACTCTAGTTGAGTCTCTAAAATATATATAATGCTAGGTTAAGCTACGCAAATGTTAAGATCTTGTGAAATGTTTTTCTTTTCGTTTTTCTTTTGTTTAGGCAACTGTGTTATGTGTGCGCTCTTAGCTTACGTTAAACAAATGTGCAGATATTAGAACAAATATAGCTAAGAATAAAGACAAATGATGCTTGAGACACTTACGTAAAGAGTTTTTGGCGTTAAACGACAGAACGACAGATATATAGATGCGAGGCGAGGCGAGACGAGACGAGGGCGAAGGCAAAGTTTGAAGACAAATGAAAGCGAATACTTATATATGTATATATATTGAGAGAGAGAGAGAGACAGACAGTGCGTGTGTGTGTGTGGGTGTGTGTGGCAGATGTGTGTAAACTTGTATGCTCCTCTAGCTGGATCTGGTCATCAATTCCTAATTCCTAGAATGGGTGTACTTTGTGCTTGTTGCAGACGCTGACGCTGACGCTTGTTCCGATACAGACATTAGTTATAGACACAGAGATAGACAGTGACAGTGAGAGAGAGAGAGAGAGATAGAGGGCTTAGCCTATTGATGGTCTGATGATCCTCGAGCTTTTTCTTATACATAGGTAATTCTATCAACTATTTGAGCATCTCTGCGAGCTTCAATCTAGATCTAAAAGTGTGCATGCTTCTCTGGGGCCAGAGCAACAGCCGTAACAACTGAGGCGAAGACAATGCCGATGCTTGGTTCGTGGATTCAAATAATGTTTTTAACGTGGTGCGTGGGTCAAAGTTGTTTCTCTATTTCGCGTTTTCACCTGCTGCGCCCGTGTTGCTCAGCGAGATCTCGTGGCCGTATTTCGTCAGCCACTCGATGATGACGCCGTTGGTCCAGCCAAAGCCCTTCTGCACGCCGTATTCACCGCCGCCGCCATGTCCGCCAAACTCCTCCGCATTGTACTGAAAGAGGAGATCCATTTCAAATGGATTCTATATATGTAGTCGACTCTACTCTACCTTCTCAAACATGGCACGCGAGTCGCGATACGCCGCAAAGTTGGATTTGACCCAGCGATGGCCCCACTTCTTCGACAGCAGCTTGGCCTCGGGAGTGCCCAAGTTATCCAGACCTTCGATGACAATATACTGCAGCGGCGCCCACACATTTGGGAAGTCCCATTGCTCGCCGGTGTGATAGAGCGTGTTGGGTATGCCGCCTGGGAATGTGTCCAGTTTGTTCTTCTCAATGTAGTTCAGCACGGATGCGGATATTTTGTCCGTGTCGGAAATGTTGTAGGCCTTGACCCACAGCGGGGCCAGGTTGGAGGTCACGAAGTAGTCACGTGGCTTCTCGTTGATCAAATCGTAGTCCAGCCAACAGCCGGCCTCCTCGTTCCACAGGACAGCTTGAATTGCCTGGGATCGAAATAGGGATTATATAAGGGGATATTTGGCATAAATTTCCGTTAGTTACCTCCTTGATCTTCTGCGCCTTGGTCTCGTACTCTGTCATCTTGTCGACGTTGCCAGCCTTGGCATGGAATTCAGCAATAATTTTGGCGTTCCAGTAAAGAATTGCATTCAGATCGACGGGGACAATGGAACGAGTCTTGGCATCGGAGAGATTGCCAATATTTGTGCCGTTCTCGTTGATGTACCAGCGGGAGCTGAAGTCCATGCCCGACTCGGCAGCCGACTTCAGTTCGCTATAGTGATTCTCCTTATCCTCATCGGTATGGAAGTTCTCGGCGGTCTCTACGTCCTCACTGTACGATTCCGGCCGTGGTCCCTTCGACGAGTCCCTGTAGAGGGCCAGATTATATCCTTTGGCCTGTACGCTGTGATTGTTGATGAAGTATTCGAACTCGTGCTCCAGCACCTCCAGCGCATTGATGGCAAACCGATCGTCCTTGGTGAACTCGACATAGGACTTGACCATGCCCGCCAGCAGTGGCGGCTGGGAACGACCCCAGTAGTAGACGCGACCGCCGTTCGGTATGAATCCAATACGCTGGACAATCGACATCAGATTCTCGATCATGCCACGGGCCGTATCCCTCATCTCGCTGTACAGCAGACCGCGAATGATCCAGTAGGAGTCCCAGTAATAGAACTCGATGAAGCGACCGCCGGGCACAATAACCGGATTGGGCACGGGTATAATAGAGTAATGCGACGGATTCTTGTGCACATCGTCCTTCATCTTACGTCCCAGATCCTTCCAGATATTATTCAGATCCACGCCCCACTGCTTCAGATCTGGATCGTTCACCAGATCCAAAAAGACTGGATGCTCGACCCAATCAGGTGGTGTCCACGCCTCCAACTCGGTTCCCTTTTCGCCAAAATTATCCTACAAATTCCGAAAACACTCAATTAATTTCAAGATTCAAAATCTAGATTTCTCGTCTCTCTCGTACATTAACAAACTTGCGTATCTCATCGTTGCTGGGTGTATTGTTCGTCGAAGCCATAAATTCCTCAAAGAGCTCGATTGTCTTCTCGGGCGAAGCCTTCAGCTTCATGTCCACAAAGGTCTTCGAGTCGGGAAACAGCTTCGCCATCTGTACCGTGTGCAATAGGGGTCCATAGCAATATATTTGGCTGGAATTTAAGTGCGGAATAGAATTAGAAATTATTAATGTGTTTGTATATATACGATTTGAATTTTTTGTGCAATTTTCAGTTTTTAATTTGCCAAAAAAGTTGCATTATTTATTTACGTGTTTTTTCCTAAACTGGTTTCACTAATTCTAGATGTGAATCTCAGTATCATCATAATTCTATATTTATATATTACCAAATTCTTTGCTTAATAATTTTTTTTTTTTTAAATTTATTTTGCTTCACATTTTTGTTTTGAATTTAACAGTATTTGTTTCGTCTTATATTTATTGAGTATAATTTTTTTGAAATTAATTTTGTGTAATTTTTTAATTTAATATTTTAAAAATTATTTTCTCGTTTTATATATGATGAAAATAATTTAGTAATTTTTTTTATTTGGTGCTCAAACAAAATAAATTAAATAAATATATAGGCTTGAAATAAATTTTGTAGTACAATATGGTCACCTTAAATTTAATGATTAGCTTTTTTTTACTTCATATATAAAATAAAACGGTCACCTATTTTTGGGTTATATGTATATCATAAAGAAGGGGACCAGATATAGACAATATGATATTACGTACTTCCTTTTCAAAACATAAAGCTAAAGATATAGTAAATTTGATAAACTACTTCTCGCACTACTACCCAACTGAAGTTGATTCAAATGCTAAACAGTTAATGTATCTTGAAATAAAGTAAAAACGCATTAAGCTAACGACTTTAGTAGACCCAACGTCTGACATCATAAATTAGTGTAAATAACTTTTTCTTTCTCTCTGTCTTAATTAAGTAATTAGACTTTCAGCGTGAACAAGTTTAGTGCAACACCTGTGCGGTAGGATCGGATATGGAATTCAATCTGCTGGCACGATTTTGATATAATCCGTCACGTTTATTGATCGCGTTTATAATATTTTTTCTCTCATACATAATATATCAAATTTGAATAAGTTTCAGTTTCAGATAATTGTGGACCGGTTCGCGGTGAGAGAAAAATCGAGTTGATATCGGTGCATTAAACAAGTAATACACTAAGCGAGTATATATATAGATAGACATACTTATACAGATAAAATATCATATGAAAGAGTTATAAAAATCATATAGATAATGATTGTTATTTTTTCGTATATCACGGGCAGGCTATAAAGAGAAATCTCTGAACTTACCAGGAGGAAAAATCGTATTTTTCGACTTCTTTGTTAATGGCATTCGGACTCTCTGTGATATAATCAATCAGATGCTTTGATCGTACCTGCGGCACAGCCGCTAGGCACCAACACAGGATTATTGGATATAGCACGTTTACTTTGATCATTTTGTATTAAGGATTTGGGGATGAATTTTTTATTATTTTTGTATCCTTCTATTTTTCTTTATATACTTCACTGTGTGGGAAATACTTATATATGGAAATATATATATATACTGAATTTATCACATTAATTGCGCTATAAAAGTAACTTTTAGAACGCGACCACAATTTGTAATTGTAATAAAGCTAATTATAATGATGTGTATGCGTGATTTCCTAATCTGCTTGATGCAATTCTCAACTCCCGATTGAACTGTCGCGCGCTCAGCTGCACTTTTCGCACTTTTCAACGACCCAGACACAACCTGCGCCCTGCCAGTGCAAGAATACTTCTAACTGTTTCGGCCGTTTTCATTTTATAAAATAAATTGCCGAATGGCGACGACGGCGCAGTCGACGTCAAAACGTCAGCGAGATCGGGGCACACGACAAACAACACGAGCGTACGCACGAGCAAGAGCACGAGCTTGTTGTTGGTGGGCGTTGGGCGGCTGTTCTATTTATAAATCAACAGAATTGCGATTGTGGCTGAGCCGCAGCCAAACACTGTATGTACGGTATTTCAATTTAACCGTTAGCTGTTGTGGTTGTTGTTGTGCACATTGTTGTAGCTATCGTATTTTGTTTCTTTCTTATTTCGCTCATTTAATTCTGAGTCTGCGACACTCACACACCCAAACGTGCCTTTTTGAGAACCCGCATTATAAGGATTTAAATAGTGGGACTTTTTTTTTTACATACATATGCATAAATAGTGGGACAACCTTCAGCTGCTGTGAAAAATAAGCCAATGAACTTGTCTGTAGTCACATTTCCATAAACGTTTCACAAAATATGGGCGTATTATCAATTGATAAATGCATCTAGTATATGCGCATATACTTAATCTATATACACACTCAGAGCCCTTCAAAATGAATAATAATTGAACAAGATAAATTATTTGTTTTATTTTTTTTATTATTTCTGTATGCCCATAACCGGACTGGTTGTTGAACAACGTGGATCTTACAAAATGGCTGCCATTTGTAACCCAAATCAATGGACGCCATTTTAAATTTATAGCAAGACTTGGAAAATCTAACAACAACTTGCTGTAAAAAAGTCAAATATCGTGTATTTTGTTAAGTAATTCGTATGCCCCACAAATGAATTTCGAAATTACAGTTAAGTTTTAACTTTCAAGCATCCATCACATACTTGAGAATATTTTTCATATGTAAATAGAATTTTTAAGTTATATTACGTTAATAAATAATTATATATACGGGCGCCCTAGTTCTAAGCGGTTCCCACTAGACATTTTAATAGTTTATTATATTTATTTATATATATATATATATATATATATATATATATATATATATATATATATTTTTTTTTTTTTTTAATTTGTTTTTTTTAAGTGAGCTCATTATTATAAAAAAGTAAGTTATTTATGGGGTATAAGTGAAAAAATGCATTGTAGGCACTTAGTAGTTTTAAGTTTTTAAGTTATTTATACAACAAATTCATCAACTTGTGCCGATAATTTAAATATATATAATTTGAATTTAAGTTATCATGATTCATAATCCCAAGCATATTAATTCCCATTAATAACCTTCATAGAACTCAGATTTTAAGGAGTTTTACCCTGATACTTTGTATCCCGCATTTTTAAGTAGACATAAATTGACCTATATATATCCCAATATATTTGGGGTTGCTCTGTGGTTTTTAGTATCAACTCTCGAATTTATCATTCTAAGCAGAGTTCACTGTAACTACAAACCACACAACATATTTGTATATAGGGCTCTATGATATGGGCACTTGCATGATAAGAGTTCCGAAAGGAAAACGACATTTTGGGGATTGAGGCTTAATATGTAAATGTGAATTAAATCAGCGACGCACAAATCCAAATAATTAACCCAATTCCATTTGCTGATAGAGTGACACGGGGAAACTGGAAAATCCCCAACACGTGAAATGATTATTTATATATGTATCAACTGAAAGTTCTGGGCATATATATGATTTTAAAGTCAATACTCGATTTCCAGTATTATCATGCTCAAAGGCACGCCAGTGTGTTCCAGGTATCTCCTAGTCGACCACTCCCAAGATTCAAGCACTCTTGCCAGTTTTTCCCATTATTATTTGCATATGTATTTGGAAATGTGGTTAAGAGCAGGTTTTATTTATAGTACAGAACTTGAACTATTAAAGGGGAACTTACGTATGGATTTATTTCATTTATAAATAAACATTTAATTAAATAGCCCAGTAAAAAACGAAAATAAATCCACAAAATTGCGCCGCTAAGAGTTACGGATGTACGTATACATTGAGTAGACGGGAACGGCTATAACAAGTCTTAATTGAACTGATTTGCTGCACACGTACTAGTCCGTCCATCGTCCGTCCGTCCGTCTGGCTGTACGTCCATCTGTCAGTCGGACGTCATAACAAAAAGAGAAAGATCGGATCACAGTGAGAGCATCCACATTTGCATGCTATATGTATTTAAATTTCGGCATCTGATCATTGACCGGGAAATTCTCTGTGAATTGTCGCATGTCGCAAGTCGCATGTCACACTTTCAGTGATTTATCGCATTTAGTTAATATTCACTTGAGCTGAGGATATATTATATATATATGGTTAGATATATGTATATTGCAAATGATGTATTGTTCGTTTAAATCTAAGTACGGGGCACTTATTCCAGTCTCAAGCAATTATACTATGAGAAGACTACTTCTCTCTCTCTCTATCTCTCTCTCTCTCTCTCTTTCTCTGTGTATCTATTGTGGCATTCGGAAACAAAAGATATTTTATTTCACATTACAAATTGGCATATCAAAACAATTGTGCAATTAATTGCAGCTGCGAGAGAGAAAGATATATATATATATATATATATATATATATATATATATATATATATATATATATATATATATATATATGCTGCTATATCATTGTCTCTAGCAAATGGCATCAATAGTTGAATTAAAGTTTAATGCATTCACATGGAACACACGTCACACGGTAGAAATCGTGAACTCTGATTCGATATCTAGTTCACGCTTTGACTTTTACTATATGTTATATATATATATATATTATATATCAGTTTAATGACTCTGTTGGTATATCTCTCATTATCTTTGAGTTTAGATATCAGGAAGACTCCCGTTGCCTTGAAACTCTGACTCTCACAATATGAATAACAATATAGATATATATATATGACTACTATATAATACACCCAAAAACATAAAAAATATAACTAAGGTCGTCCCATTGGGGCGACTGAACAAATATTTAAACGAGTGTAATGGACTTTTCAACAAACGATGACAAATAGACACCAGTTGGCACGTGTTTGGCATTACCAAATAGTTATCATAAATGTATATATATAGGTACATGAATAATACTTCCGATACCGTTGAAATCAGGCAATATAAACATGAGCTACTAATTCCGGTTCGAATTCTGTTTAATTTATGAATTTGGGAATTCAATCTGAACTCAACTTGAATATAGAAATATATACAAAGCTATCTAGATATGTACAGATATATGGATACGTTATAGATTAGAACTCAATTGAACTTATATGTGCGCAAGTTATTAGGGGATTTTTTTCTTCTATAGATATTAAGAATTTAACAGCTTCAACAATCTGTAGTACTATATTTATGAATATTAGGGGTATTCCAGTGATTAGATTAAAGTAAACCAAATCTATTTGAAAAACCAATATAAATATATAGTATTTTCCAGGCCCCCAACGGAGATAGATAAATAATAAAGAATACAACTTATTAAATTTAGACTGATTATAGTAATATCTACTTAAATTAAATTAAATTAAATTAAATTAAATAATAATTAATTAAATAAAATTAATTAAATAAACAAAAAAAAAACAAACAAAAAATGATATAAAATTTGTTATAAATTTCTCAAATGCATATTGTGTTAATTTGAATCATATATTATATATATCATATTTTATTATTATTTTTGTATGTGCTGCTTGGCATTTCGTTCCAGCAATTGACGGTGCTAAATGAATTTGTGAATGGCTGAACAGGTGTGACGTCTTTTTACGCATGACCAATAGTTCAGCTGGCTTAAACTAAAATCGAAACTCAAACAAAACAGAAGATTAAGCTAAAACGAGACGCAGCAGAGGAACAGAGAAAAACACGTTTAAAAAAAAATTGGTCCAAGAAGCACGTTTGAATTAATTGCGAAATGCTAGTGGCTTAAAAGATTTCGGTTCAAGGACAACATTTGAAAAGCAAATGAACAGTTCGCCTAAGCTAATTAGCATTAGATATAGACGAGATATGCAAGATCTGCGAAAGAGGTTGCACTATTGAAAAGCAGAAAATAAAAACAATTCACCTTTCACTGCCAATCCAAGGACATCCGACTAATCAAAGACACTCATGATTAGATAGGGCATATAAAGTACCTAGAATATATATATATACATATATATATATAGTATCTCTATAGTATCTATAGTACTAACAAACTATCTACAAGTATAGCTTGCACTTTGAAGTGGTTCTTCTTGATCGAAAATGTTATTCAGCTCTCTTCCTATATAGGTGTGCATAATGTGGCTCAGGTGAATTAACTGGTTTTCAAACTTGTATCGAAATCTGAACTCGAGTTAAGGTTAAAAGTATATATAATTTTTGTTTGCGTATTTCGAATCCAAATTCAAATTTCAAGCGATCATTCTGTTGGCCTTGAGCTCCAATTTTGACTCCTTCGTCAAGGTAGCACAGCTTCTCGAGAATCCACATCGATTCTTCTACTTCTTCGCTCATAAGAGATAAGAGCCAAGTGAGCAGCCCATTGAACCAAAATTCTGCACTTGACACTGAATTTAATCGCTGATTGTGTAAAGCGAGAGTGGAATTTCAAGAGCTTTTGGCATTGAAAGGAACTCGACTTAATCCCTTTCGCCTTTGTCCATCCGTGATAAGGTGTTTAGCAATCTGAGCGACGTCAATCGCAGTCGTGCAGCAAAATACAACCAAGAATACAGAAATTCGAAAATCAATACGATTTCCTTTCAGTATAAAAATTGATACTGCATGTCGAAGACTTGATCAAAATTATGATCCATCAGTTATAAAGCTCACTATAAATATGAATCGAATGAGAGATCACTAAACTTCAATACAAATCAAAAACGATTAACAAACCGATAACAGGTAAATATATATATATATATATATATATATATATATATATGTATGAATTGTTTTGTGTGCGAGGGCTCTTCAATAAAAACTTGTAAAATAAGAAAATATCACAGTAAAAGTCAATTTGTGGAATAATCTTGATAATTTATATATATATATATATATATATATATATATATATATATATATATATATATATATATATATATATATATATATATATATATATATATATATATATATATATATATATATTATTTATTTTTTTTTTTTTTTTTTAATAAATATAATTATAAAATAAAATTATCATCTAAATAAAATACTAAAATACCACACTAAATAAAATACTGAATAAAATAAATTTAAATATAAAACACTGCACTAAATAAAATACTAAAATACCACACTAAATAAAATACTAAAAATACTAACATAAATGATATGCTAAAATACAAATAATTAAAATATATAAAATACCACACTAAATAAAATACTAAAAAAAATTCGACATAAGTAAAATACTGCAATGTATTAATTTTACTTTAACGAAACCTTTCAAATAATTAAATCTCAATCAACCCTCGCATAAGTAAGTATGCGTCACGTGACTTTAAGACTTTTTAAGAATTTTTGCTGCCACAAATAACAGTAAGCAGGCAAAGCATAAAAAAAAAAAAACACAAAATATGCATGGAAAATTACAATATAATTGTGTTGAATATTTTCTACAGAGTTTTTTATTTAGCAGCGCTCTTTGCGTTAATTGCAGTTATTAAATTTTTTATATTGCCATTAATTCAGCGCGATTTTATAGATTCGATGTTCTCTTGTTTTCCGATTTTTCGTTTGCACAGTTGATATTGTTTAAACAATTTGCGCTTGTGTTAGTAGTTAGATTAGTTCAGCTGCTGATAAGTGAGAAAAAGTTGAGTTAAGGGTAATTGGGTAAGAACATATAGCCAATTGTCGAGGCGCACGGATTTACTCTTGTTACCCCTTCGCCAACTGGACTTTTTAGCCACGTTAACTGCTTGCCATTTGTTAATTATACGGAAACAAAAAATATATTATATATATGTGCAAACAGCTGTTTAAACTGCCCTCTCAAGGGGCAATAGGCAATAGCTATCAAAACAATAATAAAATTATTTCAATTGTCAATTATTTATGACTTAATTTGTAAGCAAAATTATCACTGATTATAAATTAGACAAGGGCAAGTGATTGGGCTTAAAGATTAGTAGCCCCATGAAGTATATATATATATATATATAGTTGAATACTGATAACACAGTTGACAGTGGACTTCAAGGTCTTGTGATTTACATACACTATTTAGCCCGGATGCTTAGTACACAAGTCTAATCAAGTCAAGCGATTAATCAGTTGATTAGATAATAACTTTTACTATACTCTACACCAACCTGTCTTTGATGCTAAGCCAACGAACTGCCCTCGCTGAATACAAATTGTATCTGTAATGCGTCCATTGACGCAATGTCTTAGCCAAAAGCATTTTTGCTTGATGGGAGACTGAGTGAATCTGTGCTCAATCTCAGCTGTTTGCCTGTTCGCCTGATAACAGCATTCAGCGTTGTCTGCCAGCTGATAGCGATATATATATATATATATATATTCAAGTTTTGTTTTAATTAATTATTTATATTTTGCGTAAATGTCTTTTGTTTACTGCTACATATATATATATATACATATATATATAGCAGTAAACAAAAGGCATTTGCTCAAAATACAAATAATTAATTAAAACAAAACTTGAATTAATAAAATAAAATAAATAAATAAAACTGAAGTATAAATATTTATCACACAATTTAGAAATTTGATTTACAATAATTCGAAAATCAAAAGGGCATTTACAATAATAGTACATTTACATAAATTGTACAAATGATTTGAGCAAACAGTAGACTTTGCGCAAGCAGCTTGTGCGCACTCTGTATTACGTATACGCCATGGCTGCAACGCCAATCACCGCACAAAGTGAATTGTTTTATTTATTTTTTATTATTATATTTTTCGAGTTCAGTTCGTGTCTATCATTCGCTTGAACATCTGGGGGAATTAATCGCCATTTGAGTCTACATAGATTCATATATTGCCACGTAATTCATTCATTTGCATGGTCTTAAGCTAAGTGTTTGCTGGGCATTGCGGTCACAATAAATGCCAATTATGCCTAAATATAATTGAATCTTATATATACAATCAAAATCGTTTGGAATTGCATTTCTAATATAAGTATATGTATTATGTATGTATTTCCGTAAAAATTAAGATAGTATTTAATAAGCTTTACAAAATGTATCAAAACTTCAATATACGAAATTTATTTCCAACATGAATCACCACTCATAGCAGCCAGCTTTTGTTCACATCTATTTCAGTACATTAAACGCCAGCCTAAGCGTATGCAACAATTTTTTTTTACAGAAGCACCATTGATTTTTTACTGTAACGGAGTTTACACGTGCCATAGCAAGCTGCCTTTGATTTCTCATTTGAACTGAGTCGAGCGATACTCGTGACAATACTCGCACAGCCCGCGTGTATGCAACAGGTTTTGATCCACTGCGTCATAATTTTATTTACGCTTTTATACGCTTTATATATATATATATATAATATGCAGTTGGAATGAATTAATGAAACCTTTTTGGTTTAACTTCGATCTGACTTTACTTTAATAACAAAATCAATATTTCGAAGAGTACTTAAATTATACAACTTGTAACTCAGAGCTGAAGATACAAATTGATAATGGAAAGATCGATAACACTATCGATAATATTAGTTCCAGAAAAAAAGTGATATTCGCAGGCCTTTGTCTTCTGATTGTTAGTCACAGATAAGTCAGATGGGCACCAACTACAGTAAGTACGGAAAATTTCTTTTAATGTACAGTTTCTCAACTTACTTTTCGGTTCACAAGTTCTCAACGGCTATTATGCCACTTATGCCAAGTATAGAACAGAATGGGGTGTCTTTGAGCCCTCCAATATCAATCCAAAACTGCACACCCATATTAGCTACGCTTTCTTTGGCATTGAAGACTCTGGCAAACTCAAGTCCCTGGACCCATGGCTTGATCTGGACAGTGGCCTAGGTAAGTCTCTGTCTGAACTAATAATCGGCAGATATTGTTCTAGAACATTCCATTATAGGTTTCATAAGCAAGACAATTGCACTGAAAAAGAAGAATCCCCATCTAAAAGTGTTGGCAGTTGTGGGTGGATGGAACGAGGGCTCCACCAAGTACTCATCCATGGCGGCTGATCCAGCTAAGCGAGAGACCTTTATTTCCTCCACATTGGCATTCATTAGGAAACATGGATTTGATGGACTTGACTTGGACTGGGAATATCCCGGACAACGGGGTGGAAAACCTGAAGATCGAAAGAACTTTGTAAAACTTCTACGGGAAATTAATCAAATGTAAGCGAATGCCTCTTATCTTGTACTCCCCATTATCTTATACTCCCATACAGATTCGACGTTTACGGCCTCGAGCTGAGTATTGCTGTCGCTGCCGGAGCAGGTATCGCTTCCGATTCGTACGATATTCCGAATATTTCGAAATACGTAAATTTTATTAATCTTATGACCTATGATTACCACTCGGCAAGCGATGGCTATTTGGGCTTTAACGCACCATTGCCAGAGGTGGAAAAGTCCATCGACTATTGGCTGCGGCACGGTCAGTAATTAACCCCAAATTAGAGATAATATACTCAAGATTATATTTTCAGGTGCGCCGGCCAAGAAGTTGATTCTTGGCATCGGCTTTCATGGCTGCAGCTATCAGTTGGCTAGCACGTCCCAAACCAAGCCGGGCGCAAAAAGCATTGGGAAGGGAAAAGCCGGGGCGTGTACTAACCAAGATGGTATCTTATCCTATAACGAAATATGCAGGAATATTTGGACCACTAAGTTTGATAACGCCAGCATGTGCCCATACGCTTACTGCGATGATCAGTGGGTTAGCTACGACAATAGCCAAAGCATTGAGCGGAAGGTCCAGCTAATGAAGTCGCGAAATTTAGGCGGCGTTATGGCCTGGTCCATCGATTTCGATGACTTCCATGGCAACAGATGTAAGGCATATCCCTTGTTGAGGGCAATAAAGAGCGAACTGGACTAACTTCAGACGGCTAAACCTAAAACTATATTTACAATAATATTATATACATATCAAGTGACGTAAAATATATATGAAATTAAATTAAATGTATTTAATTATTGGCTAAATAGTAGGAGTAGTGTAATTAAAAGTTTTAGTAAAATTAGTAGTAGAAGTATAAATAGAAGCAATAGCAGTAGAATATTAATAGTATTAATAGAAGCAATAGTAGTGGAAATAGTAGTAGAAGGAATATCAGTAGTAATAGTAGCAGAAATAGTAGTAGAAGCAATAGCAATTGCAATTGTAGTGGAAGTAGGAATAGGAGAAGTAGCAGTTGTAATAATGGTAGAGGAAATATAAGTTGTGAGAGTAGTAAAATTAGTAGTAGAAGGAATAGCAGTAGTAATAGTACTAGAAGCAGTAGCAGGAGTAAAAGTAGTAGAACCAATAGCAGTAGTAATAGCAGTAGTAATAGTAGTAGAATCAATATAAGTTGTAATAGTAGTAGAAGGAATAGCAGTAGTAATAGTACTAGAAGCAGTAGCAGGAGTAAAAGTAGTAGAACCAATAGCAGTAGTAATAGCAGTAGTAATAGTAGTAGAATCAATATAAGTTGTAATAGTAGTAGAAGGAATAGCAGTAGTAATAGTAAGAGGAGCAATAGCAGGAGTAAAATTAGTAAAACCAATAGCAGTAGTAATAGTAGTAGCAATAGCAGTAAAAGCAATATAAGCTGTAATAGCAGTAGAAGTAGTAGTAGAAGGAATAGCAGTAGTAATAGTAGTGGAAGTAGTAGCGGTACTAATAGTTGAACGAGTATGGGAAATGGGTAAATAAAAAGGAATATGCGATCAGGTCAAGGAATCCCTTTATTGAATTGGTTCAATCACATCGAGGTGCAAGAGAATCAAATGTGATAAATTCTTATTCGCACAGGAATTCTGAGAAAATGTCACCTTGTGCGCTGAGCGACTTCTCATTCCAATTCGCATTGACCAAATTAATTAGCTTAATCGAGACTCGGGCCAGCTGTGGCCGAACACCTGTCCAACTGGTTCCGTTACAAGTGCATTGCCAAACAGTGAAACGATTATAGAACTGCTTAAAAAAGATTTGAATTGTCTCATCGAATAGTTGGCTAAATAAAAGGTTCATTGGCACGAGAGCCAGACGACCAAGTGGTTGAGAAACCAAACTATATATCTATAGTTCGATGATATTCTATTTATAGACAATTTGGACTTGTTTTCATTTCTGCTGAGTTCAATTTAAACATACATATATAATTGTTATATTGTGTTGCTCAGAGATGATAACAACATATAATATAGTACATATAAACAGATAATATCCAAAGAGAGACACAAATACCAATATTTGATCTTGTCGAGATATAGCATCGAATCCCAAGGCATACATATATCTATGTTTATAGATATATATATATATATATATATATATATATATATATATATATATATATAATATAATATAATATATAATATAAAATATGTATAATATCAGAAATACGCTAATTTAGTAATGTAAAGCAGCACGTCGCAATTTTATTTATTGGTTTCAAACAAATTTTTTAGTAAACAAGCTAACCAAATAAATTTTTATTTTTTTTTAACAACAGCACAAACTAAAAAAAATTTGTTTTAAAGTCACTTCACTATCAGTTCTATTGGGTGAGCGTAAATTAGTGTTACAAAAGTTACAATAGCAAAAACCAAGATAAAATGCAATTGCAAAGTTGTCATTAAGAAGCTTATATATATACATATATATTTTTTTTTTAATACATACATACATATGGCCCTACACGTGCTAAACTGCTCAATAGGTTGGCATATGCAGTGCAACTGCATTGCAACTGCATATTTTTTAGGCGCAGTTAATATGTGTATTACCTGTAGTATTTAGTCACGTCTGACAATGCGAGATGTGCTTCAAATATTAACGTTGTTTCAAAAATCCATTTCACCTTGCTTGCGAACACAATTGAATTCTCTACCAAACACTGAGCATGTAGTTCACATTAAGCAATTGCTTAGCCGTTATTCATTAGAAGAAAAAAAACTAATTAAGAAGAAACACAAACAATAAACCAAACGGTGAATCTGCTTGGTCTGGCTCATTGCAGTTTTGTGATTGCCGTATCGATCGCGTGACACTTGTGGATCTATTAATTTGCTAAACAAAGATAGCAACAACAACAAACGGACAAGCAAAATACCGTTGTCTGTTGTGACGCGTTGCGCGAGAGCAGACAGCAAAAGAGACTGAGATGTGTATTTGGCAACAAAACGGAATGGCAAGCAGAGAAGAAAAAAAGTAAGCGTATTTATAACTCATCTGTGGAAGCACACACACGCACACATACAATGTGTATGTATGTATATAGTTGTGTTCGTATGTATGTATCAATATTTGCACTGTCTACGCACAGCTCTTGTAAAGCTTTTCGGGGAATAGTGAAAAGTGAAAGCACCTTCTAACTAGCAGACAGTTTGTGATTTCTTGTTGTTCAATCCGTGCGAAACCGAAAATTATGCAACTTGCAATTTATAAATGCAACTAGAAATGGAAATCCGCACTTTTGTGCGAAACTTACCCGTTGGCATTCATTTTGCGTTACAACTCGCTGAGGTCCTCGCGTTATGGAATTGTGAAATTTTGTTGACAATGCCACGCGGCGTGCTCTAGGCCACAATATTTTGTGTTCTATTGATATTGATTTTTATTTTGTTTTTGCCGCCAACACTTATGCTGCGAACGATTTGCGTTTTTCCTCTTATTTTATTTTATTTTCTTATCACACAACACTGGTTGTTTGTTTTATCATTAAACACATTTAGTTTTATGCAATTTATGGCTTTGCGTACGAAACGCGTGCGACCTGCTAACGAAAAGCTGCAAAACTGACTGTAACGCCGATCGCCTCATGTAAATAAATAGTTTTGCACGAGAGCTGCACGAAAATACATACATATGTACATATATAAGAATATAAGTAGCTACGTATATAAGTTTTAACGCGTTGGGGCAGAGCCAGCTGTTAGCGAACCAAAGAGAGCAGCATGAACAGTGAGCAAGAGAGAGGACGCAAGCAGAAGTGGAGAGCGACAACGAGCCCAACGGGGCAGTTGTTATGATAAAATGCAAGAATTAGCTTTGTCGTGGTTCTCAACTTGGTCATACCGTTACTTATGTATCATACTTCGTTGTACGTACATTTGAGTTGTTAGAATTGAGTTTTAGCTCTTAATTTTTATCCATTATTTTTAAAAATATTTGAAAAGAAGAAAAGGATGTTTTTGAATACCATATATAAATTCTCTTATATTATATTATATATATCTAATTTTAGAGGCGTATATACCCTATCCCAAAAACAAGTGCACATATCCATATACGTGTTAACAAAACTGAGAGCAGAGAGTAGAGAGCAGAGAGCAGACAAGTTCTTGCCCTGTCGCTTCACACGCAACCAACTTCGCACGTACATATGTAGCTAGCCGGTACTTTTGATACGCTCTCTGCCCCCAAGCTCTCCCACGAAGACGTCGCAGCTGCTGATGCAATTTGCAGCAGCATTTGAAATTTGGTATGTTGACGACAGAAAGCAGACCCATTTATCCAAACAAAATATTTAGCTATATGACAATTTGCTTTCACACCCTCTCACACAGAACGCAAAGTGTACACAAAGGCAGATTTGTATATGCATATACATATGTACACACATATGTACATATGTATATGTACGGTTGGTAGATATTCAGTTTGGCTCGATTTCAAGGTGCCCTTGCCTTGGTTAGGTCTGTACAGACGGCCCCTGATAGCGAACCGGTTCCAAAACAATGAGTGAAAATTGCGAGCTGTATAAATAAGCACGTTTCAGTCCATACAATTTAAATAGTAATTTGTGAAGAAAATAATGACCTTCCCCTTGACCTTTGGATAAACATATGAATAAGTGGTATTAGTGTATTATAAATATAACCGGGTCTGATAAAAAATGTCAACACATTCGATTTAGTATAGCAACATACAACTTTTTTCCTGGAAGACCAGACTGCTTTTTGTGAGGGGCTCGTCTCATACTATAAGTATGTATGACACTTACGTATATATCTATATGTGAGTTACTTAGAAAATATTCATGTTTGAATATTTGGATACGAGGTATATTTTCTATTATAAATAAAGTTAAAATAATTAGTAAATTAGAAGAGTTGGATAATAGTTGAATTATTAAAAAATAGTTGATACAAAAAACTGCAAATAAATAAAACTTGAAATGTACTTTAATAATATAATGTAACCTGATATGACAGCTAGGGTTTTAAATGAGAACAATTTTTTAAATTTATATTTTAGAGCAATTTGTAAGAAAATAAAATTATATTTAATTGCATTTTTTAAAACCAATATGCTCTAAAATATATAGTAAATAGTGTATCAAAACTCCTCTTCAATAATTGCAATGTTTCTCCAAATAGCTCTTAAGGAGATCGTAGATCTGTTAATTTACAAGTAATAAATTTTAATAGAGTAATTCTCCACAATTGTGGAAAGTTGAGAAAAGTTGCATAAAGCAACTGCAAACTCTTTATTGTTGATAATAAAGTGGGTATTCTTTCAGAGAAAGGGCATAAACATACATATATATATATATATATATATACATATAGTTGTTATTGCTAAATGTAGTTGGGGTTGTTTGGGGATTGGGGTTATTGTTGCGTCAGTCCAAAGAACTGAATTAACTTAAATTGAATGCGGTCATCCACTTGGCGCTTGGCACATTTCTGATTTCAGATTTCGGTTTTCTGATTAAGGCAGCTGTGCGAATCCATAGCGGAAATGTTAATTGAATAGTCTAAGTTTATTTAGTTAGAACAAAAGACGCACTCACTATGTGAACAACAAAAAATAGGTAAGCTCAATTGTCCAGCGACTGAGCTACGAGATATGCGGCTTTGATCATGAAAATTGTAGAGCTAAAGTACCCAAAATTTACTTTTTCTGTTGAGAAATTTAAAAAATCAAGTTACTTTCGATCAGAATTAATTTATTTTTTTTGGGTTTTAGAAAGACATTAAATAGTAGTGCTGTATGAAAAAAATTAATAAAAATCGTAAATAAAGAAATAAAAAATTAATAAAAATTTATATTGTGTTTTATTGATTATATATAAATATATATATTTTATTTATTCATACATATCCATCTCTTCAGTTCAGTATTTTTTCAGCTTATGGTGATTCTACGACACATAACCGAGTTCCATAAAAATGCAATTTAATCAAGACTTAGGTAAACAACCGCAAGGCGATGCAAATTGAACAGAAGCAATAAATATTTAGTGCAGTAAACACCATGAAAACAAAAACAATGGAAAGTGCAATAAAATGTAATTAACTTGTTTACAGATGGGTCTCCTCTTTAATTGGCTAAACAAGTATGTTTACCCGAGTTTATATGAATGCAGTTGACATTAGAGGAGCCCTCGACTGTAAACACATAAATATGCATATGCATGTGGATTCTAAAGCAGATTCTCTAATGGCCATAATATAGATAAAGCCATTCATCAGAACTGTGTGTGCATTCTAGTAACGGGAGGGAGTGCGCGACTAACAGATACCTATACCTATACCTACACCAGATGCTATCCCGATTATTCTTTGATTTTGTCTCAACTGTTTAAGCTCAAATTTTGATCTGGATCAACTATTGCTGACCTATAGCTCTGCCATTGGCTCTGCTCCTGATCTCTGCTCCACCCATACACAAATCCAATACAGATTCCTCGCTTGCTTGTCCACCCTACTTTAAAAACACAGACACACACACACATGTAAAAAGTATTAAACTTGATGGCCACTACATCGTTTTTGATTTTCAGAGAATTGAGGAGGAAGGCGCCGCCTAAAAATATTTGTTCTCTTTTAAATTTGCCTCCCTTATTACTCCAGTTTCTGCACAAATTCTGATTAATAATTCTGCCTAAAATTATGCTTTTGAAAGAAAATACAAAACAAATAAAGTATTCTATGAAAAAATGAATTCCACATTCTGCATATTTGCTTATTCCAGATAAAGTTCAAATTTCATATAATGTTCAAAATATGTTTTCAATTGTAATTCAATTGAAATTAGAAATATGATGGAATTCCTAGGTGTTTACATAGCTTATTAAACGATATCATTGAAGTTTTGCGTTAAATTGCCTCAAGTTTCATTAATTTTGTGTTTACTGTAGTCTAACGGTTTTATATTATACAGAATTTGTGTAACAAAACTTGGGAGCCAAAAGTTTACGTTACAGAGGTGAAACCTTATCCCATTTGTTTACATGATAGTAATGATATACCCATACTATCATATATATGCATATACCCTATACTATCAAGCAATTTTCCAAATAGCAAACGATCTCGACTGGCACACCCTGTATAATTGGATACAGAATGTACGGTGTGAGGTCACTTTGTGGGTGATATTTCTTTGGGCTATGAGCGAATCAAAAAAATGTATAAAAAGTAACTGACATAGTAGTGCGAGTGGACATATAAATATATATATATATATATATATATATAATAAACAGATCACAATGACAGAACTATGCGAATTTGTGAGTCAGCTGAGTAGAGACTTACGCTAACTTTGGCTCGGCTACGCAATTGTTGCTGATATTTCGGCATCATCATTTAAGTATACCAAAAAAAAATAGATATTACGTGTTTAGAATTGGGTTACTGAATATGTTCAGATCACTACACAGCGCAACAAAATGTATGTAACAGGCAAAAGGAGGCGTGGCAGACCCCATAAAGTGTATATATTCTTGATCAGGACGATAAGTCGAGTCGATTGAGCCATGTCCGTCTGTCCGTCCGTCCTTCTGTCCGTATGTGTGAAAGCGTCGATCTCAGAACATATAAGAGATAGAGACTTCAAATTTTTTTTGTATGTTCGTGTATATCATATAAATTTAAAATTTCGATAACTCTCCTCGTTCTTTTTGTATCGATTAAAAACGAAAATCGATTTTTTTTAAATTATATCTTTTACATCTTTAAAGTTAGAGACTCCAAATCTATATGATATAATGGTATAATTACGCTGCGTAAGTTTGAGTAAGAAAGTCGGTCTACAAAAAAAGTTATTAAGCATTTTAGATATATATTGGCGCAGCGCAGGCGCTGACTAAACTGCGCAGTTAGCAGACGGTATGCGTGTGCGTGTGTATGTAAGCGTTTCTTGCAATATGCATTAAAAAAGCGTCATTAAGCGCGCGATGCTTATTAAATTTCGATTATTATTAATAATTATTATTAAAATAATAATAAATAAATAATAATTTAGTACGCCCAATTTTGTTTTATAAAATGCTTAGATAATTTTAAGGTTAAATTGTTAAATATAATTAAACTTTCTCTTAAAGAGGATCTAATTATATATATACATACATATATAAGAAAAAAATAATCGGAGAATAATCAAATATTTTTTTACTTATTATTTACATTAAGAAAAATGAATTAAAAAAACGCAAAAAAAATTAAGTAAATATTATTTATCAAAGAAATTCCTTAAATAGTATTTGCATGACTTTTTGAATTAACTTATTCAATAATTCACTCACTTACTGAGTCTCAACTCGCGAGTGACTGTTTTATTACTCACGAAAAGAGTTCAATACGAAGAACTCAACAGCATCGCTTAAGCGAAAATCGAAGTAAAATAGAGAACACTCTATTTGCTTAGAGTGAGAGCAAATCTTTTGAGTTTTTTTTGCTTATCTTCGGACATTGAGCGTAAAGAAAAAACACTCAATGATTGTTGTGCCCGCCGCCCGCCTCTACCGAGCTAAATAGGTAGCGCTCTCATTTCCCACTCAATGATCGACTGACCTTGACCGAGTTGAGTTCGAAGGAGTTGAGCACAACTTTTGGCGGGAGTTTTGCCCTATATAAGGGCAAGCCTTCTGTCCCATTTCTTCAGTTGGTTTCCTGACCCCCTGATGGTCAGTCGTGCAGTGCAGTGCAGTCCAGTGTAGTGCTTCCCCTCCTGCTCCTCGGCCGCTGCTTCCTCAGGATTTGGTAAGTATTTAAATAGTTAATAATTTTAGTGATATGTTAAGTAATTTTTTGGTTTTTATTATAATTTATTTTTTTTTTTTTTTATGTACCCTCTGCCCGTCTCTCTACCTCCACTGGACTCTCTGCCGCTGCTGGACTCTGCCGCTGCTGGACTCTGCCGCTGCTGGACTCTCTACTGCGGCCCGACTTTACCGTTATCCGACTCTCTACCGCTGCTGGACTCACTGCCACTGCTGGACTCTCTACTGCTGCTGGACTCTCTACTGCTGCCCGACTTTACCGTTATCCGACTCTCTACCGCTGCTGGACTCTCTACTGCTGCCCGACTTTACCGTTATCCGACTCTCTACCGCTGCTGGACTCACTGCCACTGCTGGACTCTCTACTGCTGCCCGACTTTACCGTTATCCGACTCTCTACCGCTGCTGGACTCTCTACTGGTGCCCGACTTTACCGTTATCCGACTCTCTACCGCTGCTGGACTCTCTACTGCTGCCCGACTTTACCGTTATCCGACTCTCTACTGCTGTCCGACTTGCTACTGCTGCCCGACTTGATACTGCTGCCTGACTTTACCGTTATCCGACTCTCTACCGTTGCTGGACTCTGTCGCTGCTGGACTCACTGCCACTGCTGGACTCACTGCAACTGCTGGACTCTCTACTGCTGCTGGACTCTCTACTGCTGCCCGACTTTACCGTTATCCGACTTTCTACTGCTGTCCGACTTGCTACTACTGCCCGCCTTTACCGTTATCCGACTCTACCCCTGCTGGACTCTCTACCGGTGCTGGACTCTCTACTGCTGCCCGACTTTACCGTTATCCGACTCTCTACTGCTGTCCGACTTGCTACTGCTGCCCGACTTTACCGTTATCCGACTCTCTACTGCTGTCCGACTTGCTACTGCTGCCCGACTTGCTACTGCTGCCCGACTTTACCGTTATCCGACTCTCTACTGCTGTCCGACTTGCTACTGCTGCCCGACTTGCTACTGCTGCCCGACTTGCTACTGCTGCCCGACTTTACCGTTATCCGACTCTCTGCCACTGCTGGACTCTCTACTGCTGCCCGACTCTCTACCTCTGTTCGACTTTACCGCTCGACTTTCTACCGCTACGCGACTTTATTCTTATCCGACTCTCTACCTATATCCGACTCTCCACCACTGTTCGACTCTCTACCGCTGCCGATGCTCGACTTGCGGGAAATTTGCCCTTTATAGGGACAAGCCTTCTTCTCCATTTCTTATTCTCCTTCTGGATCTGGTAAGTATTTAACTAACTAGTAATTTTTGTAATATATTCATTAATTATATTGCTGAACAAAATTGAATTAGTTATAAATGTTTCTGTTTATAAAAATGTTTTAATAATAATTTTATTAAACCCTGAACCCATTCGCTTGCAATATATATGTATGTAAAATGAGCATGTTTAGGAATATCCGCTCTTCGAAAGGGTTCAGGGGATCTCCTAGTCGGGCATACTCGACTAGAGCTGTCTTACTTGTTGTTTTTAAGTTTTAAATAATTTACCAGAGTTTTTCCGTACTCAGCTTAGGCAACTGCTCTTCAAATATATATCGTAAATCAAAAAAGGATTTAATGACATAACATTAATGCTTAATTTGAATTTTATTAAATCTTGTTTTCATTCAGGTAGTCATAGTTTTATTAGATATATAGCTCGATGGCATGCCACAGGGGTGACGTATCTCTCATAGCATAGTGTTTTGCATGACAAATACTATAAAACCGACATGTGACGACATATAAATTGAATTTCTTTAGCTTGAGAGGCAAAAGCTTTTCAAAAACATGTTTGTCTGTTTATATTTGAATGTGAGAAAATGTTTAGATATATGTACATACCTAGAAGCTTCATTACATATATATTTAGTTTAAACCTTGTGACTTACAATATTGTTAATACTCTAGCTCTAGGTATAGTCACTTGTATATGGCTCTGTTTCTATGCCAGACTTTTGGTTTTAAAGCCATGCTAATAGAGAAAGCTATAAATATAATCGATTATAAGAACAACTTTGAAATGCGATGTACTAATTGCTTTAGCAGAGTAATTAAATGTGCCTAAAATAACTATTATTGCTTAACTACATTTGCTCGATTTAAGCGTATACAAAATAAATACTAAGTAGTATCAATACACACAGCACTTAATATGTTCACCCTAGGACGAAATTAAGTATTCCTTCAACAAAACTAGCTTGAGTGCTGCTCTAAAATATACCAGTAAAATACCAAAAATACTAAGAGCAAACCACTTTTGCTATGGTCACCCTGTCACTCTGCGACAAAATTGATTATTCTTGTACATTGCTCCAAAAACGGTTAAAGTATTTGATTTGCTGCCTTTCGCACAGCAAACGGGGATAGATAGCTTATGTGTGCGAACTGGGAGAGGTTCGAACTGTATGTAAGTAGGTACAGTCTGACCAGCACTCAATAGACAACGATCCCCCAGCCGCCCATTGCCCGATCCAAGACATTGGTTCGCATTGTTACTGTACTTTTGCAAAGCAGAAAAGCTCGCGTGACAACTCTCTCTCTCTGAGCTTTTTGTTGTCGCGCTCCCTCTCTCTCTCTCTCTCTCTGTGCGTCTGGTTAAGCAGGTGTTTACCTCGCATGTGAAACCGTTCGCTAAGTCAGTTTGAATTAGAATCTCAATCAGCGCACAACGTCGAATCAAATAGGAAGCAAAATGCCAATTGGTGAGTCGTGAGTTAGTTCTAATTGAAGTGTGGATTCAATGGACAATTGAATAAGCATAATGATTGACCTCAAAATAAATATTTTGCGGACGGACAAGTGAAATTACAGTTTATTATGCCGGCTGTGAGAGCTCTCTCTCTCTCTCTCTCTCTCTCTCTCGGTGTCTTGTGAATTTGTTGTTTTCTTTTTTGGCCTATGTCCAACAAAACTAAAAGAGAAATGTTGATAATTTTGCATGTTAACAATTCTTAACATTTTTTATCGGGGCATTGCCCCAAATCAAAGTTAAAACTCTGTAAGATTTCGTTTTTTGGATCAGCAATCAACTGACCATAAAATATGCTTCAAATTTGTTGAACAATTCTTAAGAATTCCAAGTGGAGATAACAGTATATTAAAAATTTTGCATATTATTTAGACTTGACGGCTATAAAGCTACCTATAAAATACTTTCTTATCGCCTGCTTGAACTTTGACAATAATCAATAAGAAGCAACAAAAATTGTCTGTAGCTTGACCTCGCGGTGCAGGCAAATGATGTCATTCGCTGTGAAGTGAAATTTTGCACAAACATTCTTAATGCCACAAACATATACAAATGATATATACTTATATATATATATATATATATATATATATATATATCTATATGCATACATACTTCTAAATATATGTACATATAATTTTGAATGCCAACAGCTTTTCAAACAGTGTAATAAGACATATTGTATAGTTAGATATAGAGAATATTCCTCTAAACAAACATTTAAAGCTAACTGCCAGCAGTTAGCTTTGTAGCAGATCAACAGAGAGCGGGCGGACGGGCTTCTCTCCAGAGCTGAGCTCTCTCAATGATTCATCGCTGTGGTCTAGGAGAATGCTGTGGAGCGGTACCGGCACCACTCAAAATGACATCATGCGAATCAAATGCGTCGTTTCTTTGCTCTTCCAAATAACAACAAATTTAACAAACAACAGGAGTAGACGACTAGCAGATACCCTAACTAAATAAATATTGAATGTTTGCTGATTATTAAATTTAAAAAAAAAATTATAATATAATTAAAAGTCAACAATTTGATATCAATTAAAAAAAAAAAAATAGACTTTTCACAGATCCTCTAACCTAATATATAAAAATAGTTTTTTCGGTTTAAAAATATTCTTAATAGTCAAATTATTTGATATAAATTAAAAGCAAGACAAATTCAACAAACAAGTCAAGTAAACGACTGACAGATACCCTAAAAAATTGTAATCATAAAATTTAATCATATATCATAAATGTTTGCTAATTATTAAAAAATTATTATTAAAAGTAAAATAATTTTGATTTAAATTTGTTATACTTGTTATTGCATACCCTGTAAAAATATTTCCTTTGCCAGCTGCTCTATTTATGTTTCCAATTAAAAGGTTGTCTCTTTTTGGAATCTTTCCATTTAATACATATGCATATATAGATTTATGTTTTGGCAATTTAAAAATAAATTTTATTGTTGCTTTGTAGAAGTGAACACACCCGATAAATTGGAATACCAATTCTTTCCGGCCAGCGGAGGCGTCTTTACGTTCAAGGTGCGATCGGCCAAGGATGCTCACCTGGCGCTCACCTCTGGCCCCGAGGTCACTCCGCCCATTTACGAGATCTTCTTGGGCGGCTGGGAGAACAGCAAGTCCGTCATTCGCAAGGATGGCCAAAAGCCCGAGGTAGTCGAGGTGCCCACTCCTGGCATCCTGGATGCTGGCGAATTCCGTGGCTTCTGGGTGCGTTGGTATGACAATGTCATCACCGTTGGACACGAGGGCGACGCAGCTGCATTCCTGTCCTACGATGCCGGCTCCCTGTTCCCCGTTAACTTTGTCGGCATTTGCACGGGCTGGGGTGCCAGCGGCACCTGGCTGATTGACGGTAAGAGCTCCTTTGCAGCACTCCAGTTGAATTTCAATCTAATTGGATCATTGCAATTCCACAGAGGCCGCACCCTCGGCACCCGCCTTGGGCTTCACACAGCCCACTGGCAGTGGACCTGGCTGCTGGGTGGCCGCCGCCAATGGTGAGGTGCCACCTAATGCTCTACAAGGCGGCTTCGATAGCAGCGAGCAGTTGTACATCGCGCGCGCCCGCCACGAGGGCGATCTCATTCCCGGAAAGCTGCATCCATCCCATGGCGTCACCTACATCGCCTGGGGCGGCGGTGAACATGGCCACAATGAGTACGAGGTGTTGTGCGCCGCCGGCGGCAATTGGCTGCCCGTGGAAGCCGGCAACATTCCACCCAATGCCTTCCCAGCCGGCGAGACCTCCGAGGGCGAGCCCCTCTTCATAGGCCGCGCCACCCATGACGGCACCGTCACCGTGGGCAAGGTGCAGCCATCGCACGGCTGCTGCTATATACCCTATGGCGGCGAGGAGTTGGCCTACAAGGAGTTCGAAATCTACGTCGCCAACTAGAGCGTGTCAGGGCAGATGCCACCATATCCAATAGTCACACATCCTGGTAGATGCCTCGAGACGCACGCACTGAACTCTGCAACTGCAACTGCAGCAATCGCTATTCCCACGCCTGGCAGCTGAATATACTTGGTTTTATATTTATTTCTTGTCAAATGTTTATTTCCGTATTGTTAATGAATCTCGAAATCGAATAGCGGTTAACACTATATTCTCTCTATATAGATTTTTTCTATTTTAACTTTGGCAAAATTAACCCGAATTGTTAATAAACTTAAAGTTTAAGAAAATGCTGGAGGGATTGTATTTTTTTTGGTCTCTATGGTTAATAAAAGTAAATAGTAATAAACAAGTAAGGAAGCTCTAGTCGAGACTGCTCGACTAAGAGATACCCTGAACCCTTCGAATAGCCGATATTCGAAGCCTGCTATGATTATTTTACATATATGTTGCACGTTGTATGTACGCACGCTCACGAACGTATTATGACCACGAGCTCTGCTAACTGAGCAGCGACAGCGCTCGGGCTGCAATATGCCTATGATATGCGAAATTAAATGTTTAATAACTTTTTTTGCAGATGGACTTTCTTAATGAAATTTTCACAGTGTGTTTATGGCATTCATATGTGTGTATTTGCCAAAGCACAAGTCTCTAGTATTTGAAATACGGATTTTGCAAATTGTGGGCGAAGGGGGCGTGGCATCCAAAATCCAAAAACTGCAAGTTGTCCGCATTCACTGCACCTATATGCACAGTAAATTTGAAGTCTCTAGCTTTAATGGGTCACTTAATTGAAAGTAAATTTATCGAAATTTATCGATAACTCGGGAACGGGATGAGTTATCGAAAAAATAAAACAAACTCGTATAGCGTATGGTATTCACGAATATTCATGTCAAATTTCAGATCTCTAGCTTCTGTGGTTTACGAGATCAGCGCGTTCATACAGACGGACGGACGGACGGACGGACGGACGGACGGACGGACGGACGGACGGACGGACGGACGGACGGACGGACAGACGGACAGGGCTTAATCGACTCAGCTCATCGAGCTGATCAAGAATATATATACTTTATGGGGTCTGCGATGTCTCCTTCTGCCTGTTACATACATTTTCACAAAAACATTATACCCTGATTTCCCATTTTCAATGGGTTCAGGGTATAAAAAATTAAATTAAAAAAAATAAAATTTTATTTAAAATTAAAATTTCATTGAAATTAAAAAACAAATAAATCTTTTAAAATAAAAAAAAAAAAACAGATTAAAATTTTTAAAATTAACAAAAATAAATTTTAAAAATATATATATTTTTTTTAATTAGTAAAATTATTTTTTAAAATTAAAAACAAAATTTAAAAACATTTTTTTATTTAAAAAAAAAATATTTTTATTTGTATTATTATTTTATTGCATGTTATATATGTATTTTGATCTTTTTCAAAATCAGTATAAAAATTATACACATATATGAAATAGCAGCGCAATGTTTGTGTTATGTAAAAGTAGATGAAATTGTCACTAAGGGTATTAGAAAAATAGTTTAATCAGTAAAAAATAATAATAAAAATAAATAATGTTCAGGGTATGTTCCAGTCGACTACAGCACTCCAACATGAATGATTTCATTAGCAGTTGTAGCGCTGATATCATACTCTACTTCTTGGTAATTACCTATTTTGTATCCTAGACTAGATAAGCTGCACTTATGTAAAAGCTAAAATGCAGTTAAGTTTAATTACTGAAAATGCCTGACTGGCATATACCCTGCAGCAATTTTTGAACTTTTATTCAAAGCGAGCTAAATATTTGTGTTTTTTTGCTTTACGACAGCCGCAGCGATGTTTACCAACTCCGCTGACAGTTTAATACCTGCTAAACAGAAAGTATACACAACGATTGGAATCGATATTTAATGTAATGCCTATTCTGAAGTGGATCGACAGCGGCTTAAGGAATTTCAAGTAAATTTGCTACTATTGTTGCGGAAACTTGAGCTCAAGTGGATGCATAAATATGTCACTCGGGAGCAGAGCAGAGTGTGATAAGGAAAGCGTATAAAAGTGGCAGTGGCACTGCCAGAGGCTATCAGAAATCATTCCAAATGGGCAAGCTAATAGCTCTGTGCATCGTTCTTGGCCTGAGCGCTCTCGTCACGGGCGAGCGTAAGTGCTGCGATTGGGGAAAGGTGGGAGTGGCTAAGGCTGAGCTGATGTCCTTGCGTTTCCCTTTTGGCATATTGCAGGCATCGTCAACTGCTACTGGGGCACTTGGGCGAACTATCGCAGCGGCAATGGCAAATTCGATGTGTCCAGCATCGATGCCAACCTGTGCACTCACCTGAGCTACTCGTTCTTCGGCATCAATGACAATGGCGAGATTAAGTCGCTGGACACCTGGCTGGACTATGACTTGGGCTTCATCAACCAGGCGATTGGCCTGAAGAACCAGAACCACAATCTCAAGGTACTGGCCGTGGTAGGCGGCTGGAACGAGGGCTCTGCCAAGTACTCGGCCATGGCCGGTGACTGGAATAAGCGCCAGAATTTCATCAACTCGGCTTTGAACCTGCTGCGCGGCAATGGATTCGACGGCTTGGACCTCGACTGGGAATACCCCAACCAGCGTGGCGGCCGATGGGAGGATCGTTCCAATTTTGTGACTCTACTGCGGGAGCTCAAGGAAGCGTAAGCATTGTTAAGCAAGTTCATCACAAAGCTCCATATTGATCTTCACTCTGTGCTCTCCCAGATTTGCGCCCTACGGCTACGAGCTGGGCATTGCTGTGGGCGCCGGCGAGGCGATAGCCAGCAGCTCTTATGAAATTGCGAACATAGCCCAGCAGGTGAACTTTATTAATGTTATGACCTACGACTTCGCCATGGCCTCCGATGGCCAGACGGGCTTCAATGCGCCCCAGTGGGCCATCGAGAACTCCATCAACTATTGGCTCAACAATGGTAAAATATTCCACTTCGATTATTTCCTGAGTTTCGTTGATTCAATGGCCAATCTGTAGGTGCACCCGCGGATAAGCTTGTGCTTGGCATTGGCACCTATGGACGCAGCTTTCAGCTGGCGGACGCCTCTCAGAACTGGCCGGGCGCACCGTGTCGGGGTGTCGGCGGCGCCGGCTCCTTCACCGGCGAAGGCGGCTACCTCGGCTACAACGAGATCTGCCAGAACAACTGGCACACGATCTTCGACTACAACAATGCGGCGCCCTATGCCTTCTCCGGCGACCAATGGGTCAGTTTCGACAATGTGCTCAGCGTGCAGTGGAAAATGGACTTTGCTCTCTCCAAGAATCTGGCCGGCGCCATGGTCTGGTCCCTGGAGACCGATGACTTCCGCGGCCTCTGCGGCGAATCATTCCCGCTTCTGAAGACCATCAACAGAAAGTTGCGCTGGTAATTGGACAGGAATTTTATCACCTCTGCATGAAATAATAAAAATACGATGAAAATTCAAGTCAAATATTTTTTTTTTCTTTCTTTGCCGACAAAATGAAAATAATTAAATTCTAATTAAATTTTTTTTATTATTTTATTAAAATTAAAATTGTTTTCAGTATTTGCAGGTTGTCGGTAGTCAGCCTCCAAGAGGATCTCTCCCTCAATATCTCTCACACTATTTCGTTATCTCTCTATCACTATCTTCCTCCCTCACTATGTCTTCCATTGTCTGTCTTACACTCATTCTTTAACTCGCTCTTTTTCCATTTCTCTGTCTATCTCACTCTCTCTCTCTCTCTCTCTCTCTCTCTCTCTCTCTCGTTAAGTCTCTCATTTACCCTCTATCTTTCTGTTGTCTCTCTCGTTTACTCTCCTGTTTACTCGTTACCCGTTTACTCTCTCTCTCTCTGTCCCTTTTTCTGTCCTTCTTTTTCTCTCTATCTATTTGTCTCTCTCTCTCTCTCTCTCTCTGTCACTCTCTCTCAAACTCTTTACTTCCCTGTCACTTTCTTTTTTTGGCATAGCTATATAATAATATAACACTTTCCTGATCAGGTACTCTTTACTTTCCGGTTTTTCGCTATAATTTTGACAGCTATAATTTATGCTTTACGGATCTACAATAATTCCATGCCAAATAAACCTACTGAAATTATAACTAATATTTGGCTATATGATTAATTACATTTTTATAGAATTTATTTGATGGTTCAAACCAAGAGTTCAAGTTCTCTTGAATAGTCTAAGTTTATCAATTGAATAAAAATAGAACAAATTACAGAACAACTATTTTCGTACCGCTGCAACTTTAAACAGCGTAAATAGATATGGTATTATTCAACTGCTTTGATAGGCAGTAATAAAGTTTATACTTTTAAGCAGGTATTATCTATTTGGAAATGGGTTTACTATCAATAATGATAAACTTACTATTTTTATACATATTGCATTACACCCATTTACTATGGTCTATCGAAGGCATAGAAGGCTTTTCATGGGAAAGACTCTGATATATCTAATAATACAAAAAATAAATAATAAAAAACGAATATTTTTCATGTGAAAGACTCTGATATATCTAATCATACGAACGTGTACTATATCTTTTAGTAGCATCATCTTCGATGACAGCATCGAAATACCCTCTATAAAACATTTAATTCTCCATAATCCAGCTACTTGATGCAATTTATATTATTTCTTTCCTTTCAATAAATATGCCAGGCATTAACTATATTAATCAGAATCTTTGAATGCTGATAGTAAATAATTTTTGGGGGGTCGAAATAGCGCTGCATCACGAACAAATTTCTGTTTAGCAAAACGAAATCAAGTACTTAGCCCACTTTACTCTCTGGTCAATCTCAAGTATTATGCGAAAGTGATTTATCATAAGTGGGCATAGGCAAGGTGCACTGCCCCTTGGCATGAGGCAAATTTAATTTATGCGCATTTGCAATCGAGATTATAAAATATATGAAATATATTAGGACACTGTTTTTAATGTAGAAAACTTTTATCTACACCAGCAATGCGATTAGTCAATGCATAGTAAAATTGATAATGAAACTGATAAGTCGGGCGACTATAAAAGATACCCCAGCGCGAGACGAGTGCCAGAGCAAATATGAAGACTCTTGCGTGCTTAGTGTTAATTGTTCTTTGCCTCGGCCGGATGGCCTCCAGCAGTAAGTGCGAATACCTTCTTCTTTAAGCCAACGGTTCGTCACCTGGGCGTGTCTTGCAGAGATACTCAACTGTTACTGGGGCACCTGGGCCAACTATCGCCCCGACGATGGTAAGTTCTTGCCCTCGAACATCGATCCCTCCCTGTGCACCCACATCAGCTACACGTTCTTTGGCATCGGCGACTCCGGCGAATTCAAGTCTCTAGACACATGGCTCGATATGGACGATGGCCTAGGTAAGTGTGCCTCTCCGACCAGACAATGATTTAATTTATTGATCTGAAAGCCAACTACATTCTATGACAGGTTTCATAAGCAAGACAATTGCTCTGAAACAACAGAATCCCGACCTTAAAGTGCTGGCAGTTGTGGGCGGATGGAACGAGGGCTCCGAAAAATATTCGGCCATGGCGGCTGATCCAGCTAAGCGGGCGATCTTTATTTCCACCACATTGGAATTCATCCGCAAACATCGTTTTGATGGACTTGACTTGGACTGGGAATATCCCGGACAACGGGGTGGAAGCTCCGCGGATCGCGTGAATTTCGTAACACTTCTACGGGAAATCAAAGAAGCGTAAGTGGAAATACGAGCAATTCGGATGTTTGCAGTATATATTATTATCTCCTTTACGGCTCAGTTTTGATCCTCTTGGACTAGAACTGGGCATTGCAGTGGGCGCCTCTGAAGCCTCCGCCAGCATTTCGTATGATATTCCGGCGATTTCTCAGCACTTAACATTCATTAATGTTATGACCTACGACTTCCACATGGCAATGGATGGTTATCTGGGATTCAATGCGCCATTGCCAGAGGTGGAAAAGTCCATTGACTACTGGCTGCAGCAAGGTCAGTTCCCATCACCACATAAACTTTTTTACTCATGATTATCCGTTCAGGTGCGCCGGCTGAGAAGCTAATCCTTGGCATCGGGTTCTATGGCCACAGCTACCAGATGGCGGACAGCTCCCAGAACAGGCCGGGCGCAGCTTGCCTGGGAGCCGGAGAAGCCGGACCTTTTACCCGTGAAAAGGGTTTCATGGGCTACCACGAAATATGCCGGAACAACTGGCAGACCGTGTTTGATGAAGAGAGCAACTCGCCTTACGCATTCCAAGGGGATCAGTGGATTGGCTACGACAACGTCCAAAGCATTGAGCTTAAGATGCAATTGGTGCAGTCACGAAATTTGGGTGGCGCCATGACCTGGTCCATCGAGACCGATGACTTCCGTGGTCTCTGCGGTGAGGCTTATCCGTTGTTGAAGGCAATGAATAGAGGACTGGGAGTGGATACAGGCAACGGAGGAGGTGGTGGCGGTGGTGGTGGTGGTGGTGGCGGTGGTGGTGAGGGCTCAGTAACTCCCGCACCTACACCTAAACCAACTCCTGGAGGCGGCGGCGGCAATGGCGGTGGTGGCGGAGAATCCAACGAGGGCTGCTCAAGCGATGGCTACTTCTGGCAGACTGGCGACTGCAATCGGTTCTATCAGTGTGTGAGTGGAACTCGCTACGACTTCAAGTGCGGGGAGGGACTACATTTCGACTCCAACACTGCGACTTGTATGTGGCCCGCGGATGCCAACTGCCCCTACTAACATCCAACCCAAATAAAGCAATAAACGAAAACCAAAACTTGTAATTGAAAAATTCCTATTCTGTTATCTTTTTGCTAAAATTAGCCGAATATCACTCACTCGAGCACCTTCGATGTACCTAAACCGATGTCGACTCCGACATCGACTATTTGCCTACCGCAGTAGGTAATAATAAAACAAAGAATATGCATAAGGACAGTTGCATCAAATCCTATGTGCAACTCTGTTAAAATAAACAATTATATTATATTTTATTATTATTTTAACTTACTTCAAATAACGTAATTAACAGCGCCAACATTTAAATTAAATAACGAGTACAAACTGAACATGTTACGGTATTAACAGAGTTAGCTCTTAACATTATAACTATGGATAATTTTTTACAGTGATGCGCAATGTGCGCACTGTAAACTAACACGACTGTTATACTCAGAAAGGCATCGGCGTCAAAAATTAATGCCGGCTTGTGTTCGTACGCGCGTAAGCTGACGTCTCTTTTGAAAGTCTAGTTGTAAATTCAAACAATTTTCTAATTTTGTAAAAAGAAATTCAAGCAAATAAGAACAGGTAAGTGAGAAAAACAGTTGTAGCCATGTGAACAACGTAAATTGGTCAAATCACAGATGCAACATCAGAATGTCAACATCATCGGTAACATCCAAACTGACCCTCTCGCTGGGCGAGCAGCAGCTGGCCAAATTGACCAATGAATCGGCGGAAATACGCATGCGTGCCTTGGAGCAAATCGAGACACGTTTCATACGTTGTCTGCAGCACGGCGAGACAATTAACTTTAAGCCAGTGCTGCTGCTTAAGCAGCTAATACGCTGGTTTGGCTATACGCCGCCAGCTGCTGCTGACCGCGTCCTGGCGCTAATGCTGGAGCTACTGCGCTCTGATTACTCCGAGGCTGTGGTCAACAAGATTCCACTCCAGCGCCTCGAAGCAGAGCTGGCCAAGATACAAAAGATATTAAAACACGTGCAGTCTCAACGTGTCCGCGAGCTGCTGGACAATCTGCAGACTTTCGTGCCCTACCTCTACAAGGACTTCAATCCCAGTTCCAGCAACAACAGCAATGTCAATAACAATAGTTCAGGTATGCATTCTCATAGATATGTGAACACGTTCTTATATATGCCATTCGTTTGAACAGGCGAATCTCAGGAGAGCGTGGGCGACATGGAATTGTTTGCCCTGGACAATTTGAATATTGGCCCCGAGGACTTTGAGATTGGCTGGTCGTATGCCAGCCAAGACGACTTGGCCACGATGAAGACCCTCGTGGACACTTTGACAATTGGCAACGACGTGCAGCTGCAGGAGAACTTGACCAGTATGCAAATCAAGCTGTGCGACTATCCGGCCGAACAGCTATTCCAGCCGCCGTACATGTTCCTTCAGTTGCTGCACGTGCAGCAGTTGCAGGCGGACGCAACGCTGCTGCACGCCAACCGGGCGCTGCTGACCTTCATCAAGTTGCTGCAGCGTCGTCTGCGCGTGCGCTCCAAATCCCTGGACATCGCCTTCAATGCCAAGGCACACGCTGTGCAGCCAGAGCAGCTGCGCGTGGCGACCGTCTTGGGATTACTGTTGAATGGCTGTCTGGAGCTGCTGGGGCCACCGCTGCTCGAGCATTGCGGCCACAACTGGCATCTGATCGAGCTGAGCGTGGAGGTGATCAAAACCTACAGCCAGATGAGCATGGCCATACCGGAGAATATTGTGCAGCGACTGGGACTGATTGTGCCCAAGCTGATACGCTACTGCATCAGCTTTGATGTGAATCACATAAGCGAGACGCCGAACTTGGTGAAGAAGCTGATGATCCCCCGCCTGGAGTCACTGATCTTCAATGGACTGCTCTTGGATGTCCTCGCGCTGAGCCTGTCGACGAAGGGCGGCGTCGACAAGCCAACGGCGCGCTCGCTGCTGCAGCCGCTAATCCTGGACATCTCGTACCTGTCCTGCCTGCCGCTGCGCATGCAGGAGCTGTGCAATCTGTGCGGCATCGTTTCCCCGGAGACTGCGCCCGAGGAGCAGTCAATGATGCGCATTAAGCAGGCATTCAGCCTGGCGCTGGCTCAGCTGTCCGACGAAAAGAAACTGACGGCCGTGGAGCTGCTGCAGGAGCAGCGTCAAATGTGCCTGGTGCTGGTGCTGCTGGGCAGCGAGATCCTCATGAATAAGCTAATTCAGGCAATTGTCAAATGCACCGGCTTCTACATAGCACAGCCAGAGCTGCGCCATGAGGCGGAGTCGCTGCTGCAGACCTTGTTTGATCTGCCCGACGAACAGCTGCGCGATAGTGCCCTGCGTCAGCTGAAGCAGCCCGTTGTGGAGCACTTTCACGCCTTCCTGAACAGCACCATCTACATGGCCGGCTGCAGCAACATTGAGTTGGCCAAGCATCAAATCCTTGGGCTGCCAATGAGCTCGCAGCTGCTGCGCAAGCTGCTCGTGCAGGCCTGGCGGCCGCAGCAGTCGGCACAGTTGCAGAAATGGTGCATCGATTACCTGATCATGTTGGTGGGACTGGCCAAGCTGGTGCCCTCCAAGGACTTCAATGAGATGTTTAAGATTGTGATGCCTGTGATACCGCTGCTCGTGTGTCGTGCGGTCAACGAGCCGCAGCTGCAGCACATGCTGTGGGAGCTATTCGATCCGGACAGCGATCAACTGGAGCCGCCGCAAGCGTTGCGCGGCAATGTCTGCTACCTGTTCCATCCGGATGCAAAGTTCCGCAAGGATGCCATCAGCCGGATCGCCTACATTCTGGTCTGGCAGGATCACCAGCACAAGTACCGACCGGCCATGGACAAGCTGTGCCTGGACCTCATCGGCCACGACGTCTGCGCCATCCATCCGCCCCTCAACTACTACAACATCTTCAGCGAGCGGTCCCATCTGCCCTTCACCCGGAGCCTGCTGACCTTGCTGCGACTGCTGGAGACGCGCGATCTGAAGTCGAGCATACGCAAATCTACGCTGACTCAGCTGAACGTCCTGCTGCACAGCTGGGAGGCTGTGGACATGTTCACCACCTGCGAGGGTGCCTATGTGCTCTGCCTGAAGGCGCTGCACGATCCGTTGCTGCGCGACCGATCCGGTGGCGTTGAGGAGACGGAAACTCTGCTGCCGGCGGTTAGTATACTGCTGCGAGTGCTCTTCCGCAGCGAGCGGTTCCGTCACGAGTTCAAGGACAATGCCGAGATGGTGGTCTGCCTGCTGCGCTGCCTCTTCCTGATGCCGCACGAGAAGCAGCTGCGCGCCGAGGTAAGCGCTTGCATATTCCAGCTGCTCTTCCACGAGCACCTGACGCCTGCCGAGGACATCCTCAAGCTGGACGTTGATCTCTCTGCGCTGGTCGTGCCCATCACCTATGAGCTGGACACCACCACCCCACCGACAGCTGCCAGCGAGGGACTCGCCCTGCAGCAGCACCTGTTCGTGAAGCACTTTGACAGCAATGCGGCCATCGAGGCTCAGCACTGGCGCCTGTTTGTGGCGAACAGGATTTGCGGCTCGCCGGAGGATCTGTCGATGTCCGTCATCTCCGAACTGGACATCAAGGAGTCGTTGAAGCTAAAGCCCGCCGATGTGGCGCTCGTGCATGCCTCGCTGGTGCACTCGCAGGTGCAGAGCCAACTCGTCGCCGCCAACAATTGCAGCAGCCACGAGACTCTGCAGCAGCTGGTGGCCAGCATCCAGCTGTTCCTGGTGCTGCTGCGCGGCGAAATGCTGCCGCCGCAGTGCAGCAGCCTCTGGAAGCTCATGCACAAGTATCTGCGGCTCATGCCCGGCAACAAGGCCGATCTCCAGCTTTACGTGGCCCTCTTGGAGCTGTGCCTGAACTGTCTGCGCCATCGCTTGCCAGAGGTGCTGGACGGGCTGAACAAGGCCCTGGAAACCGATCCGCATCACAGTTTCCTGGAGATACTGCGCGACGACAACGCCTCGCTGAATCTCCTGAACCTGGTCACGGAGTGCCTGGTGCAGCTGCTGCGTTGGCATCGCCACCAGTCCAATATCACCTGGTATAACAAACTCTTCGACGAGCTGAGCACTCGGGCCCGCGCCCTGTTCGAGCAGCGCAAGCTGCAGCACGTGCGCTGCGTCTTGGGCGTGTTGCGCGAGCTCAGCGAACAGGCGCTGATGCTGGACAGCGTCAAGATAGAGGTGAGCTGAGCTGAGCTGAGCTGAGCTGAGCTACCATTTGAAATCTGACTTAATTAACTGAATCATTGCAGGCCTATTACCAGCACTATGTGCAGCTGTCGAGCAACCTGCGCACCTCCACCCAGACCGGAGCCCAGTGGCAGCGCGACTGCCTGTTCATCATCTGCCAGATGCACGCGCATGGCAAGGAGCTGGCCACGCCCTGCTGCAAGATGGTTGGGGGCACCAAGGTGCTGCGTTACCTGCTGGGCCTGTGCGGCCACTCGGACACCGAGGTGCGCTCGTTGGCCTGGGTGGCGATGGCCAATTGGATCAACAATGCCGGCAGCAACATGACGAGCATTCTGCTCGAGTTCCATGACTTTCTGCCTGGGGGCTTGGCGGCCTGCTGCATAACCACAATGCTGGACGGGCGCGAGGCGCTGCTGGTGCGTGAGCTGGCGGGACGGGTCTTCGAGCTGCTGATACCCTACATTGGGGCCACGGCATGCACTGAGCTATTCGGCTACCACTCGTTCTTGAAGCATGGCCACTCGGCCATTATATCGATGCAGCTGTCGGCGGACAAGAGGCACGAAGTCGGTGCGAGCTTCTCGTACGAGATCATCACCTGTTTCATAAGCATCTGCATAACGCTGGTCCTGCAGGAGCCGAGCTGGGGCACCCTGCTCTGCAACCACGCGTTCTTCAATGCGCTCAGCGATGTGCTCAAGATGCCCACGCCCGGCAAGGCCTACATCGGTGCCTATCTGGAGCTGTGCGCCGGCCAAGTCTGCAAGCTCTACGCTCTCTGCTACCAGCACAACTTCAATTGCCTGCAGCGCAGCATCTGTCGCGATCCGGTGCTCTTGAAGTGCTTTTGCTCGCTGATCAACACGGTGCTCGACCAGAAGGTGGTGCACGAGAATCAGATCGTGCAGATTCTGAAGCTGCTGATGGTGTTCTGCAAGGATGCGAATGCCTATGGGTTCCTCTGCGAGAAGTTTAGGACACGCCCGGAGCTGCTGTTCGACCTGCTGCTCTATGGCCTCAATCAGATCTTTCTGGATCGTGTGGTCCAGAAATATACGCTGTCGGCGCTGTCGCTGCTACTGATCAAGGCGCAAGACGCTGCCGAGGACCTGAACCTGCTGCGGGTGTTTGAGGCGTACGTGGAAGAGTCGCACCCAAGCGACGATGAGAAGAACGACGAGGAGGAGACCGAGAGCGATAGCGACAGCGACAGCGATGACAAGGAGAACAGCACGAATGGCTTGAACAAGCAGCTGAAGGTGTTGAGCCTGAAGCCCATGGCCAGGCAGAAGAACCTCGCGGTCAAGCTGAAGCAAGGCGGCCAAGGCGCTGGCCAGACCAAGGAATTCACCAACGCCGCCGTGCTGCTCTACCACAGCCTGGACCAGCTGTTCGAGCTGCTCTATCCGTCCAAGACGTACAGCTTCTTGCTTGGTCCCTCCAAGAGTCACATCCAGGTGTGCGAGGTGCTGGGCAACTTGCTGAAGCAGTCGGCCTGGTCGGCGGACGCTGCGCGCCACTTCAAGCTGCTGGAGCGCGTCATGCATCTGCTGGAAACGTTTCTCGACGACAGCAACATCGGCAACGCCACGGTGTACGTGCGGCGCGTGGGCGCCCACAAGTCGCGCGACATCATCAATAATTTGCTAATACTGTTCAACATGCTGATGCACTGGCAGAATACGCCGCACACGATCATCACAGATCCGGGCATGGCCGCCCGGGTCGTCAAGGTGATTGTACGCCTGTGGCCGTGGCTCTCGCATTCGGCGGTGCTGAAGCACATGACTGTGCGCCTGACTACGCTGCTCACCGAGCATTCCTTCGAGATGTGCAAACAGACGTCGCAGGTGCTGTCCGGCCAGTCGCACTCGCTGCTGCAGCTGATGGTGCGCGTGGCGGACCACGAGTCGACCAAAAAGGACGGAGCCGGTGCCAAGCCGGAGTTCGCCAAATGCAGCTCCGACTCGATCATTGAGGCCGCACTGCGCGTCATGATCAACTGCTGCTCCTGTGCCGAGGGCCGCCTGAGTCTGGGCAAGATGCGTGTGCTGGACATGTTCGATACGATCATGCCGGCCACTAGCTGCAACTCGATCAAAGTCAAGCCGGAAGTGCTGCTGGGCTGGATAGCCTTTTGGGAGGTGTTCTCCCGGTACGAGCTCGGCTACAAGATCTGCCATCTCCAATCGCTGCTCAATGTCGTCCGTCGCTCGCCGCCACTGAGCAACTTGCGCCTGCGCTGCCTGCGCATCGTGCGCAACATGTGCTTCAGCAACCACAATCGCATGCTGCTGGTCAACATGACGGGCTTCACCGACTTCCTGCGCGACATTATCGGGCAGTCGGTACAGGATGGCAGCGGTGCCGGCGACACCAGCCTCAACTCCTATGTGGAGCACCATCTCGTCGTGCTGTGCCTGTGGAAGCTCTTCGGTTTCAGCGCCAAGTGCAGAGCCATGCTGCGTGGCACCAAACTATTCAGGCAACTGACCATACTAACGGATCATCTGTCGGCCTTAGAAGCAGAGCGTCCGCAACATTTTAAGGAGTTTCCCTTTGCCGTTGAACTGAAGGACATGCTTGGCAGGCTATTCGAGTCTCTGCAGACTAACTAACCAACTAAACATCTAATTAAACAAAATTTAGTTTACGTTTTTTACATTTTCTGTTTTATTTGATCGATTTTCATGGGATTTAACAATTTTTTTTTATATTTTTTATTCATATTATATATTTTTCATTTTCATTTAATTTTTAAATTTTAATTTATATCAGTATTATTCTTTATTTCATTTAAAAAAAATTTTATTTATTTAAAAAATTTTTATTTATATTACAAATTTTTATTTTTATTTTATTTATATTATTCAAAATTTGTTTTTTAATTTTTATTTATAATATTTTGGTTCCATTTATTTTTTACCACTAATTTTTTGTAACAATTTTTATTTTTGTTTCCAACCAATTTTCATTTATATTTTTTTTTTATTGACAAGTTAATTTAATTTGCCAATAAATATGTTACCTAAACTTTAACACTGGATTAAAAATGACCAAGCAAACTCTTATATATAATATCAGATCATTTCTAGAACTAAGCTATTGACATATTTATGTAAAGTTTTCTAACAATTTTATATTATTATATTTTATTTTTATTTCAGTTCGGTTTGCTGGATTTGTTTTTGCCATATACTATATAATTATAATTTTCTAGGATACATATACATATATTTTTTTTATATTTATTTTCTTGCAGAATGTAAGCTTTATATCTGTTATGTATTTTTATGTAGTTAACATAAAAATTGAATTTATTTATGTTTTGTATTCTTTAATTGGATTTTAACTCACAAATTATTATTAAACAAATATATTGATTTTTTATTTTTAGTCTAGGTTTGACAGGTTGCTTATTTGGAAGAAGCTGCTTTCCAAGGCGCCAAATTGAAATTTCTATTAATATAATTTTAAATATACTGCAAATAAAAAAAACTTAACTGCCGAAAACAACTTTCCGTCTAATAGTTATCCGTAGTGCGTACGTAGTTGACGCCGGAGGGCATAGAAATTATGTCGAGGCCTTTGGGGAAAAGCTTCTGGGCCTCCTCGTCGCTGACAGTTGGCAAGATCATGACCTTGCTGCCAGGCTAAGAGGATATAAAAAACAGTTATAATATGCATATATATAATTCATATAAACTCTGCTCACTGTCCAGTTGGCAGGTGTGGCAACCACCTTCAATCGGTCCGTTAGCTGTAGTGAATCGAGGGTGCGCAGGATTTCACTTTAAAGGAAATGAGAAAAATATAGATAAAGATCTATAGATATATCATGGATTCTTACTCAACATTGCGGCCCGTTGTCATGGGATAGAACATCGAGAGGCGCACTCTGTGATCGGGACTGATGATGAACAATGCGCGTATGGTCTTGCCTAGGTCGAGATCCTTCTTCTGATCTTCGTCCAACATGCCCAGGGTTACGGCCAAATCGCGCGTCGGATCGGCTATAATTGGATATGGAAATTCGCCGAGAATTTCAGAACAATACGCCTTGATATCATTAACCCAGTCAACATGCGATTCGATTTCATCCACTGAATGCGCTATACATTTAGTATTCCGCTTCGCAAACTCCGGCTGATGCACAGCAAAGCGGCCCAGCTCCGTAGTGCAGACGGGCGTAAAATCGGCCGGGTGGGAAAACAGAACTACCCAACTGTATTGAAATAATGTAAATATATATTATTGAATAATACACTTATTATATAAATATATATGCTAAAGGCTAAGTTATATTATACTATATATACGACTTACGAATCACCCTGCCACTCGTGGAAGATAATCGGTCCGTTGGTTGTTTCGGCGATAAAATTTGGAAAGATTTGACCCAGGCGCATTTTCTTTACGTTTTTATATAGAAAGTCAGAATATATATGAAAGTTATCTCAGCTGCTTCACTGAACTGAGCGAGCATAGAAACGACGATCGTTTTTATACCCTCTGTTAGCGTGTTCTCCCTGACAATAGGTAAGCAACTGTTGATAGGAAAATAAACAGAGAATTCGATTTAACGATGAGTGAAACTTGCCCATATATATATATATAGTATTATTTACATATGGAAAAAATATTGAAACATATTTAAGTCCCTTAGACATGTATTTAATAATCCTGTTAAATTTGTTAAATTTTAAATATTGAATTTTATATATTAAAAATATTTTAAGAAATACTTTTATAGAAAACATACAATATTTTAAAGACATTCCTGAGAGAGTTTTAGTAAATAATTTGAATGAAAATTATTTAATTATTTATTAAATTATTTTAATTTATTTAATACATACATTTTTTTTTTTTTGTAAGAAATATTTTTATAGAACAAATTTTAGTGGGCTTTTTGGAGAATAATGATAAATATATAAATTGTTAAATTTGTTAAATTTTAAATTAAAATTATTCTATTCTTAGAATTTTTTTTAAGAGAAATCAAAAAATTTAACAAAAATTCGTGGAAGAATTTTATTAATTAATTAGCTTTTTTTTAATTTTCGTATACTATAACAAAGGAGAGCATTTCTAACTCTATTATATATATTTTTTTATTAGTATATTATAGGCTTAATGCGTAGTCATTTGCATCCGACTGTATAATACCCTGTCCCGCATTAAAATATGCTTTCCAATAATTTATCTTTTCTATTAGCCTTCAGTAATAGATATATATAATTTATATTTCATGGAATCTCTTTGGATAGCTGATGTATTGGGTGTCAACCAGCTGAACACTGCCAACTTGTTTACTTGGCATTTCCGAGTAAAACTGCCGCTGCACTGCCAGCTGCAACCAGCTCCCAACTGGTACATATAAAAGCAAGCGTAGCGCTAATAATTTGAGTGTAACAGCAAGCCTAGCTAGACGTGATTTCATATAATAATAGGGCTTAAATCATCACATTCAGATGTCATTTGTCTCTGTATCAGACTTTGAGAAACAGGCCACTGTGGAGCTTGAGCAAAATGCACTCGACTATTACAGAAGCGGGGCTGGGGAGGAGTTGACGCTAGGCTATAATCGCGAGGCTTTTAAGCGGTTTGTATTTATTAATTTCATTTTGGTAAATTATTAATAAAAAATAAAAAATAATAGTATTCTATTTGGGAATGCACGACTAAGAAATACCTTGACTCGTGTGAAAATTTTGTAATTTCCTTCATCATATGCTTCGATCTGATGCGTAAAATTCTCCTAATCAATCTCATATCACAAATAGTTTGCGTCTACGTCCACGTTGTCTACGCGACGTAGCCCAATTGGACACAAGCTGCAGCATTTGGGGTGAGTACTTCAATTGGCCACTGGGCATTGCGCCCGTGGCCATGCAAAGGATGGCGCATCCGGAGGGCGAGAAGGGCACAGCACGAGCCGCAGGCAACGCTGGATGCGTATTCATACTGAGCACTCTGTCGACCACGTCACTGGAGGATGTGGCTGCCGCGGCACCTGAAGGCTGCAAATGGTTTCAGCTGTACATCTACAAGGATCGGTAAGCTTAGCCTTAACTAAGGTAGTCACTGCCTAACGGATATCGACCTGTATAGTGCAGTCACTAAGAGCCTGGTGAGTCGTGCCGAGACAGCGGGCTTCAAGGCTCTCGTCCTGACTGTGGATGCTCCGATCTTTGCCCAGCGTCGCGCGGATGTGCGCAATAAATTCAGTCTGCCAGCCCACCTAAGTCTGGGCAACTTTGAGGGCGCCCAGTCCAACGTGACATCGGCCACGGGTGACTCTGGACTGACCGAGTATGTGGCCAGTCAGTTTGACTCCACTGTCACCTGGCAGGACATCAAGTGGCTGAAGGAGCTCACGCAACTGCCGATTGTCGTCAAGGGAATCCTAACCGCCGAGGATGCGGAGCTGGCTCGTGAGTTCGGTTGCGCTGGCATCATTGTCTCTAATCATGGCGGACGCCAGCTGGACTCGACACCAGGCACAATTGAGGCACTGCCAGAGGTCGTCAGAGCCGTCGGCACTGATCTGGTCGTTATGCTGGATGGCGGCGTCACGGAGGGCAATGACATATTCAAAGCCCTGGCTCTGGGCGCCCAAATGGTGTTCATCGGTCGCCCCGCCATCTGGGCGTTGGCCTGCGGTGGGCAACGTGCCGTCGAGCAGCTATTGAAACTGCTCCGGAATGACTTTGACATCACCATGGCCCTAACTGGTTGCTGCACTCTGGCGGACATACAGAGATCAATGGTGGTGCACGAATCGAGCTACTGGGAATTGAAATAAATATTTTATTATTTTATTATAATATATAATATATAATATACAATATATAATATATAATATATAATATATAATATATAATATATAATATATAATATATAATATATAATATATAATATATAATATATAATATATAATATATAATATATAATATATAATATATAATATATAATATATAATATATAATATATAATATATAATATATAATATATAATATATAATATATAATATATAATATATAATATATAATATATAATATATAATATATAATATATAATATATAATATATAATATATAAAATATAAAATATAAAATAATTAATAAAATAAATTTTTAAATTTAAATATTAATAATATAAATTAAAATTTAGCCTTAAACCTAAATTTAATTTCATAGAATCTAAAAATAATTGTAATAATAAAATAATACAAATATAATTTTTACTGCAATCAACTTTTTATTCTGAGAACTGAACAGTGGTGGCAACAAAAGTAGGCATACCCGATGTGTGCTGTAAATGTGATTGAATCACTGCGCTCAGGAATAACCAGAGCTAATAATTAAAAATTAAATAATTAATTTTACATACAATTTATATTTATTGTAATTCAGATTGACTTACAAACTCACGCTAATTTTTTATAATTTTGAAAAAATGGTTTGTTTGCATTATGGCAACAATTCATTATAGTTAATGTCTGTTGTGTGGGTGAAGCGATCCAGTCTGATCTTTGTCTAGATTTTGCTCTTGTTTCAATATTTACCAGGCGTCGGCGTTTAATTAAGTCGTGGCTGCTGCTGCCACGCCCATTTCCTGTTCTATTATAATTTATGTAAGTTTCTTCGTTGTTTGAAATAAATTGTAGTAGCGGAAGCATTTCTCTATTGATGGCTGCGACAAATGCAAGGCATCACATGTATTTGGACACACGCGTCAGGTGTCAAAGCGACGCGTTGTCAATTGAGGCAGCAACAAGTGGCCAAAGGCCCAACACAGTCAAAATAAGAAACAGAACAACAACAACAACAACAACAACAATTAAGTTCAGTTTTCACACAGCTGTGCAACAAATGAAACCTGTCAAATATTTACATGCGCCACTCAATATCATTTACACCCACAGACAGGCAAGTGGCTCGCGATTTTCTATAAACTTTATAGCAGAGATTCCACATTTCGTTAACTAAAGCAAAGCAACAAAAAAAGTTAACTGAGTCAAGCAGCTAAAATGTAAAAAAATCTGGCGTTGCCAAAAAGCATGAAAAAACGTTTCTATATCATTTTTTTTTTTAAATTGCGAAAAGCGCAGCGCTAGCATTGATGTGCACAGTGGACTGAAATTTATGCGCACGTACATACTCTGCTTGAGAGTCATATAATATAATATAATAATAATATAATATATATAATATATAATATATAATATATAATATATAATATATAATATATAATATATAATATATAATATATAATATATAATATATAATATATAATATATAATATATACATATATACATATAAACACTATATCCCCATATCATAGTTATCAAAGCTAGCCGACTGCTCAGCTGAAACTATCCTCCATAGAAATACTCGAAATCCCATTCCCACAACCCGCAGAGTATTTAATCTTCGGCCAGCTGCAGCTAGCCGCATTTACTCGTGTTGTCTCACGTATATACATATATTATTATTATTATAACTTTTAATAAAAAATATATATTTAAAGAAACACAGCAAGTTAATGGTTGCCCAGTTACTAAGGGTCACAGTCTAAATTTCATAACTGGTTGCGTCGGCAGCGCAAACGCGTCGCGCAGTCAACGTCAACAATGACTCCGACGTCGACGGCGACGTCAACGTCAACGCCGACGCACAGGTTGGAGCGGCTCATGCGCTCGTTGGCTCGCTCGCTCGTTGCGGGGCTTCGTCTCTGGCTGCCGCTCCATTCGATACGCGTCCGTTGCGAGCGCCAGTCGCAGTCCTCGCGAGTGTTAAGCAGCAGCTCACCAAAACAACAACAACAACAACAACAACAAAAGCGTTATTCCGAAACCTGATTTCAAAATAATCAAAGGAAAAATTTATGAAATATAATTAAATGCAAATTAATTAAGGGCTGCATAATCAGCAAATAAATAAAAAAAAAATAAAATAATATATTAAAAATTAAAATTAAAATTCATAAACTTCTGCTGCTGCAGCAATTTTTACAAGACGTCAACGCTAAGTGGCGCCATCTACAGCGAGTTCTGCTGCAAAACAACGAAAGTGGTTGCTATAGCTGTGTGTGCGGGCGTGCCTGTGTGTGTGTGTTTAGTGTTGTGTTATTAAGTGCACTACTCCATCAATTCTGCTGATTACAGCGCATGGGAATAGCTAAAGTAATGCACTCAAAATACCTGAGTAGCAATTAAAAATCTATATATAAATATATCAGATATCAATCCATCAGATAAAGGAATACTTCATCATATTTCAAGGTAAGCCGCTAATGTAATTTATAGCCTGATCAGTCAGCCAAAGCCATATAATTTTAATCAGTTTCGGAGCGATAAGTGCTCAATTATGAACCGATCTCACATGCGCTGAATTTTATGCAGAAATCGCCAATAGCAACTCAGATAAGGCAAATAGAAGAAAATGTTGAAAATACATAAATAAACAATTCAAATTGTGCTAGGAGCCTATTGACAAACTGGCTTAAAAGTTGAGCTCATTAGCAAACAAAGTTAACTGCCTATATACGTAGCTATGCTCTATATTAACTAAAAGGCAAACATAGTTAGTCATCTATATATGTACATATATATATATATATATATATATATATATATACATAGACTAGAATATGTCGACTTAAGGTGTGTTCCAAGTTGTTTAAACAATGAATTCGTGAAGTGAAAAAATACAAAATAAAATTTTATTTACATATTTTTTTGTAACCGTAATTTTCGAGTACGTCAAGTAAATTTAATATGTGAATAATTTTTTATTCAAATAATTTATAGAGAAATATAAGAAAAAAATGATGAAATTTGTAAGATTAATTATAGAACTATGATCTGAAATTGATTTAAATACATTTTAATACTACATCTTAGGTATAAAATAATATTATTTGAGTTCGAAAATAAACTCCATAAATACATAAAAAAATGCAAAGTAAAATTAATTTAATTAATAATAATTAAATGCATTTGAAAATGAAAATCTTTAAAATTGCATGTTAATAATTTATTAATTTTCTATGAAGTGATGTGGACTCTTAACGCTAATACATCATGATTTGAATCAGTTATACAAAACTTGTTAGACAAAATAATATTGCGAGCTTTTCTACCATTTTTGCTATGAATCATGAATGGGCTAAAAAAGTTAATGAAATAATCAAAAACTTTCTTTTAAATATATGCACTTCAAACAGACGTCATATTCGATTATTAAAGATAATAGAAAATGATATTGGCCCATTGATTAGATTTCTTAACTTATTTTCACTTTCACACGGATAATATTAATAATTATGTATACATATATTTAGTTATAGAATTCCCTATAATTTATATATATGTATATAGAAACCCTTCTATATCACATTTCTAGTCTTAGATCAGCTCCTTTAGCTCAAGTTCGCATTTTGCTTTACTTTCAGATCAAATTCAAAAATTCTTATCAATACAAATATTTATAAAATATGCGAGTTTATCGTAGATCCGATGACGGAGATATCTGTGCCAGACTTTTGAAATGCTCAGCTCTTCGGCGAGTCAGAGTTACGCCTCGGGCGTACCAGATAAGCGGGGCAGGAAAAAACTATCTGCAGCGCTTTGATTTTCCCATTTTATCTCACACTGCGCAAATTAGATAAGATATGGCAACACATACACAGATCTATATATATATATATATATTTATATATCTGCTTGTTTGCTCCAGTTTTGCTAGAGCCGATAAAATTGTTTTTTTTTCTCTCTTTTTTCATTCAGTTTGATTTGCGTTCACATGCAAAAGCGCAATCAATGTGGACGCAGCTCTGCCCGCTGCTAGCCATATTATATGCCTTGGGCCTGGTCAGATAGAGCAGTCGAGTGCTCTATATGGCTGGCTGGCAGGCCATTAGATACATACATGTACATGTATGTTGCCACGGTTCAGTCTTTACTTCTTTTTTTCCCATGACAACCGCGCCGGGCATAACAAGTCCGGCCAAAAGTTGTTTGCCAAACGAAAACAACAATAAGAACTCAGCCGGAGCCGGCGCGCCGGCTGCGATGGGCAACTCCCCAAAGGACGTCCAGCTGGGTGGTGGCGTTCGCGGCTGCGGTTGCCAGGGTGCGGCCCTTAATGCCTGGCGTCATGTTACCAATTTAGCCAACTGGTTGCGACTTGTTCCTAGAACTTTCGCTGCCTTCTTCGTGTTTAATCGATAGCTTGGAAAATGTGTGTTTTCTACTCGTTTCCATTGGGGTTTTCCAGCTGCCTAATTACAGATCGCGGATAAGCAAACAACTGAGAGGGAGAGGGAGAATGAGAGAGAGAGAGAGAGAGAGAGAGAGAGAGAGAGAGGGAGACTCAGAGAGAGAGAGAGAGAGAGAGAGACTGAGTTGATGTGGATGCGGGTGGCCTGTGATTTGTGACTGCTTTTTGCTTGACTTTGTGTTGAGTTTATGTTAATTAGCTTGACGTCTAGCTGCGACGCAATTGGAAACAAATGTAACGAGGTCTTGTAAAAGTGGCTAACGGATACATATATAAATATATATGTATATATCTGTTCATATAACACTTGTATTTAGGTTTACGTGAATTGTGTACTTGAGCGGCATGAGAAAAATGTAATAAGCTTTGTCTAATAAATAAACATATATTAAATAGTGTGTATATATCTTATAAATAGGGTGACCATATAAGAGCAATAGAAAACGAAATTGCAATAAAATAAAAATTATTTTAAATATTATATTATTTATGATTTCGGTTTGAACGATTTCGGTACCTGAACCAGTTCAAGCAGTGCAGGAATAATACCCGGAAAAAGTGTCTTGCGTTAACTTTTATAGTTCTTCTACAATATGCTTTCCTATCGTCTAGATTTTAATTGAAGGTAAAAACAACCTATTTCTAAATAAATGGCATTTTCCATTAAATATTTAAAAAACAAAACTTTATTGATAACTCAAGCTGCTGTTGACATATAGTTATTGAAAATAGTAACACTCTTACTGGGTCAGCCTCACTTTCAGTGCCTGAAGCAAGAATTATGAATGGCTAATGACCTCAGCAGATTTAAACTAATTATTATTAAAAGTTAAAATTTTAATAGTTTTCTTAACTTTCTTTTTTTATGCCAAAGCGAAAAAAATACATAAAAATAATATATATATATTTATATATCTAAAATGAAAGTTCTGCAATTTAATTTGAGCTTCTTTAAATTACAGTGTATTTTATTTTTAGTTTATTTAAAGGTAGCTCAATTGCGCACCAACTTTGATTTCTAAATGCAAAACTTAGCCAAATATTTGTTAAACAACATACATTTCTCAAGCTAGCTGATTGCAGAAAGTGCCTTTCGAAAAAAAATAACTACAAAGCATATTCCATTTGGCAACGCATATATCGCTGTAGTCAGTCCGATCCGATGTGTTCCATGCATATTTGCAACGCTCCAAAAAATCCAATAAATGCCAATCACAAGAGGCAGCAAAATGCTTTGCATGCCCACAACACCAGGCACATATGTTGCCACATTTGCATATATATACATGTATCTGAGTGTATATATATTTTAGGTATTTACGGGCTAGGCACATTCAAGTGCAATTAACATCAAATCTCAAGCATCTTTCAAGCTGAGTCTTTAGCTGTGTCTAGTATATTGACAAAGTCTCGTAGTTGGAGTCGTAGTTGGAGTTGAAGCAGTAGTCCGATCTCTATGTAATGCGTAGTGTAACAACTGGTAACACGCGACTATGAATTTATTTATTTTTTTTTTTGTTTGTTCTCTCTAGCAAAATTAGTGTTTAACCTTCACGAGCGTGACGACTTTCAAGCAGAGACTCAGTCTCATTCTCAGTCTCAGTTTATACAGTCAGATTCTCAGCGAAACGAGCTCGAGTGCTTGCTAAATGACATCAGCATTTGGTGGCGAGAACAAAAGCACGCTTCAATATATTGCATGGACGAAAAAAAAGTATCTTGAAGTTTGCATATCGCACAGTCGACAGGTGCCAAAGATTTCTATGTCAGTGAAAGCCGCAAAAACAAAATTAAAAAAAAAATAAAAAAAAAACAGCGCTCAAGGTGGCTTCTTCTTCTTGTTTTTTTGTTTGTGTTCATTCATAATTTATATTAATTATAAATGAAAAACAAAACAAAAACCACATCGGCAGCTGTGACTTTTCAGCTGCTTTGCGGTTAGTCGAAATGCGAGTCGGGGCATGTGCAGCTAATTGATCGGTGACTAAACGTGCGGCCGAGTGGAAATACCTCAGGTTACCTGCTCAAATAGATAATATATAATCTCTAGTATTATATTATATACCTACAATTAGACGAGCAATTAAGCGAAGCTTTTCCTCAATTGAACTGCATGACAAATTGTTTTGTTGTTCCCGTTGATTGGTCAGAAAACAACTTTAATTGCGCCTTAACTGATCCCAATTAAGCTCAAATAAAATAAAAAAATAAATCTATTTCATTTTGTGGATAAATACAAGTTCAACTTAGGCATTTGCTAAATTTTGATATTGCAAAGTTAATATAAAAACTTACAAAATTATTTTTGCAGTTTAAATTTAATAATATATATTTAAAAAAATATTTTTTTAATACTTTTCAAAATATATTACTCACAAATTTTTGAATTAATCATTTAGGGCTTAAAAAATGATATATATATATATATATATATATATATATAAACTCTTTTCTTATATAAATAACAAAAATTGTATTATTTTTAGGTTGAATTAACTTTTCAAAAATTAATTAAAATTTGTACTACAAAATTTTTTTTTTTTTAACATATGCATGGGAAGTTCAGTTTGTGATTTATCATTTTCATAATTGTTTGAATATATTAATCTTATAATTAATTTACCGTTTGTTTTTATTTATAGCTGGCTTTAAATTTAATGATTAATTCCAAAGAAATGTTTTCGCTTTTGCAAAGTTCATTGAATTTTTTTTTAATTATTTTATTACAAATTTGTTAAGACAAGCTATTAAAAATAGTTTAAAATATATCAATTTTGTTCAATGGAATTTATATAAGACGAAGACAGAGAGAAATAACTTTCTACAAATTATTTTATATGAACATTTTTATGAATTATGTTTTCCATTGTTAACAGACTTTTTCCTAGATCTGAGATATAGTTTAATCTTTTTTATATGATATTCACATAATTTAAAAGCAAATACCTTCAAATTCCACAGTTTCAACTATCAACTGTTTACACTGTAAATTTTCAATAACAATTTTTTCAATGTTTTCTTTTTTTGAGCACTCAAAAATGTCAACAATTCGATTTAGTTACGCAATTGCTTATCTGCCCCATAAAGTGTGATAAAAAGAAAAAAAAAAACCAACAATATACATAAAACGTAGCTCAGTCTGATGATAGCTTATCGCAATTGCGACTTAGGCAATGCGATACGAGTGCAACATGTGGCAAGCCTCAAAGAGCGGAGCGCTCCAATCATCAGCCACTGGTAAACTGACACCAGAGACGGCAAGCCCACGTGACCTTCAAGCATGTGTCCACGTCGAATGTGTGTTTGTTGTTGTTGGTTCTGTTTAATTTTTTTTTTTCAGTTTCTCATCGTTCTCGTTTGCCTTCTCATTGTGGTGCTGGCTCTCCCTTTTAGGCTAACTGTGCCAAGCTGAAAGTGATGCCAGAAGTTCGCTCGAAGGTGAAACTTGGCCAGTTGGAACGCACCTGCTGCTGCTGCTGCATTTGTTCTTTACACATTTGGCGACAGACAGCCAGCCATGGTGACAGGCCTTTGCCATGTTTAGAGCTTGACTTCTTTTTGCTCAGCTCAGCCGCTGGTCAGTGATCTGCCCGCAGCGCTCCAGTTACTTCATGTGACATTGAAAAATCTTGACAGACCTCTTAATTAGTTGCCAGGCATTGGGCTATAAGCCTCAAATTATAGCTCATTTATTGGGCAGACTTAGCGGCGTTCATTTCACAAAAGATCGAGCACAGCGCGTGCCCACTGCGCCACAGCTCAGCTTTAACCTTTTGTTGTTTGTGCGTGGGTGTTTTTATTATTATTATAAAATTATTATAGTAAAATTACCAGGGCTCTGCCAGGGCTCTTCCAGGGCTCCACCAGGGCTGTGCCAGGGCTTTACCTGGGGTCTTCCGGGGCTCTCCCAGGGCTTTAACAGGGCTCTACCTGGACTCTTCCACGGCTCTGCCAGGGCTCTAGCTACCTAGGCTATTTACCTACCTTCCAGGGCTGTGCTCTACCAGGGCTGTGCCAGGGCTCTACCTGGGCTCTTCCAGGGCTCTATCTACCTAGGCTCTATTAGGGCTGCACCAGGGCTCTACCTGGGCTCTTCTAGGGCTATTCAGAACCCAGGTGTCTGCCACAGCTCTTCCAGGGTTCTTCCAGGGCTCTGCCAAATAAAATTAAAATAATATGAACAGAGTATCAGATAAAAAATAAAGTGCATACGTCAACGTCTTGGCATTCACTGCGTGGGCGGCATCAAAAATGTCATTAAAAACATTAGCTAAATATGGAAAGCTCACAGTGATTCAGCTGCTGATATTTTAGTATATGTATAAAATTTAATTTATATATCAATTTATATGTACATATGTTAAAAATGAAAATTTCAAAATATTAATAAATAAAAATGAAAAATTTATTAACTGCCAACAATCTATATATATTTTATTGATTATCCCAATTCTTGTATCTATTAAATGTAAATAGTAATTTTTCTATTTTAATCAATGGCCATTCATTGAAATGTTTTACAAATATTTTTCAGCTTCCTAGTTACATTATCTAAGTAAACTACTTAGCTATGCATATATGCTACAAACTCTTATTTATATAATATTATTTGAACTCTGAGCCTTTGAAGTGCTGCTCAAGTGTGTTTTTCTAACTTATGCACATGCATAGAGCTGAAGCCAATCTTGCCTCTCGGCTCAGCTCTCAGCTCTTAGCTCTCTATTAGTCATTTGGCGCATTCGATTGGCATTCTAGGCACGTACATCTACCATACAGAGCTGCCCCCTATGCCCGATATGGTATATCGTATGCAGTATATATATACATATATCATATAGATGGTATATATGAGTGCTCCATTCATATGCATAATAAAATCAAGACACTCGCTAAATGAAACGAGATATTTTTATGATTGCGGCGCAAAAGAGAATGAAAAGAAGCAGAAAAACCTTTCAACTCGAATTATGCACAATAGGCATATAAATATTAAATTAAGATACACATGTAGCAGCTGTTCAGCCCGGCTGAACGAGTTCGTTCAGCACGACAACTGCTAAATGTGTGACACTCGAACTAAATCGAATATAGATTCTCAGAAAATTATCATAGAATTATAGAAACAAACGTTTAATTTTAGCGAAGCTAAAAGATGCTTTAAGGCGAGGCAGCAAATTGAAAAAGTCAAGGAATTTAATGAAGACTTAAAAAAATTGTTGGTTTACAGCTAATTTTTAAATAATTACAGATTTTTAAAAATGATTAAAATTTATTTAAGAAACTTACGAATTATTGTAGTTCAGCAAATTTCAGTGTAAATATTATATTAAATATATAACTTAATAGAAATATATTATTAGTATATAAATAAATACAAAAAAATAAAAATAAAAGTTTTTAAAAATATTTTTTTCATTATGTTTGTAAATATTTAAAATATTAAATAAAATAGGAAATCTTAAATAAAACTTATTTTATTATGATTACAGTATTTAATATTTAAATGTATATTATAAATATGTTAGCACATTTTGTTTACATAAATCTTTAAAAATGTTTAATTTTTTATAATTTAGTCATTTTTATAATAATCAAAATTGCACCCATTTCTCCAAGTGTACGCCTACAACTGCACTGTTGTCTATCCATCAATCTATTTAATTTGTGATATACATGTATAGGAGGCAGCACGTATCTGTAGATACAGTTGTTGCTTCGCATAGAGATCGGCAGACAAATATCGCTCGATATATTTATAATAATGAATCTGTGGGCTACACGCCGTTAGAAACTGTGTTGGGAGATAATTAGCCTGCGATTAGCGCAGCTTGTTTGCCCTGAACTATGCTGGAATCAAGCATGAACATTAAGGCAAGTGGCTAAAGAGCACGATCATTAAAATCGACAAATATGGCATAATTAGAAGAGAAGCGTTAATTGATATTTGAGCACGCAACTCCGAATAAAAAATTGGCAAACAAACCAAAGATTATTTTTGTATTTTTACAGTCGCTGACAATGTTGAAAGCTTGTCGAATGTTAAGATCAACAAAGCGACAACAACAATAATAATCATAATAATACTGATGATGATGATGATGATGATGATGGTGGTGGTGGTGTTGCTGCGGCAGCTACTTTTTCAATTGCTCAGACTCAGTGCGCTCACTGATGGAACTTAATGTTCACTTTCATTGCGAATTCTCAGCTCAGTCGCTGTTCGAATTTCAAGCGTGTCGGCCATAAGATACAACTGATCCAGTTACAGATATATATATATGTATATATCTGTATATCTTGCGACGCAAATCAAGCGAACATTAACGGTAATTAATTGGCAATTCTCTCACTCTCTCGCTCTCTCAGTTCTCTCGAGCGTTGCGTGAGCCAAGCCCAACAAGAAACCCCCATAAAATCGCCATCTAACTTTAGACGATTTCATCATATGCCTGTTTTTTTCTTCTGTGTGTTTTGCGTATTCATTAGATAGATGTTGCTGTTGTTGTTTTAGTTGTTATTAGCTATTTTTTTTTGCAAATTAGCTAATATGCGCTTAGCCTCTTTGGCGAATGTTTATTTCGCGGAATGTACGTCATCGGCATTAGGTTTGTCTAACTTAGGCGCCTGCCAAGTCAAGTTTCGTTATGTAAAAACAGACTGATATCTAAGTAACATGCAATACTCAATAAGCAAACACTTTCAGATACAAAAATATCTGTTAGTTAAATTTTTTTTTAGTTGTTAATTAATAGATCGTATCTATGCCCATCTCACACACCTTAAATAAATAAAAATTTCTCTATGAAAAAAAAAATGTGTTTATACATAAAGATCTCACGCTCTGACCTTTTGCAGATAGACGACAACGAATGAAGCGAAGGAGCAACGCCAACTCCAAGACACCCACAGCTTAGACTGAAATTATATGCCACGCTGCAGCTAACAATTTCCATTTGAATTTGGCTATAATGTGAGCAACTTGCAGGCATAACAACAACAACGCGAATTTCAAATGTGAACCAAACTCCAAATTGTTTCGCGTGCTACAAAAAAAAAAAAAGAATTGTGAAAACCAAAAAAAAAATTAATAATTTTTAACATTAGGCAAAAAATTATTGCCAAAGTTTTTGCTTTTGTTTTGGTTTTTGTTTTTTGAAAGTGCAGTGAAAACGAAATATGATTAATTAGCAAATGAGGCAAAATCATTCACTTGATGAATATTGCTGCACAGCCGTTGCATGTGAGCGAAAGATTTTCGCCGCGCGTTTTTAAACGCTCGCGACGCGACATAAAACGCGCGCGTTTTCCAGCTGTACTTTCGCGGAAGTCAGTCGTGCCTTGCCAACTGCAGAAACAAAATCAAAAGAAAAACGAAAACGAAAATTGAATAAATTTTTCCTTAAGCAGCAAGTTCAGTGCATAAATTAAGTTTCGGCCAAATTCACATTGTGAAAAACGAAAAAGAAAAATATACAAACAATTTTTGGAAAAATGGAATTGGAAATGGCAGCGGCGGAGGCAGCGCGCCCGCTAGAGGCAATATTTATTGCCACGCCCCCCTGTACACCGAACATCGTCTCGCTGACGCGCACGACAACGCCGCGGGAGCTGCCCAGCATGTATCACTTCGATTTTGGTAAGAAAAGCCGCCAAGACTCAACTACCAATAGTAACTAGCGGGTTGATCAAGAGTGCCAAGCAGCTAGGCACTTATTCAATTAGCATAGGTTTAAGGTATCTGTACAGACACTCTCATTGAGTGGCAGTCAAGTGCATTGCCACTCATGAATTTATGCATAAACAAACTGAAAATTGCTTTAACAAATCTATAAAATTGGCTGCGAGCTGAACGCGAGGCGACTTCCGCGCAGGCGCATGCACGCAGCACAGAAGGAAGTGCTTAGAAATAAATATATACAAAAAATATATATTTATATATAAATATCTATACATACATATATACATTTTTTGTTTGTTGGTTTTTTAATAAAAAATTATATTTAATTTGTCTGCCTTTAAGTGGGCTCGGCATTTATTTATTTTTTTTTTGTGTTTCTTGCCTTCATTAAAATGACAAACAAAAGAAGCCGAACTCTGACAAAAATCTATAAAAATAAAAATTGCTTAAAATTCAAAATGAATTTTATGGCACTTAAAAGGCAATTAAATTCTACATTTTCAAACACCAAAAGAAAATGGAAATGGGAAATGAAAATAATTTTTTTAAATTTACATGACAAAACATGAAATGAATAACGTGACTAGAATAGATTGGAAGGTAGGGGAAATTCAAGCAGAAAAACTCAAATGAAAATATTTTTTAAAAATTGAAGAGCATTGTATATAAATGTAAAGGAAATTGTATTTTTAAATTTTAAAAAATTTGATTTTTAGACCATGTTTACTGCAGTCTACGTGATTTATTATTGGCCAATTGCTATTTTATGTTGAAGTATTTATTTATTTTTTTATTCAAAAAAATTTTCAAAATTTTAACAAATTTTGTTTAATTAACATAGAGAGAAGAAATTCTTTCTTATAACGCTATAAATGGCTATAAAATCATATACCAATTTTATTGACTGTAAATTTAGCAATTCGTCTATTTTTTGAAGGCAAAGTCGTGAGGTCATTAGCTTCAAAGCGTAGCTAAAGTCTAAGGTTTATGGACGAAATTGGTCAAATTAATGTATAATCCGAAACATCGGCTCATAAAGCCTAATAAAGCACTGACTAAGCTCTGCGTATATTCTGATCAAATAATTTATACGTAATTTAATAGATTTATATCTATAAAATTTCTATTTAATTGCTAAAATTGAAGCTGAGCTTAAGGTATGTGCTCAGGGCTCCCTTTCGATTCCAGCTCACTTCTAGCATCTTGAACTCGATTGGCATATGATTACGCCTTCTACTACTCTATGTAGATAAATTGTCAATGCAGACTCGAACCGTTTCACTTTACAAACATTTTACAACGTTCATTAAGCCACACTTTCCACGGCCTAATGCTCACAATCAATTGTTAAAGTTTTAAGCAAACTTAATAACATTAGCTGCGCCGCTCAACTTTCTATGAGTTTTGCACATCGCATGACATCAGACGCGAATGCGAATTATTTTGTTTGTGTGGTTGAAGAAGAAGAGGCAAAAATGGAAATGCAAAAGCAACGCCAAACGTGGGAGGCATTTAAAAAATACAAAAAAAAAATAAACAAACAAAACAAAGCGCAGTAAAAAACGCAAAAAAATAGAAGAAGAAGAAGCCAAGCAAACGACAAGAACGAAAAAAGAACGATGACATTTCCAACTATGTCAATTTCCATTTAAAGCCGCCAAAATTGACATAAATTCATTTTAATTAAATTAAATATAAAAGTCTGCCAAAAAAGGCAGCTAAATATTGAGGCTATTTAAAAAAGTTTCATTTGATACTCTCAGAGATATTGAAATTTGTTCAATTTATGATAAAATGAAAAATTGAATATATAAAAAAAATTAAAACTGAGGCATTAAGGCAATTTTAAAATTACTACTTCACGTTTTATAAATGTCAATCAAATACGTAATCAAATGGCATATCTTATTGAATATTTCAACAGCTAGATATAATAAATAACTTAAGCAGCTGTTGACATATAGTTATCTGAAATAGTATCACTCTTTTTTGGTCAGCTTCACGTTCAGAGCTTTAGGCGTGCATGTTTGCATATCAGGTGGATTATTAATGGCTTCAAATTGCCAGGCATGATGACAATCAACAGAAATATAAGCATAACTTAATTTATAAATAAATGGCAAATCTTATTGAATATATTACAAAGTTCACTTTATTGATGGCTTGAATAGTTAATTAAATATCGTTAGCTGAAATAGCAACACTCTTGTGTGGTCATAGTTTTTCGTAAAATAATTTTTACCCTTAGCAGTTATATCAAACTGATTATTTATAGAATCATAAAATATAATATTAATATTAAATAAAATAATTACCTTAAACATCAAATTGAATAGGGTAATTTTCCTGTTTTTTTTTTTTCTTAATCTCTCATTTCCAACTAAACATATTTGCCCTTCACATATAGACATCTCTCTAGATCCAGCTTTAAGGCATTTAATAAATATTGAATATTGTAAAATTTTATATATTTATATGTATTTAGTGCTCAAGTAGCGCCTGACAGAAATCGAGCATTGACTATATTTTCAACTCGAGTCACGTCTACGAATTTCGTGCTCGTTTTAACTAATGCTCGACAAATGCGTCAATATCGAACTCGCCTCGACTCGAGAGCTCTACTGTTGCTCAGTGTTAGATTTGTAGGCGGCTTGTAATGGCCTTTCTTCATATTTGGCTTAAATGTGCGCTGCATTTGGAGCCCTTAACTTGTCACAGTCGCTGGGCGTGACCCACTTTGCCCACTTGGCCCACTCGTGCTCTGCGCCAATTTCCTTGACATTGAACTACATTTAGCAGCATTCGCGGAGCCCACACGACAAATTCCAGTTTCAATGCGCACATAGAATGAATTCCAAAGTCAAATACAACCAGTTTCCAAACGATTTTATGCAACGTAATTCACAATACAATGCAAACAACAACAGCAACAAAATTTATTGCCATTTCATAATATTATATATAAAAAAAAAAAAAAAAACAATCAAATTCGATTTTGTTATTCGCATTGTTATTTGCACGTCTGCAAAAACCAGTTTATGTCGAACATTTCTGGTTCAGCTCAGGCTCCATAGGTGTACTAAAAGCTGTCTCTATAAATTAAGCTTTAATTAAATTAATTAGATTTACAAGTTTTCCTAAAATACTGAATCTTGTCTGTTGTCATGTTAAACATAAGTAAATGTTTATAACTGTTAAGCTGCACAGCTGGTGCGCGGAAAGCTTGTCGAAAGCTCTCTGTAAAGCGCTGTGCAGTGTTGCCGTGCAGCTTACAGCTACTACTTTTTTGCTGCTACTGCTGCTGTCGATTGCTGTTAAATGAAAGAGAGAGTTTTGAAATTTTCAGTTTAATATATTGTATTTATTTGCCGAATTAATGCTGAAGCCTAAAAACATTAATATATATTTTTTTTAATAAATTGTAAACTTGGAACTTAATAACAAATTTAATAATATTAATATTGTATTATATAAAATAATGTAAAAATTATATATATACATATATCTGCCAGTCGAACACTGTCGACTTTTACTTCTCTATTGTATACTGCCGAGCCCACAAATGTTTTACTAATATTAATTAGTATTCACAAATATGATTTTAATTTGTACTTTCATATATAAATTATATATAGTTTTTTGAAAAGTTTTCCAAGCTCATAGCTCTAGCTTGCTAATCGCTCTCGCCCTTTCCCCTGCATAATACGAAGCCAATCAATAATTACCTACCTCAATTAACGGTACGCAGTCTGTGCAACAGACAATGCCAATGCAAAACTGAACTGATGTCTATAGATATATAAAGAGATATAGATCTCTATATATTCACGTGTGCGACTCGCATACAAAACTCTTTCACACTTTCTAAAAAGCAATCAGCGGTCGGCAACAATGATAAACATTGGAGCAACAACAGCAACAAATAGATCAACATCAATTTGTATTAACAGCAATAATAACAACAACAACAACAACAACAATCAATTCAAAATTACTGAACTGAAAACAGAACAGAAAATTGTGCAATCTGCGAAAAAAAAAAAAGAAAAGAAAATGCGTTCAGAAAAGCGAAAAAACAACGCACAGACAATAGCAACAACAGCAGCAGCAGCAGCAACAACAACAACAACAACAACAACAACAACAACAACGACAACAACAACAACGACAACAACAACAACAACAACAACAACGAAACTTTGTTACAAGGGGAACGCCAATGAACTGAAATGATTTCATTACAAACGTGGAGCAATGCAGTGGAGAGGTGAGAGGCGAGCATGAAGAATGAAGTGTGGAGAGTGGAGATGGATGCGGAGAGTGAAGAGTGAAGGTGGAACTGGCTAGAGCAGAGTGGGTGCAGTGCAAATGGAAAAGTTGCGTCTGATGAAGGGAAGAAATAGAACTTAATTAGTACAAAATACGCCTAAATGTGCGAGAAAGAGAAAGGCAGAGAGAGAGAGACAGACAGAGAGGGAGGGAGCTACAGAGATAGCTAGGTAGAAAAGCAGATAGAAAGAAAGGCAGAGTGTAAGACGTAATACATTATTGCTCGAGAGAGAGAGAGAGAGAGAGATAGTGGGTAGAGCCAACAGTGAAGAGTGAAGAAAAAGACAGCCAAAGCTGGCAATTGCACAAAAATATTGAGTGGGAGAGGGACGAACACATAGCGTTGGAGACAGATAAAAGCAATTAGTGTGAGAAAGAGAGAAAAGGAAAAAGGAAGCCAGTGAGAGAGAGAGATGATAAAAAATGAGTGTGAATAAGAGGAAGTGAATGATAGAGAGAGAAAGTTGAAGCATATGAGAGTGTAGAAGAGAGAGAGAAACAGTAGGAGATAAAATGGGATAGAGTGAGAAATAAAGATAGGGAGCTAAAAAGATATAGACATTTAGACAGAGAGAGAGAGATATATATAGAAAATGCGATTTGAAAGCCTTTTTTCAGTGGAAGACATGAGAATATATAGAAAGACAGGCAGAAAGGCAAAATAAATATACATAATAGAGAGAGAGAGAGAAAGAAAGAGAGAGAGGGATACGTATGTATATAAATATTTAAATAGAAAGTGAGAGACCAACAGAAACCTACTGTCTTCATGGCTACAAATAACATTTTTGCGTAAATATTAATATTATTTAAATGATTTATTTCTATACAAATTATTTGCTAAATACCTATTTCTGTGTTTGTTTTTCATTTCATTTGTCATTTTCTATTATTGCAATTTTTTAATTTTCTTTGATCTCTTAAGATTGGCAAAAATTACTATAAGCTTTTATTATGAGCTTTTTTCCCAGTGTATACTCAGTTGTTATACTCCACATTTTGGCCGAGTGTATGAAGTACATATTAGTGCCTCGCACACTCGCCACATTTAATGTTTGCTGGCTCGTAGGAATTGAGTTCATTCTGTCCGGCCTGCTCCCAAAATGCCAGCCAAGCAAACCAAGTGCACTATTTCTATATATATATATATATATATATATATATATATATATATATATATATATATATATATATATATAAGCATGCGCCCTTTCCCATCAGCCAAGTAGAAGGCGAAGATTTAGCATTTATTTTTGTCGTGCCCAAGGCGTGACAATTAGAAAAGATTATGGAGTTTTATGGCAAAAGTCTAGGGCGCGTGGGCGGCCACAAACGACGCCGACGACCCGCAGACAACAGAAACTGGAGGAGAAAATGTCGTTGTTGGTTCAATAATTCCTCACAAACATACAGATATTGTATATATATATATATATATATATATATATATATATATATATATATATATATATATATATATCTTGTATATACCTGCATATGTACAATCAACAATGGCGTGCTTCAAGTTCATTAGTCGGCAACATTTCCTTTGGCACGTGCAATAATCGAAGATAAAATGTTGCATAAGAGTCGCTGCTTCCTCTGACGTCATCCGGCCAACTGTCAACTGTCAACGGGAGCTGGAAGATGCTGCGTATGCTGCGGCCTATTGTGATTTATTACGGTTAGCATCAAGTTGACTTCAGCGCAGAGCAAATGGGATCGCGCCATCTGATATAGAGACACACAGATATACAGCTAAAGATACAGATACATATATGTATATATACACATATATATATACATAACAGCAACAGACTGAGGCACTCAAAAGTGCATTCGCATTTCAATTAAAAACAGAAGCGACCGAAAAAAGAAATAACAAAAATCGAAAGGAAACTATAAAAGAAGAATGATAGCTGAGCTTTGAAGTAGACGAAGCTGATATACCCTATATAAGCATAGCAATTTGTTTTAAAGTGTTGTAGACTCGAGATTCATTGATCAACTTAGATCGCAGAAAACTGAAAATTAAATATAAATCATAAATAAATCATAAATAAATATAAATATTCTTACAGCACAATTAATAATAAACAACAATAAATTTAAAAATATTATAAATTAAATTAATTTTAATATTCATATAAATTATTTCTCTATATATTAACAAAAAATAATTATGCTCTAGAAAAATTTTTATATTTATGCACAATAAAAAAATAAAAAAATATTGAATTTAAAAAATATTAAATGTATTTTAAACTATTTTAAAATATATTAAATATAAAAAAAATTGTATATAAAAATAAAAAATAAATAATATAAAATTTCAATTTAAATTTAAATTAATTCAATTAAAACTTACAAATCTCTTCAGAGTACATATACACCATGTTTAAAATGAAACTTAAAAACAATTCAATGTGTCTCCAACTCCATTGCCAGCTGTTTATTTATGTGTGTCGCCTGCAACACGAAATGTTGCTGAGATCGGCAAATGCTGCGACAATTGCAATGGCAGCTTCAACTGCAACTGCAACTGCAACTGTGGCCACCTTATTTGGCGCACTTATGCAACTGTACATTGCCAGTGGCCATAATAGGGCATAATTATATATATATTTATATATATGTGGAGCCTACGCCCGAAATTTGTGTGAAATTGATCAATGGAAAGCGACAAGACAGGAAGTTCGACTGATTGACTGACGACAAAAGGAAGTTGCAAAGTGCCAGATATCAATTTGCCAATTGGCAAAGTAAACGGGCCTTAAGAGCAGGGGCAGCAAATGCAGAGCCAAGTGAAAGATATCTAAGCAGGCAAAGTTCAGCAACATTTGTGCGGCGCCTTTAAATAAATCAGTTGCAACGACAAGCTGAGGTGGGGATTAGGGATTTACAAAGAATAGCCGCCTTTGTTGGCTGTCGAGTTGTTGTTGTTGTTGTTGTTGTTGCAACACCCACACTCAAGAGCAAGCGCTGGCAGCTGGAGTGCAGCTATTTTTAATTAAATGCAAAATATGCGCCCGCAGCATGCTGCCAGCCAAAGCTGCTTGTTGCTGGTGCTGCCCGACAGCAACATGCTGCGAGCTTAAATGTTGCCAGTCGAAGCGTTTGCCTCAAATGTTGCCAGTGCTCAGTTGGACACAAAACGCCGGCGCGTCAAGTTGAGCAAAGGGCGCGCGCGCGGTTGCCTATGCATTATGTGACATTTAAAAATAAAAATATAACGAAAAACATATAAAAAAGAAGAAAAATATAACAAATATAACAACAACAACAACGAAATTGTATCGTAAAACATACGAAAAATGAGCAAGAAAATGTGGCACAAAATATTCAAATCGAAGTCGCAGAAGCAGCAGCAGCAATTGAATAAAATCAATAAGCGCCACAGTCGCGGCATCTACGAAGAGTATCAGCAATTAAATGAGCTGCTCAATGGTGAAAAATCGCAGGCCGCGCGCTTTTCCAGTGAAAATGAAAACGAAAACGGCAAAGGCAGCGCCAACGGCAACGGCAACAACAACAGTTGCAGCAGCGGCAACATCAATGTGTTTGAGCAGCAGCCGCAGCAAAGTTCTTTCAACTCGCTGGCGCTTAGTGAGGCGCAACAGCAGCAGTCGCCGGCGCAGCAGCAGCAGCAACAATCGCAACAGCTGTCAACATTTTCGCGCGTACGCAACACCTTCTCACTGCGACGCAGCAGCAGCAACAACGGCAACAAGAAGCAAACGCCCAATGCCAAGTCAAGTGAGTCGGCCACGCCCACGCCTACGCCCACAGCTGCGGGCGGTGGACAGCTGCAGCATGTTTTGATTATAGTCAATCAGATCGATGTCGCTGCAGCAGCAGCAGCATCAACAGTTGCCGCCAGCACAACAACAACAACTAATACCGCTACTAATTTGCATGCCAACCAAACAACAACAACAACAACTAATTCAAGTAAATTTCTAACAATTGATCAACTATTATTTATAGCTGTTAATTGTTTAAATGATATAAATGATTTATGGAGTCAATTTGTTGCTGAGAAAGTGGAGCAGAGCAGAGCAGAGCATAGCATAGCAGGGGGAGCAATTGTAGAGAAATGGAGAGAATATTGAATGTTGCACATAGGCTTGTTAGCTGATGATATGTTGCTCCATTCTTTATGGCTTTATTTATTTAGAGAGATCGAAGATCTGCTAGCTGGAAAGTATTTATGTGACAGCATTATTTTATAGAAAATATTTTATTTATATAAATTTGTATTCCATTTCAAATCAAAATATACATATATGACATGTGCAATATATCCAGAATATATAATATTTTATATATATATATATATATATTATATAGTAATGATTTTTATATGCATTATATTATATATATATATATATACATTTATATTAAGATTTGCATATATAAATACATTTTATATTTTAGAACGATTCTACTGAGCCATCTAGATTGCTGCGTTTAATCTATTTAACTCCAAAGCTGTTCTATATACACAAGACTTTTACATCCAGTCAGTTCTGTCTAGCATATAGACTAAGCAAAGATCTCTGAACCATCTGGAACTATATATACATATATACAAACACTCTATATATTATGTACATATTCATATTGTACATATATTTATCTTTTAGCTCTTTTCAGATATCTCTCCTCTTTGCTTACCTTAATATGCAGTGTGCCCAGATTCAAAAATGTTCTATTTGTATATATATTTTCTACTCATAAATCATTCTTCACTCCTAACTAAACCTTTAACTAACATAATTAACAGTATTTTATTTAAATATTTATCTTAAGCAACTCTTGAGAGTTTTTTCACTCAACAATTTTTACCAATAATTATTTTGTTATTTTTTGTAATCTCTTTAACGATTCTGTGTGACATTCTGTCTATAAGTATTTTGTTGTAGACCTTTTGATGACTTTTTCTATCAAGTCTTATCAGCAACAATATAATAAATGATGTCATCTGTATTGAAGAGGGAGTCTTGAATATATAGGGTAAACCTTCTAGGCAAACATTTTATATATATAGTATATGTGTTATATATAAAATTCCTAACTGGACTGTCCAGTTTTTAATGCCACTTGCTGTGTGCTGTCGCAAGTTGAAAGTTCAGCCCAAGAATATGTGTCGCATAACAAACACGTTGGCCAAGGTCCCAGCTATACCAAAACATAATGTCATACATAGGCTCTACATGGAAATTATTGCTTCACTCTAAATTAATGAAGGCGCTGACAGAATTAAATGTCTTCTAAGCTTGCCCAATGCTGTGCAATAACAATTTCTGCGAGCTTTGAGATCTCCGACAGACTTAGCTGGCATAAATGGGATCTGATCGTGGGAGTTTATGATAATGAGATCTTAAGTTATTGTAGATAATCAATTTGTATTCTTATTATTATTATTGTTCTCATTATCCATATAATTATAGCTTTTGCTGTCTCTCAACTTTTTATAAGTTACAGAAAATTATTTCTAGTTTTCTAGAAGTATTTAAAATATTATTACCTTCGAGTCAGGAAACAATTATTTGATCTAGTAAACTTACGAACTCTTGAACTTTAAGCATTTACAGATATTTTTTTATATTTTTTGCTATCTGCACAAATCAAAAATCTGCTTGGACTCCAGACTTGAGACTTGGGCGCCCTGCTGCTACTGCTGCTCCTCTTTTTGGTGCATTTTATTTATAAAACTCAAGTGGAAATAGTTGAAAGCTATGCAGAGTAGAGTATATAATCTTATAATGGCCAGCGTAGCCCTGCTGCTGCTGCTGCTGCGGCTGTCTGCATTTGGCAATGCGAGCTCGCTGAGCATCATTAACATATGTGTGTATTGTGGTGGTGCTGTCATGTGCAGCGACTGCCCCACACCTACGCCAAGTGGCGGGCGGCAGCATATCCATCCATTGAGGCAGTCACTCACCCACTTCTCAGCGGATTACGCTGCGTACAAAACTTGCATTGATTTGAATTGGAATGAATGCGAACGAGTCGAGCTTCGAGTTCCCTCAGCTCTCAACAAGTTGCAGAAATTAATGCGTGTCTCTGATATATGTTATCTTAGGGTCTGCTACAGCTGCAGCCGCTGCTGCATTATAATTGGATCGTCTCGGAATTATTATAGTATTGGCACCCAGCGTGACTCGTATGCCATTATTTCCACTGACAGACACCGAACAGATTCCAATTACATCGAAATTCTTAACGGCTCACGCAATGTTTACTTGGTGCTGCCTGGCACAGGTTCCCTGACTTTATTATTGTTATTAGTAATAATATATGTTTATAATGTTACATAAACAATTGTTGGGCAATTTAGATAGGCTACACCTATAAAACTAGAGTTTACGGCTTAGTTCCACATACAAAGCGGACTATCAGCATAAAGCACCTTCTTTTGATTGCCTGTGCTACTGATTGCTACTATTATTAGTATTAGTATTAGAATTGGTATTAATATTGGTACATTATTATTATATAATATTAGTATTCGTATTCGTATTCGTATTCATATTGGTAGTCGTATTCATATTCATATTCATATTGGTAGTCGTATTCATATTCATATCCATATTGATCTACATATGAATATTTGTATTCATATTCATAATTGTATTCATATTCATATTCATATTCATATTCATATTCATATTCATATTCATATTCATATTCATATTCATATTCATATTCATATTCATATTCATATTCATATTCATATTCATATTCATATATATCTTCATTTACATATTGATAATCATATTAATTCTCATATTCATATTCATATTCATATTCATTTTCATATTCATCTACGTATTCATATATACATATATACATATATACATATATACATACATACATACATACATATCAAATAATAATATATTTAAGATATAAATCAAATTAAAACCCATCCCCCAATTTCAGCTCAAAAAAATATTCTCTCATTATTTTTGTTGGGTTCAAATTCAGTAAATCAAAAGTCAAGTGAATCGCAATGCCGCGCCGTGGGCTGCTCCGTGGCAGCACCTGTGCACAGCTTTGTATCTTCAAGATACAGATATATTAAAGTGTCGCCCACCAAATCTCAACGAACTGAACAGTTTGGCTCAAACGAGCTGCCAAACTTGGACATTACAGCATTTCATGCGGCAGATAAATAACAATTTATAGGCCAATCACACACGCAGAGGCAGCCAAATGTAGACACAATCCAAATAATAACAATAAATTATAACTGAATTGTTTTTGTTTTTGTTTTTGTTTCTTTGTTATATATAGTTGTTGTTTTTTGCCTATTGTCTTGCCAGTCTGAGAATTTATAAATTAACTTAATTTGCTCTTTGCCAACTTGACAAATGATGCCGGAAAAGTAATTTGTTTACGAAAAGCAAAACAACTGAAATTCAATGGAAATGCAGCGGGCATGTGATACGAAAATATTTGCCAAGCCAGCAGCAAGTGCAACTGGAAAGTTTTAGGGTTTCTGGCCCAAGACTAAGCCGTGCCACTTGGCCAAAGGCCAGCAGTCAGCAGACAGAGTTAGCCTCTTACTTGGATTTTCCTTTTGATTTTCACTTCACTTTCTTTACGCGGCTGCGAAGTTTGAGTGACTTTAATATTAGCTGAGAGTTCTGAAATTATTGTAATTTATTATATATATATATATATATATATATTTTAGAAATTTCAATAAATACATATAAAATAAATAAATATATATTTATGATATGATATATTATTTTATCATATATATTTTTTATTGTATATATATAACCATATCTCCTATACATTATGCATTGCCTTAAAAATCACTTTTGGATTGGATAAAGCCTGAGATCATCGTAGAAGGCGAGCTCAGTTAAGTTTTTGATTTCTTACTTTTGCCGAGAATTTTACAATTTAGTTTTTAGGTCTCAAGGCATACAGAATCTACTAATAGACATTGCAAAAGTATCCCAACAACAACAACAATTGAAGCCTCACAATCCAATAATATTCCAAATCCATTTTTTTATTTTTCAATCATTTTTGTCGGCTTAAACAACAACAGCGAGAATGGATTCTGATGGCAATGTGGATGATGAGCCAATTCCAGTGCCACTAACCACGGGCTTCTCCGAGACCATCGAGGAGCACGCTGCTGGCGGCAGCCAGCTAATGGCCTGTCCCAACTGCAGTCGCACCTTCAACACGAATGCGCTGCGCAAACACATTGTCGTCTGCGAGAAGATGTCGAAGAAGCGTAAGGTATTTGATTCGTCGCGCCAACGTCGCGAGGGCACATCCCTGTCCACCTATGTGCTGCCCAAGAATTTCGGGCTGCCCAATGCGGAGAAGGCGTCCGGCGTGCATACGCCACCCCAGGGCAGCCGCGAGGCATCCACAGTATCAGCCAGTGCAGTGACGAATGAGGTAAGCAGTCGAAGCAGAGCATGTCCCATGCTCCATAATCTTTATTCCATACTCTCTGTCCTCAGGCCTCACCCATATCGATGCGGCGCAAGAGCAAAACGGATATGACGCGCGCCTCCATGCGCAAAGCAGGTGGCACCGCTGCAGCTACCGCTGGTGTTGCTGCTGCTGCTGCTCATGCCGAGCCGGCGGCAACATCAGCGGCATCTGGAGCCGCTCCGCCTGCGGCGCTGAGCCGGGACCGTACACGTGCCTCTGACCGTTCCATAACCAGACGCATCAAGGACTCCGCCGCGGAACATTGTCCGCACTGCGAGCGCAGCTTCAATGCCAAGGCCTACGATCGCCATGTCGAGTGGTGCAAGGAGAAGGCCATTCAGGCGAACATCAAGTCCAACAATACCATAGAGACGAACAAGGCCAAGGAGCGCATGGAGGCACGCAAGAAGTATCGTCCGCCCAATCTCAAGTAAGAATGTTCGATTTAGAAATTTTCTCTTCCTTTAATTATTATAGTGGGGGTATTATTTAGTCGGATAAGCCCGACTGAAATATCTTGCTTCTTTATCCTTTTCCTAGAGACAAGCGCCTAATCTCATTGAGAAATCTTCTATACCTTCCATTATTATTTAGTCGGATAAGCCCGACTAAAACTTGATTTTTTTCCCTTTACATCCTTTTATATATCTTGCATATTTTTCCTTCTCTTAGAACCAAGCGCTCAATCAATCGGGACAAATACTCGGGTGCACAGGAAGAGCAGTTCGAGCCGGAGATGATATCCTCGAAGCAGACTCTAATGGCGCTCTCTACGATGACGTCGTCCGTGCAAAGTGATAAGTGAGTACTCAAGCTAATTGATTTGTAGACTAGCCGAACCTATCTGATTGGCCCATCTGGCGTTGCTATGGTTGTCGTTGAAGTTCAAGTTGAACTCTAACTAACTCTGCTGTAATGTTGTGACCAGTAGACACCATCATGTAGTATTTGCTCACAAAGTATTCGTAGCAAATGAAAGATCATCTTCGATATTTACCCACTGACCTCACTCCACACCCAACACCAACTCGCAGCTCGCAGAGAAATCCAGCACAGCCGATGCATGGGCAGCGTCCAGGAACTCCACAAGCATTCGATGCACCCAAGCCGAAAGCCTCTTCAGGGGCATTGGTCAGCCAAAACAAGGGGGGTGTGCGGATGCTCACCGAGGAATCATCGCAGATTGTCTACCAGGAACGCAGAAGTGGTAATCCCAGAGGCAAGCATTACGAGGCTTGCGAGGAAATCGACGAGGCCATGGAGCGTCTGCGTCGAAATCCTTCTTACGACACATTGCAGCTGGCCAAATTGGATTGCGTAGAGGCGGCGCATCTGCAGCCTGCCAGATCCAATCGCCGACCTCCGTCGCATCGCCCGAAGGTCGACTCGCCCGAGTGCATGGCCGGCGCTCCCCAAGTCACGATGACTTTCGACGAGCTCAACGGGTTGATCAAGCGCAAAGGTAGGCTCGCTAGCAGTTTCAGATCCACTAGAATCAGCGTCAGTTTATCCATTTTGTAATGCTCTACTTGGCACCACGTCATAAGGTTCATAGGGTTCTACATCTGCCCATAGCGTGCCTAAACTTAATTAACTCCAAATGATTTCATAATTAGTTTCCTAAGCTGCGGAACAATTTGATGATTCTTAATTAATGCGCAGCCGCACTTAAGCACTTGAGAGATCAGCCAACCATAGAGCCACATTAGTTGCACTCCATAGGAACTCGGAGAGTTAGAATATAATTGATGATCAGCTAGGAGAATAGGAAGAGAAGAAGAGAAGAGAGGAGAAGAGATATGAGATCTAGGGAGGGATTTGCAAGGGGAGAATTTTGTTCCTTTAGGGAAAATCAGTTGAAAACTAGGGAAAGGTAGGGGTATATTCCGTTACCTGACTTATGTATATATCCGAAACGAATTCAACTTTTAATACGCACGCTGCCTGCCCCACCTCCAGCAGCACCCCACGCAGGTGCCACAAATATCTGCAACATTCAAATGGAGGATCAGGAGTTGAAGGTAGGGACCAAGATGCGTACGTCCACGTCGCTGGTGCGTCAAGCTCGTCGCCGCATACGCACCCAGGAGAATCCGAACATTATGTTGCGCCCTCTGGAGTCCCCAAGCGAATTCATTCATCAGGCGCCCATCGAGCAGCATGCCCATCGCTCATCGCAATCCCCAGCCTCATTCCGTCGCATTTCCAATGATCGCTACTCCGGCTCTGACAGCGACGACAATTTGCCCCATGCCGAGATACAAATTAAGATGGAGACGAGCACCATTCAGACAATTAGTCGTCCGAGGAAGCGTATCCAGCTGCCAGTCATCATAAATAGCTCGGAGCCCATGCGCGCTCTGCCTCTGCCAACGGTCAAGAAAGGTCTGGAGGTGATTAACGACAATTTTCTGCCGGCAATTGATCTGAAGAACGAGGCACAGGCGGAAGATTTCGATGATGAAATGGATCAAGACCAAGACTACGACGAGGCCGACATGGAAGTGGGTCATCTGCTAAGCAAGGCTAAGCTATTGGAGGGTCCATATGATGACGAGCTCGACGATTCCCCCTACTGCGAGGAGGAGCCGCCCGTGGCGCCACCGAGTGTCAAGAAGCGGTCGACCCCAACCAATGTGAGCCGACGTCTGGTCGTGCTGGAGCAGGATGAACAGGGCACCATGTACATTAAGGCGCCGCGATCGCCGACTAATAGCAAGATATCAGCACGTTCGCTGGGCAAAAGGTTTGTTCTTCAATCACCCTTTCAGAGACGACAGCCAGGCGACGCACAGACGGGCGGGTTAATCAGATCCCTAGGATCATAGCTGATTAATTATTTAACTTTGTTTATTTTTTTTTTGACACAGCGGGCTTAATCCGCTGGCTAGCGACAAGTACGATCCGTTTCTGTCCGCCAAGCGTCAGCTGGAGGAGCTCTGCTCGCCCAGCACACCACCCGACAACGAACCGCTGGTCAGCACAACAGCCACACCCATACCGACACCCACACCAACACCCACATCGCTCATGTCCACCTCGCTGACAAGCACACTGGGCAAGGCACACACGACGACATCGATGGGGCCAAAGGCAACGCCCACATCCAACTTCCGACGCACTTCGTCGCTGCGTGGACCCCGTCGCACACCATTGCTGCCCAGTCGTCCGCTCTTTGCCACCAACTATCGGCCCACCATTCAGCGCGGCCTCTCCGACGAAGGTCCTATCTCAAACAACTTCCTCAAGCCGGAGGAGTACGACGAGATGCCAGTGCGGGCTGCTTGCGGCAACGATTTTCATAGTCCGCGCGTTGTCCGCCGTGATACAAGCGCCTCGAATCGCAAGCAGCAATTGAAACTGCCGCTAGGTGGCGCCACCGAGACGGACAGTACTTCCACCACTCAGCAGCAGCAGCCGCCACCACGTAGCGTGGCTAAGACCGACTCGCTGGCCGTGTTCCTCAAGTACGAGCACGAGCTGGAGCAGCTCAATGCCAAGGCGGCGGAGGTGGCTGCCAAGAGCAAAGAGCTGAGCAGCAAGGAGCTTAAGGACAAGAGCAACAATCTGAGCAAGCAGAACTCGGCCAAGAATCTAAATGCGAATTCCAACAGCGGCCAGCTGCCGCCGCTAACGACGCCCGTTTGTCCATCAGCCCCCAAGGAGAACAATGAAAACATGGCCCATAATTTTGCTACGCCCCTGCGCTTGGAGCCCATCGTCAAGCCGCAACAGAATCTGATCAATAGCAATGGCGGCAATGCTGCGGCTCCGTCGCCCATTAAGCTGGAGAGCATCTTTGGCAGCAATCGAATGGCCGATTACATAGATCCCAAGCTGATCAATCCCTGCGACAATCTGCTGGTGCAGCAGCCGTCCACTGGCTCCTCCGATGCTAGTTCCACGCCGCAGCAGCTCTCGCAGAGTCGCAGCAGTTCCCAGTCGACCATAACGATGGGCCAAGAACAGCGGCGTCATTCCGGCGAGGCGCGCAATCTGCTGAAGCGCAAGATGCGTCTCGGCCGCAATCAGTTTCTGTACGATGCCTCGCCGGAGGAGGCGTATATCTCGTCGGGCAGCTGCGCTGATGATGAGGCCAATCGCTCCTCGCTGGAGTTTGACGAGCAATGCTGGCAGCAGCAGCAGAAGCAGCTGCTCTCCAATCCACTGAAGACAATGCCACTGACGCTGCCCAACATGCCAGTGCTGCCCACATTTGACGACTTCGACTTTGAGGAATTTCTCTCATCATTCGAGAACGAGAATGATGAGGAGCAATTTCCGCTGTTCCGGGATTGTCGCGAGTTCCTGCTGAATCGCACAGCGAGCCGACAACGCTCGTTCCAGAAAGCGACTTCGACACCACAAGCACCACAATCCCATACACAGACACAGCCACAGCCACAGACGCCGACAGCCACTCAAAGACCAGCCACGACCTCTGGCATTAGCTCACAGTTTATAACGCCGCCTAAGACCCACTACTATGCGTCCAGCACTAAAGAGCCTCATGCCCACAGATCCAACTCGAATGCATCTATTGGCGCCGAATCGTTCAAGTCGCCACAGACCAACAGTGGCTCCTACAAGACACCAAATAGCAGCGGATCCTACAAAGCTTCGCCGCCGAGTAGCGCCTTCAAGACGCCCTTCACCAGCAGCGATGAGAAACTGGAGCGGCAGCTGTCGAATGTCTCCGGCTCCAGCAGCCTCAGCAACGGCAACGGCAACGGCAACGGCAACGGCAACTGCTATGCCGAGAAGGCTCAAAAGTCCATGGACGAATCGAAGAAACGTGAAATCTTCATTAGCATTGAAACGGAGGCAAATGCCCAGGGGCGTTCGCCCATCTCACCGGATTCGCTGCGTCATATGGTTGGCAATGCCCAGACGCCCATCGATGTTCTACATATTGAGAACGGGAACGAGCCGGAGCATGCAAAGTTCAGCAAGATCAGCGACAACGAGGATCAGATCGATGAGGAGACTAGTCGCGGTCATTACCAGAATCGAAAGAGTTCAGCTGTGACCGCGCCATTGCCTAATGTCGAGGCCAACAATGCCAAGAATGTGATAGAGAAAATGCGCAACGATTTCAAACAGTTGGGCGAGGAGGCAAGCGCCTCGGTGCGTCGAGACATCATGCAGCGCCAGGAACAAGTGCAGCAGAAGCAACAGATGCCAATACAGCAGGATGCAAAGGCATTGCCCTCAGGAGATTCAGATGAGTTAAGCAGCCTGGATGGATACCCAATGTCCTCATCGCAATCCTCACGCCGTGGCGGTAGTTCCAAGCTTAGCACCGATTCAGCTTATGGCAGGTTAGTCACAACTTATCGATTTATCGATAGATAATATTGACAACTGATGTAAACAGTGCAATTTCTGACGTGAACGGTACCATCGCTAACATTACACCACTTTGCTAGTGACTTACGATAGCATCGACTTATCGATATATGACTTTCTACATTGCTAGTCGATACTTTTTAAAAGCTCGTTCCCTAACTGACTTTATATTATTTATTTTCAATCCTATAGCAGCAACTCCCCATACTGTCTATCCCGTCAGCGCTCCACCGAGCTGCAGTGCAACGTAAATATGCCGCGCACACCGAACCAATTGCGTCCACACACAGCTAGTGGAGCCATAGCTATGACCTCCAAACAGGGCAGCAACATGATGGACGCCTCGACACAGGCACAAAGCAACTATGGCACACTGAAGGCGCGCCAGCGCATGTTTGCGCCCAATGGTCTCGGCATTTGTAGCAGCGATGCTGGCCATGGAAACATGGAATATTCCAGCAGCAGCTCAGAGCAGCTGATGCAACAGCAACAGGAGCAACACCAACAGCATCACAAACAAAACACAAATTACAACTACCTACAGCAGCATCAGCAGCAGCAACCTCAGCCTCAGGTAGCCAACAATAACAACAATAACTACGAGCTTAACGCATTAAACATAAAGAACAACAACAATAGTAATACTGTAGGTGTTGGCTTAACGCCTACAACATCTCAGCACTCCCTGAACAGCAACAATTCCAATGTTTCTATGAAGATGTCCAAGTTCTGTCACGAATGTGGCTCAAAATTCGTACTAGAGCACGCCAAGTTCTGCATGGATTGCGGCGTACGGCGCGTCGTGCTTTAAATTCACACACACACAGACGGGGATATATGCACACACGCACACATTAACAACTATGCACAGCGCTGCTGAGGTGGGAGGTAGATATGAAGGTGCTCGTCGGGCAGAAAGGGTTAGTGGAAATGTAGCGGAGGTTCTTATACCAAATGTAGTTATTACATGCAAGTAATTTTTGAGAGATCATCGATATATATATGCTACTTAAATATATATTTTAATAATAATAAAAAATAAAAACCAAAAAAAAATAAGGCAAAGTTTAAAATCGAACAAAAACATGCAATATTAATTATAAAATAATTAACAAGAAACACGGCATTTGTTTTCCAATATTTCTTTATTCATTAATTGAAATGTTGTTTTCTTGTCCTTTATTAAAAAATATAACAAAAAACACTTTTAACCAAGTTGTTGATTAACAAAGACTGAACGAATTTAAACGAAAGTAAAAAGCGTTGAAAGCACACGAAATCAAAAATCGAAAGCGAATCGAAATCAATTAATATATATATATATATATATATATATATATATATATATAGAAATAAACATTTTCAAAAGCTAACGCAAACAGCAATTGTATTTGTATTTTGTAAACTGTTTACTAATTTTATAGTCACTGCTTAATTATAATCGTATTTACTTACATATATAAACACTATATTATTTAACTCGACTTTTTTAAAAGAGTTGGAAATAAACGGATTTGCTTCACACATGTATTTCAATTAGTTTATAATTATTGTTGATAAAATTATAAGGGGTTTCAAGTTTTGGAATCTTCGTTCGTTCTTCGTTCACTAAAACTAAATGTTCATGGAAGTCCATCTCAAAGTGGTTAAAGTCATTATATAATAAATGTTCTCTTCTTCTTCACAGAGAGCGTGCGAGAGTTTTCGACAGACATTTCAAATGTAAAATGAATAAATTGTGCTCCAAGGACTCATTCAAATGGCAGCACAGATATATACTTAGAGCTAAAGTTAAGGAACACTTGAATTTCAATTATGATTTATGCACGTATTACAAAAAATATAAAATTTACTTTGACGTGATCCAGCAACTTTAATCTTGACTTAAGTAAATACATACTGAAAAAAATACAATACATAAAAAAAAAAAAAAAAAAAAAACAAGCAACTTGACAACAAATATTGAAATATTCCAGCTAAACAAAATGAGCGTTTGCCAAGTTGGACGCTGATTCTAGAGAAGGTTCTTGAAATTCAAGTTTGACTAAGACTTCTTTCTAATACGTCTGAGATATTCTCTAATGGGAAAGAGTCAGAGTGAGACCCTCGTATAGATGTAAATTAGTAACTCATAACTTACTGCAGCTGCAGCAGCTTCTTTTTGGTAAATTCCGATAAAGTGGCGCAGGTCTTCAAGAAGTTGGTATGAATCGCACTCTTGGGGGTGAATAGCGACAGCTTAGTCAATGAGGAGGCCAGCGCAGTGACGGTGTTGGAACTATTAATGGAGCCAGAAGATGTATGCGAGCTGCTGCTATTGCTGCTGCTGCTGCTGCTGCTGATGCTTCGACCATCTGTGAGAGAGTCATCTGAGATGGTAGTATGCTTTAAGTGTATCTAGTTTATTGGCTTACCCGTTGTACTTGGTTCCTCCTCAACCATATTCTTGTGTGCTAATGAACAATGCACTTCGCCCTTCTTCTTGAACCGGTAGTTGCTATTCAACTTGCACTGATTGATGACGTAACTGATGTCAGGATGATGGCGTAGAGTAACCGGATTGCCAATAAGTATCATCAGGGATTTGGCACGCGAGAGCAGCACGTTCATGCGACGAGGATTGCGCATGAAGCCAATGTTAGCAAACGAACGCACAAGCGTCGCAATTATAATGGGCTTTTCGCGTCCTTGATAGTTCTCGACGCTGCCCACCTCTACGTCGTAGTAGCCTTGGGTGCGCAGCAACTCTTTGATGAGCTTGCACTGTGCCGCATACGGAGCCACAATGCCAACGTCCTGCTGTTGCACACAAACGCCGCCGCCTAAGCCGAAGCTAAGCAAATGCTTGACATACCAACAGACCACCTGCGCCTCCAACATATTGAGCGAACTGGTGGACTGATCCTCGCGCCTTGTCACGCCGTGCGTAGCTTGGAATATTATCGGAAAATTGCCATTGGACAGCATATGCCACTTGGCTGCCATATTCACCTCTGACGGCGGCGCCTGTGCTATGAGCTCGTTGTTGTAGTAGAGCTTATTATACAGCCCCACAATGGCCGGATGGGATCTATAGTTCTGACGCAGCCGCGTCTGCAATGTGTGATCGTAATTGCCATTGGCATCCAAAGCGTACATATCACAACGGAGCAGACGTTCCATTAGCGAGTGGCGTAGGCCCAGATGCGCAGCTCGATTATTCTTAACAATTGCGCCCAGCTGCTTGTGATCGCCCGAGAGGATCACGTGGCAGGCGTAATGCTGCTTAATACCCACAATGCCGATGAGAGCTTCGGGCTCCGTGGAAGCGCCAGCCTCATCAATGAAGACGTGCGTAAAGAAATTGAATTTACCCATATTATCGGTTACCAGACGGCCTACAGTGCAGAGTGTGGCGACAATGATGCCATATTTGCGCATTTCGTTCCCACGCAAGTGTTCGTACAAATGCTTGGCACAATTGGAATGACGCAGGAGCAGCGGATCAATAGAGTTGAAGCCCTTGTTGTAGACAGAGCGCGAGAAGAGACGGATCAACTGATGGTCCAACCCAACGTCCTCGGTGACCAAACGCGACTCCCTAGCCCGGTTTTTCAAGTGTGTCTGCAAAATTTCATTGCTAGCGAAATACTTGCATATTTTCACTGCAATTGTGTCGCAGGCTGAGTTCGAACCGGCGGTAACAAGAATACGACTTCGCGGCTGTCGAAGTCGCAACTGTAGAATGGCCTCGACAATGGTTGTTGTCTTGCCGGTGCCTGTAAAGCCAAAATGCAGAGATAGAGATAAGCAGCGAAGTCATTATTTACAAGCTCACCTGGAGGTCCAAATATAATATACGGAGCTTCTGTGTTGGGGCCACTCACAATCTGGTGTACTGCCTGTAGCTGTTCCATGTTATTTTCAATAGTAGAGTTGAAGAGAATCAGATTCGAAGCTAGATTCACTTTGGGCATCACTGGCTGCAGCGCCCTGGTGGGAAACAAATAGCGACGTAGGCTAGGACTCTCGTGCAGCAGATCCATCGCACGGTACATGAAGCGAAAGAACGTACGGCGAGAGCGAAGAATTACAAAGTAACATTGTAAGATATTTAAGTTTTGAATATCGCCTTGTTTGAATTTCAGTTGGATCGATGTGTGCGTCACTTGCTCAACGATGGCAACGTGACGGCGCTTCGGATCGCGCAATGGCAAATATTCGTGGTTGTGGGGCAACAGTGCCAGTATGGGCGGCTTGGACAGAGGGGATTCGGCCAAGCTATCCTTAGGTATAAGCACAGCTTCGTCCACATTCGGGACTAACACATCTTCCACATTGATACCAGTGTTACCGGAGACCACAAAGCTATAGCAAAGTTTGTTCACTTTCCTCAAGAAGACTGATGGCTGCATGAGCTGGGTATAAAGTTGCATTTCCGAGACATCCTCTATGCTAAGCAGCGTGCTCAGCACTGAGCAAACATTCTCAGAGTTCAGTTTCTGTGTCTTCAGATAATGGCAAAAAGTTTTGCTGTCCACAGCGAGGCTTTTGTCGTCGAAGTCAACGGTCATGGCTTGCAGAATGTTTTGAGTGGGCTCATAGAACGGCAAGGAGCGCATAATTTTATCCAATCTACAACACAAAACGGCATATTTTCACTTTGTAATTATCTAATTATATATATGTACATATATAATAAAAACTACACACTTTAGAGCTTGATTTAGTTGCTCATCGTCGGAGCTGAAACCATGATCGCTAAACATCTTCCAAAAGTGCAGAATGTTTCCAAGTTGTGTTAATTTTATGTTCAACTGCAATAGAATTCAGAGACAAAAAACAACAACATAGAGAGAGGAGTAGGATGTACGATGACACTAATTACCGAGTCCAATTCTTCTTTTATGCTGCTCACGTTAATTTTGCAATTGACAATGACATAAAGTAACACACAGACACTACAAAAGATGAAAATTTTCAAATTTCACACGAAATACACAAATTGCCAATTTCAATTGAAGACGCTGCAAGTACCGTTACCGGCGCCATCTGTTCGCAGATCTGATGCAAAGCTTAGTTTTGATCACACAGCATTTCAGAAAAGTGAACTCTTTTGCAACACTATTCTTAAAATTTAATATTCATTACAGGCACTCAGCCTAGAGATACATTAAGACAAGCTTATTAAAAATATCTTTTTAATAAAAAAAAGTAACAAAACGCAATTTAAGAATTGTTGATTGTCAATTAATAAACTTACAGTTAAATTTAAAATGCAAAACAAAGTAGGTAGCGCGCCTTGACTTACGTGAAGTTAGCTGCAAATTTATTAACACGTTAATCAACACCGCCAGTTGTGTTTCTAAAACATATCGATAACGATATCATTATTTATTATTATTTTCGTTTTTGCTTGCAATATTATTTTAATTATGATTCTGGAAAAACTTTCTATTGACCAGCGTATGCAAACGCAAAATCTTGTACATATGCTGCAAAACAGAGAGTCGGGCTTCACACGCAGCAAAATAAGTCAAGCGCCCAAACTATCATACGAGCGTTTATTTTACAAAGCAATTACTCCTTGCCTGACGGTTGGTGTCTCTATTCCACCAATTTACTTGCGGAAATTCACACCGGACGGAAGCAAGTTGCTAGGTTTCTCCCACGATCAGCGTTCATTTATTAGTAAGTTATATACATATTATTATTATTATTTACGAATTACAGGAACAATTATTTATTTACAGTATATGCCTACAAGGGCATAGGCCCGGCTGGCGTAGGGCAGTTGCTCACTGATGCTGGTGTGGGCAGCAGCGAAACCGTTACCGGGATACAAACCCAGCTGTTGAAGACCGCAGTATTTGAAAATCTTTTCCAAACGAAATTCGTGCTGCGCTTGTGCCAAGGCGAATCGGCACGTTTCTATTTGCATCGCGAGTTTAGTATTTTCCTCGACGACACTCGGTATGTCTTGCTTGCCGGAATGTGCGTGCTCCAGGGCTACAACTTGGCAGTATCGGAATACGAGCGCTATCCAGACGTATTTGATAAGGTCGATCCCTTCTCCTATATATTCTATGTTGTGGACGTGAAGCGAGGCGTTGTTACGGATGAAGTGCTTCTGCATCAGGAGTCAATTTGCCTGTCCCACAATCACGGCGTCTCAGTGCATGGCCACACTATAGCCATCTTATCGCGTCTGCGCCAATGTGTTTATATATACGAACTGGTTGATGGTCGACTGATTAAACAGGAGCACGAAATAGGCCCAAGACCTCTCCATTGCTGCTTTCAGGCTCTACCTTCGATGTTTATGGCGATGCTGGATGTGAACACCTTGCTACCCATTACGCATGTTAAACAGCGAGTGCTCAGCTTTCTGTACCGCCAAATCGAACCAGATAGCCCTCAAGCGAGTCTCAAATATCGCGAGTTCTACAGAAACTTTGAATTCGTAAGAGAGAATGCAAGATTTTGCAGCTAAATCAATTCTAAACGGTTTACTTTCCAATAATTGTAGATAGAAAATATGATTATCGAGAAAATGCAGCTAGTGGAGACCGATCTGTTGTTGCTGCGCTATGAGGAACGACCAAAGGACAGCGATGTCTCGCATATTCTACTGACGGGCGAGCCGCATCCACCGCGACGTCTCTATGTCTTTTATAGCATAAACAGCGAGGATGTGACGGCCGTCTACCATGACGATTCTGTAGAACTGCTGCAAATAGTTGTGCAATTCAATGACAAACTCTGCAATGTGCGCTCCCTGCAAACGGGCGATGCGCCCTCGTCACCCTCATCGCTATTCATGCAACAGAACTGGAAAAATAGCAGCAAATCGTTGCCGTTCATGCGTCAGGCGGCGCTGCGTTACAATCCCTCTGTGCCCGTCAGTACACAGAGCTTCTCAACGTCGCCATATCTGAACAACGCTATGTTTAACTATGACAATCTACTCATCTCTCCGTTGGAACGTCCCAAAGCCTGTTCCACAGAGCCGATTGTCTTCCGGGATCGTGCTACCAATCTGATCAAGTTTCGCTTGAACACCAGGGCCCAACGGCCACCCAGTCAATTCACTCCACGCGAGCTGTGCGCCTTCATCTGTCATCCATACGAGCCGTTGGTAATTAGCATACAGAAATGTATGCATGTTTATTCATATAAATTACACATTTACTACCACGGAACGACTGTCCAACAATTTTACAATTAAATGTAAAATATTTTTAACTATAATACAAGTGAATGTATAAAATGATGTTACATTAACAATCTGTTGATATGTGTATATACGTTAAATATTGTATGATAAAAAACTTTTGTGATAAAAATAAGTTAAATTTTGTTGATTTGAAAAAATAATATATATGGATATAATTAAAATAATAAATAGTAAAAGTCATTTTTGAATTATTTGAAATAGTTTTCTTATAAAGGTATCGATGCCTTTTCAATTGCAACTTATCGATACTTTCAAAAAGCCTTAGCGCATCTCTGCTAAGCAAAACATATGTGTTCTGTTTACTGGCAAAAAGGAAAAAAATGAGTGAGGAGCAAGAAGCAGCTAAAGAAAGCAAAATTAAGGCAAATGAGGTTTTAATTGAGGAAATTGATAGTAATGATGTGCCAGAAAACGAACTGGCACAGTTCGAGGTGACGGAACCATTGCGCGTCGTTGATATAATTGACTTGGATGATGACGAGGATCCAACGCCGCAGTCAATTGAAGCGGCCAAAGCGGCCGACGAGGAAGGCGCCTTAATTAGACGCTATGTGCAGGGCGTGCAGTGTCTAGAATTTCCCGATTTCTGCACCAAGCTCGAGCCTGGCGATGAAGAGGATGACGACGAGGCTGCCCACGTGGAGTCCGCAGAGAAGTATGAGCAGCCAGAGGAGCCCACGACGAGTGCCGCTGCAGCTGCAGCTGCAGCCAAGTCAGCGGCACCACCGAAGCAGCAGTCCAAGGGCTCGTTCGGAGGCCGCGGTGGAACTGGCGGTAGCGTGGGACGCCGCAGCCAATTGAATGCCGCCCTAATGGGCCTCATGGGCGAGGCAAATCTCTCGTTTGCCTACGGCCGCTTCGATGTGGCCGAACGAATCTGCATGGAGATCATACGTCAAAATCCGCTAGCCAGCGAGCCCTTCTACACGCTAGCCGAGATCTATGAGAATCGCGATGAGGTGAAGTTCCTGCACTTCTCCACAATAGCAGCGCATCTCAATCCGCAGGATCGGGACATGTGGATACGCATCTCGGATTTGCTGGTGCAACAGGGTCACTTGGCACGCGCCCGCGTGTGCTACACCAAGGCCATCAAGGTGCTGCCCAAGGAGTATCTGCTGCGACTGCGCAAGGCACAGCTGCTGGAGCGGATGGGCGAGACGAACGCAGCGATGTTTACGTATCTGAAAATGCTGCCGCTGATGCCGCCCGGCGAGTGGAGCCTGTGCCTCAGCACGGGCAAGAACGTGGCCCGCTACTTCCACGAGTTGGAGAAGCACAGGATCTCACTGGAGGCCATGGAGGGCACGTACGGCGTGTGCGGCGGCCGCTTCACAAGCGAGGATCTCAACATCTACCTTGAGCTGCTCATCATCAACAAGCAGTATATCAAAGTGCTACGCTGCCTGCGTGAGCGAACCAAACTGGAGCTAGAGACGGAGCGGGACGGCCTGGAGCTCATCTACTTCTGCCAAATACCGGACGACTATCCGCCGGAGCTGCGTGCCAAGCTCTGCGTCAGCCTGATCCACATGCACGCCCACCACTTGCTCGGCTACATCGTGCAGAACGTGCAGGAGTATATAACGCCCACTGTGGATCGCGTGGAGCTGTATATGGACATCACGGAGGCACTGATGCAGGAGCACAAGTACGCCGAAGCCATTGCCCTGATGCGACCCATAACCGATTCCGATTGCTTCGATTGTCCCGCCTTCGTCTGGCTGCGGCACGCCGAGTGCTTGCGTCAGCTGAATCGCACCCAGGAGGCCATCCAGAGCTATGAACGTGTCGTGCAACTGGCCCCGTACTGCTACGAGGCGAAGTTTACGCTCTCGGCGCTGCTCAAGCAGCAGGGCAGACCCGAGGATGCGGTCAAGGCGCTGGAGCAGTCCGGCGAGCAGGAGGGACAGCCGCTGCATGCTCGTCTGCTCTACGAGCGCTGCATCATGCTGCAGCAGATCAATCGCATCGAGGAGTTCCTCGACGTGGGCTACGTCCTGCTCAGCCGGCACTCGATAAAGCTCAAGAACCGGGAGGAGATGATGGCCGCCTCGAATGGCGGCAGCGCCTACAACAGCGAAGGCCTCAAGGCCATCTTACAGATGCGCAGCCTGGCGGATGTCTCTGGTGGTGCCGAGGCCGAGCAGCAGGTGAGTATCTCCAGGCATTTCAATTGGCTATTTAATGCAGTAAACAATTCTGGACAGGAATCACAGAAGGCATCCGGCACGGCCAACGCCGACGACTCCGATCTGACCATTAAGAACGAATTCGAGCTGTTCCTGGAGCTGGTGCGCACGGCTCATGCGCACCGCATGCACAGCGCCGTGGAGCGCATCTGCTTTGCCATGGTGACCACCAGACGCTTCACCTACTACCACTACGAGATCGAGCGCATCATGATCCTGAGCTGCTACTTCAATCACGACTGCGCCATTGGCTTCTCGTACCTCCGGGAGCTGATCGCCAAACACCCGGATATGCTCAACCTGTGGAACATGCTGTCGCTGATGGTGCAGCAGGGCGACGAGGTGCGCTACTTTCGCTATGCGCGACGGCTGCTGCAGCGCCATCCCAAGGTTACCCAGCCCATGCTCTTCCTGGGCCACTATCATCTCAACTGCAGCTCGTACAAGTACGCGCTGAACGTGTATGTGCCCATCCTGCGGGAGCAGCCGCATCCGCTGGTCGCCCTCTCCATAGCCGTGGTCTTCAATCAACTGGGCCTGCAGAAGAAGGTGCTCCGCAAGTCGGCGGCCGTCGCTCAGTCGGTGGCCTTCGCCCTGCGTTATTCGGAGCTGCGGGCGGGCAGCAGCGACAAGGGCAACGATGTGCCGGATACGAGTCCCGCCCAGCAAGAGATCTACTACAATATCGGACGCATCTATCATCAGGCGAACATCCTGCATCTGGCCATGCACTACTACGAGCGGGCATTAGCCGCGCAGCATCCGCTGATCAAGCAGCATGAGTCAGTGCTGGGACTGCAGCATGAGACGGCGTTCAATCTGCATTTAATCTATCGTAAAAGCGGGAACAATTGGAAGGCGCGCCAGTGTCTAATGCGCTATTGTATTGTCTAACTACTAAGTTCGAATTCTAGTTTTCCATTTCATATTAAAATTAGTACATAAAATATTTCAATTTGAAATTCTGTTAACATTAGCTTAGTTAACAGTTTCCTGCTTAACAGCGTACTGGCCTTACAGCCAACAATATGCACAATGGTATCGATACCAGTGCCATCGATAATGCTGTTATCGATGCATCCATTGTTTAGTGGGAGAGAGGCGAAGTTTGTTTCGCGTAATTTTTTTTTACTCTGGTTTTCATGGCTGCAAAATGCAGAACTCCAAGGCCAAAATGGACGAATTTAAGACCAGGTTCATGGACCTGCTGCACAAACAGGTAGGCGCAACAAGCAGTCAGCCGAATCTAACGGTCATAACACAACTTTGCTCTCTCGCAGACGAATCGACAAATGAAAATTCCAGCAATGGGATTTTCCGATTATTTCATACAAACTGTCACAACGGACAACTTGTCCGCCACCACAACAAAAACAACAGCAGCAGGAGCAGCGGCAGCGGCAGAAAATGCGGAATCAGATGCTACAGATGGAGTACAAAAATCGGATCAGGAAATACTGGAGAGCATCGAAGAGCGCTACTACAGCGCCGATAGCAATCCAGAGCTTTACGAACTGAAGGTAGGCATGGGCAGTGGCACAGGTATGAATGCATTAAATTCTCATTGTGATTCACTTTGTAGAAAGTGCTTGGCTCTGGCATTGACAACCAGCTGATTGAGTCAACCATCGCACAGCTGCGCACGCAGCAGAAGGTGCTGACCAAGCAGGTGCTGCAGAACATATTGGAGCAACGCAATGCGTGCAGCAGCGAGTTTCAGGCCATCAACGAGACGCAAAAGAAGCTGGAGGAGTCGCTGTGGACATGCCAGAAGGCGCGTTCCTATCTGAACTACGCACGCACAAATCTAACCACGACCAGCTTGGAGATCTTGGCCAGCTATCGGAAGCGCGAGGTGCTCAAAGAAGTGCTCGATACGCTGATGGCCATCAAGAAGTTGGTAAGTAGGGGATTCCTTGATAAGATTCACTGATTTAATCATATAAACTCACGTAGCGCACCACAGATGAGGAGCTGCAGAAGCTGTTGGCTGACCACAACTATTCCGCTGCCATCGAACTGTTGCTGCAGTGCCAGAGCTCTGCGGCTGGCTTCATGCAATACAATTGCGTGCAGTCGCTGCACAAGAAGCTGCAGGAGACCATGCTCCTAATGGAGTATCAGCTGGACACTGTACTCAACGAAATGGTGCTGAATTTCGATATACGCAAATATGCCAAGTTGCAAGAGGCATACAAGCTGGCCAACAAGTCGCTGATTGCCATGGACCAGCTGCACATCAACTACATCTCGGCGGTGCACACCACGGTCAACGCAGTGGTGCGCGGCTATAGCGAGCCCAACACGGAGGAGCAGCCGAAGCTGCTGTACGAGCAGCTCTGCGAGCAGCTTAGCGCAGACAAGCTGATACCCTGCTTGATTAGCTTGTGCAAGACGTTTTGGACCATACTGGCCTCCTACTATCAGGTGGTCATGTGGCACAACAACTACAAGCTATACACACAGCAGGAGCAGGAGGTCGACGGCGAATCGCCCGATCTTTATATACAACAGAAATTGAAGAAGGGCCAGTCGCGCATCTGGAACGACATACTTAACAAAGTGTGCCTGTTTCTGCAGAGCGCCAAGCTGACGACGCTCAAATACGATCAGTTCATACAGGTGTTGTCCATAGTGCAGCGCCTGAAGAAGGTGGGCGTGGAGTTCTGCAGCGAGCAGTCGGAGAAGCTAATTGGAACGATGCAGCAGCAGAGCGAGGAGTTCTTCAGGCGCTATCACGTTTGTTGCGTCGAAGAGATCTGCTTGTTCCTGGACAATGAGTCCTGGACGCCGTTGGATTCATTCTCCCACATACTGCAACTGCCGGTAATGGAAATTGAAGGCCAAAATATTTGCAATTATTAATTTTAGTTTATATTGTGCAGGAATTCCGTTCGGTGCGGCATGCGCTGCGTCGTCACAAGTCGCCCACGACGGCGCTGCTGGCCTCGAACAACAACTCGCCCATTAGCAACAACAACTGCGACGAGCTGGTTTCCGTGCACTCCCAGGATGGCGGCGGCAGCTCAATCTATGGTTCCTATGGCTACTTTTTGCGCTTCTCGGAGAAGAGTTCGCCCTTCGACGGTGGCCTCGATGCTGCCATGCTAGAGGAGGATATACTGTCGGGCATTGTGGACGAGGCCTCCTGCTACTTTAGCGAGGAAAGCGACGACGAGCAAAAGAGTCTGCAGAGCAAAGAGTTTGCCGAAGATGCTAACAAGTGAGTGTTCAGTTTTCTCGTTGATTTGAAACGAATTGATCCAAATGAAATTCGGTTGCCTTTGCCAGCCAACTGCTTGTGAATAACACAGCTTTGAATGTGTTGCGCTGCATTGGACGCTATCTTCAGATGTGCAAACTGCTGCACTGCATCTCCCCTAAGATAGTGGCGTGCATGCTGGAGCTGCTTGACTTTTATGCCTATGCAGTGCATGAGATCTTTGGCAAGGATGCGGTAAGTAATGCCATGAATCGCTGATCCCCATTTTAATTGATTTCAAAATCTCAGCTGGTAGCCACAGATAATCTGTATACGCCGCGTCTGGAGCAGCGTCTGCGTGCCGTGGAAACTAACGTGCTCACACAGATTAAAGTTTGGCCCTTGAACTTTTCATCTCTGGTGATAAATCAAATTAATTTAATCGCACTACAATTAGCTGTATAATAATTCAATTCGCTTGCAGATCAACAATGAGCTGGCCAATCCGGACACGCTGTACGGCCTGCCACAGCGCATTGTCGCTGTTGAGGCTGGGCGCAGCATGTTTCAACAGTTTCATGTGCTGCAGCATTATTTGAATCATTTATTGCCAGCTGGCGAACGACCAACGCTAATCAACTATCTCGAATATGGCGAATTTATTGCTGATCTGGCCAAACCAGTTTACACATGCGTCTCGTCGCGCGTCATCGATCTGTCGGCCATTCTAGCGCAAATGGCCAAGGTCAAGTGGGATGTGAATCATGTGACGCATCAGCACAGTAGCTACAGTGACGTCTTGAATCGCGTTAGTGCAAACGCTTAGCAACATCAATTTAGATCCCATTTAAATCTTCAATTTCAATTGCAGAATATACAGAGCTTTGCCATGTGCCTGGAGGAGATAGCCAAGGAGGTGACAATACCCAGCAAGCATGTCTGGAACGCGATGGCACACGTAACCACCCACTTGCTAGTTGAGGGGTTAGTTAGATGTTAATATATTATTTCTGTAGTTCTCAATGCTAAACATATTTTATAATCTGCGTCTATAGCTTCTCGAATGTAAAAAAATGTTCTGCGGGTGGCCGAGCTCTGATGCAATTGGATTTCGCCAACTTCATGTCGTTCCTCGAGCTAATCTCGAACCAGAAATATCCGCAACATCGCGCTTACGTGGATGTCTTTATCAAGTCGTATTATTTTTCGCCCGAACAGTTCGAGCAGTGGATCGAACAGCAGCGACAGTGTGATGAGTATTCAGCTAAGCAATTGACAAATCTGATACAATGCATTTGTGTCAGCGATAAGCGCACACGGCAGAGGCTGTTGCAGCTGCTGGAGGGCGTGGCAGCTAATGTAACGCCCGCCACAACGCCGCACAAGAATAACTATAACTCCGGCTCGAATCTGAGCAATGTTATTTAAATTGATTATATATATCTCTCCCTCATTTATTTTGTTTATTGTATTTATTTATTATATATAATTGTAATCAATCGCTAACAATGTGGTCGAACCTGTGTTAGTAGTTGAAGTTTCAAGAACTCTCTGTCTTTACATATATTTATATATTTAAATTGTACATTCCGTTAGTGCAAATTGATTAACACGTATCTGTAAGTTGATTGTATTTTAGTTACTTAAGCGATCTCCATGATGTACTTCGTTTGGAATTTCGAATCTGTGCATAACTTGAAATCTCCTTGTTCAATCTCTATTCAAGTGCAATACGCTCTCTATTTATATAGCCAATGCACAAATTTATACGGTATATTATTCACACATGACTTAAGTACCTAGAGAAAGTATATACACAGATATCGCGAACTAGAGTTAAGGCATAACAGGCAAAACCAATATATACATATATATTTATATTTATTTTAATACCCGAATTGTAATATTTATTTGCGAAACGGACAAATAATTGTAATTAAATATAATATATATACTTAAAATTAAAATCAACCGCAATCGCCCGATTTGTGGGTTACTAACACACAAAACGAAAACATTCATATGGATTTGTAACTAAAAAGAAACTAATAAAGAGGACATATTTTGCGATATGAATATTAAGAGAATGTATTTGAAATAAAGCAATTTTGTAATGCGAATTATCGGAAATAAGATCTGTTCATTCTTTAGTATATATATATATATATATATTTATGCCTAAGTAATTTATTATTAAGAATTTATACCTAAGTCTTGGCTTATGACATTTAATTATTATATCACCGAGCGGATTTCTGCCAGTCATTAGTTATAGATAAACATATAAACATAAGCCTACTTTTTATATGCCAATACTATATTGACAATGAATATTCTTCCTTTCTAGTTCCATTCCGCTGCGGCTACTCCCCTTGGCCAGTGACTCAGCAAACCAGTCTCAAAGGCTAGCGAGTCTATAAATGTGCAGGCGACCCTTGGCCAGCCAACACATCAATCGTCAAAATGTCTCGGGCATACTCTTATGTAATACTACTTCTGGGCATATTTTCAGGCTGTCCAGCTGACGCCTTCACACGGCAGCTACTCTTGGAGTCGGCATCCTCTTCACTGCTCATACGCTACGAGCACTGCCCGGCAAACTGGCTGCAGCAGCTGCTTGTGGCGCCTCCGTTGCCTGTCGTGCTGCAATCCTTGCACACTACCACGCCTGCAGGCAAACATTTCGTGCAGCTCATCTGCCTTCCAGGCGAGGATTATGACCAGTTGCCGAAGCTATTGACGACTGTTAGGGGACCTAGAATCATATTCTATATAGCAGCGCCCGCAGCCAACAGCTCGTCTAGGCAAGTGCTCAACTCCCTGCTCAGGGCATGCTATAGACAGAAAATACTGAATGTTGTAGCTCTGCTGGCTGAGGATGCAGATCGATTCTACTATCGCTATCGTCCATATCCGCACTTCGAGCTGGAGCAACGCACGCTGGAGGAGCGACCCTTCTTTCTGACCCAGCTGAGGAACATGCATGGCCAGCCGCTGACCGTGCTGGCTGATCAGAAGCATCCGCGCACCATTGTCCATAGGGACTGGCGCACTGGCCACCTGGTGATGGCTGGGTCGGTGGGTCGCTTCGTGCGCACCCTGGCCTGGAAGTTAAACGCCACCATCCAATTTCCCGTAGAGATCAAACCGGGTGTAGTGATGCACTTCAATGAGCTGCAGGCGCTCATCGAGCAGTTCCAAGTGGATGTGGCGGCGACAGTGGTGCAGTTAATCCGGCCGGAGCAGCTGCCACTCAGCAGCTTCCCCTTCGAGCTAAGCCACATCTGCATGATGATTCCGCTGGCACAGCAGCTGCCCATCAAGGACATCTACCTCATCGTGGCCAATGTCCAGCACATACTCATCGGACTGGCTATTGTCTCCAGCTTTGGCTTTCTGCTCACCCTGCACTGGCGGCTGACTGGACGCACCGCCAGCTGGGTGGACTTCCTGCTGAACGACGTGGCGCTGCGTGGGCTGCTCGGCCAGTCCTTTGGCCGCATCCCGCACACCAGCACCTATGCCTGCTGGATCTACTTGATGTTGGCCGTCCTGGGACTCAACTTGAGCTCGATCCATGAGGCGGCGCTCGGCACATTGCTAACCCATCCGCCCAAATACTTTCAGCCTCGCAGCTTTGCCGACGTTCAACGAGCCCAACTGCCGTTGGCCATCGACGCCGGGGACTCGGATAGCGACTACGACTTGGGCCCAATTAGACTCCATGTGCTGCCCATGAATAGCAGCGACTTCAACCGCCACCGGGACAACATGAACATGAGCCACGTCTATTTCGCCTCGCGGCTCAAGTGGACGCTGCTGAGCGAGCAGCAAAAGTATTTTTCTCGGGAGGTTTTCCTTTACTCCCTGAACGCCTGCGTCAGAACACTCACCTACATGGTATTCCAGCTGCCCACGAACACCTGGTTCCTGGAGCCGCTGACCAGCTTGATTATGGATGTGCGCGACTTTGGCATCTTCCAGCATTGGGTTGATCTGCACTTCTATGATATGGCAGCAGCGGGTTTGCTCTCTTTCAGTGATCCCATTGAACGTGAACCGCAACGGCTGAAGGAAGCGCTGCGCTTGGAGGATCTGCAATGGGTTTGGGTTGCTTACGGTGCAGTTTTGCTGCTCGCGACAGTTGTCTTTTTTCTGGAAATTCTAGTCAAGAAGCTGCTGGGAAGGGAAAGCCCGGAGTAACTGGTAAAGGGAATAAGGAATTTTTGAAGAGTCATGAAAGGAATGAAAGGAAATTAGACTCGATGTATCTATGGATGTGGAAGATATGAAAATGAAAAGAAATGAAAGGAAAAGGGAAAGGAATGGAAGGCAAGGCAACAAGGCTACAAGGATCTCTCAGGAAAGAAGGAAAAGGATAGGACCAAAAGTCAATAAGGATCGAAGGATCTCTGGGTACTTGAAAGCAAATTAAAAGTCGTCAACTTGTGGTCGCTTAGATTCGTTTATTGTTTATTGGTTAGCAGTAAGTAAGACAAGATTATTAAGTTATAGTATTAATCGGATTGAACATGATCTATGGCGGTAGTTGTGAGTGAAGCTGAAGTGCTGAGGGCTCTCAAGTATATTTAAGTGTAACATCAGAGTCTGAGTTCGTTGAGCCGGTTAGGCCACGTTGGTGTGCTCGTCGCGATGGAAGATCTTCACATCGAAGAACTTGAAGTTGTCCACCACAAAGTAGTAGTCGTGCTTGACCGGGCGATTGAAGGGGAAGCCGAAGGGCAGGGCGTCCACGTAGCGTGAGCCATGTCCAATGCCGCAGCTGACGACGGGATCGTAGCCGGTGAATTGGGCGACGGCTGGCTCATGGTAGGGGTAGACCATGTAGAAGAACTGATAGACCTGACCGCCCTTCTTGCCCTTGGGCAACATCATGCGATTGGGCACGCCGCAGTGGGATTCGGACTGATCCAGCTTGAATTTGTAGTCGCTGTTGGTGGCATCCATCAGCTTCTGGTAGAGCTCGAAGTAGGTGGTGCGATCGTTGACCCAGAAGCTGAAGTCGCCGCTAGCGCGCTTGATGTGGTTGACGCCAGCATCCAACTGCACCTTGAAGTGCTCCAATTCGAAGAAGTTCTGGTAGTTGTGCTCCAGTGGGATGACGTGGCCGAACTCGTCGTGCTTGGGTCCAATGAAGACCTTGACAATAGCAGCCTGTGCCTTGTCCGAGGAGACGTCCAGGGTGAACTCGAAGGGCTTGTGGTTGAGGCGGTGTTGGCGGGCCTTGATCACAAAGCTGCTGCCGTTGTAGTAGGAGTTGCGGCCAAAGCTGTGGTGGACATCGCCAGCTGGCACGGCGGAGTGCTCCACGTTCACGGCATTGCTGATATCGGCATCGAAGTACTCGAAATAGGTGGTCAGACTCTCGGGCATATGGACCTCATCGATTTTGACGCCTTCGAAGCCATAGTCGACCTTGGTGTACTCGGGGAAGGTATCCATCAGATGCCAGTAGTGGCTGAGCAGGTTCTTGTACAGCTCGTAAAACAGGGGGTCGCGCAGGGAGGTGTCGTAATGCATGAAGCTGCCGGGGTAGGTCTCCTGGTACTTACCGTGAGGATGTCCCTCGTTCACGATGTAGCGGAACCACTTGTCCAGGCTGCCGTAGAACTGCTTGTCGATGCTGTCAACATTGCCTTGCAGGATGTTGCCGAGCATGTTGACGATCTCGACGTCGTACTTGTCGTTCTTGTGGATCCAGTCCATGATGCGCTGGCTGTACAGCTCCACATTTTTCACATACTCGACGTTCTCGGGCGTGTAGAAGTTGTAGTAGTTGGGGCGGCTAGGATAGGGTACGCCATTGTAGTCGCGCAGGCCGCTGTAGAAGCCGGAGTGGACGGGTTCGTACATGTTGAAGCTGGGCACCTCGCCCATGTCGTTGGACAGACGCTCCATGTAGTAGCGGGCCAGTAGCTGCCAGTGCACATACAGATAGAGTTCGCCGCGACGATCCTTGTTCAGGACGTGTTCTTCATCACCCTTGGTCCAGTAGGGATAGTCCAAGTTGAAGTAGTAGTAGAAGCTGTTGAAGCCAATGTCCTCCAGGTAGTAGGCCATGCCGTGCTCGTAGTTCATGTCGCCGTAGACGTTCGTGTAGTTCGACTTGAGCACCACATTGTAAACGTTGTTCAGCTGCTTGACGTGATGGAAGCCGTGCATCTTGTAGTGCTCAGCCATTTCGAGGGTCTCGCTGTCGAAGAAGCTCCATGGGTGGATCTCGTAGTGGGCCGGGAAGACAACGCCTTGCATGTCGTCGCGGAACAGGCTGGCAATGGTGAAGGCGTAGATGAACAGCTGCTTGTTCACATGCTGGCGAGCCCAGAAGACGACGTGCTGGAAGGTTTCCCAGTTCTTGGCGTAGTAGAAGAGACGGACTAGGCCCACGGCGTACTCCTCGTGCAGGTCGTACATGATGGTCCACATATGGTCATCGCCGAAGGGATGGTGCTGCCAGAGCTCGAAGAAATGCTGAAGCTTCTCAGCCTTGTGGTAGTCGCTGACATGCTCCCAGGGCTTGTACTCATAGAAGCTGTGGTCGTACTGCGTCACAAAGACATCGTCCTGATAGACATGCTGCAGCAGCTCGAAGACGAACTTCTGCTTCACCAGGAAATCCTTGTCCGCCACCTTGGACTCCACATGCTTGCCCTGGCCGCCCAGAGCCAGGAGCGTAAGCGTCAAAACAATAAGCGCCGTGATCGACTTCATCGTAATCATACCAATGCAATGGCAATGCAGCCTCCATTTATACCTGAGCCGCGGCTCGCTGTCGGATGGGGCTAACGTCCGACTGCTGATATTGCCTTGACATTATCTGAGATCCGTTCAACCTCAGTGTGTGCTGCACTTGGCATCGCGATAAGCCCCGCTTACACCTGGAACTCACTGAGCGTGTTAAGGCGATCGGTTAGGAGGCTCGGCTGTCAGTTGTGTAAGCAGTTGGCATTACAGCGCCTAGTAACACCTGCTTGATTACAGCTTTCGGCTGATTTGCTCTCCTTTTTTTCCTACTTTCTTTTACGACGATCACCTAAGGGTCAAGCAGCGGTCGGACCAGGCTGATGCTTTGTTGCTTATCAATGCGTCGTTGCCAGCGAGACTAGCTAAGTCTAAAAATATGCACCCTCTAAGGCGTACATTGTCGAAACTGCAAAACAATCGTCATATCAGTAGACAACAAAGACTAATATAAACTGCAAGAGCAGCGGATGCGCTAAGTCATCAGTCATCAGTCATCAAAGCGAATTCAAATTTAAAATGGGGTTTATGCGTTGGAATATTCGGCATATGGAGGGATTTGGGGGAAATGTTGAAGAAGCTTAGGACTCTCTCAACTCATTGAATTTTGTGGCATATACAATTTCTATAATATATATGTATATAAGAACAAGTTCGACTTTTTGAAAGGTTTGAAAAGTTATTTCCAGCAAATAATTTTTCCTTCACAGATTAAATTCTTAAGTGATTTTTTCTTAATGATTATACATTTTTTGGTCTAGAAAAAATTTGATAACTGTGTTGGCTATATTCAACGAGATATTAATTATTTGGTATACTGCTGTCCAGTTTTTTCTTTCAAAAATATAAAAAAGAGACCAACAGAAAAAAATTTAAAAGCTATAGCTAGAAAGAACAGAACAGAATCAGATAAATATATAGGATAAATTCTTAGTTTGTAACATTTCACTTTCATTAATTTTCCTCCATTGCGACTACCCTCATATCTCTAGCCTCTCGCCGGCGCGCTGTAGCACATACTAGAAGCTCGCCCAAAAATGCGAGCACACACAGGTTCACATTGACAATATAGAACAGCCAGAGATAGTAGAGATCATTCCAGCGCAAATGCCAGGTGCTCGACATGTCCTTATAAGGCAGCTGCTCAGTTTTGCCTATCGCGAGGAGATCATAGAACGACTTAGTGCGCCAATATGAGTAGAGCCCGCTGGCCTGGCTATCGAGAACATATCGATTGAGGGAATCTTTGTAGATAGAGTCGGTGGGCAGGCGCATGGCGAAAGGCACAAACGGAATCAAAGTCATTTCCTCGGAGAGGCGAAAGGCGGGCTGCTCCTGGCGGGCGAATTTCATTTCAATGTGGGGCCAGAGCGTTAGGGTTATGGGATAGGCAAAGGAGGTATTCGGCAGACTGCGCATGGTCTGAAATACCGCAGTGTTGACTATCTCATAAATGTCCCGATTGGCGTCATAGAGACTGTGGCCAGTGGCAAATTGAAATGCATCTTTGTCGACGTCCGTTATCATCAGCTTTAGTCCAGCCTGACGCATGTCCTGGAAGCTGCATATCGGTGGATCGAGCGGAGGATGCACCAATCGCGTCTCCAGATTCGATATGTAAATGTTGTACAGTATAAAGCTGCCGATCAGCAGCACGGCGAGAACCCACTTGAGCCGTAAGCTGGAATGTCGCGGCATCAAGAAGGTCTGATAGAGCATCGCCCTCAGAACGAGATCAAGGATCACCCACAGACACATGATGCTGGGCGCTAGGCCCAGCTCGAAGCGGCGTATATTGTGAATGACCAAGGCGAAGAGGCTCATTACAATCAAGACACTTAAATTGAGGTACTTCGATCCACCGCCAAAGATGAGCAGCGCCCGACTTATCTGCGACTCAACGGGCAGCATTATCTGCCACTTGGACAGCTCCATGACATGGCTGTGGTTGCGGAAGCTGGGAGTGAAGCCAAGATTCGTGATCAGCAAGAGTATGTCCACCTTGCCACTTTTCACCAGCTCCAGCAGAAGACTCATGCTGACTATATCGTCCTCCTTGGGCTGATGCTCCCAGTAAATTTTCAGACTCGCATTTAGACTCCTGGCAAAGTTTTCCACGAACAGCGTCAGATAGCCCATTAGCTGATAAGTTCCGTTTCTATCCTTGTATATGACGCTCCGTGGGAATATGTTGTCCGACACAGTGGTAATGGAATAGCCTCCCATATCCTTCAGTTGCGGCTCGAAGTAGACTGCAATGCGATCGACGTTTCGCTGGATCAGTTGGAATTCGGGAAAGGCGCGATAACTGTAGATTTCTATCTGACTCCAATTCCCTATGGCCAGCACATTAAGCATCTTGTTCTCAAAGCACTTCCTAAACAAAGCCCTCATATCGACTTCTTTGGTAACCATAAATATAGTCGGACTCTCTCGTATTGCATGCAGATTTTCATAGAGCGCATCCAACAGAAAATCGTTGTGGCTTTTCAAACAAACCAGCGCTAGAAATTGTTCATTAAATTTACTTTGAAGTTGATATTTTTGATTAGCATTGAGATTGATAAACGGCGTAGCTGAGTTTCCTTTGATGTCAACTGAACAATCCGCGGAATTTTCCCTCAAAAAGAGAATTGTGTGAAAGCCAAGCTCACGTCTTAATTTGTCCAACACTCGACTGGGTAATTGCATTTGTGCTTGAGTTAAGCAAACTAAAAAAGCTAAATAAATTAGAACTTTATTTCCCATTTTATTATTCTGTGCGAACGTTAACGCAGAGCTCAACTGGTGAAAATCGCCACCAATTACTCCTTTTATTAGAAATCCGAACAGGACGTACAAAAGGCAGCCTAATTAGGCGTAATTGCAGATTTCTATCAGAGCAATTAATCAGTGCGGCTCGGTTTTACTACAAATTTTCAATAGCTAAACAAATACGAAACTTTTTACAAAGGTAATTTAAATTTTATTAAGTCATCGATTAGTAGATGGCGAAGAGGTAAAATCAATCAGCAATGGTACATAAAAAATGTTAATATGCAGTAATATTCAACATATATCCATTTACTCGCATTATTTTGTTTAAAGAGCACCTGTTTTTCTACTTTCAAAATGCACACTTTAAATAGCCCGCCTTACCATTACGATTACTTTTCGATAAATCAACAATGCTTTTATCGCTAGCTCGTAATTTGCACAAGCAACATAAAGTGGTATTGCTGCATTGCGAAAGTGTGGTCACACTTGTGCTACCAAAGCAAAGTAAAATAAAAAAGCGTGGAAGTAAGACCAACCGAACCGCTTGCGAATTATAAACATATTCATAAGAATACGAGTGACGACATTACAGAAGCAAAATAAAAAAGGGAATATATAGGGCGAGTGGAAAGTCTCGACAAAAGCCGTGAATTGCAGTTTAATGGTAAATGCCGAACGATTGATGATGACGATGATCAAACAGGGTGTCGGCAATGTGAAATTGGCAGAGAATAATAACTGAGACTTTGTTGTTGCTATAGTTGTGTAATATTTTGAATCGTGCGAATGCCAGAAGACAGCAACAAACACAATGAAACATCGCCTGATATCGTGAATATGTGTGTGAGTGTGGATGGCATACGTGTGTGTGTGCATGTGCGTATGGGAGAAATTTGAATTGCGCTGTTCGAATTGAAAAAAAAGAGCGAGTGAGCGTTGACAGTTACATTTATTTATTTTATGTTTGACATTAATAAAGCGTGCATTTAATTTTCGGCATGATTATTTACAAATCTTATTGTACTCTTTTCCTTATACTTTTAGGCGTAAAGTGAGAAACCAACGTATTTCTCATGCGCAACTAAACAACAATAACAAATACAAAGATACATACAGAGTAGACAGTGATTCGGAAATTCAAAATTACATACATTGAAGAACTTTGGAATTGGACTGGCAGCCGATAGCCCCCAAACAGTGCCCCCACCCAGCAAACATTTAACATTAGGCTAACACACAATGAATGTCCTACTGCTGCCCAAAGGATCCACGCAACTGAAGTCGCACTATGCGATGCATAATTTCTATAAGCGCTGTAAGTTGTGTTTGCCGACGAACATCGTCGAAAACTTTCCATTGATTTTACCCATTCGCGGTTCGAGTACGAGTTTGTAAGTATATATGTGTGTGTGTGTGAGAGCTCAGGTATGGGTACTTGTGTGTGTGTGTATTTTGTGCGCGTGTCTTTAGTCGTTGTTTTTGTTATGACTGCATATTCGTACACAGCTGATTCCATGTTTGCGTGCACAATCAAATTTCCCTGTTGCGCTTGTTTTGGTATTTTTGTCTAAGCTAAAGGGAAATTTTCTGGATAACGCAAAAATTGTGAACATTTTTGATTTTAAATGATATTTGCAAGCAGTTAAGTAACTGTGTCAAGTTGATTAACTACTCAATATATATACCATATATATGTATATAAAAAGTATAGTCATATATAATTGCCGGTGCATACGCCAATCTGCCTTTTTTCTTTCCCAACGTTATCGTGTTTTATATAATTTTGCATTTCTTTTTCATTCTTTTTTCGCTTATCGTCCACTTAACGAACGAGATTGACCAAAAACGTAAACATCTCAACTGGCTGGCTAATAAAACTATCAAGCGATAAGGCCTAAAGTACTTATTGTTTTATGCAAGATTTACCTATACCTAAATATACGATAATTTTGCATTGTTTGCGGTATTGGTTCATCTCTTAATATACACAAAGTTCACAATAAATACATATGTATGTGTGCGTGTGTGTGTGTAGCAAGCAAAAGGGACAAGTGCCAAGAGCACAGGTGTATAGACAGACAAAATGACGCCAGCGACGGCAGCAGCTGACGCACAACAACGACACCCTGTAAATCGGTAATCGTAATAGAGTACAGTTAACTCTCTCTCTCTCTCTCCGTCTCCCTTTCTCACTCAAATACACATAGGGGTCAGCAGCACCCACACAATACGCTCGGCCATTGGCCGAAGGTTGAATGCATTTCGCTTTTCACAGTCTTCATTCTTTTCTTTCTTCTGCTGCGCACACACACACACGCAACATGTTTTTTCGCAACTGATGCATTGCTAAATATAGAAGCTGTAAGATAAATAAAATAAAATAAATATAAAATTGAAAGTGCCTCGAATGGGTTTTCAAAGAAATCTTCTGGGACTTTCGTTAAGTTTAGTTTTTACCTTATATAAGTATTTTTTGCGTAGTATGTAGTTGACCGCAACAGGTGTTAATTTAGTTCTCTCTCTCTCTCTCTCTCTATCCCTCGTTTTTTTTTTTGTCACTTATCTGCACTTATAATTAAGTGGAACCAACATTTAGATTAACAAGTTTTCGCTAAAAATTTAATTTATTTTTCATTTACTGAAAATTGTTTCTCGCTCTCTCTCCTTCCCTCCCTCTTTTAACTGTACAAAGCAAATTGTGTGTTAGCGGCCGATTTACCTAATTTTATATATATTTTTAATTGCATAATTTAATCATATACTTATCTTATCACTAATCACACTGCAATTCTTTCAGATCTTAGAACGAGCCACAATGCGTATTATTCAACGAGAAAAGTCCAGCACAAAGCGGAAGACTCAGTTTCTTCACAGTCATGGAACGTCCGGCAAAGGAGAACGTTTTCTGGCTACTTATTGAGCACCAGCCCGCGTCATTATTATCAATCAGATCCATTTTGCAGCCATGGCTTGCGGCATATACATATCGACGGTCCGCTGTTTGATTCGAGCTCCAAGATTGATGCCACTGTGAAGAAACTGAAGAATCAGCAAAAGGAGAAGGTCGAGGAGATCATGAAGGAGGTGGCCAATGGACAGGCAACTAAAGGAACTGGGTCGGCTACCCCGGTGACCTCCACGATACTTGACGGCACCGCTGTAGACCCAAGCACAACAGCCAAATCGTCAGCATCTGGTGCCAAGACGGCTACGGAACTAACAGAGGCCACATCGAAGACGGTGGCCAAACCAAAGAAGCCGCTCAGTCAGCGTATTTGGGATGAACTGGTACATTATTATCACGGCTTCCGGTTACTATTCATTGACACCGCAATTAGCTCAAAGCTGGTTTGGAAGGTCCTCAATGGCAAGACGCTGACGCGCCGTGAAAACAAGCAGCTGCAGCGCACAACATCGGATCTGTTCCGTTTGATACCATTTTCGGTGTTTATTGTGGTACCGTTTATGGAGCTGCTCTTGCCGATATTTATAAAATTCTTTCCGGGCATGCTGCCATCCACATTTCAAACGGCTAAGGATCGCCAGGAGCGTTTGAGGCAGTCATTGTCCGTACGTCTGGAGGTTGCTAAATTCTTGCAAAAGACTCTCGGCCAAATGCCCGTCCAGCACAAAGAGCACAGCAGTGAGGAAGCCAAACAGTTTGAAACATTCTTCCGAAAGATTCGGAATCCCACAGAGCAAGTGAGCAACGATGAGATAATCAAGTTTGCCAAAAGATTCGATGATGAAATCACGCTCGATTCGCTCAGTAGGTCGCAGCTGGCGGCACTCTGTCGTGTACTCGAGCTGAATACGATTGGCACAACGACCTTGTTGCGGTTTCAGTTGCGACTCAAGCTGCGCTCTCTGGCCACCGATGATCGCGTAATTTCCCGCGAAGGCGTCGACTCGCTCGATCTCTTCGAACTGCAACAGGCGTGCAAGGCACGCGGCATGCGCGCCTATGGCCTAACAGCGGAGCGCCTGCGATTCCAACTCAAGGAATGGATAGATTTATCACTAAACGAACAGGTGAGGTGGCATAGCATATAGCCATAATCTATTATATATCTATTATTCATAATTTATGACTTCTCTTCAGGTACCGCCCACGCTATTGTTATTGTCACGTGCAATGCTTATCTCTGATGACAGCATCACTACTGATAAGCTGAAGGAAACAATGCGTGTGCTGCCGGATGCTGTGGCGGCACACACGCGCCATGCGATTGGCGAGCGTGAGGGCAAGGTCGATAACAAGACCAAGATCGAGATCATCAAGGAGGAGGAGCGTAAGATTCGTGAAGAACGTGAGGAAGAGCACGAGGAGACTCTGCGCACGTCCATCTCGGATGAGTCTGCAGCACCGTTTATTTTCACCGAGGAAATTAATCAAAAATCACATTTGGATAAGAATAGTGAAGGATTAGACGAGAAGACCATTTCGCCGACTGATGTCCAGTTGCTTTCCGATGCACTGAAGACGCTTTCATCGGACAAACAGCTTGTCGTGGAGAAGGAGACGATCAAGGAGCTCAAAGAGGAATTGCGGGACTATCAGGAGGATGTGGAGGAATTGCGAGAGGTGCGCCAGGTGGTTAAAGAACCGGTGCGCGAGAGTCGAGCTGCCAAGCTGCTCTATAATCGTGTCAACAAAATGATCTCGCAGCTGGACAATGTCCTCCACGACTTGGAGCATCGACAGCAGCAGATTAAGCAAGTGGATACTCCTGATGGCACACCCGCATCTGCATCCGCATCAGCATCTGCGTCGTCATCCGCATCCGCAGTGAATCCCAGTCAATCGGTGCACATAGATGAGCTGGTGTCCACAATCCGACGCATGAAGGAGGCCTCTGACGAGGAGCGATTCAAGGTTGTTGAGGATCTGCTAGTGAAACTGGATGCGGACAAGGATGGTGCCGTTTCGGTTAATGAGATCACCAAAGTGGTGCAGAGCATCGACAGTGCGGCAACCAAAATTGACAAACAACAACTCGAGGAATTCACGGAGCTACTCACGAAGCAAGCAAAGAAGCGACGTAACGAGGAAATTGTCCATATTGACGATCTAATGATGAATATCAAGAAGCTGAAGGAGACTAGCGATGAGGCCCGCATCAGGCACATCGAGAGTGTCCTAGACAAGTTTGATGCGGACAAAGATGGTGTCGTTACGGTCAACGATATACGCAAGGTATGTAATGTCCTTTAAATTCAGATACTTGTGATTGACCCGTTGCGCTTTCAGGTGTTGGAGTCCATTGGTCGCGACAATATCAAGCTTAGCGATAAGGCGATTGAGGAGCTCATTTCGCTGCTCGACAAGGAACAGATACTGGAGGCCGAGCAAAAGATTGAGAAGGCGATTGCGAAGAGCATGAAGGAAGCGGAGAAACTTAAATTGGAGGTTGAGAAGACGGACAAGGATATGGCCAAACTGGTCGACGGCATACATGATTCAGCAAAGGAGATTCGCGACATTGCCACCGAGCTAGGAGCGGTAGAGCAGGACAGGCCGTGTCCCTCGAAGTCCGAAGTAAATATGGTGTAGCTGAAAACCCCAGCGAACAATGCTCTAACTTCTTGAATTTTTCCGTTTATTTACAGCCCGATTTCAAGGATCCAGCGAAAACACTGAAGGATAATTCCAAGGAGCTGGGTGATTTGCTAATCAAATGCCCGAAGAACAACAAAAGGGGACAGGACACACCGCAACCACCGAACAAAGGCGGCAGTTGTGGCGGCACTAAAAACAGCTGCAAGAAGGCCAGCGATGCCGATAAAACGATCCCCAAGATAGTGATGCGAGAGGCAGCCGAAATCCAAATAGAAAAACTATTGCCTAAAAATGACATCGATCTGCCACCAACGATACCCACACAGTCACCGACCCAGTCTAAAGTGGCTACTTCACCGAAAGCGGCGGCCAACGGCACCTCCGGCACCCCCAAGAAATTGATCTGACCGGCTGAGCCGAAGGCGAAGGCAATATATGAAGAATACCCAGAGCATTCACCTAGGACAAAATGATCAGAAAAGTCAACCCTTTGTCCAAATTAATTTGAGTTGCATTCAATATATTAAATTAAAACAGGAGATGCATAGAATAGTAATTCAATAGAAATCTGTATTTAGTTAGATCCCAGGCAGGAGCTCCTTTGCAAGGCTGTAATAAGTATGTGTAAAAAATTGCCCAAATTATAAACTATTTCATAAAAATACAAATATAGAGAATTTGGGTATGTTAAACAAAAAGAGCAACAAACTACCTTAAAATATTTACTTTCTTTTTCTACCGCCTTAGTTTAATACATACATGTGCTGGTCCATCAAACACTTGGCTCTACAATAATATTAGCGATTGTGATCATTAAGCGAAATCTTAATTTACATATTATTTCTAATACTTTAAACTAACTTAAAACGACAACACAACAACAACAACAATGTGAAACGATTTGAATTCAGTTGAAACTACAAATAAAGTGTAATCACCACATAAAATTAAATGCAAAAGCGAAACGAATGAAACCACGTGATACTTTTCTGTAACAGTAATAACTATATACTTAACTGAATTAGATAAACCATTTCTAAAAGTGTTAATTTGCAATAAGAAATAAAGAAATAACAGTTACTCAAAACACACAAATTGTGGACATTTAACTGGTGGGTTGAGTCATAAAAGTTAATTTAAATTTGAGAATATATATATAAGGATTATTGAAAACATTCTTATTTAAAAAATAAGGATAAAGAAGAGATTTTATAGGATGGTAGATTGATGTCTTTGAACTGTTATACAATATCTTTTTTTGTCTATAACATTTATTATTATAACATATTTTATGATAATATTAATTTTTTTTTTATTATTATATTATATATTTTTATTATATTATATTTTTTTATTATTATATTTTGTATAATTTTTATTAATGTTGACTGATTTTATATAAGAAATGTTGATTTTTGTTTTTGCAGAAATAATGTAAGATGGATTGGATTTTGTCTAGAATATTTCTAACTTAAAATTTTTCACCCATACAATCTTAATAATAATGTGAAGAAAATGGAAATATTTTTCGCACAATTTAATCTTATGTCGCTTCAGCAGTTACGTAGCAGAATGCTATATATATTCACACATTGATATGGTGTATAAGTTATAGTATATAGCGAATATAATTGAGTTTTTCAGCCTGCCTCAACACAAAAACTCATGACATAAACAACAAAAGTTAAAAGAGTCAGGGTCAAGACTCTGGTTACTTTTTGCAGTCAATATATAAATCATACGGTCAGTAAAGTTTCAAATTAATAGCTGACTAAAGTACTGGGTAGAGGAAATTAAAAAAAATGTCTACAAAATGATAAAACCTAAGAATATTTGAATTTTAAATAGCCACCATAAACGCCGATCCCCAAGTCGTATACTTAATATTCTTATACTTAATATATATATATATTTTATTACTTATTACATAGGTTTTTTCTCTTCCCATGCATTATAGAATTTTTAATTTTTAGAGAATACAATATTTAAGCTCAACAGTGATTTCTGGCTTGGCAACATAATTACAAACAATTGCAATTATTTCGAATTCCGAGTTGAATTCTTTATTAGCTCTAAGTACATTTGCAGTATGTGTGCAAAGTTCTCCTTATTTGACCAACGCTCAATGCTTCGTTCGAGCTGCCTGTAATTCTCTAGTGCCAACCGCAAAACCAAATTTTACATTGGATGGCCAGAATGGGGCGATGATGGGGGCGATGCAACCGAATAAGTTTTGAGCAATTGCCAAAAAAAAAAAAAATAATAGAAGAATTCAAAAAAAGAAGGAAAATATGAAGAAAACAAAACAATAACAACATCCATATGCTGGGCAATAAAACTAATAAATATTACCACAGAATGTGCAAAAAGTCCATAACTTTCCAGCTAAACCACTGACCCATAAATTCTCTTACAATTTTACTCGAGCAAATGCACTTCGCCATTGCATTGGCATGGAATTTACTGTACTTGGAGCTAGAAATGGGGCAGCATCAATGCAAAAATTATGATTTACTATTTCAATTTCTCTGCGATTACCCTTTGACATGGCAATTTCCAAAAAAAACAAACTCCAACTTAATGCGGTGCAGAATATTTGTTGGTTTTAATTTTCCTAGATTTTCTGATTGTGTAGCGGGGAGAGGATGTAAATGGAGCGGGATAGGAGTAAGGAATTGTTATACGTATCTCTTATATTTGTATTTCTAATGAACATTTAACTGTCACATATGCATATTTACTAGTTCACTGAAACTGTTATATTGCTTATGGCATATAACAGTTTTAACTACTGTTATACAATGTAATACAAAATAAAATATTTGTTTCAGACTGTTATAACTAATGAGCTTCATCTATTATATTGACTTACAAAATGTATTTATGCTGACAGTATACCAGTATAACAGTCTATTACTTCACTTGGGCAAATTAACTTTTATTATAACTGTCACATTGATTTATACTGATTATTATATAGAATAATTTTATTTGTACATTTCACTAGCTCTTATTAACTATTATAATTGCTGCAATATTGACTGTTATACCAACTTCCATACTCAACTGTCATACAATAATTTATTTTGCTGTCAGCTTAACCGCTTATATTCCCAAATGGTCCCCAGAGATATGAAGACATTTCACTAAAGTTTCAATCATTTACAAATCCCAGACCGAGCAGCCGACGACAGGCAGACAGGCAGACAGCCAGACGAGAAGAGTTTTACCAACTGAGTAAACATTGGATGGCCAAGTTTGGCCATCGATGATATCGAATACAAATAAAACTCAAACGATGCAACAAATACGAGCAAAACGAAATGTGTTTAAAGGTAAATAGAAGCTTGAAAAATGTGAAACAAGCCAAATAATAATAAACTTTAGCTCCAGTGGGAGCTGCGGGCCAAGTGAGAATTGTTGTTTGCAATCAAGCAATACTCAACAATAACAGCCATCGAGACGAGACGAGTCGAGTCGAGTCGAATCGAGTCCGGGAAGAACGCTTCACAACTAGTTCGAGCAAGTGTCTGTCTGCGAGGCAGAGGAATGTGCAACGGAGCTGGAGTTGGTGTTGGCCAAAGTTTGTCCAGCTAAAAGTGCTTGAAATGCAACAATGACAGTCGAAAAGCTGCCTTCAATGGGCGAGCAAATTCAAAGTAGTTGCTCATGAAATAAAGTTAATAAAGTGGACAGACTGAAGCCGCTTCATATGCCGTAGCTCAACTCCAAGTCTCTCTCTCTCTCTCTCTCTCTCTGTCTCTCAATTAAATAAAACCGCATCAGTGTAGGAAATGTCATGAAACAATTAAAAACTTGTGCACTTCCACGGCTCAATCAGAGTGCAACACAATAAGTAGCCAAAGTTGAACAACTTTGCACTCGGAACACTCGCAACACTTTAAATGCCCCACGAGACAGCACAGCGACAAATGCAATGCATAGAAAAACACGCAGACAACTGGGGCTGGCAGTGGGCGCTGCTGCTGCTGGTCTAATGCATTTTATAGTGCCCAACAAATCACGAGAAATTGTCCTTGCAAATTCCAAGTGATTGAGGCTAAAGCTAAGACTTAAGTTTTTAAAGTTAAGCCAAAGGAATGCATAGAAACTTGTAGTAGATGTAATATAATGAAATATATATTTCTTTTTATTTGCATATAACTTTCAAAATTTGTATTCAAGCCGAGATCCCCTGAACCCTTTCGAAGAACGGATATTCCTAAACATGCTGTATGTAAAAACATATATATTGCAAGCGAAGAATATCAACTCGTACGCAAGCATTTGATATTCCAGGTTTTAATGGGTTCAGTATTTAATAAAATTATTATTAAAACATTTTTATAAATAGAAACATTTATAACTAATTCAGTTTTGTTAAGCAATATAATTAATGAATATATTACAAAAATTACTAATTGGTTAAATACTTACCAGATCCAGAAGGAGAAGAAGAAATGGAGAAGAAGGCTTGTCCCTATAAAGGGCAAATTTCCCGCAAGTCGAGCATCGGCAGCGGTAGAGAGTCGAACAGCGGTGGAGAGTCGGGCTGCAGTAGAGAGTCAGGCAGTGTTAGAGAGTCGGATAACGGTAAAGTGGGACAACAGTAGAGAGCCGCGCAGCACTAGAATGTCGGGCAGCAGTAGAGAGTCGGATAAAGGTAAAGTCCGGCAGCAGTAGAGAGTCCAGCAGCGGCAGAGTCCAGCAGCGGCAGAGTTCAGCAGCGGCAGAGTCCAGCAGCAGTAGAGAGTCCAGCAGGGGTAGAGTCGGATAGCAGTAGAGAGTCGGATAACGGTAAAGTCGGGCAGCAGTAGCAAGTCGGGCAGCAGTAGAGAGTCCAGCAGCAGTAGAGAGTCCAGCAGCAGTAGAGAGTCTAGCAGTAGTAGCATAGTCGATCATTGAGTGGGAAATGAGAGCGCTACCTATTTAGCTCGGTAGAGGCGGGCGGCGGGCACAACAATCATTGAGTGTTTTTTCTTTACGCTGTCCGATGTCCGAAGATAAGCAAAAAAACTCAAAAGATTTGCTCTCACTCTGAGCAATAGAGTGTTTTCTATTTTACTTCGATTTTCGCTTAAGCGATGCTGTTGAGTTCTTCATGTTGAACTCTTTTAATGATTATCTTTTCGTGATTATCACTCGCGAGTTGAGACTCAGTAAGTGAGTGAATTACTGAATAAGTTAATTCAAAAAGTCATGCAAATACTATTTAAGGAATTTATTTGATAAATAATATTTACTTATTTTTTTTTGCGTTTTTTTAATTCATTTTTCTTAATGTAAATAATAAGTAAAAAATAATAATAAGTAAAAAAATATTTGATTATTCTGCGATTATTTTTTTCTTATGTATGTATATATATATATAATTAGATCCTCTTTAAGAGAAAGTTTAATTATATTTAACAATTTAACCTTAAAATTATCTAAGCATTTTATAAAATAAAATTGGGTGTACTAAATTATTATTTATTTATTTATTATTATATTATTAATAATAATCGAAATTTAATAAGCATCGCGCGCTTAAAGACGCTTTGCTTCATTTCACAGCAAATACTCGCGTCTAAGTGAGAGGAAAAAGAAATGAAAACAAGTAAGGAAACACTGCTCGACTAGGAAATACCCTAAACCCAGCCTATCGGCGATTTTTAATGCACTTCACAGTTTGCATAGAATTATATAATTTTAAATTAAATTTAAAAAAAATAAGTAACTTGCATAAAAAAAATTTTGACAGCAGCTTAAATAATAATTAAACGTTTTGTTTAATAACATAATGCATTTCATCTATACATATGTATTTTATATTGACTAATCTAAATTATATCTACGTTATACTTATTTTATATATACATGCATACGTACATATATTGCAAGCAACGCATACATACACACGCACACGCATACGCTCTGCTAAACCCATTTTTAATGGGTTTATAAAAAAATTTAATATATATATGATGGAAAATACTTTACAAATATAATAACTATATATAAACACTAAGCTTTTGGTATTTTTTAAATACTAAATATACTTAGCTCCGTTTCTTTAGCTACTTATCTGGCGCTGTAGCACTAGAAAATTCCACTTTCGACTATTCATAGTAAAGGTAATCATAATTTGTACAAGCTCTCATCAGAGCAATCTGTGCCTCAGTTAGGAGCTAGGCTGCTGCAGAGCTGCTGTAAATATTTCATTTACAATTCGACATTAAAACAATGTTTAGCTTTCAAAATAAACAAGTTACAACAAAATTTCAAAGTGCGCGTCACAGCGTGAGCAGTGGCTCAAAACAGTCGGCAAAAATGAAGCCAAAAGCAATAGCAGCAACTGCAGCAAAGGTTGGCAAGGGATCGAAGAAACTGGCGACTTCAGCGGAGACCACGGGCAGCCCCCACAATTTTAACATACCGTCCGTGCAGGGTATTTCGAGGATACTGGTAAAGACGTCCCCGACCAAGAAGCTGACAATGAAATCGGATAAAAGTTCCTCAACCGCTGCCAATCGCAAAGCTAAGACCAAGTATCCGGATAATATCTCATCGAGAATGCGTATTATTGCTGCCACATTGCCCAGAGCTACGCAGCCGCTAACCAATCGCATCTATCGTCCGTCGTCATCGAAAATCTTCGACTATCACCTGTCCAAGGAGGAGGCAAATATTTTCGGCCAGTCCCGCACGGCCATGAAATCTGTGCCGGCCGACGAGCTACAGCTGCTGAAGACCGGCAAACGTTCGACATATCTGGAGACGCGCTACGCTCATACGCCGGATGCCAAGTACAACTATCCGGAGGCAACAAGCTGGCGATATGGCTGGTTCCATCGATTCGAGGGAACACCCAAATAGAATGTCAAACTGATTCCGCATATATGCTATGGACCAATGGATAGGGACTAGCGATCTCAGTTTGGCATTACGTTTTTATATTTCAGCCAGGCTTAGAAATAGACGTACTTTGGGTTTTTTTTTTTTGTAATTTTTTTATATATATTTTACACTATGTTTTCTCTTCTATAAGTACCTATTTAACTCAATTCTCATCCACAAAGCCAAACCAAATTGAAGAAAGTGTACCCAAATGTAATGCATGACAACGCATGCTCATTCAGGATATCTAATAAATTATTCCCAATAATCGTATTTTTTTTTAAAATTCGATAAATCTTCTCGTTCTTTTTTTATCGATTAAAAACGAAAATCGATTTTTCGATTTAAAATGATATATTTTACATCTTTAAAGGTAGAGACTCCAAATCTTGTATTTAGTTTAATGGGACGTTTATACAATTTTGATTTTTGTTTAATTTTTGATCCTCCTTAAATAGTATTTGCAAGACTTTTTGAATTAACTTATTCAGTAATTCACTCACTGAGTCTCAACTCGCGAGTGACTGTTTTATTACTCACGAAAAGAGTTCAATACGAAGAACTCAACAGCATCGCTTAAGCGAAAATCGAAGTAAAATAGAAAACACTCTATTGCTCAGAGTGAGAGCAAATCTTTTGAGTTTTTTTGCTTATCTTCGGACATTGAGCGTAAAGAAAAAACACTCAATGATTGTTGTGCCCGCCGACCGCTTTTACCGAGCTAAATAGGTAGCGCTCTCATTTCCCACTCAATGATCGACTGACTTTGACCGAGTTGAGTTCGAAAGAGTTGAGCACAACTTTTGGCGGGAGTTTTGCCCTATATAAGGGCAAGCCTTCTGTCCCATTTCTTCAGTTGGTTTCCTGACCCCCTGATGGTCAGTCGTGCAGTGCAGTGCAGTGCAGTGCAGTGCAGTCCAGTGTAGTGTAGTGTAGTGCTGTGCTTCCCCTCCCGCTCCACGGCCGCTCCTTCCTATGGATTTGGTAAGTATTTAAATAGTTAATAATTTTAGTGATATGTTAAGTATGTAATTTTTTGGTTTTTATTATAATTTTTTTTTTTTTTCATGTACCCTCTGCGCGTCTCTCTACCGCTGCTGGACTCTCTACCGCTGCTGGACTCTCTACTGCTGCTGGACTCTCTACCGCTGCTGGACTCTCTACCGCTGCTGGACTCTCTACTGCTGCTGGACTCTCTACCTCTGCTGAACTCTCTACCGCTGCTGGACTCTCTACCGCTGCTGGACTCTCTACCGCTGCTGCACTCTCTACTGCTGCTCTGGACTCTCTACTGCTGCTCTGGACTCTCTACTGCTGCTGGACTCTCTACCGCTGCTGCACTCTCTACTGCTGCTCTGGACTCTCTACTGCTGCTCTGGACTCTCTACTGCTGCTCTGGACTCTCTACTGCTGCTGGACTCTCTACCGCTGCTGCACTCTCTACTGCTGCTCTGGACTCTCTACTGCTGCTGGACTCTTTACCGCTGCTGGACTCTCTACTGGTGCTGGACTCTCTACTGGTGCTCTGGACTCTCTACTGCTGCTGCACTCTCTACCGCTGCTGCACTCTCTACTGCTGCTCTGGACTCTCTACTGCTGCTGCACTCTCTACTGCTGCTGGACTCTTTACCGCTGCTGGACTCTCTACTGGTGCTGGACTCTCTACTGGTGCTCTGGACTCTCTACTGCTGCTGGACTCTCTACTGCTGCTGGACTCTCTACTGCTGCTCTGGACTCTCTACTGCTGCTCTGGACTCTCTACTGCTGCTGGACTCTCTACCGCTGCTGCACTCTCTACTGCTGCTCTGGACTCTCTACTGCTGCTCTGGACTCTCTACTGCTGCTGGACTCTCTACCGCTGCTGCACTCTCTACTGCTGCTCTGGACTCTCTACTGCTGCTCTGGACTCTCTACTGCTGCTCTGGACTCTCTACTGCTGCTGCACTCTCTACCGCTGCTGCACTCTCTACTGCTGCTCTGGACTATCTACTGCTGCTCTGGACTCTCTACTGCTGCTGGACTCTCTACTGCTGCTGGACTCTCTACTGCTGCTCTGGACTCTCTACTGCTGCTCTGGACTCTCTACTGCTGCTGGACTCTCTACCGCTGCTGCACTCTCTACTGCTGCTCTGGACTCTCTACTGCTGTTGGACTCTCTACTGCTGCTGGACTCTCTACTGCTGCTGGACTCTCTACTGCTGCTGGACTCTCTAGCGGTGCTGAACTCACTGCCGCTGCTGGACTCTCTACTGCTGCCCGACTTTACCGTTATCCGACTCTCTACCGCTGCCGATGCTCGACTTGCGGGAAATTTGCCCTTTGTAGGGACAAGCCTTCTTCTCCATTTCTTTTTCTCCTTCTGGATCTGGTAAGTATTTAACTAATTTGTAATTTTTATAATATATTCATTAATTATATTGCTTAACAAAATTGAATTAGTTATAAATGTTTCTGTTTATAAAAATGTTTTAATAATAATTTTATTAAACCCTGAACCCATACGCTTGCAATATGTAGTATGTAAAATGAGCATGTTTAGGAATATCCGTTCTTCGAAAGGGTTCAGGGGATCTTCTAGTCGGGGATACTCGATTAGAGCTTTCTTACTTGTTATTTTATAATTTTTGTATTTTACAATAATAAATCAAACAAAAAATCATCATGAATTTTTTATTCTTGACAATAAGTCCAGCAACATATATTTTTTAGTATATATTTTTTATCATCAGCATATCTTAAATACAATTCAGAGACAGCAACTTAACACATATTTTATCTGTACCTATTTTGGGAGCAACTCCAATTGCAATTACCAAAAACCGGACGACTTTCCGCCCGGCGGATTATGCACTTTAATGGACGAGCGCACGCCGGATTTGTCGAGCTCCTCTGCAAGCGAAAAGGGTAAAAAAAAAAGAAAATTCTTAAATAGTTACAGTTAATTTACAGTTACCCAACGCACCGCTTAGCGAAAAGGATGTTTCCTGCATATCCCGTTTGCCATCGACGCGCCCGACTCCACTCGAGGCTGAGCAGGGTGCAGGATTTCCAGAGAACATGGCAGCGGGTGGTTCGATTTCAGCAACGTGAGCATCCAGTTCGACTAGTTTTTTAGTTGCGCTACCATTTAGTGGTACCTGTTCGTCCTTTATCACTTGGTCCTCCTTGCCCTCAATACTGTCATAAACAAAAGGCGGGCGCAGCGGCGTGGGTATGAAGCGCCCAAAGCCCTCGGCAACACGAAGCTGCCCATTCTCCGCGCAAATGCGTCCGCGCACCAAGACATACTCAGGCACGCCATGCACAGTCATGCCCTGTAAGGGATTACAGCTTGGCAATGGAGTATATATATATGTATATATATATAGATATCTGAACTTACTTCAAAAATATTGAAATCGCATGCATGATGATGGGTGTCCTTGGATATGGTGCGTGTTGCTTGGGGATTCCAAATAACAATATCAGCATCTGAGCCATTGGCTAGATATAAATAAATAATAAATGAAATAAATTGAATGAAATAAAATAACAAAATATTAAAAAAAAAATATTAAAAAAAAAATATTAAAAAAAAATATATATACAATTTTTTTTTTAATATTTCAAAAATAATAATATTTAAAAATATATCTTTTTTTAAATGTGAACAAAATTTACTTTAATTTAATTTTTGTATTTGTTTTTTTTATCGATTTAAATTTTGGCTTATATATTTTATTACAAATTTAAATCGTTAAGTGTATTTCTTTTTTTTTAATTTTATATATAATTAATTATTTTATGAATTTTTATATCTTACCAATTCGTCCTTTTTGGGGATAAATATTGAATATTTTCGCAGCATTTGTGCTGGTTATCGCTACGAACTTGCACGGATCCATTAGGCCGGAATGTACGCCACGCTCCCACACTAAAGACATGCGATCCTCAACGCCATTGACGCCATTCGGTATTTTTGTAAAGTCGCCAAGGCCAAGTTCCTTTTGCTTCTTGTTAAACGTGCAATTGTCGCTGCCCGTCGTCTGCAGATCGTCGCTGAGAAATATAGAAAATAATTAAATTAATATTAAAAATTTCTAAAATTTATATTATGATTTTAATATCATTTTTAAATTATTAAATTATTAATCTGTAAAATGTGTAAATGTATACTCACTACGGCAAATCATGCTTGGCATTGTTTAAGGAATGACAAAGGATTTGCTGACTGTACTGGCGTCATCCTCGGAGTTGCTCTTAAGGCATGATTATATGAATGTTACATGTCAATATGCGTGATTAAATGGGAGTTTAAATGAACTCTTTGCTGGCTTTCTTAACTCACCTGGCTAGCAGCTTCATCAGAAACTCGGGAGTTGTTGTGTCAGGTCTCAGGGGCGGGCTCAGCACATGGGCGGCTGCATGACCAAAGTGCTGGCAACGATAGTGGGTGCCATCTGTACCCAGAGCCGCCGCCAAGGTCTCGCCGTAGATGTACTTCTCACGATAACGTTGACGAGCGCGTGCTACCTCAATTCCAGCAGATTTGCTCATAACGTGCACCACATAGAGTGGGCAGTCGACCTGGAAATGAGTTTAACATTTTTTTAAAAATATGTTAATAATATATTTCTTTTCATTGCAGATTTGATGATTGCCATCTGCATTGCCATGTGGATGGATAAATTATGCATGAAGCATGACAATCGCAAAATCAACAAATTGATTTGATCAACATTTTCTATTTAAAGATACAAGTTTACAGAGTGTATAACAGAACTTGCTGCTACAGTTAACAGCATCATTAACATTAAGCATTAGTAACAGCATGTTAAATTGTATGTTAAGGAGACTTGTTTGTTTACCTACCTGATGCGCCAAAATGCAAGCACGGTGCACGGCCTCAGCCTCAACCTCCTCCTGTCGCGACAACTCGTGGCCCTCGGGTCCAGTGATGCCCTCGGCGAGCAAGCGTTTGGCATTCTTGGCAATAATGTCACCATTCTCAGCATGAACCTGAAAAAGCAAATATAAAATATAGCAAAATTCGAGTTGAATTCAAAAAATTGGTCTTGTATACCCACCATAGCCACACCATTCAAGCCTCGAATACGCTCAAAGACATCCAGCAGGTCCGAGTCGTTTAGCTGGTAGAGTCCCTTGTAGGCCATAAAGGTCTTGAATGAATTAATGCCCAGCTCTTTGCAAAGTATGCCCACTTCCTCCGACACCGATTTCGACCACCAGGTAATGCCCACATGGAGTGCGTAATCACAGCAGACCTTGGGATCAGCCCAGCTGCGCCATTTGTCATAGGCCTCAATCATGGATTCGTTCTTGTTTGGCAACACAAAGTCGACTGGAATGGGGAGGTGTTAATACTGCAAATTATCAGATATATATAATTAATACCTACTTATCATAGTAGTGCCACCAGCTACAGCTGCTTTAGTTCCATGATAAAAGCTATTTGGTTAAATGAAGAATCGTGATATATAAGTTGTTAACTATTTATAGCGCTTCGATTACTTACTCATCCACCGCCACCGCATTGCCAAAAGGTAGCTGCATGTGCGTATGCGGATCTATGCCACCTGGTATAATTAGCTTGCCGCTGGCATCAATTGTGCGCACGCCACCTGGCACCGTTATATCCGCGGCGGGTCCGACGAATCTGTCAAGTGTTTTGTCCAATTAGATCTCGATCTAAGAATATATATTTATGATATTTACTTGATAATGCCATCCTCTATGTAAACATCAGCTTTGAAGGTTTTGTCGTGATTCACAATTTGCCCATTTTTTATATAGACACGATTCTGGGCGCTTTGTAGGTGAATGGGCACCTTTTTGACTGGCGCCGGACTGTGCGACATGTTAAGAGCTGAAATAAAACTAATTTGAATATAGTAATATTAGAGAAGCTTTGTCTGAGGTCCGAAATGTCCTTAATAACTGAACTGAACTTATGCCAAGAAATTTCATTGCTAAATGACCACATAAGAGTAACCGGAAAAGATATTACATTAATGCTAAACCTATTTAAGATATTATGTGTTTTCTGATTTTATTTAAAAACCACATTGATGCCATCTATGTATGGAGTATCACGTCATTACATAGCCATCTTGGCTTGCCTGCCGGCAAGAAATTTCCATTGCCTATAAAAAGCTAATTCCATTTTTGGGTAAATTTTTAAAAGTTATTTACATACACTTAACGGGTATCAAATGAATTTATAATCAAATGGCAAGTCTTATTCATTAAGTCAACAATTATATATAATCAATAACTTAAACACTTCCTGAAATATAATTATCCGAAATAGTATCACTCTTGTTTGGTCAGAGACTTTTCAGTCCGTACTTCAGAACATAAAAATCGAACTGACCGTGTTAACATAAATAACGACTAACAAGTTCTTTAAAGAAGTCTTTTTTTAGTGATATCTTAATCGAGCTTTCCCCTTGACATAATAATAACAAATCTTATCAGAAACGATTACAAAATTGATTTCAAGTATAAATAATATTATATTTACTACGCTAACCGGTTAAAGTTGCTAACTTTTTAAAATCGAACTTTTGTTTGTTGTTGATAAGCTACATATCTATGACATGATTTTTTTCAAGGGTTTACAATCTTTGATAAATTGCAGATAGCGAAGCTTTGCTCTTGTCAATGTTAAAGCATTTTAAATATATATTTTTTGGCTGCACGTAGGCATTACTAGTTAAACATAATTTAAATATGCAATAATTTGTAATCTTATCAATTGAAATAGTCGATCCACCATTCACCATTTACAGCAAACATAATGCCGACGTGCAATGCAGTTTTTTGTCTCAGTGCCCCAGATGTGGAGTGACGCAAATAAATTTTGCGCTTTAAATATAGAATACACTTTGCAAAATTGTATATGAAATATACAGCAAAATAGTCAAAAATTTATGTGGATTAAAAATATTAAAAAATAAAATATATATAAAAAAATTTTCTTTTTTATTAAAATGAAGATAAAATAAAAACTAAGCTCAAGTCGAACTCAAGCCTACGTCAAATGTTGGGTCGAATTTTTAATATTTTTAATAAGATTAGATTAGGTATATAGAATCATATATATATTGATATAGATGGCATGTTTGTTATGCTAAACAGTTTCACATGTATTCTATGGGCATGCAATAACAACAATCTAGTTTTGTTATAGGTACCGAAATAGCCGACTCAACAATTATCTACGGAGCGGCCACATGTGAATAATATTAAGCACACAAATGCACAAACACACATACACACAGGCATGTAAAACAACTATACATATTCACAGTTCCAAATATGTATGTGCCTCAGACACACGTTAAAAAAAAACAAGTGCGAAAAACATTATTCTCTGACCTACTACCAAATAGTTGATGTGCGATGTAAGCACATTAGTTGAGATTATTTTATTTCAAGCAAAACTTGATTTGTTTTAATAATTACATTTACTGCTATAAAACATTCACAGTTTTCGAATTTTTCTAAATATTCAGCGATAAATTGCAATTTTTAATGGCTTTTTATATATATTATATTTATAGTACATAAATTTGTTTTCTGTATGACGCGTTCGTATATTATAGACAAAGCAAAAAAAAAACTTTTTTTGTTAAGCTCAGTAATCATTTTTTATAATTTACCGTTAAACTTTGAATATTTTTGTAATTCTAATTGCCGACAAATCACGTAGGCAACGCAAAAAACGCAACCGCTTTCGCCAAATAACTCTGATAAGACTACAAAAGTTGGTGCCAGCAACAGGTGCTGTAAAGCTCAAGTGAACGGTTAACAGCACTGTTAGGCTAACAGTGGCACAAGTATCGATAGCAGATCGAGATCAGTTGTTGTGTGTGGCGCAAATATTTGAAATCGATGTAAAAGTGCAAAATTTAAAATAGGTTTAAAATTATAATTAAAATAAATATTAAAAAAAACAGTGAGGTAAAATATAAAAGAAAATGTTGTATATTGTAAATATGTTCATATTGTTAAATATAAATTAATATTTTAAAATTGTATAAAAATTAAATGTAAATAAGCTATTAAAAAAAATTTAATTTATATCTGTGGCTACATTTTCTTGGCAGGAATATGCATTTCTCAACTGCTGCCAGCATCCGTCAGTCTAAAGGGGCTTTTATTATTGCGGTCGCTAAGCACAGAATTATGTAAACATTTCCATTGAATGAATTTCATATAAGCTTTGACCTTAATTTTCTACTTGTCGCAGATTTCTGACTGCGTCTTAAAGCTCTGTTTGTGGCAGAAAACTGTTAATAATGATTAGCTCTAAGTCCTTATAATACAAATTTATATAGATATATAAAAAAAAATTACTTTAAGTCTTGTCAATAAAAATTAAAAGTATTTTTTAAGTTATTTTTTCTATAAACAAGGATCAAGGATTACTGCTGTAAGCCCTGAATTTATAGGTTTGTAGCATAAATTCTTTCATCTCGCATCTTTCGCTGTCAATTTGGTTATTTTGTGCACTAAATTAAGCCCTATAGCCAAAGGGGGATTTATGTTTTTATTCAATTTTTGGTGGCTGGTGAGAAAATATAAAGTGGATTATACAGAGATAACAGCCAGGCCACAGTTATATACATACTACATACAAATTCCTTTACCTTTCTTTCTTTTTTTTTTGTATTCTTTTTCCTTTATTTTTTTTTTCTTTTTTGTGTTCCTCTGTTTGTGTGCACAACTGGAGTTCGCAGGAAGTGCAGAGCATCGAGCCAGGCACCGCAACTGGCCATAAAAATTGTGCAGAGATATGTCGCCAGCCGTGAAATGTGTATATGCATGTAGGTCGCGTGTCCTTCTACAGTTGCAATTGAGCTGAACTGAAAAAAAAAAAAAAAACAAAAAGAAATGGGGACTACATAAAATGTAATGCTCGATATTGGCAGCCAGCGAAATCCAAAGCCGATCTGTGCCACTTTTCTTGTGGCATTGCGGCTTTGACTTGCTGGCTAATACCTTAAAGACTGCTGCCACTTAATGCCTCAGACAGTCTCCTCCTCTCTCTCTAGCTCAACTGCTCAAATGGCTGCTTCCTATTGCTATGCTGTGTTCGTCATGGCCAGAAATCCTTTTAGCTTATTTAGCCGTTTAGTTAAACGCAATTTGGACGTTGCTTTTGGCCGCTTTTGTTGCCATTGTTTCCACCTGCTCGCAGCTGGCCGAAGGTGGGGCGCGCCAGGGAGTTCGCTGCATAAATTAAACGATAAGTTGACTCTGCTCTTTTTCGTTGCTTTTGCGTATTCGTTCGGAATTCATGCTTGAATCGAACTTTAGTTAAGCATTCCAATGACAGCCATGATAAAGTGCTCACTTCTCACGATTGTCTGCAAATATTAGCTCTTCCTGTATCTGTGTGTGTGTGTGAGTGTGAGATTTAAGAGCATAATGAGAGCACAATAGTTCAATTTCAAAAGATTTTCTTTTAGGTAAATTTAATGAAGGATTTAATAGACATTTTACAAAATTAGCTTCCATTTTTGTGAAATATGAAATGAACACTAATAACAACAAATTATTTCAAAGTTGCCTAATAAAATGTATCTAATAAAATTAAAAAAAAGTGTTATAATAAATGTTATATATAATTAATAAAATTTTGATATATTTTTCCTACAAAATTGACTATTTAATTATTATATTTGATGTAATTATTATTATTTTTACTAACAAATTTTTATTAAATTTTATATTTAATAAAAAAAATTGAAATATATTTTTATTCAAATTCTTTGCTTAAGAATTAGTTAAAAATGTATTAAAAAATATGAATAGTTACATTTTAATATAATTTTTTTTATTGATTTTTAAAGATTTTTAATTCGGTTTTTTCTCATATTCATAGCTAAAATATTTATAATAAAAATCATATAATTATTTAATTGCATTCATCATTAGCTTCTTTCTTTGTAGTGGACAACTTTATATATATTGGTATGGTGATCTCAGTTAGTTAACATAAAAACGATATATTTATTATATATAAAGCAAGCTTAAGCCATCCCTAACTATAGTTTATTTCAAATACTTCCTCTACATTTATAACTATATAAATTTTTGTTTTTATTTGCTTTTGTCTTCTGCACAGATTCAATTTGACAGCAGCAGCAGGAACTCAGGCGACAGCTGCTCTCACAATTTACTTGACGTGTCTTGACCATTAGTGTAAGTTCTTTCTCTTCTTTCTCGATTGAGTTGGCTTCACTTCCATTTTCATTTTCATTTCCATTTCCATTTCCATTTTCATTCCTAGCATTTCCATTATCTGGCAACATTTTTATCTATCAATAGTTTTGAAGCGGCGCGCAGCTATTGCTATTAATTTGCGCGACATTTGTTCGCCATTTGGCTTTTAGTTGGCATCTCAATAAAGCGAAGCGCGTATCTAGCCGGCTAAGGGCCTGACTGATTGCAGTCTGCACTTTACGGCAATTGGTAGCACTTTACGCCAGCCAAGTTGAAAAGCTGCGAGTTTTATTCTAAAACTTGCTGTTAAGTGCCAACCGGAGACACAAAGCAACTGAATAAAGGATAGAGAAGTGCAACTGCGAAAAGGTAGCTAATAAGTGGAATTTAGTTCAAGATTTCTTTTTAAACATAGCTGAGAATGGCAGAATAAATAGTGTGAAAGAGAAGTAGTGGTTAAGCCTTAAAATAAACAGAATATGCAAAAGTTAACATACCTTTAGCATAGCTGTTAACATATAGAAAAGCTGCTGATAACATTTTTTCCAACTGAAATAACTGATGACTGCAGAAAAGATGGTAAGAGAGGCAGCCAATGAATAAACCTTTAAATAAAGAAAATTCATAAAAATGTTAACATGTCTTTAACATAGCTGTTAAAAATGAAAAATGTTAACTTTCAACTCTTAAGCTGTCCAAAATTCTTTTAACTTCTTATAAATTCACTAAAAATAACACATTAAATTGTTTATCCACTCATAACATTTAATGACAGTCAAAACTCGCTGAAGTTTTCCCGTTTTAGTCAGAGTCAAGACTTGGATATGGCCATGGCCCTGTCAGCAGTAAGCAAATACTTTGTCTATTCCGAATGGAGCATATCTATGGAGCAAAATGTAATTAGTGCTTGGCAGAGACTTTGACTTTGGCAAGCTGCAGAAGAAGCAGCAGACCGCAATAGTTGGTCTAATTGGATTGAGTATTAGTATTAGTTAAATCGAATTTGAGCACACGTATTGATTAGGAAGCGGACACATGGCAGCTAACTTTGATAGTTTCTGTCAAACTTGGCCACACACATACACACACGCAGAGAGCTGAAGGTGCTGAGCAGATGGATAACATGATTGACCCCCGGACAGTTGATGTTGCTGGGGCACGTAATAAGCTGCGTGTCTGCACAGCTGCTGGTGATGTGGGGCGCGCTCTCACGTTCGCGGTCGTCAAGGCGGCTCTTTTATAAACACGCACACTCGCACAGACAAACGACTTAATAACTGAAAAGCGAGTGGAGGCGTGGCAGAGTCTGCCAGTTCGTTGACACTAAATGCCACTTTAGGGCATCAGGCTGGGCGGGAGGCGGACACGAGCATCTGAATACAGACCAAAGTCAACAATGCTGCGCGTTGCCAGGTTTATTAAAAGGGCTCAGGTGAACGTCTGAGCGCCATTTACGACGGCAGGTGAGGCTAAAATCACAGTACGCGCTGCCAGCCAACATCACTGTCCGCCTGCCACCTGGCGCTGTTTACTTAAGCGCAGCACACGCACAGCCATACACCCTCGCATACATGTGCATTTAAAGATTGCCAAGCTTGTCTACTGCTGCTGCTGCTTGAGCACTTTTTCGCTCTGCGCCCCGCTGTCCATGTCCATGTCCATGTCCATGTTTCATGTTCCATGTTCCTGTCCATGTCCTATGGCTATGTGCCGGTTTTGGCGTTTAAAGGTCATTTGCATTTTGACCTCATCAGCTACTTTGCGAGACATTTGCAACATCAGTTAAGAATTGTGCTTAGACCCTGTTTGCCGTCAGTCAGCATAATTAACATGAAATGTTAAGCATTCACTTGAATGGGTGGAAAATGAGTGGAAGAAAATACACTGAGATGCTATGTTGTTTGAAATCTGATTCTGAATATAAAAATATATACATAAATATAATAATAGATAATGGATATATAATATTTAAAGCCAACAACAGAGCTGGAAAATATAATAATAAAAATAAAAAAAAAAAATCTCAAAACTAATTGTAAACAAGTAAGGAAACTCTAGTCGGAGGTGCCCGACTAGGAAATACCCTGAACCCCGCCTATTGGCGGCTTTAAATGCACTTCAAAGTTTATATATAATTTTAAATTAAATTAATCGACTCGGCTTGTCGTCCTGATCAAGAATATATATACTTTATGGGGTCTGCCACGCCTCCTTCTGCCTGTTACATACATTTGGGCTGCAACAAAACCATTATACCCTGATTACCCATTTTTAATGTGTTCAGGGTATAAAAATAAAGTATAACTGTAAATAAATAAAATAAAAAAATGAACAACATAAAATAAATTACATAAATAAAAAATAAATAAAGTAAAAAAAATATATATTAAATGAATAAATATAAGAATAATAATTAAATAATAACTTGAAATAATAGCATAATAATAATAACATAAGATTCTTTTACAATTCTATTCATATATAAAAACTAAAATGAAACCCAAAGATACCCTTTGGCTTGCTTACAAAATTTGTCTCTGAATTAAGTCTTAACATGCATTAGCCAAGTCAAAATTGAAGGAGACTGCGAAGTGTAGCAACAGCTGCTGAGTTTTCCCGCTACTTTCCGGAGGAAAACTTTGCATTGTTAAGCTACGAATTAGTGAATGCTCTTAATTAATAATCAAATAATGTTCGACATGTGATGTGATAAAACACGCGACTGGCGCTGCAGGGGAACTGGGAGCTGGCAACTGGGTGCTGTGTGGTAAAACAAATGGCAAATGCTTAACAAGCACTTACCATTTACAGCTTCGCATTGCTGATCATTAATTTGCAGACGGAGAGCATCGAACAAGAAGAAGCCAGCGAAGCACTCGAAACAATACTCCAAATCGTGTTTATCCACTGTAGCGCCTTTAACTTTTATTGGTCTTTAGCTGCGATGCACAAGCAGGATAAGCACCACCCAGGGGGCTGCTGGGTGGGCGATGGGGATGGACGAGCTGTGGTGCGCCATGGCGAAGATGTAAGAAAAACAACAATCAACACCATTTGCCGCTACAAATTAAGCTTCGAGCAAACAAATCGCGCTGAGTTCTCTAAGACTTTCGCATTTCACTTCTGTTTGTTCGTGTTGTTGCTTGTTTTATGTGGATGTCTTGTCTATCGTTGCCCTACCCACTCGCTGCCTGACTGGCTGCCCTGTGGCAAATTCGTGTTTCTACGAAAATATTTTCGACAGCATTCGATGTGTTCTACGTTCTACGTGTATTTATAGCGTTTGGTGCTTAATCAAATGCCGTTGGCTTGGCTACGCTGCGTATACTTAATTTCAGTTTCGTTGCTTTGGCCCAAGGCGTGAATGCTTTTTCCTGGTTTTTTCTGTTGTCTGTGAGCTGGAAGTGGAGCTAATTAAGCCATGACTGAAAAATATTTATTTAAATTGCTTAGTGCGGCCTCCATTAAGCGATTAACAATTCGTTTAACTGAACTGAACTGAGTGTGAGTTCGGCACTTGCATGAATTTATTGTTGGCTAAGGGGAGTATGCGAAGGGCTCTCAGGTTTTTTAGTTTGCACTAATAGTGTAATAGTGTTTACACATGTATATTATAATGACACTTGATTGAATTTTAAGTGGAATTTAAATAAAATATTTGCCAACTAGTTTACATATATATGTGAATGAACGAGTTTGATTGAGTTAATTGATTTGTTTATTATTTTTTTGAGGGAGTTTTCAAGAGCAAGCTAGGAGAATTGAGTTAGTTAGATACTAGTTAATTACATTTATTAATTTTATAAAAAAAATTACCATAAAAAAAAATCCAAAGGAAACTTCATAAAAACTCATATACGTAAATTAATAATCTATATACTTATGTATATACATATATATACTTTACCTGAATTTAGTAATTTCAATTTCTTTTTGAATTTCTTTGCCCGCTCAGTAAAAATTTGTAATTGAAATAGCGCCATGGTGTGACTTGGTGTAACCCCACAACAAAGCATTTTATTTGAGTGTATGAGAAAAATCAGAGGAAAGACTTCTCTTTAAATCCATTAAGCAATGCAATGAAAGACTTCTTTTCACATTTCAAAATATCTTGATTTGCCACAGAGTTCTCTTTCGTCTGTCGAGTTTGATAAGCAACGCGCTGCCACCACTCTTTGCCTCTCTCCCTCATACTCAAGTCACTCTTTTGTTTAAAATAAATGTTGAAAATAATTATTTATAAAATTTATTAAGAATTATCAGAAGTTGTTACTCCGAAGTTGCAGGTGAAATCAGAGCAGTGAGCAGCTGCTCTCGATGAGCACTAGAATTTCTCTTCTTTCCTTTGGCCAGCTGACATTTATTTCTATGTATATTTCAACGCTATAATGCCTGTCATCTGCTCAAAATATATCATGCTTATCATATCAATGTCTACACCTGCTCTGCCATCCGCTGCCTGCCGCCGGCTAATGAATACAATAATCGCAATTCAATTAAGATTTGATAAATTTCATTTGAATGTGAATTTATTTAAGTTTATTTAATTAAAGAACAATCGTGTGGCGATTTATTGACAATTATTATTAAATTTAATTTCAATTTTTTCTGCTGTCATTTATTCAATTCGTTTTGGGGGAACGTGCGCTATCGAAATACCCGCAGGTGTATGCAAATAGTTTAAAATAATTCCATGGATATCTATGTTTCGTAATTCTATTAATTCGGCAATTTATTTGTTTGACATTTTGGATTTGCCAACGTGTTTGGGGATTGGCTATGGCTCGGCCTGTGGCTCTGGCTGTGGCTCTGGCTGTGGCTGTGGCTGCAGCGACATTGGCACGTGTTTAATCCTACTAAGTATGCCGTCAAAAATGGTGTGTACTGTGGGGAGAGGACGCCGCCAGTTGTCATAAAATGTTAAATACAAATTTATGGCAGGCAACGCGCCTCTGGCATACTAAGCATTTGTAACGGGTGGGACTGGGGCAGCAGAGGGGCGTGGCACGCCTTACCTAAACGCATTAGCAAAATCAAGCTGTTTCGATAGACATTACAACAATGCTAGAGATTTGTTCCATTGTTAATATTATTATTTTGTATTTGTGTCACATTTACCATGCGCTGAGCTGACAAAATTCGTCGAGCAGCAGCTGCTTCTGGCCATTCAAATGGGACCGACAGGGACTCAAATGTAATTCTAGGTAAGGTGATTAAATTTGAGGTGCTTTAATGGAGCTATGCATCAGCATTGTTGCAGGTGTTCTACTTGGAATTGTTTAAATGCACAAATCAGAATTCACTTTTACTTCAGCTGAAGAAACTTTGCGATGAATTTGAATTTTCTTTTTTAAAAAATTGTTTGATTCGATTTATTAAATTTAATTTAGGATTTATTAAAGTTTGTTTGATTGGACGCAATTTTTGCTAGTTAAATATACATTACATTACAATATTTTATTGATCACTTATTTCATTTATTTCTTTTTTTTACAATTTATTACAATTTTTTTCATTTTCTTTATTGCATATTTCTAAAATTATACTACAGCATTTCGTACTTTCCTCTTTGTCCTCTTTCAGAATATTTTTTTTTTTAGAGCTAGAATTATAATAAGAACTAAGCAAACAGAAATGATTTGATCTACAAAAAAAAATAATAAATAAATAAATTTTTAAATGATATAAAATATTTTGCATTATACATTACAATACAATTTTTTTTCCAATGAAATTTTAATAAGAAACAAAACACACTAAATACACATTCACTTATATATATATATATTACGGCTATGCCTGGCTACGATGGCGCAGTGACAATATACTCGCCCGATGGGCATTTGCTGCAAGTGGAATACGCCCAAGAGGCGGTGCGCAAAGGCTCCACAGTGGCAAGTCGCAGACAATAAAAATATATTTTGATTTGGCTCACTTGAGTGTTTTGGTTCCACTGTGCAGGTGGGCTTGCGCACTAAAGACTCGATAGTGCTGGGCGTGGAGAAGAAGGCAGTGGACACGCTGCAGGTGGAGCGAACGGCGCGCAAAATTCGGAAACTGGACGATCATCTGGTCGTGACATTCGCTGGGCTGACAGCCGATGCGCGCATCCTGTTGAACCGTGCCCAAAGCGAGGCGCAGAGCCATCGCCTCAACTTTGACCGCCCCGCAACGGTGGAGTACATAACACGGTGAGTGTCTGGGCATGATTAGAGAGTTAGTTACAGTTCGACTGCTGCCCGTCAGATATATCGCCAAGCTGAAGCAGAACTACACGCAGAGCAACGGCAGGCGTCCGTTTGGCGTCTCCTGTCTGATAGGCGGCTTTGATGTGGACGGCAAGCCGCGTCTGTATCAGACCGAACCCTCTGGCATCTACTATGAGTGGTCGGCGAATACCACCGGTCGGCTGGGCAAGCCGATGCGTGACTATTTGGAGAAGAATGCGCCTGCCATGAGCAGCTCGCCCGACGATGCCGCCGCCATCAAGCATGTGGTGCGCGCTCTGCAAACGGCCACAGCGCTCAACGCCAGCTACTACGAGGTGGCCGTGCTCAAGTATCAGCAGCCCTTGCACATGGTCAGCCCCACAATGGTGGCTCATTTGGTGCAGGTCATCAAGCAGGAGATCGCCGAGGAAGAGGCCAAGCAGAAGAAGAGTTTGGAAACCAAGAATTAAACTTGCCTCAGTCCTATATATATATTATATATATATATATATCCCTCTCTCTATATATATGGAATGCTGTTAAATTCACGTTACCCCGCGGCAGGCATTTGTTAACCTTTCGGCCCAATCAAGACTTGATGAACTTTTTCTTTTTGCAATTTAATTTTTTCTTTTTGTTTTTTTATTATTTTTTTTTAGCCCCTTTGGGCGGGGCAAAAGTAATCAGCACGAAAAATGTGTAAACTGAGCAAATCACTTAATTTGCCTCAAGGGCATCTTTAAGCACTTCGGCGTCCACAGCTACGCACACAATTCCTGTCCAGCCTTTGGGCTGGAGAAGCGAGTTAAGAACTTTTAAGTGAAAATGGAAATTGAATTTGCGCCAAAAATTGCATACTCTGGCACACACACTCGGGTTCTTGTTGCCTTTCGATATATTTTTGCGAGTCTGCTCGTAAATAGACCGATTTCTCCCAGCTGCCATTTGGCAGGTGTTTGCCTCGCTATTGGGGGCCAAGTGCTTTCAATCAAATGTGCGCCTTGGGTAATGCACCAGCCACAGCCCCAGCCACAGTCCCAGCCACAGCCCTCAGCCCTCAGCCATCGGCATCTAGTCTGGCGTGAGCTACAAAAATACTTTCAGACCAACATTGATACGTGTGTGATTCTGGAGTGGAGAAAAACGAATGGAAAAGTAAATTTTTGAACTGTGATTTTATTTTGATATTGTTTAGCAAGTCTTTCAGTTTGAGTTATGTTAGGTAGTGTATAAACTAGTTATATATTATTTGTTTTTCTGTGCTTTACAAATATATATTGGGTATACTCAGCAATATTTCTCATTTGAAGTACTTGAAGAAATGGAATTTGACTCGAAGTGTAACCTATTCGAAATATATTTTTATTTATTTTAATAAAATGTGTATAAAAAAATACAAATTAAAAATCAATTAACTTTGACTCGATATGTCCACTTTTTGGCAGCAGGCGGTCAAGTCATTATATTTTTTTATATATAATGGCATACATATATCTTCAGTATTAAATTAAAATCATTATCATATGTAAAATAGTTTTTATTTGAAGCAAATTTCTTCTTCTATTGCTCTTATTTGGTCACTGCCTGATTTATTTGCTAAGCCTTAAAGCTGGTCATGCCCGCCTGCATGATCTCATCGGTGAGCAGCAGATTGCAAGCGATGATGGAGCAGGAGTTGAGTATTTGTTTCTTGACGCAGTAGTTGTCGAAGATGTGCTGCTTCTCCGGGTCCATGGGCTCGCCCGTCTCCAGATCCAGGCCAATCGGCTGCTCAGCGTCCTTGGCAGCCGTCGTCAGCTTGACAATGGTGTCCTGCACATCGAAGCCGCTGTTGATGGCCAGCGTCTTGGGTATGATGAGCAGCGCATCGGCGAACAGCTGGACGCCCAGCTGAGCCTTGCCCTTGGCCTCGGTCTTGAACTTGCTCAGCGCATTGTAGGCGAGCAGCTCGAACGCTCCGGCGCCGGGCAGCACGCAGCCATCCACAATGGCGTTCTGTATGGCATGCAACCCGTCGCGTATGGCATCCTTGATGGTCTCTGTCTGATGGCGCGACGGCGTGCGAATCAATATGGTGACCGAAGTGGGATTGCGGCACTTCTTCACGAAAGTGTATTTCGTCTCGCCCAGCTGCTGCTCGTAGACCAGGCCGGCATAGCCGAGATGCTCCTCGCTCAGCTCATCCAGCGAGTGTAGAGCCTCGCCGCCGCAGGCTCGCATCAGGCGCTCCATGTTGCGGCGCTTGGCGCGACGCAGCGCCAGAATGCCGGCGTCGGCAAAGGCCTCCAGCGAGGCTATATCGATGCCCTTCTGGTTGATGACGACAAAGCCATTATCATTGTCGCTGCACAGCCGCTGCTTCAACTCGATAATCTTGGCCACGCGCTGATCGATGAAGCGATGCTCCTCGTTGACGCACTTCTCTCGCTCCTCGGCCGATTTGTAGCAGAAGGACGACTCAACGGAGGTCTTCTCCAGCTCCATCGACACGTTGCAGGTGAGTATGTAGGCCTGCTCCAGCCGCGTGGGCATGTTCACATGCCGCCCGCCATGATCGAGCACCAGTCCATCCACCAGCTGCGTGTCCATCGTCGTGTACTGCTTGATTTCCATCAGCTCGATCATGTTGAGATCGAGCAGAGCATGGCCATCGCCACGAACACTCAGCACGGCATCCACACAGATGTTGGCCAGCAGGTCGGCCAGGCGCCTCTCCACCTTGGTCCTCAGGCTGGTCTGGGCCAGGGCCAGCAGCGTGTCACGATGTATCTGGATGGGTATGCAGAGCAACTGCAGCAGCTGTTGTGCTTGCTCCTTGGCCTGCATGATGCCAGCGCTGAGCAGCCGTGGATGCAGTCCCTCTGTAATCAGCATCTCCGCCTGCTTCAGCAGCTCTCCAATCAGCAGAACCGTCGATGTGGTGCCATCGCCTGTGGCCGCATCCTGGGCGGTGCTGGCCCGAGCGATCATCGACGCCGTCGGATGGCAAAAGTGCATCTCGTGTAGCAGCACATTGCCGTCCTTGGTGATCTTGATGTCGCCAGCCGGCGAGACGAGCATCTTGGTGGTGCCCTTCGGCCCGAGGTTGCTGCCCATCAGTCGCTGCAGGCCCGTGGCGGCCGTGATATTAATAGCCAAAGCTTGAGAGGAGCGAGCGAGTTGCGCCTTTGGATTCAACAGAGTTATGCTAGCCATCCTTAAAGGTTACCTATTAAGCAAGAAGTTCAGCAAAATGTTTTTAATTTAATTTTTGTTTTTGATTATTCTCTGTCACGTTCTCCAGTGAGAATAGAGATTGAATCTGAAGTGTCGAATTGACCGGTTTCGATTTTGAGGTTAGTGTCAGCATAGATAAATAAATTTTTGAAGTGGTCTGGCAACTCTATGCAAGCTTAAAAATAATAATGCGCTGTTTCCACTGTGAAAGTGTAGTAAAATAAAATTTGTTTTAGTTTTAAATAAAAATATCATTAATTCAAATAAGAATTATTTCTATATTAATATTTTATCGTTTATATACATTTCTTTTTTTTTTTTATATATATTTATTATATTATATTATATTATAGTATATATACATATATTTTTTTAAACTTCATTTAACATCTTTATTAAATATATAATTATTTTTATTTAATTTGACTTAATTTTATTATTATTTCAAACTAAAAGTGTAAAATGTTTGAGCCAACGAAATCAATTTAATTAATTAATTAATAATCATTTTGTAGCTGCTACAATTCAATAACTTTAACAAGACTTTTGAGCAACTTTTATTTAAATTACAGTCATAATTTATTTTATAGAATTATAACTACATACAAAAGAAAAATATTTGTAGTCAAGATAAACAAGTTGAGGCCTCGAGGCACAAACACAACATAAACTGTAAACTGCAACAAAAGCAAAAAACAATTTCATATTTTGATCTGACACCGAAAAGATTGAATCAATAAAACTGTAATTAAAATGAAAAGAAAAATATCGATGATATATATACATATAATCCACGTGAAAGCAATATGACAAATTAATTTTATAAATTTCCCATTTACTTGTGCGCTCGCTCGCTTATGTCTCAATACCTGCTGTCAACAAATATATGTAAGTGAAGCAGCTCAGCTGCCCTATACGCTGGATTGCCCAATCAAAATCCACTTGCAGCAAAGCAGCTAAGCTGTTAATAGGAATTACTTTTAGCTGTGGCTGCCGCTGTAGCTGTGGCTGTGGCTGTGGCTGTGGCTGTTTGGTCTGCCTGTGGTCCTTTCTCTGTTTGCGGCTGCTCCAGCCGAACCAATAAGTCATGCCTTTATTATTATTTACAGCCTTCGCACTCGACGGGCTCTGTGTGTGTGTGTGTTGCGTGTTGTATGTTTTGTGTGTGTGCCGAGGCGCTACTTTTTATGCTTTTGCAGCATTTCTTGATTCTCTGCCTGCTGTGCTCAGTGCCCAGCACTCACACTTATCACACTTAATTTCATTAAGTAATTTTTCATAGTGCAACTTTTATTGAGTTTTAAACTGGCAGAGCGCATAATGCGAGCAAGTGAGAAAAGAGTGAAGGAAAAATAAGAGATAGAAAGAGAGAGAGAGAGAGAGAGAGGGAGAGGAAGTCAGCAACTGCTAGCATTTTGTTGAATATTACAATTGTGCTGTGCTCGGCTTTTATAACGTATACGCCATGTGTTCTTTTCTTTGGCATTGTCTCGGGCGCTGCTCGCTTTTCCCTGAGCTTTTGTCCCTGCAGCAGCTCTTCCGTTAGCTTTTACTCATTTTACGCCTTTTGTTTACGGCCACTTGTTGCATTTCCCATTGTATTTGGTTTGTTTGCCTTGTTTTTCTTTCTTTTAATTGCCGTCTCGTTGTCACTCAGCTCGTTTGCTTTCAATTTAAGTCACTTTCAACTTGTAAAACTTTTCTACTAATTCAAATTGCATTGCATTAAAAAAAACTTTCATTATATATCGCTTTAGGTATTTGTTTCGTTTAAGTTTGTTTGATTTTGTGGTTTGTTTGTATTTTCATTTATTTTTTAATATTTATGCAATTATTTCGTTTTAGTTTTTTGCCGGAATTTCATTGCACAGTTCATTAAACACCAAACTCTGTGATCTATCAATTCCTTTGTTTTATATTAACAAAAAAATTGATGTGTTTTGATAAAATTCGCAAAGCTTTTTTTTGCTTTACAAATCCCGTTGCGTAAACAGCGCAGTTGAATGTGATTTTATACCCTGTAATTGTCATGTCAATGAATTGATGTGATGCAAAAATTAAATTTTTTATATAGATTTTTTGTAAATATTTATATAAGTATAATTGTTAAGTTTTCTATATATCATGTTCTTTATCTTTCAAATTTTATTAAATTTTATTATTTCTTTATTTATTAATTAATCTATTAATCTTACTGAATACTTTACATTCTACTTAATATTGATGTCCTCATTAACTTTTTCAATCGGAAACAGTGTTATTCTTGCTGAGTCTCCCATTTTAAATGTATTCTATTTTGCAATTAGAGAGCATCTGCTAGTCGACTACACTCGAGTGTTGTGTTGTTTGCCAATTGAAATGGCATTCGAAAGGTTCACAAAAAATGAAAATGTTTTCTGCACATTGCATTGCGCGCCCCATTTTTTGTCCGTTGTTTACGAAGAAAAACTTATTTTAGAATTGAATTTTCAGCCAAATACGAGGGCATTCGCTGCGTGCAGCCAGCGCTTCAGGCTATTGTTTGCTGCACTGTGAGCGCGAACAAAAACGTAAAAAATGTGATAGAAAAAACTGGCGGCATCTGGACCTAATGTTGGAATTCCAAAATTTGAGCTTACTAATTGAATTTGTGGCCATGGGTCATGTATAGATGGCTAAGAAGATTATTGTTTATTTGTTTAGGAAATATTATGATATTTATATTTGGTTTTAATTATTTTAGTATAAAACTGAAACTTTTTTAATGTAAGTCTCTTGAGTTCTAACTGACGTAAGAGAATGACATATACACGTATATCTTTGTGAACCTAAAAATGGTCATTGACAATGTTCAGGTATTAAAATATTTAATAAAATCGAAGCTATGTAAAAATAATCTTTGTGAACTTACCATAATGAAATTACATAGCTGAATGACGTAACTGATTGACGTAACAGAATTACGTAACAGAATGTCGTAACGGAATGACGTAACGGAATGACGTAACAGAATGACGTAACAGAATAACGTAACAGAATGACGTAACAGAATGACGTAACAGAATGACGTAAGGGAATGCCGTAACGGGATGGCGTAACAGAATAACGTAAAGGATGACGTAACAGAATGACGTAACGGATGACGTAACAGAATGACGTAACGGAATTACGTAACGGAATGACGTAACGGAATGACGTAATAGAATGACGTAAGGGAATGACGTAACGGGATGGCGTAAGGGAATGACGTAACAGAATAACGTAACAGAATAACGTAACGGAATGACGTAACGGAATGACGTAACAGAATGACGTAAGGGAATGACGTAACGGGATGGCGTAAGGGAATGACGTAACGGAATGATGCAGCGATGTGAAGTAACGATGGTAATTAACGGAATGACGTAGGATCATTACGTAAGAAAATTACGTAAGATCATTATTAAGAATTCTTGTCACTATAATAACCTAATTTTGCCATCCTTAAGTCTTTTCACACTTTTATCATTTGATCAATTTCAAAGCAACAAAACTCTTCTAGACATAGTCGGCAGAATAAAATTAAAATTCATGTTAAGTAGCGCTCTCTCGTCTGTCCCTTTTCGCACTCTTATCACTTGATAAATGTTGATAAATTTGCCCGCTTAATATAAAAATAGAATGAATAATACTTATTACAAAGCTCAACTGGTGAATGGCCAGACTTTCAGTGCATAATTAGCCCGTGCTTCCTGTGAGAATCTTTGAGCCTCTGCGGGGTCGCCTTTTGGGCAATTAATTGCCAAGTGTCGTGCCTGGAATGGAGCTGGTCAAACGGACAGCTGGGCTGACCAATCAGCGATTGGTGGCAACCGCTGCAAATGAGTTAAGTTCAGTTTGGCGGCTGGCGAAACTTTTCATAACTTTGCTGCTAAGAAGATGCGGACCGTTGCGTTAATTGGAGCTGCGGGATCCACTAAGCGCCGCAGCGCCACAGAATACAAAGTTTAACGGCGGCTGATTAAACCGTCGGGAGGCCCAGCCGAGAGCTGGGAGAAGACAAGCAAGCTCCGCTGTGTAATTATCTTGATGAGATTCGCTTGGCCAATCGAAGGTGACCCGAACCCTGACCCTGCTAGAGCTGTGGGTTCATCAACCGTTTGCCGTTTGCGGTCGGGTTAAATTAAGTTATGTGCAGTGGAACGCAACGCTTGACATGTCCTCCACTAATAAGCCAAATGAAAACAAAAATGTCAGCCAAGTAACCTAATAACTTTTAACCCGCCAAAATAATTGGAATTTATGAGTCATTTTTGCCAGCGGCGCCTCAAAGAGGCCATTGGCCCATGGCCGCAGCTGCTGCCCCAATACCAAATCACTCTCAGCTATGGTCGCATAAAGCAGCAATACAAGGGTTATGGTCAACGCTTGCCACTGGACCTGGGCCCAACCTCAAGCCCAAATAGCAGAGTAAAGTGTTGGAAAAAGAAAGGAACAAAAATGAAAATAGAAAGAGGAAAAGTTTGCGCCAAGTTTAAGTGCTTTTAAAAAACCATTAACGTCATTTCCTGGGCTGTCTGTGCTGCGGCAACTGCGACGCGTGTGCCTAGACCGGCCATGACTGACCAGCAGATACACTGAGGTAACCAGACAGATTACTGTCTTCAAGGATTGGTTTAGCTAGGGTATGTATTGGTTTAGCCTATGCGCATTCAGTGAGTGCCAGAAGAAAAGGGACATGCGGCGTGCGGGGCTGGACCGGCAATGACTGACTAGAAGATACACTAAGTTGGTTGGTTTAGCCAGATTATAGACTGGCTTAGTCTATGACCCTTCTGGGAGTGAAAAGCCGAAACAGGACATGCCAAAGCCTCAATTGTCCTTAAACATTAGCTTAACTTGCGACTTGCCCAAAACCTATATGCCCCCTTAAGAGCTCTGCAATGAGCGAGTAGCAGAAAAAGGATGTGCCGAAGCCTTTAGGTGGATTCCGTCTTTACTTTACTTTACGCGCTCATTCAGCTGGCCGAATTGTTTAACTTTCGCTGGCCAAAAGGCTTTCCAGCTTTGAGCGTATTTCTGGTTAATTGAGCTGACGACAGAAATATTTTTTCAGCTTTCGTTTCAGCCCGAGGCTTCGGGGTCCAATAGCGCGTGAGATCTGGCGATTGTCGCAGAGTGAAAATGCTGCGATCCCTGCCGCCCGCAGTTCTCGACTGATCCGAGCTCTGTTTTGTCGAAGGCTGAATATCCCATCGCGAATTGGAAACGTTTAATTTGAACGTCTGCTGGAAACTGGGTATCTCGTGGATACTGGACGTAGTCTTAATACTTTGACAACCGGAATTCACTTGCTCCGACGAGGTCTTCTGGAACTTGCCAGCGGGCAGCTCCGGTGGCTTACAGCTAAGGGATCTCGCGCTATCTATTGCGGGTATGCCCCTGTGCTGCACCAGCTTCAAGGGATGCTCCACGGCGCACGGCTGGAGGATTCGCTCCTCGGCCGCCATTTTGGTGATCTTCATGCAGTTGTTGAATATGTTGCGATGCATATGTTCCCGCTCGGCCTTGCACTTCTCGCGATGCTCGTTTTTGCGGTAGGCGAGCTGCGCCTTCGACACGTAGCCGGGCCAGCAATAGTCGCGAATCTGCCTTCTATGCACCACCTGACCTTGGGGCACCATGTCCAGCTGGTTTTCGCGCTTGTAGCACTCCGCTCTCTTGGCTATCGGATAGAGGGGTCGACCCTGTGCCTTTGAGTCTTCCATGGCGTTGACTGCTGCCTCGAAAAATCGGACATCGTCCTCCAAATTGGGGTCTTCGGCGCACGCCGGGATGCGCATTAGCTCCTCTATACGCTGGGCCACAGCCTTATCGCGCTGCCCAAGGAGTATGTTGCGCAGCTCAGCAGTTTCCTTATCGATGCGACGCTTGGCAGCAGCATTAAAGTGTTTGTTGGCCACCTCGTTCTTGAATCGAGATGCCAGCTCAAAACGTCGGATCTCCGCCTTGTGCTCAGCCTTCTCTCCGCGATGCAGCTGATACTCCAGCTCGTATTGGCGTCGCTCCTTGGACAGCTTCTCGATCCGCAGTCTGCGCTTCTCCTCATCCGCCTGCTCGACCAGTTCATGCATTTCCCTCTCTCTCTCGAGCCGCGCATCCAGCTGCTGCTGCTTGGACTGCTGCGCTTGGCATTGCTTCACGGCGAATGCCTCCAGCTGACGCTGGCGCTTCTCTCGCATCTCCTGCACTTGTTGATTGCAACGCGAGTCCATGTAGCGATGGTTTGTCTTGTTGACGCAAATGATGCGATCGTCCACACTATCGGCCATGGCCTCAACTAGCGAATGCAGTGGATAAAATCAAGGGATTAAGGAATGGATTAAGGGAACCGTTACCCTTGGTCTCTACTTACACCTGGCCTGCTGTGCTTTCTGCTTTAGCGCCTCGTGGTAGGCATTTCGGCAAAACTCGCGCCGCTGCAGGATCTTCTCCTTTCTCTTCTTCTCCTCCTTCTCCCGCAGGCAGTTGTATTGCTCGCGCTCCACGAGGCTGTCGAACATCTCCTGCTCCTTCTGCGCCTCCTTGAGCTGGCGCTTTTCCTCCATAGCCTCCAGCTGGCTGTTGCGCACTTCGATCGCCTTGCCCAGCTGCTGCGCCTTGGTCTCCTCCTCGGTAACAAAGCCGAATGGTATAAGCATCTGCGGACATTGCTGCTCGTCCAGCATCTGCTGACGTCGTGCGTCCTCGGCGATCTCGGCGTTCAGTGCGTCATTATATCTGCGTTGGTATATCGTTTCGCACTCGAAGAGAGCCGAGTGTAGATTACGCGCACCTGGCTTCAACATGCTCAGCAAGTGATTCGCTTTCACGATGCGCTCCTTGCGCCGCTGTTGCACCAGATCCCGTGCCTCAGTGTGCTTTGTCACCTCGGCCAGAGCCTTGTCTCTGGCCTCGAGCAGCTCTTCGTCGTTCTTGCCAGCTGTGTCGACCATGTTCGTGAAGTAGCTCATGAGCTCTGCGTTGTCTCTTACGAGGAACTCCCTATACCTATGCTCCTCTTCGATGGCCTCCGCAGACTCCTTGCGGTCCCTACCTGTCGCTCTGTTGACGATGCCATCAAAGCGTTCGGCTGACAAAACCACGGGCCGAAAGCCGATGTGATACCTTTGGAACTTCTTGTTAACCAGCTCTGCCGAACAAGCCCTATTCAGTCTCATTATTGTCCAAGTCTCCTCAGGAACCGCAACTAATTTTTCCAATTTTCATGAAACAACAATTTAAATCAGTGTAATTGTGTTGTGTGCTTGATGATTTTATGTTGGGGTTTTTTATTTTTGTGTGTGTGTCATTGATTTTTCAAATGAATGTGAGGTTAATCTAAATTTGGAATATAGGTATATATAAATTCGTTTCTTCTCTTTAAAACTGTTAAAAATAGTGTCTAGCTGAAGAGTAGAGATCTTCTACAGCTTATAGATTTTATAGATCTTGTAGATTTTATATATCTCACAGATATGAGATATTAAAGTTCTTACAGATCTGATAGACTTGACAGATCTAAGATATCTTTTAGATTGGAGATATAAGTGTTTTTATAGATCTTAATGATTTTTTAGATCTTTTATATCATTTAGATATTTAAGACATTTTAGGTCATTTAGATCTATTTAGGTATTTGGTACATTATGGTTCATTTAGATCTTTTTAGATATTTTACATGTTTAAAATCTTACAGATTTTAGATCATTTAGATATTTAAGGCTTTTTAAAACGACATTTTACATGTTTCAGATCGACACGCTCATCAAATAAATATCTACATAACTGAAAAATATTATACCTTATATAAAGATCCCAACTTTCAAATAAACTTAATGAAGCAGAAAAAGTTGATATTAATTTGAAAATCTATGTAATTGCAGCTCAAAAGTTAAGCAAATGTTTCTGCCGAAGAGCAAGAAAATCAACTTTTAGCTTTGGTTTTCTTTTTTGGGATATCTTTGCTTTGGTTGTTTCAGTCCCTCACGAATTGGATAAACCTCAATTAGTGTTTTTGCCCGCTTAATCAAATTAGGCAATGCCTTGGCCGCGATGCCGAGGCGCAGAGCGTCCAGTTCGGGTCCAAATGCTGTGAAATCCAATTCCCAGCTGGCGGAAAATTATACAAAAAAGAAAATTCAAATGAATGCGAAAGAAAAACACAGTCGGCCAGAGTAAAGTTGACTTTCATGCGAAAAGTTTTTTGTGAGAATCGCTGGGCGTGAATTTGCGCGCTCCGCGTGAGGGGCGTGGCATGGCGTGTGGGTGGGCCATGGGGTTTCAGCTGTGGGCGTGATACTATGCCAAACACCGGCGATTATTGTTACAAAATGCAGCGGGCCGTGTAATTTTTTTTTTTTCTTTTTTGGGCACGGAGGAGCACGCAGTGGGACTCAAAAAATGGAAATTCAAACTCGCAATGGCACTCGCATTCAGATTCGGATTCAGATTGAGATTCAAATAGCCCAAAAGAAGCCGCCGACGCTGTGCGCTTCACAATGGCCAACGGGGACTTACATGGGTGGGGGGCGTGGCAGCCGCCTGAGCTGGGGCGGCCTTCGCATTGCCTTCTGGCTCCTGGAAATTGTTTTGTGAAAATTAGTTTTGAAACTTTTCGCGTTTGGTTTGGCTTTGGCGTTTTCTTATACATATATATATGTATGTGTATTTTCCGTATGCAAAATGAAAATCTTAGCGCAGCATGCGAAATTAATTTGCATTTGGGCTTGTCATTTTATTTCCTCATTTTTTTGGGCCGCGTCGAGCCAATAAAAATCAAATTTAAATAATTTTTAATTTATTTAGTTTTACTTTTCCTGCTCTTTTTTTATACCCTGAACCCATTGAAAATGGGAAATCAGGGTATAATGTTTTTGTGAAAATGTATGTAACAGGCAGAAGGAGACATCGCAGACCCCATAAAGTATATATATTCTTGATCAGCTCGATGAGCTGAGTCGATTAAGCCCTGTCCGTCTGTCCGTCCGTCCGTCCGTCCGTCCGTCCGTCCGTCCGTCCGTCTGTATGAACGCGCTGATCTCGTAAACCACAGAAGCTAGAGATCTGAAATTTGACATGAATATTCGTGAATACCATACGCTATACGAGTTTGTTTTATTTTTTCGATAACTCATCCCGTTCCCGAGTTATCGATAAATTTCGATAAATTTACTTTCAATTAAGTGACCCATTAAAGCTAGAGACTTCAAATTTACTGTGCATATAGGTGCAGTGAATGCGGACAACTTGCAGTTTTTGGATTTTGGATGCCACGCCCCCTTCGCCCACAATTTGCAAAATCCGTATTTCAAATACTAGAGACTTGTGCTTTGGCAAATACACACATATGAATGCCATAAACACACTGTGAAAATTTCATTAAGAAAGTCCATCTGCAAAAAAAGTTATTAAACATTTAATTTCGCATATCATAGGCATATTGAAGCCCGAGCGCAGTCGCTGCTCAGTTAGCAGAGCGCATGCTGCTCATATTACGTGTGTATGTGTTGCTTGCAATATACATATATGCAAAATAATCATAGCATGCTTCCAATATGGGCTATTCGAAGGGTTCAGGGTATCTCTTAGTCGAGCAGTCTCGACTAGAGCTTGCTTACTTGTTTTTTTTTTTTTTTTTTTTTTGAAAATCTGCGTGTGTGTTTGTGTTTGCCTGTGTTTCCTATTGGGATTTTCTTTTTCTCATTTTGGCTGCTGCCCTTGAAACGATTTTGTTGTAATTGCTTTTAAATGGTTCGGAGCACCGCGAAATGTTTGGCTGCTGGGAAAACTTTTTCATTTCGACATTTTTGATGTGATAATTCTGACCGCTGATGACCTTAAAAAAATGCTAAAAAAAATATATATAAAATATAAATTGGTATTAAATATAAAACCAATTAAATTGAATTTTGATTGCCCAAAAAGAAATGCTTTTTTCATTTTATTTATTTAAACTTTATTGCATTCCATTTAAATCCATTTCACAATTCACATTAGGGCAAATAGTTTTTTTGTTTTTATTATTTTGTTAATAGATTCCATTCGGTATTTGGTATTACATGAATTTTATTAATATTGGAAATATTTTCTTGTCTAAACTAAAATTGTTTTAGATTTGCATTTAACTATTGCAGTTTAGCTACACAAATGACGAGTTCATTACGACGTCATCAACTCACTTAAATTCATGACAATCACAAAGTTAGGATTTGATTTGATTTGTTTTTTATTTTCGTGCAATTTTGATTGATTGAAGACAACTATTTATAAATACGTTATATATATATTCGATTATATATATATGCACATATCTAACTTAAATGGAAATTGTTTTTGAAAGTAGTGAAATGGGAATCGGAATAGTTTATATATGTATAGCTTCTTTAGTTTCTGTTGAAAGGGAAGTCTACCATCTCTAGTAAGAAAAGTTCACAATAATTTGTGATTTCTTTATACAACTTACTTGCATATTATACAATAGATTAGGTTCATCTGGACAGTATTACATACAGTTGCCTACGTAGCTACAATTAGAGTTGGAATGGAGAGTGTTAATCGGTTCACATTACACATATATCTACCAATATTATATATAGATATATTTTTATATATTTTAATTTTTTTATTTATTTAGACAATACACACATACATACATATATATGACACACATTAATACGATTTACTCTCGGCTCGAGCGTAGTAAAAATGTATCACAAACATACAACAAATGAACACTTATTATGCTGAAACTTGCCGCATTAATTGCTTTTTAAATTTCGAGTTAGAACTCAGTGAACTGAAAGAGTTTTGAATGCCTTTTAGATTTCAATTTACTTAACTTTTATCTAGATATTAATTTTTATTTTTATAGCTAAAGTTTTAGAAATCAAGATTTGGAAAAATATTTATTAAAAATATTTAAAAATTAAAAAAATTGAGAACAAAATTTTTTTTAATATATTTTCATTTTAATTTAATAAAAAAATATAAAAAATTTTAAGCAATGCATATTTCAAAATATTATAAATACTAAAGAAAGCAAATTCTAAATTTTTAAAGTATTATTAGTTGAAGATTTTTATATTTAATTATATATATATATATTCATATTTTTATTTTGTTTATTTATCAATTTTACCACATGAAAGTTCATGATCTGATAATATTTGTATTAAATAAAAATAAAAAAATTATATATAATTTAAGCTTAAAAATAGTAAGAAACCTTTAATATATAATTAAATTTCAAAAAACTAATAATTGGACTTAAATTTAGTATAAATATTAAGCTGACTTTAGCAAGCTTGAGCCTAGCCAGAAATGCCAACTAAAATATTTGTTAACTGATTTGTTGATTTACACAGAGAGCTACAACTTTTCAAGTTTGACTTAATGCTAGGAGACATGCGCAATATTTAGACAGACACACACACACACACGTACACAGACATTTATATATGTAGATATATAACTACTTGACGGTTAGACCCAGCAGATGAACTAATCCTAACTAGAATTCTATTTGCGAAACTCGGCCATTGACTCGCCGCCCAGGGCCATCGAGGGCGGAGGGCTGTGACAGGCGACGCGGACACGCCCCAGGCGCAGGCTGCCCGTGTGATGGGCGCCGTGTGACGTGTGGTGCGGGGCACGGGATTGGGCCTGCTGGTGCAGTGGGTGGTGTGCGCACTTGGCCTGCCGCGCCATCTGACTGTTGGCGAGGATGACGTCCTCTGCGTACTAAATGTCCGGAATGCTGCGCCCGGCCGCCAGCTTAGCGGCCACAGTGGAGACGGAAGCGGCAGCGGCTGCGGCTGCATCGGGAGCGGCGCCGAGCAGTTTGCTCTTGGCGCAGTTGGCGTCATGGAATAGATGCTCGCAGAGCTTCGGCTCGGATGTGGAGAACTTGCTCAGCTCGGCGGCGGTCGCCTCCTGTGCGGCGTTGCCAGACATATTCAAATGCAGATCGCTGTGCTTGGTGAACGAGGTGGTCTGGTGCTGCTGTGGCTGGTGCACCTGATGCACATGGCCATGCACGCCCACGCCGCTGTGCTGATGGTAGGGAAAGTGCGGGAAGCTCTTCTGCATGGCATGCAAATTGCCCGAGCTGACGGTGCGCTCCAGGATCTCACCCCAATACTTCTCTGAGAGTCCTTCGATGTCAGGACGCACCGTGGCGTAGCCGTCGGCGGCCAGCTGATGGGCGTGGCCACCGCCCAAAGTGCCTCTGATGTACTGCGAGGCGCTGCGACTCAAGCTGTTGGCCCTGGAGCGCGCGCAAATGCCCAGGACAGAGCCACCAATGGCGCTGCCAATGCCACCGCCGCCGGCGCCAGAGCCCGCACCACCACCACCACCACCAGCGCCACCACCACCACCGGCACCACCATTGTTAGCCGGTGGCCGTGAGGAGGGCGGCTCTGGCGGCATCGGAAGCGTTGTGATTTCAAAGTCGTTAGCATTGATGTGACAACAGGCTGATTTGTGTTCGGGCGTATCCTCTTTGGGAAAGCACTGCGAGTGAGAGAGAGAGAGAGAGATAGGGAGAGAGAGGAGAGAATGAGTGAGTGAATATAAAAGCATCGTAAATCTGGCGTTAGTTTCGAACTTAATAAGCATTTTAAGCTTGCATTTATTGCACACTATCCAAAAGCTGAAAAGTGCTGCGAGCTTTGTGCCGTGACACGAATTATTTTTTGCTATACTTGATTATGAATAATATTTATATAAATAATATTAAAAACTGTTATTTGTTGCTTAGCCGGCTAAATTTAGAAAGGCTAAAATATAACTAAAAGTTAAGTTACATTTTTAAATTTAATAAAAATGGAATTTTTAATAATTAAATAAATATTTGGTTTCGCAATTTTAAAGTTTGGAATCAGACAGTTTATTTTATTAATCATTTATTTATTGAAATAAATTTTTAAATAAATATTATGAATTTAATTTAAAATATTTGGTATTTTTGACATAAATTAATATAAATAAATAGTAATAAATAATAAAGACTTGCTTAAATATAGAAAACATATTGACAATACTTCACAGAATTATATCTAAATATTATTCATATATCAAATATTATGTGAAAAAGTATTAATTGGCGCATAAATTATTCATTACTTCTCACATATCTAACACTAATAAATAGCTTGATTTATTGGGCCTTTATTATTCCCCTTTGGGTAATCTTGAGTTTCGCCGTGCAACAACTTTACCTTGTGTATAAAAATATTTATTTACAGCAGCACGAAGAGAACATAGAATTAATTTATGAATATATTGAGCGATGGCCTGAAGGAAACTATGAAATTAAGGCTTAATGAATCAAAGGTTTATTCTCAAATCCTCTGCATTCACAGCTCATCAGCAGTAATCAACAATAAATTGAAATAAAAAACTGTAAAAATTGCTCACAGAATAATTTTCTTGCCACTTTCTTCCGATTTTCTATCCCCTTCAGTTCACTTTAAACATATAGTAGACACGCGCTCATCTCTAGCTATAAATTTGGCTCATAAATTTGCTGGGAAATGACCTCAGTCAGTGTTTGAGCTTTTCGGAAGTAAATCATGCAACTTGACTGCGCTTTCCCAAAACGAATTTGCCTGGCCTTATTTCGTGCTGTTCGCATTCTATCAATAAGGCGAGTGTGCTTACATATTTAGGGATTTTCATGGTGAGCGGGTCGAGGTGGGCGTGACACGCTCCATGTAAACGCCGCTTTCGGTCTGCTCTTTCATAATTCAAAATCACTTTTCACTGTTTGCGATTACAGTTGTTGTTTGTTTGTCTGTTTGTTTGGACGCCGAAGCGAATATCCTGTACGTACGTGTGTACATATATGTTAGCTAGCACCTTTTGGATTTATGGCCCTTAGCCTGGCCTTGTGTAATTCGGCTTTGGGTTTGGCATGCTGACAACACAGCTACATGAAATCCCTCAATCCATGTGCAGCTTTTGTGTTTGACTTAACAGCTTCAAAGCAGCTCGACTAGCTGCATTTAATATGTTGCTGCCAGCAACTCCAGCAGTCTGCTTAAGTCTGGGGTCAGTAATCACTTAAAAAGGGCAACAAAAGTTGCATTGCACTCGGTCAAACAGAATTTTGGCAGCTTAATGCATCAGATCAGAAATTAAAGCAAAGAGTTTTGCAAAGTGAAAATTTTAATTAAATTGTTTTAATTATATGTGAGCATTTAATAGATTTGTACTGTCTTATTTTAATTATATTATTATTTACAATTTTTTTAAATACGGAATTTAATTTATTATTTTTTAAAGATAATAATAATATAATAAAATAAAATATTTGAATTTATTTTTATTTTAATTTAATTATTTTAATTATTTATTTTACTATTTAAAAAAAAATTTTATTTATTATTATTTAAATTAAATATTCGTTTTTAATATATATATTATTTATTATTATTTATTTTTGATTTATATATAAATTATATATTATTTTTGAATAAATTTGTATGTATTATTATTTGAACTAAAATTTTAAATTATATATTATTATTAAATATGTAATTATTTTGCATTATTTTAAATACATATTAGATTTCTTCGCTTCAAAAAATCCCTCGAATCATAAATTCCTACAATAAAAATCTTAAATCATTAGCATTAAATTTGCTCTATCTCTTGTCAGTTTTCACACGCTGCAGGACAAGGCAAAAACTAGTAAATACTGATTGAACAATACTCAGAAGTTGAAAACTCACAAAGGTACAGTTCTGTGCTTGTGTGAATGCGAGAAGCTTAACAATGCCCGTAACATGATAGTCCATAAGTGAACTGGCAAAAAACTTACTTTGTTGGGCATCAATTGTCTGCTGAGGCGACGAAAATCTGAATTTAGCAGCCAGTACATAAAGGGATTCCAGAGGCTGTTGCTCAGCGATGTCCAGGTGACGACGAAGTCCAGAAACGGTGGCAGCTGCAAGCACAAGAGTTGACAGGAGTTGCACGACCACATGATAAACACAACGCAAATAAAAATAATATGCATTGAAAGGGGGCGGAGCAGATGGGGCGTATGTGTAATGTAAGCACTTAAGCGTATTACGTATGCGACCAGTGGGCTGCCTTTGCATATACAAATGCAGGAAGTAAGTACTTGCCTTGGAGCCGGTGCAGGCGGTGACTATCTCCTGTATGGTCCACGGCGTGACCATAACAATGAAGCCCAGTGAAATTGCAGCCATCGAACGGGACGTGTTACCGCTCGAGTTCTTCTCCTGTATTGGCACAATCTGCAACAAACGACCATCGTTTAGCGATCTAATTAAAAGCGCTGCATAAAATGTAAACTAGCCGAGGCCAGCCGCATGCATGTGGTTAGCTTATGCCCCATATGGAAATCGCATTTAATTTTAGTGCAATTGTAAATTAGTTGAAAGTCAGATATAAACAGATTCTATTTAGTTGTGTTTTTAATGCGAATTAAATCAGTTTAATATTTGCATGGGAAAATATAAATAAAATAGGAGAAAGGCTGTGAAAAAAAGTGAAAATTATATGAAATAAATCAAAATGTATGGATTAATTATTATGTATATTATTGCAGGTTGTTGTATTTCAAATGAAATAAATAATACTAATAATATATGAGATATTTTGTGAAATTCCTTTTTATTTTTAATTGATTAAAAATTATACGCAACTAAGTATTTATTTTAAGCAATATTTTAATTCAGAGTAAAAGTTTGAAATTAAGTAGAATTTGTTTTGAAATAATTATATATTATTATGTTGTTTATAATAAATTTATTTTAAAAACTATAAAATTTGTCATTTGTTATAATTTTTTAAATATAAAAAATATAATAATAATAAACTATTTATATATGTTTTTAATTCTACAAATTAAAAAGTATTATAATGAATCATTTTTTAAAATAAAGAAAATAGAAAATAATGATATATTAAAATTTAAATTATAAAATATTATATTATATTTATTTTTATTTGAATTAAATAAATAATTAATAAATTTTGTAAGTTAAAAATATAAAATAATGATATATTAAAATTTTAATTTTTTAAATATATCAATTTAACACACATTTTTTATTTATATAAAAAAACTAAACTGCTTAATTATTTAATTATAAAATAATATATTTAGATAAAGCCGATATTTATGTGTAGTTCACATCAAAAATTGAAATTCCATTATACTCACCTTTTTGGTAATCTTGTTTGTCATGCTTGGCATTCCGACCAGGCCCATGCTCATGGCCATGCTCAAATGGTTCATAACCGGTGCTCGATGATGATGTGGATGATGCGAGTGTCCGTGGCTGCCATGTCCAAATAAGTGGGCTGACTGCTGATGCTGCTGTTGCTGGTGTTGCTGATGCTGATGCTGATGCTGGTGCTGGTGCTGATGCGGATGCTGGTGCTGATGCTGCTGCAGTTGCTGCTGGGGCGGATGGTGCGGGTGAGGATGATGTGCGGCTGCTGTGAGCGGCATTGTTGGATCGTTTAGCCGAAAGCGACTCATATGGAAGCTGGACCCATAGCAGTACATCAACACCATCGTGGTGGGAAAGTACAATGCACATGTGGACAGAATGCGGTACGAGGGCTTGCTGTAGAACGGCTCGCACGCCATCAGCCCCGTGTTGTTGAAATAGTAGCCTAAATTTATATATATATATATATATATATATATATATATATATATATATATATATATATATATATATATATATATATATATATATATATATATTTATAGAGAGAGAGAGAGAGAGAGAGAGAGAGATATCTCAAATGAGTAGCTGCAGTCGATGGCCGGGATGAGCACTCACCTTTTGGCAACACCAGAAACCCAAACACCGTCAGGCTGATAATCCATGTTAAGCTCAATATGGCAACACAGCCCTGTAAAACACACAAAGAGGAGAGGACATGGATAGAGCAGTTGTTTAGATGTTGTGGTTACAGCTAGGTTTAATTTGCTATTCACAATGCGCCCCTCCGTGACCCAGTAGACATTGCCACATACTCAGAGCAGAGACTCGCTCGCGCGCCCTCCCTCCCAGCCGTTCCGCCGTTTCCAGCTGTTTGTGTGTGATTTATGGCTGGCATGGAATTATGTGCTCTGATTTGAAGTCATTCTGCTGCGCTACATTGCAGCTGCACGTTCAGCCCTAATCCTAATTACCCATCAAAAGTCAATCTTCTCCATGCTCTAAGCGTGGCAGCTCAATGTGGCTGTGCGGGCAAAAATCCATTAGGGAATTTGATTAAGCGAAACTACAATTTATATTAGTGTGCAACATCAAAAATAAAATATACAAAATAATTTTATATTGAATGAAAAAAAATATATTAAAAAATACATTTAATTAAAAATATTTATTTAAAAAAATTATTTAAAAAATATTTGTTAGATATTTATCTTTATTTATTATATTCCAAAAAAGGGACTCTTATGAGATATATGATTTTAAAAATATTTTTTAAATATTCCCCACTGCTCTGCATGCCAGCATAATTAACAGTTAAACATATATGTATACCTCCATAACATTTTTTTTTTTTTGTATTTTATACGCATCCATATCAGCCTTGAGAGTACTACCAACTGGAATCTGCGTTAACTAAAACTATCTGCTCCATACAAACACAGCCATGTTTGCTAATGACCTTAAAAAGTGTTTTATGCCAAAGGATTTTTGCCTTGAAACATTGCCTTTGGCAAATAACATCAAACGAGAGAGAGTGAGATCTGGGCATACCTCCAACAAATAAATATTTTCGCACAAATAAAAAAACAGGGGAAGGGCAACTGGCAAATGGAATTAAAAACTTTTGATTACGTTGAAAACATTGGGCAGAGCCCAACCACAAAACAAAACATTTGCGAAAGGCTGACTCTATCATAACTGACTAACTGACTGGCTAACTGGCAGACTGGCAGACTGGCAGACTGACAGACTGACAGTTGAACTGGCAACTGAAATGGGAAAATTTCAGAGCACTTGCAGCCACTTGCAAGTTGCAACTATCAGACAATCGGGCAAATAGACAAATGTTAAACTTTTCTCGTGTTTTCAAACTTCTTTTATTGTTTATTTAATTTACGCTTTTATTTGATTTGCAACTTTCAGCTGTAAGCGATCGGCCAGCACCAGCTGAATTCATTCATTCAATCTGCCATGCAAAAAATATGCAAATTTACGCGAAATAAATATGCAGTTGAGAGTTGTGAGTTGTGAGTGGAACTCATTGTTGCCGTATTAGCCAAATGGAGTGTGACGAACTAATTTGGCATAAAAAATGTGAACAAAATTAGGGAAAATTATGTAAAGTGTTAGGGAAAGGTATAATGGTTAGGGTTTTTGTAGGTTGGGTTTTTTGCCTGGCAGAAAAATGTGATAAAATTTGAAAATTTAAATATGAAAAATCATATATATAAATATAATATAAAAAATGTATTTAAAACAAATAAATAAAAATATTAAATACAAAACTAATAATACATCATAAAATTATACATTAAAAAAATTAATAATAGTAAAAATTATACATTTAAAAAAATTTGTTTTTATCTGTTTTTTTTTTAACTTTGAAATTTAAAAATATTGTTTTAAATGTTCTAGTTAATTCAATTTATTAAAAAAAAATAAATAAATAAATAAAAAACAAGGATCATTATCTTTATAAATTATTCTAAAATGTTGAATAAGTAAATATAAATTAATTTAAAAAAAATACTATAAATACATGAATAAAAATAAATGGTTTGTAATCTTTAAATTATATCTTTATAAAAAAAAGAATTTTGTGTAAATTTAATTTTATCATATTAATAAATATATATAATATATATTTGAAGAAAAAATACAAAATTCTAGAAAGCGATAGGAAACATATTTGCATAATTATCAGCCCAACACATTCAAATATTGCCATTAAGTCCTCCTCATAATAAAGGAAAATGCCTTGTAAAAAAAACAGATTTGATAATATTTTGCTGAAGAGAAAAGTTTTCAGTTATCATAAATTAAGCAACATAAATTTCGCGCTGCAATTTATGGGCAGTGCCAATAAAAACCGAGACTAAAGCTCAAAAACTTGCAACTAACCAAAGAGCGTGAGAGTGAGAGAGGGAGAGACAGCTGGACTCGCGAGAGCGAGTGCGAGTGAGTTGTGGAGCCAACAAATTGCGTAGCTGGAGTGTCAGTCGTCTCGGCTGGCGGCGTCAGCTTCCATTTATTAATTTTCGACAGTGCACACTTTATTACAAAGTGGGCGTGGCTGTGCGCCAATTTGGCCAAGGATTGCACAGCACAGAAGCCTCGAAAGAAACAAAAAATAAATGAAAGGAAAGCAAAGGCGAAAGGCGAACGGCGAAGGGCTGAAACCCAATTTTATGCAAATATTTTCAACTAATATTTTTTTTCTTCTGTTTTTGCTTTGTTTTTACCATTAACTTTTACATTTCAAAATTCGCATGTGCATAAAAATTTGGCTGCGTGCATTTCCGCGCTTTTCCTGGCATTTCCACAAGAATTTGCATACTTCAAAGGGCAACAAAATCAATATAAATATTAACTTGCCTCACTAATTGAGTGTATATTTTTATAAGATTTATTAAATAATAAGATTTTACTTAAAAAATAAAAGAAAGAAATGAGAGAAAGAGATTTGCTTCAGAACCAAAGTTTTCTCGTGTTGCTGTCAAACGAATATTTCCAATAGGAGTTCCAAGTTGATAAATCGAATAAGAAAAAGTTTTTGACTGGCGTTGCCACCTTCTCATAAAATGCAACGGCTGCAGCGGCGCAAACCAGATTACCACTGACAGTTGGACATAAGTTGTATAAGTAAAGTATACGACTTTTAGAAGAGTTATTGCTACGCTGCCAAGACAACTCTATTAAAATACCTCTAATAATTACCGCAATAGAAAATAAGAAAAAATAATAATAATATTGTATATATAATAAATATAAAAATAATACCTTTAATAACAACAGCAATAGAAAATAATAATAACATAGTATATACTATATTTAATATTAATTCGAGTATTTAGCTAATATATCTTAAGGTTTTATTCTTATAATCACTTGTCATAACTGTTATCCACTCATTTAGGCTTATCCGCGGATTGTTTTATATTTGTGGAGCTTAAATTTCAAATGCTTTATGGCCGTTATGTTAATACACACATTTGCATATTTAAACACAAATCATAAAAGCACCGTTGTTCGGGTCAACCGGACGGACTTTTCGTCCGTTTTGTAAATGATACGCGACGTTTCGCTGTCCAAGCCCAAAAATTATTTCTTTCCACTTCCGCAGATACATTTCTCTTCTCCCTTTTTATTTTATGCGCGTTTTTTCTTCGTCCTCTTTTTCTTACGGTCTTGCGTAAATGTTTGTTGTTGGCTCATAAATTATGATGTGCGAGAGTGTGCGAGTGCTTGCGTGTGTGTCTCTGTGAGTGAGAGAGAGCGAGAGGGGCAAGGGCGCGGGCAGAGCGTGAGTCTAACGGACAGCCGTTGCTCGTTTGCTGTCTCCCTTCTCCCTTTCTCTTGCGGTTGACTTGGCCGGCGCCGCTTCATTTGCCTGTCCTCGTGGCTCTCCCTCCCTCCCCTGCCAAGGTCCAGGTCTCTGCTGTGGTCTGCGTATTTAGTCAAAGTCAAGCAAAAACAGAAGGAGGAAAAAAAGTCCGAAAAGAGGATGCGAAAATACGAAAAAGCTTGCGTTTTTTATGCTTATTTTATACACTTTTCGACTGTTTATGCTGTGTTTTATTTCTGCTTGCTTTGCTTTTTCATTCTTCATCTGTTGGCGCTTTGTTTTGTGTGCAGCGTTTTAATGACTGCCAAAGAGCTTAAAGCTCATTATCCCTATTTATCTCTGCGTAATTGGCTCATAGATGATTTTGTTGCTGTTGTCTGCCTGGTCTATATTATTGGCGCGTGATTCTGTCGGCCTTTCCCCACACGCTTTGTTTATTGCCGTTGTCCTTTGTGATAAATTCTTATCTTAACTTATCCCACACAGCTTATCGGGGCTGACAACGTGCCTTATCTGGCTTGGCGCGCATTAGCGCGCATTACACTTTCTTATACGCCGGAGTCAAAATTATGCAACAGAATCGCTTTGCCATCGTTCAGTTTTCCCCTCTTATCTCCTCTCCTCCTCCTTCCATTCCACTTACCTTCTTGCTGGAGTGCTGATAATAACGGCGCGGATGCAGCGCACACATGTATCTGTCCACGGCCATGCAGACGAGTATAACGGCGCTTTGTTGCGATAAGGCGCCACGCAGCAGGGCCTGGCGAGTGAGAAAGGAAACGAGAGACAGAGAGAGAGAGAGAGAAAGTATTTAATATTTTATTTTCAAGAAAATTTAATGTTTCAAGCAAAATCTTCAAGACTTCAATTTACAAAATCTGTGTACAGATTTTGTATTGATTTCAGTTTGTTCGCCTTGAGGTCGCGTCAGGTGTCTAAGAAAGGATGTTGAGTGACGTTTTGTGAATATTTAAGAGCTGCCTTTTGTAAGCTTATATAATAAACCGTTAACTTTAGCTTCAAATTTTGTAATTTAATTGGAAAAGTTTGCATATTTTATAAGATAAGCGAAAAATTGTTATGACCAAATATGAGCAATAGGAAAAGAAATTACAATTAAGCAAAAACGGCTAAAGATAAAATATTATTTCTGATTTTATAGTAAATCTGAGTTCATGCCATTTTATAAAAAATATTATATTACAATAATTAAAAAATAATAATAATTGTATCAGTTTTGTTAGCAGTCGTTAAGCGAAAAGTAGAATTCTGATTCATTGCCTGATTGATATTTTAGGAAATTATTTTATTTATTACAACATTTTCAATAATTTTTAATAAAATGGCAAGTGCTACTTAATATTTTACCAGCTAAGTATTAGTGATAGATTTCACAGAAATTGAAATAAAATTATGGAAAATAATATTACTCTTGCTTGGTCAGCTTCCAGATTTGCTTTTATTATGAATCGAACGTAAACAAAATGATATAAATAGTGTGTAGACTTAGGTAATATAATATATAATGTGTAATTTATCAAAATTTGTAATTTTACGTTTTATCTTGATAACCATCGTTATTATTTTTTATTGTAAAATGATGACAAATTTCATTGCAATATTAAGTAATAATTACGTCTAATCCAATTAAACAGCTTTTAAACAGGTGCTCAGCCGTAATGCAATTAATTTGTTTTTAAATATAAAGCCCTAAAGCCGTTTTACATCACCTGCCCACTGTGATTAAGCCAGGTGGATAATAAAACGTAATGCATGCGGCTTTAATGTAAACCCCGTTTCATTGCCTGGCTTATGAGGACAATAATGCATTATCTGCACATTAGCTGCCCCGAGGCGAACAATGGGACTTCATGTGTGGTTACATGTTTATAGTAATTGAGACAAGGTATCATAACTTAATTGACAACTCACCTGTATCTGGCAGAAGATCTCGCCGTAGGGCCAACAATGAAACAAAGCGGGCATCAGACCGAACGGCGTAATTAACAGCCCAATTGTCAGGTCATTCAGGGCCAGCGAGGTGAGCAGATAACGCGGCTAAAAGCAAACACAGTTAACTGTTGTTGCATTCGAATGCCCAGAACACCCTCTCTCACCTGTTGATGTATGTAGGCCGCATATCGCCGATTGTTAATGACAAAGATGACCAGGCAATTGGCCCCGATCACGCCCAGAGTTAGCACCAATATCAACACAGCCTCAATGGTCTCAGCGATGCCAATGTGCACGATGAAATTGTGGCCGGAGTAACGCGGATGCGAGCAGCTCGAATTCTTCACGGCCGGCGCCACCAGCAATGAGCCAGTCTTCAGGTCCATTGCGATGCTGAAATACGAAATTTTTATTTATTTATGAATTTTATTTTATTTTTTTATTTATATATTTTTGTATATATTAAAAAAAAAAGTTGTTTTCTATATTTATTATATATGCAATATATATAATTTATTTATTAATATATACATATTAATAATTAATAAATATATAATTTAAATAAATAATATTAATATTTATTTTTTATTTAAACAAAAATTAAAAAAAAAAATAAATATTTAAAACAGTTATTTTTTATTTATTATTTTGAAAACTTAAAAATGTAAACAATTTTTCTTTTTCTTTTAGAAGTAACCAAGCGCTTTGATTGTCCATTTGGCTTTTGTTGTCACTGGGCGTTTTGGTCGTTATCACTGCATTTGCGGTTGTCGCGTGCTGTGACGTCGTTTCCGGTGCTTCCGTTTCCCCATGTGCAAATATGCAAAATGGCGACAATTTGTTACGCCATAATCAAGTCAAAACATGCGAAAGCGACGCCGCGATGACAATTTATCAGCTGAGCGAGATTGTGGACTAGACCGAGTCACATCAAAACGATACGAAATGCAAACAGAAAAGACAAGCAAGAGAGAGAGAGAGAGAGAGAAGAAGAGCAGTTGCCAATATGGCGACACTTCCGGCTCAGCCAAAAACAACGCGCTGACATAATGAAACTTTACAGGATAATTGGATGATTCCGCGTGTTTTTGCTTTTGTTTTCAGTTTTTTTCCGTCTGTTTTTAGTGCGTTTTCTTCGCTCGCGATAAATCAAAAACACGTTGATGCCTTTGTCTGCTCGTCTCGCGGCGCTGACATTGAGAAATGCTTGAGAATGGAGTTGAGTTGCATAACACCGAACACGACCACTTATTTGCTTTAAAGACTTTTTTTCTCTCACTGTGGCAGCTGTGTGACGCCTCGCCTTTTGTCATTTCAGCCCGGTGGTGCTCTGCGCCACGTACACACGGACTTTTATTAGATTCGGCCACGCTTACAATGTCATATGCCCGAGCTCTGCGCCTGTGATTTATCGTTCTCGTCTCAGCGATACTGTATTTATGCTAAGTCCACAAATCACCCCATGAAATATAACCGAAAACTGCAAAAGCATTAAGTCCAATAGTCTAGTGTATTAGATTTACTACAGCAATTTTGCATGGAGGCCGTGCGGCATGTTATTAGCTCATGCCAAGCAGATTGAAAGATATTCAAATGAGACAGGATTAAATATGGAGACTAGGCATATAAGACTGAATTTAATATGGGAAGGAAATCCATATTTAATTCTAGTTTTTGTTATTATTGAAATGTATAGAAATGAATATGATAATTAATTTCTTTGAATATATATCCCTATAAAAATTATCAAAATAATATTAGATAAAGAATAAAATTTTAAATAAATCATGTAACAATAATTAGAAAAAATAAAAAAAATATATAGGTTATATTTTACTTTGAAAAATATATGTAATGTTAAAATAAGTTAAATACAAAATAAAATAGTAATATATATGTTATATTTTAATTAGAAAAAAATTGTAGTTTGAAAAAAAGAGTTATATCTTTATTAGAAAAAAAATTTGTTTTATTTTAATTTGACACCAAATATGAATGTTATATATTTTTTCTGAATATTTATTATTTTTTAAATAACTATAAAAATATGTTATATATTTTTATAAGAATTTTTTATTGTATTTTAAATATTATAATTGTAATTATTTAAAGTTTTAATGAATTTCTTTGCTTTTTAATCTTCGCTCTTAATTTTTAAGTTTTAATTTTAAGTTTTGAAGTTTTTTTTAGAATAATTGTCAGAAATTTCAATTAATAGAGTCTAAATTTCGTGAACTTTTTCAATGTATTTAGAATTTCATCAAAGATTTGAAATTTCCCGTTTACAAAGACTTTTCGTAGTGCCACAAATATGCATTTGCATGATTCGATTCGCAGTAGTTGGTGGCTGGCAGCCATTGAAGCTGATAGCCATTGAATGCGGCACTAATAAACCGAGAGAGAGAGAGAATGGGAGAGAGGGAGACAGAGACAATGAAAGCGAAATGGGTGGATTGGCCACAATGACATTGTGCTTGCCAAAAACCCAATTCAATTTCCAAGTAATGAAAAGAGGAAATTCGCTTAATTCCACGTATTGTTAAGTCGGACGCAATCGGAGCTGCAGCTGCCACCCAGACCAAAGCGTAACCCAAAACAGAACCAGTTACAGTTGCAACAGCAACAGCAACAGCAACACAGATTCCAGTGTCAAATGCGAAACCGCGTAATTGTTTTAAAATGCGAATAAGCGAAAATGGCAATAAAATCGTTTGGCGCAAAGCGGAGCTGGCAATTTAAATAAACGAAATATACGAACTGGTCTGGCAATCTGACTGCACGGTCGTCATCAATATTATATAGCTGCAACAGGAAAATAACGAGCGACGTACCCGAACACTGCCAAAGACAAGCGGCGAATAAATAATTTAGTTGCCGGATTAGAGCGCCGCAATCCGCTTTTGAATTTACACTCAAGTTACTTCCATTAGTGGCATTTGGTGAGCGTACAAAACTATTGCATATCATTAGGCGCTGCTTCTGTGGCTGCTGGCGTCGCCGTCACTGCCAGCGCCATCGCGGCCTGCAGTTGTCAAGCAGCACACGTTGCTTGCATAATCCACGCCCCAAACTTATAACACCAACTTGGCAAAGGATTTGGCCCAGGCCGACAATGAAACAAACGAAAACGGCAGCGGCAACGAGCAGCAGAATGGGGAGCGGGCGACGACCACGACACGGTCGGTGCCAGTGTTATTGTGTCCACAAAATGGGGAGAAAAAAAAACAAAGAAGAAACATGCAACTTGATTAAATTGCCAATTGGAATATGTGGGCGACTATGAGTATGCTCTATGAATATTTATATTTATATATAAATGGGAGATTTTAAAATTTATACAATAAAAGTGAATTCAATGAATTGAATTGAAATAAAAATAAATAAAATAAAATATATTAAATAAATTAAATTTATAAAATATATTTTTTGTAATTTCTGCATATTCATATTATTTATTATTATACATTTTTTATCGTTACACAAAAATACAGAAAACAAAATTTTATTTAAATTTTTACAAGTATATATTATTTCTTATATATATTAATACAGATATATATGTTTTAATATAAAAAAAGTTTTTTTTAATTCAAAACTAAATTTTTAAATTATTTCAATATTTTCAATATTCAATAATATTATTCAATTATCAAATATGTTAAGTGAATTATTAAAAATTTAGGTAGACGCAGCAGCTTTTTTTTAAGGTCTTTTATATTTTTATTTTTATTTCAGGTGTCAATTAAAAAAAAAAATTCCAACTCTGATCAAAGAGAGTGTATAAAGCCAACTAACATCCAGATATATGTTCGCCAATGATATGCATATAAAGGCTTGCAGCCATAGGCCCATTAAGTCTATTGAATATGTTGACTGTATATAATTTGTAGGCAGAGAAGTTTATTTGATATAGAGTGTACACATGGGAGCTCTGAGAGCCAAGCTCTAATACAATAGAATAGAGCAAGATGAGAATTTCGGAATTGAGGGAGTGAGGAGAGGGACGGCAAAGGGTTATCAATTCCGTATGCAGAGTGCGTTTTGTCTACGCAACGAATGCGAATCCGTTTCTATGAATATTTCTGTGTATGAGTGGGAGAGTGTGTGTGTGAGGGGCTGTGTATGTGTGTGTGTGTGGAAGCTCTATGCGTGCGTGTTAATGCACGAAACTGTAAAGTCCGACCATTTATTCAAGCTATATTCCGGCGCAACTCTCTCAATGCATTTCATACACACACACACACACTCACACACACACACACACACACATACACACACACACATACACACACACATACACACACACATACACACACATATATATACACTAACACATACATAAAAAGTTAAAACTGACGGCGCTCTGTGGCTTTGTTCTTAAGCCTGTGTTGACAGCCCATGTGAATGTGTGTGTGTGAGTGAGTGTGTGTGTGCATGGTGTGTGGTGTGTGCGCATTTCAAATGCAAATTTGCAGCGCACGGATTTCAGCAGCTATGCTCTATACCCTGTATGGATGGTGCAAGAGGGCTTGATGGACTGTTCACATATATGTGACAGGCAGCAGAGGGAGCAGGTACAAGTCGAAGTAGACAGGTGAAATACTTTTTATAAATTATCTCTGCAGCTCTCTTAGTCATTTCTTAGTCATCTCTTAGATCTCTTAGTCATGCATACCCCATCACAGATAGAGAGCATAAGAGTGCTCGCGCAGTTTGCCATGTTTGTTGCTCTTATTGTTGCTGCACAATTTTGGCAGCATTTGCCAGCTCTGGCTTATTTATAAGATTTGCTTTGAAGCATCGCACTTTACACACGGGTCAAAGCTGATTCCGCTTGACAAAATACCTCGGTTGAGTGATTGCTACTGTTGCAACTGGTCCGAGCCAAGTGATTTAGGCCACATTGTGGCGCGCTTTTTGTGTGGAGTTAATGGAGCCGTGTTTCGATCGAGTTTTAACTTGTTTTCCATTCAGTTCTAGAAAGTTTGAAGAGACTCTTGCATTAATCAGCCGATGGCTTCGTCACCTGTCAAAGGGTTTGTTTTTAGCCAGCTAACAAACTTGTTTGCTGCCACTCAAAATCGTTGAATTTTCGTTAGTCATGGCCGGAGCTGGCGCAAGGCAGTGTCAGCTGCAGATGCGCTAATTTAGATCTTCTCAGCAGCCGTTGATGCGGAAAAGTTAAAATTCATTTGGTCCAACTTGGCGTATACGTGTTAATTTGTGAAATAAATTATGAAATGAAATTGTCGAGCAAACACATAGACATAACATGCGACAATTGCCAGATGTCTTTCAAGTGTCAACATTTGATTATTACATCATATTTCTCGCAAGCAAACAGTCGTAGCTGCTGAGTCCTTCTCGGCTGCTGCTGCTATTGCCTCAACTTTATTTGCTTTTGAATGCCATTAAGTATATCAACAGCTGTTGTCTGCTGCGCATATATTTGGCATTATATGTCTGCTGATTGGCTTTGAGCGAGCAAGCAAGCAAGTTGGAGACTTTGGCTTGAAGGTGACGTGTTGAAGGTATATAAAATGAAATTGAAACTTTTAGTAAATATTTTTAATTAAATTTATTATTAAATGGCAAAACATTTGTAAGATTTTTAAAATTTTATTTTTGCTGTTAATTGGGTAACTGCTGAAATATAATTTTTAGAAATACTATCACTCTTGTCGGGTCACTCTCTTAAAGTAGAAATTTTACCAGATTTTATTTAACGTGTATTTTAATTTTTTATTATTTTCTACCATTTATTTAAATTTGTAGTAGCTCTAACTTGCTTTAAACTCACCTTAATTCAAGTAACGCTCAAGCATTTGCCTTGATAGACCTTTCAGTTGCACGAAAAGTAATTTAAATCATGTTTGTTTTGATCGGAACTTTGAAAAGTTATTGGCTGAAATGTTTGCACATCATGCGCAGCAATATTAAATGTTTTGTGATTAATGTTAATTAATTCATGCTTGCAGTTTAAATTTTTGTTGGTATATTAAGTTTCGGGTCGGCCAACTGTTGCCAACTGAGTGTGCAGCAGCCGTTATGCAATCTAATGAGGCATTTGTGCAAACACTACGCATACGACGCGATGGCCAAAGTTTTACCCTGATTCGCATGCACATGTGCACAGAGGGCGGCAGAGGGTGAGATTTTCAATTACAGCGCAACATTTTATGTTCAAAAACTTACGCATTTAACTTTTTTAATAAGCAATTTCGTGGGTTCTTTTGGGTCGGGCATTGAATGAAATCAAATTATGCGCCATTAAGTCAAAATAAGGGAATTACGTGCGTTAAATCGCGAACAGCGTCATGCAAGGCGGAAGCGTGCATAAATCAGTTTTAATATAAATGATTGATTTTATATTATTGAATTCAAATAAAGCACATAACATTATTTGACTGGCATCCGCCGTTGATGCCGCCGCCGCCGCCAGTTGATGACTTGATGATGGCTCTGTCAGCCTCAATTCGAATGCTATGCAAAGCGAATTCACAAGCGAATCGGGTTGGGGGTTTTTCTTTTTGTCGTGAGAAGAGAACTTGTCTAGAAAATACCCTGTGTTACAGATATTAAATAAAAATTGTAATAAATTAATAATAATTATTAAATAAATACATTTTATTAAAAGTAAAAAAAAAGAAAAATTATAATTAAATTAAATAACATTTTATAACAAATAAATATTCTAAATATAAAATAGAGAATTTTTGTATGCATAGGAATTTTATCTTAAATTATTTCTTAAATTATTTTTATTTAATTTTTATTTTTTTTTATTTATTATTTATTTTATTTTTTATAAATTAATTATACATTTTTTATAATTTGTAAGCCATTCACAATTATATAATTCATCTTATATGAATAATTTTCCAATAAATGTATTCTATAATTCCTTATCATAGGAATTCTCTCTGCATGTTATGCTAACTCTCAAACCGATACAATCCAATTCAAAAACTCCCCTTATATTTCCAGGACATTTAAAAGCGCACAAATACCCACAGAAATGCCCGCAGTGCCGGATAAAGTTTTAACCAAAAAAACGGCGCAAACGGAATATAATAAATACGTGCAATGCATTTCTAATTTTTATGTGCTGCCAATGCTTTTAGCATGCCCCAACAACAACCAGAAAGGAGCATAAAAAAAGACTCTGGAAACATTCAAACTTTCTACAAAATAATCACCCGCTCGCCTGCAATTAAAGAGGTGAAAGCGCCACATATTTGCCAGAGGCTTGGTGGGGCTCTTTTGTGTTTTTGGCATGCGTTGTCACGTACACGTAAAAAAAGAGAGGGTAGAAAGGGCGTAAATGTTTTAAAACTTGCATCAAAGTTGTTATGAAGTATTTGCCCAAACCACCAAAAATGAGCAGCCATCAGAATATATACACACAAACATATATATATATATATATATATATATATATATATATATATATATATATATTGGTATATATATATATACATGCGAAAAAGTCAGAAAGTCATTTTATAAATTGCAACGTTTGCAGAAAGTCTGAAGAAATTAGCTGCAACATGTTCGAGCTTAAGCTAAATTTAACTCCTAGTTATATACTAAATGCATATGTATGGGTGTGGGTGTTTGTGTGTCTATGTGGCTGTGTCTGTGTGTGTTTTGGGAAAATTGACAATGGCATGAAACGCTGCACATAACTGAGATGCAAATAAAATTTAAGCTACCAACTTGATTTTTAATTTAAATAAAAATAACTAATAAATTTCTGCTGTGAATTTAAATATTATTTATACATATATGTTTATTATTTTCTTAATATATAACTTTTTTTTTATTATTTTAGCAAATATAATAAGACTAAAAAGTATTATAAATTAACAATATTAAATTAATTCGAAAGAAAAAAGTTACCTTGAATATTAAAAAAGGAGCTCAACTAAAAGAAATGATATATTTTATAATACAAATAATAATCCTGGTATAAAAAAATTATATTATTTTTATTATTAATTTTTATTTATTTCTTTTATACGAGTATTATTATTTTAAATATATTATAAAATATATAATTTTTTTTAGTGTAGCTTCAATATACAAGATACATTTTTTCTTCCAAATTAATTTAATATAGTTTACTTATTTTACTTTTCATTCATATTATATTTACATTTTCCCAAGTAAATTCCACTGTGTGTATGGGCTGGGGCGTGGCACCGCCTACCGCTAGTACATTGACGTCGCATTGTAAACTTGTCTGTCGTTCTGGCTTGAGGCCAACTCTTGTTAGTTTTGGGGTACAAAGCAAGCAAAGGTATGTGTGTGTTTACCTTACTGGGTTAGACAGTCAGGTGCAGCCAGGTAGCTGCCGCAGTCTTTCTGAGTGTGTGTGTGTGTGTGTGTGTGTGGTCGGCACAGCTCATTTGGACTATGCGAAGTTGATGTTTTCGTTTAGCCACTGCATGTAATTATGGTCAGAGCCTTCGGCACTTTTGGTATTATTAAGAAATGTTCTTTTTGGTCAGACAACAAGCAACTGCCAGTTGGATTACGGCAAGGCATGAAAATATTTAAGCCCCAAGTCGCAAATTAATTAACTGATTAACTTTGACAATTGAGACTGAAAGGTAATTTATAAATTGCCAGGAAAATCGAATAAATAAATGCAATTTATTTACATCTTGCCATTAATCAAATGCAATTAAAATCTAATTCCAGGCAATAATGACTCAAAGAACATAGTTGACTCGCCCCCTCTGAATGATGTCTGCTCGTGTGTGAGCATGTGAAATACTCTAGTCGCATCCGTTGACTATTAAGTCGTTTATTAAATGGTAATTGCATCCATGTTAAATCAAACGAGTCGCTCAGCGCTCGAAGGCGACGAGGCTGAAGGAGCCTAGTGTAATTGAGATTTAATTGGAATGTAATTAAAATTAATAATTCCTTAATATAAAGTGTAAATTGCGGAAGCTTTTGTCCCTCACTACAGCCTCCACTGACGTCCATAGCAATAACAATGATCGCTGCACTCAGAACAATGTGCGCTTAAATCATTTAATTAATGCCTGCGACCGCGCGGCGTATGAGTAATTTCTTTTATTGCGTGAAGACTATTCAGTAGAAGTCCTTCGGGCAGTGCAATCCACACATAAATATGAATTTTATTGATGAAATGAGTCCAATTCAAACAAGTTCAATTATGATTAATAAAGTGGCATACGCATTTCAATGGCATGCGAGCTAACCGATATGTTGAGGCTACCGAATGAGAGCTAAAGGGAACGAAATCGTAATGAAGCCGGAGCAATTTGGAGTGTGAAGCCTCTTTTGAGTTTATTATACTCAGCCAACAGTAGTAAAATGAGTACACGGTTTCGTTCAATAGCTCTGCTCTGACTCAGATTTGGCTCCGCGTAGGCTCTGCTCTGGCTCTTGTCTAACTCTCATCTGGCTCTGCTCTGGATCTGCCTACGCTCAACTCTTGCTCAGCTCTGGCTCTGATTTGCCTCTGCCTACGCATAACTCTGACTTTGCTCTGGCTCTGCTCTGGATCTGCTTACGCTCAACTCTTGCTCTGCTCTGGCTCTGCTTTGGCTCTGGCTAGGCTCTGCTCTGGATCTACCTATGCTCAACTTTGGTTCTGCTCTGGCTTCGCTCTGGCTCTGCTTTGGCTCTGCTCTGACTCAGATTTGGCTTTGCCTAGGCTCTGCTCTGGATCTGCCTACGCTCAACTCTTGCTCTGCTCTGGCTCTGCTTTGGCTCTGCTCTGACTCTGGCTCTGCCCACGCTCAACTCTTGCTCTGCTCTGGCTCTGCTCTGCCTAGGCTCTGCCTAGGCTCTGCCCACGCTCAACTCTTCCTCTGCTCTGGCTCTGCTTTGGCTCTGCTCTGGATCTGCCTATGCTCAACTTTTGTTCTGCTCTGGCTCTACTCTGACTTCGCTCTGGCTCTGCTTTGGCTCTGCTCTGACTCAGATTTGGCTTTGCCTAGGCTCTGCCTGGGTTCTGCCCACGCTCAACTCTAGCTCTGCTCTGGCTCTGCTCTGGCTCGGCTTTGGCTCTGCTCTGGCTCTGCTTTGGATATGCCTATGCTCAACTTTGGTTCTGCTCTGGCCCTACTCTGACTCCGCTCTGGCTCTGCTTTGCCTCTGCTCTGGCTCGAGCACCCTTATTAGGTGTCGTATGAATAAGTGAGCTGGCAGTTTGGTAAGTATTTTAAATTATTTTGATCAGCCACAGGAGTCATGAAATAATTTATTACTAATTGGCAAGCTCTATTAAAATTTTTGGCAATTAAATCCTTACGAAAATTTAGACAGCTGCAGAAATATAATTAGAGGAAGTTGTATCACTCTTATGTGGTCTTCTTACATATTTGCTATGAGTGGTATAACATATACATAAATATAATATATAAGTATAAATAAATATGTTTACATTCATTTTCATAGATAATCGCAGTGCAATATGAAGCAATCAATAGCAAATTTAACTTTTGGTAATTTGCCCAAATAAAAATATTTCATAAATGCGAAGTCATTTGTTACGACCGACGTCAACTTAATCAGCGCGTAGTTTGAGCCGAGCAACTAATTAGGGCAACACATGGTGAGCGGCCCACAACTCGCATGATGAATGCTCCGCAAATGTGGCAAAGGGAAGACCATTAGTCACATGAGTGTGCTGAATGGCGAATGGGAAAGGGACACAGCACAGCAGCACAATGGCAAAGGACATAAGAGGTGGCCAGCCTGTGGGCAGCGGAAGCTGCTGAATGGCCAGCGTGCTATTGCTATTTTGCAGTTGACTTCGGCCGTATAAATAAACAGAATGGCAAATTAAATTAGTCATGGGAGCGTCCTTTGATAAATAATTAAAAGGGAAGCGAATTCGCTTTGTCTTTTTAAGTTGACTGAATTGAAGAGAAAATAAAAAAAAAAATTAAATAAATATATAAATTAATTTAAGCTTTTAGTTGCTCCGAATTATGTTTGATTGATATATATATAGAATTGTGATTGAAGTCTGCCTCAATTGAATTGCCAACGTCTGCGAATATATCCGATAAGCGTAAAAATCTCCATTGAGGCATTCACGCAATTTCACGTTTCATCAACGTCAGACGACAGATTCACAGATTCCAATTGAGCCGCAAGCAATGCGTAAGCCACCGTCAACAGTCGACAGTCGACAGTCAACAGCCAAGAGTCAACAGTCAAGAGCCGAAAGCCGATGTCAAGTTTGATGATGCCCAATCGTCGTTGTCGCGGTCACTCAAGGCGCGCACAGTGTGGCAACAGTTATTAGCACGGGAGCAAACTGAATGCCTTTGTGTATTTTAAAGACAGACAATGTGAGCATTTTCATATTTCAAATGTCAACTTTAACATGATTGATAGCTCTTGAATATGCATTAAAAGTCAACAGCAGGACGTGTTATTTTATATTATATATAAATGTATATATATACATAAGCTATATATGCATATATATATATATACATATTGGAATCGAATAAATTAAATGTCAACATATGTGCAACTGCATTTGTGCACTTAATCACGTTGTTACCGCTCCAAAAGTCAACGCAGTTGAACATTATTTTTATCCTTCTGCCAGAGCCATGATAAATGAGAGCTCAGAGAGCAGTTCGATCGCCCTTTGCCGCCGACTTGCCGAGTTTTAATCCTTATGCGAAATATTAATTAAGCATGCATGCAACTCTTTTTTATTTTAATCATATCATTTTCACAGTCGTTTTATGCCACATGAAAATAAAGCAAAATAAATTTGGTTAAAATTCAAAAATAATTCAGAGTGCAAGAAGTGGGTGTAATAGACGTAAAAATACTTATTTTAAATTTTAATAAACAAACTTGTAATATTTTAAATATAAATATATTTTAAAATGGCATGCATGGGAGTTTAAATAAATTTCAATATAATTTAAAATCTTTATAAATATTTATTTTATTAAAAAATCTGTTTGTATAGCTCTTGTTTGGTCACCCTTGACTACCCATTAAACTCTCTTTCACTCAGAGCTTAGTGTAGGTGTAAATATTTTTGGGTAATTTGCATGCGGAGCATCATTATATTGACTCTTGGCTTATATTTATTTATTCATACATATGCGGCGACCCTTAATATCGAGGGATTAAAATTGGTTATAAAAATATTTTAAATGGTTTTGCCGCCCGCCCCCGCCTGCTCGACAGCTCGCTCTAGGTACCTGCCCCCTATTAAAGCAATAGTCAAACAAGGCTACAAAACATATGTGAACAATACAGATAAACAACAACGACAACAGCCAAATGGCATTTGAAAGCCGCCAAATAAATGGCGACAAGCAAAAGCAACATGTTAAATAAATACGCATAAATTAATGCAAAACAAAAGCCAATATGGCTACACAAACACCCAGAGTGTGGTTGTCTGTGTGTGAATTAGCCCACTTGACGTAGGTGGCACGCGCTATTTTGTGGCATGTACAGCTTCCTGCAATAAATGAGTAATGCCCATAGAACACAAACTAAAAGCTAAAAATTAAATAATAAATAAATAAAAGTTGTATCACAATGCTTGCCCGACTGCTAGTTACCCTGTTTTTTAAGTAAATATTTATACTAATATTAATATTAATTAAAAATTATTAATTATTATTATTATTAAATTATTATTAATTTAAAAATTTTATTTATTTTGTATTTTTTTTTTTTTTTAATTTTTGAATTCTTTTTTCTTTCTATTGCAACTCTAACTCCCACAAATTCTATATCTATATCCATACAGAAAGACATCAGCTTTTATGATCAGTCACAGCCATCCACAAATGAATACACTTCTCAAAATACAGGGTATATGTGTAGCCAACTGAACAATAATCAGGCAATGAACGTGATTATTTAGTTGCCAAAATTCCACAAGGCAATAAGCAATAAGCTTAGAGGCCAAAATTTATGTGAGTTTAGCTATCTCCACATCTATTGCAGCTGCAGCTACTGTGAGCCCAAGCCTAAGAGTAAAGATTGATTTTTAATGAAGACCACAGCCAGAGCTCAGCATACAAAGTTCAAGCTGCCAGCTGCAACGATTAATGAATGTGTCGTGCCGATTGAGTTGCGATTTGTGGCTAGCTCTAACATGGCCTGTGCGTGTGGGCGTGGCTGCAATTCCGTTGCATAATTGACGCATTGATGTATGGCTCGTTGCAAGCGGCGTACGCGTAATATGCTGATCAATGCTTAAATGATTTTTGTGTATGTAGCAGTCTAGCGATTTATTAACGATAACTGGTCTGTATTTACAATGCCATGGTTTAGTGTAGTAGTGTAGTGTTTTTGTTAAGTAGCGTATGCCCACATACACGCTTAACGCCCAAATGCCCATATGTCCAAATGCCCAACAGCTCACGAGCCTTAACGCACACGCACACACACACCCACGAGCTGAGTCTTATTCTAGTGCATTGTTTCAGTGGACTATTCGTATCTTGAGTCTTTGAATGACGACAACTAAGAAGTCTAGATTGATCGACATGTGTATCTCGTGGGTATCGGAACGTATGCGCAGAAAGGTGACATCGTTAGCAGGATCCAAGTCCCTGACCACGTTGCGTGCCATTCTGGCCAACGGATGCAGCTGAGCCGCATAAAGAAAGGTGCGCCTCTGGCTGACTGTCGACCGCAACGGCTTGCCCGTGCCATCCATTATAATAATCTCACGTGCGCCCTTCTTCTCGAAGTGCTGCACAAACGCATCGCCATCGTAGGCCTCCGAGCTGCAAATCATTGGAGCATAGTACAAAGCCCTATTCAATATGGAATTATTTACTACTTACATCACTGAACTACGTGTTTTTTGTTTCTTGTCAGCAGACATTATTTCCTTCTATGTATTGTTTTTTTTTTTTTTTTTTTTTTTAGAACTATTTTTTGTTTACCAACTTTTGTTTGAGCAGAGTCTGAACTAAGCCAAGCTCCGGTACTAAATGAGTAGAAATTGTATGTTGTGCGAGCAGGTGCTTCCGGGCGAGCAAAGCCTACTTGAATTTCTAAATAAACAAAATCTGTTCTTTATGGATTAAGTTAATCAGTGTCTTCAATTTTGACTCTATATACATTTAAAACATTTTTGCAGTGGCCAAACCTATTTAAATGAGTTTAAATTAAGGCGCAGTGCGGTTTATGTTTCTAAAAAATTAATAAAAATTGTATAAAAAATTAGTTTTTACCTGAGCCAATTTTTTGCTTATAATTGATTATATTTTTTGTTTAATAAAATTCATTTCATTGAAATTGAAGTTTCCTTTGCAGAGATATAATTTTTCTAACTTTATAAAAAAGTGGAACCTGTAGGGCTTCGATGTGATATACAATAAAAAAACTCCCATATTCGTATATCGTATTATTTTTGCTTAGGTAATTTTACCTGTTACTATTTTTATATAAAAAAATTCATTAAATCAAGCCGAATTATTATTTTTCTGTCTGTTCAGTTAAGGAAACCAAAGCTCGCAGCAGCGAATGGCTTTAGGCCCTCAGCAAATATTTTTGGCACATTAAAACACAATTCACATATAGAATTACGATACGATTTTATTTGATTACGTGAAATATCTTATGATAAATATTTTTTTACTTTCTAGAGTGGAATGCGTCCACGCAGATAGTCCATGACGGCCGCGGTGCCCATGCATAGAACTTGATGGCGCGGCTGGCGGAACGGATTCCCGGAAAGCTTTAGTTCCTGTATATTGGTCAGATTACCCAGCACTGGCGGCACTATCTGTATATCGTTGTTGCTCAGGTTCAGCGTGCTGAGGTAGCGCAAGGCGCCGAGTCCATTCTCCGAGGCGTCCACCTCTTTGATACGATTGTCATTAGCGTTCAATGTCTCAAGGGCATCCAGCTCGTAGATGCAGGGCGGCAAGCGGTCCAGGCGGTTGTGTGAAATGTTCAACTCACGCAACATCTGCAGCCCGGCAAACTCCATGGGCAAGTCGCGCAGTAAGTTGCACGAGAGATTCATGGCGAGCAGGCGCGAGAACTGCGATATGAATGTGGGTATGTAGCAGAGCTGGTTCTTGGCCAGGCCCAGATCTGTGAGCAGGTCGCTCATCTTCTGCAGCTCGACGGGCACATCGCTCAGCAGGTTGTCCTCGAGGTTCACAACGTTCACCTGCTCCTCGCAAGCCGTCTGCACGATCTCCTCGGGCAGCTCCTTCAGCTGCGCCTTGCACATATTCAGCACACGTGTGTTGCGCATCATGTACTTGTCCGGCACTTGGCGATCATTGACAGCAATCGGCTTTTTGCCGCCCTGCAGCCGGGGACTGTTCAAGCCATCGCCAACCATTGCGATTAGAGTAAAACTAAATTCCAATCGATAAATAAAAAAATTAAAATTCAATTTTTGAAAGAAGAGGATCGAAGCTAAGCAAACGACTTCAAATGAAGAAATAAAGCAATTCCGTATTCTCGAGTGACAAATGCCAATAGATTGAGACTTTGTGCAATGCTAACATGTTCTTAAATATTTTAGACCTATGCAGAGAGATTTTTTGTGCCAGATATGAGATATTTTATGAGACATTTTTATTTAATTATTTTTATTTATTTATTTCATATTGATGAGAGAATTTTATATAATTATTTTTATTAATTTATGTTATATTTCATATTTAGGAGACATTAATTTTATTGATTTATTTCATATTTATGAGAAACTTTAATTTAATTATTTTTATTAATTTATTTCATATTAATTAATTTCTAGTAATATTTTTAATATTTGGTATTTATTTATGCCTCAAATAATTTTAGCAAATTAAAAATTTGTAAATTAATGGATGAATTAATATATATCATTTAATTAATTAATGCTGATCACCATCAAAAATATATTGAAATTGGCAAGTCAGAGAAATTATATCTTGGAAATTATTTTAAGTTCACATTTGAGTTCCAACAGAGAGACTTTAAGACTTTCAAAATTTGAAATAAATTTGTATTAAATATATATATATATAATTTAATAATTTATATATTACATTTTTTTGCAAATAAAAAATCTGCAAATTAATGGATTATTCAAATAATTTATATTATTAAACTCTGAATCGACATATATTTGGCTATCGAACTTGGCTCACTTGCTGACATATCTTCAAAAATGTAGAAAAACTTGAAAACTCTTCAGAGAAATCCCAAAATTAACCCAAGTCATTCAAATCGAATCATGAAGCATTTGCTTGAAGAATTTAATTAATTTACATGGCTATGCCCCGGTAATAGAAAATGCAATTAACATACAATTTTATATTTGGAATAAAAAGAGTCATTTCATTCAGAAAACACAAACTACGACGGTTTTAGGTATTCTGAAGCCGTTAGCCGGAGCTCTATTACAAAAATTTTCATTTATAAGCATTTTTTGATTATTTTTTTTGGTGTGACGACTCCCAGTTTAGAGAACGCCACAGTCTTTGATGACAACCAGTTCATGTTTCTTGGCCAGATGCGCGGTTGCATCGTGAATGCGTTCTAACAACTGGATACCCTTGCGGACCTTGCCGAAGGCCACCCGCTTGCCATTCAATATGGACAGCGGCTTGAAGCTGATCGTGAAGTTGAGCTCGGTGCGCGCATTGCCGCGCACGTAGCGACTGGGGAAGGAGAGAATGCCCGCATCGACACCATGGTTAAGCACCTCGAAGTCGTGCTCTATGTTGCTCATGTCAATGCCACGGTCGGGATCGAGAGCAATATGGCCCTCTAGCCAGATGGGTGCGAAAGTGCGCGTGAAGGAGATGCTGCGCGAACTTTGATGCGTACAGACACGCATAAATTCGAGAACGACTTGCGGACAGGCCTCCGTGAACAGTTGTATGGCCAGGCGACCCATGATTCGGGTGCCGATCACCTCCAAGTCCATGTAGATTTGTGGACGCAGCAGCTTGCAGAGCACGCTCACATCACAGATATTCATCAGATCCTCGTACCGATGGAGCACATGCAGCGGCACTTCGTAGCTGAACGTGTGGGCCACTTTGGGCTTGCAGCGGCGCGACTTGCCCAAGTGCGGATCGAAGAGTTTACCGCCTTGATGAAAGGCATGATTCTTCTCCTGCTGGTTGCGCTCCTTTTCCCGGGCCAGGCTCGTGTTGCGCCAACGGCCCGTGGCCATCCGGTCCGGTGACTTGGTAAACGTGCGCAGCGTATTGTTGCTCTTCCGATAGAGAGCGGTGAGCATCTCCATGTAGGACAGTTCCATGCAGTTGCCCTCTCTGAGTTTCAACTTGGGTGGCGGCAGGCAAGTGTTAACCTTGCCCTTGATATTCGCCAGACGATCCCGATGCTGTCGATACATCTCCCGCTGCTCGTTCATGAGCAGGTGGGAGCGCGATTTGATTCGATTTGCCTTGGACTTGGGCACCGGCGACGGAATTAAGCGCTGATGGTACTTGTGGTTCGTCTTCGGCGCCGTGATTTTGACATTAAACGTATGGCTGTGCATCTTCGAGCTAATGTCTTCGACTTTGGGGCTGCTGTAGACGGGATTGGTGAGTGTATATGGGCCGCGTTTTACTGCTGCCATGTACGGCGCCACCTTCTGGCCGGCGGCCAATGGTTGCTGCTTCGTGCGCAGTTCATTGGTCACATCTTTGATAAACATATTTCGCACGTTTTAACGTATCTCTATCCAAAACGCAAATATATATATATACAGGAATTTTTTCCGGGTAACTCGTTGTGGAAATCGAATAGACTAGACTATGGCAAAGGAAAGCACAAATCTCAACATTCCCCGGACTGCTGTGATCAACACAAACACTGACTGACACAGACAGGAGCTTCAATCAATTACTTCCACGTATCTTAAATGTTTTTGCTTTCTGTGGATGCATAACTGATTGCTGCCAAGCTGCAAATTGAACGCAATCATGCGGCTAAACTCTGCTGTCCGATAAAGTGGAGAAAAACAGGAAAAATAAGTCAGAACAGTACAGTCGGGCGCTAGCGACTGGCAAATACTCATTCACGTCCCAGCACCCAGTAACAGTCATAAATGTTAGGGTGAATCTTGACACTTTATCTGAACAGGGTATACAGGAGTATATATACCAAATTGCCACAATTGACCGGACGGACATTGCACAAAACCAATATGCTCATTTCACTTTCGGGAATGGGTATAAAAATAATATAAAAATCCTTTTATTGTAACCCGCCGGAGCGATGATGCGTGCCAGACACAACCTGAGGACAAATGAACCCATTGCCATGTCAATGAATTGATTCGGCACTGATAATAAAAGCGCAGTAAATACAAAAAAAAAAAAAAATAAATAAAATAAAACTGAAAGAAACCAAATTTTTTAGCTATGATTGACTGGGAGATGCGCTAGAAATTGCTTAAAAATTGGCTAAAATTAGCAGAAAATAGGAAATGTTTCTATTATATTCTAAATTAATATTTCAAAATATAACCTGGCTGTTTTAATCAACATTAAATCGGTCATGCACCTATATACTCTACCTTTCGCCCTTCACTCTTTATTTCCAGGGCATGCAAAGGAGAATATTTAATCAAAGCAATTCACCCTAAATTGGCAACCACAACTGCATGTAATCTGTATGGCTGGCAGGCGAATCCGAAGCTGTAGGTTAATCATAGCCAATGCGGTTTATCGCGTGGCATATTTGATTGGAAAATGCTGAATCAATTGATGGAAATAAATGTATATAGTTTTAAAACAATGACCGCAAAGAAATCAAATATTAACTTGCCATTGCAGACAGAAAATCTGGCATTGTGGCCAAACAAGAGTGATATTATTTCGAATAACCATATTTTGGCAACTGGTTAATTTACGGTTAACACTTTTAACATATTTAGAAGTGTTTGCCATTTGATTATAAATTGTCTTACATTAGTAGATTATGTGAAAATAAATTCAATATTTTATTTAATTGCAGCTCATATGAATCAAGTCATTGCAAAGTATGCCTCATGCTCAAAGCACTGTCAGCAAAGCTAAGATAATATATTTTCATTGATTTTAATTGTCATTTGTAATGGCTTTAAAGTATCCCTAAATGAGTAGCAGATATAATTTTAATTCTCTCACAATTTCTTTAGCTGTTGCTCTTATTTGGTCAACTCACGTACAAAAAATGATTTCATTAAATAACTTTGATAATTTGTATTTATTCGATTAGCTTAACGAAATATTTGCCAATTAACTTAAATATCATAAATTCTGTTCATTTATTAATAAACAAAATATATATGTACACGCTTTAATTCATTACTTGAAAATGTTGCTAAATTAACATTTGCGGTTCACCAAATAATGTTTGCGCATAATTACAGATTTAATTAAAATTTGCATTTCATTAAACGAACGTGTTTTTTCGCCTTTCTGTAGTTCTAAAACTTTGCGCTGGAATGCAAATTTTAAATGTCCGCTTATATTTTATTGCATACCCTCAGCTAAAGGTAAATGCCAATGGGGTGTATTAGCTAATGGAAGAAATTATAATTAGCAGATTTATTTTAGAATAAAAAACAATTTGAATATCGAAACAATTTTCTTGAAACTAAAATTAAAAATTAATATTAATTTTTTTGGCAGGATTTTCAAAGAAAAAAATTAAAAAACATGTATTTCTATATATAATGTTAATTTGATTGAAATATTAATTTTTAAATTTTTGTTGTCTGTTAAAAAATGTATTTAAATTTCAAATTTTCATTTATTTTATAGACAAACTTTTCTAACTTGGAATATTTTTGTGCCCATTGCTTTATTATTCTTCCAACTGTATTAGTTGACGTTTATTATTGTAACTATGCAAATTATTATTATAGCATATTGCTAAAAAGTAAACACAAATATTATTGCAGCATTTGTTATGAACTGTCCGCTTGCTCAAATAGTTTTACTGTAGGTGTTTGAGTAATTTCATTTTATTTAATTTTTTTTGATTAATTCTTGTTGATGGCATAATTAATAGCATTAAATGATATCAAAAGCATCTGGTGTCCGCAAGCGCAATAAAATCTCAATCGATTTGCATTAATTGAATGTTAATACGGTTACGACTTTGCGGTAACAATCAAATGATTAATGGCCTTATGTTTTTATATATTTTCATATTGTCTGCCTGTGGCAGCAATTGAATAATAATAAGCTGGAGGCCACAAACAAATGGGCTAGAAATTCTGATGCTGCAGCATTACGAATAAGATCAAGGGCAATCCTTGAGTGGCTGAAGTATTATATTAGGACGCTGTAATCACACGCTATCAACGATGACACTGACAAGGTCAATAATATGCTAGGGCCATAACAAATATTCGTGGGTGTAGACAGCGAGCTACTCAAGCGCCATTGTTCTCGAGTGCCTCATACCCACACACCCGCACACCCGCTCACATAAATATAAACACACTTAGCTGCAACACCCACAGCACTTGATTTCGCCTGCATGTCGAGCATGCCTTGTGGAACTGCTTAAGTATTGTATTTTTACTTATGCTTGTCAGCCTTGTGCGCTCTATTTGCATGCCACAAGCTCATGTTGCAAATGTGTCAAGCAGCCAGATGCTAACCGTTGAGCGACTGACTCGCAAATGCAATCAACCCGAGTTCAACTGCTGACAATTTAATCAAATATATATATACCAATACACATACATATACATAGATATTTGCAACGTCTGGCTTTTGCACAATTTCATTTATTTGGCCCACAAATTCCGAAGTGAATTTGAATTTGAAATATTGGACATAACTTGGTTCATTGTGAATTACATTAGCTTCAACTGCTCTAACGCGCTGTGAGGCAAATCACTTGCGCCTCTCTATGTGATTCTCATAAGCATGCAATAATAACATATATTTTTAAATTTAAGTAACATTTAATATTTCAAACCTTTGATAGCTGCTCAACATTCACAAAAAAAAAACTATTTTTTTTAAATATTGACTCGTGTGTCAAATAATTATATTAAATAAATTATAAATATTTGATTAATAATAATATTTAATTTTTTCTTAACCTCTCCAAAAAATTCTATAAATTCTAAATCCTCAAATATTTATAACTTAAAAAAATTCAAAACTAGTTGAGATATATATATAATAAATAAAATCACCATATATGCTGTATAGCTAATATTTAATAAATATTATAACATATATATCAAAAGCATTTTCCTCTGATTCTGGTTCCCAAACACATGATGATTTTTATGTTTCACAGTTGTCAAATGGCCGCATGATGACATTTGGCAGCAGTTTTAAAAAGTTTATGGCAGAACCATTACGATATTTTATGGCATATTATAAGAAACATTTCAGCGAATTTTTCTCTTAGACACCCACAAGCTTGACTGCAATGTGCCAGAAATATTCTTATATATTTTTTGGTTTTTGTTTTTTTTTTTATTTTGGCTTGCCGCACTTAAAGCTTTCACTGACTTCTTCTGTCTGTCGCCTGAGTATTCATTTTATTTGGCATAATTTGGTATTTGGTATGAATGCACATGTATATATATATATATACCATAAAACCATATGCTGCTGGGCGACCCAAGAAAAAAATGTATTTGACCTTGCCGCTGTCTCGTATATGTTGGCAGACAGACTGTTTGATGCTTTTATGTTTTCATATTTTTGAGAGTGTTTTTTATGGCGACTACCAAAATGGAAACAAAAGCCAACAGGCGAAAGTTAAGAGCATAATGGAGCATAAATGCTTTGACTGTATAAATGTGATTTTATGCTCTGCGCTTTAACGCGCCTCACGCCAAAAGCCACGCATGTCGCGCTCGTACCTCCGACTCCTATTCATGTACACGTATATATATATATATATATATATATATATATATATATATATAAATATGTGATTTTTTTATTGCCATGTATTACTGCAGCCCGGGCTTTTTATGGTCATATTTCATGCGTGGATCTTGTGTTTTAGCAGCGTCATCAAAAATCATGCAAATGGCATACTTTAGCTTTTCAGGTGAGGATTTACTAAAGACCACTTTGAGTTCTTTGTTTAGTTCTGTAATCCGTGAAGTTCTTTAAAGCAGCTGGTTTGGCAACTGATTAATTTCAATTAGTTAATCAAGTAACAAGTTGACGTTCGTGTCGCTCTTTTGGCTCAAGACGCTGGGCTATTGATGCACAAATTGCTGGGCCATAAAGAGATCAGTTAATTAATGGCATTAATGTCCTGACAGCAGCGCTCGAGATGCTGCTAATTAACCAAATTGACAAATCAAGTCCCCAAAAGGACTAAGCCCCTCGAGCCATAATATCATTTAACGGCCTGCTTAATTAACAGCCAAGTCAAGGTGCTAACGGCTTGGCTCGGCTCCACTTGGCTTGGCTTTTAAGCCACCAAAAAATATTTCATCCAATTTCGTATGGTGGCAGCGAGGACAATCGGAAGCTGGAACACGCCCACACACTAAACACCATTTCAAAGGCTTGAAATGCAGGTGGGCCGCTTACCTTTTCTGCTGAAGCACTGAAACGAGAACAAAAAGAGAAAAACCAAAAGGTTAAATATAGCCACGCCAAAGATGACAGAGAGTTAGAGAGAGATAAAATCTTAAGTATGCGTGTAATCCCGAAACAATTTTATTAGCCAAGCTCCAAGTTGGCTTAGACGGCAAACGGAAGCCAATTAGGCTAATGCTCTTGTAGGCACAGCGGAGCCTAAAAGGCGCCGCCTACAACGAAACGCCTTCAAGTGTTTACATATCGAGAGTTCGCTGTCAGCTGGCGTGCCCCTAAAGCAGATTATGTTTTAATAGAAGTATATTTGGGCGTAAAGAAATCGTTTATAAATATTTTGTACAGGGAATGTCAGGAACACAACCGCTGGGCATTGCCTTTGTGGTGCTCGAAGCAAATCACTTTGACAACTTTTGCCATATTAAATCAATTCGAAAGACTTTTTTACAGTTGTTTGCTAAACTTGAATTTCTAGCGAATTACAGGCTGAAGCACTGGCACTGGAACACGTCCTAAAGGGTGAGTAGATTTTGCTAATACTCTAAGTTTTACCAACTGTATTTTAAGGCGATTGACTTTATAGGCTTTGAAATTGATAAACATGGAGGAATAGACAGGCAGGCACTGGAGCTTAAGCTATTCCAGATTGGCTTTGAGAGACTGGGTATTTAAGGAATTTTTTAAATATTTCAGAATATGTAAAAAAATATTTTAAAAAATAAGTATTAATAAAAATTGTTTATATAAAAATAAATATAAATATAAATATATATATATATATTCCCATGAATTTATTTCATTTACAAAATCTCACATCTGCCTAATCAAAAAGCTTCCATCACATACAATTCTTCGAAAATTCTTTGGCAAAAAGCAGTTTTCAAACTGTGAGTGAAACTAAGTTTCGCTGCAAAGCCTAAGCAAAAATACAGAAATCGCAAAATGTAAACAAAGACGGGCTAAATTTTAGGTTCAACCTAAGCGGGAGGCACGCACAAGCATGTTATTCTATGCAAAATCCATTGCAGTCGCACACACAGTTACACACACACACACACCCTCAACTAAGCACTCGCGTTTAGCGAGGACTACCCGCTGCGCCGAGCTAGGAAGCAATTTATCAAAACATTGCATAACAATGGAGCTGGAGCATGTGAAGCCATAAAGGATATTCAAAACTACTTTAACTTGGTGCTCCTGCGATCTGAACACGTGTTAACAACATAAATGCATAGCAGCAAGCCTCAGACCCTTTTTGACAAGGACACGCCATGTGTTCGGCTTGTTCTTGGCGCACGCAGAGGCAGAAGCTGGAGCGGATCTGCAGCAGGTTGTCCTTAGCAGAGGCAGCTGTAGCTGCTGCTGCAGCTGTTGAAATGCATTTGATTCAATAATTTTGTTACCATTGTCTGTAGTACAATGCGAGAGAAGAAGAGGGAGAAAGAGAGAGAGATGGGGCTATAACTCAATTTATAGTGCTGCTAGCTCCAGCTATTCGAAATTGAAATACGGAAATATTTAGTGGATTTCATGGATAGACTTGAGCACCTAAATTTAATTTAAAGAAATACTTGATTTGAATAAAATTTATTTAAAATAAGAAGTATTTTATGCAACTTTTTTAAATATAATTCATATACCAAAAACTAGTTGAAAGGCTGGTTGGAAGGAATGGATAAGAGTGATACTATTTCCATTTACTATATTTGAGCTATTGCTTCAGCTATTGACATTATATATTTTTTTTTGATTAATTTAAATAATATGCCATTTAATCCTTAATCAGACTATATTCCCCCACTTTTATTTCATAAAATATATTGAATAATTTATTTCATTTATGTAATTAAATGTATTTATTTAATTTATCTAACTTATTTAAATGATTTAATTTATTTAAGTTATTAAATTTGATTATTTTTTTTATAAAAATAAATTACTTTAGAAATAAAACTCTTCCATAAAGCTTTGTACAGTTCACAATTAATTTTAATTTGTATTAATTCCTGTCAAGTTTTCAGTTATTTTGAAAACTCAGCACAAAGTTAAAGTCTCGTCGTCGTTGAAGTTTTTTTTTTTTTTTTTTTGTAATTTGCCCACAGCATAGAGAAATGAATTTGTAGTTCAGCTGTGCCGCATGTGGCAAAGCATATTCCATATAGTGAAGCGAAGGCAGCCGGAATCATAAATTAAAATCAAAAGGGCGATGGGAATGGGGGCAATAAAACTGAGAAAAGTTTTTGCTGAATGGCGCCTTAAAAGGCAACGCAGGGAGCATTAAAAGGTTCCATTGGGCATATATACAATATGCACACAGAACGGGCCACTCATGTACTCATGTGAAAAGTCAAACACACGCACGGCACAGCCATAGACAAATGGAGGTGGCCACAAAAGCAGCTGTAAAATAGTTTTTCATATCCGCTGGCAACTTGCATTGTGAGGCGGCCTTGTCTGTAGTTCATGCAGTGTCTATATATATGTGTGTGTGTGTGAGTGTGTATGTGTGTGTATGTGTGTGTGTGCTTGTCACCTGAACCTTTGCTGTTGTTGTTTGGAGGCTGTTATCCTGTGGCCCTGTCAGCCGTATGATTGCGCATTCATAATACTTCCTAGCCCCGTTCTCTGGCGTGGCTTTGCGAGCACAAAGCTCATTTTTCTCATTTGGCTTGCGGAAATTTGCACTGCAGTGCAAATCAAAGACGCTCACTGTGCCATTGACAACACACACACACACACAGTTGCTCACAAAGTATCTGTCACTAAATAAACTTTGATTTATTTATACACACTTTGCACTTTGCTTTTCGGCCCTTGGGCAAAGACTTTCAAGTCATGGTAAATATTTTGTTGCCGCCTTCCAGAGGCCAAACAGCTGCTCCTAGAGAATGTCTCTCTCTCTCTCGCCCTCTCTCTCTCTCTCTCTCTCTCTGTCTCTGTTTGTGTTTATATACTTCCTGTTGCCTACGTTTCAACTTTGCACTTGCGAGTTCATGCCGCATTAGAGTCTGTCTCAAGGTACCAAATGCACAATTTCACAATTTGCAGACAATTTCATTTCTAGACAATTAGAAAATAGTTTTCCTCAGTTAATTGGTATAAAGGCTTTTGCCTGTTCAGCATTTGCAGCAGTTTATTAAATCTTAAGCCATTTAGCAGATTAGTCAAATATTTATTTTAAAACGATTTTATCATGCGTTCACCAAAGGATCACAAATTGTTTCATTTGCTCGAGCAGAAAATTAAAATCAATCGGAAAATCTAAACGAGTAAAAGTTTCTGGAAAAACAGAAAATTTTGTAAAGACTTAAGCTTATTGGAAATGGATAAACACAATTTGGTTCGCCTGTGTGAATTTGTTTATTTGGGAAATTGTCTGAGTTGGGCATTTGAAAAAAAAAAAAAACAAAAATTTACTGGGAAGAATACAGAAAGTAAACATAGTAATAAAAATTATTTTCTCTTATTAGAGTTAACACTTTTTTAATTAAATAAAATTATTTAAATTATTGAACAAAAGAAAATTGTTAAGACTGCAAAAATAAACATAGTGTATTACTCTTACCCGATCGGATATAAGATATAATAGACAAAATAAATATAATGAAAACAATTGTTTAAAAAATACCATAAAAATAATTAAATTAAAAAATATAAAACAAAAAATTATAAAATTATAAACAATTAAAATAAATAAATAACATATATATATTATATATATTTTTTATCATTTATATATCTCTATATTCATACATATATATATACACATTGGTTTTCTCTTCTCACTCAATTAACAATTGCCCTAAGCTCACTTCGCTCTCTTTAAAAACCCTTAATATATGCAAATATTTTCTCTGCATTCACTGCAACTTATGCTAAAGCTTAAGTGTGGTCTTTAAGTTGCTGACTTTTCCATGTATTTTTCTTTAGCTTAATGCCCAAACATATTCTGTGTATAAATATTTATAGAGGATTCTGCTGAAATCTGTGCACATCAAAGATCAAATATTCAATGTTATCACAAATAAATACAAACTTATTGTGAAGCCGACAACTTGTACGAGTAGTCGAGCGAGTGCTTACAGCTGTCAATTCACATGCACTCACCCAAGCACTCAGTCAGAGTCGAGTGGCTGCGCCCAGGTGAGTGTGGGGAGGGGCGAGGTCTTCGCTCAATAGTTTGGCTGTAAAAGCAACAATATCTTCAACTATTTTCGGCTATTTCTTTTGCGTCTCTCTGTTTTGGGGTTTGTCAGGTTGCTGATATATTTACCGTGACAGCCGCTTGATGGAGTCGATGCTGCTGGCTGGGATAACGAGAGGGACAATGTCTGCTGGCAGCTGTTGGCGTGCTGCATGTCCGCATATTGTCGCGTGTTGCAACAGCTTTAACGGGGATTTATGCAGATTACAATGGCAACAAGTTTGCCAAGTCCGTAGAATGTTGCATGTTGGATGCATCTGCACAAACATTCCTGCCCCACAGGACTAACCATTTTTACATAAACAAATTGCCAGGGGCTGCCAGCTAAAATAAACGCCAGCTTAATACACAGTCTAAGTGGCAAACTGTGTAACCATTGCGGAGCGAATGCTTGAATAAAATGTCACATGAAAAGATTTGATTTGATGGTAGTTAAGCTTCAGGGACTTCACTGACTGACCGACCACCTGTTCCTGTTTCCGTTCACATATGATTGCTCTTCACTTGAACCGGCTTGCCCTTTGAGCTGACAAAAGCTGCTTGCTATGTCAACTCAGCTCATCTTGCAGCTCTGACACGCCATAGCAAAGCAACAGCAGCTGCTGCTGCCTCTGCCTCTGCCTCTGCTGCTGCTACTACTGCTGTTGTATACTCATATGCATAGCAAACATATTTGAGAGGGTTTTGTGTGCAGACATTTCACATAATCTTGGAATAGCTTTGCCACCAGCAGCAGCACCAGCGGCAGCCGGAAAATATACATATGAGTACGTGTAAAATGGGTGCAAGGGGCGCACAGCTTATGGCACACAGATGAAGTTCTATGGGGCACAGCATGCGGCACGACTGCAGCTGAATTTGTTTGCTTATTATGTTATAATTCGCATGTACTGCGTATGCGGTCCCCTGGATGCACTAACACCAGCAGCGCATAAACAAACCCATTAATACGATTCCACGTGCGGTTTTATGCCCCTTAAGCAGCGCGTCGCTGCGAATCGCGGCACGTAGAAATACTTTCACGCTCGTAATAAAGTGCGCTTTCAGTTGACTTTTGAATAATAAATGGCTGAGCAATCGATGCGCACTCGCAACCTTGGCCTTGCTCAGGCAGAACTTATGCGGCGAGGCTTAAAATACAAGTTTACTTGGACGGATTAAGAGATAATTGCATTGGAATTTTGGAAGAGTTAATTTAGATTCCAGAAATTTTTTTCTGATTTATATAAAAATATTAAAATTATTGATTTAATAAATTAAAATATATCAACTAAAAAATATCAATAAATAATATAGAATAAATCAATAATAAAACCCACTAATGCCTTCTTCAATTCTTCTTCCCTTCAGCAGTTTCAATAACTCAAAATGAACGTTAAGCACGCTCGCTACATTTATTTAGTTATTTAATGGCCTTTTAGGAATATGCATAAATTTTCATTAAGACTTTTCATATTTATCGAGCTGCACAATTTCAACACAAATATTGTATAAATCTGCACCTTGATCTGAAGTTGTTATTTGGAAATGGAAGTAAATAAAAAATAAATAAAATTGTTTTCCAACAATAAACAAATATTTCAAATAAGTTTTAGATACATATTTGAAATATTTCTTATTTATAACGCTGTAAAATTCAAATATTTAGTAATTAGTAATTTTATATAAAAAAATTAAGATCGAAAATACTTTTCCAATAAAAGAAATAATATTTTAATAAAATATAGGAATAATTATAATATTATTAAAAAAAACTCACTTTGAAATTATTCAAATCTGTTTTAAATTAAAAACAAAATCAATTTTGATTAATTAATTTTTAGTAAATGTAAAATTGCTTTTTTAAATACTCGAATTTTTAAGATAAGTAAGCTTTGTTAGCAAATTTGTCTCAAAAAGTATTTTGTAGTCAAGTGTTTCCTCGACTAGCAAACGCATCAATTTCAATTGGAGCACGCACTTAATGTGCTTGGCTTGTTATAGTTGGTGCGCATTGCTTGCATATGCAAATTTATGCGCTTGTTTACATTTTGCCAGGCAGCAGCACAATAAATTGCAGTTGCTAATGTTTCTGGTTGGGTTGGCCTGTCAATTGATCCATAAATGCCGCACAAACTGCACGACGATTAAATGAAATTGTTGTCTGCCGTGAGCCAGCCAAATGTAATAATAGCGCAGCAGAGCTCAGTAGAACTCAGCAGAGTACAGCAGAGCACAGCCTGGTATATGGCATCTGTGAGGCGCCGGCAAAGTTTTCTCTGAAATCGAACTACGCCCACAATTCAATTGAATGGCAGCTCAACTTACTGGAGTTTGCGATTCGTCCTTGCGCCTTGATTGACTAGCAAGGAGCAGAAGCATCCACAGCTAAATACCAACGACAACTTCAGTTAATATTATATCTTACAGAGTAGAGCTATTAAAGAGTAAAGAACGTAGTTGGCATTGCAATATTTATTTAAAAGATTTCATTTTCCTTGCTCTCATTTCTCAGTCGACGTTTGACAATTGGTGAGCGAGGAACAATTTTAGGTGAGGCTCAATTTACTTGTTCCATATTTTTAGATTCGCTTTAATTAGACTTGCTTGCAGCATGGCTCCGCGTAAGGCTAAGGTACAGAAGGAGGAGGTGCAGGTGTCGCTCGGCCCGCAGGTGAGGGATGGTGAGAATTTGTTTGGCATTGCTCACATCTATGCCAGCTTCAACGATACTTTCGTTCACGTAACCGACTTGTCCGGCCGGGAGACAATCGCACGTGTTACTGGCGGCATGAAGGTCAAGGCGGATCGTGACGAGTCGTCGCCATACGCGGCTATGCTGGCCGCCCAGGACGTGGCTGAGCGCTGCAAGGCCCTCGGCATTACGGCTCTGCACATTAAGCTGCGTGCTACAGGCGGCAACAGAACCAAGACACCCGGACCCGGTGCTCAGAGCGCCCTGCGTGCTCTGGCCCGCTCGTCAATGAAAATCGGTCGCATCGAGGATGTGACGCCGATTCCATCGGACTCCACGCGTCGCAAAGGTGGTCGTCGTGGGCGCCGTCTCTAATATGCTTCGATTTGACTGCGTTTTCATTAAATTTGAATTTTGTTTATATGAATTAATAGAAGCATATTAAATGCCATTTTTAATTTCGCTTGGGCTGGCTACCTTGCAACTCAATTTGTCTATTTCCTATAGGAATTTTTGAAAGAAATCATTTTCAGTAATAATAAAATAAAGAAATAGATACTGCAAAAAAAAAAGAAAAGAAATTTCAATAAATACTAATAAATATGATATATATAATTTATTTATTAAATAAACTAAAGTTCTAATAAATAAAATAATAAAATAAATACTAATAAATATTAAATTATTTATATATATATATATAATTTCCACACATATTCATGCGGCAGCATAAATTCCTTTAAATTTATATGAGAAGCTCAACGGTTGTTTTTTGTATGTATTTTGCAGGGTGTCGTATTATTATTTTTATGGCCTGTTTCAGCAAACGCGTACCAAAATAAATTCGCACACATTTCCTGCTGCTGGCTGCGCATTTCCATGCTGAGCATATTTTTTAGCACTTGCAGATAAATAAAATTGTATAGCGACTGTGGGCTAAGGCAGTCGTGAAATATAACAATCCACTCGATATGTGTGTTAGTGTGTGTATTTATATTTTTGTAAGGCATTTTAATGCTTACCATTCGACGAGGGTTTTGGAGCGCAATTCAGTAACGGAAACTGGCGGACCCGCACTCGTGCCGTACTTTTTGCATGTCGTTCGCTGTTTGTTGTTGGCGCTGTTCTCGTCGCCACCTGTCGCCGTGGGCGTGGTAACTGATATTTTAGGGCAGCGTTATTGCCATGCCGTCACAGTGTCTGCCACACTGGGCGTATGTGTAATACACAGAATATGCCGTTGTTGGGTTGTTTTTTGCGCTGGTGTTGGCGCAGCTGCTGCCGCCGCCGCAAGTTTTTGCACAAAGTAAATTAAATTTGCTGCTCCGAGTTTAGCTTAAATGAAAACTTTGCGTACTGCCAGCGCATCTTAAGTTCTGTCTGCCCTCTGCTAGTCCTTAGATGGCTGTCTTAGTTTAGCGGATCTTAATTAAAACGCGACTCGACGCAAAACAACTTGAGGCAGTGTTTTTGAGCGTCCCCTTGATGCTTAATTAAAATACTTATACGACATGTTGTACGCCGAGATGAGATGTGTGTCAACAGCTGCTAATGCCACACCTGACGCACTTGTGCACCTGTACAGCAGCCACGTCTACCAAGTGCTCGCTTTCTCCCTCACCCACTATCTGTTCCTGTTTGTATTTGTCTGGCCGATTTCTTGACATGCCCCAGTCCCATGTACCATGCCCTAGCCCCAGCCCCAGACCCATCTGTCAACCACCCACTCGTTGTCGGCACGGCGAAGTGCGCAATCCACGCTAATTTGCAATTCCCACAAAATGACACAAGCATCCATCCAGAGCAGTCGCCAGTCAACAGGCAACAGCAAGGACCAAGCGGCAACCACTTGAATCGTGCCTGCCGCCATTTTACTTTTGGCTTTGTTTTCTGCCCGTGCCAAGAGCACACGCGACTGAAGTCAGCTTTTTGAATGAGCTTCAGCCGGAATTACGAAATGATGCCAACGAAATATTCAAGTCTAAATGTGAATTTGAGTTTAAGTAAAGTAGGAGAGATTTGGAAAAACCGTAGAAAAATCATAGGAAACCCCTAAGCAACCCCTAGAAAAATAATAGGAAATCCATAGTAAAATATGTGAAAACAGTAGGAAACCCATAAGAAAACTATAGGAAAATCGTAGGAAAACCTTGAGCTACCTAACCACATATGTATATCTCCCCATATCAAACTGTAAATATTCTAAAAAAATAGAAGCTTTACTCTAAATACAATGAGTGTAGACGGAACTGGACGAGGTCAGCTATCATCAGGCAGACACAATCTCAGGAGAAAACGTCAACACTCCCGTTGGCCAATGGTCTCTCCTCGGCAGCCATTTTCGTGATTTTAATACATTTTTCGTGGATCTCTTGCGCTCGAGCTCGTGCTCGTCGAGACACTTATTGCGGTGCGAATAGTTCTTGAAAGCCAGATCGGCCTTCGAGTAGAAGCCGGGCCAACAAAAGTCTCGCAATTTGTTCCTGGCCAGGTTGCAGTTAGGGACAACTTCCATCTGGTTCTGCCGCTGATAGGTGTCGACTGCCTTGGCTATGGGATAGACGGGACGTCCCGCCTTCTGAGCAGCATTCATCGAGTCGAGCGCTTCCCTGAAGAACCGAACGTCATCGGGTAAATAGGAATTGGCTTGGCAAGCAGAAAAGCTGATTTGCTCTTGTCGACGCTGCTCTAGAAACTCGTTCTGCTGCTCGCACAGCATGCGTCGCAGTCTAATAGTCTCCGCTCGCTTCTTGGCATTCCGGCAAGTCGCTAACTGTTCGTTTACCTTCTGATTCTTCAGTCGTTCGGCCAGTTGAAAGCGACGAATCTCTGCCTCCCGCTGACTTCGCAACTTTTGCTGCTTGCGTTCCTCCAGCTCGTAGGCACGACGCTCCTTTGCCAACTCGTGCAGTCTGCGCAGACGACGCTCCTCGTCCCACAGTGACATGGCATCATATCGTTCCACGTGCTGAGTCTCCACTATGTCAGACTTTCGCCGGTGTGCCTGCTGCTGTCGGCACAGCTGTATCCCAAGCTGCTCCTTCATGCGGTTCTGCTCGGCCAGCGACTGCTGGATGATTTTCCCAGCATCCGTATTCAGGTGACGATGCTTTATGGTGTCGATGCAAACGATGCGATCATCGACTTGCCTGCATATGCTTTTGTCTACAGTTGATGAGTTTTGTTAGTTGATTTAATATCTCTCTCTCTCTCTGAACTTACATTTCGCGATCTGCGCCTTTTCTGTGAGAGCATCGTGGTAGGCGCGCAGGCAGGACTCTCGCCTTTTGTCAGCGCATTCCTTGGCTGCCTTTTGCTCCAGCTCGTGCAAGCACTGGTATTCCGCCCGCTCTACTATGACGTCGAAGTCCTGTTGCTCCTTTTCGTCCAGTTTGCGCAGGCGCCTCTCTTCGACATCCTTTTCTAACTCCTTTCCATACTCGAGTCCTTTGGCTTTCCGTTCCATCTCTTGCTCCTCCTGGGTGAGCGTGGAGTACGGAATGTAGTTCACCCCGCAAAGCTGTTCATCGAGTTGCTGCTGGCGTTGAGCATCATTGGCGATTTGCCGATTGAGCTCTTCGTTATATTTACGCTGAAAGATCGCATCGCTCTGTAGGCGAGCGCTGTTGAGAGCCTTTTGGCTCGGCTTCATTGTTTCCAATATTCGATTGGCCTTAATGATGCGCGCTTTGCGCATTTGTTCGTCCTGGAGCTTACCCTGCAGTTCTCGAATAACAGCCTTCTTCTGGGCCAAGTCCAGCTTGGCTTGCATCTCTTCGTCGAATGTCTTTGGGCCTAAAGTCCTCATTAGCGCGTAAACGAATTCGCCACCATCCTTAAGGTACTGCATGTAGCGTTGCTCCTCCTGCTCACCCTCCAGGCTACACCGCTTCTCTTCCATGGTTGCCCTGGAAATGATTTCAGTCAACCGCTTGGCCGACAGCACAGTTGGAATCACCTTGGGTTTCTTCAGGTACTGCATTTGCCAGGGCATCCTTGCAAGCTTGTGCTACCTAGTTGCATTTATCGTAATCTAGCTTATCTACCGAATCTACCACGAAGTGTTATCGATGTGTAGCCCAAGTAATTGTCCCAGAAAAGTGTAGGAATAGTGTTGTGTTGTTTAGTGTGTGTTGTTTGTTAGTTTGTTTGTTTGTTTGTGTTTCGCATCATGGCTAACTAATTTTTAACAAGGCTTACTTGGGTGCTTGATAGGTATTATAAAGTGTTTTCTTTCTTCAAAATTAATTTTATACTCTTTTAATACAGTAAAATAAATAAAATATGGAAAATAAATAAAATAAATAAATTTATAAATTAATATAAATAAAAAGAAATAAAATGAATCAATGAATAAATGAATAAATCAATTAATAAAAATAAATAATAAAACGAATGTTGTTTATTTTATTTACATAAATGTTAATGAAATGTTAAGTAACATTGAATAAAGCACAGCACGAATTGAGCCTTTTAGTATTGTCAAATTCATGCAACAAACGAAGCCCGATTCCTTTCTTATGACTGACTGACTGCAGAGGTGATGAAAATATGTTTAACCTGTTATTAAATTTTTTCAAATTTACTAATTTATGATAAAATCAAATAACGTATATTTAATGTCCAGCGTATTTTACATAAATAAATACAGCTTCATTGATTGCCTATCTACGTTTATTTCTTTCACTTGCTTGCATAGATGCATACATATATTTAGATATATACATACATATATTTAGATGTATATATATTTATACACATACACATACATGCATATGCTAATATATAAATATACAAAGCTCCTGGATGGTGGTTGCCTCATCACTTGAGAATTAAAAATTTGTATCTATGTAGAAATCTAAGTCAAAATACTCAAGCTCTACAAATCTATCATGATGCGTTGACTCAAGTTAAATTTGTCAGTCATTAAAAATTACGTTAACGCCAAATCTTTGTGCGAGGGGGTGCCGTTTTTTTTATGTCTTTGCAGTCGGGCTCGGGCAGTTTTAATTCGGATGGTTGGATGGACAAGACGGTTTCAGTAGATTTGAGTGAGGGAACTTTCTGTGAACAGACGGGTGGAGGATTGTTGAAGTTTTTCGGCCTAGTCATTTGCTCTTTCTCATCACAGGTCTGCATCACCTGTATCCCGGCGGGACACGGGCCACCGCGGGTCACGGGCTCCTCCTCGCAGAAATTGTTGCTGGGCGAGTCAAAGGAATCCACGCTTTGAATTGCCGGCATTCCGCGATGTTGGAACAGCTTATTGGGACACTCCAATTCACATTTAATGTATGGTTGCTCCTTGGCCGCCAGCTTGGTAATTGTAATGCAGTTGTCCAGTATCTTCTGGCGCTCGAAGTCCTGGTCTCGGAGGCACTTCTCGCGTGCCTCATAGTTTTTGTAGGCCAGGTCCGCCTTGGAATAGTATCCGGGCCAGCAATAGTCACGTAATTGGCTCCGGCCCACCATGCGACCTTCGGGCACATGACCGATCTGGTTTTGGCGGCGATAGATTTCGGCAGCCCTGGCCATCGGATACATGGGCTTGCCTTCCTCGTGAGCCTCCACCACTGCCTTAGCAGCTTCCTCGAAAAAGATGACATCGTCTTTCATGAACGGGTCCTCCTGGCATGCAGACATGCGCATTTTCTCCTGCGTGCGACGCTCCAGGAACTCATCGCGCTGCCCGAAGAGCACCTTGCGCAAGTGTTCCTTTGCCCGATCCTGATTTCGCTTAAAGCTCGCATTGAAGCGCCTATTCGTCTCCATGTTCTTGAAGCGTTCGGCGACCTCAAAGCGATGAAGCTGCGCCAGACGTTGACGTTCCTCCTCAGCCTTGCGGCGGTTCTCCGCCTCGTAGATACGGCGCTGCCTTGCCAACTCTTCCTTCTCGCACTGACGGCGTCCCTCGTCCATCTCCACCTCTGCCTGGTAACGATCGACAGTTTCCTGTAGGTATTCAGCTTCCTTGCGATCGTTCTCCGTAAGCAGTTTCCCGAGCTCCGTAGCAACTTTCTCTCGTTCCTTTCTCTTGGCCGCTATGATTTCCTTGTACTCCTGGTTGTAGCGCTTGTCCAGATTGCGACGCCTCGTCACATCAACGCAAATGACCCGATCACCGATGCTCTCGCGAATGCGCTCGTCTATCAGTTGGAAAGTGTAGTTATTACGGAGTGAAGATCACCTAAGACACCAATGCTTACATTCTCTGATCTTTGCCTTCTCCTTGACTGCATCGCGATAGGCGCGACGGCAAAATTCGCGTTTCTGTGCCTTACGCTCCGCGGCTGCTTTCAGCTCCTTCTCGTGCAGGCATTGGTACTGGGCACGCTCGATCAGCGTGTCGCATAATTCCTGCTCTGCTTGTGCCAACCTGCGTTCACGTCTCTCTTCCAGATCCTTCATGAACTCTGCCTTCACTCGAATCGCCCGCGCGACCTCCTCAGCCTTCACCTCCTCCTCAGTGATGGTGCTAAATGGTATCAATGTCTCCGGACAATGCACGTCCTCTATAGCAGTTTGTCGCCTTCGGTCCTCAGCGATCTCACGGTTGACAGCCTCATTGAATTTCCTCTCACTGATCACCTGACTCTCGACCACGGCATGGTGCAGTGCCCTCTGCCCCGCCTTCAACTCTCCCAAAATTCGGTTGGCTCTCATTATGCGTTTCTTGCGGATCAGGTCATCCTCCATTTTGACTTGCTTCGCCCTAATCTCGCCCTCTCTCAGCTCCTGATCGAGTTTCGCCTGCTTCTCCTCATCCAACGACTGGGCACCGACGTTCGTAAACTGTTTGCAGAGCCAATCGCTGCCCTCCTGTAGATACTTCATGTACCGTTCCTCTTCCGCCTTCTGCTCCGCAGCTGCAGCCTTTTTCTCCATGCGGGACCTACTCATGATCGCATCGAAACGCTTGGCCGTAACCACTACCGGAAATATCCTACGCTTCTCCCGAAATACCCTGCGACTATCCAAGAACCTAACATGGCCCGGCGGTGCCAAACAGGACTTGTCCAGCGTGTACATTTTGTATATATATTTTGTATATTTCTTTTGGATTATTTATATTGTGTATTGTATTCAGGTATTTCGAGTATATGACGCGATTCAGCTGCTTCCAGGCGCTTTTATAGCGACTGACTATGTAGTAGTAGCCTACCACATTGATTCGTTCGATATATGATACTTCATATATTTAGAAGTTTATCTAGCAGCACTATATATTATATATAGGACTCAGTAGTTTTGGGGTATAGCCAGAGCCCATTCTCATCAAATCAGCTCTGATTAGCTTCATTAGAGCTCTATCTATATTCATGATTTATTCTTTTTTGCCTTATGGCTTCGACTGCGAATTAATGAACATAAGCTTTTGTTTTGGGTTCATTTATGAGTCCGTCGCCGCAAGGTGATGAGAACAACCCCTAAAACGTTTTGCTGTTCAACAGCTTAAATTGTCTGTTTCGGGTTTCAGGTTTCGGGTTGCTTTTGTTATTTAATGCGTGAGTTGTGAATAGGTTAAAACTGAAAATTAGTTGAAGCTTTAACAATTTGTAATATCCTCTTAGTGTTTTTGTAAACTTTTGTGTTTATTGCAATTAGGCTGTCATTTATGAGCCTAAACCCAAACAATAACAAAAAACAAAACATAATAGCTAAGCGACAAAGGGTCGTCATGACGATACGCTGTAGCTGTTTAATTGCACGGATTTTAATATTTATGGAAGGTAAAAAATTTATATATCTATTTTCCAAATATAAATATAATATGTATAGAAATTATATAGAAAACATTTTTATATACATTTTTTAATTTTTTGCATAACATTTTTATAAATAATAGTAAAATTAAAATATTTGTATCTGTAACGTTAAAAAATAATTAACAACTATTCGATTTTTATTATTTTATATCAAAGCAAAATTCATAAAAAAAATCGTATAAAAAAAGAACTAAAATTACTAACAATTTTTATTACATATTTACAACATTTTTGCCAAAGATAATAATATATATTATTTTGCCATATTCCGATTATTTTTTCAAATATTCTAATATAGATGCTATAGCTTGGCTTATTGAGAGATGTTTTATATTTAAACATCTCTAAATACTGTTGGCACAGCTTAAATATATTTAACTAAAATCTTTAAAAATTTCAAACACGCTCTGCGAACTTTATAATGAGAAAATTTACAAAATTCGATGTTGCCTTTTAGCCGTTCAGCTTAATATAATAGTAAATGAATGTGTACGTGTGTGTATGCGTATGTGTTTGTGGCTTTGACAGACAGTGTTTTGTTGGCTAAATGGGATTAAAGTTGGTTAGCTCCTTCAACCCGCACAAAGTACGCAATCTGCTAGTACGCAAATGTGTGTGTGTGTGATTTTAGCATGTATGTGTGTGTAAATGTATTTATGCACACTTCAGTTTTGGCAACGCTCGCCGCGAAGTGTAAGCCAAAAAGTTAAAAAGGGTTATCACCACGATAACGCAGCATCCAGCCATCAGCTGAGTGTCTGTGTCTCTGTGTGGGTGTGTGCATGTGTTGGCCTGGTTAAGATTTTACCCTTCAGTGCACAGTGTTGGTTGGGTATTTTCTTCTGCTCCTTTTTTTCGTAGACTGCTTCTGACGTTTATTATATTGCATTATACATATTTGTATTTATGCGCCTTGTGGCGGCATTTTGTATATATTTTTTTTCTGTCTTTCATTCTGTTGGGGCTTTAAATACAAAATATATGTATATGTAAAGAAAACACTGTGTATGTGTGTGCGTTTGTGAAAAAATGAAATCCTTTTGGTGTGTGCTAATTTGAAATGCGGTCGCATGTCGCCTGGTTCTCTGTCCCTGTGGCTTGTATGGCGTTGACAAGCTGTGTATGTGTGTGTGTGTGTGTGTGTGTGTGTGTGTGTGTGTGCGTGCGTGTGTGTGGCAGAATTTTTCGGATTTATTTTAATGCGTTTATATTTGGTTCAATATGGCATAGCATTGAGGACACATGTAACTGTATGTGTGCTGCTCCCTCTCTCTCTCTCTCTCTCCTTCACACGCCCAATTTATGAATTATTTATCAATATGAACAAAAAGCGAAAAAAGTTGACAATAACAAACAGCTAACGCAGCCTGCCTTTGACTTTGACAGCTGTTTAAACTTCTGTGCCTTCCTGAGCCCACATAAGTAGCCAATGGAATTTTGAATTTAGCGAAAAGCAATTGCAGATTACCAAAAAAAAAAAAAAGTAAAGGTAAAAGTCAATTTGAAATATTATCAAATTACTTATGTAGAATTTTATTTGATCGTCATTCTGAAGATATTTTATTTTAATTTAAGCATTTCCCATGCGAAGAAGCAGAAGAAAAGGCCTTTGAATGGGCGCAGGAAATTAAATTGTTTACACGCACGGAGCACACAGGAGCATGTATTTGGCATTACTAAGCCTCTGCTCATCAGCATAATCTGCTTATGTGTATATTTGCATTTCTTAAATTGAAAGTAAGTGCCTAAAAACCTCGTGCTGTACGCTTTATGCTTTATGCTTTATGCTCACATGTAAATGGCCCGCACACGTGTAGCCAAAATTGCCAAAAACAAAAGCAGAGTGCAAAGAGGATATGGGCAGCAGATGAGAAAAGTTAAGAGGCAAGTGAAATTTTGTATTTTATATAACTAAAGAAATATGAAAAATATTTTAATTTTAAATTATTAATTATATACTATATTATATTTATTATTAAATATTTAAATTTAATTATAAATATAAAATGAATTTTCATTTTAAAACAAACCCTTCGTTTTTCCAGGGTATTCCTTAGTCTTGCTTGCACTTTCTTTTACTACCAAATAAAAACTACAATATTCTGCGTTGAGCAGGCGACACTCAGCAAAAGACAGCGGGAGACATTAAGCACTGGCTTGGCCAAAACTGTGGGTGCGTGTGTGCGAGCGGAAACGGAAATCAGATCAGAGACCGTATAGCATGTGGATGACAGGACATCTGCAGTGGCGGCGGGGGCTAGCAAAAGGTGGCGTGGAATCGTAAACAACCGCAGGGCACATTAACGGAAAACGCGTAAAAAGGACAGCGTGAAAGCGAAGCGAAACAATGCGAAAAATGAAGATAAATGTGCAAAATAGAGCCACCGCCCCGTTAGCCGGAAATCAACTGTTTTGGTGTCGCGGCCTCGAGAGTAGTTAAAAGCAGATGCGCGTTGAACACACGTATCGAAAGACCTTTAAGGACATTTTCATAAGCCGCTCGCTATGTAAATTTCCCCAGTTCAATCGAGTCAAGAGCTCCAGCAAAATAAACAAATGCGAGCGAAAAGAAAAAAAAACTGAGAAAATAAATCAAATTTTACCGACAGGCGAACAAGGCCGGAAGCCGACTTCAATTCTACGTCAATGCAAAAAACGGATGCAAACTTGCATCAAGCTGAAAGCCGACGGAGCTGCCACCAAGTTTATCAAGAATTTCTACACTAATGGAATTTGCGAATAGGCTAGGTAGAAAACTAAGGAAAATAAAGAAATAAAACTAGTCGTGGCAGATCAAATTGATTTCAAAATTCGCTTCACTTGCGGAAAAATACAGAATTTATAAATTTCAATCTGCGCTTAAATATTTCAGCGGATCAGAGGGCAGATTTGATATAAATAGCTCTCATTTTAATAGGTTTAATAGCTTTTTGTGTGTTTATAAGCAATTTCATAAATTGATGTGGCTCAAAATAAAAAATGAAATGAAAAAAATTAAAAATGACGACAGCATAAAGAAAATAAGGGGAAAATAAGTAAAAAGAAATCTCTTAAGTATAATCCGCTTTACGTCTGTCAAGCTCGCAAAAAAAGGTTACGAACGATAATATTCCAAAGTTAAACTAAAGCAGACATAGCTTGAAAACAACATACAACAATAACAAGAGAAACAAAAAATAAGGCAAGACATTGTTCAAGACGGAGGGGAGCGTGGCGCAAGGGAATGGGCGAAAACTGAGGCATTGGCCACAACGTGTGGTCTGGAAAATCTTGAGCAAATTTGCGGTTTTTTCCCTCCTCTTTTTTCTTTGCTTTTTATTGAGCTGCTCCATCGACGAACGTCCCAAAAGCCTTTACGGGCGACAGCAAAAGGAGACAGTCAGACAGGGCGAGGGAAGGGAGAGGGAAAGTTGGCGAGAAACGTTGCGTGCTTAAAAGGATTTTTTATACGATTTTTATTTAATTTTATGCGTTTTATGTGCCCGATCGGCTGACCGCCCGCATTACAGACAGAATTTTTTTTATTTTCCAGCAAAGCCACACAGCAGCAACAACAACAGCCGGCACAAGCCAATGACTTTAAGGCGTCTAGAAATTGAGGCAATTTAATATAGTTTGAATATGAGCTGCTATGCAAGACGAGAATGAGAGGAAAATGCCGCAATATGTTTGAGTGAGCACAACAGATTGTGGGCATTTTAATGCCTAACTGATTTATATACACTCTGAGAATATTTAAAATGATTGAATAATAATTACTACTAACATAAGTGACATTACGTATATATACATATATACATATACATATATATTTATATATATATATATATATATATATATACGACCACACTTTTATGTTATCTTACATTAATTTCTGTAGAACAGCTGAAGAAGAGTACCTTAAATACGCCCTCTCTCTCTCCAAACAGCATTAAAGCTTCAAGCACGGGAGCAGCTGCTCATACTTTTCGCTCAACGATCGAGCCTACAAATAGCTCATCAGCAGGTAGAAGATCAGAGTGCGAGTGAGAGGTTGGCTTGCCCTATATAAAGGGCGACATGCAGCAGTGATTCTTCAGTCGGTTGCCTGAGCTGGTGGTGTACAGTCGAGCCATGGACTTCCTCTTCAGTGTGTGGTATTTAAGTAGTTAATAATATTAAGTAAATATTGTAATAGTATTTAAGTTTATAAATAAGTTTTTTTTATTTAATATTAGTTTTTTTTTTATATATATATATATTAAGAGCGGAAGTGGCCTAATGGAGATGCTGCTACGTTCTCACAGCAAATCGGATTCCTGTCGCTGACTCAGCCATATTTTATATTTGGAATATCGTTGGAATTCTGGATAAAGTGATTCAAACAACAAGCTGAGAGCTGACAGCTGAGAGCTGAGAGCTGAGAGCTAAGAGCTAAGAGCTAAGAGATAAGAGCTGAGAGCTGAGAGCTAAGAGCTAAGAGCTAAGAGCTGAGAGCTGAGAGCTGAGAGAGCATTGGTGTAATAGAGTAATAACGTAATACGTAATACTGCAATTACGTGATAAATCAATTACGTAATACCACAATCTCGAAATTACGTAATAACACAATTACGTAATATAGTAATACCGCAATTACTTGATAACGCAATTACGTAATAAATTAGAAACTTAATTATGAAGTAATATTTCTGTATATCCCTACATACCAATGTACATATATGACAACTGATAATTATTATTTTTTTTAATATATATTATGTATGATATGTGAACTTCATTAACCTCATTCCAGTTCATATCATTGTGAACAACTTTGCCTAACTTCAAGTTTCAAATCCTTATCAATGTAATTTACAATGCTGTTGGCTTGTGAAAAGAAATATCAATTTTGTTTATCGTGTCAATAAGGCTGTCTGCCGTATGCCGTTTGCATTGCCAATGTCTTCAGGTTTCCCCATCAAAGCAATGGAAATTTCGGCTGGGTTTCTGGGCGCCGTTGTCTCGTAGATGTTTGTGACTTGTGCTGTGCTTGTTGGCAACGACAAAATTCACAATCAACAAAAATGTCCCAAAACTTGGGGACAGGCACAAGAAGTATCATCGATTATTTAGTTAGCTTAAAAAGCACTTATGGCACAAAACAGTAAACAAAATATAAGAAAGGCAACCTTCTGACCCCTAACCTAACGCTGTTCTGTTGTGGCTTTCGCTGCCCTTACATATTTGAGTACTGCAATAAAAGCCCCAATTGATTCTGAGTAAGAAAGTTCAATGCACGTTTTATGAATTTAAAATTTAAAATATTTATCTCATAAATAAACACAAACACACACGACTAGACGAGGCATATAAATTGAGCCATAAATATTGGCTTTATTCTCCTTAATTGAAGCATTACCTTTAGCTAATATTTTATTTAATTCCATTAAATATTTTTATCTTTTTCTACCAGAGAATGTATGCAAATATTTGTTTTGAAATTAAAGAAACACATTTTTTAAGTCAAAGTGTGGCATATGAATAACAGATATTTTCATACATTTTTTATAAATATTATTGCAAATTTTTGTATCCAAATGACTGCACAGCTTCAATCAATATATCATTTCCTCTTACAGAAATTAAATCTTTCATTTCCAATCAGCAGCTGTGAAGCATGTGCAAAAAATAAATTTATACAAATAAAAGACTAGCTTATGCCCCGTATTTTATTTTCTAAATATTAAAGAAAAAAATTATTATGTATAAAATTTTAAAGACAAATTTTAAACATGATTGTAAAATTAATTATAAATATTCTAAAAATATATTTTATTTTAAATAAAAGTTAAAATTATTTTAAAAATGTAATTTAATTTTAAATTTTAATTTAATTTAAAAATATTTAAAATAATATAATTTATTATAAATAAAATTTAAAAATATTTTATATATTTTAAATTTAATTTTTAATCAAATTTTAAAATATTTTTAAAAAATATAACTTATTATAATATCAAGCAAGTGAGAGTGGGACTTCTTCTTCTTCTACTTATTCAAGCCTATATATATATTACTATAGGTCTTCCCATTTCCAATGGGATCACGGCATAAAAAGATACTCAAACTCTTCACTCAAACTTTTCACACATTCGTCATATTCATGTAAAATGCAAAATTTTCATCAGTTTTATTATTCAGTTTGTCATAAAGCTCGCATTTGGCACATTTACTTTTGCAGGGTAATCATAACAAGTACCGAATTGACAAAAGGCTAAAGGCAACAAGGCGCGCATTGGCACTGCTTTCGCTGTCGAATGTCAACAAATAAAACTTAAAGTATTTGCAAGCAAAAGCTAAGTCAAATAATGATGGCAGGATATCAGGCATGCATATGGAATATATTCTATTCGTCTCTTCCTTTCTTTTCACAATATTCCGCGTATTCTTGGCACTACTTGCCACTGAGAGTTGGAAGCGTTCTGGCTGTGCCATCAATGTTGGCGCTAGAAAATCCATTTGGCCCGTCCAGCTCTGGGGAATCGTCGCTAAGGCGACTTATGCGTTCGAGTCGCTAGGAAATAAATTATTCGAGGGTCCCGTTAGTGTGCTCGGCGCGGGCTCAAAGAAGCCGGAAGGAGAGCGCTACACAAATTATGATAAGCACTTAAGTATAATAGGCCATGTAGCAATCAATGCGAGTCCCAAATCCCAGCTGGAAGAGCGCAAATGAAAGTCCATAGAAAGGTCCGTTGCTGCTGCTGGTCTTGGTGCTGTGCCAAGTGCATGGTCAGCGTGTCTGGCTGACGCTCACTCTCCCAGTTGTATTTCCTGCTTGCTTATATACACACATATATATAGTATATATATTGCTGTTTCACTCCAACGCTTTGGCAGCTCGGACAACCAACAAATTCACTTAGATGCCTGTCGACAACTTCGTTTGCCAATTTTTTGTTGCATTCGAATAGAAAATGCACAAATAAAAGAGCAGCGCAAATAATGTAAGCAGTGTGCCAAATAGTTGCTCATAGTTGTACTGGAAATCACAGCTTACTCTCTCTTTCTCTCTCTCTTTCTCACACACACTCCCTTTTTCTCTCTCTCTCTCTCTCTCTCTCTCTCTTTCTATGGTCGAGTGCAAATGATAGAAATGCAAATGGCGGCATTTGCTGCAGGCCAAAAAGATTTGCAAACTGCAAATAACAAACAGCCAAGCCGGAAAATCGCCTTGAAATGTGTCTGAGGCACATTCAGCGCCTGCCAACATGACTTATGATACCAAAAAATTAGTTCTGTCTGCCCACACACACAGCCATAAACAGGGCGCGGGAGAGAGGGAGCGGAAAAGGCAATGCCAAAATATTTTCTTATGCATGTGCTTAAATATTTAACATTTGCCCAAATATGTACGCAATAAACCATTCACTTGCAAATGCAACAATTATGTAGGGCATAAGCGACTATAAATACACTGTTAACAGTGCTTAAATTATTTTGAAAATAATTTCTAGACACTAAATTTTCATTTACTTGATATTAATTTATATATAATATCAAACAAATGAAAATGTGTTGTATGGAAATTATTTTTAAAATAATTTTTTTAATATTTAAAAACATATGTTTTTTTTCATTAATAAAAAGTGTAATAATAATGTATTTAAAAAAATTTGTCATATTAATATAAGTTAACAAAAGTTTTAAAATATATCGAAATTTGTTTACACATAAAAACATATTTGAAACAAATATTCATATTAAAAAAAAAAATTAATTAATTTAAAGAAATTAACAAAATATGTAAAATTAAGTTAAAAAATGGTAATATTAATAAAGATACAAAATTTTAATTATATAATTTGAAATATATATACAATAAATAAATACAGTAAAATAAATTGAGCAAAAAAAAAAAAATAAATAAACAATCAATTAAAAAAAAACAATCAAATGAATAATAAAATAAAGCAAATTTTTAATAATAATAAAAAATATAAAAATAATTAAGGTAAAAGCAAAATAAGTATTTACAATACACACACAAAAATTCGTATATATATAAATATATTATATCCCAAGCCTTTTCCCTTAATCAGTTTATACATTTTCAAAGGTTCATATTTTAAATGATTTTTGTTTTTTTTTTTTTTTGAAAGAAAGTTAGCATTTTCCTTTGCCCAGGCAACCTTTTTTCCAGTTTTGCAACTTGACTAAATGTTTATTGAGCAAACAAGCGCTGGCATTGGGTGACCTCCATTTGCAAAGTCCTTGGGGTGGCCGGATCAACACATGTCAGCCGAAAAGCCCCAACGGACCGGAAACCCGAAAAAAATTACAACTTTAACTGCAGCCAATGGACGGAAAGTTAGCAGAAGCGCAAAAGCGACACAAACCAAAAAAGAAGAGAAGGAGGACACAGAGGACGAAAAACTATGCATAAAAGTGGAACTAGCTGCGGCTAAAACAGGAACGGCTTCTGCTTGCTAAATGGGCGGGGCCAGGGAGTACTTAAACATTTGTCTGCCCAATTTAACTAGTGCGCTAAGCAAATAAAGTGTCACCCGAAGAGTTTGACGGTTGGCTGGGTTAGCGGCTCCCAAATGTCCACTGTAATGGAGCACTAAATCTATATGCTGACACAGATCCAGATAGTGATAGAGAGATCTATGAATGGCTGGCAAACAAACAAGATGCAACCGAACCAGGCGTTTATTATTGTTTGTAACTGGGACTGGAGCTTGACGAGGCGGTCAGAGAGCGACGCGGATGGGCATCATCAACAGCGCATCATCAGGCACTCGACCACCAGGCGGAAGTCAAAACAATGGCACGGCCACCCAGCGGAAGCTACACACAAAAGGGCACAAAAGACGCTTGGCCAGGGACGGGTCGGGGGAAGTCAACAAAAGGCGGAAAGCGTGACATTTCGTACTGGGAATAAACGAGGGTCGAGCTGTTTTGAATGATGTATAATTGTGTGAAGCCCTGAGGGAGCTTCCATTTCGAAAATTTTTAAGTGTGGCCAAATAGTTGGCATTGGGCCGAACTTTGTTCGGCTGGGGAGTTTGGGGCTAGCGATTTGCGTGCTTCCAGTTGCTCTTCTTCTGTTTTTCTGGTCCAATGGCCCGCAAACGCATCCGCCCAAGTGCGAGCGTTAATTGCCCCAGAGATATCAACGGTCAGTTACAGAAAACTTATTGGTGGCTATAATGCTGATGCTGATGCTGATGCTGATGCTGCTGCTGCTGCTGATGATGATGCGCCCCAGAGGCCTGCAGCATTTACATAGCCAAAAGTCAAGGAAACCGTTGCGTACACGCAACGCGCATAACGTATACGCAGCGTATGCGCATGCAAATGGTTGAAACTAATTAAAATGCGAGTAAATGTGGCACACAAAAATATAAAGATCAAGTGAAAAGTGAAAAGAGAAAAAAGGTGAATAAATGTGGCGTCAAATTGAATGACCAGCAGCTGACAGAGGTCGCAGGCGGCAAAGAGTTTGGGCAATGCGAATACGAAATGGAATTACAGAAGTGAACAAAAAATGAGTTTAAAAAAAAAAACAGAAATGGGGAAAAAAAGTAGCTGAAGCTGAATTCATTTCAAAAATTCAAGATGCCGTGAAGTCGCTGATAAAATGAAGTAGATTTCAGCCGGAATTATAAACAGCTGTAAGAAAGGTATCACACAGATGAGAAAAGGTAGAAGAAGAATATAAATGCCAACGCAGGCAAATGTCCACTTGCCGGAACAAGGGTGGACAGCTGGACAGGGCAGACAGCTGGGCGGTGCCTGGACAAAGGCAACAGAGCGCTGTTTTCCCACCTCGCCAAACGAATGAAGAGGTGTCTGAGGTACACAAGCGGGGCCGAAAATGAAAATGAACAAAATTACATCAAGTGTTGGAGTTGCGCTCTTCAAAAAAAGCAAAAAAAAATAAAAAAAAAATAAAAAAAAAGAACATGAGCATCCTCAACCATTCAGTCAAAGGCCCTGCTGATTCGAGTTGTCCTTATCCAGAGCAAAGCCGTGCAGCCAAAGGAAATGAAGTTGCTCAACGAATGCGTCCTAATTGAAATGCCTGCAGGGCCTCAATGTGTACGACGGTGGTAAGCAAACCATTCTTTGATGAATATATATATGTAAAATGAAGCAGATATATATATATATATGTATATACAGCTATATATATATATATATATATATATATATATATATATATATATATATATATATATCTATATATGCACAGCTCGCCTTGCAGCATGCAGCTTTAATTACGGAGCGTGAAAGCACAAGCAGTGACAATTTTTAGAATGCAGCGGGGAGAAAATGAAAGCTACAAATAATGCTTCAGGCCAACCACAAAAAAAAGGGGGAAAAAAAAATCAGAGAAAGGCTAACCACTTCAAAACCAATAAATATTGTCTTTTTCTACCCTGCGGCTGCAGAGATGGGTCAACTGTGTGCTCAGTGCGGGCAAGAGTTGAAACCGGGCAAAGCCAAATATATATAAATATCAATTAAGTGACAATTAAATATAATTTTGAATGTGCATGGCTAAGTGTTCTGCCCACAATTTGCTTTTCGTTATTAACTTAAATTTGTTTCTCTAATAAATATTAAAATTTAATTGCATTTTTAAGAGTGCAAAAGGGACAGAGGGCCGAGCTCTGACAATTTATTTCTTTTACTTATTATTTTTACTGAAAAAAACTTAAGAAAATTTAACAAAAGTTTAAAAATAAATAAATAGTGCTCTATTTATATTAAATTTTTTTCGAGTCAGCTAAGTATTATGCTCTATGTATTTTTAGTATTAATTATATTTTTTAAATTATAATTTTTCTTAAAAAAAAACAAATTTTAATTTTAAAAATTATTAACAGCAAAATATTTAATTATTAGGTATTAATAAAGGCCGGCCAAGCAAGAGTGATATTATTTTAAAAATATATATTTCAACAACTGTTCAACTAATTCTTAGCATATAATTGCTGAAATATTAAGTAAAAATTGTCATTTAATTCTACAAAAATATTGTTTTTATTTGTAATACAAAAATATATCATAATAAATCATTTGTGAATTATTTTCAATATTTTTATATTTCTGTACAGGATATCACACAGTTTAAATTGTCACAAAATCCCCCGCTTTACTTGTTTTATTGTTTCTCGCATTGAACTTTGGTCTGAGCACAACTGTGTGATACAATTAATTTTGGTTTTTCAAGAGTCATGCATTTAATATTGATGAATTATTGTTTAGTGCCCCTGGGGAGAGGCCAATAAAACACATAGATACAGGGACGCAGAGCGTAATATGAGCAAAAGAAGCGAATCGAATGTGAGGATGACCAAATATAAAATAAATGCTTCGTTAGAACCTTTTGTGTGTGCTATGTGTGTGAGTATGGCTGGCGGGGCTTAATTTAATATGGGTGGCAGAGATCCAAAACACTTGAATGAATGCTTTGTCGTGATTTTATATTACACACAAAACCAAATAACTAACCACTGGCAATAACAAAGTCAACGAACACAGACGAATTTAATGAGAGGCCCTGAAGGAGTGAGAGCGACATACACACATAAATATATATAACCTTCTCATATCTGTGTGTGTGTGCAAATTATTGTGTGGGCCAGACACATATGGAGTTATGAGCGCGTGAGACGAGTGTTGATTTACATTTTTGATTTATTTTATTTATTTAAGCTGGTGGCTGGTGGCTGGTGGCTGGTGGCTGGTGGCTGGTGTCATCGTCTAGGCTAGGCAACAGCAATGCCAGACCAAAATTATTGCTACCCATAACTTTCATGCCTTCATTTGTATTTCTTCTTGATTTTTCGGTCATTTTTCTCTGTTTGTTTTTTTTATTTTTATTTTTTTTGTTATTTTGTTTTGTCTCGCTAAAAGCCTCTCGGCTATTGTTGTGAATTTATCGCAGCTTTATTTCTCTATGTAAGCGTTTTATGCCATTTCGTTTTGGTTTGCATTTTCGTTTTCGTTTTCGTTTTTAGTTGAGGTATTTATCACAGCGCCGCTGCTACTTGAGTAAGATTTAGTATTGCGCATACGCACAGTCTGCCCGCGTTAAGCTCGCTGGCATTAGACAACCAGAATTGGCACAAATACTTTGAGCACCAGAATTCATAAAAAATCTAAATACCAAATTATTAGAATGATTTATGTTGATGTTTGCTCTGCAATTAGAAATGTGAGTTTTTGTTGAATTTATTGGAATTTATTGCTGAGCAATGAGAAAACGAGTTGGAAATATTTACAATTTCATAAGTGACATGGAAATAATTTTAGCAAACTATGTAAATAAATATTTTGGCAGAGTTTAGTTTTGAGGAAGTGGGATTTAATAAAAATTCATCTTAAAATATCATTCAAATATTTTATTTTAAATTATTTAGAATGTTTAAAATTAAAAAAAAATTTTTTTTTGAATTTGTTATTTATTTAAAACTATTTTATATTTATTATTTTATTTATGACAGCTAAAAATAATTTATTTTTAAATTATTTTTTGCATATATATTTATGATATTTTATAAATACTTTTTCTTCAAATTAACTATACTTTTTATTATATATTCACTAATAATATCAGTCAATTCTCAAAATATATATTCCTCTGCAAACCAAACTTCTTAAGACCTTAGCAGTTAAGCATTTTAATGGCTTAATCATGAGCTCGGCTTTAGCTGTTCTTGCGCTTATAATTACCACTTAAGCTCACATTTATCAAGTGTCAGCTGGCCACAGCTGGCGACACATTATTGTATCATTGACCTCAGCAAGATGCCATGATTTTTGCCATATTTATGAAGCAATGCAGCTGCTTTAACAGTACCATAAATTGCCCCAGACTTGGCTGATAAATTATATTCTTATAGCCCGCAAGTAACTGCAAAATGTATTAAAGTTGAAATTGTGTTAACGGCAAGTTTATTAATTATTTCGTTGGGCCTGAGGATGTGAGAGACTCACAGAAAGGGAGAAGGCTGTACGACGGATATAGGAGTGAGCGAGTGTCTGACGGAGTCTCTGACTTTTACTCACTACAGCAAATCGCAGCTAAAAACATACACTACGGATGTTTTAGTCTAATTTATTGTTGTTTCAAGAGCACGTGTATGAGAAAGAGAGAGAGAGAGAGAGAGAGAGGGAGAGAGAGGGAGAGAAAGGAGGTGTGTGCGTGTGCTCTAACTTATGCAACTGTCTTAGTCAGTCGGCTGAGCACTAATTGTGCTAACAAACAGCATGCTTAAGCTCGGTTCTTAATGAGTCAGGCAGGCAGCATAAATACTAAATTCTCGTTTGGCAAATGCACTTTAGAAGTCTGGGGCAACGCGTGTTTGCTCGAAATTCGCCTATAAATGAAAATTAATTGATTCGTGGAACAAATTTGATATTTCATTCGTAATTAGATGAACCCATAAATTATAACAACAATACAGAATCCTCTCCAGACCCAGCAATTTAATTTAATTGGTCTTTTCTTCTGCACCTAGAAATTGTGTGAATGTGTGAAGGCGGCCCGAAAAGGCGCTTTGAAGTGTCGCACATGACGGAAATTGTGTGCCGAACTCGAAATGCCAATTAGTCAATGCAATGGAACCTATATAGACACAGTCATTGACTTTGTATTTGACTATGTAATTAACCACAATAATAGTAGCAAAGTCTGCCGCTCGTTAAGGACCAACTCTGAGCTGTGTGGTTGCTGTGTGCCTTTGTTTCGTATAGTTAAGCATTTGATGACTCTATGCATATGTAACTAGTTTCAAGTCAGTCACTATCTGCCGCTGTAAACGTTTTATGACTGCAAACTTCAACCCTTTGGCTAACATCAACTTTTATCATCGCATCTTAAAGACTTCATAATGTGTAAGATAAGACCATAAAAGCCTCTTGACTTGCACTTGACAGCTATCGCGGCTGAAGTCTGCGCAAGTAATTATATAGTATATATAGTACGTGTTGGCTTGCGCTTGTAGTGCATATCAGTTTCAGGGCTGGACATTAAATTTCCAATGGGACCACACCCCAGGCTGGGCTGGCCTGGGCTGGTTAGGGCTGAGCTGAGCTAGGCAGCCTGGCGCTTCCAAAATATTTGTTGTCTGCATATTTCAACCAAGTGCCAGCCAGCCAGCCAGCCAGCCGGCTAGCATAAAATATCTACTTATGTCCATCCATACGCCTCACACATGCCTACTATATTCACTTAATTATAGATGCGACACGCAAGCCATACAGCCCATTCACTGGACCATTTCAATTGCTGCAAAGGCGTGACCGAGTGCGTCAAGTGTGGGCCCTGCGCACAGCTGTGCTGCCCCAACAGGCAACAGCATGTTTATGCATGGCCCGAGATCTGCTGCTGGTGCTGGAGCTGACTGGGCCCAGCTTCATTTGAGGCCATTACTTTGCACACAAGACAGCAATAAACTAACAATTAGACCGAATATAACAAGCAAAACACGCGACACGCGCACAGGACACACACAGGACTCAGAGGCACACGCGCGACACATGCAAATGTCTGAGGAGGAGCAAAAACATCTTTAAAATTTCCAGCAAGTTTCATTCATTTCTTAGGCTCAAATGATTTTTAATTAATCAAGGCTCTTGAAGTGCTTCCTTGTGCGCCTCAGCGTATATGAAAAGACTTTTAATTTGATTCGATACAAAAAGCTTACAAATTGTTCACCTTTTGATATGCCGAACGCACGATTTTCTCTTGCAATTTGAATCGCTTTCATGTCGCTAGAGCGAAAACATTTTATTTGCACGCAAATGTTTTTCACTTTCAACAATATCAACAAAAATTGCATGATTGATGCCAATAAATTGTCTCAGTTGGTTTTTTTTCATTATTTTTCTTTTGCCTCTTTCTTGCCAAGCATTGAATATCATAGCACGAAATTGAAAATTGTATAAATAAATAAATAACACTTTAATATAATTGCTTTAGCAAAGAGCATGAAACAGGATATTTGATTGTTGATGAGATTGCATACAAATGCTGAAAGAGTTCAAGAAATATTAATTTCTGCCTTGAGCTGCTTAGCTACGCAATTTTATATCTTTTTATATATTTTTATATATTTTTATACATTTGCATTTTATTTATTAAATCAAACGATTTTTTAATTGCTTTGAGGTGTTGGCTAAACACGATTTTTATGTATGTATTTTGCTTGTTAAGTAATTGTGAAGCCCTTAAAATCAAAATATATTAAAATAAATATAAAAAAATTTAAATACAATAAAAAAAACTGTATGCATATATATAACATAATATAACAAATTTAAAAACATATATATTCATCAAAATATATATATTTTTAAAATTTGTTATTTATATAATAAAATATTAACAACAAAATAATAGTTTAATAATATTTATAATAATAATGTAATAAAATTATATGCAAATATATACATTTTTTATATCATATTTCATATTGATTTTCAGGATAAAAATGTATCAAATTTATTGGATAATCTTCTCTAAAAATGTTAGCTGTCTGCTATAATTTTATAAATATATATTTAAATCTAAATTAAATTGTTTTTAATATATTTTTAAATTTAATAATTGATTATTATATAGATAATATTTATTACTGGAGTATTACTGATTCGTTTGTTTCTGTGCTTCATATTTTTTTAATTGTATTTTATTTGATTGTTTTTTCCTATGCTTCATATTTTTTTAATTGTATTTTATTTTTTATTTCTTTATTATTTTTATTTTCGCCTCAACAAAATCGAAAATACACAAACCACAAATATTTGATTTAAATTCATAAATTTCTAGAATTTGTATAAGGCAAACAACACTTATACTAAATTCTAAATATCATTTTCAAAAAAAAACTTTTCACAGATAAAATAAAGAAGTAAATAGAAGAATTTTTCACAGCAACTAGCTAAAGTCATTCGAAATGGAAATTCTGTCTAATTGTGCTGCAGCCACACACGAGTATATGAATTTCAGTTCAAGTACAAGCAGGCAATTAAAAATGGGAAAAATGGCAAAAAGGCTAGCTGCATTCCGAGCATTGCCACAGTATTTCTTCAATTTATGTTTGTTGCAATTTTGCGGTGGAAGCAACACACACAGAGCCGAACCTTGTTCGCAAACCGCATAAAAACAGCAATCAGAACTTAGACAAAGGCTACACAGAGCACAAAAAAAAAGGATATCATAGAAGTAATATCAACCTGTACGGCACTGACAAAACTTGTTAACCGCAGTAAGAACAAAGTTGAAATTGCAACGCGTAGGAGCTGCAACAGCAAATATATAATTCATAAAGGGCGTAGAACAAATGTGGAGAATCGCTTGGAAAATTGTTGCATTACTCATGGCATGAAGCACTTGCACTTACCATTCACATCACACACTCACGTCGCCTGTCCGCGTGTGTGGGTTTCCGCGACTGCAGCCCGAAAGAGTGAGGACGAAAAAAACACGCACACAGCAAGTTCAGTTATGTTGCGGCAAGTTCACTTCCGCTTCCGTTCGCGCACGAGACCGTTACGTTACGTTACGTAGCGTTAACTAAATTCTGTTGTCAAAAACTGGAAAATGTTGCAAATATTCTGACAGCAGTTGCAACTAAGAGGCTAACTGCTTAGCTGTCGGACCAGCAAAAGTTTCGAGTTGAGGCAACGTGTTACGGCAACTGCCGCAGATTCCGGCCGCACTTAACTTTCACGGCTAACTTTATGCGCCACACTTAAACAACACAGCGAGTGGAAACTTTTCGATCCCAACAATTCTTATTATTTACTTAACTTGCCGCAACTTGACAGCTGCCTGGCTGGCTGCAAAAAGGATAGTATTTTTTTTAATTTATTTATTTTTTTTATTTATTTTTTTTTGCAATTTCTATTTTGTATGATGCCAAAAAAGTTGATGGGCTAATGCATAATTTAACTGCTATGACACGTCCTGGCTGCTGTAAGTCTCAGACTAACTGCTTGCTCGCAATTTATCTTTTGCCGCTGTTGCAACCGCTCCGTCTTAGGAATCACCGCAAACTGTTTGCCCGTGCCCAAGTCCCGGGATCAGGACCAGTTCTTCTGCCCGGATGCCGCATCTTGTGCCGCCAAAGAAAACATCGCACGATTTTCATGAATGGTGCGATGTTTTTTGCCGTCGCCCGGCACAATGTGGCAATGGAACATGTTTGGCGCATGCGCCTCAGCCGTATGCAAGATTTATGACAGTTCCGGAGGTCGAACAGCGAAGGCAGCGAGCACGTGGCGCCTCCAACAAGTGTGATAAGCGTGAAAACACGCGCTGATAACGCCCGCACGCAAATTTGGCTTCTTGTCTAAGGTCAGGGACGCCGACGCCAACGTTTAGTCAGCGCCCGTTGTGGTGTACGATATTTGCTAAATGGCACTGTAGAGCCAAGGCTGGATATTTTAACAGACGGAAATGGAAAGTTTTTATTATTAATTAAATTAATTTTATAAATATGTGAAAAATAAATAACATTATTTTTAATTATACATAATATATAATAAATAAATAAAATAAAATAATATAATTCAATAATAATAAAATTAAAAATTAAATAAAATAATACTTTTTTTTTTGTATCATTACTTTTAGCAGCACAATTTATATGCATAATTAAATATAATACCAAAATAAATTATAAAACTTAATCGCATGGCAGCAGCTTTAAGGTAAAATCAAACACATAGTAATGACTCAAACCATTATATATTTGATTGCAATTACTCTACCTATTGCTCTTATTTGGTGAGCCATGCATTACCCGTTCCTTTTCTTTTTCTCAATTGACTTGGGACTTATTATTTTTCTTAGTTGTTTATTAGCCAATAGGGTTGAATTTGAGCTCATTTTAAATAATTGAAATATTTATGTATGTAGTACTTTAATTATTTCATTAATCTTCCGAAAAGCTTGTATATTTATTGGAGCTGTGCAAACTGTGAGTTGATGAGGGTTAATCAGTTCGATATATGGGCAAACAGACCGCAAAGCTGTAGTATTCAGGAGACAATGGCATTAAATTGCTAAAGCAAACAGCTCAAAATCACGCACTGCCAACCCTTCACAGCATCAATTTGCTGAGTGAGACATGGACAGACACTTCTGGTTGGGGCTTGTGTATGTGTGAATGTGTGTGTGGGCGTATAATTATAATGCGCTTTATCAACTGTCAATATGGTACGACTTTTGCTGCGCATGACAAAGCAAATTATCGAATAGACAACAGCTGCCAGGCGGCCATCTAACCGAAACTGAAACCAACACCGAAACCAATACCGAAAACCACCGATAGCAAAGGATATGGAGGAGTCCATTAATTCCATTACAATTAACTGCAGCCTCTGGTATGAGGTCCTTAAAGCCCGCCATGTCCTTTAAAATCTATACCTAATTTCCATTCCCCTATTTCCTTGCCAATGCCATGCCATTTTAGAAAAACTATTTTCCATTTTTACTTCCCGTTTTTTTGATGTTGCTAAACTTGCCTTTGTTGCTGTTGGGCGTAATTTGATGTTAATGTATGCATGCAGCGCCGCTCTGCTCCGACTGCGACTGGCTTGGAGGCGGTTCATAAAAGAGAGGCGTGCATAAATTACTGGGGCGAGTACAGCATAGCAGTTATAACAATAAAACGCAAAGCTACAAACAAACTGAGACAGCTTTATTTATTAAAAAGCTGTTTCAAAAATACACAGAACTTTAAGTTCTGTTGAAATATATTTATTTAAATATAGTAGCATATCTGAGTTTGAATTTAAGTGGATTTTTATTGCCCATGATTAGATTAGTGCTTCATGGAAACTTTGATATTTTACTACAACTTTGTATTTATTATGCAATTGTATCGTATAATCCCAAGGCGTAGAATGGCTAACGCTAGTCAAATATTTCCAGGGAATAGGCGTATCTATGACTAGTAGTCATATGACTGTGATGTCTTAAATTCCACAAATTATATCTGTTGATAAAAATAGTTTTTTTTTTAGTATTTTAAAGTTCCTAGACAGTGACACGAGCACATGAGATAACGAAACTTAATTTACAAAACAAACTTAAGATTTTATATTAGTATTGTTTTGAATACCTTAGAAGCGAGATAGGACTTTATATGTTTTAGATGTAAATTCTGCAAAAACTATAAATAGATGGTTCGTGTTTAAAACTTAATAAAAAACTACAAAAGATCAAGATAAAAATAATTATAAGTAATATATGAATTAATTTATTCTAATGAATGTTGTTGAATATGAAAAATTAATTGAAAATGAATAAATTAAAAATATTAATTTAAAATAATTTTAAAATGATAAATAAATAAAATAAATAAAATAAAATAAATAAATAAAAAAATAAGGTAAATAAAAACTCAATGAATGAATAAATACTAAATCATATGCAAGTCAAACAAATATTGAATAAAACAAATAATAAACAAATAAAATGTAAAAATCGATACTGATAATTATTATTAACATTTCTTTTTTTTTCATTTTTATATTGTTTATATTTGTTGTAAATGTAATAATGGGAGTACTTAATTTTGCTCATATGAAGACTTCCAGTGACAATCATTTTCCCTGGTAATTGAAGTTGCCAAATATGCTTCCTAATAAATTTTGTAAACTAACAGATTTATATACCACGTGTAGCTCATTAGCGCAACGCATTTTCTGGCAGACAGTTATCGAGTTCGCAGCTGCAAGTTTGTTTTTTGCCAAGTTTAGTATTAAACGATAACCAGGTGGCTGGCAGAAAAGTCCCAATATAGTCACCAGACGAACTATCGACAGATTAGAGAAATTAGAATAAAAAAAAAAAGAAATTGCGGCTTATCCCAGAACGCAAACAAACAAATCAGCCAGCAGAAAGTATGCATTGGCTAATCTTTTTAATATGCCTGAGCCGATCTAGTTGGGCTGAAAATGAAGAGTCACCGTGAACGATATGATATGCAAGCGATATGGAGCCGACTGATCATATATAAAGGCCGTGCCCGAAGGGCAGACTATCATTAACTAATCTACATTGAGGCAGAGAAAATGGCAACCAAAGCTTTGTTTCCAACGTTCTATAATGCGGAGACCAAGATCTGGAGCGGCGTACCGAGGCGTCCATTATACGATCCCGACTGCTCAGTGGGTGAGATTTTCTACTCAACGCTCAGGAATTATCCCAATCAAGTGATTCTGGTAAAGAGCAAAAATTATTATTATAAGAAAGTTAACTACAGCCAACTCTCTTTGCAGATCGATGATGCGGATGGCTCGAAGGTGACCGGCGGACAGGTGCGCCAATGGGGTATACGCTTGGCGCTGTACCTGAAGCGAGAGCAGCTCACGCAGGAAGATGTAGTTGGCATCATTGCTCTCTCCAGCAAATATATCGATCCCCTTGTCCTAGGTTGCTTCCTACAGGCGACGCCCTTCCACGCAGTTAACACCACACGCGATGCCAAGACGGTGACCGATCTCTTTGCAGTGACCAAGCCAAAGATCATGTTCTGCGACGCTGCGGACTATGAGCGCATCAAGGAAGTCACCAAGGACTATGCTCCCAAAATTGTCACAGTCACCGGCCGTGTGCCAGGTGTGCCTAACATTGAGGATCTGCTGGTGGCCACGCCCGAGGAACAATCCTACATGTGAGTGTCCAAGTGATCAACTTGCCTTCTTCTTGTTCATTTAACTAATTCTCAATCGATTTCTCTCTTCAGACCCGCAGCTCTGCAAAAGAATGGCGATCAGACGGCGCTCATTCTGTGCTCATCGGGCACCTCTGGCTTGCCCAAGGCCGTGGCCGTTTCCCACTTCCACGTAAACAAGATTGCGCCGTAGGTTGAAGAAGAAGTAGAATATCAGTATGATTTCACTCAGTCTAATCGACTCTCTGCTCTTTACAGGCTTTGCAATAGCACGGATACGCTGTTGACCCATGCGACTGTTGACTGGGCCACGGGCTTCATTGCCATTGCCACTAGCCTGCTTTTCTGCATACCTCGCGTCATATATGAAGGCGAATACAGCGCTGAGAAATTCATTCAACTCATCCAGAAGTATAAGGTCACCGGGCTGGCCATGGCGCCCTGGCAGGCCTATGAGCTGTACACCCATCCACTGGCCACAGAGGAGTCCTTGGCCAGCATTAAGATGTCCTTCATCACAGGCGGCTGGATCGCGCAGCAAGTGCTGAATCAGGCGCAGAGCCTCAACAAGAGGTGCTTCGTTACGTTCTCCTACGGCACCACGGAGACAGGTGCTATAACCGCCAACATCGATCACAGACTGAACAATTCGGTGGGTCGAGTCCTTCCGGGTGTGCGCATAAGGATTATCGACGATGAAGGCAAGAATTTGGGCTACAACGAGGTCGGCGAAGTTCTCATTGACATCGGCGCCAATTGGAGTGGCTATCTGTGCAATCCCGTGGAAACTGCCACCACTTGGAAAGATGGTTGGTTCAGTCTGGGCGATCTGGGCTACTTCGACGAAGACAACAATCTGTACATAGTGGACCGCAAGAAGGATCTGCTCAAGTACAAGTCCAAGCACTACTGGCCCAACGAACTGGAGCAAATCATCTCCGAGCTGCCCGACGTGCTGCAAGTGTGTGTCGTCGGTATTCACGATCCGAAAAATGGCGACTCCGCCGGAGCGTTGGTCATGAAAAAGTCCGGATCTCCGCTCACAGAGCAAGAGATCATTGATCACGTCGCCCAACGTGTTGTCGTTGAGTACAAGCACCTGAATTCCGGCGTACAGTTCGTGGATGACTTACCGAAGAATCCGAATGGAAAAGTTCTCCGCAGATTGGCCAGGGACCAGTTCGAGACGCGTGTGAAGTAAATTACTTTATGTTAGCTTTGTTCTTTGTTTTGCCTAATTTTTTTATTTCTAGTTTAGTTAATAAACGTATGCCTGACAATAAATATTTATATTTATAGATAAACGAGTCACTTTTTCTTTTGTCACGTGGACTTATAGAGATTGAGATCGGTAAACACTCATGAGTTTTGATTTGGCAATAAACAATTATTATTACTGGAATTTAGATAATAATTAAATTATTCCCATGCATCGCGTCTTTATTACGCAACATCATATATATTCTTATATATTTTGGGGCTGTAGATAAATTTAGCATATAGGTTAGGAGACATATTTATTGCAGTCCAAGGTAAATTGAATTTATAGACTATGGGACATAGTATATATATTTATTTTTATTAAAGCCAAAGATAAATTTAGTATATAGATTATGATAGTCCGCGTCAACGTGCTCGGGTAGAGTCTTAGACTAAGCACACACTAATCAATTGGCTATATATGATATGGATAATATGGGTACTCCCGCACTAATTAGCTTTAGTTAGTTCTAATTATAAATTTAATTTAAAATATTTTACTATTTAATACAAAATAAGTACAATATTTTTCAAAGCACAGAAGCTAATACTAAAATAAATATAATAATAATAATAATAAATAATAAATATAAGTATATATTTATTGTAAAAAATATTTAAAAATAATATTTAGTTTAAAAACCATTTTAATTAAATAATATAAAAATATATATACAAAAATATATAAATAAATATAAAGCTTTATATATAATAAAATAATAATATATTATATATATAATATAATATATTTATATATAATATATTTATATATATATATATAAATATTTATATATGTGCATAAAATATTCGAAATCTAGTCTGTCTCTCACTGTAGGAATTAATTGAAATATAATCAATAAATTGTCTTTTATTTAGGATATCGAAAAAGAAGAGCAACCTAGTCGAAAGGCGTCTACTGCACACTTGATCTGTCTAAAAAGTAAAATTTATAGCCGAAAAGCGTGTGAAAATAAATAAAATAAAATAAATACAAGAAAAGTAAGCGAAGGATGGCCATCAATCAATCAAATGCCAGTTGCCTCGATTCAAAAATCTTGAACACGTCGAGCAGACAGATCAGCACTGGAGCCAGCTCCGGCTATGGCTATGGCTCTCGCCATATACTCGCCTGAGCGCTGATTGCAAAATGTCAAATCAGGGCAGGGGTTGGGGCTGAAAGGCGGCTCAAACGGCACGTGCACATTCAAAATGCCAATCAAAGTCAGGCAGCCTGGTTACCTTTGAAGTTGATGGCTTGACAGAGACATTGTTAAAGCTGATAATTCGTGTTTTCTCTGGAGCATCAATTGCAGGCGCCTAAAACTATGCAGCAAATTGCAGCATTGACCAAAAGCCCTTCAACAATTGCAAAGATTTGCCACAAGTGAGCGGGCAGCCGGAGAGGGTGGCTCGAGGCGTTAAAATTTTTGAGCTGAAGTATGTTTGGCGTGTGGGCGTTGGCGTGGTAAGTGGCAAAGTCAGCCAGGATGTGCTTATGTTTATGCGCGTTTATTTACGACTCGAAATTTGAATAATTTACGATGCCGTCGGCAGCGAAAAATGCAGTCGAGAGCAGACAATGTAGAAGAATTTACCCCTGGCTGTGTGTGGCTAGAAGAAAAACAGCGAAGGGGACAGCTACAGCTACAGCCATGAAAACATGGCACAGGACATGGAACATTGAATCTGTTTTTCGGAGCCACAGCAATTGGCGCTGGCTATTGTAGTTGCTTGGGTGTGGGCGTTGGCGGCTGCTGGGCTTAGACCGGAGGGTGTGGTCAATGGTAATGGAAAGGCGCGCGCGCGCTTGAATGAAGCGTAAAACGATGCCAACAACAACGACGAGTTACAACTGCTGCGAACAGATTGCGGCCAGCAGCGAGCAGCGAGCAGCGGAAATGGCAAATGGCAACGAAACATAAACGGAAACACAAAATGCCGCCATGAAACGGAAGTTAAATTATTGCAATTGTGTTGGCAGCGCTTTTCATAACTGTAAAGTGTTGCGCCCATCCTATGACACTCTGCTCTTGTTTGCTTACAATTAAAACTCAACTGCAACTCAGTGCCAAACAGCGCCACCTATTGATCAGCTGCTGCAGTTTGATTAGTAGCGAACGAACTGAGCAAAAAAGCTGAAGATATATGAATTTAATTATTATTATTATTTTCTTATTGCTACTGTTAATATTTATGAATAGAGTAATCGAATTGCTGTCTGAAATGCAATGAATAAATATAATAAATAAATCAAATTATTGTATGCATAGCTATATATCCATAGCTAAAAAAACAAAAAAAAAACTATTAGCCATGGCTCATAAATATAAAGTGAATCATAAACAGCTAGTAAAGAAGGTGCACAGCAGATAGCAAGAAAAAGTTATTTCGCTTATGCCATGCCACATTTAATCATGCATCAAGTAGGACCAACTTCGTGGTCCTCCATCAAATATCTTCCACATATCTAATTATCCCCGCGGCCCTGCCGAAAAAAAACCACATAAAGAAATGTTTACATGCAATTACCGTTTTAGTGTCGCGCTGTCAACTCGAATAGCATTTCGAATTGTTTATTACTTGCCCAGAGCCCCACAGAGTGAGTGAGGGAGAGGGAGAGGGAGAGGGAGAGTCGACTTTCTGTCTGTCTGTCTGTCGCACTCTTAATTACAGTGCCTGTAATTTATCATCGGCAAGCAATTTCCACTGGAAGCCAGAGCTAAAAATGCTGCCGGCTGCTTATGCTCCACGTGTTTACAGTCAGTGGCTGCCGTGTGCCCGGGTCCAGACATTAAACAGCCACCGAATGAGTTGAGGCAACAGCAGCCACTAAAACAACTACTAAGTGCTTGCTAATTGAATGCTGGTGTGTGTGCAAGCGGTCTAAAATTCTCTAATTACTTACAATTTTCATAAATACCCAACTGGCCATTAGAATTAGAAAAGTATTCTACTGTCTGGACAAGTAGCAAACTGAAAATTGTCTAATGAAAACTTCTGAATACAAAAAGAAAATTGATAACGGTGTTAACATGTTAACGTGACATAAATAAGCAATGTTAAGTTGATTATGTTAAGTCTTTAACTGTAAATAAATTATGAGCTATAATTAAAATATAATTGGAATGAGTTCTGTACATGGAATATTCATTAGAAGTTTGTCTGGCAGGGATTCCTCGCTTACTTATTTTCCCACGTCTTAAATGTAATAAATATTATACAATTTTGTATAAGAAGTAAAACGTGTGGATTAAATTCACAGAGTTTTATAATGAAGAGCGCAGCTTGAGTTAGCAATGAAATAATAAAATAGCAAATAAATAATAAAATAAAATTTTAATAATCAAAAATATATATAAAATATAAACAATTATTTTTAACTTAAGTAAATAAACATTAAATTTTAATTTAAAATGTTTTTTATTTAATTGCATTAAGCTATAACATTTATATACTATATATGTATTTTATTCAACAATTAATTAAACTATATTTCAACAACAATTTAGTTAAATTTAGTTAGCGCCAGCTACCGGGCGCACTTAAATGTTTGGCCTAGAACTAAGCGACGGTATAATAAGTTAGTAATTAGCTGGCATTAAATTCGGCTGGCCATAAAAGTTGCAATTCACACGACTATCGCATCGCAGTCGTATATTTATATAGCGAAATTATCGGACAGATTTATGGCAGTGGCATTAAGCGTCAGCTGCAGCTGCAGCTGCAACTGCCGCCATTTCCTTTTCCTTTTGGTTGCACTTGGCATTGGGGGGAGGCGCTTAATTAAGAGTTCCATTTGGGCTGCACGTGCTGCGACTATGCCGATGGCAATAAAAACACATGTGTGTGGACAGTGTTACCTATCTGCAAGTATTGTATTTGTGTGTATGGGCGTGGCAGGGGGGTGGCGGTTCGGCGCTGGCACTGCTGCTGTTAGCCATCCAATTTTTAGTGCCGTTTAAGCCATTTGCACATTTTCGTTTATGGCCTTTGCCATTTCGCTGCTGTCTTCCTGTCAACACATCCTGTTGCTGCCACTGCCGCTGCTGCCGCTGGTACGGGCGTGCCTATTAGTCCTTGCCTCGAGACTCGAGTAGTTGATGCTCTTTTGTTAGCTCCAAATTGGAATGTCATAAAAGTGTGTTTGCTTATTTAAAAAATCGTAAAGGAGAGAATTCCGCAGAAAATGAGAGCCTGACTCATGACAGCAACGAAATTTCAAGGCACAGCAGGTCAACAGTTGTTTGTTGTTGCTGCTGCTGCTGCTGCTGCTGTTGTTCTGCTGGGCATTGTCTTGCCATTTACGACCCTTTCCATCTTTTGGCACCCTTTCGCATTGCTGCTGTCGGTGGCTGTGTCTGTGTGTTGGCGCTGACTTCCGTTTCCGCTTGCATGCCTCGCATTGTTTCCTTTCGATTGTAGTTTTTTATTACCCTGACGCACATGTGTCTTCCATTTTGTTGCGTGATTCACATTTCGCCCTTTGACTTGTAATGGATTTTTATTAAAAACTAGTTAACCCACTGCCACGTACGGAAAAACTCCAATGTCTGTAGAAGATGTAGTGAAATGTATTCCAGTGGAACAATCGAGCGAAATATTTGTTTAGAGCTTGGAAGTTATAGCAGCACAGCAGTCGAGGATGTAAGAAAAATATATATATCTATGTAAAGGACTGAGCTGCAAATTTCTTTATGCCATTTACCTTGAATTGAACTGCGCAGTCAACTAGTTGTCTAGAATCAACCAAATAAAAATTGAAAAGAAATTAATAAGTAAATGTTTCGAGCAGATACAGTTGTAAATCTTATAAAAAACTAGCAAAAATTAAATTTAAATTTATATATTATATATAATATATTAAAATTATATTATATATAAAAGTCTGTATAATAATATTAGATAGATAGATCTGTATATTATATTTTTCCTACTTTTAATTTTTCATTATTATATTTTAATATTTATATTATGTATGTTTGATTCAATGTTTTATTTAAGACTCAATTTTATTTTACAATAAAATCAATTTCAAAATCAAATTAAATCACAATTTGGGTTCTTTAAAAAAATTAAATTTGTGGAGCTCGAAATTGAGTCAGAGATTTTTTCATAAAATTTAATCAAATGTTTTAATTTAAAAAAGATATCCCCATAAATTTAAAATAAAACAAAAACTACTCCCTTATTTAAATTTCGATATAAAATCCGTAAAAGTATATCAAGTTGCTTAGCCTCAGACATTTTCTATACAAGCCAACACTTTAAATAAATAACTTCAATTCTCTTTATTTTTTGTTTATTTATTTATTATTTTTTTGTATCTTTCTTAATCAACCGGCACGTTGGCAGCGTATCAATTTATGCGACATACCCCACACACATAATAAAACCCATTCTTCCTTTTCATCATTTAGTTCAATGAATACACTTTTTGATGTGCCGCATTTTCGTCTTCTGTTTGTTTTGGCATGCGACCTTTTGACCCTTTATTTCTTCTTCGACTTTTTTCGTCTGAAATACGCATTTACCTCTGTTAGCTGAAAGTTTGTTTGTTTCCTGTCAATGCGAACGCAACGAACTGCGAATATGAAGCGTAAATTGAGTTTCTTATGGGCATCGTCTGGGGCAGCGTCGGGCTTTAAGCTGAGCGTGAACACCTTTAATGCCGGCATTTCTCTAATGAATTTAAGTTGCATTCACGCTCATTAATCCATTAGTCTGCCATTACCACTGCAAAAGATTTGACCTTGACTCGGGCGCTTCAGAGGTGGAGCTGGAGCTGGAGCTGGATCTGGAAATTAAAATGGCAATTGATGCTGCGAGTCGTCGAGCTTTGAAGGTAATTTGATTTAATCACTGGCGCGTAGGCAAGAACGAGTGACGGGCAATGAATTATTCATTTGATTTAGTCAAAGGACCGCACCGTGGCTCACTGGCTCTAGACGGCCTCCAGGCATCCACTCCGAATGCTGCTGTCAGTTTTATTAATACGAAAGCGGTTTAAAGTCAATTGTACGGCTGACTTCTAAATGAGTCAATAAGCGTTGGGCATAAATTAAAATAACAAATCGTTTCGATGCCTATGAAAACATTTCATTAAATATGCCACATTTATTAATATAATTTATTTATTATTGTTTTCATTACCCACGCATTAATCAGTGCCTTGCTTCACTAACTCATACCAAACATATTTCTTATCGTCTGAGATAAGTGTGTGGCGTATCCGTTGAAGATATGACAAATAGTCAGCGTTTCTATTTATATCAGAATTTACTTATGTTTTTTGCAGCCTTATCTTAAGTGGAATGAAATGAACTTAATTAACTTGTAATATTATTTTTTATATCTAAGATAAACCCTAAATATCCATTTTTAATGTGTTGAAGATATAGGTTTTTTTTTGCTTCTCAGCTTCGCTCTCACCGACATTATAGTGACGCTCTCACTCGACAATACCACGCTCAGCAATAGTTATCTGTGTCACTCTCTCTCTCTCTCTCTCTCACTAGCAGAATCGTTCACCTAAAACGAAAACTTACTCGGGTGATTTTTTTTACAAAAAAAATAAGCAAGCTCTTAGCTTCTCCCCAATACTAATGTAGTCAGGATAAACTATGAGCACCAATGAAAAAAATATAACAATTTAATACATACATATACATATATTTTGCTCTTTCTATTTCTTTACAGGTAATAATTAATTAGCAAAAAATAGCATATGCAGCTGTAAGAGTTAAACTCTCTTAATGAACATTTGCATGCAGAGCGAGTACAAAGCAGAGTTAAGTCGCAGTTCCAGTTGAGAGGAGAACAGTGCAAATGGAATAAAAGTGCAAACGAAACGAAAATGAAATATAGTTAGTACGAAATCAATTTGCGTGAGCTACTGCACTCCCATCGTTGCCCCAGGCACACTCATTTGTTTGTGCACTTGATGGGGGCATTTACTCCAACCCCCAATTCCTTATGTGTGCAATGCATACAGTGGGCCGACAAAAAGGACATTAAACACTCAGCATTTTGCTGCGATTCCCGCAACACGTCCTTAAAGAACTTAATTAACTTTTTTGTTGTTGTTGCTGTTCCAGTGTGGGTCCAGTGCAACGCGTTGGCCACGAACGCACGTTGTCAGAGTCGTAAAAAATATGCGACCATATTTAACTGTCGCATTGTGTCGACCTTTTACGCTTCGACACACACATAAACAAACCGCATGCCGACTTTTGCAAAATACTCTCTCAATATTGTGACTGGAATACAATTACGGTCATGCCTCGTGCCAACGCTGGGCGAACCAGGATCGTGAGGTCGAGCCTGGCAACCGCGACAGCATTTAAATTAACCATTTAGAGTCATATTTTTTGTTGTTTAACGACTCTGCTCTGCTCACAGCTGAGCACAGCTATTAAGGCAATATATATTGCTAATTTAAATATATATAAATATACGAATAAAAGCGGAAATAAATCTTTGCTATATCAAATGAAACTCTAATTACATTGATAGTAAAAATTTAATATAATTAATAATAAATAATAATTAAAGAGAAAGTAAATTAAATAAATAAAATAATAAAAAAATGTGGTTTGTATTGTATAACAATTTTAAAAAATTATACATATTCAAATTAAAAAATAGAAAATTAATATTTTATGTACAAATCTAACAAAAACTTAAAAAATTTCAAGCTAAACAAATCTAAACAAATCTTTTTCTACTTTTATTTTATTATACAATTATAAATTATAGTTTTAATAAGCCATATAATATATATACAAATAATTAATTAAAATTCTAAATATTTTATTAAAAATATAAGTGTACAAATAATATTAATGTAGCCACTCATATAGTAGAATCGTTAAATCAACATTAACAAATATTGAGTAAACTTGAGCTTAAGTCAAATAGAAGCAAAACTCAATTGTAAGAATTTGTGGAGTGGGGCCAGCCACAAATTCAAATTCAAATTCAAATTAAATTATATATATATATGTTGTTTGCATTGACCAAGTTTATATTTGCTATAACTAAGAACAAAAGATTAAGGCAATGCAGCTTATGCAAACAAATATTCATTTCAATTTGTCGCTTATGCCTTAAATATAAATTCAAATGAAAAACGATGTACTCGGGCAATGCCCAGGTGCCTATGGTAATCAATATTTAAACTGGACTTAAGCGCATATATGTGTATATATATATTATATATTTAAAAAAAAAAAAAAAAATATATATATATGTACAGGAATTACATGGGCTTAGCTCATATAGAGATATTTAGCTGTGCTGTCATTTTGATCCAATACAAATATATATGTATATATATTTGTAAATGAAAAATAAATAGCTGAAAGCAAACTTAAACAAATAACGGTAAACATTTTGCCATTCAGCGCAAATCGTCTGCAATTAATCATTCAGCTGCGGTCCTTAACAGAAAATAAAAATTATATCACAAACCGGACTGAGTGCGACCATTTTCATCCTTTGTTTCCTATTATTTTTTAGTGTTTTTTTTAAGTCCGGCTTAGGGCTGTACAAATTGCTATAAATAACACAATATTGGTCAGCAGGGAGCGAGACAGCTAGGGAGCCGCTAGCCTTTGTTTTTTATGCCCTGTAAACAAAATACGTAGAAAAAGTATTTCTAAATATTTTTGTAGTGGATAAATATATAAATGAAAAATTAATAAATGTAAAGTAGTAGATAGATAACTGATATACCATTATAAATATATATGATTTTATGACTTTAACGAAAACGAAATTTAATTTTTTTTTAATATATGTAGAAATAAGTAAATATAAAAATAAACTTAATAAACTTAAAAAATAAATAAAATAAATCATAAACAAATTTTTAAGAATTTTAATTATTTTTAAATAATTAATATATAATTTACTATAACATTTCTATTAAAATAGAAATATAATTAATATTAGTTAAATATCCAAATATTTATAATATCAATCTATTTCTTTATATAGGGTATAAGTTCATTCAATACAAACATTTATCGCACTTTTTGATTGTTATTTTCATGTCACAAGCGCCATTTGTGTGCCAGCTGAGGATGAAGCGTGGTTTTTAGACAAGAATTCAGCTGGCTGCGCCTAGGCAGATCAACTGCAGCGTTTCACACGCTCCGACATGGAAATGACGTGAATGCTCAATGCGGAAAGAGGCAAAATAAACGGTAAAGGCAACAACTCGAACAACATTCCATCAGCTGCATCTGCAGCAGCAGCAGCTGTGGCGACGTTTGCCATAGAAATGCAAATTGTGCGGCTGTCGGAAAAGGGCGCGTCCTGTTTGCATTTATGTGGAGAGCCAAACGAATCTTCTTTCTTAGCGGAGTCGATAACTCGACAGGCCAGCCCAGGCCAGGCTCCAAATTGACGTCTCTCGACCTGCAGCAGCAGCAGCTGATGCTAAGCCAAGCGAAAACCAGCAAAAGGTAAAGAAAGCAACGAGGGTCAGATAAAAAAGAAAAACAGGAAAAAGGAAAAGGAAATGGAAAAATATGCAAATATTGAACGAGACAATCAAATATGCAACAGTAATTTTTTGTATCAACTGATGGAGCGGAGGGCACAATATATATATATATATATATATATATATATATATATATATATATATAACATTATATAACAGCCCCAGAGATTGGCAAAGGGTTCGCTGATCTCCCCAGACTCTACACAAACAAATCAGCCGACAGCTGCTTAAAGTTTACTTTGTGCACTTCTGTATGCCCTTTGGAAATTCTATTGAATTTATGAATTTTTGAATAAATATATACAGCTTTAATATTTATTATTATTATTATTATTTAATGTTAACATTTGTGTATATTTGTATATATATATATATATATTTTTTTTTTTTACCCTTTTTGTAAGCTTCTAAAATATTTCTATTAAGCATTGAAACCAATATGTAAATTATTTTATTTGAAGACAAGCAAACCAAATAAAATTCTGATTAAAAAACAATTTTTAAAAATGTATTCAATTAATTCTTAAAATATTTTATTTAAATACTCAATATCATAATGCAATATTTTATTTAAATTATATTTATTATTCTATTTAATTCTTATTTATATTGAAATAATTAATTTATACTCAATTTTTTTAATTCTATCTAATGTTTTTAATATATTAAAGCAATTAATTTTCTGCTTTCTGTTCCAATTCCCTGCTTTATTATTATATATTTATTATACAGCTATTTTTACTTTCTATATAAACTTGTTTGTTTTGTCGTAGGCTTTTCAGCTTCCACATGATGAAGCTTTAAAAGTTTATTGTATTATGAACTCATTGTACAAGTAAGTGCATAATATTGTTAATAATGTGAACATTCAAATAATTGAAAGTGGCCTTAGAATTCAGACATTTAGTCTGCTATATTCATATTCAGGCTTGAATGCCTGTTTAAGCCAAATGTTTTTTAGTTCAGCTGCTTTTCCAGTTGCAATTGCTTGGCTGTACTCTACGAGATATATTATTATTATATATGATACAAAGAACTTTTCACATGGTTACACAATTTATAAAGGTTATTCCATACAGATGATATACTTTCCCTTTAACTAAATGAGAAATTAAAAGCGAATTTAATGGATCTAATTTCTTACTTAATAGAAGAGAAAAAATAAATTATAATGCTTCCCGTAAAGTTATGAGAATCGCATAGTAGAGCAACAACGGGATAAAAGTATTATTATTAAAGTTATTGATTTCGTCTTTCCTTATCTCAACTGGACACAGGAAAACAAATTGATTTATGGCGCGAGACAGTTATGTATCCACGCATCGTCAACATTGTTTGCGACATTTGTTCTAAAGTTTTGTCTTTTTACAAATTTTTGGCACAATTTTTACTTAACGACTTTGTCGGTTGGCTGTACTTTGTTAGGTTAACGAGAGTACGTGCAGCAGCAGCAACAAATGCTGAAAGCTTACTGCGATAGAAGCGAAGCAGATCATAAAAAAGAATATGGGCAGTAAACCGTGAAGAGAAGGGGCAGCGACATTAAGAAACAACTTGCAACTGTCTGCTGCAAGTCAATCTGAGTGTTTTTCTGGGGGATATTTATTGAGAAGTGTTGGACAGTTGGACAACAAATGTACACAGGAGGTGCTCAGCTGACTAACAGTAATTTAGAAAGGATAAGGAGACGTGGGAGAGCAAAGGCAGCTGGGAAATGGCATTAAAAATAAGTAATTATGCAGTGGCTCACCAAGAGTAATTTGATTTTAAATGGCTATATATTAGAGTATGTTACAGTGAACGATATTATTTATTAATGGAAATATGTCATATTATTTGACATTTAGTATAAAATAACTTTGTATACATTTATCTAATTTTTGCTTAATAACAAAATTATTCTTCTGTTATATTAAAAATTTCAAAAATAATTGAAATAATAAATTAAAACAATGACATCTTTCACAGTATTGCTGCTTTTCTGCTTGTCGCCATTCACTTGATTATGAACACTTAATATGAGAGCACATCAAATAAACATAAACTTAAGTGCCACGCCCAGCTGGTTTACACCTCTGCGCACAGGTACTCAGCAGGTATTTATGACACGGGCCCAATACTGAGGTGCTCCATATACTACAATACATGCAGACCACTAACATATTTATGGGGTCTGTGGCTGCTCATAATGGTCATCAGTGCTAATGACTTGGTCACTTACTTTGTGTGTTGCTTGAAAAATCACTGGAAGGTTAAGCATGGCGGCCACGCCCCCATAGCTATTTGTCATGTACAGTCGGGGGCATAAAACTGTTGACATGTCATTTGTCATATTCACACGCCTCACCAGAAGCATTCGCTCGACTCGACTCCGGCTTCATTTGCATTATACGTGGCCCGAGCCATGACATAGTGAATTGTAGGAACTTGCACTTTAAAAACAAAAGCATTAAGCAAATGTACAATAAAAATTAGATTGAAGTGAGGTCTAAGCATAGTCAAAGGCAAGTTAAAGCAGAGGCTTAACACCCCTCTTAAATTCAGATAATATGTGTAGCACATGGTAATTTAAGCAAAGCTTTTAAGTGCTATGCATAGTTGATACCAAAATGTGCTTATATGAATAGCATGACCAAGCAAGAGTGATACTATTTTATTTAATTATATTTTAATAGATTTTTTGAGATGTCAAATATTGATTGCAATAAAAATATATATAATATATATAAATTAAAAATAAAAAAAAATATTTGCAATTACATTTTTAATAAAAATTGATTTCGATCAGCTTGTGCTTGATGTATTGCCAGCAAAGCCAATACTATAATTTAAATGACGTTTTACTTTATACATAATGGCATAGCTGTAGCTCTTAAATAAAATTAAAAATAATGTAATATCTTAAACCAATTTTCCTTTAATAAAATTTCTTTTTCTATTGCTCTTGTTTGGCAATGCCTGTGTAATTTCTATGCAAATTAATTTCCTCTATTATATATTGAAAGAAATTAAATATAATTATTTTTAAGAGCTTGATGGTATATATTTTGATTAATATAAAAATCTAATTATTTATTAAATATTTATTTCTCTTTAATTTGATTTATATATGTAGAATCATTTAGTTTATAAAATCAGTTGTGAGGCTATGAAGCTATTGAAATCTGTAATATGTTTTTCTGATAATTATTGGCTGTCATTTTAGAAAAAAAAAAATCAAAATTTTAAAATGAACTCCATGCGATGCTTTCGTAAAGCTAGCCGAACTTCTAAACGCCTATTGCGGCTATGCAGTAACAAGGGCGGCAAGGAGTCCAAAAAGTGTGCGGACTTGAGTGCTGCAAATGCATGCAAGGATCCCGCAAAGAAGGAGGACACGTGCCAGAAGGACGGTAATGAAAAGAAGGAGAAAAAGGCCGATTGCAAAGGCGATGACGGAAATAAGGATCGCAAGCGGGTAACGTTGCTGGAAGGCGATGGCGTCGGCAGCGAGCTGATTGGGTCTCTGAAGACGGTCTTCAAGGTCGCCAACGTACCAGTGGAGTGGGATATCGTCGACTGTTACATGGAGAACGGAAAGCTTAATCCGCAGCTGCTGGAATCACTGAGGCGCAACAAGGTGGGCATCAAGGGGCCCATCGACAACAGAGACTTAAAGCATCTGTGGAAGGCGTTCGAGCTGTATGCTTATGTAACCTTGTGCCGCAATCTGGAGGGTCACAAGTCGCCCTACGGCGCTCTAGACTGTGTCGTCATACGCGATGTGATGGAGGGCGAATATTCGGGTATCGAGCACAGCGTCGTGCCGGGCATCTTGCAATCCATCAAGGTGAGCACATCGGCCGGCTCCGACCGTATCGCCCGCTATGTATTTCAGTATGCGCTGAAGCACAATCGCAAGAAGATCACTGTGGCGCACAAGGCCAACATAATGAGGCTGACGGATGGCAACTTTCTGAGCTCGATGCGCACCGAAGCCGAAAAGCATCTGGAGAAGGTGAAGTTCGAGGAGCGGTATATGGACACAACCTGCCTGAACTTGGTCATGAAACCCGACCAGAATGACGTGCTCGTGTCGTCGAGCATGTACGGCGACGTCCTCGTCGTGATGGCCTCCAGCATCATGGGCGGCAAGGCCCTGTGCCCTAGCTTTTACGTTAGCAACAATGGTCTGCTCTACGATACCCTGCTGAAGCCCACGCGCGACATAGCTGGCATGAATCTGATCAATCCCACCGGCATGCTGCTATCTGCGTCGCTAATGTTAAAGCACCTGAAGATGGACTCGTATGCGAACACCATTCGCTGTGCGGTCGAACAGGTCTACAAGGAGACAGACATACGCACCACGGAGCTGGGCGGCAGCTCCAAGTGCTCCGAAGTCACTGACGCGGTCTGCAAGTTTATTTCCAATGCGAAAGGCTAGATTTTATTATAATTATAATAAGAGGTAACTAGATGAATATTGTGTATTTTTTAAAATTAATTAAAAGTTAAGCAGTCAAAAATTCATCATGTTTCATAATGTTTAACATGAGCTGGGTGAAAAGGCAGAGAGCATGATACAGAGGGAGAGGGAGAGAGTTTGAATGTCTTAGTTGGAGAGGAACGGAGTGCAAAAAATTTATAGCTGCCTCATCTTCTTCATCACAGTCATATTCTCTCTCTCTCTCTCTCTGTCTATAAGATATATGTATATGTCTCTCTTTTTTTATTATTACTCTCACTCTTGCCATCATCAACTCGCTCACTTCCTCTGTCTAACCCCCTCTCTCTATCTATCTCTATCTATCTCTCTCTCTCTCTATCTCTCTCAATCTTCTTCCTCTCACTCTGTGTGACTTCCTCTCACTCTCTCGCTCTCTTCCTAAAATATAGCATAATTCTTTGAATAAAAATAAACAGTGTTGGAAAATGCTCCAATTACAATTACCAAGTTCTAATGAGCACAGTTTTTGGATAGCAGAGTCGTGTCTTTGTCGTCTCATCTCGTCTGTTCTGTGAAATATTTTTACGTAGTTTTATTATTTGTATTTTATTTTATTTATTTTATTATTTTTTTTTGCGTAGAGTTTGTGAAAAGTTTTCGGTAGCCACGTGTGCGGCATAACGGTAACTGGCTTCTAGTTAAATGTGAAAACAAGCCAAATTAGATTCACTCTACAGGTAGTTTTCTGCTGATAGCCGAGCTGAACAAAAGTGCAAAGTTTTCTTTTGGCCAAACAGAAAAGTTGAAAATTTAACTTTTTGCTAACGGGAACACTTTTCAGCTTTGTCTGTGTGTCATCAAAAGTTGTTTTCAGTTTGTTCGAAAATTGCATAAACGAAAATTGTTTTAAAGCTGTTTCAAGTTTATTATTTTTTATATATTTATTTAAAAAAAATAATATTTATTAATGTTTGCGTATGAATAGAGTCGCTCGCTCTCTTAAAGTTTGCAGTGTAAACAAAAGTTAAAGCGTTCGTCAGTCGTTTTGCGTTTGTAATTTGCTTTTAATAATATGATTAGGGATAGAGGAAGAGGCGAGCGTGCCGTGGAAAAGGGTCTGTCTGAGGGTTCGCGTTGCTGGGTCACGTACTGGCCAAGTGCTGACAAACTAAGCCAAGTTGCTCGATTTGCGCCCAAGATGCAAAGATGCCAAGAAGCCGAGGCTGCAGACAGGCGACAAGACAGTCCGTAGTAGTTCGCATAAAAACTTGTTAAAATTTAATAATTTATGGCCCTGGCTGGGTCCACAGCGGCGAGCAAGTAATAAACGTCAGTTTTTGTGGGCTTCCCAGTACCAGCAGCAGCAGCATAAAATTGGCCAAGTTTGTCAGCCGGCAACTGGACTGACAGCAGTTGCAGATATGGACCACCACGAGCCTCATGTCATCCCACCGGCATCCTGGTCTCCTAGCATCCGAGCATCCAGGGATCCAATTTAGCTGCCTGCACAAAATTACAAATATTGTTTTTCTTTTCTCTCTGGCCCGTGTCTTGTTTATGCAGCCAACTAATATGTAGTTGTAATTAAATTTCGTCTATTGGTGGGCTTCCTCTAGCTCTGGCCACGGCCACGTCTTTACCTGTCTGTTACCTTTGGCATGTCATGCAAATGGACCCAGCTGAGTTCACTTCAAGTTCTCAGACCACGTCTACGTGCGCTCCATTTTGATGCCATTGTTAATTGTAACGGTAAAAGTTGTGAACGAAGAACGGCACAGCTCGATAAGCTCATTAAATGCCACCTGAGTGTCCTTTCATGTGGTGCGGAAACAGTGCAGAACTGCAGTTAAAGCTTGCCATTGTGAACCGAAAAAACATTCCTGTGCCAGTGTTAGAAAAGTGCAAAACAATGTTGGTAATTGCAGTTAGAGAAACCTTAAGGGCTTAAGGTTTCTCTAACTGCAATTACCAACATTGTTTTGCACTTTTCTATGCGTTAACTCTCTCTTAAGCTCTTAGAATCATGCTTGAATGTGTTAATTCCAAATGTGAATGTACATTATATGCGCTTTATCTTAGATGGGAATAATAGTTAAATGAATAATAATATTTTCTGTGGAATCGAAAAAATTAAAATAAAAAAATAAAAAACTTCTTTATTATTTTTTTTAATATTTAAATAATTAAATTAATAATGTGTTTTATTTTTTTATTTCATATATATATTTAATTTTTGTATTATATATAATTTGTATAGTTTTGAACTTACAATTTTTTCTATTTTATTATTATTATTTTTTTTAATACCTACTAGCTACTTCCTTTGGATCAGTGGATGCCTCCCGCTTCTAAATTAATTGAACCAAATACAAAGTAATATTAACTGCCACAGAGAATATTAAAAAAAACTAATAAACCCATTTTCATTATAATTTAACCAATTCATTATAATATATAATAAACTACATACCCTCATACACTCCATGGCCAAAACCTACCTAATAACCTTATGCATTTTAGATAGATAAAGAGCTTAAAGCAGAGCAGTCTAAACTAGCATATATAAATATGCACCGACATCAGTTTGGCATTTAATAATTTCCATTTTTAGATCAGCTTAAAATTGTAAATTCGGAGCGAATCTCTGTGGCAGGTTTAAAGCAGGTTAAATATAATTTCATCTAGCTGCTAGCTGGCTACCATCATGCGCATATTTTAATTTCTCTAAGCCTAATCTTTATGAAGTTTTTCATAATTTATGCGTGGGGCAGTTGGGCGCTGGTGGTTGAGGGTTGCTGGCGCTTATACCTTTTGCTGCTGGTGTTCTCGTGTATAGGGCATAATGAATTAAAAAAAACCGTGGATAAGGATTTAATGGCAACTGCTTAAGCCTCACGTAGCTCACTACAGGTGGCACAGGGACAACAACAATAGCAATAAGAATAATAATAATAAATAATTAAACAACAACACGGCGCATCGCATTGTCATGCTCAGCAGTGGATTGCTCCTGCGGCAGCTACAGTGTAACCCGTTGCAAATGAACTCGCGGGTTAATTATGGGCCATTGAGGGCACTTGTGCCGCTTACCAAATTAAAATGCGAGCAACTCACACACACACCAATATCACACCCATACACCAACACAGCTGCCACAGGTTATCTCTCCTGCACTGTTGCTACCATAATTACAATATTGAGGCACTTAACGAGCGACGGCTCTCTGATGCGGGCATCAATTATTGAAGTTTGCATTGTCAACATCCTGACGACGCTTAAATTTTACTTGACATTCGCTTAAGTTGCTACATAAACATGTGAAAATCCTGTAAAACTCGCATAAGCCTGTGTGTCTGACATATGTAAAGTGGCACTCGATTAGCCTTAAGTGGCTGACAATTTAGTCAACTCGAGCTAAGTACATACGAGATGCAAATAAGCTTGCTTAGAATGTGTTCTTGTTTAGTCAGTATCCGGCATCAAATTATGTAACTAATTCAATTGTTTGCTCCTTAAATAATTTAAATAAACATTGTTTAATTCATTATTAAATATTTTTCAATTATTTTTTCAAATTTGTATTTTAACCTGTGATAATAAATAAATTTTGAACATTAATTTTCATAATTTATTAATATTATTTTTTCTATTATTTTAAAAACTAATTTTAAATATTTTTAACAATATTTTTGTACTCCATTTTTAAATAATTTTTTAAAAAGTTAAAAAAAAAATTTGTATTTATTTTGCAAAAACTGTCGATCATTTTTTTAATAATCTTCAAAATAATTTTTAAATATAATTTTTATTAAATTTATTTTCTCTTTTAATTTACTAATATTTTTAAAATTCATAGTTTTAAATTTAAATACATTAATATTTACGTGTTAATTTGAGAACTCTTTTATTTTATTATTAATTTATATTTATATATAAATAATTCACTCAAATATGCAATCATAAAGTAACCGACAAACGGCTTCCACGCCGACGCCCACACAGCATTTGGTTGCAATGCAAAAATCAAGCTGAATAAATAATAAGTAAAATGTGGATAATGTGATATGCCGACGTAATCGTAATTGTCAGTTAACAAGCGTTGACCACCAAGGGAGCCACTTATTAGTTATGAAAATTGTTTTTGACCGCCAGTTGGCAAGCAAGCAGTTGCCCAATCCATTCCTGCGCTGGGTTATAAAAGGGAAATTTCTTTAGTTTTTTACTATGCAAATTGCTAGTTGTAGTCATCAACGGTGCGCCGTGTTCCTTCCTAATGAGAAATGCAAAACACTCGCAATTTATAAAATGTTCAATGGCAAAAGCGAATAAAGTGAACAGCAGAGTAAAAATTACGCGCTGACTCAAGGCTCGCACTCGTTACAGCTACTTTAAACAGATATACAAATATATATAAATATATATATATATATATATATATAGTATATATACATACTGTATAGAAACTTAAGTGCCCAGAAATGCGTGCGCACTGAGGCGTACAAATTGTTTGGGGACCAGCGTAAAGATGGAGAGCGAAAAGAACGCCAAGTGCTTCCATCTCCAAATGAAAAATCCTGGACGAAGGGTGGCACGGGGCCAGGCGATGCTATGGATTTAAACAAAAGTTCCCAGACGTATTTTTTATTTTCATTTGCACTACATGCCGCATTATGCAAAGAGCGCACAAAAAAAAAAAATATATATATATATAGTGAGAGTATAAAGGTCCCAAAAATGAGCACTGTCTAGGGAGTGGTGCGTGGGGCGTGGCAACGGGTGGTGCACTGAATATAACGGATGCTATTGCAAGTGCTAAAAAGTTGGTGTGAAGTATTTGCATGAGAATGCAGAATATGCACAAAAAGGTGCCAAAGTAAACTAAAAGTAATATAATAATATGAAGATAAAGAACAACAACAAATTTTCTACTCTTTGCTACCTGACACAGCCAAATTTCCATAAGCACCTCCTAAGTAGTTGATATTAAACAGCTAGGATAGTGAAAGAAAAATTATTCAATTTAAAAAGTTGAGATGCTAAATAAAATTCCATTTATTTTTTAAATATATATATATAATAATATAATTTTATAATATAATTTATTTTATGTTCCCATCAATTTAAATATATTTCATTTCATATTTTGTATATTTCTTGTGTATGAAGAAAAAATATATATAAATAAAAAATAATATAAAGTAAATACAAATTTTAAAATTAAATATCGGAACAAAATTTATATTTGTTTTTATAATATAAATATATAAGTATTATTTTACTTATTCATTTTTGATTAGTTAATAGCAAAAATGTAATTAATAAAATAATATAAACATAACATATCAAATAATAATATATTAAATATTATTGTAATATTCTTATGTAAGTTACTTTTCTCCTAATTAAATAAATTAATTAGAATTATAGCTCTAACACAAAATGTATTTTACGTATTTCAGACAAAACCTCCCTCAAAACGCAGCCCTCCGTTGCATACATTGTCCCAGCGACAACTGAAACTTTCTGTTGAGCTTTGCAGTTGCTGCGCTTTGTATAACAGTTTGGAACAATCGTAGAATAATCAGCGCAACGCTTTGGGAAATGAAACGCCACTTACTGAGAACATAATGGAAGCAAAAGACTGTCTGTTCGCTGGCACAAAGAACGAGATGAAGAAGGTTTACATAAATTTACACAATTTGAGGAAAGTTCATTTGCATATTTTATGCATTTGCGAACGAAGAGAGAAGAACACGGGCAAACGAGCTGAGGCACAGGCAGGAGACCTGCTGCAATTAAGGCTATCAACTTCTACATACATTGAATTTTGAATGGAACTAGGCAAATGTTTAATAATGTGACATATGCAAATTGTAATAGGTGCTTGCCTACACCAGGACACGGGGATCAGGACATACAATGGAGCATATGTATTAAGCTTGATAGTTAATGATGTGGAAATGGGTATGGGCATAGAGGGCTAAAACTTATTTAATGGCCAACTAATACGTAATAATTAAGTATGATTGGTTATGTTGAAGTGATTAAAGAGCAGTGATATGAACCAATATATGAATATATATGTATATATATGGTTGGATGTGAATTAATATGCATAATCACATACTGAAATATTGAAATGTCATATAAATAAAATTCAACTTAATAATTTATTAATAAATAATTTTAAATAATTATAAAAGGAGATTATATATTAAAGTTTTTTAATTTGTGTATAATAATAATAATATAATAATAATAATAATAAATAATAATAATATTAATGCAATAGCATTAATCAGAATTTTAATTTAATTAATAAGGAAACAAATATATATTGTCTAATAATTTTATAAAAATTCTTATATTTTTCTATAATTTCTAGAGACATATAGAATCTACATATATACACAAATATCTGTATTTATATGCACATTTGAGTATGCCACATGATGCACGAGGTAAAATCAAATACTACTTAGTTAAAATAGTTGTTACTTAAAAAAAAACACACACACACAACTTATGTAAAAAGTCGCACGGAAATTGAACTTCCGATGCAAAAGTGAAGTAAAGTGCACTGGACGAGGCGGACAGACTGCAGCGATACGGACGGAAGCCATCCAAAAAGTCCAAGTATCAGAAAACAGGCTGCAAACTAAACTCAACTTACCCAATCTGAGCTGAACTCAGCTGAACTGAGCATGGGAACTGCAACTGAAACAGAAATGAAAATAAAGTGCAAAGTGTCACACACACACAGACACAGGCAGTGAGAAGCTGGAGGTGTTGGAGGAGCAGAGCGCAGTGTGGGCTGATAATGCTGATGGCTCCTAAAACTGCTCAGAGGCCGATGCATGCTGATGACGATGCAGACGGCGGGCCAAGGGGAGGCACTGACTGAATGAATAGCGAATTGTGGCCACGATGGCGAAACCAGCACCAGACCAAGCCAGGCCAGGCCACCAGCGTGATTACAACAACAATTAGCAGCACACAGAACCCAAAAGCGAAGCCAAGCAAAACGAGCAAAAGAAGCTCCCGCTGCCACTCCCGCTCCCACTGCCACAGCAGACGGTGGATAACCAAAATAATGTGACAAGGCTAAATGCCGTAGCTGACATTGCACAGCTACCAAATCCAAGCAACTACCAAGCCAACAACGCCAACTAGACAAAGGAGCCGAGGAGATCTGTCGTCTTGCCCCCCCCCCCCTTCCTCTTCATCCTCCTGCTGGCTCTTCCATTCAAGATTTCAAAATGCAGTTCAGCTAAACTTTTTTGACTTTCAATTACTTTAAGACCTAATTGTGTTGCCTTTGCTGCAATCTTTAAGAAAAGTGAAAGAGAATACAGCTAATTGCTGATGGAGAAAGGAAGCAAGAGTGCAAGAGAGTACGAAAAAGTCAGATGCATTTTATTATTATTAATTAATAAATATAGCTCAAGGTTATCGCATATAAATGAAATATATATACACATATTAAAAAAATTAATAAATTTTTTAAAACTTTAATATTTTTAATATTATTTTAAAGATCTTTGAGTCAGAAATAAAAATATTAAAATTTTTTTTTAATTTAAAGAGGCATTTTAAAAAAATGCAAATTTAAATGTATTTAATATACATTTGTTTTTTTATACCCTGAACCCATTAAAAATGGGTAATCAGGGTATAATGGTGGCGGCTTTAAATGCACTTCAAAGTTTATATATAATTTTAAATTAAATTAAAAAATTAAAAAAAAAAAAAAGATTAAGTAACTTGCATAAAAAAGTTTTGACGTCACAGCTTAGAAAATCGAACCCGAGACTTTATTTCGGCGATCATCGCTTCTACCAACACAGCCGTTGCAGTACATGAGATAGCGAATTCCTAAGTAAAGTTATTGAGCTACTGAGCTACTGCTACTGAGCTGCTGAACTTCTGCTGAAAATTCATCCCCAATTTGTCTTTGTTGTTGTTGCTCTGAATTCTTCGAATTTTCTAGATGCTTCTGGTGCTGTTGCCACGGGCGTGTGTACGTAAACGTTTGGTAAACGTTTCGTTTAATAACATAATGCATTTCATCTATTCATACATATGTATATTTTATTAACTTTATTTAAGTTATATCAATGTTATTCTTATTTTATATATACAGTATATATAAAAGAAGTTTCTGTTTTTATACCCTGAACCCATTAAAAATGGGTAAGAAGGGTATAATGGTTTTGTTGCAGCACAAATGTATGTAATGATATAATTACGCGGGGCTTAGGCTATTTCCTAGTCAGGCACCTCCGACTAGAGTTGTTGTTTGTGAATTAAGTAGAGTAATAATGGTAGTAGTTAGATAATGATTGTTATGCTAATGATCATTTTGCTGACCGACTCTACCGAACTAAACAGTTAGCGCTCTTATTTCCCACTCAATGATCGACTATAAGAATCGACTCATGACGACCGAGCTGAGCTCGAAAGAGTTGAGCATAACTTTTGGCGGGAGTTTTGCCCTATATAAGGGCAAGCCGTCTGCCCAGTTCTTCAGTTGGTTTCCTGACCACCTGATGGTCAGTCGTGCTGTGCACTGTAGTGTAGTGTCTTCTCCTCCTCCTCCTCCTCCTCCTCCTGCTGCTCCTCTTCTTCTGGATTTGGTAAGTATTTAGTTAATAATTTTAGTATTAAGTATATTGAGCAAAATTGCATTAGTTATAACTGTTTTTTTAAGCAAATATTTTACTAATAACTGTTTTTTTTTTCCCCAATTCTCTCCTGCTGCCCTCTCTATCGCTGCTGGACTCTCTACCTCTGCTGGACTCTCCTGCTACTGGAACCTCTATCTGGATTGGACTCTCTATCTGCCCGCCTCTCTACTGCTGTCGACTCTCTGCCAATCTACCGTTAACCGACACACTACTGCTGCCCGCCTCTCTACTGCTCCCCGCCTCTCTACTGCTGCCGACTCTCTGCCAATCTACCGTTAACCAACTCGCTGCTGCTGCCCGCCTCTCTACTGCTGCCCACCTCTCTACTGCTGCTCTCTACTACTGGCCGACTCTCAAACACTCTACCGTTAACCAACTCGCTGCTGCTGCCCGCCTCTCTACTGCTGCCCTCCTCTCTACTGCTGCCCTCCTCTCTACTGCTGCCCGCCTCTCTACTGCTGCCCGACTCTCAAACACTCTACCGTTAAGCAACTCGCTGCTGCTGCCCGCCTCTCTACTGATGCCGGACTCTCAAACACTCTACCGTTAACCAACTCGCTGCTGCTGCCCGCCTCTCTACTGATGCCCGACTCTCAAACACTCTACCGTTAACCAACTCGCTGCTGCTGCCCGCCTCTCTACTGCTGCCCTCCTCTCTACTGCTGCCCTCCTCTCTACTGCTGCCCTCCTCTCTACTGCTGCCCACCTCTCTACTGCTGCCCGACTCTCAAACACTCTACCGTTAACCAACTCGCTGCTGCTGCCCGCCTCTCTACTGCTGCCCGACTTTCAAACACTCTACCGTTAACCGACTCTCTGACAGGGCTCTTCCAGTACCAGGCTGTACCAGGGCTGTACCAGGGCTACCATACCAGGGCTATACCAGGGCTACCATACCAGGGCCATACCAGGGCTACCATACCAGGGCTACCATACCAGGGCTACCATACCAGGGCTATACCAGGGCTACCATACCAGGGCTACCATACCAGGGCTACCATACCAGGGCTACCATACCAGGGCTACCATACCAGGGCTATACCAGGGCTACCATACCAGGGCCATACCAGGGCTACCATACCAGGGCTACCATACCAGGGCTACCATACCAGGGCTGTACCAGGGCTACCATACCAGGGCTGTACCAGGGCTACCATACCAGGGCTGTACCAGGGCTACCATACCAGGGCTATACCAGGGCTACCATACCAGGGCTATACCAGGGCTACCATACCAGGGCTACCATACCAGGGCTACCATACCAGGGCTATACCAGGGCTACCATACCAGGGCCATACCAGGGCTACCATACCAGGGCTACCATACCCGGGCCATACCAGGGCTACCATACCAGGGCTACCATACCAGGGCTACCATACCGGGGCTACCATACCAGGGCTGTACCAGGGCTACCATACCAGGGCTATACCAGGGCTACCATACCAGGGCTACCATACCAGTGCTACCATACCAGGGCTACCATACCAGGGCTACCATACCAGGGCCACCATACCAGGGCTGTACCAGGGCTACCATACCAGGGCTACCATACCAGGGCCACCATACCAGGGCTGTACCAGGGCTACCATACCAGGGCTACCATACCAGGGCTGTACCAGGGCTACCATACCAGGGCTATACCAGGGCTACCATACCAGGGCTACCATACCAGGGCTACCATACCAGGGCCATACCAGGGCTGCCATACCAGGGCCATACCAGGGCTACCATACCAGGGCTACCATACCAGGGCTACCATACCAGGGCTATACCAGGGCTACCATACCAGGGCTACCATACCAGGGCTACCATACCAGGGCCATACCAGGGCTACCATACCAGGGCTACCATACCAGGGCCATACCAGGGCTGCCATACCAGGGCTATACCAGGGCTACCATACCAGGGCCATACCAGGGCTACCATACCAGGGCTACCATACCAGGGCTACCATACCAGGGCCATACCAGGGCTGCCATACCAGGGCCATACCAGGGCTACCATACCAGGGCTACCATACCCTGGTATGGTAGCCCTGGTACAGCCCTGGTATGGTAGCCCTGGTATGGTAGCCCTGGTATGGTAGCCCTGGTATGGTAGCCCTGGTATGGTAGCCCTGGTATGGTAGCCCTGGTATGGTAGCCCTGGTATGGCCCTGGTATGGTAGCCCTGGTATAGCCCTGGTATGGTAGCCCTGGTATGGTAGCCCTGGTACAGCCCTGGTATGGTAGCCCTGGTATGGTAGCCCTGGTATAGCCCTGGTATGGTAGCCCTGGTATAGCCCTGGTATGGTAGCCCTGGTATAGCCCTGGTATGGTAGCCCTGGTACAGCCCTGGTATGGTAGCCCTGGTACAGCCCTGGTATGGTAGCCCTGGTACAGCCCTGGTATGGTAGCCCTGGTACAGCCCTGGTATGGTAGCCCTGATATGGTAGCCCTGGTATGGCCCTGATATGGTAGCCCTGGTATGGCCCTGGTATGGTAGCCCTGGTATGGTAGCCCTGGTATAGCCCTGGTATGGTAGCCCTGGTACAGCCCTGGTACAGCCTGGTACTGGAAGAGCCCTGTCAGAGAGTCGGTTAACGGTAGAGTGTTTGAGAGTCGGGCATCAGTAGAGAGGCGGGCAGGAGCAGCGAGTTGGTTAACGGTAGAGTGTTTGAGAGTCGGGCAGCAGTAGAGTGGCGGGCAGCAGCAGCGAGTTGGTTAACGGTAGAGTGTTTGAGAGTCGGGCAGCAGTAGAGAGGCGGGCAGAAGTAGAGAGGCGGGCAGCAGTAGAGAGGCGGGCAGCAGTAGAGAGGCGGGCAGCAGCAGCGAGTTGGTTAACGGTAGAGTGTTTGAGAGTCGGGCAGCAGTAGAGAGGTGGGCAGCAGTAGAGAGGAGGGCAGCAGTAGAGAGGCGGGCAGCAGCAGCGAGTTCGTTAACGGTAGAGTGTTTGAGAGTCGGGCAGCAGTAGAGGGGCGGGCAGCAGCAGCGAGTTGGTTAACGGTAGAGTGTTTGAGAGTCGGGCAGCAGTAGAGAGGCGGTTAACGGTAGAGTGTTTGAGAGTCGGGCAGTAGTAGAGAGGCGGGCAGCAGTAGAGAGGTGGGCAGCAGTAGACAGGCGGGCAGCAGTAGTGTTTCGGTTAACGGTAGATTGGCAGAGAGTCGGCAGCAGTAGAGAGGCGGGGATCAGTAGAGAGGCGGGGAGCAGTAGAGAGGCGGGGATCAGTAGAGAGGCGGGGAGCAGTAGAGAGGCGGGCAGCAGTAGTGTGTCGGTTAACGGTAGATTGGCAGAGAGTCGGCAGCAGTAGAGAGGCGGGCAGATAGAGAGTCCAATCCAGATAGAGGTTCCAGTAGCAGGAGAGTCCAGCAGATGTAGAGAGTCCAGTAGTGATAGAGAGGGCAGCAGGAGAGAATTGGGAAAAAAAAAACAATTATTAGTAAAATATTTGCTTAAAAAAACAGTTATAACTAATACAATTTTGCTTAATATACTTAATACTAAAATTATTAACTAAATACTTACCAAATCCAGAAGAAGAGGAGGAGCAGCAAGAGGAGGAGGAGGAGGAGAAGACACTACACTACACTGCACAGCACGACTGACCATCAGGTGGTCAGGAAACCAACTGAAGAACTGGGCAGACGGCTTGCCCTTATATAGGGCAAAACTCCCGCCAAAAGTTATGCTCAACTCTTTCGAGCTCAGCTCGGTCGTCATGAGTCGATTCTTATAGTCGATCATTGAGTGGGAAATAAGAGCGCTAACTGTTTAATTCGGTAGAGTCGGTCAGCAAAATGATCATTAGCATAACAATCATTATCTAACTACTACCATTATTACTCTACTTAATTCACAAACAACAACTCTAGTCGGAGGTGCCTGACTAGGAAATAGCCTAAGCCCCGCGTAATTATATCATTACATACATTTGTGCTGCAACAAAACCATTATACCCTTCTTACCCATTTTTAATGGGTTCAGGGTATAAAAACAGAAACTTCTTTTATCATTTAAAGAAATATATAACAAAAATTTATACTCTTAATACTAAAAAATTTTTCATAAAAAAAATCAGAAACTTCTTTTATCATTAACAAAATATATATGTATATAACATTTACTTATCAATAAAAAAATATTATAAACAAGTAAGGAAGCTCTAGTCGGAGGTGCCCGACTAGGAAATACCCTGAACCCCGCCTATCGGCGGCTTTAAATGCACTTCAAAGTTTGTATATAATTTTAAATTAAATTAAAAAATTAAAAAAAAAAAGATTAAGTAACTTTGAATGGGTTCAGGGTATAAAAAGTTATTAAACATTTAATTTTCCATAACACGCACATATTGGCTGTGTTGGTAGAAGCGATGATCGCCGACATAAAGTCTCGGGTTCGATTTTCTAAGCTGTGACGTCAAAACTTTTTTTATGCAAGTTACTTAATCTTTTTTTTTTTTTAATTTTTTAATTTAATTTAAAATTATATATAAACTTTGAAGTGCATTTAAAGCCGCCAATAGGCGGGGTTCAGGGTATTTCCTAGTCGGGCACCTCCGACTAGAGTTTCCTCACTTGTTTTTTTTTAATTTTTTGGCATGCTAAAATGGCAAATCTTTTAAAATACTTGAACAAATTTATATGATCAAAAACTTAAATACCCGATAGAAAATAATTATCAAAAATAGCTTAGTCAGCGTATACACTCATATTCTTACCCAGTTCTCACTCCTCAACTCTCCCACTTGTATTTGTATCATAAACAATTTTATCGAGCCTCACAAATCAAAATTCCTGTTGGGCTAACATGGCGCAGCCGACATGATTTCAGCTGTAACTCGTGACTGCAATCAACATACTTCAATCGATTATAAAATGGCCATAAAAACCGCACACAAACATGCAGCTGGGCACCAGTACAGCTGTAACTGTAACTGCATGGTATATATCTATATATATTTATGTTGCTTAACTGCCCGTGCTTATAAATGTGGCTAGGAATACTTATTCATGTAATTTTGCTCTTTTTGCGGCGTTGGCTTGCCAAAAACTGAAAATGGTTTGCTAGGGATCATCTCGCCCACATTTTTGAGCAGGTTTTAGACTTTGGTAATAAATTTATATATTTGTAAATACTATGATAGAACAAAATGCAAAAATAATTAGAAAACGTTTTTAATTTAACGTTTTATTGAAAAATAAATTTTAAATAAAAGATTTACCAGAAAAAAAATTATAAAAAAAGTAATAAGATTTAATATAAAATTAAAATGTTTATGTTTATTACATATAAAATAAAATTTTAAAAATATATACATTAATCTTAAAAATTTCTATATTATATCAATTAATTTTTTTTAAATTAAATTTAGAAAAATATTTGTATAAATATTATATTACTATCTGTTGCAGCTGAAATCTAAATAGAACAATTAATCAATATTGAACTAATTAGCTATTTAAGTGTATTTTATGGCGTTCAAACATTTCAGCTATATATTTGTTCACCCGATAAGTGTCAGATAAGTAAAGTGAATATATGTTTATATAGGGCAATCAGGCCAATCCAATCGATATCCACCCACACGAATCGTTCATTAGGCCAACCAAAAACGTGTTTTTGCCTAATTTTTGGTGCCCATTTGTTATTTTTGATTTAAGCACCACAATATTTGAATTATGATTGTTAAACATGGAAATTTATTGCATTTGCAGTCGCCGAATATTTGCAAAATGAAGGGCGATTGGCTGCATACACACACCCGCAGCATTCGAGGACCGGCTTCATAATGTATTTTCAATTAATATTTGCTGCATTTAAAGTTTGCGTGTTGCAACTTTGATTGCAGCCGGCAAATGTAATTGCGGCAAATGATAATTTGTATAACTTGGCTGGCTTTCAAAATAATTGCAGTCGAACGAGAAGTGTACAAAGCGAGTGCATTTTAATTGAAACTTTTGGCAAAGCCAAAACTCGCCCCATCTAGACGCGCTGTGACTGAAGTGCAATTAGTTAGCAAGCATAATGCAATTAGAATTTGCTCAGAATTGCATTATTGTCTTAGCACAATTCGTATTAAATAAATATTTGTTGCTGCTGCAGACAGAAGGCAAGTGAAAAGAATAACGAACAATGCAATGCAAATAAAAATAATAATAAAATATAATATGGCAATGCGTAAAACTCGGAGCATGGCAAAAGGCAAACGGGAATGAATAATTTATGGAGAACACATGCAGAATAAGTCGACAGACGCTTGTGTGGCCAATGGCCGGCAATGTAACTCGCTCTCTCTCTCTCTCTCTCTCTCTCTCTCTCTCTCTCTCTGTCTGTATATCTAACGCCATCTCGCTCTCTTTCAGGCTGCTCCACATTTATGCACATAAATTGTAACGGCTTTTTGGCTCTACCTTATGCAGATTTGTTTAACTTCAAAAGAAATAACAAACTGAACAGCTTTGGATGCTGTTATTGCTGCCGCTGCTGCTGCTGCTGTTCCAAGTTTTTCTCTAGCATTAATCCACTAAACCGTAAACAAACGAGGCCAGTCAACAAAGGGCCAACATGTCGTATGAGCTATTAAGTGTGCCATGTGTGCCATATAAGTGCATGCATGTGTGTGCGTGTGTGTGTGTGTGTGTGTATCGCCACGTCGTATATTTTAAACTACTCTCTTGTTCTGCATGTGTTGCAAAATTTTGTGCAGCTGCAAGCAGTTTCTATTTCTAATTTTGTCGCCTCTGATATATGCTACCAGCCATTTATTATACCTGGGTAGATAGATATTTCATCTTCTTCTTGAGCTTCTTTCCGAATTCAGGATTCACTTGAAAATGTCCAGCATGAAATACGGCTATTGATCAACTTGTCAAACAACAAGGAACATGTTTTAAGCCTGACCTGAGACAGCTTATCATCTCGTTAGTCTAAAAAGTCATGCAACAAGGATCAAAAATTCTAGAGTAAGGCAATGGAGACTTGGCAATACCCTGTTAATTAAAGAAATAAATGTAAATTTGTGAATATAAAATGAGTAAAATAAATACAAATATATAGAGACTGTAAAATATTTTGTATTATTACTTTTTTCTTTTTTAGTGCATTAAAAAATAAATAAAAATAAAAATAAATATAATTTATAATAATCATAAAAATAAATAAATTAAAATAAAAATTAAATTAAAAATATTAAATCCATCTCATGTGAATTTTGAAATGATTTCAATGCTGATATTATTGTCGACATCTATACCTGAGCAGTTGCTTTGTCATTAAGTCTATTCTCAACATGGCTTCAGTCTGCCCACCTGAAAACTTTGAGCACGTGTAGACGCTTTTGAAACTTATGCCAACAACCAGATGGAGCTAGGTAGGCAGTATGGAGACAAATTCAATTTGAGCTGCAATATCCTAAATGAACAGCTAAAATATGAAGCACCTTTCAGCCAAGCCAAGACTGAAATTTAAATAATTTAATATTCCATAGATAATATACATTTTGCTATTACTCTTAACTAAGCATTATTTTTTCATTTTATTATTATATTTCAAAGACTTTTCACCTGCCAATTTTTATTTTTCTATTTATCATTTCATTTATATTTTCTGTTATTTTATTTTACAATTCAAAACTACCAAAAATATTTAATTTCCGACTAAATACGCTAGACTCTAACAAATCTAGAGTCTATTCGAATTTTTACTTGACTGCAAAATTATATTTGAAATATTTTTTTATTTTTTATTTTTATTTTATTTTTCATTCGGAATATATCGAATTTTTTAAATCAAAGTGAAAGCGCATAATACTCTACGTGTTCCAATTTAATTTCATTTACTTCTTTTTCTGAGCTTAGCCCCATTGAAAAAATTGTATCTGGTCACAAATGCATTTTTGGTATTACAACAAAAAAAAAGAAACCAATTTATTTTGTTTATTTTTTTTTATTTTTTTCATTTGATAATCTAGGTCTCTCTGGCTGAAGAGCATGCAAATGTTGAGCAGCAAGTTGTAGTTTATGTTTTCAATTTCATCAACTTAAACTAAAACGAAAAAGCTATTAACTCGAAATGCAGCTGCGAGTGTCCGAGTTGATGGATAAGCAGAATGCCAGCATAAGCTGTAGGAGGAGCAGGAGCTGGTCCGAGGCTGGGTGGGGGGGCATGGCACCATTTCCCTCTTGAATTTGCGCAAATTTACACGAATTTGATTATTATTATGATGGCAATTTGCAAAAATGTCATCTCTCAAGCGACAAATAAAAAAGGGAAGCAAAATAGAAAAAAAAAGAAATTTAAAAGGAAAATAGTAGGAAAAATGAAAACATAGTTGGACAAACGGAAATTTCTCATTGCGCAAAGTGGCACAGGAGCTGCTGGCACTGAAACAGGGTGTCACAATTAGAGGCGAGGCGCGCCGCCGTCAGATCATGGTGGTCAATGGCTGGTCGCACCCTGTGCGGCAGGCGCATGGAGAGCGAGTCCTTGGCATCAATTGTGCCATCCACCTAACAGGAATTTATAGTCCTTAACAAGCTGTGTGTCTTGTTGGCATTCGCTTATCGTGGCCGCCCATAATTATGACGCACTTTGCGGCAACTGCTGGGGCGGCGCAGAGTCAAGCTCGCGCGTCCTTCTTCGTCCGGCACATCCGGCAGCAGGATGTTCAATTTTCGCTTGCCTCTTATTTCGCTTTGCCATTTTGATTTCCTTATTTGCCTTGTCGCGTTTTGCATTCATTTGCCTTTGCACTTTATCTGCCAACGTTGCATTACTTTAAGTGGCAACAAGCCACGCCCCACTCCCCACGCCCCACGGTCCACGGCCCACTCCGCCGCCCCTCCAACCCTTTCCACTTGACTCGTGCCGCTCCAGCTGCGGCCCACTGAAATTATCTGCTAGCAGAATCAAAAGTTTTTGCGCTTTTATGCTGCGCTCGGGCCCATTCGGGGCCAAGTGGAAGGCTGGCTGGCAGGCTGGTGGGCGTGTTAGTCCTGGAATTGTGTCAAGGACACCAACGCCCCAAGCTCTTTTGGCGGCAAATTCGAGAAATTATTACGGAAAAGGAAAACAGCACCGCAAACATTGTTTAACTTTCATTGCCTTTTCCCTTAGCCACACAGAGACGGAGACACAAATTGCCAATGAAAAGCAGCTCTCAGCGCTTCAACTCTTCGGGCGGCCTTATCGACCGCAGGACATAACCAAATGCGGCATTTGTCAAGCCAAACAATGCAAATACATAAATAATTTATGATAATGTGCGTATTGTGTGCCCAATAGACTCATAGACTTAATTCAATGAGCTACTGACGCTGCCTGAGCTCAAATAAATCAGCTTTAAGGACTTAATTGGTTAAGAGTTTTCCTTTCGTGTATGTATAAGTTTTATTTATTATTATATTTTAAGATTTATTATTTAAAATATACTATTTAAATTAAATTGTTTATATTATTATATATATTTTATTTTTAAAATTATTATTTAAATTTAATTTCCAAAGTTATATTATTAAAATTTTCTTTTTTTAAATAATAGTTAATTAATATTAATTACTTTATATTTAAATTATTATTATTTAATGTATATTTAATCCATTATTATTTAATTTATATTTAAATCATTATTAGTTAACATTTTTATTTAATTATTATTATTTTAAATTTATATTCAAATTTATTTAAAATATATAATTTGTTATTATACTATTTAAATTACGTTATCGATCTTATTATTAAAATTATATTATATAAATTTTTTGTCTAAATTAATATTTTAATTACATTTTAAAATTTTATATTAATTTTTTTTTTTGAAATTACAATTTTGTAAAATTATATTTTTCAATTTAATATTTATATATAAGTATATTCAAATAATATTTTCTATATATATGTAACTTTATCTTAGCTCTAACTCTAACAGCAAATGCAATTTACAATTCAACTAAGATTTCTATGCATTTAGCCTGAGCCTAGGCCACAGCTTAACGAGTTCTCAACTTGAATTACAACTTTAAATTGACTTGCCTGACTCACACACACACACACACACACACACAGGCGTACACCTTGCCATGCAGTTCGCATCTTATGAGATTTATGCTTCTGGGTCACACAAAAGGCGAACAATGTGAGATCTGTTTTATGGCTACCTCAAGTGGCTTACTTTAACAACCCGACGAAAAGTGAACGGAGAAAGTAGCTGTCGAGTGTCGAGTGAAGGTGAATGCGGCTGTGGCTGCAAGTGTGAATGCGGCTTTTGGCCGTGAATGAAAGTAGCTTACAAAAGTGCATGTAAGCGGCCGACGAAGGCAAGGACTTGCCTGGCAAAAGGACTGGCGAAAGGAAATGCAGCCATTGATGAGACTTTTATGCGCATCTATAAGCTCGCCATGGCTGCACCATTTTTGCAATTCAATCCCGTTCAGCCTGTTCAGCTGCTGTCAAATCTTTCATTTAATTTAATTTTCATGCCGCAACCAGATTCCAACCGGGGGACACGATGTCAAAGTTCCTGGAACTTCATTAGGACCAAAAATCCGACAGGCAACTGAGCGCAAAAACCGAATCCCTTCACGGCCAGCCACTTGTGGATATGTCTGTATTTCGAGTACAGTTCCAGGCCCACTGCTGGGCGGCGAAATTAAATGAACCAGAAACTTGGTAAAAGTATTTTAACCAGCGAAAATCCTGATGATAGGCCCTTTGACTTTTTATGCCCTGCAGCGGTACATGAACTGAATTTTGGCTGCTGTACTCTCTTCTCTTTTTTTTTGGCATGATGCTAGAGGAGGGCATAAAATAATGGCAAATAAGTTTAATGATATATAAGAGAGTTTAGTGTAAGTAAGTTGTAAATCCAATACTTGAGATTTATCTTAAAAACTATATAATAAATAATAAAATAATAATATATAAAATGTATTCAAATACACATAATGTAATATAATAATAATATGTACATAAAGCTTAAAATAATTCAAATAATTTTATTTTGAAAATTGGAACTATCTATTAGCTAAGCTTTAATTTTAATAAAATATTCCAAAAAATTAATTAGCAAATATTAAAAATTATGTTTGTATTTCATTTAAGTAAAATTCTGTATTGCAAAACTCAGTAGAGCACTCGATAGTCACTCAGTTTGCAGCAGGCATCTCTGAGGACGCTACCTTTTGAGCACTTCTTTGGATTCGCATTGCTGATTGTGCTAGGCGCAAAGTTTGCTGCCGCACCAAAGTTGTTCATAAGTATTTTGCCAAGGGTAAAATAACTTTGCCATCACGTTGGCAAGCCAAAGCAAAGTCTCTCAACAATTTCACGCAGCCCACTTTCCAATGCTAATCAACTGTGGGCGCGTGGACTGTCAGCACTGACAGCCGCATCTGCATAAAGTTCAAAATTATCAAAGAAATGTCAAAGTGCTGAAAGAATTTTTAGCTTGCATCAATTCAATTATTGACGCATCGATGTGACAGCTGCATGAAGGAAGAAATCAAGAAATAAAATAACTCAATATGCTACAAACATAAATACAAATAAAAAAGAAAATATATATTATAATTGTAACTATTTTATTCATATTTTTAGTTTGTTTATAAAAATTGATTGATGACCGATTTCAGTCCGAAATTTATATTAAATTTTAAAAACTGATCAACAAGTTTATTGAATATAAAATATATTTTATCTAAATGCCAAATCGTAATTATAATTATAAAATCTAAATCAAATCAATAACTTAAGCAGCTGCTAAAAATAATTAATTAATTACAAATAGCATTATTCTTGCTGGGTCACGCTCAGTTCGACCTTTCTTTCATTTTTGTTTCTTTAATTAAAAAGCAAAAAAAATTAATTTAAAATTTTTCAAATTAATAAACATAATTATTAAATAATTATCATTATTATTTACTACATATAAAATACTTTGTGTACCAATACTTAGCTGATCTAATTGTGAACATTTGATTTTTAAATCTCGATAGACTGAAATGTCAATCTGGATTTTGAGGAATTGTGTTTTTCAGGTCATGAAAATTCAGGAGATTTGGCGCTCCCTAGGCGCAGTCAGTGGTGGTTCCTTGGCTACTTATGTCAGCCTCAAACTGTTCGAACGAAACCAGACGCATGAAGCCTACAACGAGGGGCAGGAGCTGATGGGCGGAAGTGGCTGGTGCCACGATTGGGATCAGCGCCACCTCGTGCAGCAGAACCTCACGACCCATACGGACGGTCAGCAAGAGCCTGATGCTGTTGCCCTGCGACACATTGTGCTGGTGCGACATGGCGAGTATAAGTCCTCGCCGGACGGAGGGCACCTCACGGATCTAGGCCGACTGCAAGCGCACCGCACGGGTCAGCGTCTGTACGAAATGGGCGTGACATGGGATCTTGTCGTTTCATCGACAATGACCCGCGCCCAGGAGACGGCCATGATCATACTGAAGCAAATTAACTTCGATCCGCTGAAGATGAAGCGCTGCGAGCTGCTGCCCGAGGGCACGCCCTGTCCAGCCGATCCGCCCCAAAATCGCAGCGTGGCCAGTGTGGAGCAAGCCTTTCGTCGCGATGGCCCACGCATCGAGGCCGCCTTTCGCCGCTACTTCTTTCGCGCCTCTCCTGAGCAGAAGCAAGACTCTTACCTGCTCGTCATTGGGCATGCCAATGTCATACGCTATTTTGTCTGTCGCGCATTGCAGTTCTCGCCGGACGCCTGGACACGCTTTAGCCTGCACCATGGCTCCATTACCTGGCTGACCGTCTGGCCCACTGGCTATGTCACGCTGCGTTGCCTGGGCGATACGGGCTTCATGTCCATCAATGAGCTAACACACCGCAGACCGAAAGGAAAGTGAATTAAATTTTGATGCTGGTTGATAGTCTTAATAGACCAGGACATATATATACATATATATTTATATACAAACTATCAATATTCTGTATGCAATTGTGTACGCCATATTAAATTGTAAAAGTGCTGTGTAAATGTCTCTAATAAAGAACCATAACTTGCGAATTCTATTTAAATGAACAAATATTAATGATTATAAAATATTTTTAAGTACTGAAAAAATTGTCAATTATAAAATATATTATTTATTAATAATTCATAATTATGGCCTATTAAAATAAATTATTTGAAGTATGCAATTCCATTCAAACCGGATTTTGTAATGAATCTAAATTCTAGTTAAAACGAATTAATATAATTGCTTATAAAAAAAAATAAATAAATCGATAACTTCTTTAAAAATGCAATATACATTATATTCAACTCAAAATATTTGTTAAAAAATTATTTGTTATATTTTTTTATATGCATTTTTTTTTACAATTTTTATATATAAAAAAATATATATACCAAGTGTATTTTGTATCAACAAAAAGAATGAATTTGTATATGTAAAAAAAAAGTATTTTTATGAGCAAACAATTCATATATATACAACAATAACATATTTGTTATATAAAAAAAATTATTTTGTATATAAAAAACATTATTTTTATATAAAAATAATTTAATCATGAGTTAAGTAGCATAAGTTAGTTTCAAAAGTAAATGTATTTTATGCTAATAAAAAAGGATTTATCGGACGGCGTTATACTCGCACTCAGTAACAGTTTGAAATTTGTGAACATCAACTGAGTGTGTGCTCGATTTTAAAAGAATATAAATTTGTGATTGTATTTAATATTGTTTTTTATATAAATTACTGTACGTCATTATATTTTGTCACGTAATACATGTGATACCTACCTATTTTTGAGACGATCTCAAAGGCTATTTAACAGACACTATATATTATTTTATCATTAACAAATGGAATTATAAATTTAAGTATTCTTATAGATTACCAATTCACGTCACTTAAAACCCCGTTAAAAATCAATTTCAAATATGTAAACTGATTGAAAACTGAGCACATGCAGCAGCTCTCGCATTGCCACACAGATTGACGCAATGATTATATGTAATAAAAATATGTGAATTATTTTCGTTTTTCCTTTTTTTGCATATGCTTAAATGGGATGCCAGTTTATATTATTCCGCATACTCTTGGCAACACTTGAGTGCTTAATTTACACACAAATGTGCGCACTTAACTATGTGTGTGTGCATGTGAGTGTGTGTGCGTGTGTGTGGGTGGATGCGGCTTCATTTGTAGCCAGACTTTTTGGCCTTTGCATGCTGACCATCCGGAACGTGACTTTTATGTTCATTTTGTGTTGGGCGCATATCGGATGGATGCAGCTGCTGGCAAATGGTAAAGCGGAAAGCGGAAAACGGAAAACGGAAAACCCCTCTATAACTTTGACCAAAATCACTTTTGGGCAATGCCTGCGGCCGCCACCCCCCATTGCTTTTGCTGTTGCCACAATTCCGCACTCTTTCGGCTTTGTCCCTGCTCATTAGCGGGACTTTAATTTTGCAGCCCTGTTACTCTGGTTTTTGGGGTTTTCTCTCTGGTCTGGGCTACGGTTACGGTTTCTGGTTTTACTCTTTGTTTATGTTATCATAGCCGCTGTCGTCATCGTTTCATTAAATTTGCCTCGCAACAATGTAAATTAAATTTGCGTGGCCACAAAATTGCATTATTTCTGTCCAAGCCTGTCAACTATTTGCCATTTCCACAATGTTGCAGGAATTTAATAAAAATAATCAAAAATAAAACAAACTAAAAATAAACACAATGAATTCCCTCCACTGTTTAGCATTTGCCACATACTCGACTTGTGTCTAACCAACACAGCTGATTTTCACTATAAAGCAGGAGCAAATTCTGTCCGCCCAGTCAACTACGTAGTTGAAACATATCGATTTTCGCCCATAAGATATCTTGTCTATAGATAAGCTCAGCACGAGCGTGCTCAAAGGAATTCCTTCACTTAAATTTTTACAATCTAATGTTCGTTGGTTCCCAACACATACGTGGAAAATTAAATTTAATTTTAAAATAAATTTATTAAATGCTTTATAAAGAAGTAAAATTAAAAAAAAAAAAAATTAATAAAAAATATAAGTAGTGATTTCAATGTTTCGTGTTATACATCCAATATTTCTGTCATATCATCCTTATTCCCATCCTCACGGGTCAATCACGGGTACTTCATCCTGTTCCTTGGGTAATATTATGGCCTTGCGTTTGCGCCTCTGTCTGTAGCTGCTGCAGATGCGCATCGAGAAGAAGTAGATGAGCTCGATGAAGCTCAGGCTGGAGATCCCCATAAACAAGCCGAAGATGCCGCCGAAGTTCGATATCAAAGTAGAGACGCCGAAGAGAACTGTGCGCTTAATGGCCGTAAACTGATGCTCCTTGAAGTAAACGCTCAAACGGGAGAACTTCACACTGCAGAAAAAAATGTTTATTTATATATATATTTATGACATACTGAAGTTGTAGCTACTTACTCTGAGTGCTCGTAAGTTTCGCGAAAAGCAACCAAAGATTTTTCAACGCTAAATATGGCACGTGAGATCTCAAAGTTATATTCCAAGGAGGTGCATGAGGGCATGCAATTGCACATGACCTTAGTATTGGGATCGAAGTTCTGGTGTATTGTCTGATTCTGCAGCAGGGCGTACAGCTCATCCTGTGCAGCAGTATAGCAGGCGATCTCATCTAATCCGCAAACTGGCACATCCAAAGGTTCTGCAAGTGGAAGACACTCAGCCAGGATACAGTCAACACTGGATAGAGTCACTTACTGGGCATCCAAAACTTGACACAGCCGCACTTCGACATGGTAAAGTTGGCCAGGCACTCGGTCTGGCAATTGTTCTGCGAATAAGTACGGAAAAAGCGAAGATAGCGTTCGTCATCGAAGAAGCACTGACGCCTTTTATAAATATCGAGAAAAACAACATAATGTAAATATTAAATATTTTTGTTATGTTATGTTATGTATGAGACTATAATGTTATTGCTATGTTATGTTAATGTAGTATTAATTAAATATGTAAGTGATACGAATGTGTTGCGAATCTTCAAAATTTACAAATGTTTTCTGCAAAGTAACTAACTCCGAACTCAGAATATAAATGAAGGGAAATATATTTAAGGTCAGTGTACATATACTTGGTGTATCTTGGTGTTTGCTCACTTTTCAGCGGGAATTTCGTGTATATTTTCCGTAGACACGACATAGTTAGGCAACACGCTAACAATGACTTCCTGACCATGAGGCACCAGTATATAATTATTGGATTGCGGCACGCTTTCTGGTGAGTTGAGAAATACCTGAACAGAGAAATTTATAGTTAACAGTAAACAAATTTTTTTTTTTCAATATTATTATAAATATAAAATCAGCATATGTTACCTTATAGCCTTGCTTAGAGCTGCGGCAGTCGTAGTCGTAATTGTGCTCTAGGCTCTGGATGAATGCAAAGAAACCTTTGCTTGCCGATGAAGAAACCATGCGCTGGGGATACGAATTCTGGCCCTGACCAACATAGCCCGTGGACAATGACCAACTGCCTTGAATTTCATTCAGCCTGTCTAAATTTTGCTCGAAGTAATTCTGAAAGTCCACAATTTCCGGGTCGACATAGCTGAGGAAACGCTCATCGCGATAAATATCCTTGGGTCGCAGACCATTGAACTGATAGCAAATGCCCTCGTCCGTGGCCACAAAGTCGAAAAGCTTGTCGCAGAAGTAGAAACGCCCATTCCAGCGGCAAAAAATTCCCGTCTCATTTTTCGATATGCTTAGATCGACCAACGTCTCGGTTACATTATGCGTTTGCCTAAGCAGTTTTGAGAGAATCGGCGCAAACTTCGAGGCAACATCTGAGTCACATATATGCATGGTGGCAGCCATCCGACCCAAACTGTGGAGCAATATATATTAGATTAATATATTGTGGCTCTTAAAATATTATTTATCTGTCATCTAAATAAATTAAAAATTATGAAATACTTTGAAATGAAGATGTTGCTTACCTTTTAGCTTTTTTTTGCATAATTATAGTTACATATAAAATCTAAATCAATACTCAACTCTTCTTCGTCCACGCTGGAAAATTGATCGCCCTCTTTGAACTCCTGCCAGATCTTTTCAGAGATGTTGGCATAGTCGAAAACATTGCGTTCCATTTTAACTTCCGGGCATATGGTAATGGTGGGGAAGGGTATCTTATGCACGGGCACCAGCGTCTCGTCAAAGCCCAATATGACTGGCGAGTCCTGCCATTTCAGGTACGTGGCCCAAATGAGGGACACCGCAAAATATACTGAAGCGCAGGTCAGCACTAGCCAGTATAATCTGAGGAAACACAGACCACTTCAAATTGAAATCCGGACAACAATTAAGGACTGACGCGCTCACTTCTCGTAGATAGGGCGATGAACCTCGAATATATAACGTATGCCATGGATGGTGGTGCTCTTGGCGTACTCCAACAGCAGACCCTTGCAGGCGGACAGACGACTGCCGTATCTGATCCGGGATTTGATAATCACATCACTGGGCACATCACTTAGCGCCGCCGAGGTGATGCTGGCACGTTGATAGTCAAAGTTTGGCAATGCCAAGAGCTCGGGTCCCGGCAGCAAGCAGATGGGCTTCTCCTCTTTCTCCTCCACTGTGGCCATATTCCAAATGCGCGTCCACGTACGTCGTTGACTCAACTAAGCTGCGCAGCGTTGAAACCTGCGGTTTTATAGCCAACGCACAAATGGGTGCGTCCACCAGCCAACATTCCCATAGGATGTCACAATTACTGTTTGGAGACACTGCCGCGTTGTCCATGCCAATGTGCTTAGTTGTATTGTCGACTTAAATGTGTCCGAAAATTACGTATGGTTAGAATTTTATGTAACACCCAATTTACATGTTTAAAGGACCAAACCCTAGTTTGAAAATTGAATATAGAAGGAACTGAATAAGGTTTGTAATTATTTTACTTTCAGACATATAAGAGCGGATCCGTATATTCGTCAATCCATCCGTTCAACTATCTATCCGACAATCCACCCACCCTCAATCCATCCGTCTGTCCGTCCATCCTTCCGTCCTTTTGTCCATCCACCCGCCCGTACGTACGTTCGGCCAACCATCCGTCCACCTATCTATCCATCAGTACGTCCGTCCATCCATGTCCGTTCATATGTCCATCCGTATCGCCGTCCGTATGACCCTCTGTCCGACCTGCTGGCCGTTTGCACGTCCGCCCGTCCTTCCATGTGTCTGTTCTTAATTTTTCATTATAATAAAAAATGGGATCCAAAAATGATACACGAATGTTCGGACCGTGAAGTATTATGTAGTCGATAGTGCCCGACTGCGACATTCTTCCGAAATTTATTTTAGTATTTAATTTAATGCTTTAGATAATTTAATAATTTATTGAATATTATTTATATTATTAATAAAAATAAAGTTTGAATATTAAAAAAACACTCAGAATTCGTCATCCTCATCCTCATAATCACGGGTCTATCACGGGTTCTTCATCCTGTTCTTTCGGGAATATTATGGCCTTGCGTTTGCGCCGTTGACGGCAGCTGCCACAGATGCGCATCGAAAAGAAGTAGATGAGCTCGATGAAGCTCAGGCTGGAGATGCCCATAAACAAGCCGAAGATGCCGCCGAAGTTCGATATCAAAGTAGAGACGCCGAAGAGAACTGTGCGCTTAATGGCCGTAAACTGATGCTCCTTGAAGTAAACGCTCAGACGGGAGCCAATCGCACTGCAGAAATATAATAATATATAATTTATATCTGACACTTATTCGATAGTTACTTACTCCGTGTGCTCGTAGACTTCGCGGAAAGCGAGTAATGTTTTATCCATGTTATAGAAAGCACGTGAGATCTCAAAGTTATATTCCAGGGAAGTGCATGAGGGCATGCAATTGCACATGACCTTAGTATTGGGGTCGAAGTTCTGGTGTATTGTCTGATTCTGCAGCAGGGCGTACAGCTCATCCTGTGCAGCAGTATAGCAGGCGATCTCATCTAATCCGCAAACTGGCACATCCAAAGGTTCTGCAAGTGGAAGACACTCAGCCAGGATACAGTCAACACTGGATAGAGTCACTTACTGGGCATCCAAAACTTGACACAGCCGCACTTCGACATGGTAAAGTTGGCCAGGCACTCGGTCTGGCAATTGTTCTGCGAATAAGTACGGAAAAAGCGAAGATAGCGTTCGTCATCGAAGAAGCACTGACGCCTGTTGAATGTTGTAAATAGATATGTTAATATAATTATGTGTTCAGTGTTTATATGCTGTATGTGTGCGTGCTGTCTCTGAAGTGCTCACTTTTCAGCTGAAATTTCGTGTAAATTATTCGTAGACACGACATAGTTGGGCAGCACGCTAACCATGACTTCATGTCCATGGGGCACCAGAATATAATTGTTGGATGTGAGCGGCACGCTCTCTGGAGAGTTGAGGAACACCTTGAAAAGCAAATAGAAAATAAACGAAAGCGAGAAAACCCACTAGCAACAGCACGCACCTTATAGCCTTGCTTAAAGCTGCGGCAGTCATAATCGTAATTGTGCTCCAGGCCCTGTAAGAAGGTAAAGAACCCTTTGCTAACCGATGAAGCCACAGTCCGCTGCGGATATGAGTTTTGGCCCTGATTCACAAAGCCCGTGGACAGCGACCAGCTGCCTCGAATTTCATTTAGTCTTGGCAAATTGGTGTCAAAGAAGTTCTGAAAGTCGACTACGTCCGGATCCACATAGCTGATGAAACGCTCATCGCGATAAATATCCTTGGGTCGCAGCCCATTGAACTGATAGCAAATGCCCTCGTCCGTGGCCACAAAGTCGAATAGCTTGTCGCAGAAGTAGAATCGGCCATTCCAACGACAAAACGGACCCGTCTCATTTTTCGATATGCTTAGATCGACCAACGTCTCGGTCACATCCTGCGTTTGCTGGCTGTGCAGCTTTGACAGAATCGGCGCAAACTTCGAGGCAACATCCGAGTCACATATGTGCATGGTGGCAGCCATCCGACCCAAACTGTGAATGAATATATATGTTTTTACTCCTTGCAGTTTCTGAACAGAATGAGGACAGTATTTCGCTTTAAAGTCAGCTTCAACATTAGCTTACCTTTTAGCTCTCATAATTTATTATACTCTATTACTATTTTTTATATATTTTATAAATTATATATGATATATATATTATATGATATATGATATAATAATATATTATATATGATATATGATATATAATATATATATACATATTATCTAGTTTCATACTCAACTCTTCTTCGTCCACACTAGAAAATTGATTTCCCTCTTTAAACTCCTGCCAGATCTTTTCAGAGATGTTGGCATAGTCGAAAACATTGCGTTCCATTTTAATTTCCGGACATATGGTAATGGTGGGGAAGGGTATCTTATGCACGGGCACCAGCGTCTCGTCAAAGCCCAATATGACTGGCGAGTCCTGCCATTTCAGGTACGTGGCCCAAATGAGGGACACCGCAAAATATACTGAAGCGCAGGTCAGAACCAACCAGTATAGTCTGAGGAAACGCATTTAGATGGCATATAGACAACACTGAAGGACTGACGCACTCACTTCTCGTAGATGGGGCGATGCACCTCGAATATGTAGCGTATGCCATGGATGGTGGTGCTCTTGGAGTACTCCAGGAGCAGTCCCTTGCAGGCGGACAGACGACTGCCGTATCTGATCCGGGATTTGATAATCACATCACTGGGCACATCACTTAGCGCCGCCGAGGTGATGCTGGCACGTTGATAGTCAAAGTTTGGCAATGCCAAGAGCTCGGGTCCCGGCAGCAAGCAGATGGGCTTCTCCTCTTTCTCCTCCACTGTGGCCATATTTCACGCACGTCGCTGCCTCGACTAAGCTGCCCGGCGCTTGGACCTGCGGTTTTATAGTCAACACTCATATGGGTGCGTCCACCAGCCAACACTCTCGTAGGATGTCTCATATGCAGTCCGGGTGCACCGTACTTAGTCTAATGTAGCATGTACTTAGTCTAATTGCAGGTTGAAATGTGTCAGAAAACTAAGTAAAGTCGACATATTTATATCACCCAATTAGTAAATTATTAAGGGCAGCACCACAGCGGGAATCTTTAATGTTAAAAGAGTTGAAGATAGGAAAAAGTTGCGACTACTTCATAGCTTGCATATGCATTAAAATAAGCAGACTTTGAGAGATGGATAAGGTCTTCACTCATCTTTAATATTTCTGCTTAGGAAACCAAATCAGATTGTTAATTAATGAATATCCAGTTGCACTTGCCTATGCTCGACACACAACGGACATATGTCTGTATTCTCAATGCTCTACGCTCTACGCTCTCTGTAAGCAAAGCACCATGAAGTGTCTCAATGCTGAAATATTTGCAAATGAAGTTTTACGTGAGTGAAATTTGAAACTCCAGCGGCAACGGCAACGGCAGCTGTTGTCAAGTTTCAGTTTGATAGAATTGCAGAATTTAAGTTGAATTTTGAAGTTTTGTGGGACACTGGCTCGGGGCTGCCGTGCAAATTCGAACACACAAAATGCATAAATCAAAAGAAAATTGAATTTTAGCCATTGGAAGGCATTGCATACGCCGAGGCGCAGCGATGCTGTTCTCTCGTCGCCACACGCTGTGAGCCTGCGACAATATGTTAGAATCGGCACAGAGTGACGCAGTCAGCCTGCCGCCAACCATGCCCCTCGCAGGCCTCGCCAGTGGAATGCCTGACAAAAACTTTGTCTGGCTTGTCGTTGATGCCACTTTAAAAACAAAATCTTCGAGTGCTTTATGCAAAGACCAAGACGCAAGCACTTTATAAACGCGGCTAACAAAAAATCAACGACTTTTTCCTCTACTTCTTAAATCATTTTGCCAAGCTCAAAGTCGAGCTATGAAACTGTAATTAAAGACTAACTAGTTTGCAAAAAAAAAAACTGGAGTTTAGCTCGGTACTTCGAAGACTAAGTATTAATTTTATATTTCTTTATAAAGTCATAAAGACTTTTTTTTTATTATTTTCTAATTTAATTAGTAAATAATTTATTTTTAATAACTTTTTTATATATTTTTTTAAAAAATAAATAACAAAAACTTTTTTTTTAACTTGAAAATATGGAATACATATTTAATATTTATAATATTTTACTGTATTCAGAATTTAATTGAAAATTGTTTTATATAATCCATTATAAATTACTTTATTTAAATTTATAATATATTTGTATATATAATTTATAATTTATTCGAAAATGTATATATCATATAATTATAATTTATTTTATAAGCAAATATAAAATAAAAATTCCATTGCAACTGTCGATGTCGTACCTGTAGCCTTGACTAGTTCTAGATAGATGAATTTGCCCGTACTAATAATTCGTTATGAATCATACACATAGTTAAAGAGATAACAATGGTTATATCTCTTTTGTCATTTATTTAAATATGTTTGTTTCTATAAAATAGACCGTGTGGTTGGCGGGTTTTAGAATACTACCACAGCAGTAACAGCTTGTCGTACGAGGCGACTAAAGTTACAACAGGATTGAGGATACGAACTCAGGGAATGTGACACATTGTTAATCGAGGGAAACAGCAAATTTTACTCCATCTATATATATATCTATATATCATATCATAACATACATCATATCATATCATTTTTTTGAGTATATCTCAAGTATTTTTACGGGCAACTGCCATGAGCAACTATATCTGACACTGCTCAGATTTTACACGTGCTGAGTCGGTGAGGCGAAATGAAAGAATGGAATTCACCACTGTTTATCGACAATCATACCACACGCTTTAGCCGGGTTTTGTCTGCTGCCTGTTGCCACAAAATAAAATAAAGAGAATTTCTAAGTTTTCTTTGGCGATTATTTGGGCTTCGGGCCATTTGCAGTTCAGTCTTGTGAGGGCGCTTGAATTTGTAAAACGTGTAGAGCTTGGTGATAGTCAATAATATTTATACATATACACATATGTATAATAGAGATATATATATACTATATGCATTCATCTGCAGTCCCAGGACATACAGGAATATTTGCAAATAATTCACATTTTTTAAACCAAATTTACAGTGACGATGCAAATTGCTGGCATCTAAAACAAACCAATAAAAATAAAAAAAAAATACCTGAACTGCAGCAAAATATGCAATTTTGTGAATAGTCAAACACGACGCTAATATTCTGCATATGCCAGCAAATATGTTTACCTCTGTAATCGATGCAGTTATTTTATTTACGATGTGTTCGCACCAATTTATAAAATAAACGCGCAAACGAATGAATCGCCAACAAATTGATGGAATTTACATTTTAATGAGTTTTTGCTAAACAAAAACAACAACAACAACCACACAAAAAATGGAATTCTAAACGTTTAACAGCCAACCTAAACATACAAACAGTGACAGAGACGCATATACAAAGTAAGAGACAGAGACAGAGTCAGAGCGTAAGAGGGAGATAGAGAGTGCGAGAGCGAGAGGCCACGAAATCAATCAATTACAACACGCAAACGAGGTAAGTTGATTTAGCATATAATTTATTAATTAGTAAGTCAATGCGCATTGGCAAGAACTGGAGCGGAAGGCAAATCAAAATTGTTGACTCCATTTTGGAATCACACTCTACACACAGTCATTAACACGTTAATGCGCCCAGTTTAACGAGCAAACAAATGGTTTGCGCAGCAAAAATATTTGCAAATAACAGACAAAACTTGCCATTAAATTTCACAAATTGAATAATTAATAATTAAAAAAAAAAAGGAAAAAATATATAAACACACATATCTAAATTTCATTTTAATAGGCACTTGATCAAGTATACGCAGCGTTGCGCGCATAGTTTATAAGCTGCCGCATATAATATTTGTATATTATTTAGATAAATGAGTTTTTTTTATTATATAGTGTTTATAAATTATATTTGTATAGGTTACATTTTTACAAGTTTTTAGGTGTCTCTGTGCATATATTTTATATCAAGTATACGCACAGCAGACCAACAAATCTGAGAGGTTTATAGATATGTACAATTTATAAAATTGTAAATTACTATAGCCTATAATAATTTATTTTTCTTTAAACGTACATAAATATAAATATATATTTTATTAGTAAAAAAATTGTTTTGCTATACCAAAAACTGTTTAAGCTGAGAAAACTTAAACTAGTTAAAATTCTTTAAATTATTTTAGATCAACAGATATTCGTATAAATTAGCAATAAACAGCATATAGTCAATCTTTTGACTTATAAACTATGATTATTTTACTCTGTTCATTTCAGTATTCATTAGACAAGTCAACAAAATCTTGACAAGACACCTTTAATAATATATTTTGATGTCAACACTTTTAAATAGAAATCGACTACAAGTTTTATTCTCCAGAATTTTAAAAATTTTTTAAATACTCAAAGCTAAAATTAATCTAAGAACAGCCACAGATACTGGTCAAACTTTTGCATAATAAGTATCAAAAGCATACGAGCCAAACATTTGAACTTAATTCCATTTATATACATTAATTCCATTTATTTAATTCCATTATGTATTTCTATTCTGTAATTTCTATTACTTTAAATTCAACAAAAGTAATTATAAATTCATACAAATTATTGCCTATTATTTTCCATTTAAATTATGATATTATAATTAATGCTTCACTTACCCATATATATATAAATACATACTCATGGTTATTTATTTGGCATGGCTCGTGTGCACTAATGTATCGCATACATGTTCATTTCTATAGAGTTGAGCAATTAGCAGAGCCTAAGCACATGTGAAGTTATTCTAGCTTGATACCAACCTCCGGCATGAACTTTGTCACCTCATGCCATACAGCCAGTACTTATCATAAAACGGCTTTAACTAATATGCTAACAACAAAGAACACTAGCAACAACAACGACAACGACAACATGTCCACCTTTCAGCGCATTGCATATCGAGTTGCCTTCAGAAGAGCTTGGCTAGCAATTCGAACGCCTTGACTTGTGTCCATTGAGCTCACATAATCGCACAGACGCAGGCAGAGAGAGAGAGAGAGAGAGAGAAAGACAGAGAGAGACAGTGAGAGAGAGAGGGCAGACTGAGTGTGTACGTGAGTTCAGCCTCTAGTGCCCATGCCCTGCCTTGGGGTATCACATTTTAATGACCCACTTTCGAGCTCAAGACTATTTAAGTTTCGCTCGTATTGGTTTGCTCTAATTCCGAGCTGGCAAATCCCAGTGGAGAGCAATTAGTATGGCCATTGGCCAGCACAACTGCAGCCTGATATTGTCAAGGAAATTGTAAAAAGAGTTGCCGAGCGGTCATTGAGGGGCTTCGGGGTTGCCGCACTCACAGCAGCAGCAGCAACGGCAGACAACAGCCAAAACAATACGTGAATAAAGAAAGCGTAATGGAAAGATATAGAATATCTATATATATATATATATATATATATATATATATATATATATATATATATATATATATATATATATATATATATATATACTATATATATACTATATATAGTATGTTGCAGGCAGTGAAAGTCAGCAAAAGCAACGGTGTTGACAGCAGTTGAAAGAGCAAGCGACAACAAAAGAGACACGCAAATAAATGAAAAATGAAATTAATAGAATTAACGAGTGCAGAAATTCAATTCAAGGCGCCACAAATTCAGGGACAATACTTGGCGTCGTGCCGTGAATGCGTTTCGAGCCAAATTTGGGGCAGCACCTTGGAAAGCAATACGAATGCCGAGCATAAAAAAAAAACAGTTGAAAAGTTAAATGAAATGCGAACTTGGTCAAGGTAGGCATTTGGACGCATTTAGTCTGTTAAAGTGTTGCCTTTAAGATGGCTTAAAGCTAATGCAAAATAAATGAAAATATTTAAATAAATAAAATAAAATAAAAATAAATAAATTAATGAAAATCTGTATCTGTATCTGTATCTGTATCTGTATCTGTATCTGTATCTGTATCTGTATCTGTATCTGTATCTGTATCTGTATCTGTATCTGTATCTGTATCTGTATCTGTATCTGTATCTGTATCTGTATCTGTATCTGTATCTGTATCTGTATCTGTATCTGTATCTGTATCTGTATCTGTATCTGTATCTGTATCTGTATCTGTATCTGTATCTGTATCTGTATCTGTATCTGTATCTGTATCTGTATCTGTATCTGTATCTGTATCTGTATCTGTATCTGTATCTGTATCTGTATCTGTATCTGTATCTGTATCTGTATCTGTATCTGTATCTGTATCTGTATCTGTATCTGTATCTGTATCTGTATCTGTATCTGTATCTGTATCTGTATCTGTATCTGTATCTGTATCTGTATCTGTATCTGTATCTGTATCTGTATCTGTATCTGTATCTGTATCTGTATCTGTATCTGTATCTGTATCTGTATCTGTATCTGTATCTGTATCTGTATCTGTATCTGTATCTGTATCTGTATCTGTATCTGTATCTGTATCTGTATCTGTATCTGTATCTGTATCTGTATCTGTATCTGTATCTGTATCTGTATCTGTATCTGTATCTGTATCTGTATCTGTATCTGTATCTGTATCTGTATCTGTATCTGTATCTGTATCTGTATCTGTATCTGTATCTGTATCTGTATCTGTATCTGTATCTGTATCTGTATCTGTATCTGTATCTGTATCTGTATCTGTATCTGTATCTGTATCTGTATCTGTATCTGTATCTGTATCTGTATCTGTATCTGTATCTGTATCTGTATCTGTATCTGTATCTGTATCTGTATCTGTATCTGTATCTGTATCTGTATCTGTATCTGTATCTGTATCTGTATCTGTATCTGTATCTGTATCTGTATCTGTATCTGTATCTGTATCTGTATCTGTATCTGTATCTGTATCTGTATCTGTATCTGTATCTGTATCTGTATCTGTATCTGTATCTGTATCTGTATCTGTATCTGTATCTGTATCTGTATCTGTATCTGTATCTGTATCTGTATCTGTATCTGTATCTGTATCTGTATCTGTATCTGTATCTGTATCTGTATCTGTATCTGTATCTGTATCTGTATCTCAACAACTTTATGAATAATTCTATATGTTTTTATCTCTTTCCCTTTTTAATAACTTTTTCTAAATTTATATATTAAGCCGTCCCTTATCAAAGCTCATGCAAAATATTTGGGTTCAGTTTATTAAATGACATAAAGAACTTTAGTTGTAAATTAATTTCGAGGAAAAAATATGTGAAAATATCCTATGAGCGCAATAATTATTAATTTATATTCTTGTGTGTCTCATATAATCCGTGTGAGTTACTAGCGGCGGCTGGTTTGGGGTACAAATATGAATACATAATTGGAACACAAAATTCCAAAAATATTTTACAACATACTACAACCCCTAACTCATCTCTCGCTGTGTGTTGTCCATTCTTGTTGGGTTACCAGGCATTCATTGTCCTCTTATTCATTTCAGAGGCAAACACTCGTAGGAAGCTGTGGTCACACACAGAGGCAAGGCGAGGCTAAAGATGGACCTACGTATACGTAATCTAACACTGCCAACGCCAGCCGCAACAACAATTATGTTCTCGTCAACAGCAACAACAGCGCTGGCCGCCGCAATGTCCAGTGGAACAGCGACAACAATTCCGCCAACAACAATTGAGGCAACAGAAACGACAGCAACAACAACAACATCCACATTTTTTACATACAGCATACCAGGCATGGACATTGCGCCGGGACCATTTATATTCACCTACGTTAGTGAATTTTTATCGCTTATCACGCCCGAAGAATTGCCGCTCGGTAAGTTTGTGGGGCAAAGCTAGGTTCAGGGTTTTTATTTCCTTTTTTTGAGAGTGAGAGAGTTGGTGTGTGTGTGATATCTAGTTGTGTCTGGCTGCCAAGGAATGGCGAAATGGCGAACTGGGCTGAGGCTACAAGCCAATATCATTTATACTACAAATAAATTAATAAAAAAGTAATTAAAAAAATAAAAATAAATATATATAGAAAATATATTGAGAAAAATAAATAATATAAATAATTAAATATATAGTTTAAATATGTTTATGAAAAATATAAATTTATTATTATTATATATATTTCTGAATAAATATAAAATATTTTGTACTAATAAGTATTTGCAAGTAATTAAAGTTTTCAATGGTTTAATAGAAAATATAACTTAGGTTATTTATATTAATTAAATTTTATTATACCAATATTTATTATATAAGTTTCAGTAACATGTACATATATATTTAAAATAGACATTTTTGTATATATATTTAATAGTTTTATATTATATATATTTTTCTATATATGTCTAAATATTTTTTATTTTATTTATTTAAATATTTTGATATATGTTTTTTATATATTTTTATATTAGTAACTAACATATGTAATTTGTACTTTTTTTTCAAATTATTTTGTTTTTATTTGTTTTATATTTTTATTTAATTTACATTTAACATTTAAGGGCATTCACAAATATGCATCTAAACTTCATTTGACTTTATTGTGAATGATTTTCATGGTCACAGCTCGGCCGCAGTTCGCATTGTGAATGCGTACGCTGCTCGACATTGGCTTAAATTATGACACTAAATTCAGCTGGCGTATATTTTATGGCTCTTAGCCGTACAAACATTACGCCGTGTACTACACGATTTGTGTGCGGCAGTCCGTGGGTCAGAGGTTGCGAGTCGATCCTATTGCTGCTTATCAAATATGCTAGTCATCCCAACGACTGGCACAATAGGTTTTTGAGGCGTTGAAGAATTGTAGCAAAGTCAGCTTAGAGTAAGCTGATTAGAAAACAAAAAAAAATAACAAAAAATATGAATTCATGAAACTTATTTAACAACAAAATTGGTCAACAAATTGAAGGAGAAGCCCCTAGCAGGCTAGCCGCAGATGTCCGATGAGCAAAAGCTGGCCAGCTTTATGAGGAAACATGACGTACAGGAGTCGGTAGCACGTCAGTATCTGACAGCCAACAATTGGGCTCTGGACGAGGCGAGCGTCAGATACGAAGCCGACAAGGCCAAGCAGCGCAGCAGCCAAACGATACCCGTACACGAATTCCAATCCCTGCAGAGCATGCTCAGTCATCAGACGCGCGTCACTGACGAGCATGAAGCATACTTTGCCGGCGCCTCCGATAGCTCCATGCCACCACCTATTGGCAATAAGCAATCTAAGCGTGTGGTCATCGACAACTCGACGCCGGCACTGACCTCAGCTGACAGTGATCGCAGCTTGCGCGCTTGGGGTCATGGGATGCGTTTGGGCAGCGCTCATCCCATCATTCCGCCGCCGGCACGCGACAATCAACCAGGTGTAGAGTCGGACTCAGAGTCGGAGATGGAGGAGCACGAGCGAACTATTGTGGTACTGCATCTATGGTCCGAGGGCTTCTCGCTCGACTACGGCTCTCTGCGGCGCTACGAGGTGCCCGAGAATGAGCGTTTTCTGCGCGCCATCATGCGCGGGGACTTCCCGGACGAGATGCAGGAGCTTGGCCAACGCATCGAGTTGAGCGTGCGGGATCGTACCAATGAATCGTATCGTGAGCTATCCCGTAAACAATTCATGGGCTTCGGTCGACCGCTGGCCAGCCCAACGCCACAGGTCCAGCTAGACTCACGGCCCAGCCACCTGCTCTCGCCGGAGGAGCGCCAGCAGCGCCAGGAAGATGACGCCCAGAACACGCTACAGCTGAATGGGCAGACTGCAACGACCACAATACAATTTCGTCTATCCAATGGCAGCCGCATCTCCGCACGTTTCAACACCTCACACCATGTGGGAGATCTCTACCGATACCTGCGCACGGCGCGACCCCAAACCGCCTCCGAAAACTTTCTGCTTATGACTGTCTTCCCGCGACACGAACTGCACGAGGCCGATCCACGTACCCTGGCCGAGGCTAACCTGATAAATGTGTTGGTTATTCAGCACATCAACGAAGAGTCCGAACACGTTGACCCATCTTCTGAATCAAATTAATTAAGTGATACGCCGTAATAAAAAAATAAAAAAAGATGTATATTTTTTTTATTTAAAAAAAATCAACACCTAATTGGATAATATTTATTATAGTAATTCAGGTTACAAATTTTCTTTGTGCATAAGAAATATATGTCTTCAAAATAAAATAAAATAATTAAATAAAAAATATATATTTATATTGTATATATAAAGAAAATTTATGAAATTTTTAAGTTTTTTATAAAAAATATATTTTATATAAATATAAAAATATAATATATAATTAAAATCATTAGTTAGTAGTTTTTACTGAATTATTAAATATACTTTTAATTAAAAAAAAATAGTATTTAATAGTAATTATCAAGTAAAATATTCAAATGTATTTTAATTACTAAGTTAATTAATTTGCACCTCTATTACAATTTTTTTATTATATTAAAATTAATTAATTTTTTTAATAAGTAAACTTAACATCAAAATATATAAAATAAATATATTTAAAATTATTTTAATAATTATATAAAATTAATTATATATAGATATACATTTAATTACATTTATAATTAATGTTTAATTTTTTAAATATATTTATATAGATTTATTATTGAATAGTTAATTTTTTGTTTATTCATTTCAAAAATTAAGTTAACAAGAAAAAATCAAAATTTAAATTAAATTAAGTTTTAATATATTTATTGCAAAAGTTGTTCTTTATTAAAAATACTTTATTTTTTCATAGATTCCATACGCGATGTGCTCCACAAAAATGTCAGCTTTGTCGACTTTACAGTGAACGTAAGTGAACCTTTTTTTTAATATTTTATATATTCACTTTCAGCTTTTATTCAATACTTTAATTTGTGTAAAATATGAAATTGACTTTTTCTGCCGCAGGCAATTAAAATCGAGTCCGGTTTCATAGCGCTGATGAGTATTTTCGCAATATTGGCGCTGGTGCCATTGATAGCCACGTGTGCGTGGTGCTGCGGTCGTCGCGGCACTCAGGACGAGGTCGATCTCATACGGAACGCATCGGTGCACATACGCGACGAATCGCTGGAGGAGAATCTGCGCTGTCGCAAGAGCGCCGGCCTGGTCACACTCTGGATAGTCTTCATCCTGCTCACGTAGGTGGCAAGTTGTCGTTGTCTAGTTGGAAAGTTGCGACTCAATTTAATGGCACTTTGCAGGCTGAGCGACTTTAGCATATTTTATGCGAACAGTCGCCTTGCGGCGCGCATCGAAATGACGCCGGAGATGGTCAAGTCCGCCGTGCACGATGTGGAGGTCTTTCTGAAGGATACCCATCTACAAATCAAACACAAACTGGATAATGGCTTTCATGTTTCCGTTGAGAGAGTCGTCAAAGATCTGGAAGGTCAGTGGGCGGCCGCAGCACAAAAAACTTTTCCCTGCCAACTTTATGGGCAACCACGTCGCGTACATTTTATAGTTTTCGATTCATGTATTATGCTAAAAACTTTATGCATTGCATTGTGAGTTATTGCAGTGACTGTGCCGTCGCCCTCCACTCCTGCCCTCGTCCCTGTTTCCCATTATGCCATGCCATGCTCCAGCACTCGCATGTGAACTCAATTTACGGTCTGTTTTCATTTCTTTTGCTGTAGACGTGGATGTTCTCCTTGGCGAGCCAATTCAAGCGGAAATATCTGCACACACTGGCCTCGAACTGGCATATGATTCATTGACGACACTTAGCCTGGGTGAGTTGTCTATTGGTTAAGTGCTCCACAGCCATTGTTTGCCTCAAATCGGCCAAATCGGACTTGACCCAAATCCGTTTGTATTACATACTTTTTTTATGGTATACGGAAATGCAAACTAAACGCAATAATATGACAAAGTGTTGAGAATAATCTAAAGAAATCAAGTTCAAGCAGGCAAGGAGATGTTAAAAGAAAATCGGAATTTTTAATATATAAAAAAAAAAAATTTAATTTGTTTTTTTTTTAATAAATTAATATAATTAATTAAATCAATCAAATAATTAAAGTTCAAAGCAACACCTTTTCGAAATCAGAGCATAAACTTTTTTTTTCAATTTAATAAAAAAATCAGAATTTTAAGGATAAATAATCCAGTTTATACAATCTGCCATACTATACTCTGCCAAGCTATATAAACTATAAACTGTTGCCTATAATATATGCCAGCTACATCTCTGCAGACTCTTGACAAAACCGAAGCAATTGTCAAGCAACTCTAGTCACCCATCAATATATAACAAAATATATGTTGAAGTTTGGGAAGTCAACCAATTGTTTGCGGTCAATTTCATTAGGCGGAAGCTAACGGCAAATAAAATGCTCGAGTGGAGGCCGCGTGCTCAGGGAGGCTGCCAGGCTGTCTGGCAGGCGTCATCCACATCCGCTGACAAGTTGACACAGGCACGGCACAAATGCCACGAAGGACAACTGCATTATGTGCGCACACAATGTGTAATTTAGCCGTCCGCCCACTCTTATTGGCCAGCCCAAAAATAAATATGCTACAATGATATTTTCATGGAATTTCGTTGCAGCCAACGCGGAGCTCATCTATCGCGTGCTCATGCTCCAGGAGACGGTTGGGCGAGCGTTGAAGCTGTCGCAGGAGGCCGCCGCGCGCATGGAGGAGCTGCAGATACAGCTGTCCGTGCTCCAGCGCCAATGCACGTACCGGGATCGTCCGCTCTGCGACACATTGCGTATACGCAGCTTCGAGGAGAACGGCGTCGTGGACGCTCTGAAGACGGTGCGTTGGCTCGGTCACCTTGACTGTCGCTTCATTCGCATTTAATTTTTGCACCGTTTTTTCCTTTTTTTCACACTTTTTTAACTGCCTGCTGCTAATTCGCGACAATATCCCGTTTCGCAACGTTGCAATTTGTCAGCTGCAAGAGGACCAGAGCATCTTTCGCATGCGCTACTTGGGCGAAATTGAATTTGGTGCCACCGTCAAGAATCTAACGTCGGAAGTTGGCGTCTCACGTTCCATTTTCAGCAATTTCCCGCAACAAGTCAAACACGACACGGCATACGAACGCAACTGTAAGTCCAATCAAAACTCATGACACAATCAAATGATTTTTTTTTTCATTGTGAAGTTTTGTTCGCAATGTAAGAAACTTGAAGCTATTTACTATTTTTTTTTTCTGTAGCTGAGTGCTGGTTAGATTTATAAAGCTTTTCGAAGGTTTCATAAGAATTTCTTTTTATTTATTGATATTTCCATTCAATTTTATTTCGAGACTTTGCTGTGTGCAAGCTTAGGCAAATACTTGGTGTGGCACAGCAAGAGTGATACTATTTGGGATATATATATTTTGACGATTGTTTGAGTTATATAGATTATTGTATTTTTTAAATATCTTCAAAGATTTGCCATTAAATTATAAATTATATAATTAATATCTGTTGGACACTCAAAATTATTTCAAATATTTTACTGATATTACAACTTACATGAAAGAAATTATTTTTTACCAGCTTAAAAATTGTTTAAGTAAATGCGCAAGAAAAATAGCTGTAAAATAATATGACAAACAAATATTTATTTTATCTAATAAAAATCAGCTTTAAGAAAAATAAGACCAAGCCAACACATAAAGTCCTTTTAGCCAGACTTCCACTTAAGATAATGGCGACGTTGAGGACTTCGAGTTATTCCATTGGCACTTCAGCATTGATTACATTTATTTCTACAAGTTGCATAAACCTTTTCGAACACAAACTCGATTATGAGTTCAATTTAAATGTACAACTCAATCAATAGCGCACGACAAGGGCCCAGGGCCATGTGTGTGCGCCATGTGCCATTTACACGTAACACACACACTGTGAGTGGGAGGGAGAGAGAGAGAGAGCGAGAGAGCAGCAGCATGTTGGTTCAAGTTTAACACCATATTAATTACTGTCACCTGGGCCGCACAATGCTGTCACCTGGGCCACACAATGCACTAATTGAATTGCCAAATTTGTTCGCAGATACGCTGGAGCAGTTGGCCAGCATCCGGCACAGGACGACGGCGAATGCTCAGATGCTAACGTCGACAATCAATGCACTGCTCGGCCGGCTACAAAGCCTGTGGCCAGCTCTGGAGCCTGGATACAATGAGCTGAAGGCCTGGGCGAACACCTATTGGAGCATTGGCTGGATTACTGCATTGGTCATCGTCTGGGTGATGCTCTTCATGCTGATGTCCTACTGCTGCTTTCTGTGCGAGTCGAACGTCAAATCCGGCGTCGTATTTTTCGTTGCTGTTGTGATCATCTGCATTGGCAGCATTTGCCTCACCTTCTATGGCGTCTTCTCGCTGGCCGTTGGCGGCAACACGGAGGTATTTCTGTGCCGCTCCCTCAATACCAACAACTACGAGATGCTGGGTAAGCTATTCGATAAGCCTGGCTATGTCTATGCCGAGGAACCTCAAACGGGCATCATCGGCGAACTGCTACGTCCAGCTGGAGTCAATCGATCTGTGGTTAATGTCAGTCTGGGCACAGCGCTCAGGTGAGTTAAGTCTTTCTCTCTCGCTCTCTCTCTCTCTCTCTTAACCATCTCCACTAATATGCGTGTACTTAGACTTTCCCAGATAAGCCTTCCGATATTTTACGCCCGATAATCAACTTATGTAACGAATTTTCTTATCCAATTACTTTGATACTGTACGTGCCTGTAATTTTGATAGCCCACCAAACCATGCGCAAAATCTACTTCCCTTGACCCGCCTAAGCAGATGAGTATTTAGGTAGCTGTTTTATTCCAACTGCTCTTGCCCACAGTTCCTTATGGGAAGGAACAATTGATAAAGATACATATAACACTCTTACAATATATGGGAATAAACATTTATTTTGCTATTTAATCTTAATTTTTTTATTTTAATTTTATTTTATAGCAGTATATTGTTTAAGTTAATTGTTAATTGTTTTTTTTTTTTGTGGTTAACAGAAAATATATATATTTTATATATTTTATATTTTAGAAAATTCAACAAAATTGCTTTAAAAAAATATTTTTTTAGACTAAAATTTGTAATTCATAAATAGTTGTTTTAAATTAAGATGATTTTTTATATACATATGTGGTATTTTTAGCTTGCATGATTTTTTAAATATATAAATAAATATAAAAAAAATAAAAAATGTATATTTTCTAAAAAAAAATATTTATGAAGAAAATATAAATATTATATTTTAAATTTATGTTTGAGATATTTCTATAATAATTTAAAAATGAATTGAAAACAAAAAATATTATTTACATTTATTTTTCATATTATTTGTAATTATATTTATATATTTTTATTTATATTTTGTGCATATATTATTTTATAAATAATAGCATAATAATTATTATATTATTTTATTTAATTTTAGTATTGATTTTTTATTATATTTTACTTTTTATTTATTTTATTTTAGTTTTAACTTAATTAAAATTCATTTGTAGCAATAGACACTTGATTGATTAATTTTTTACTTTATCAATTTAATTTCTATTTATTTTATATTTTCCTTGCCAAATCAAATACTCCTATATTCAACAGTTGACAAGTTAGTTCAATTGCGAGAAGCCCAACCATGTAAAATTCCACCCAAAGGGGCGTCTGTCTCTATTGATTGTCGTTAAGCCGCTTGTTAGCCACACTTGACTATCGAGAGCTTATGCAAAGTTTCTTGAGAGCACTATCAGAAGTTTGCACTTGGCGAACTAACTATGCCGCAAGTAGACCTGACCTGCCATCAAATTTTGCGTCACTGTTGAGCACTTATTATTCAGAACCGCAGAGCTCCGAGCCCGAAAGACTACATACATAGAATTTAGATGCCCGTATAGCCAACCAGCCGCAAAGTTTTGAAAGCCCAATGAAATTTTGCTAGCCACCGCATGGCACTTAATTTTACGCAGAATACGAGAACACAAACATGCACACACACACACACACACACACACACACGCACGCCCACAGCCCTTGTAGCCACAAATTTTAAGCCCAATTCCAATTATCTGCACAGATACAAATACGCTCACATGCGTCCCATTGCAGAATATGCATGACCGCATAGGCCCAGCCCATGCCCATGCCCATGCGCACGCCCACGCCCACTCTAGCATGCAACTGCCAGCTAACTGTATCTCGTTTGTTGGCCCCATAAGTAGAGCCCGAAACTCAACGCATATTGAAGCCGACAAGCTAACATAAAGAAAACTAAAAATTATTTGACATTTCTTTGCAACGACCCGACTCATAACTCTCTCTAACTGCACTCACGCACACGCACGCACACACACACACACACACACACACACTCACTCACTCAATCATTCACTCACTCACACATATTGACCGACTGGCAACGCAATCAGGGGCTGCGAACAAAATCAAGCATCGTACAATGTCTTTCAATTGGATGCGTTCGTTAATACCACAAAAATAGCCGATTTGAAACAATTCCCAAAAGTCTCAACAGCCATCGATGCTATTACCGTTTCGGAGCGTACTCTGCTCTCGCTAACCCAGTCGATTCAGCACATATTGGAGAATATGCTGCAAACATCCGCGTTCAATTTGACCATATACCGCAACAGCGTTGGGGCGCCCACACCCGAAAAGGACTTGGCCACATTCATTGATCAAATGCAACGTGTCGCCCTTCAGGTGAGTGAGCACAACAGCAACAAATCGATTTCCATTTAAAGTCTTTTAGTATTTTTTTTCTATAAATATAAAAAATAAAATATTGGAAATAAAAAAAAATTATATAAAGAACATAAACTAAATATTTAAATATTTAGTAAATCTAAATTAAATAAATAATAAATAATTAATAATTAATATAAATATTAAAATAAAATCAAGTTACACAAAATATATACTAAATTTAATATTTTTAAATAACGGATAAAAACTTAAAATAGAACAAAAGCAAAAATATATTTTAAAATATTATTTAAATTTAAAAATTTAAATAAATAATACTCATTCCAAAATAACAAAAAAATTAGTATTTAACTTAAAAATAAATTATAAATTAAAAATGCAACATAACAAAATGAATTATATTTTTATTTAGAAATCTAGATTTTTAAAATAATGAAAATATTAATATTGAAAACTAAAAAATATATATTTATTTATACATTACATTTATATAAATAATTATTATATATTAATATTTTTATTATTATTTATTATAAAATCAGTCAAAATTAAAAAAAAGAATTATGAGTAGATTAAAATATTAATTTTGAAAAATATATTACGAAACCCCAGCTTAGTCTTCCCATAAACTCTAATCCTTTGCCAATCCTTCGCTTTTCAGATTCAGGACGTGGCCACATCCTCTCGCATGACCACGCTGGGCAGCCGTTCGAAACGTTTGCAGGCAGCTATACTACAACCGTTGGAGAATCTGCAGAACGAGATACTTTACCACTTGACAGCGTTGGAGCTGCAGAGGGATCCCTGGGCCAAGCAGGTCAATCAGACGCTCAATCACTTGAAAAACATTCAGGGCTATTTAGAGAACAAGGCCGGCGAGATCTGTCACAATTTGACGCGCGTCTACACTGAGCGGTAAGTGGACCCAGCCAACATGCAACATGCTGCATGCAACGTGCTCAGACATACGCAAGAAATTATCAAGTTAATTGCACTGAAATCTGAGTGATTTTCAAAGGGGGCAATCACACGCCTTGCCATACGCCAGTGGCTGTGCAAAGGGGGCGACTCTGAGTGTGTGTGGGTGGCTGCGTGTGTTTGTTTTATTGTTGTGTTGCTCTTTTCACAAGAGGCAAACCAACAAACGAGCAAACAACCTCAACTCCAGTTGAGTTTTTGTTCCGTTTTATCAGATAATTGAAAGTCGTAATCGTTTGATTAAGTTTGCCAAGTGTCATGATTGCATTTCTCTTTTCGTGTGCGTGTGTGTGTGTGTGTGATAACAGCAGCAACAGCAGAAGTCCATGCATTTGAACTAGCTGTAAACCAAATGCAACCAGCTCCAGCTGTAGGCCACAGTTAGGGTAAATACATGGCCCAGAAGCGAAGAACCATCGATGGTTAACGATAGTACAATAGATAGTTTACGATGGTTAGCAATGGAGCTATCGTTCACTATCGAAGGTTGACTACCATAGGAGAATAGTTCTTATAGACGGAGTACAATCGATAGTCGATGATATTACAATCGATAATCAACGATAAATAACGATGATACTGTGATACAATAATTAGAATCGAAGAACCAACCATCGATAGGATAAGCGATTGTCAATCTACAATAATAATTAGAGAAGCAGATCAATCGATAGGCAACGATAGTTAACGATGACACTATCATTCCCTATCGATGACACTATGCTTTACGATCAATAGCAGTATTGTTAACCATCGCTGGCTCTCCGTCTCCAATTGCTATTTTCGTACTACAAAATTAAGAGTGCAAAACCTGTACAGTGATCGACTGCGGCATACCCTAGGATTTAATTAAAATTTGTATTATTAATATAAGTATATACTTTAACATTTTACCTGATATCTCCATCCACTGCCAGCCTTAAGACCTACTTGACTAGCAGTCGCGCCACCATGGAGTCGCAGCTGGGCGACACGACCACCAAGTGTCGTCCCTTTTACGATACTTTCGATGCGAGTCGCATCTTTCTGTGCCGCAACCTGGTGGACTTTGTCAACGGGCTGTCGTTCTTCATCTTCCTGACGCTACTGCTCTGGGCCATTGGCACCCCAGTGGGACTCAATCTGATTACGATTGAAACGCGGCTGAATGCCATGCAGCGGGCATCGGCACGCAGCAAGGGCAAGCGGAGACAGCGAAGCGATGGAAGCGACAGAAGCAATGAGCGGCAGCGGCGAAGCGAGAGTCGTGGACGCCAGAAGCAGCGCACGACCAGCTCAGCCAAGCGGGATCAGCAGCGGGAGCGCAGCACGAGCAGCACAGCCAGAGCCAGACCGCAACTGTGAGTTAATCGACGAGGATGGGAGAGGGAGAGGGAGAGTGAGAGGAAGCTATAAATATTCTCTTTCTTTGGCAGACGACGCACTGCCACCGAGGAAACACTGGACATAGCCGATGAGGAGTCAACGCCATCAAGACCAACCCAACAACAGCAGCAGCAACAACTGCGGCGGCAAGAGTCGGAGCAGCGTGAGCTGGAACGTGGCCGTGACCGAGAGCGTGATCAGCGCAGTCGTGAGCGTGAGCTGAGCCGAGCACGTGAGATGGCGAGCATCAATACGCCAGTGCGCAATCGGCAGCAACTGTGAGTGAGCCACAGTGGCACCGACTCTGGTCCAGCATCCTCATCTGATTTCACTCATCTCGCATTTCATGTCTGAGCAGGCGTCGCGGCGGCACTCTGCCCGATGACGACAATTGGGGCTCATCCAGTGCGCCCAGTAGAGCCAACTCCAATGACCGTGAGAGCAGTCAGTCTAGAAAGATCATCAACATTTGGCAGTCCCGAAATAAGATCAAGCCGCCACTGTAAGTCCCCCGCCCTCGTCTCCGACCCACTCGTCTCTTAGCCTGACCCCCTCTCTCTCTCTCTTCTCTTCTCTATCTCTCTCTCTCTCTTTGTCTGGCAGTCATCGCCAGGGCACTGAAGAGCTTGACTTTGAGAATGAGCAGCGTGACAGTGGCTGGCGCAGCAAAAACAGCGCCAGTCCCGAGCAGCGCCAGCAGCCAGCAGCTGAGACCCGCAGGCAACAGTCGGATAGCCGTGCCCAAATGCGTATTAAGCCCAAATTGTAAGTGCAAAAGCCATGACCCGCCCGACCCAACCGACTCACTTCTCATTTCTCAAGACGTAGTAACAATGTGGATAGATCTGGTAGCGAGCCGTTTCGTCGTCCGGTCACGCCCGTACTGAGCGTCAATCCGGATGTAGCCGCTGCCGTGCCCATGCCCCGCACGCCCATGCGTTTGCGTAGCAAAGTCTCCCTGACAGCCCGAGCCGTGCAGGACATTATGAACAAGCGGAGTCAGCGTCTGTGAGTTGCCCCAACGCCTGCTCCAAACCAATTCAATTATTTCAAATTTATTTGCAATTCTAATAAATTAATTAGAAAGTCGATAAAGCAAACCAAACAGTCCTGTCCTAGCATTTTTTAACAATCCAACCCAAGCTCAACAATTTCTCAATTTCAAACAAAACATTTCAAGCGCCATCATCTGTTAAAAATAACTTTCCTGTAAAGCTTGCACTGCTTGCACGTTAACAGTCCGTTAGCTGAGTCTGCTTGAATGTTATGTTATGTTAACAGACATGTTAATATAGCAGGCCTTCTGTTAGGTAAGCGTCTTAATAGAAGGAATATTATATATTATTAATTAAATTAAATATTTTAAAAAAATAATTTAAATCAAAATTAATTTGTTTTATGCAGAAAACAAAAAAAAAGTTATAACCTAATTTAGCTTAGTAAATAAAATAAAATGATTTAAATTTAGTTAAAAACTATCCAAAGCAAGGGAATTCGTTGAATTCTGACTCCAGGCAAAACCAATGAAATGAAATAAAAAGTCAATATAAATCTATGCCTTAATAGAAAAATTCTATAGATTTGTATATTAAGGGATACTTTAGTAAGGCAGATTCCTAAACAAAAGCTGTTAAATCTCTTAACATTCTCAGTATTGCAAACTTTACCGACTCCCCTACAAATTTCTCTGTGAGGTCATCAAAAACTCAATTCCTTTCCCGTCTCTCTTCACAGCACCCGCACTGGTACCGATGAGTTCGACATGGACGAGAGCGAGACCTATGGTACTGGTGCACACATGGACGCTGACGCTATGGCGGCGTAAGACTAACTGCACTCTCCCTATAGTTAGTAACTCCTGATTATCGATTTAATTTTGATTTCAATTTGCAGCGCTCGTCGCACTCCGCCACGCGGTGCGCCGCCTCCGCCACCCCCGCCTGCGGCCGGCTTGAACAGGTTCTACCAACGTTATTAAATATTTTTATCGAATGTGTCTTTTGGTTTTGTTCTTTTTGGTTTCTTTTGATTTTTGATTGACAAGAGAAAGTAACAATCAAAACACACACAAATTCTTATGTGTTCACAGCGACAAAGTCTATATATTCTGAACTTACTTTTTTTCTCGTACTGCCAACCGCAAAAAAAATATCGAAAACAATAAAAAAAAAACACGATGGTACGATCGACATGATACCCTGTAATATGCAGATTTAGCAGTAACGAGCGCAGCGTGCGCTGGCACGAAGAGGAGGAGGACATAGTCTTCGAGGATGCCGACTCACCGAACCCAAATCCCATGTACTTGAGCCGTAATATCCACTAAAATATGGCATGCTCTATATAGTATGTCGATCCGTCAGCTTAGTCAACCTCTAGCTATATTTATTTTGTATTCGATTAATCAATTTGTATGTTAAGCGTAGACTAGTCACAAGTTGCTAGCTTCAACGATTCAATATTTATTATAAGCATTTACGATTGCCTTTCAATCACAAATAAAGTTATAGAACTATATATACAAACTATATATACAAAAGATAGATCTATATATGGAATGGATTATGGGAAAAATAAGTGGAAAATCTGGACAATTATCGAATATGAAAATTGAAGAAATTTATATTTAAAATTTCTTTTTTTATGCAATTTTCAGTATTTCATGTATCCAAATGTAAGTATATATACTATGTGTTATATTTATCTCAGTCTCAGTATATATATATATTATCCACAGTTTTAAGCAACAATTCGACATGTCTTTCAGGGTATTTCCTAGTCATACACTCCCGAGAGGACTCTTGTTTGTTATCTAATTAAGCAACTTGGGTTGGGTAGAGAAAAATAAATGTATATGCATAAATTTATGATTTAATGGGGTGATCGAAAAAAAAAATGTTTAATAATAGCAAATAAAAATTGCTGAAAAATCTGCTCTGAAACCAGTTTGCCTGCAAATCCGTGCACTGAATTCTAAGCCCTGATTGATAAAAATCTATATGATTTTGTAAAGAAAAATGTGGAATAATTCAATTAGTTAATTAAGTCACCCTTTAACTATATCCTAACTTAAGAACTATTAAGAAATTCTCATTTGAGGCACGTCAATAGACCAACAATTTGATAAACCTGATCAGTTCTTGCAAGCTGTTTATAGACTTTTGCTTTTTCTTTGCCAATTCTTTTTCAACAACTTTTATGCTGTCAAACAAAGTCAGATATTATTTAATTCCCAGTTTGAGTTGTCGCCAAAAAAGCTGTCGAAACATGAAATGGAAAATATTAATCCATTTGACACGCCGCGACAAACATTTGGCAATTCTGTACAAGGCGCGGCATCCGCGTTCAATGAACGTAATCAATAAAAAATAAATAAAAAAATATTAAAAATAAAAATTAAATAGAGTACAGCAGCATTTCTCATTGCGTGTCCATTGTGTTCTAATTCTGCCTAAGCCGCAAACTTGTTTCGGGCCATAGCCAGAGCAGTCGATCGCTGGGCTATAAAACCGTTCGGCTGATTGGCCAAGAGCATCAGTCGCTGACAACTCAAGCAACCACAACCAAACAAATCAACAACATGAAAGTAAGTGCAAGTCTCTATCGCTTTCTCACTTCAATCTCTCATCATGTCTCCTTCCTCTGCAGTTCCTCATCTGCTTGGCTCTCTGCTTCGCCGCCGCCCAGGCTGGCTTCCTGGCCTCTCCTGTGGCCACCTATGCCGCTGCACCCAGCTATGCTGCCGCCACCTATGCTGCGGCGCCCAGTTATGCTGCCACCTATGCCGCCGCTGCTCCAGTCACCACCTACTCGGCTGCTGCCTTGCCCGCTGCCTACTCCGCCTATGCCGCTCCCGCTTACGCTCCGTCCGTCTACAGCGCCGCATACACAGCACCTGTTGCCACCTATGCTGCACCCGCCTACACTGCTCCCGTTGCCACCTATGCTGCGCCCGCTGTCATCAGCCCCTTCCTGAAGAAGAAGTAAACTGCTTGACAGGCGAACCCCGAATTTCAAATGTCCCTTTTGCTGATCCACTGAATAAACTTTTGAGCAATACTCAAAAAATTCCATTTATTTTTTTATATTTGGAAAGGAATTTTAAAGATTTTTTTAGGAATATATAAAAAAAAAACAAGTAAGAAAGCTCTAGTCGAGTATGTCCAACCAGGAGATACCCTGAACCCTTTCGAAGAGCGGATATTCCTAAACATGCTCATTTTACATACATACATATATATTGCTAGCGAAGAACAGCAACTCGTAGAAAAGCATTTGATATTCCCGGTTTTAATGGGTTCAGGATTTAATAAAATTATTATTAAAACATTTTTATAAACAGAAATATTTATAACTAATTCAATTTTGTTAATCAATATAATTAATGAAAATATTCCAAAAATTACTAATTAGTTAAATAATTACCAGATCCAGAATGAGAAGAGAAGGAGAAGAAGAAATGGAGAAGAAGGCTTGTCCCTATAGAGAGCAAATTTCCCGCAAGTCGAACATCGGCAGCGGTAGAGAGTCGGATAACTGTAGAGAGTCAGATAACGGTAAAGTCGCGTAGCGGTAGAAAGTCGGGCAGCAGTAGAGAGTCCAGCAGCGGCAGCGACTCCAGCAATGGTAGAGAGTCCAGCAATGGTAGAGAGTCCAGCAATGGTAGAGAGTCCAGCAGCGGTAGAGAGTCGGATAACGGTAAAGTCGGACAGCAGTAGAGATTCCAGCAGAGGCAGCGAGTCCAGCAGCGGCAGTGAGTCCAGCAGCGGTAGAGAGTCCAGCAGGGGTAGAGTCGAACAGCAGTAGGGAGTCGGAAAACGGTAAAGTCGAGCAGCAGTAGGGAGTCGGGCAGCAGTAGAGTCCATCAGCGGCAGTGAGTCCAGACAGACGGACAGGGCTCAATCGACTCGGCTTGTCGTCCTGATCAAGAATATATATACTTTATGGGGTCTGCCACGCCTCCTTCTGCCTGTTACATACATTTGGGGTGCAACAAAACCATTATACCCTGATTACCCATTTTTAATGGGTTCAGGGTATAAAAATAAAATAAAATATATATATGTACACACATATATATACTCAAACTAACCAAATTACAGGGTGTTTTTTAGAAAATATATATCCCGAATGCCCATATTCGAAGATATATTTTCCATATTTAAATAAATGTTCTTTTATTTTTACTCAATTAAATTTTACCTTTATTTCCATGAGTTAAATAAGTTCAACAATTCTTAAAAAATAAAAAATAAAAGCAAATAATATTTTTTTAAATACACAATTCGTCCACAAACAACATTTAATAATAAAAGGCAAAAATTATGTATATAAAAATCTGAATATGAGATCGAGAAAAGTTTTATTAAAAGCTTTCAATTTCAGAATTTGGATTTTGTGTTTAAGAGACGCGCGTGTGTGTGAAATATATGTATATGGAATGTTTCTTGTTCCTTTTTTATTTATTTTTGTTTTTTTTTTGTTTTTGTTTTTGTTTTTGTTTTTTAGATAATATCAGTTTGTGTGTGACAAATTTATAAAAAAGTTCACATTGCGTGATTTGAGTACAAATAGTTGATGCGGTTTAGTTTAGTTTAATGCTTAGCTTAATCTTTGGTTTAAGACACTCATGCGACAGTTATAACGTGGCCACGCCCACTGCCTACAATTACGCCGGAGACTCGGGCAGCGGCGTAGCGGGCGGTATGTTCACGTTCAGGTCGAGCGTGGGTGTTAGGGCATGTGGCTGCTTGCGTCGCACGTCGATCTCGTAGAGCGCGAGTCCAAACTGGTGCACAAACGAGCTGAACTGACGGTTGAAGTAGGCGAAGCTCAGCGCGGGCGACATCTCCACGTCGCAGGTGCCGCGCAGATCATCATGCGTCCAATGTGGCGCATCCACGTCACACGGATGGCGACCCCGCAGCCGAGGAAAAGCCTCCGTGGAGAGATGCGGATAGAATACGGATACCAACTCGAAGTGCAGATAACTGCTGGCATTGGAGCGCTGCAGCGCCGCGTGCAGCTCGTCGCTGAGGGGCGCCGGTAGGGCCAGGTACATCTTGTAGCGCAGTCGTGTGGCGCCATTGCGTTTCAGCTCGCAGTTGCCCGAAATGAGCTTCACCTTGTCCAGAAGGCAGTCCATATCCAGGCCGCCATATTCATACAGATAGAAGTCGCGCGGGCGTCGGTAGCGCTGATGCGTCTGCGGATTGAAGTGCAGCTCCCGTGAGCTGGGCACGTTCACCAGGTGCAGCGGCAGGCTGTAGGTGTGCGAGGTGAGCAGATGGACATGGGTGGCCATCGGCTTGGTAGCCATCACATGGGACATTCGCTGGGCCAGCGGAAAGATGCCCGCCTGATGTATGAAGCCAAAGAAGACCGTAAACACCACATTGGACACATACCAAATGCGCAGCAGATGCGGGGCAGAGGCTCGGCTGCACAGCACATGATCGTAGAGCCAGCGCAGCAGCGGCTGCTGCGTCTGGAACGGATATGTCGCACTGAATCCGGTGATGAGCTTCGGCGCGTGCAGCAGCAGCAGCGGAAATGTGATGGGCAGCAAGAAGCGCGGCTCCTGGTGGTTGATCAGCGACAGGAAGAAGAGTGGCACAAAGATCGCGCCCGACATCAGCGACACGATGCTCTGGAAGCGCGGCAGCAGCTGATACTCGGCGCGGAAGAACCGCAGCAACAGCTGGGCGAAGGCCACCAAACCAGCGAGTCCAAGTATATTGAAGAGCATCGGCATATTGACCAGCAGATGGACATAGCACGGATGCACGCCATGCGTGGCCGTATGGCTCGGATCCAGATTGTATTTGATGAAGTTCCACGGCGTGAAGACGAAATTATCGATGCCCAGCTGCAGCATGTGGAGCTCGCCGACGGTCAGGTGCTGGTAGTACAGCGAATCGCAGAAAATGAACAACAGTAGAGCTGGCAGTGCGCACAGACAGAAGAGGCCAATGCGCAGATTGAAGTCCCGAAAGCTGACGCTGCGCGTTCCCATGCCGCGCAGCAGCCAAAAGAAGACCATCGGAGCGCCGAACAGCAGGAACGTGGGGCGATTGAAGACGCCGGCCACACAGATGCTGGACATGGCAAACAGATGCTGCAGATTGTGCGCGGGCAGCGCGTTCTTCAACTTCCAGATCTTGACACGTTCGCTTATCGAAGCCGCCTTGTCGTACTTCTCCTCGAGATATTCCTTCTTGTACACGACGGTGTTGGTCTTCAGCATGCACTCGGCCACCAGGCACAGCAGCCAGGCGCACATGGCCAGCTCCAGGGTGTTGGAGAAGGTCCGCGTGCCAAACACCAGAACCACCCAGCTGCTGCTCAGTGCCAGCAGCCGGATCTCGTGACGCAGGCCGTAGAGCCGGCAAATGCGATACAAACACCAATCGTTGCTGTACGAGATGAGCGTGTAGATGAGGCGTGGAAATACCAAATACGCATAGCTGTTAATCAGCTCCACCTGCCACCAGTTACGCACGTACAGCGCCAGGAACTCGTAGAAGCTCCACGGTACACGCAACAGCGCCCAGGGCAAAGTGATGCTACGCACCGGCATAGAGTTATTGAACTCCCACGTGCGCGTGTGCTCCAAGCGAAAGTGATCACCTGTGCGAGTGAGCTTGGAGTGAATCTTGTTGCATTTTCTAGTGCTTTCCACTTACCCGTCATCACCTCGACACTTTGGAAAAACTCATCTGGATGGACATAGCCCAACTGCGGCACGAATACCAGCACTAAGCGTAGCAGCGCAAAGAAGAAATATGTGCCCAAGTGACTGACTGAGGAGCTGCGCTTCTCCCACAGTTGCGAAAAATGTTGGCTAATTCGCATCGTTTCTGTGATTTTAATTTATTAAAATAATTTTAATGTTTAGTTTGTTTACAAATTACTACATAATTTCGAAAATCCGGCAGCACTGACTTATAAACATAGAGATGACAGCTCATCGATGTAATACTCAAAATGGTAATGTTATTGGGGAGACATACACTAATAACAGCCGCAATTGTGTTTCCAGGCACTTGCTCTCTTCGCAGTCTGAGTGACTCTGTTAAAGGAAAGAAAAAAGTTAGTTGCGCCACTGTTAAATGACAACGTCTAAAAAGAGTTTGACTACTAACATTTTATGTTAAGGTATTTGAATTTTAGCGCGCGCTCAATCAATGTTTTTACCCAAATTTAATTTAAATTATCTGTAAAATACCTACTATTAATTGTAAGTATTGAGTAGCTTATTATTATTTAAATAAAAATTGTGTAATTTTTTAAAATTACAATTGCAAGATCGATGAAAGAGAGAGATCACACTGTTAAGTTAACAGACCATTTTGCATTGCTCAAGTCTGGATGCAACATAAGCATCAATGCAACTGAGACCTATCTGCAGGTAGTCGACTCAGAGTAGAGATTTTATGGGCGGAGATTAGTATAAGAAGTTGTCTTTTTGAGATTTTCCAATTTCCAAATTCCCATCTGCTGCTTGACATTGCTGTCAGCCTATTCATTTCAGTGCTGAGGTCACGCTTCATTGATTCTGAAATTGTGCTCAATCGATTATCGTTAATCTTATTTAAATTATGTTGAATAATATGCCACATACCAAAAGGGTCAAAGGTTTAAACTGGTGCATTCGAATAGGCCAACAGAAATTTCTAGCGGACTACAATATTTTTCTAAATCTCTAAAAATTTGGAATATTCAAAAACAAATGTTACCTTTCGCCTGGATTCTGTGCACCTGTGCATTCGTTCAGATTGATTAACTTTTGAAATCACAGCCCATTGTCTGGATCACTACTAATCCGCAGTCTGTTGCTCTCTGTCTGTCTTTCTCCCTCTCCTTCTCACCCTCTCTCGCTCTTTTTGATTTATGTTCTTTGTGTTTGCTTTCCTAATTGATTTCGAACAGGTCAGCAGCCAGCAGCGCAGCTACCTGCGTGCAGGAAATGCCTCACTCACTCTCGAGTTGAACCTTATGAATTCTGAGCCTACGTTCGCTTAGCTAGTTTTCTGTTCCCCTATTATTTTGCTACAATTTTTAACTCTTTAAAAATCTCAAGATTTGTTGTTTGTTTTAATTAGATGCACGAGAGAGAGCGTGGGAAAGTTGAGAGTAACCGACTACCAGTTACCCTGCGTGGTTCAGCAAAGGGGATTATGCGGTATAGAATCTATGATTTATAAGACTTGATAAAAGTATAACATTTTTTTTTTTATTTTTATACCCTGAACCCATTAAAAATGGGTAATCAGGGTATAATGGTTTTGTTGCAGCCCAAATGTATGTAACAGGCAGAAGGAGGCGTGGCGGCTTTAAATGCACTTCAAAGTTTATATATATTTTTAAATTAAATTAAAAAAAAAAACAAGTAATTCGAGACTGCTCGACTATGAGTTACCCTGAACTCTGAGAAGAGACGTTAATCCGCACACAGGCATATACACAAAGCATATACCTCCTACATACAGTTATAAAAAAAAAAAAAACAACAAGTAAGGAAACTCTAGTCGGACAGACAGACAGACGGACAGGGGTCAATCGATATATTAATGAAATAATAAAAATAATATGTATTTATATATAATTATATTTCTGTATATATATTTTTGTTTTCTTTCTATTTTATAAAAATATTTCTTATCTTCTGACAGGTAGGTAGGTAGGAGAGTCCAGCAGAGGTAGAGAGTCCAGCAGCGATAGAGAGGGCACCAGGAGAGAATTGGGGAAAAAAAAAACAATTATTAGTAAAATATTTGCTTAAAAAAACAGTTATAACTAATACAATTTTGCTTAATATACTTAATACTAAAATTATTAACTAAATACTTACCAAATCCAGAAGAAGAGGAGGAGCAGCAAGAGGAGGAGGAGGAGGAGAAGACACTACACTACACTGCACAGCACGACTGACCATCAGGTGGTCAGGAAACCAACTGAAGAACTGGGCAGACGGCTTGCCCTTATATAGGGCAAAACTCCCGCCAAAAGTTATGCTCAACTCTTTCGAGCTCAGCTCGGTCAAGGTCATGAGTCGATTCTTATAGTCGATCATTGAGTGGGAAATAAGAGCGCTAACTGTTTAGTTCGGTAGAGTCGGTCAGCAAAATGATCATTAGCATAACAATCATTATCTAACTACTACCATTATTACTCTACTTAATTCACAAACAACAACTCTAGTCGTTTTTTGAAGTGCATTTAAAGCCGCCCATAGGCGGGGTTCAGGGTATTTCCTAGTCGGGCACCTCCGACTAGAGTTTCCTTACTTGTTATTTCATATTTTTTTAATGGAATTATTTATTCTAGATTTTAAAAATATTTATTAACGTTCTCAATAAAATATAAAAACAAAAAAACAATAAATAAATAAAATTAATTAATATAGTAAAATAAATAAAAAAATACCTTAATATTTTTAAATAATACCCTTAATATTTATTGTTGCACAAATTGAGCAATATTTTTCATTTATTTTTTATTTTATAATTATAATTAATAGTTAGTTTTACTTTAGAATAATTCGCTAAAATAAATTATATTTTGTTGATGCACTAAGAAACCAATATACCCCATCGGCACACACCATACATGTGCTTAGGGTATAAAGAAATGAACAAAGACTTTGTGAGAGAAAATCAATTGAATGTAATTTAATACACACTCCACGCATGCAGCGTCTATTAGGGTCTTCTGCTTGCCATGTGTGTTTGTGTGAGTGAGTGAGTGTGCGTGTGTGTGTGTGCTCTAACGAGTTATATTTGTCTTGAGCATTTGCTGTTGACTTCTGTGCGCCTATTCAAAAACATGAAATTATCGTGACAATCAACAGGGTTGTTCCATGATGCGGAACGACCTACGTGAAGTGTGATGTCGAGCGTGAGTGGGAGCGACAGCGAGATAGATAGAGAGAGGGGGAGGGGAGAGCAAGATCGTGGAACGCCCCTAAAGACTCCTAATTATGATCGCAAATTGGCTGTCAATTTAACAGGCTCTCAGCCGCAGTTGACAGCCGCTGACAAAACACATTTGAACTGAACTCAGATTCTTGAGATTCTATAAAATTCATATACACTCTCTCCCCCTCTCTCTCTTTCTCTCTCTCTCTCTCTCTCGATTGCTGTTCACCTGATAAGCTAACGTCACTTGGCGTGAAAAATTCTCACGCTCATTTTTGGTGTCTTGTAACTGCAGCTGGGCCTAGATTCAACATTGTCTTAGGTAACGAAGGTAACAAACCCTCGATGCACGCACACAGGCACACACACACAGACTCCGTTACATTCCGCCCATTTCCGTTAAACGTGGTCAGCAAACACGTCGAGGATCTGCTGAGGCATCTTCAGCGTGGGAATTGAGCTCTACAATTTAAGCTGTTCGCCTGTTCAGAATTTCGAGTTATTTTCGAAAAATTCTCACAGTTACCAAAAAGTTCACATGGTTATTATGTTTGGGAACAAATCTGCTAAGATCCTTACCTGCACCAGCTCTGTGAGAGAAATACCTTTCTACTTTTTTATAATATCTTTCATTGATCTTCAAATCGGTTTTTTTTTTCACACGCCCATCATAATTAGGAAGAAAATGTGAAAAGTTGGCAGTGACTGACTAGGAGATACCCTGCAATGGGAACTTATTTTGATGATGATATATGGGGTTGGGGTAGATGGTGATAATGATTAATTAGTTAATGATAGTGATGATAATGATATAAGAAAGTGAAGATACTGATGATAATAATTAGGTTAGCATAAAAGCAACAAGGTTCAATGACAATGATAATAATGACGACTGTGAGAATAATGAAGGTGATGATTATCATAATTATGGTATGGATAACTGAGGAAAATGATTAAAATCTGATAATGATAATGATGAAGAGATAATAATAATAATAATAATATTTTTATTATTAATAACAATAATAATAATAATATAAAAAATGATAATTATTAGGAATTATTAATAATAATAATTAAATATTTATTAACAATTAAATTGATAGCGATAATGATGCAAATCATTATCATTATTAGATTGCAAAAGTAATGATAATGAGAATGAAGCGAATGATTGCCTGGATAAGACCTATATTTATAATAATAATTTAAAATAAAATATGTTTATAATAATTATGCTATACATGCTAATATTAATATTTAAAGTAAAAATTAAGAATATATATATATATATATCTATCCCCATACCATAGGGATTTCTCATACACTCCGCATTATAAACTCAAACTAGCATACCCTGTTGAGGCTACTCACCGGCATAAAAAGAAATTATACCTGTGATCGCTCGCTCCTACCTTTACCTGATAGCATTCCAAGCCATTGTTTATACGGCTTCAACATGTTTTTTTTTTATGAACTATTCGGCTGAAGACACTTTCATCCCTTCTTTGCGTTGGTTTTGTGGCTTCTTTGGATTTTTCTTGACTCCAGCTGCCAATGCTGCTCGCCTGATAGGCATGAAGACGTTTGCACAGCAGATTGTATCTTGTAAGACATACGAAAAGGTGGTGGTTAGTGTCTAGGTAAGCCGGCCAGATGTTGAGCTGCTGCAGTTGCTGTTGTCCTGGTAACCCCCAAGACACTTTTTGTTTGAATAGTACTGAAAAGGAGGGTTGAAATCCTCACTGGCCTCTTAAGAGTAACTCCTTGCTATGGGCAGATGGTGGTAGTTTTTTAATCCATCAAGTATATCAGTTAGTGCAGGTAAATGTCCTTGCTGGCCTTGCTGTTCGCCTGTGGCTATATTTAATTAGATTATTGATGCTCATTCAAACATCTCTGATATCATTTGCATATTAATGATCAGAAATGGCATTACCGTAGCGATGGGTGAACTGTGCTGTTTGCCTGTTAGCCATAATCAGTCACCTATGGCACGTTTGCAGTCCGTTTCCCACGCTGAAGAAAGGTAATATCACGTGTGTTAAGATTCCTAAATGGATCTGTAACTTTCTCACGCCTGTAAATATCCTAGCATTGCTGCCTACTGCTCACCTGGTAGATAATTGCTACCTGTGTCGAACAACCCTAATTTGAGTAATATAGAAGATGGAAATAATATATATAAATTTTATTTATTTTACTTTAAAGCTGACATCCTTAGTTCTTAAACGTCAGCTGCAGGCAGCCGATCGTACTGTTCAAGCCGATAAAGGGATTCCTGATGGTGGCGTTAGCAAAGTGATTTCTATTCAGTTTGATGATCATTCGATTTTTGCAGCTGGTTGTGCAGTTGGTCGAGGCACAGGTCACTTTATTGGCTATGCAATCATTGATCTGACGCATGACCACGCCCACTGCAGAGCCCGTGTCGTAGACCGCGGCAAATGCAGTCTGAAATGCGTTGTTCATGCGAGCGTCGCCATTGCAGTTGGCCTCTCGCAGAGCGTTGTAAAATCGATTATGATATAAACTGGTTTGGGAGTTGGCATTAGAGATCTGAAAATAATTAATTATTAATATTAATTTCCTATTTACTTCTATCTATTTCTTAGCCATAATCTTCCACAGCAAATAAATGGCTAAGCAATTTGACTTTTTCTAGCAAGTAAACAAAGCGAATACCCATTTAAGCTATGGACTATGTCAGTTAGAGCGAGATGGCATGACTATCGTGCAGTGTGGTGAATATTGCAGCCCACCCAATGGCTAGCTATATTTGCATATTTAGCTGACTAGACGAAGCACCAGTGCTGCCAGCTCTTCAGCGCTTCGATAAACTGCTAGAAATAGCTAAAACTTAGCTTTAAGGCTTTAAACATTCCACTCTCTTTCACAAGCCAGAACAGACGGAAAAATGGCCCAATTAGCAACACTAGTGAGCAAATATAAATGAGGACAACAAACTTCATGTGATTTATGTAAGTTAGAGCGAGATGCGCAAGAAGGTGAGTATCGCAACTTACCACAGTCAGTTAGATTTTAAAATGTTTTGATTTAAACAGATAACTTACCGCATTTTTTATGCAAACGGTATAGTTGAATTGTGAAATGGGGCTTTGGTTTTTACATCTGGAAAGTGCGGGGTCGAGAGTGATAACATAGTAGGTCCTCAGCGTGTAAGCATTATGGTCTGTATCACTCAGAGCGTAAAAAAGTTGTTTTTCAGCCAACACTGTAGAAGTGTGGAAGATGCTGCGCACATTGGATACTACTGGAATGCCTCCACTGTAGTTCCGTACGCATTCTCTGTGCCAAGAGTCAATTAATTCCATGAGACTGAGGCGTTCTCTCGCCTCCTTCAGCATCAGCTCGACCTGATCCGCCTGACTGGTGATTGCGCGCAATCCGATCTTATATTTTGCTCGAAACGTCTCCAATTCATTATTAAACAGCTTGATCTTTGCATCATATTGTTTCTGATTCTCAGCTATGTAATCCTCCAAATAGTCCGTTACATTGGTTAGGGACAGTGACAGTCCGAGGCAGAGAAATAACGCCAGCAACAGAAGGGGGTTTTTCATCTTATATTTGATCTGGGTTGAAGAGAACTTCCCCGATGCACAGTTAAACAGAATCTATAAAACTTTCAATTAAGATCTCTTTTTATAGCGCCTGAAATTCCGATGGATATTTATTCAATTTCAATAAATATTTACTTAGTCTTCGGCTTTGCTTAATCGTTTTTCAGCTGAAAAAATAGAAATAAAAAACGACAATTTAATATTTAAATATTTATTTAATAATAATTTAGTAAATATATTTCTCAGCTGATAAAACATTATTTAGATTTTTTACAGATGGAAGAAACGCGCGCGTGCGAACTAACAATCAAAACAGCATACATAAATATAGTAATTATATATATAAACATAATGAAAAGATAAGCCTGCAAATAAGAGAAGCTGAGGATTATCTCAAATAAATTTATAGAATTATCAACTGGATCACCAGATGGCAACAGACCGAAGAAGCTACCCCCATCAGAGAACTGGAAATAGGCTTTAGTCAGCTGATGCTTAAGCACTTTTAGTATTATTATATTTATATATTTTATATACTATATATTTATATGGCTCATATCTTTATCTGGGGTTTAAATTCACAAATTCACAGTTTCCTAAAAATGGAGCTTGAGATAATAGGGGTTTACTTTTAGACTACATAGGAATTTAGGCTTAACTATATTGCCAGTGTATGTACATATATAATTCCAGTATTCCAGTGTATATACAGTCTGTCAAGAAACACTTTACACAGTGGAAAAAATTCAATTTTTGTACTTCATGTACAAAAATAAAGAGTTTTTGTTTAATTTAACAAATTTTTTTAATGGTTAATTGTTTAATATGTATTTTTTAAATCAAATTATGGTTTGGGGCTGCATATCCAGCCAGGGAGTCGGTGAACTGGTTTTCATAGAAAACACCATGAATGCTCAATAATACCTCGAAATTTTGAAGTCAAATTTACACCAAAGTGAAACCAAATTTGGCTTTATAACCGAAAATCGACCAACGTTTAAATTTTATCAGGACAACGATCCAAAACATAAGGAGTTTAAAGTACGCAATTGGCTGCTGTACAACTGCGGAAGGGTCTTGGATACACCAGCCCAAAGCCCACATCTCAACCCAATCGAACAGGCGTGAAGAAAAAGGTTGGAAAAAGGAATCCAACAAACCGTGGACAGCTAAAAGCTTTCGTAATGGAAGAGTGGCAGAAGATACCCCCAGAATATATTAAAAACTTGGTTAACTCTATGAAAAGAAGACTCCAACATGTACATAATGCTAAATACTAAGTTTTTCAAAATTACCTATAACTAGTTTTACATTTTAAATTTAGAACAATATATATGAAGTGTGTAAAGAGTTTCTAGACAGTGTCAAATATGAATAATCTAAGTTTTTGTTGTTTTTTTAGTTTCACCCATATTGTTTTTGTTTCTGTTTTTTATAATTTGATTTAAAAATACATATTAAACAGTTAGCCATTAAACAAAATTAATTAAATTAAACAAAAACTCTTTATTTTTGTACATAAAGTACAAAAATTGAATTTTTTCCACTGTGTAAAGAGTTTCTTGACAGACTGTATATAATTTCTTCGTCGATCTTTTTGGGATCGAAACAGTAACTCCGAATGTGGAATGCCGAATGTGGACATTCTAGCCGTTTACGTCCCAATGGGCGTATATATATCCGCCATATCTTTTTCATCTTTTATCAAGTATACGTTCCAAATCAAATACCAGCAAGCAATATACTTTCTCAATTCTCAATTAAAATTTATTTCTCAAACATATTAATTTACTATAAGGAAAAATTTGTATTGCAGTGGTATATACATATATAATATACATATATATATCATTTAATGTTTTTTAATTTGAATGTTTTTTTTTTTTTTTTTTTTTTTTAATCCAACGCTTCACGTAGTTGTATCCTTAGTTCGTGAACTTCATCTCAATGCAGCCGAGTTTGCTATTCAAGCCGATGAAGGGATTCTTGATGGTTTCGTTGCGGAAGTCGTTTTCGTTTAAGCTGATTAGCATGTGATTGGTGCAGCCAGCTGAGCAGGACACTGAGGCGCAGGCCAGTCTATTGGCAATACATTCATCGATGAGACGCACAATTGCGCCGAGTGCAGTCCCAGTTTCATGGATCTTAACAAAGGCACAATCCCACGCCTGATCAAGACGTATGTTTGCTGAACACTCTGCCTGCTGTATATACGTGTTGAAGGTCTTCTGATTGTTTATGGAGAACGTATCTGCCGCATTTATCTAAATCAATAACAAGCAAAAAAAAAGATGCAAAAGATGCTAATAATTATGTAAGTTAGAGCGAGAGCAAGCTGTCTTTTAACAGTGGCTCCAGCTGTATTTGCATATTCTTAATGCATTCTCTTCTTTGAGCTGTTTAGCTAAGAGAGTCTAATGAGCACAAGAAACATATTGGGAATCACATAAGTTGGAGCGAGAGGTGGATATTGCAGCCCACTATGATCAGCTGTGCATTGCAGTCGCATGCAAATTAACATTTAGTTTTCTATTAGGTACTGTTAATTCATCTGTTTGGTACTTACCCCATTTTTAACGCAGACTGTATAGTTCGCTAGTGAATTGGGATTTTTTTTCACACAGTTGGCCAGCATATTCGGTACATCATTTTTGTAGTACTTATTCACTGTGTTAAATGTGATTTGTGAACTCGACATAATGTTGTTCAGAAGGTAGCTGTCAGCTGACAACGAACAGCTGTTGAGGGTGGTTCGCAAAGAGGATTTGACAGGAAAGCCCTCACTGTAATTAAGCACACATTGCTGATGCCACGAGTCAATTAACTCAATTGTATTCAGACGTGATCTCGCATCATCCAGCTTCACCTCCAAGATATCAGCCTGGATGCTGATGCCGCGCAGTCCGCTCTTGTAGTTGGATTTCAGATTGTCCATTTCTTTCTGCATCTGATTCAGCCTATTATCATATTGTTGCTGGTTCGCGACTATAAAGTCCTCCAGGTAGACCGTGAGATTCGTCTGACCCAACGCGCCATACGGCCCCAGGCAGATCAGCAAACTGAGCAACAGTATAGAGTTTCGCATCTTGGCAGCTCTTGAGCTTAATGCTGAATGAAGATTGGCTAGTTCTTTATATATAGTAGAAACCGCGCTGCTCTTTATCAGGGATGTCGAGTGTTTCCCCCCGCAATCAGCATTCAGTAAAACTCGTTGGCAAATTATCAGTATTTATTTAATTTTACTCTTTATTTATATATATATATATATATATATATATATATATATATATATATATATATATATATATATATATATATATATATATATATATGTATATGTATATAGTATAGTTCTATGAATGCACTTTAGACATAGCAAAAAAATATTTACATTTATTCGCATTCGCATATCGACAATATAAATATTTGCTTTAATTATTTTGGTAGCTTTAAAAACAAAATTTGGACTTTGAATAGAAGCAACGCGGTCTTTGCACATAAACGGCATAATTCATTATAAACTAAAGTCAATAATGTAATTAAAGAGATCGGTCGGCAAGCTGGCATTATTCAGTATAAATGCGAGCATATGATAGCGCTGCCGCAGCAGATGAGCCGCATCTTTGGGCTGGCGGTTGCGCGTGAAGACGCCCTTCTTGTTGCCACCGACGCGTGTGAAGCCTGCAAATAAATGAATGAAATGAATAATATTATTTCATTTATTTATATTATATATTTCGTACTATAGAACTCACTCTGCTCCGTCTTGAAGTCCGCAAAATTCCACACAAATTCCCCAATGAACCAATTGAGCTGGCGCAGTTTGTCAAAGGCCCGGAAATGATTCGATAGCACCTTCGTCTGGTATTCCTCCGACCAAATAAATTCCGGCAGCTGTTGGGAAAATGTTACTAAAGGGAAAGGCCTCTTTGCTTAAGCTAGTTATGTTTGCCTACTGAGTGCATTCCCTCTAGGGTATCAGCGCCGTACTCGAAGAGAATGACTGGCTTGCCGTAGGTATTCCGCCAGAGTACGGCCTCTTTAAACATCGGGGTGACAATCATGTCGGTGCGTCCGGGATTGTGGTACCAGGAATTGTAGCGATTAAAGCCAATAATATCCAAATATTGGGACATCATGCATTGATCCGGATAGGCCACATTGGTAGCCGCCGTCAAAGGGCGCCCCTGCGAGATGTTCCGTACATAATCGGTCAGTTCTCTGGCAATAGAAATCAGTCATTAGCCATAGCCATAGTTGGGGCATTGACTTACCTGAAGTAATCATTGGCGGACGGTTTACTTGTGCGTGGCTCGTTGGCTATCGACCAGGCAATCACTGAGGCATGATTGCGATCGCGATGTATGAGCTGCTCCAAGTAGGACATGTGGTTGTTCAGCAGCGGATTGCTGAATATATCCGTATTCACGCTGGCGCACTCATCAATGATCATGATGCCGTGCTCATCGGCGAACTGCATGGACTCCTCGGAATATGGATAATGCGAGGTGCGATAGGCATTCGCGCCCACCCACTGAAGCAGGCTAAAGTCTCGCGTAAGCAGCGCATTATCCAGGCCCTTGCCGCGAAACTGAAAGATTCAAATTATTAGAGGGCAGGATGAAGCCTTAATCCGGAGAACTCACATCGGAATCCTCGTGCTTGCCAAAGCCACGTAAGTAGATTGGTTGGTCATTAATGTAAATGCTTTCGTTGCTCCAGCTGAGACTGCGCACACCCACGGGCAGCCGATAGCTGTCCAGCAGACCACTCTGCGCCGTCAACTGGAATTCCAGGGTGTACATATAACCGGGTTCCGGATGCATTAGGTAGGGCCACCAAGGCTTTACATTTGGTATTAGCAGCGTGCCATTGCGATAATTCCGATTGAGCTGATGAGCCACCACATTGCGTTCTCTGTCAAGCAATTTGACCAAGATGCTGTAATTGGTCTTCACATGGTAATCCTGGTCCTGCTCCTGGTCCTGCTCCTGGTCCTGGTTCTGGCCCTGGTCCTGGTCATTGCTAATCCACAGGCGGTAGTCAATGCGACCCATTTGCTTGTTCACCTGCGTCTTGAGCTCAATGTCTCTGATGTAATTGGCCGGCGTCGTGTACAGTTGTACGGATCGATGTATTCCGGCGTAGTTGAAGAAGTCAAAAGTGTAAGTTTGAATAACGGCGGAGCCATTGTCATCGGGCACCTTAGTCACGGTGCCCTGAGGTATGCTTTTGCTGTCGAGGCGATTGTCGACCATGATGGTGATGCGATTCTCCTTGCCGTAGTTGACCAATTGTCCGATCTCCACTTCGAAGGGCAAATGGCCAAATCTGTGGTGCAACGCCTCCTCTCCGTTGATCCAGACGATGCATCCGTAGTGGATGCTACCGAAGCGTATCCAGGTACGCGTCTGACTCGTATTCCAATGATTGGGCACAAAGAAGTGCCGTTCATACCAGACGGTGCCCACATGGTCACGCAGCTCCTGATCCACGGTCACATCGTTGTATGACGCTGGCACAGGCATATTGATTATTTTGCGGCCTGTAGATCGAAGATTGCCGCTGAACCACTTGTCCCGTATGCCCTCCATTGGATCACTGACATTGCTCCGGGTCAGCTGCCACATGCCGTCCAGAGAGTTGACCTCCCGCGTCTCAGATGCGCGCGGATAAAGCAGTCCCACTGTGGGCGTTGGTTTTTCTAGAAAGGAATATATCCTGTGCACATATTCGAGTATGTCATCATCATCATCAATTATCTGGTCAATTTCCGGGTAAGACAGTATTGAGTCCAAGATGCATACGCTTAGTATAATTATGCAGAAGTATAGAATTTTTTGCATTTTGAACTGTTTAATGCTTGTAATATACAATTAAATTATTATCAACCGCATTACTGCGTTCATTCACCCTGTTTATTTTTTGCGATAAAAACTATACAATGGATGGCAACGCCTATAAAAACCAGAGTTAACGAAAGATTTAAAAAAAAAAAAAAAACCTAAACAAAAGCCAAAGATATCTGCAATCGTTGAACGATTCACATTTCAATAAATTTCGTCAACTTTAATACCGGCAGGCTTTGTTTACTATGTCGATAACAGACAATGAGTAACATGGCCTGTTAGCCCATCGATAACTAATGAAATTCATCGATATATTGCCCAAATGTAAACATAAATCAGCTGTTCCAAAGCCTGCATACAAATTTGCATCATGTGCAAATAAAGGCAATCAATCAAATTAATCTAAGCCAAAACAAAAACTCTTTATTACAAAAAAATAAAAATGATAAAGCTTATGCTACTGAAATGCATGTAAGTTCAGTTCCAGCAAAACACTAATTACAAAAACGGTATAAATAGCTAAAATACTTATTTTTCGCATGGACTTCGACTTATGTAGCTATATGAATGTATATAAAATATTGTACTGTCTTGTTGTCTTGTCAGCTTAAGTGTCTTACAGTCGACGTTGGTGTACTTATAAATCTGTGGAATCATGCTTCACATTGGACCCACCCACATCAGCGATGTAGGTGAACAGATCACTTGGCACTTTGCACTGATCCACCTCGCGGCCCAGGGCAAAGTAGCGCTGGCGCAACAGGTGAGCCGCCGCCTTTGGCTGACGTGCACGGGTAAAGACGCCTTTCTTATTGCCACCTACACGCGTGTATGCTGGAAAGGAAGTAAAACTATCAATATGAGACTCTATAAAACGAAGATGCTCAATGCTCACATTGCGCTGTCTTGAAGTCGGCAAAGTTCCAGACGAACTCGCCTATAAACCACTTTTTGCGCCGCAAATCATCGAAGGCTTTGAAGTGGCGCGAGAGTACCTCCGTCTGGAATTCCTCCGACCAAACGTAGGCAGGTTGCTGTAAGTAAATTGAGTTCGCAAATTGCTCAGATTAAGTTTTTTTTTTCTTTCTCTCTGTTTTACCAAATGCAGACCCTCCAGCGTGTCGGCTCCGTATTCCGACATGAGAACCGGCTTGTCATATTTCTTATTCCAGCCGATGGCTTCACTAATCACACGCTGTGTGACCATGTCCAAGCGACCTGCATTGCTGTACCACGCGTTGTACCGATTAAAGCTAATTATGTCTAAATGGCGGCCCTGTTGATGAGGATGGATAGAAATAATCAGATGCAACTCGCATTATGCCTGGCCTGCTTACCGCTTTGTCATCATTGGAGGGGACTGCTATGGCAGCTGTAATTGGTCGCGTGCTATCCAAGGAACGTGTATAGTTGGCAACGAATCTATATAGAGATTGTATATATATATCTATAGTCCAAGTAATTGTAAAGATTCCTGCACTCACTGGAAATACGTATCGGCATTCACTTGACCTGTGCGCGGCTCATTGGCAATGGACCACATCACGACGCTGGGATGGTTGCGATCGCGATGCACGAGCTGCTCTAGCGAGGACTTGTGCCGGTCCAGCAAGGCCTGATTGAAGTTTCTGTAGAGGAATCATTATTATTATATATCCCAGACTAATTCCTATAACACTTACTCTGTATCCACACTCGGGCATTCATCGATTATCATGATGCCATGCTGATCGGCGAACTGCATGGACTCCTCGGAATAGGGATAATGCGAGGTGCGATAGGCATTGGCGCCAATCCACTTGAGCAGATTAAAGTCGCGCGCCATCAGCGCATTATCCAGACCCTTGCCACGCACGTCCGCATCCTCGTGCCGACCAAACCCGCGGAAATAGATCGGCTTGCCGTTGATCATAAAAGTGGTATTCGTCCAGCTAAGCGTACGTATGCCTATCTGCAGACGATAAACATCCAGCAGCTGCTCCTTGGCTGCATACAGCTGAATCTCCATTTGGTATAGATAGCCCGGATCCGGGTGCATCAGATATGGCCACCAGGGCTTCACATTATCCACCTGCAATGAACCCACCAGCTTGCTGTCCGACGTCACATTGGCAACCTGCACGCCCTCGCGATTGTAGATCTGCAGCCGTGCGAAGAGCGTATTATCCGCTTCATTGGCAGCCGTACCATTTACGGTGATGCTGTAATCCACGGTGCCAACTGAAAAAGCAGGGATATTAGTTTCTCAATTGATAACTGATGCCCAGAGGATTAGGCTAGTTGAACTGAATTGAATTCTGTTTCTTAACTGCCAGAATTTAGAATATTTTCCGGTATTTTTAGACGAATAGCGCACAAGTCATTCAGCGAACTGTAGGATATATGCCAGTCGGATACTCTCACTGCGCCTAGTTGCTAAGTTCTTACCACTGTTGTTCTGGGACAGATTCGTTTTGATCTCCACCTCCTCGATGAACGTTTTGGGCGTCGTGTACAGATGCACGGACCGATGAATGCCCGCATAGTTGAAGAAGTCGAAAGTGTAGCTCTGTATGATGGTGACGCCATCATCGTTGGCCACCTCCGATATTTTGCCCTGCGGCACCGTCGTCTGTATCAGCGCATTGTCGCACATGACCGTGATGCGATTCTCTGCGCCGTATTTAAGTAAATGCGTGACCTCCGTCTCGAAGGGCAAGTGTCCCATCTCATGCTTAACAGCCGAGCGTCCATTGACCCACTGTAGGAATATACATAAACATATGTATAGAGGAGCATCATTATATAGAGCATTGTCTTACCACGAACGCCTCGTAGTGCACACTGCCGAAGCGCAGCCAAACCCGTTGATCCTTACCCCAGGAGCGTGGCACAAAGAACTTCCGATCGTACCAGACGGTGCCCACGTGATCGCGCAACGCCTGCTCCGTGGTGATGTCGTTGTATGACGCCGGCACGGGCATGGGTATGGTGGGCATATTCTTGCTCAGGTCATCCTTGAACCAGCCGTCACGTATCCCTTGCGTGGGATTCGCCTCGTCCGACCGCACAAAGTTCCACATGCCATCGAGCGTGCGCACCTCTCGTGTCTCCGACTCACGTGGGTAAAGCATGCCTCGCGATGTTTCGATGTCCTTGTTGAGTATGATGAGTGCTAAAGTGAATTTCAGAATATAGCAGACGAGAAATAGTGAGGATAGTGAAAAAGCTGAAAGTATATAGAGCACGAGCCATATAACGATTAATCATTGGGAAAGAGTACAACAACAAGAAATACAAGATAAGCAGACTATGTCATAGACTTTTATTCTCGTTATATTGATAAGATATATCCGTAATTGCCCGAAAATGTTCCACATAATAATATTCATATATGGAATATGTGTAAAGTCCCCTCAATGCCAATGCCAATATAGCAATAATAGAAACAATTTAGCTTTGTTTCATTCTTCATTTCTTACTGTCAAATATACTCACATTTGCATTTGTTGTGTTGTAAATCAGTGGGCGAAACGTAACGGAAATGAAATGGGATCCAATATTAATTGTCAAGTCTTATGATCATGTAAATGAGAATGCATTGAATGTGCGTGGCCATGTGGCGTATACTTAACAAAAGCCAAACAAAATGCTGCAAACAATGCAAATTTAAGAGCGCATTAAAGTTAAGCCGTTGTAAGCTTTTAAAGCAGTTCAACAGGTGCAGAGACAGAGAACAACAGCTGTTAAGCGCTCTCACTCACTCACTCACACACACACACACGCACGCACTCACACTGCACGCTCTTGCACACAATTTTTTTTTCTTTTTATTAATGCGGAATTAATAATTTGTTGCAGACATTTGCAGCACGTGCGGTATAACACCAACATTTAATTAATCAAAACAAACATTTAAATATTTTCTTCAAGCCCATAATAGTACAACTATTCAATGCGGATGATGTGATACACGCAAGCTTTGTTTTTGCTGCCTTCTCGCTCGCTCGCCCGCCAAAAGCACACTGACTACTACCAGCTCGGTCATGAGTAGCGGCGTGCACTTCTTTTATTTTTATCTTCTCTAATATGCTTATCGGCTGACAGTCACAAAAGCACAAAACTATTGGAACTAAAGCTGCGCTGGAAAGCGTGCAGCAATTTGACAGTTACAATTTTTGAAAATATGCCGCGAATATATGTATGTTGCTGCAACTTAGCAGTTTATTTGAAAGTGAGAGATGTTAAGGATTAGCGAGCTGTTATTATTTAATTATTTTAATTAATTATTTATTATTAATTAATTATATATAATATTTTTTATACTTATTTAGTATTATTATATATTTAATATATATTTATTTGATTTGATGGTCACTCATGTATTTATTTGTTTTAAGTCTTAGTTTATTTAAATTCCATTATTGAGTTAATTATATTTTTTACCCGTTCTTCACTTACACATCTCTGCAGCTCAGCGAGCTTCTTAGGCTGCAACTTCAGCCAACTAACTGCAGTTCGAGCGCCCTCTGCAGCTCCTTTTTAAAGACAGAGTCGTAACTGAAGTAACTGTTTACTATGCAAAGCATGGGCAAGAAATTTGCATATGTTCTAAAATGCGTGGCACAAGCAGGCAACATTTGCATGCCAGCTTTATGTTTTGAGGGCTCTAAGTTAATTAAAACAACAACAACAACAACAACAGCGACAACAACTTACCCCAGATTTCAAATTTCCGACACTTTAGGTGTATCGTGAAATGCATTGTTCTACTGAACTGCAGCGTGTGATTGGTCAATGCGAACTGAATTTAAATAAGTTGTGCGCCCAGCAGATGGATGGATGGATGGTCAGCTGTTTGATTGACTCATTGACCGACTGACTGGGTGGGTGCGGATAACAAATACCCGCAGCCGTCGCCGCATATTCGACGTGAGCCAGTTTCTTGCGGCTTCTGTAATAAGTTAGTCACACAAATCCGCCGAAACGCTCGAACGGATGTCATTAAGCAAGGTAATTGTGGGACGCAGTGCAGCTACATAAAGGTCGCCCTCAGAGATGCCGCTTTACCGGTGCGGACTAGGTTTAAGCGCATGAACGGGAAGCTCACGCACGACACACACACACACACATACACACACAGCCACGCACACAGCCTGCTGAGCCGTTCTCAATGCATTGAATGTGCCCCTAATAAGGCCCCACACACGCACACACACAAGCACAGACGATAAGCTGTTCGCTCCAAATCCAAAAGTGTGTTCAGCGTGTGGGGAGGTGGGGGGTCGACGACAAAGAAATCTACGATAACAATCGAAACATAAACACCAACAAAAAGAACAAGTGTGAACTGCTTTGGGCAACAAAATAAAGGAACTACCAGGAATAAGCAGGCTTTCACTTAATTCTGTTTAATTGAACTTGTTCACTGTAAAGTCGTTTACTTAGAATTGATGTTCACTTTTAAGATGAACTTAATTTATTATGCTAACTTTTAATTTATGTTATAGGCTAATTATAAATAAACTGTACAGCAATCCAGTTGAATACTGGAACTATAAAATTAATATAATAAATATACGTAATTACAATTTTACACAGTCATTAATCATGAGCAAAGCTTGAGGAACCTTTCACATAATTATGCAAAACATTTACTCACAATTATATAACGTCATTGTTCTAAAAAAAAATTGAATTTATGAATATGCAATGAATATGTAAATATAGCTTAAAATGTATAAAACAAAATGTGTATGTATATATTGATTGAAATGCTTTGATTATCAATTAGTCAATTATATAGATTATATAAATGTTTGTCTTTTTAACAGGTTTAGCTAACAACGTTTGAATATCAAATATTATTATTTGCTCGATACTTTACCCATTTTCACTTTTACTGCGGATCGGTTGCTTTCTAAAACTTCGCCTCTTGGTCAAGTTTCGTTCAGTGCAGTTTTATAATTTCCGTTACAACTTCAATTCATTTAAGTGGCATTTCATTATAGGTCTAATTAAGTTGGATCGCTACGCATTTAATTAGTTTAACACTTTAGCCGAAGATCAAACGTCGGTCAAACGCAAAAGAAACTACGCACAAGTAAACAATCACTCACTCACACACACACACACCCACGCACTCTTGAACACCACGAGAACGACGAGCTAGGCTAGCGTACGCTGACCGACTGATTTAAGAGCTTGGATTTGACTTGCGATGATGGGCTTTGGGTCTCTTGTCAGTCTAAGCTCTGTGTGTGTGTGGCGCGCATATGGATGTGTCTGTATTGGTGTATGAATAGCGGGCAACTATGTTGCATTTCACAGCCATAGCTCAGAATAAAGAATAAATGAGAGCTTATGATTGTGCATTAAACTTATTTTCACATATTTGTATACGTGAAACTTATTAATAATTTGTATATTAATTTTAATTTGCTTCAATTAAACCACCACCACAACTTAAAATCTAGTTAATCAACTAATTTTAACGGCTCATATTTTCAAAAACAATAATATTGAAATGTAAACAACAGTCAGCTGAGTGGTCGCAGCGGTATATTATCTGGCAACTCTATGGCACTACGCAAATAAGTTTAAATTTGCTATTGCAATATGTAAACAAAATCAGCTGTATGAGTCAATAGTGGTTCATTGATCTGGCAACCCGCAGAATATATCGCTGGCCTATAATCGATGACGTCGATATATTTATTCAGTATAATAAATAAATCATGTATTGTTCAATGTTAGGATAAAAGCAAGTAAACTTAATAATTGTTGACTGGGAGCAAGGCTGCAATATGTCCCTTGCCTTTGATGTAGACAATACTAGTGGCAGCACTGCTTATCAAAGCTTAACACAGGATTCAAGCGATAAATTGAAATCCGCACCAGCGCCACTATCCACGCACCTGCGATACAGCATGAGCATGGCGTGGATGCGACAATGTCGTCTCTATAAGTTTACAATACTAATACTGCTACTCTTGATACTTCTGCCATTGCTGGCGCACCGCAAGTTACTAAATGTGAGTATACGTACTATTTGCTTTACGTTGTATAACTAAATGTCTGACCAGGCCGAGCTGGATGCGCCGCCGACGGATGTGCATCGCTCGCGACCTCTTCTGGATGCTTACGAGGATTTTAGTGCGATGCGAGCGAGTGATCTAAAGATGCGCATTGAAGAAATGCTGAGAATTAAGGTAAATGCGCGGTCGCAATGCCTAACTGTATAATTATATTAAAACTATTTTAGAGCACCGTCTCCGTGGAGCTACGCGAATTAGAATCTCGACGTCAGAAGCTGCAGTCAGACATCAGCCAATATAATCAGAAACTTGAGGAACTCAAGCAGGAGTTGCTACGTGAACAAACCGAACTTGAACGTCTAAAGATCTCGGTGGAGCAGGCGCAAGTGGCGCAACGTGAAGCCGTACAGCGCAATACTCCGGAATTGGCGTTGCCACGCACCTTGACGCCCAGTTCGCTGCCTCGTAAAATGAATGGCATAAGCCCTGGAATAGCAGCCGCCTGCGAGATGCACAATTGCTTCGATCACTCACGGTGCAGCCTCACGTCCGGTTTTCCCGTTTATCTATACGATCCGGATATTTACAATGTGCAGCGTTCCGGCTACGATATCGATGGGTTCTTAAAGACGACCATCAAACAGACTTTAGGCTACAATGCGCACATTGTGCGCGATCCGAAACAGGCCTGCATCTACCTTGTGCTGGTGGGTGAGGCGCTCCTTGAGCAGGATCTGCTGCGCAACAATCGATATGCCGCACAGGAGGAGGTGGCACAACAGCCGCAGATTCTCTCCAATTCGATGGCTGCCAACCACTCACCCATTGACCTGCAGAAACTGTATCAGTTGCCCTATTGGGGCGGCGATGGAAGAAATCATGTACTACTGAACCTGGCTCGTCGTGATCTCAATTCAGCAAGGACTAATCCACTGCTGCAGCAGAACACAATGCGCGCGATTATCGTGCAGAGCTCCTTTGAACGGGATCAGTTCCGCCCTAGCTATGATTTGATTGTGCCACCGATTCTGGGTCCACCGGGTGGCGATGTTTGGCAGGAGTGTGCCGGCATGGTGCCGGCACGGCGCAAGTACTTGCTCAGTTTCCAGGGTGAGCTGCGACCCACGCAATCGACTCTTCAGCCATTGGATGACTTCATAATGGAACACCTTAAGGATATGTCGCGTTCCTCCACTCAGGATCAGTTCTTGCTGCAATTCCAGTGTGTGCCCGCCACGGAGCAGCAGGAGTCTGATTCCCTGGGCGACTGGACTCTGTGTGGCTCCGACAGCTCACGCAAACAGCTGCTCAAGGACTCCACATACGTGCTCATCCTTCCACCATTGGGTCAACGCGTCAGCTCGACGCTAATGCTGGCTCGTCTCTATGAAGCTTTGCGTTCGGGCGCAGTGCCCGTAATCCTTGGAGCTGATGAATTGCGTCTGCCGTACGCTGAGACTATTGACTGGCGCCGGGCTGCCCTGCTCCTCCCGAAAGCCCGCATTACGGAACTGCACTTCCTATTGCGCGCCGTACAGGATGCAGATCTGCTGCTGCTGCGTCGCCAAGGACGACTCATTTGGGAGCGTTATCTGAGCTCGGTGCAGGCCACAGTGGACACGGTCATAGCCAGCATGCGCGACCGACTGGGCATACCGCCACGTCCGGTGCCGCCAGTGGTCGCCCAGAGCGTCTTCAACAGCACGTTCATCCCGCTGAAGTCGGAGCCGCCTGTTGGCATGGACACAGAGCCGGAGGAGTCGCTGGGTCCCATTGAGCCGCCCTATCCAAGTCCATCGTTTCGCCGCAACTATACGATACTTCGGATACAATCGAAAGAAGCTTGGAACGATTGGATGGATCCATTTTTCCTTTATCCGCAGCTGCCCTTCGATCCGGCTCTGCCGTCCGAAGCAAAGTTCATGGGTTCGCACACGGGCTTCCGGCCCATTGGCAAGGGAATTGGCGGCGCTGGCAAGGAGTTCAGCGAAGCACTCGGTGGCAACTATCCACGCGAACAATTCACCATTGTCATACTCACCTATGAGCGCGAACAGGTGCTAATGGAGTCACTGGGCCGCCTCTACGGTCTGCCCTATCTGCACAAAGTCGTCGTCGTTTGGAACTCGCCCAAGCTGCCATTGGACGATCTGCGCTGGCCCGACATTGGTGTGCCTGTGGCTGTGGTGCGTGCTCCACGGAACTCGCTCAACAATCGCTTTCTGCCCTTCGACGTTATTGAGACGGAGGCGGTGCTCTCAGTAGACGACGATGCTCACTTACGGCACGATGAGATTCTCTTCGGCTTTCGTGTTTGGCGCGAGCATCGCGATCGAGTGGTCGGCTTTCCCGGGCGCTACCATGCCTGGGACCTGAGCAGCAACAACATGTGGCACTACAACTCCAACTACAGCTGTGAGCTCAGCATGGTGCTCACCGGAGCCGCCTTCATACACAAGTACTACATGTTTCTGTATTCGTACCAGCTGCCGCAGGCCATACGCGACAAGGTCGATGAGTATATGAATTGTGAGGATATCGCTATGAATTTTCTGGTATCTCATTTGACGCGACGACCGCCTGTGAAGGTGACCTCACGCTGGACCTTCCGCTGCCCGGGCTGTCCGGTCTCCCTCAGCGAGGACGACACACACTTCCAGGAGCGACACAAATGCATCAATTTCTTTAGCCAGGTCTTTGGCTATACGCCGCTGCTGAACACCCAATATAGGGCTGACTCTATACTCTTTAAGACGCGTATACCGCACGATAAGCAAAAGTGCTTTAAGTATATCTAGTTTCATATCATCATTCAACGGACGTACTTATACCAGACTCGTATACAGACTGTTAACAGACTGTTATGACAGACTCTTATACCCGACTCTTATACAGACTGTTATACCAGACTCTTTTCCGTAGCCAGTAAGCATATAGCTGTGGCCACATAGTTGGCCAGTTTGAGAGATTATCGAGATGGCTTATGTAAATACGTTTTATATAGCCGCCATAATAACGGAATTTCAATTCGATTTTCAATGTTGTCCAAAGACTTTGTATATAGCCTTGTCTTAGATTTAATTGTTTATGCTAAGTCGTTTCAATTCAGTAATATATGTATAAATAATTTTAAAAGCGTCCCAGAAAATAAAGTCTCGTTTTATTTGGAGTATAATGTGCCCATAATTAATATAGACCTTACGCTTTTCATATATGTATATATATATATATATTTATGAATTTTTCACACAAAAGAAGTGCAGTTGATAATGCTGATTAGTAAATCAATAGATTAGTTTTAATATGTATAAATAAAATAGAATGTTAGAAAACTTTTACTGCTGCGAGCAACCGAAGCTTGACAAATGTTTGATGATTAATCCTGCGCTTAAAATATATATATAGTATCTATATATTTAGCAAGAGCTATTACATAAATTTAATATGTATATTATGTGATATATATGCATATATATATATATATATATTCTTTAATGGAGTTGCCGTTAAAACGCGCGAGTTTCCGAGTTGAGACCGTTTCGATGAGGGAAATTCTTGTTTCTTTTCAGTTGGTTCATTTTGGGGTTTCCGTTTCCGTTTCGTCTTCCTCTGTTTCTGGTTTAGTTTAGTTATATATCACAATACAAATAAGGAGAGCAAAAGCAACACACAAGAACGCAGGTAAAACGTAAATTTGTAACTTTACAACATAGGCATAATTTTTACATACTAGAATTACATATAAACTAATCCAATTTTGGTATGCGACACAAATGGCGTTCCCTCGTGACTGCTTGATTGATTGGTTGATTGATTGATTGATTTTGGTTAGATTTGGTTAGCTAATTGGTGCGCTGGCTAGTTCTCCTGCAGGCTGAGCTTGAGCGCCTGCTCGATCATCTCCTGCTCGCGCTGTCGCTCCAGCTCGTACTTCTGCTGGTCCTGCTGGGAGAGACGCATGGCCATGGCCAAGTCGGAGTCCATGTAGCGGAAGCCACCATCATCATCGTCCTCGGAGACAGGCGAACCACTCGCATTGCCCTGGGCACCCATCAGAGACTCGTGCAGCACGCTGTGAATAGTACAAGCAAAGGACGGACACACACACACACACGCACACACACAAAAGCTTGGGTAAGATGATAGCTAGCAATACGTGGAATATAGAATAGGGATTGAGGAACTTCTATTTGAAGATCTTCTTCATATAGCTAAGATCGTTTTTGAACTGGGCGCCCGCCGAGGCGGAGCGGCTGCGCTGCTGCGGCTCGAAGCCAGCAGCGGGCGGTGCCAGGTGCGAACTGTGCATGGGAGAAGGCGAAGGGGAATAGCGACCATAGAGCTGATTGGGTGCGAGCAAGGTGCGCTTGTTTGAACAGAAGCGGGCATTACTAGCATTACGTGACGATCATTAAAAATGAGATTGCCATGAAAAGGAAAAGTTGGGCTTTGGGATTGGCTTACCGTTGCAGCTGCTCGTCGTCCTCGGGCAGCAGCTCGGTGCCCACGGCATTCTGACCGCGCAGCACCTCCCAGATGTCCACCTTGTCGGTGTCGTTGTCCAGGCCACAGGCGCCGCCAGCGCCGCTCGTCTCGGCCAGGCTCTGCTCAATGGCGTACTGCAGCATGTCATCCTCATCGAGGGGTATTTGGCGGCGTGCGTCTCCGCCACGATTGACATAATTGCTGGGTATGTCAAAGCAACGATCGTCCACCAAGCAGGTGGTGCGATCCTCCTCCTGCAGCGTGGCCACATACTCCACCGGCGTGGTCATGGCGAACACATTGCCAAACGTGATGCAGGCGTTGAGGACATGGAAGAGCGGTATCTCAACCTTGACGGGAAAACCAGAGGGCAGTTGCATTGTTATAAAGTCTTTCAATTTGGACACATGCGGACTGGCCATTGTGGACATGAGATCCAAGATGGGAAGCACTTGTTCCTGGAGACGGATGGGATGCTCTTCGGCCAGCCACAGATTGGCCTTGAAGCGTTGCACCTTTGTGCTTAAGTTTTTTGGTTTGCCTATGTCGCGACCCTGCAAATCGACCTCGCCACTGAAGTACTCCTCCGGCGTGATCTGCAGTAAATGAGGCGTGCTCGCGCCCGAACAGCAGGCGGTGCTGCCATTGCTCTCAGCTTGAGCTGAAACAGTGGGCGAGGCACGATCGCCGTTCACACTGGGCGCAATCAAGGGAGTTGCCTCGGATGTCTAGGATGAGGTAAATCAAATTAGTTATCCCAGAACTCTAAAGATGTTCTTGCGGCTTACGCGATCTTTGATGGAAGCAGGCACATCCGTCGGCGGCACGTAATCTTCGTCGGCAATGCCCAATAAGCTGTGAAGTGGCGTGCGAGCCGTTTTGTTCTGTTTGAAAAGAAATTGAAATTTGATACGGCATACAGAGTATCTCCAAGTCGGACCCTCTAGACTCTAGAGCACACAGACGTAAGTGTGAATGTTACCTTGATTTGCTCCTCGCTGAGATGGTCCATGCGCGTCTTTGTGACAAACTCCACATTGCTGGCGCCATACACCTTGCAATTGTAGCCATTGATGACCTCCGACTTTTCGCTACGCCAGCCCCAAATGCCGGATTTGTTGCGCTCGAAACTGATTTTCTCCATTTCGATATTGTTGGTGATGACGGGCGCCGCGAGACGAGCGCGAACGGTGCCAATTGGTGGTGGAATGGCCACAATGTCGCCGATATCGCTGCTCATCTGCTCCACCATCACCTCGTGGGTATCGTGATCGATTTCGATCATCGTGGCTGTCTCCTCTGCAAGAGAATATGGGGTTACATAGAGAGTTATATGATGATAACCTTCTCCCACTCACTGCCGCCTTTGAATATGTAGGATCGATTGCCGCGCTGCCAGGTGTTGTTGTCGAAGCCCAGCAGTGTTGTGTCGATGCGCACGTTGGCTCCTCGCTTGTACACCTTGTAGGTGTCGCTGGGACAGAGGCGCGACATGAGGGGCACCCACGACGTAAACTCCCACTTCATCTCAATGTAGAAGTCGGGCGCATCGAGCAGATGCTGCAACAGCTTCGGCACATGCGTCACGCGCTGCACATGACGCTGCAAGTCGCGGACTTCGATAATCGCCGTCAAAATGTCCACGTCACCCGTACACACGGCCTCCTGGACAACTAACAGAGTGGGAGAGCGAGAAAGATAGAGAGGGGCTTTACGAATTTTAACGGCACTTACTTGACCAGCCTGCATGCTCGTAGGTCGCATTGCATTTAGCAGCTAAAAGGCACTTCACACATTGCAGATTCCCCAGACGAACGGCCAACATCAAGGGTGTGCGGCCGCGCGGATCGATTTTTTCCTTATCAATCTGAAAGTTGAGTTATTAACATTTCCATTGTTGTTGTTGTTGGCATCGAATCACTAATTCAATTAGCGGCAGGCCGCGCACACACACTCACACCCAGACACTCACTCACCCACACCAGCCCACCCACCTGTCCCTGCTGTTATTCTCTAGCCAACCAATGACAAACCTGTTCGGTCTGCAACTGCTGTTGCAGCTCCTCAACATTTGAATTCCAGATCTGCCAGTGCAGCGGATATTCTAACTTAACTTCTTCCAAGCTCTTCATTCTCTCTCTCTCTCTATCTCTCTCTCTCTCTCTCGGTCTTCCTCTCTGGTTGCGGCACTGCCGTTGTGTTCTACTAAATTACTAACTAGAATTGTATCGGAAGTGTTCGGAATAAGTTCGATCAAACGAATTACTGAACGTCGTACGAACTGATTCGCTAATTGTCGTTCATTTAGTTCTTAATTGCACTTTCACTGTTTATTTATGGTAGCCAAAAATTTAACATTTGCCATTTGCCATTAGCAGTGCTGTCTTTAACAGTGCTTGCAATACTAATCGAATAATGGAAATTAATCGAAACCCAAACAGGGTGAGACACACACAGTTGTAAACAGAAGCTGACAACTTAATATATTTGTGCGAAAAGAAAAAACAAAATCGAAATACATAACACAATAGAAAATGAAATCTTCAATGTTGCAAATGCAAGAATATTATGAAAACAATAGATGGCATATGTGAAAGGTAAATTAACAGCTGTTCTGTAAGCCGGGTGCACACACTGGCAGCAGTTGTTCTTAATAAAAAGAAAAAAGAATCCAATAATTCCTAATTACCAAAATATTTGAACGGTGCAAGCCACAAGTGAAGCCACAAAGGCTTCAATAAACAAGGTACTTGGCCAATTTAATACAATTTGGAAATTTGATTAAATAAAGATTGGCTTTGACTAATGTTAGTTATTGCCATTAATTATATAAATATTAATCCAATCGTAAGCAAATTGTTTATAAATAAATCAATAAACTAATGTTCTGCATCTTCCAGCTCAAAGCTAATAATAAACTATGCCTTAGACGGGAAATATATATGTGGATATTTTTATTGAAACTGATTTTTATACTTTCTACATTCGCCACGTAAACTGCCTGGGGAAAGACGCCGGTAAGTGACACAAACATTGAGAGATCAACTCAATTAGTGTTAATTGGAAGCATTAAGCAACAAGTGCATACAATATTCGCCATTCACAATCAATTCAAGTTCAGAATGAACAAAAAAACGAGTGCAAAATTTAACTGAAGACGCACGCGATCAGCTGTTCGGCTGAAGAGAGTGTGTGAGAGTGGGAAATGGAGTGCAAGTGGGAGGGATCGCATTCTCTCGCTCTCGCTCCCGCTCAATTAGAGCTTTTCATTTGTTTTGCTTTTCGCTGCCCAGTCAGTCGCATTAAATCAAACGCGCAGGCCGCAACGGTTTTTTTTTCTGTCCATTCGAAAATTGTTTGTGCATCCCGTTACGATTATTAAAAAACTAGCTAAGCAATAATAATAATAGTAAAACTGTTCATTATTCTGTTAACGTTGCAATTGCATTTTATTTATTGCGCTGTTGTATGCATATTCCATTCTCTCCGCTCTCCACTCTTCACTCTCCACTCTACAATCTGCACTTTACATTCTCCAGTGTTTGTTATTTCAAAAATGTCTAACTAAATGTTTTTTGTTTCTTTTTCTTCCTCTTGTCGTTTTGACTATTTGCAGTTATGCTCTTTGCGCGTAGACGGCATTTCTTCAAGAGGTGAATTCTAGTGTTTTTTAGTGTACAACTAACGCGTAATTAACCCAATAACACTTTAGTCGCTTCTTTAATCATAATTCCTTTAAGTTCATAAACCTATATATATATATATATAGTATATTTCTACACATGTTTTGTTATGAGTAATCTGTTGCTGATTGCGGTAAGTCGGTCGGGCGGCCGGGTTGGTCAGCAGTCGATTCGTTATCTATGTGTCATTATTTATCGATATACGATATATCACGTAATTAGCCAATTGTTAATGCCGCCTTCCGCCTTATCAGCAACAGGGTACAAAGTTTCTTCACAGTTCATTTGTCTTTTTTTTTTATTATTATTCTGTTAGTTCGTTTGTTTGTTTTGGGAATTGGCTCATTTCACAGTTGAATGCTTAGATTTTGGGCTTTTGCATGCTTTAAGCTATATCATTTGTATGTATTTTAAGCTAATAATCAAGTAACTTTGTTTATTCTCTTCCCCATGTTCGGCTAGACGCTTAGTACGTTTATAAATATAAAAATAAAAGCAAAAACCGAAACAAAATCCGTGAATCTCAATCAGAAAATAAAAACTATTTTGCACTAAAGAAAAAAAAACAAAAAACCAAAAAAACTAAGCCCATAATAACGCTCTCGCTATAAATTAACCAAAAAGGCTCGAACGCTCAAATACGATATATATCGTTAATCGCAAACAATTACAATTAGCTGTAATCGAAGGGACTATCGATAAACGATAAACGTCGCTATGTACGAGCTTCATAGTTGTTTAAATTTAGTTTTCTATGCAACGATCATTCCCGGAACGATTCTCATTAGTTGGCTGACTGGGCTGTAAGTATTTATGCTCGATCGATAAAAAAAAAAACCAAAAAAAAAAAAACAAAAACAAAAAAAACTCAAATCGATGTTAATGAAATTTGCCTGCTTTTCTGACTGATACTAAATATATACCTCGTATAACTATGATTTAATTTGAAATTCGAACAAAAACTATATAAACTTAACTTTGTTTTCCACACACATTTTTGCATCGTGGCATAAATATTTCGCATATATCACCGATATCAATGGCATTCCCCTAACCGAGCAAAGTTGACAAGCAACAAAAATGTGTTCGCCTGATTCAAATTTCCATTTTGTATATACGCATTTTAATTAAAATTTCATTTTGTGTGTAGTATTTGCTATTTTTGTAGTTGTTCGTGTTTTCCTTAAGTATCCTTTGTAATGATTCCGTTTGATTGATTTATTAACCAACCACAACAACAACAACAACACCAACCATGCAATCCTTTCTCAGAGTCGGCCTGCCCTGCCTGGTGATAGCTTTGCTGCTGTTCTTCCTCTTCTTTGTGCTGCTGCCACTGGCCTTCCGCACATCGGTGACCCTGCAACGCGGCATTCTGTTCCTCACGTTTAGTAAGTGCCGAGCTGAGTTCTCCTTAATCCTGAACGTCTCACATTATCCTTTTCTACCTTGTAGTCACCTATCCGAAAGGCCTTGACCTGAGCAAGCCACAGAGCATTGGACTTTATGCCACACGCAACTTTTACATCACTGTCAAGGATCACGACGAGGACGAGGATGGAGTACGCATTGGCGTCTGGCACGTGCTGCCCAAGAACGCAGTTCGTCGGTTTAGACGTGAGCTCCGCGTGGAATCTGATATGGATGCACCAATTGCCGGCAATCGGCCTGTGTATGAGAACACCGACAACCCGGAGCTGGAACGCCTGGCGCCGGAGCTGCGCGCTGAATTCCCCGTAATTGTGCCGGAGAACGAGCAGCTCTTCTACGAGCGGTTGCTTCGAATACCTGGCGGCACTGTCGTCCTCTACCTGCATGGGAACACGGCCACCAGGGGCAGCGGGCACCGCTCCGAGGTGTACAAGATCTTGAGGAATCTGAACTACCACGTTTTCTCGTTCGACTATCGTGGCTATGCCGACTCGGATCCGGTGCCGCCGTCGGAGGATGGCGTAGTACGCGATGCTATGATGGTCTTCGAGTACATTGCCAATTTGACGACGAACCCGATCTTCATCTGGGGCCATTCCCTGGGCACGGGCGTGGCCACGCACATGTGCGCCAAGCTGGCCGAAATGAAGGAACGTGGACCGCGCGGCGTCATCCTCGAGAGCCCATTCACCAACATTCGTGACGAGATCCGATTGCATCCGTTCTCGCGGCCATTCCGACACCTGCCCTGGTTCGACTATATGGTGTCGCAGCCCATGTACGACAACCGGTTGCGGTTCGAGTCGGACAAGCATGTCAGCGAGTTTTCTGAGCCCATTATGATTTTACATGCCGAGGATGATGTGGTGGTGCCCTTTCACTTAGGTTATAAGCTTTATCGAATCGCACTGGATACGCGCAGTCGCTCCTGGGGACCAGTCGAATTCCATCGCTTTGAGCGATCCCGTGGGTACGGCCATAAGTTTTTGTGTCGGGCCCCAGAGGTACCGTGTTTGGTGCAAAGCTTTATAGAGAGCTATCGGAATACAATCTACTAGAGGCAACGCGCCGCGGAACAAATCTTAATTTATTTATTTTTACGGAGTATTTTAATTTAGTTTTTTTTTACCGCCGCAATGTTACAAAATTAATCGCACGGTTCATACAAATTAAAATAGTCATTTCTAGGATACAGTAAAACAATGAACTTTTATTTATTCAAGTTTGGCGCGCTGGACATCAGTGTGTACATTTAATTTATTTTTATTCACACATGTTATCGATCAAATGCAGCATTTGCTTCAGTGTGTACACTCAGTTACTTTTTAATTTATCGGAACTTATCAGAAACTAGCATAACAGAAAAATCAAACTCGACCGGAGTACCCTGTTATACCTCTATTTAATAACATATATCTGTTACTTACAGTTGGGTATCAGCTGTGAAATAGTCATATTTATTTTAAACATTCAAATAAATTACAATTATGTTGATTTTTACATCATTTTAAGTTACAATAAAGTAAAGTAAATACTTTAATACATGAATAATAAATTAATATTTCATACACTTTTAACAGCAACTAATCGGCAAATCACTGTTAAGACAATAGAAATGTTAATGACATTATCGCTGTTAAGCTGGCGTTAAACCAGGGCTGCCCTGGTACATTATTTTTACATCAGATCAAATATGGCGCTGGTGTGTTGTTGTCGCTGTCGCAATTTGGCCAAAATTAATTCGCATTAAACGCGTCGACCGAAACAAAAAAAAAATAAATAAAATCGCAGCCGCAACAAAGCGAACAAAAGCAACATCAATCTGTGCAAAACACAAGTATAAAGTTCCTTTTAAAAGCAGCAACGAAAAAAACGGAGTTGCAGTTGAAAACGAAGTAGCCGAAAAAAAAATTGTGTCTACTCCTTGAAAAGGAGTTTAGTTAGTTCGCTCTTCTTTCATGTTTGTGCGTGTGTGTGTTTGTTTGTGTGAGTGCTGTGCAAGTAAAGTTCTGCCGAAAACTAAATAAATTGAATTTTTTCTTAAAAAAAAAAGTAAGCAAGAAAACGCTGAAAAACCTGGAAAAGCATAGAATACAAACAGTTTTATCGGCGATTCTTGCTGTGCTGTCTTCGATCGCCGCCGCTCGATTTGAGTGTGTGTGTGTGTGTGCGTCATTGCCGCTTGCTGCAGCAGCAGCAGGAAAAGGGAGTAGCTGCAGACACCAACACCAACGCATTTTCTCGCTGCTGTGAAGGAAAATGTTGTGGTAAGTTTTTGTTATTTTCTTTTTTTTTTTGCATTTATTTATAATTTGCGTCTGCAGAGATTTTGGGGAAGAATCTCTGACTTCGAGTTGGCCCAGTCGGCGGCAGTTGCATTTTCTGCGCATGTTTTTGCCCACGACTTCCGCTTTTTGCTCCCTTTTTAGTGCGGCGGCTGCTGTGGCAGCGACGCCGCTGCTTTATTTCTGCTCCCCTTTTAGCCTCTTCTTCTTTTACACAACACGCCCTTTTTCGCATGTCTCTCTATGTATGTGATTGTGTGTTATAATTATGTTTTATGCGAATTAAAATTCGTGTAGAAATTTCGCATTTGCTTAAGTCTCCCTTTCAGCTACCTACACATGCAGCCTTTAACAGCTGTCGCCTCTGTAGATTCTAAACCAGTTTTTGCATACATTTAACATAATATGTTATGTGTGTGTATTTGTGTGTGTGCCAGCTGTGTCCTGTGCTTGCTTTAATTGTTTTTAATGCATTTCTCCTCGTCTGCTCCAGCTCTTACTCTTCCTCTTAGCTTGTGCTCATTTTGGCTGATTGTTTTTGTGTGTTGCTGGGCGCAGGCTCTCATGCTCTCCCTCTCTCACACTGTTTCTCTCGCTCTCTCCAACTCCTTTCGAATGTTGCCAAACAAACAAAATCCAGCGTTGCCAATTTAAGAGCGTGTGAGAGAGAGTGAGAGAGACTGATAAAGAGAGCGCAGCGACAACGCGGGTGGGGCTATTGATATTTCCACTTCTCTTTCATCTTCTTTATCTTGTTTGTTTGAACTTTAATTTATGCCAGCCAAAGTTGGCTTTGGTTTCCTCTTCTCTTTGCAACTATTTAAATGTCAATGCACCGCGGCGGCCCGATCCGGGCTGCCACCCACGAAATGACAGCCAAGTTGCATCACTGAACTCGCCACATGACTCACATTTTTTTTTATTTTCTGTTTGTTGCCTGCCAAATGAAGCGGGCCAAAGACCCGCAGCTATCTCACACATACACATTGCTGGACTATAAAACAAAAAACCCAAAGCTCAAACCAAAACCAGTTTCCACACAAAAACAACAATAAAAACTAAATCAAAGTACATAATTTGCTATAAAAGTTTGCAAATTTGAATTTATTTTTCCACTTCGATTGCCCTTTTTTTTCGTAACTGTAATCGCCAGTGTTGCATAGTTGCCGTTGCTATTCCGCTGTGATTGCAAGTGTTGCAGAGCAGCTGCTGCTACTATTTTGATAAGTTTTAAATTTGTACAAAAACTTAGTTTCCTTACCTCCTCTTCTAGTCAGCGGCAGCTGCAATTGGGGTCGCGCCACCAATAGATAAGATAAGAAATAAAACTGAAATATTCATGTGTGTATTATATATGTGTGTGTATCTTGTTTTTATCAGTCTATCGTCCCCCTTTTGTATCTTTGCTCCCTATTTGCTTACGTAGTTGTTGTGTTTACGTTCAGTTTGCTTGCTCTTCTTTCCTTTTATATTTTAACGATGACTAAAACTGAAAAAAAACGAAAAAATTCAAGAAATTGCTACAAAATTTTCCAAGTATTTGTGGTTCACCTCCGCTCTTGTTTATGTTTTATTTACGTCGACGTCTGCACTGAATCATAAACTGGCTTCGCTTTGGCAGTGACTAAACTTTAGTGCGTGTCATAGCAGCCAGCCTGTGCTGCAGATCAATGCATTGACTCTAATTAACATTTCCGCTTTGCTGGCCAGTGTGACCCCCTCCTGCTCCTCATTTTCCTCCCACACAATAAAACTACATTCCATTTGGTTGTGTGTGCATCTGTGTGCTCTCTTTGACAATGCGGGCAAACCTAAATAAAATCTGTCTGTGAAATGATGCTGGGTGGTCAGTTACATCTGGATTCCTTTATTTAACAAGCAGCATTGCGATTTTATTTACAATATATATCGGTTATATATACATATATATAAATATATATATTTGTTAACAATTTTATGGTGCGCCAAACGTCAGCTGCATAATTCATAGGCCTTCACAAGTCTTGGGCCTGTCTTCATTCCTTTGCTCGTCGGATGCATGGAACGTGTCTTGATTTTCATTACACCCCGCTTTAAGCTAAATAATTTCTTGATGATTTTATTTATTATTTGGTTCTTTTCATTAATTTGCTTTGTTTAATTGAACAAAGTAAGGAAATGACTCCTCCTCACACTTGTATTTCAAGCGGTTTTCATATCAGCTAACGACATGGAATGTTTGTTAGAGCTAGGCTGGCAATATATTCCCGTTTTAAATTGAGAATTTCTATGACGAAGCTCCGCGCCATATCAAGCGCAAATTGTGTGGCCTAAAGTATGGAGGAAAAACTGTTTGCCTTATTTAGTGCGCATTAACCGCAGTGGAGAGGAGAGAAGGAAAGCTGACGGAGATTATGCACTGTGCACATGAATACCGATGAGTCTAGAGAGTCTGACTATATATATATATATATAATATATTCATATGCGTGATAAATATGTAGATACAAATATATACATGAACGAACTGAACTGCACAGATAAGCAGAACGGAGAACGAAATTCGCTTAAGTGGCAGCTTTTCAGGCGTTTCGTTCCATTGTCTTGGCTATGCATTGGAGGCCAGCGCAATGGCTCAAGTACGGACAAACATACAGTCTTATATATACGTATATATGATATATATATATATCAAGAAAATCATCATTCACAATCCTAAACACTGCAAAACTGTATGCCGTGAAATTTGAGTTCAAAATAAAAGCAATGTGCAAAATACACTTGGCAAAATTCTAGAGTAACCATTCAGATTTAAGATTTTTAATGCCTGAAATTGTAGATTAATGAATCATTTTTTTTTTTTGAGATGATATGATAGATTGGTAAATATAACTATTTAAATTATTAATTATCTGCAGGAGTTGCTTAGCTATGAATATAAATATCCAAAATAAATAAAATTTTGATTAGTATAAATAAAGATTCATATTGGACCACATAAAGCAATGCCATAAATATATATTTGTATCTGCTTACTTTTTAAACAAATCTTTTGTTCTCAATGAGTTGCATTTAAGAGCAACCCACAGCGCTTTACGGCCTACAAATTTTACCACAACAAACAAACAGACTTTAACATAGAGAACTTGCCCGCCTTCTGGTTCCTTTTCAGTAACTTTTGGGTCTAACGCTTGGCGAAGCACAGTTATATATATGTATATAATGTCTGTGTAATTCGCTGCTAGATTCAGCTTAATTAAAACGAAATATTATATTAGCTGCTAATTTCCAATTTCTTTTATTCGAAGAATCGTAAAGTCGAGCATATGTTATTGAAGGAAAATATAATAGTCGAAATGTGTAGGGATTATCTGCAGAGTTTGATATCGAATTCTAGGCCTTCGTTTCTCATCGTATTCGTGTAGAGACATATTATCTCTAAATGTCCATAGATCAATTATTAATCCAAAAAATATAATCATATGCAAATCATTAACTTTTACATTGCATTTGTGCTTCCTTCCATTCAGTTGTCCGAACGGGAAGTGCCACATTCGCTGATTAAATAGTAAATCTGTGGAGTGGGCAGAAATTATAATAAAATTGACCGCAGCTGATATGATGTCAATAGGCGGCGGCATGATTCACATACTCCATGCCCCTTTCCTGAGTCCCTTAGTCGTCTCCATTGAAAGTTCTTCAGTTCGCACTGCGCCACAAAGAGGAATTGCAAGCACTTGAAGTGCTTCCGCTGGGGCTGCGACTGGAACTGGGCCTGGGGCTGGGGCTGGGTCTGGGGCTGTAGTCTGAATTTTCACAGGCAGCCAACGGGTTTCGTTTTGTTTTTACTTGCTAAAAGCTGACGTTGAAGTTTTCATCTTGTTTTGATTGCATACGAATACGCGGCTGCAATTTGGCCCCATGAACCAAGTTGTCGACTCTTTGGAGCAACGTTGGCTAAGTGCCGGGACTTTTGGGAGCGATTTCCTACCCAATACTTGAGACGAACATCCAACAAATTGCTGCTTGCAATTTACCTGCACTTTTCTTGCTGTTGCAGCAGGCCAAATACGAATGTGTGTATACCCTGTAATGTGGCATGTGGGCATGAAGTATTTTGTTTATTTTTTCTTATTATTTGTTTTGTTTTTTTTTTTTTTTCAATAAATATACAAATTTCGACTCAGGCCAGTCACAAATTATCAATATTTCACTCACAATATCAAGAGTATTTATTTTTATCAGTTTTTTTATCATTTCCGCTTTACTTGGAATTTTTGACTTTCTGCCCCATCATAATCGTGTGTCATAGCAGCCAGCTTGCATTGAAGTTTGTCTGGCCAGCAAATCAAATTAACATATCCGCTTTGCCTGCCAGTGTGACCCCATTGCTCCTGCAATAAATTAACTCAGTTTTAAATGAGATAACATTGACAGTAATTGATGCTAAGTATAGATGTGTATTGACAGTTTTAAAGTTATAAAACTACTCGAACTGGACTTGACCTTTGCATGGCTAGAAATGGGGTATTCCATTTGAAAATGCAATCATATTGAACTCTGCCTAATTTACTTACTCGAAACTAACTTTGAGCACTTAATCTGGGTCATTTCGCCATAAGTTATTTCGCGCTAAATTGATGTTTGTCGCTGTTGTCCACTGCTCTGCTCCCGTCTGGCCCTGAACGAGCTGATTATGTTATGATTGAGATAGTTTTATGTCCGCTTCTTAGTTCAACTCCATGGACAAGCTGTGAGCGGCGATAGCTAGGCTACGGGAAGTTGTTGTTGCCCCATTGTGTCGTATGTGTGTAATGTAATAATAGATCTTTTAGCTCTATTGTTGCGCCCTAATTCGTATCATTTTTTGTTATTGAAATATTTGTTGTAGCTGCATTCGTGTATAATTGAGTATCGCCTATCTTTGTGTGCGTGGAAAGTGTTATTCAATAATTATCGAAGAGTTTTTCGGTTCGAGTTGCTCCCCCGCTTCATTTAATTGACGCGCTGTCCGCCAGTGAAGCAAAACAACAACTGCAACATGTCGAACATGTAGTTTAATAATAAATGTGTGTACACACACACACACACACACACACACAGACACAAACACACACAGACATTACTCACAGTCTGGCCAAAGATCGGGCACGAAATGGAGCGTGCCAGAGTAAATTCATATGCGTCGTTGGTTAATTTCCGATTCTCTTTGGGGTCAATTTCAGCTACAATCGAAAACAGAAACAAAAGCCACAGCAAAGTTCAAGCTAAAAGTGAAGACGACGTGATTATAAATTAATTGTTGCTTGAGGATGCAAAACATTGTTTATATTGACAGCTGAGAAGTCGCAGTCAGGGTAAAATGCACAAAATCCCTTGACGCTTGCTGACGATTTCAATATTCGAATATGCCTGTGAGTTTTTGTATGATTCATTCCAGGGGTTTGGGTCGGTTAACAGGAAAAACAGGAGATATGGATGCCAAAAGGAATATATATATACAGAAATGAAATTTCAGCAAAATTTCAAAGGGGGGTAACGGCCAGACCTTACACAAGCCCCATGAATTCTCTTCGCTTAATCACTTCTGTGGCTCATCCAATGGTTAATCACCTTTAGCTATTTGAAAAGGGACGGCACTTTGCCGGAAAAAGGTTAAATTGGCAGCACGGGTTCAATTAGCGGTTTTATAGCAGGCAGCTACGGCACTTACAATTGAAATGCCGCAGCGGAGTTAAAGTTGAAGCCCTGACGGCGACTTTGAAGTCGCGACCCAAATAAAGTCGCAATTCAAATTAAAGCACAATTTTGGCCAGCTCAAAAGAGAGGCAGAAGCAAGAGATGGAGCGAGACAGAGACAGAGACAAAAGGGTCCGCATATACGAGCTTTTTAAAAACCCGTTTTGGAATCTAGCCGACCATGGCAACTGCGACACAGTCGCCTTGGCCAAAATGAGCGCTAAAAAGATAAATGGATGGCGGCGACAACAAGAAATTTAAGTGGGATTTGCTTAGAGGCGATTCAGTCGCTGTCGGCCAGAAGGCAGGGATTATGCTCTTTAGTCAGTTACGTTGATTCAATGTTTGTTTTGAACCTGCTGAATTACAAATCCAACCGAGTCACGCGAACAACCACAACAGAGCGAAAAATGGGGCGGAAATTTCCATGTGCAATATGCGACTGAACAATTTGTTTTTGTTTTATTTTGTATGCAAACATTTTGTTGTCCTTTGCGAGCTGGAGTTAAGGATTATGGGGTTAAAGTTCTGACATCATTCTTGAATAAAACGCCACGTAGGAGTCATGAAAATTCCTGGAAATGTGCCTTTTGCCTGAATGACAAATACGTGTCCAACACCCGGTATAGCGATGAGGGTTTTATACCAGATTAGAGATGAGTGCTTAACTAGCTAGTGATGATCCGCTTATATTGCCAGCTAGAGCTGAGAGAGCTCGAGGAGCAATGAATGTTTTCTACTTGAGTAGAGAGTAGAGTCGGGAAGGTTAGAGTAGTTGAGTAGAGCTGCGTGTGTTTTAACCGATTAGAAATTGACACTCATCTCTAATCTTCTCTGGTGACATTAGAGATGAGTGTTTACCTAGTGGAGAGCAGTGTTTTATATCCACTTATACTATCAGCTATAGTGTAAAGTCTTATACCTGCATTGTAGAGCTGTCTTATATTCACTTATATTCTCCTCCTCGTCGTCTAGCGAGTGGAGCCGAGCCGAGCCGATGAGAGATATATTTATCCACTAAGTCTCTTATACCCAGCTAGAGCTAAATGTCCTATACCCTTTTTGAATCCAGTGCAGGGTATTTCGAAATTGAGTTGACCCTTGCGGCGTTTGTTCATTACCTTCAGGTTAAATGCGAAAACAGTTCTCATGTTTGCTGTTTGTGCCGTGTTGTCATCCACCCAAAAAGGAAGTGCAAAGTGTGAAGCAACTTAGCAGAGAGGAGTGGGAGTAAATGACAACCACTGCTGTCCAGGGGATGTTTGTGGAAACCCTCTTGAAATTGAACTTTTTAATTGCCCACCACGCGAAGGGAGGACACCAGGAAGCAGCACATGTGCCCGAGTCGGGCTCGCATTAACGAGCTCTTCAATGGCTTTGTGCAAATTGTTTGTTTAGCCAAACACAAAGAAAATTTTTCACTTGTGAAAACTAAGCGTTGTTAGCAATTTGAGAGGCTTTAGTTGCTGCAATTTGTGATTGTAATAAAAGACTGACTTAAATTGAATTTTTGACTAAAGTAGAAGCCAGAGACTCAACAATGCCACGATGACTGATGTCTTCTGACTCGCATTGCCTTGCATTTCTATGACTGTTAGCGAATTTCAAGAAAAACATTAGTTATTAATATTATTCATTGCATTGTCGTCACATTATTAGACAGAAATTGATAAGAGATAAGAAACGAAATCAATAATCAATATAAATAAGTGTCTTGTTTGCTTCAATTCAATTTTGCTGCTCTTTTCTGTTAGTCATACAGTGAAGAGTCCTTCTCCAGCTCCACTAAGCAAACATCTTCAACCAATGATCAACCCCAACTGCACTTGATGTAATACGCAAATATGCTCTACTTTTACTTTTCCCCTTTGCCCCGCACAAGTTAACTGAAATTGTGAGAGTTCATCAAGTGTGTTCACTGTACTTAATTATGCCGAATGAACTCTACGCAGTTACGCACTTTCGACTTACCAAAGGGCAGAGTTTTAGCCAAACTATGACGCAAGTGATGCTCCATGGTCCATGCTCCATATCCCGCGTACAATTAGTGAGCCAAAAAGTAGGTCAAAAATCTTTGACACAAATTTCGCATAGCTTCGTCTACTTAGCGCTTAGTTCTACATTTATTATGTAAATGGGCTTAGCTTTGCCTAGACAAAAGCTATTGAAAGCGGCCGAAAGAAAGAAAAAGTAAATAGGCCATGAAAGAGAAGCTTCATTGTCTAGCGATGCTAACTTTTGATATATGTATGTATATAGAGTTTTGATAAGATTTGCGGTTTCTGCTTTGGCTTTGTTTCTGGTTATCATTCAGTTATTCAGTCAGCAGCTGTTTTCACTTGCTTCAAGGTCTGCTTTCATTGATTTATCAACAGCTAAAAATATAGTATATATATATATATGTAATCAAAGTGTGTCAACCTGCCCTATAATTAGTAATTCTAACCGGATTCTATACACTTCACTTGCAGATCTCATTACTATAATTAACAAGCTAACATATTGGAGACGGCGCATCAGCACCTGAGTGGCGGTAAACCAAGGGAAATTCAACGGAAATCTCGCTCTCTCTCTCTCTCTCTCTCCCTCTCTCTTGCTCTACAGACTTCAAAATATCACAACAACAACAAAAACAAAACAGAACGAAATGACGTAAGTGGCACATTGAATTTCAAGTCTAACTTTATATAAATATATATATATATATATAAACAAAATAAATCTAGATATATATATATATATATATATATATATATATATATATATATATATATAGTAGTACATTTCATAATGAATTCTCTGCTCTGTTACATTGTCGCCAAGTTTTTGTAATTTATCAAGACTTGAGCTGAGTTTTTTATGTTTTCTGATTTGATTGAAGGACATTTCAATTATGACGCTTGACTCTGACTCTTATTCAAATTGTTTTCGGTTAACTCAATTGACAATCAATAGATGCTGTTTGAGTTATAGTCTGTATTCAATTGGACGTATTCAATTTCTTGCTTACTTCGCCCTCTACACAGGTGCGCGAACCTGTGCAATACCGTCACGTGCTAGCCTAAAAAAAACACTCACATTTATAGGTCATCATCCGAATTTATGTGTAGCCCAGCCCTTCGGAGGCCTCGGCGCGACTTTCCGCTTGTTTAATACCCATAATTTGTTTGGCTGTTTGGCGTTTTACTTCAGCGGGGAGTGGCCTATCCGTCCGCTTCCTGACAAGTCGCCAAAGTTTGCTTAGTCAGGGCTTTTGTGGCCGTTGGTCGGACGAACTGTCGGCTAACTGATTCATAAGCACAAAACGCAGTCAGTTTTCGTTGCTAATTTTCTGGGTGTGTCATCATATATATATATATATATATATATTTAAGACTCTCGGTTGCCACATTGTCTCCGAGGGAATACGACACGTTTAAAAACTGGCCAAGGCGAGTGTTATGGCTCGGATCTATCCCAGTTTAGCTAGCGCAGCTCAATGGGTAACATTTGTCCGGCAACTGCAACAGACGCGCCGCACTTGGAGCTGCTGCACGTGAAGTTTCAGCTAGTGAGGTATCTGCCCCAAAGTAGGCTATACTTGAGGCCCTCACTTTGCCTCGATCCATATTTTTGGGGAGCCGCTTTAATTGCTTTCAAGTGCACTCTAATTGAAATGCATTAATCTAATACTTGAGGTGAAGAAGCTTGGCATGACTGCTGCATCATACATCCATGCGAACCAGATCGGAATCAGTATTTGTGTGCGATCATGTTGAATGATGTGAGCTAAGCGCGTTTCGTTTGCTTTCCCAATTTATTGCCGTCTGTGAGTGATCGGGGCAAATATGGCTAAAAATATTGCCAAATCATTTAAGCCACACGGCATGAACTATAGAGAGCTAAAGCCCGTTCTTACAAAGCCATTAAAGCCGCACAATAATCGCAGCTCAAATCAGACGGCATTAAAGGCCAGACGCGCGCTTTATAACGAGCTGTAACAGCAAACGGCAACAGCAAACGGCAACAGCAACAATATTCTCAATAGACAAATGCCATGTTAATTGGAAATGTACGCTTAAGAATTGTTGTAGAAAAAATCCAACGAAAAAAAAATAAGAATTCAAACTGAATCAGTCAGCGCTACAGCTCTACAGCTCTCAGCTCAGTTCAGCTAAACAGACTTAGACTTACGTATATGTAGTTATATGAATTTTTCATGGCATGCTACAAGCTCTTTGCCTCTGCCCCCTCACTAGCTAGCGAGAGAGGGAGAGGGAGAAGGAGAAGGAGAAGGAGAGAAACACACTTAATAGACTCAGCGCCGGGGGGAAATATAAATTATTGAGCTCGTTTCTTAAGTAATTATCGCACAGCGCAGCGCAGACTGATCTACTGAGCAACTGACAGAATGGACAATTGAGGCACATGAACACGGGCGCTGTCTGTGTCTGTGAAGGGTTCAGCTGAGCCGAGTCTAAGCTGCGTTGCGAGCGCGGTTTTAATTGCAACGTCGTCAAGTGGAGAAACCGAATAATTCTGAGACTAAACGTTGTGCTGGACTCTTGGTTGGTCTTGACTCTCGCCTCTCGGCTGGGTCTTCTTCGCAGCACACATCTCATTATTTTATTGCCTTGAAGTGTAATTATTTAGCTTTTAGCCCAATTCGATGTTGCAGACCAGCCACTCACTTGTCGCTTGTAAGCCCGACCCGATCGGTGATTGTCGGTTCACTTAGAGTTGCTCTCGCTCTCTTTTTGTCGTAGCTCTGTTGATGCCCATTGGAGAAAGGGTGTATGATGAATGGAACTGTTTTTGATATGAAAATTTAAAAAATAAATAAATAGCTTGGAGTTGAATCAAGAGTCAAGTCGATATATATTTATATATATAGATCAACTAAAATATATATCAAACTTCAGTTATGCCTTTAATTACCTAAAGTCAGGGTATTTCCTGCTTATGCACTTCCGTCCATACACCTCATGTAAAGTTACTTGCAGTCAGGGTATTTCTTAGTCGTGCCCTTCCACATATCCACTATTGCATATTGTACTCTTTGCAGAGTTACCTGCAGTCAGGGTATTTTTCTAGTCGTGCACTTGCAACTTTGCACTCTTGTTTGCTGTTACTTCATTGTCTTTGACACACACCGCTCGAGTCAAGCCGCGTCGAGTCGGTCTGTGAGTGGTTCACAAGACCTCAAGCGCTCTGCCGCTCGATCTTTGGCTCTCTCTCGCCGTCTCTCTCTCTCTCTCTCTGTCTGGCTCTCAGTGGGACCAAGTCTCGAGCGAGACTCGTTTGGCGCGTTCAGTCTGAATTGAGGTTCGATTTCGATCAGCCGCAAGTAGCACTCGCCGCAGCTGCATATCCGAGAGTTTTTATTCGAGCCAAGCGACCCTAGACAAACATAAATTCCATTTACTTATTTAGTGCTGTGATCGTGTGACCGAACACTTGTGTGTGGGATCGCTTTTTAAGTGTGTTGCGTGTGTGTGTGTGCGTGTGTGTGTCTGGTGTGTGGCCGCCTCTGCAAATGTTTGCTATTAGCTAATGGCCATGAAGAAACTCTATGCCAAAACCTCGTTCACCAGCAACAAGAAGTCCAATGCAAGCGTTGTCGCATCTGGGCCCATCCTGGCCTACCATCAGCCCGCCAATGCGATGCTGGCCATGTGTGAGTTCCAGGCGAATCAGGAACAGCAGCAGCATCCGCACCAGCCGGACTCACAGCTGCTGATGATCAAGCGCTCCCAGAGTCTGTGCAGCAAGGCGGCGCCCAAGGGCCGCGCACTGCCGGCTACCGTGGGCGAATACTACAGCATTGAGGAGCTGCAGGAATTGGATTTGCTGGACTATCGCCATCCCATGTACCACCATTACCAACAACAGCAACAGCAGCAGCAGCAGCAGCAGCAGCGCATTGCCACCGCCTATCATGAGCATGAGCAGCTGGTGCTGCAGTTGCCCATGGCTCAGGCCACGCCCACGAGCTCAGCCATCTATGAGGCGCCCACCTGGACACAATCGCTACTCAATGACCAGTCCTTGTACGTAACATCCAAGGGCGTAGGCAGCAGAAATGCCGCTGCTTCATTATCATCAACAGCCACATCCACAACAACAACAACAACAACATCCTCATCATCTTCGTCATTATGCACCACAGCCACAAGCTCTGTCTCGACTGTCTCTAGCCCTGCCCCTGCCTCTGCCTCTGCCTCTGCTCCCTCTACTCTCTCCACCTCCAGCGCTATATTTTCCACTTTACGCAAATGCGTACCTTTGCCACAGGCACAGTCACAGTCACAGTCCCAGTCCCAGCTTCCGCTCACTTCCAACTCCGGCCCGGCTACTACTTCCACAGCTCCGCCTAGACTTACCAGTTCCATGTCCTTTTCCATTAGAGTGCCAACAGCAACGACAGCGGCAGCAACAGCTACGAGTCAGCATCTCTATAGCAATATACATCATTTCTTTCTGCTGCAACAACATAAACATAAAACACAACAGCAACTACAACAACAACAGCTACAACAACAGCTACAACAACACATACAACGCATCCCTCAACGTCGTCATAACTCGGTCAAAGCTAAACCAACTTTAATGTATGTTTCATGTTTCCCCCTACAGTTATCCCCTTGTATAAATGCGAATTCCTTCTTTCCATGCTTAAGCTAAAGATCAGAGATCACAAATGAGAGATCCTAAATTATCTCAATTCAGAAACCTTCAAACTCCTGAGTCAGCTGCACAGTTCGCTCCTTCACTCAACACGTATCAGCAGCCCTAAATGCCGCCTATGAATCTCAGCAGTTGGCAGGGCTTTCCCATGTCAATGTGCCCGTCTTGTAGCTGTGGCTAATTTAACGCCAATTAGAAACTGAAAAAGAAAATTGAGTTTCGTGTTTGTGGAAATTGTGCATTCAACTTAACGCACGAATTAATCTACAACACGAGCGCAAACGAAAACACACCGAAAAATTTCACCTGCATTCGGCGTAATGAAGTCTTTATAAACAAACGACCCATATGGAATGATGGAATGCAATTTGCATTACAACTCATTAGCTGACCACATGCTCATTTCTAAGCCACTGAATAAACGTGACTAAAGAGACGGAGAGACGGTGAGACGGTGAGACGGAGGGTAGCGGGAGGTGGGAGAGAGGCAGAGAGGTAGAGCTTTGCCCAGTCATACTAGAGCATGATTGATCCTCATCGTCGTCGTCCTCTGCCTGCTGCTGGGTACTTAACAAATTACACGTATCTCATAGATAAACTTCACTTTCGTTCCACGAAACACATTACATACATTGTGTCAGCCGTAGCCGTAGCCGTAGCCTGGTCGAGTTATATAAGTCGTCGGCACAGCTGTGTCTGCTATGGACTGGCGGCTGTCGGACTCCATTTAAGTGCAAAACTAGTCAACTTTTAAGCCAGATCAAGCTGAGAATTCTGCGCCAGCAAAAAAGGCAAAGCAAACAGCGGAGCCACAACTCGTTTTGCTGCCGTTGCTGTTGCTGTTGCTGTTGGCTTACGGCTTTCAGCTTTGCCTTTGCCTTTGCCTTTGGCTGTCATTAACTCTTGGCCAGTAGCACAGCGCGACTACCAAGCCAAGTTCTTGTCATCAAGAGTTTTCTATTGCAACGACTGTGTTGACTGTGATTGTCAACGATGGCTAAAGAAATATGTTAAAGGTTGCATAAAAGATCATTAGAATTATTTAATCGGCAACTGCATGACAGGTGTGCGTAGTATATATATATATATATATATATATATACGCAATGCGTTTCCTGTCCAGTTCCCAGATACGAAAGATCAGTGCACTCGAGACGCAATCGTGTGAAACTGTGTGTGAAAGCCGAGACCGAGATCGAGACCTAGACAGAGACTGAGACTGAGACTGACACTCAGATTGAGAATCATAAAACATAGCTGTGGTCGGGGGGAAATCGAGTCAAGCCCAAGTCAACACAAGTCAAGTTGATCTTTGTATAAATGCCTATCTAATGCTTTTCTGATGAATCATTAAGTCGGCCGTGATTCTTGATAGGTTTTCCCAGTTCGAATTGCAATTATTTCCGCGTACTAATTTCCCAAATTTGTCCTTTACTTGCAGTGAGCAAAGCATTATTGGCGCACGCGCCTCTGTGATGGTGTACGATGACAACCAGAAGAAGTGGGTGCCATCGGGCAGCTCCTCGGGTCTGAGCAAGGTGCAGATCTATCATCATCAACAGAACAACACATTCCGTGTGGTGGGACGCAAGTTGCAGGACCATGAGGTGGTCATCAACTGCTCCATTTTGAAGGGTCTCAAATACAATCAGGCTACGGCCACGTTCCATCAATGGCGCGACTCCAAATATGTATACGGTCTCAACTTTTCCAGCCAGAGCGATGCCGAGAATTTTGCGCGTGCCATGATGCATGCCCTAGAGGTAGCTATACAAATCTAACCACTATAGATATTGAGTAACTTTCTCTCTCTATCTTCTGCTCTGCAGGTTCTGAGCGGTCGTGTGATCAACAATCCTGCCGGCCAGCCAACCAATGGCAATGGCTATGAGGAAGATATGGGCTATCGTACAATGACCAGCGAGGATGCGGCCATATTGCGGCAGAACAACGGCATTGGTGGCCATATAACGCCCTCGGCCCAGACGCCCACCTCGCAGACAAATCAAAATAATATACCACAGAGTCCACCGACGCCGCAGGGACATCATCGCACTAGCAGGTGGGTGGGTCGCTCGCTCGCTCGATCGATCAGTCGCAGCTTCATTTGCCGTGTCATCATTTTTGATTTCGTTCATTTCTCTTCTCTCTTTCACACACACAAATATTCTGTAACTATAACATGCACATCGTTCTGTTTGTTGTCGTCGTACTCTCGATACTCGATACTCGATACTTGATACTTGATACTCGTTATTCGACACTTTATCTCTAACACACACTCACTCACACTCTCACACACTCACATATAAATGTATACATTCATCGATCTTACGCCGTATCACATCACAAATTGCTCAAAAACTAAAGGAATTCCCTCAGCGCACCGCCGGCTCCACAGCCGCAGCAGCAGCAGCAGCAGCAGCAGCAACAACAGCAGCAGTTGGCAGCACAGCCAGGCTCACACTACGGACCCACTGGAAACGGGCCAACGTCCAATGGCCTGCCACAGCAGCAGGGCAATCCACAAATGCAAATACCACCAGCACCTGGTCAGACACAACAACAACAACAACAACAGCAGCAGCAGCAGCAATATCAGCAACAACAGCAGCAACCCGTCTATACAACGACGCAACAACAGCAACAGATGGTCCAAGCGGGCTATGCGCCCCCTCAGGTAGGTGTGCCTGTGCTCTAAAGCCAGCAGCTTGTTGATTCCGCTTATGTCGCTACGTTTACCTACCTATTTCTGTTTCATTTCATTCCAAACATTCGCACGTCCGCAATTGGCTTGAAATATTCCCCCAAAAAATAAAAAACGTATCCACTACCAAACAACCAACACAACCACCAACAACCATCACCACCACCATCGCTACCACCGCTACAACCACCCGCCAGCAGTACCAGCAGCCCCATTATGTGCTCTCAAACTCTAATCCCAATCTCAATCTACATCAATACCCGACACAGCCACAGCCGCCGATGCCCATGCCGCCGGTGCATCAGAATGGAGGCGGGCCCATATATGGAGCCACACAGCCAGCCCATATACCAAGCTCGGCCAGTTCCAATAGCGTTGTCTACTCCAGTCAACAGCAGTTGATAGCACCACAGCCACCGCAGGCGCCTGGCATGCCCGCTGCCGGCTATGTCCAACTGAATGGCCAGCAATCGCAGCAGCAGCCGGAGAATCCGTACGGTCAAGTCCCACTGGCACCGCCAATGATGCAGCCGCAGCAGCAGCAGCCAGTGGGTGGTGTGCCAATGCCGCCGCCACTCAATCGCATGAGCAGCACAGGAGGAGGACCAGTGGCTGCGCCGGCGCCACCACCGCCGCCGCCCACATTCGGTGGCGCACCACCAGCGCCGCCACAAATGTTTAATGGAGCTCCAGCGCCGCCGCAGCCACCCGCACCGCCAGCGCCACCAGCTATGGGCGGACCACCTGGGGCACCGGGCGGACCAGGCGGTCCTGGTGGTCCTGGCGCACCACCACCGCCGCCGCCACCCCCAGGCTTGGGTGCAGGCGGAGCAGGCAAGAAAGATGATCCGCAGGCTGATCTAATGGGTTCTCTGGCCTCCCAGCTGCAGCAGTTCAAGCTCAAGAAAAACAAGGTGAGAGATCAGAGAGGGATTTCCGTAAATTTATCTAATTAACAATTTTAATGATCTGTACTAGTCCACCACATCTGCTCCTGAGAACAGTGGCAGCAGCACCTCCAGCGCTGGTAGCGGCAATTATGGCACCATTGGCCGCAGCTCCAATGGCATGGCTTCCATGATGGACGAGATGGCCAAGACGCTGGCTAGGCGTCGCGCGCAGGCCGAGAAGAAGGAGGTGAACTAATTGCAATTGGAAATAATTAATTAAATTAAATTAATATTCATGCTATTCCACTCATAGCCTGACCCTGAACCGGAAGTTAAGCAGAGGCCCTGGGAGAAGTCAAATACGTTGCCCCACAAGCTGAGCAGTGGCGGCGGCAGCAGCACCACATCAACCACATCCAATGCACAATGCGGTGCCAATGGCAACAATACATCGAATAGTGGCGGTGAATCGCCCCGTCCCATGCGCAAACGTTTTGGCAGTGCCAGCGAGGAGACCATACTCAAGGTGAGTTCGAATTGTTTGATTTTTGACAAAAACTTAGATTTAATCAAACTCCCACATTGCATAGCAGGTCAATGGCGATGGTCTGTCGCTGGCGCTGTCGAACAGCGATCTGGACACCCTGAAAGCTGAGATAGTACGTGAGATGCGACTAGAGATACAGAAAGTGAAAAACGAGATCATAGATGGTAAGCTCTCTAACTTTCTGCTTTGCTTTTGCTCTCTAACCACCCATTGTTGTATTGCAGCTATCAAATCGGAGTTCAATCGAAGATAGATCATAAAATATACTTAGCCTCAAAGCAGTCTCTTATTACTGTCTACTGCCTACATCATCAAGAGTATATATCATGAAAAAAATTAACAGCAACTAGAGGAGATACACGTGTCCTGTAAGTGAGCCTGCCCAATACGGGCGGGTGGGGCATATCTCTGGCAGGAAACTAGCACACGAATCACGAACTGAGTTATATATTGCATGTAAACAGAAATCGCGTCAAATATTTAAATGTGTAATTTTTAAATATTTTAAATGTATTTAATTCAAATATTCTAATGGCGCCCAACATAATGGGTATATATACAAGCATATACAAATTTATATATATCTACACATAGATATATAGACTTAACTATATATATATACATATATGTATTACGTATACATATGCAAGTATGCAATTATGATGTATCAGCTTTTTACAAAAAGGAAGTTTAGTCAAAAAAAAAAAAATAATTGTAATTCTAATCGATTTCTAAGTTACGCAAAACTGTAAACAAATTTTGTGCGATGCAACAAATTGTAGTATGTAAATTTACAACTGTACAATATTTTTACATAAGGATAAACAATTTCAAAATGTGAACAACAACAAAAACAACAAGAAAATGCAAAGTATAATTTTGCTCTGTGTTTAACCTTTCGCCCCTCTCTCAAACCCTTACCCAACAGGCCTCTGTGCACTTATTTCAAATGCATTTCGTTTTCGCTTTTCTAAAATACCAAAAACAAAAAAATCAAAATCTCGTAAATATTAACATATAAACATAAGCCAAAAATAAACCCACAAAGGAGAAAAAAAAACAAAAAAAAAAAGAAAGAAAGAAAAGAAAAAGAAAAAAGAAAACAATTTTAACAAGCATCTATCTATTCTACATATACGTATACCAATACAGACACAAACACAAGTTTAGATACACACATTGTAAGAGCAGTATAGTATTAAAGAAGGAAAGATAATGAAGAAAGACGAATGCAAATTTTAGGAGAGCCACAATTCCATGGATGCGCTCCATAAGCTAATCAAATTAATCAAAACTATGGATACAGTCGTTGCATTTGAGAACTTTGATAGAACTCTACACAACATTTCCCCAGTCGACAAACTGACAACAAAAACAAAACATTTTCCTAAGTAACGATCTCATAAAAAACAAAAACAACAACACATGAAATTTGTGTAAATCAAACTTAAAAAAAAATCAGAAATTTACTCGAACAACAAACAACAAGCAAAAAGTCTTCAAAAACATTTCAAAGCGGAATTGAGTGTGGGTGTTCTGCACTTTTGAAAGCATTAGCGTTATATACATACATAAAGAATACTTACAATAAAATACAATACTAGACAAGCAAACACACAGATATTGATAATCTATCTATCTATCTATTCAAGTATTACCTAGACGTGCATAAATACCAATTTAGCAAGTAACTTGGCTGGCTACACACCTGCTCCTCTCCTCCATCTCCATCTTTATATAGAGAGACCCGAATTGTTTTCCTAGTTGATTGAATTCTGAACACATATTTCAACTTCCATATACAATTAAGACTAAATAGTGAAATTTATACAACAACTTGAATGACGACGAGACGAGACGAAACGAAACGAGACGTAAAGGAAAAGAACATACGAAATATGAAGATGATGAATTTAGTTCTTAAGGCATATAAATATATTATATGTAACGAAGTGAAATTGTTTATTAAGTGAAACATTTATTTATACAACAATGCGGAGGGACGGACATTAATTTTAAATAATAATAATTTTTGATATTGATTGTGCAAGGTCGATTTAGAGATATTTAATCCTAGTTCTATATGTATTGTATATGGGGCGGTGTAAATGAAAATGTTATGATTTTTTGTATTTTTATATATGATCTTTGCATTGGCTAAAAACTGCAACAAAAAAAAAAAAAAAACAAAAAAAGAAAACAACTATTTTAAAGTGAAACAAGATGATTATAAAGTTAATCAGGCTTGTGCAAGTGGTAAGCGCGTAATTTTTATGTATTAAATTAAATATATATATATTATACACTTATATATACAACAAATATTCAATATACAAGCATATAACAAAACAAGCCTCGGAAAGTCGAAAGCGGCAGCAGCAGCAGCAATAAAATCTGGACTTGAGATCAAAATAAAAATCAGCAACGGATTCATTTAGACATCTAAGTGGCATAAGTTATAAGCAGATATCGTATCGGAAGCGAAATGGAATAGAATGCATAATAAGCTAAATTAAAAGAACGTCAAGTGAAATAAACAAGCGTTTGTATGTATAAAAAAAACATTTAGTTTTATTCAAAATTGGGTGTAAATTAACATAAAACGAGACAAATATATAAATGGTAATTTTTAAATTTCTGTTAACATTTCAGTTTTGTAGCAACCAGCTTGTGGACATTAACGAAAGCTTATCAGAATTATGTTAGAGCTGCGCATGCGGTGTAGCAACGGTTATAATTTAATGTGACGATTTAAAAAAAATATATTTATTTTTAGCTATTCAATATAAAAAACAATATGGCGGAACAAATAATATTAAATTTAACACTTAACGTTCGCTGCATTTAGACAAAATAGTTCGCAAACATTTGAGCACTGAATATTGTTCGCGTTGGCTCCGAACTGGTTCGATGTGGAACTCGTCATCGTTATCGAACTTTTTAACTTGCCAACAGTTAGTCTTATTGGACAGCTGAGCGCGAACGGGTGGTACGAGCGCACGAATTTTATATTGTCTATTTTAAACCACAAACCGAAATCGACAAAACTTAAAGTGAAAAATTCAAATTAATTAACGCAATATATAGATTTAGTGCTGCATAATTTACAATCCGTTTTCTCTCCCTCTCTCTCTAATTGGAACTAATCACAACTGTGCTGTGTTGCGTGTGTATGTGTGCGTGCGTGCGTGTGTTTATGCTTGGGGGCTACAGTAAAACAGCGGCAAATCTTGTTGTTGCTTGCACCTATTAGAGAATCACCCACAAAATACGATGCAAAAAGGAAAGAGCAAGAACTGCCAGTAACAACAACAACAACAACAAGATCAAGAACCCGTATGTTTAGCCTGCCATGACATGTGTGAGTGTGAGTGTGTGTATTGCTTGTGGTTGAATTTTTGGCAGCTAGAGCGACAAAATATGTAGAAAATAAATATCTATGCATATGTATATATAAATATATATATATATATATATATATATTGAAAGCTATGCAAAAATTAAATACAATTTGTACATATTCTGTCTGTAAATACCGAAATGCGGTAAACAATAATGTGAGCAGCAATACATGTATTCATGTGTGTGTGTGTGTGTGTGTGTGTGCGTGTAGGCAATCAGTTGTCAATGAAGCTGTGCAGCTAGCCGCTGCCGCTGCCGGCGTTTACGCGGCTCTTGTTGTTAGTCAACATTTCGATCATAAGGGCAACTTAATTTGTATTTTGTTTGTCGAACTTATCAGCGCGACATTGAAAACTCGAACAATATGCTCAAAGCTAGAGTTGGGTGCGTGGCTTTTTCTTATAAGAATTTTAGTTACTGTAAACTTCCATTTCTAAAGCATTTATTTATTTTTTTTTATATTTAAATTATTATAACATATATAATTATATATGAATAATTAAATAATTAATTAAAAGCAAATTTAATTCCCTTGAACATTGCGATATTTCGTGCTACACACGCGCCCATCGCTAGCTTTAATATCTAGCCAAATCTTAGCCCAAGTTCAACTTAAACAATATGTGTTATTTCTTTCAGTTAATTTTACGACTTTTGTAAAGTTCATCACACGTCGAAGTCAACTAATGCAACAGCAACGAAACAATGAACAAATAATACAACAATAAACGTAAATTGTCAACAAAAAGGCAAAGAAACAAGCAACTTGAACTGAATCTCAAGCAACGGCAATAATAATAATAATAATAATAATAATAAAACAAATACTAAACGGCTATATTTTTATATGTTTGGAAAATAAGCGACTGTGTTTTAGTTAATTGAAACGTAGTTAGAAAATTTGTTGATTCGTGTTGTTGTTCATGTTTTTTTTTCTTCAATTTTTGTAATTTGTTAACAAGTGTAAAAAGCAAATACAAAAAATTGACTTTTTTAACGATCTTAAAGTGCGCTAAAACATTTGTGGCTCAAGTGTGAGTAGACGGAAGTGTTTTAACTTTCGCCAAATATATGCATATATATATATATATTATATATATCTTGCCTATTTTGCTTAAGCATTGCCCCTTTTACTTTCATAACCGCCCACTCCTGCCACCCACTCCCGCAATAATATATATATTTTTTATACTTTGCCAAACTCCCACACACACATACCTAAGTGCAGCATGCCACACAGCTGCACTACACACACTCACACACACACACACACACACACATACACCCACTCTTGCTTAACTGCCACTAAGCTATGCCCCAAACCTCGTTCAACCAATGCAAACAAAACTTTTGTTTTATTTATATTAATAAAAAAATATTTCTTGTTCCCAAAAAAAAAAAAAAAATTTATATATATATATATATATATATATATATGTATGAAAAATATGACAAACTGCGCATCGTGTTCAAATATTCTAAATCAACTTACAACGCAAATTCCTGCAAACAACAACAACAACAACAATTGGATGTCTATGGTGAGTGTATGAAGCAACCCCCTAGACCAAATTGTAGTTACCCCATTTACAGTTAAGTGGGCACGGCTTTTGGGTGTGCGTCAGAGGCATAAAAACTGGACTTGTTTCTGTTTATGTTTTTATTTTTTGCCCAACTTCAAAGAAAATATACATTTTTGTTGTACAGGATAACAGCCAAGTCGACCCCATTTGGCCGAGACACGACAAAAAAGTTGTGTAGCTATTTGGCTGCTGCTGCCGCTGCTGCTGCCGCTGCCGCTGCGTGGCGTTATCACATTAGACGCGTGACGTTACCCTACCCTTGAGACAACAGTTGCCACGCCTCACATTTGGTTAACAGCTAAGCATTTGCAACCCCACTTTTCACTCTGGAAATCATCACTCTCTCCCTTCCTCTCTCTCTCTCTCTCTCTCTCTCTCTCTTTCTCTCCCTGTTCGTGTGGTAAAATGTGTGTCACGGCATTCCCTTTAAGAGTCTGTCACTTAGAAGAAGCTACTGCCAGACAACCTCCATTAGCCATGGGCTGACATTATTGAAATATCTTTCGAATTATGCCTAGGTATAGAGATATATATATATATATGCATATGATTCCTAATAAATCAATTCGCCCTTTAGTGTTGCCCTGGCGACGCGGTCAAAACATTTAACTCAAAGTTCAAATACCTTTCTTAGATCTACATTAAGCTATTTGAATTGAAAACGCCAAGACTTTGGCCAGCCCAACAAATTGGATGGCCAAACAAATTTACTGGGCACCAGCTGTTTGGCAAATATTTTGTTGGGCTGATGTCAGCTTGGGGCTTGGGGCTTGGCGCGAGGTCTCGCTTTTGGGGCTAGCCTTGTGTGTGTCGCCAGAGCCAAAAATCAATATTAAAACAGAAATCGAAGTCGAAATTAAAAAAACAAAGATATTGTTGAATACTAAATAAGCTGCCTATGGACATATATAAATGTATAGAAGTATATATACATATATATATATATATATATATATACAGTGGTGTGCATGAAAATAGTAATAACTGCACTACACTAAGCAAAATACCAAATGAGACGATAAAAAATAATATAAATTTAATAAAATCAAATAAGCTAGCTGGTAGAGAAGAGAATTATGAATAGAATTTTGTTTAATTTAGGGAGATGATACACTGAAAATCAGTTCTAGAAATAATAATGCTTGGTGTAGAAGCTGGAAAGAATCCAATTAAAAAATTAGTATACAAAAATTGATAATTCAAAAATATTAATAATAATTCTACAAAAATATGTTTTTTTTGTAAGTATAAAAAATAAATTTAAACAAAATTACTATGCAACTATAAATAATAATAATGAATTTATAAATATGTGTGGCAGCTTTTTTAAATTTATTTTTAATTTTTTAGTAAGTATAAATATTATTTATTATACTTATACTTACTAAAAATATATAAATATTTATTATAAAGAACAGCTATATTTTTTTTAAAGTTTATTATTAATATTTAATATTTAATATTTTTGATATGTATATATATATATATAATTTTTTTTTTTGCAAACAGTATTATTTATTATTTTAAATAAATTAAAAAAATAATTAAGACATAAAATGTGTTTTATATAACAAAAAATAATTATATTTTTATATTTTATTATAATAATTATATAAATACTTTATAATTATTTTTTTTTATATTTTTCCAATTGAAATTGACTATAATTGCAATATATTTTGGAGTTTTTTTTTTTGGCATAGTTAGAACTACTATTTTCAAGGAAGACAACTGTATACAGGTAAATTATATATTGTTAGTATTAGGCTTTTTTTTTCCTGTTCTGTTTTATAATTTTTAATTTTGTAATTTTATAATTTGACTCACGAATGTAGTCAATTTTCCTTATATAAATAAATAAATAAATATTCATGCGTGTACCTTCCGGCATTGTCAACTAGCACGGCAAGTCCATCCTGACTGCTCGCCGTCCTCGCTAGGCAATCGATAAACTGAGACAACAGCAGAAACCTAGCTGCGAAAGCTGTGTGAACTTTGCAGCTGAACTTTGCTCGTTGAGCAAACGCGAGCAGCAGCAGCTGAGGCAGCTCAACTTGAACTTTGCTTACACAACAATTGTGAGACATGAGACACAAAACAAGAGAAGGCGAGTGGGTCAAAAGCAATACTTTCATAATAACTTGTAGTTATGTCCCAATTACAACAGCCAAGCGGCAACAGTGCGTATGCGTAATGCAGAAGCCATTAGCCGCTAATGCGCATACGCCATGTGTGACAGCAAAATACATGCGCCATTTCCGCTGCTGCTGTTGTAATGATGACGAGATCTAAGCCTAAAATGAAGACCATTAGACCGAGTGAGAGGGAGAGTATGTACTAAAGGTCAGCTTGATTTGTTTATAAATACAACTCGCATGCCGCTAATTATGGCTGGTTTTAAAGTTGAATTGAACAGCAATTGAAATGAGTATTTATGAGCGGCTGCCAATCAACTTTAATAACTGTATGAAATTGCGCTGATAAGCAGGTCTATATGACAACCTCTTTTTGGCATTGAATCACAAATGAAGCCAGGCGAAGGTCGCACTCTCCCCCCCCCCCCCTCTCTCTCTCTCCCTCTCTCTCTCACTCTCTTTCTCTGTGAGATTTCACATTCTTCGCAGCTAGACAAGAGGCATTTGTTTACGATGACGTCGCGCTCAATTGAAAACAAATATTCCAAATGACATCAGCGCACGTGTGATTTCGCCTATAATTTATATATATATATTTGAATAAATATTTTATTGACCCACGCTAACGGCGCTAACTGTTACTGATAAAGCCCACCTAGATAAGATAGCCAAAAGGTGTCTAGCAGTGTGTTTTGTGAATGAATCAGGTTTGCTTGTGCTTCTTCTTTTAGATCTTGCTTAGATTGTCATCTGTTGAGGCACTTACCATTCGCATCACGTTATTGGCTAATCAATTAATATAAATTGCTAATACTTTGGGCACTTGTCTCTGGGGTGGCCTTGCGGTTGGCTATATCGGCTTACTGAATCTCTATATTTAGCGACAGGCGAAAAGAAATTCGTAATTCACTTGAGCACCTAATGAGCTCAAGTAGCTAAAGGGCTCCGCAATTAATTTGCTGCAGTCGCAAGACCTTAACGGCGGGCCAGATCTCAGCTCTGCTTGTTCTCATTATTTAATTACTGCGCCATATTCAGATGGCGTAATGCATGAACACAGCTCCAGCTAGGCAGCTAGGCAGCCGGGCCATTAAAAGTGCTGCTTATGACCCGCCTAACGGTTTTGCGGCCAATTAAAAACGGGAAACACGAACCATGGAGCTCGTGTCTCTTCCCTGCAGATCGTCGGCCCATCAGAAATGTTCAGATATCATTTCATATAATTACAACTGCAAGAAGTTTTATAATTGTTTTAATTAGATATGTTGGAAAATTTATAAAAATATACAAAAAGAGATAATAATTCATAGACATCAACTCAATTAAAATTTGGTACAAACTTTTTTAATTTTTATTTAATATGCTTTAAATTCAACAAAAATATTTTATATATAATTATTTAATCTAAAAATTTATTATATTATATACTTTAAAAATTTTTTTTGAAATTTTTTGCGAGATTCATTTATTACTATAATTTATTAATTTATAATACAAATTTATATTTGAAAAAAAAAATATATATTTAAATTATAATTTGAAATTTATTAAATCATAATTTAGGTACTTGACTTTTTTTATTATTTGTTACTAATTGCAAAGAATTAAATTAACATTTATTCATTCATTCATTCTCTCTTTGCAAACCCAATTTTAACATACAATTAAATTAAATTAATTGAATTCAAATCTACAAATTAAAAAAAAAAAATATATATATAGAAAAAACTTAAAGAACTTTTTCATTTATTTTATCCTAAAATTTGCCAAATATGCACAAAATTTAATTATTTTGCCATTTTCTCTATCTCACGCCAAGTGCATATCTATCCACATTTCTCTGCTTAAACGCTCACATTTGTTGGCTGTATATATATATATATATATATATATATATATATATATATAAAGTATATATTATATATGTATATTTATTTATATATATATGTTGCTAATGAATTGTGAAAAATCTGGTGGCATCGCATCGCCGGCGTTTCCTTAACAAACAATGAAGAACATTTGTTCATTGTTAACACTTGTAAATTCTCTAGGAGGCAGTTTCAGCGAGAAGCGCTGCACAGTGGGCCATGTTGCACAATTTACGTAGCAAAAAATATAGCAAAATATAATTGCTTAAATTTATGCTAAATATTATTAAATTTATGAAAATAATTTTAAAACTAAAAACAAATGTTTGTTTAATGTTTTTAAGTTGATCAAATATACAAAATATTTTTAATAACTATAAATTTTGAAATATTTTCATAATAAATAATTTTTTTTGTATTTAAAAAAATATATATAATAATAATTTAAGATACATTTACATTTATGTCAACACTTTGCCCCACTGTGCAACGAGAAAGATGCGTTCGGTATTTTCATCATTCAGTTGTTTGTCGTTGCCTCTTTTCTGTTTTACTGTTTTGCTTTTGTTCTATGCTTAAAAATATCCACGAATACTTGTTGCTCTCGTAAGAGCTGTTGCTCTGCGCGCGCGCCCTCTCCCCCCTCGGCACAGTGGGGTCAATAGACGGGCCGTTAAGTCAAAGTCAACGGCGCAGTTAGAGCAGCCAGGCAGATTTATATGCAAGTGTGCATAGATGTGTGTGCAGAGGTGTATATTGATAGCATATGTATGTAGATATCTCTCATCTCTGTTATTCCATTCGGAAGCTATTCGCAAATGACATGAAACAGATTCCAGATATATGTATATATATATATATATATATATATATATATATATATATATATATATATATATATATATATATATATATATATATATATATATATATATATATATATATATATACATATCTTCCGATCAATTCGCTTGCCAAGAAATTAAACAATTTGCAATTGTTTAAACATTGACTGCATTGAGTGCCAAATAAGCGCTCAGTCGCTGGCAGCTGCAGCGGCAGCGGCAGAGCCACGTGTCCAGGTCTTATTTTGTGTTGTCTTTAGCCGCGTTTTACCTTTATAGACTCTAATTGGAATTTTCGTTTCAAATTTGTATTAATTTCATATTTAAATTCAGTGTCTCAGCTTTAATAGAAAGCGTCTTTAAGGGCTGGCAATTAGGAATTTCTGCTTTGCTACCAAAAGAGTCTTACGTCATTTCTTTTTGTGTGTTTGCGCCTCTGTCGATTGTGGATTTATGTATGTATTTATTTATTTACATACAATGGGCGCGGGCTACGCTCTGCTTTAAGAGCGTTATAATTTTCTGTTGAATTTTGTTAACTTTTACCACAAAAAGCTGAAAATTGAATTTTTGGGCTGACCAAATAAGTGTGAGAGCAAAAGAAAGAGATATCAAATAAAAATTATATGACATATTATATTAATGGTAATTTCATTTTGAAGCTACATTCATGCCGTTATATGGGAAAGATAATATTTTTAAAATATACATTTGCTTTTGCCGCTACTGCTTGAGATATAGGAAGTTATTTGAATGGCTTAGTGCCTGATTAACTTTGATGGTTCTTCTTTCAGTCTTGCTATATATTTTATACATTTTCAGCAGATCCATCTGTCTGTTGACATTGAGTGCTAAAGATTTCATTCATGCCTAAGCTGTGCAGCTGCAGCTGCGCGCTGAGCTGAGGCGACTTTATGGCGCATTTACAGTCAAGCCTCTATTTATATAACATTTACTAATTATTGACACATGTTCAACAGACTTGAAACAATACTCAATCAAATGGCAAATTCTACTGAATGTTTACATAGTTCAAATTTATCGATAACTTGAAAGAGCTGCTGATATACAGTTAACTAAAATGTTATCGCGCTTGTTGTGTCAGCGAATATGAGTTCCACTTTAGTTAGAGCATTCAGCATTCGGCTTTTATAGCCAATTTATTTTATTTTTGTTCATTTTCTGTTTTGTTTTGTTGTTTCTTTTGTGTTTTTTTTTTTGTGTTTTTTTTTTTTTGGCATGTTCTTTGAGCACGTCGCGACCTCAAAAAGTTATGACGTCAATATAGTTGCCTGCCTGCTGCTCCAGTGCGCGGCATTCTCTATGCCCCTACAACTCTCTCTCTCTCTCTCTCAGTCTCTCTCTCTCTCTCTCTCTGTTCCTTGTTCTCCCTCGAGCTCTGTGCGTCGGCGCATTAATAGCTTTGCCACCTTAATCGGCGCTGTGAGATACACACGTTTTGGGGCCTGCGAATTGTGTTCAGTTTCATTTCGGTTCGGTTTTAGAACAAAACGATTTTCATTTGAGTTTTTCTCCTTATTTGACGCAGTTTTTCCGTTCTTATTTTTGCCAAATATAATCTTAAATATATCAACAAATAACAGTTAAATATTTTTGACTAATTTTACTAAATTTCGAGTCAGTTTTTGTGCCATTTTAAAGTATTTTTTTCTGTTTTCGCTGTGAGTGGAAAGCTTTTTCATATTTTCTAATGAACAAAAATGTTCAAAGTTCTATAAATAGATATGGCTATACACAGAGATCGCTGAGCAGATCCCCGAGCCAGTGGCGCACACACACACACACACACACATACATGTGCTATATATGGGCCAACTGTTTCGTATTACTAACTAATCCAATTCGAATTTCAGCCTCGACTACCATAATGATGCTGTCTGATCGGTGGACCTGCGCCATGCTCTGTTAAACAATGGATCTAGCAGATCAAATCGATGACTATATCTGCTCGTTCGAGGGACTTGGTGACTTAACAATGGACTCCTTAGCCATGTTCATATTCTTGTGGGCCGTATTGGCCCTCTTCTCCGTTTGGCTGTGCAAGCTGCTCTACCACAAGTATCTCAATAAGAGCGCCAATGCGAGCACCGCCGCCGGCAGCGCCGGCAACAGTCGCCAGAGCAGCGTGGCGCCAGGCGCTGCTGGCAAGACAGAGAAGCGTCTGTCTGAGCCCAGGGATTTGCTGGCCACCAAGAGCAAAGTGGAAGATTTATCGAAGCCACTAACAGGTGGCGGTGCTGGTGGTGCTGGCCGCGGACGTTCCACAGCCTCGCCGATGGGCGGCGGCTCGGGCGGACCGCGTCGTCGCGTGGTGCGCCAGAGCTCCACGGGACCAGAGAACCGTAAGAAGCGCTACGTGCCGCCGCCCTCAAATGTGGTGGGACCCGAAACGGTAAGTGAAGTCACTCCAGCCGCTGAGATCACCCCAATTGAAATGACGCCATTGCAGAGCTCCGTGACATGGACCAGTCAAGTGTTCCGCTGGCTTTACAGCGATCTAGTTATAGTCAACGAGCTGCTCATGTCCTGGGTGATAGCCATCAACGACACGCTGCGCAAGTCCGTCGAGGAGGTGAGTAGATGACATCAGCTTTGACCTCATCTGTGATGTCATTACGATTACCTAGCTCTCCCAGTTTGATGAGCGTGCGTTGAACCCTGTTCTGGTTACGTGGCCTCGACTTTCAACTTGAAATCACAAAAAATAAAAAACTTTTTTTTTAGCCTTTTACTTGGCTTGGCTCTCCGGCGCCCAGCCAGTCAGGCGTAACCGGCGTAGAAACGCGTTTTGAGCACAGCTTGCATCGCTTGATGTTTTTTTCCTTCTGTTGTTGTTGTTGTAGTTTTTTTTTTTTTTTTATCGACGTCGCTCCCCGAACGTAGGCCAAGGTCAGCAATTTTATTTGTGAGTTGTGCGTTATTTATAATGTTAGTCATTCAGTCGCGGTTTTATGACTTTTTCTGTTTCTGTTGTGCTTCGGATTGCGTTCACATCCACATGAACTATTTCTTTATAATCGTCGCTTACGTAATGTCGCTAAACCAGAAACGACTTGGGCGAGAACAGGTTTCCAGAACACGGCCAGGCGGCTGAGGCTAACATGAAAGCCATATCAAGGCTGCATCCTTCAGATCTCAGCTCAAAGTGATTAATGCATGCTCTTAGAGAGCAATAAATATCGATATATTTAGCTTATATACTATGCCAATCTTAGGTATTGTAATCATCTAATCTTTGAAGTTATCGATAACATTTATTTAAAGTTCCATAAATATTTATTATATGAGCTTTTATGGCTGGACTTTTTACTTTTCGGCGGTTAATTTATATGACTAAATTTATTTTACTATTAGATATCGATAATATACTCAGCAAACTGATAATTATTGATAAGTATTATTGATTCTATGAATGGGAATACAATCTTTATTGCTAGACTATATCTTTCAGATTTTTTTGCAGCTAACGCAATTCGTTTGTGTCGATAACACGTATATAACGATAAATATCGATGTGCACCATAAATTCTATGAGGGTATACAACATACCTTATAGCTTTAAATTGTATAATAAATGATAATATTTAAATAATTTATTTAGCATCTCGATAATACCACTTTATCGATAAATATCGTTATTCAATTCGATAAATAATAATATACCTAAGCATGCGTAAGAATAGTAGAACTGCAGAATAAAATTGATATAAACTTATCGATTAGTGTAAAAAATCGATAACTATTTGTATAGCTCATGGGTTGATAGATTATAGATATGAACTAAACAAGCTTATGAGTTTGATACACTCCCTATTCAAAGTTATCGATAACACTGCTAAAAAATCGATATCTAAGACCTGTCATTCCTTTCATTGCCAGCATGGCGTTGCAGTTGAGGTGGTGCGCGTCCTGCCCGACAGTCCAGCCCCGGCCTTAAATAATATATTCTGCAACTGCGAGGAGCAGAATCCCGCTGAAATGGTAAGTGGAGGGCGTAGATAAATGAACTATCCATGCTAATTGGGACTTTACTGATTGCAGCTCATCACCTTCGACTGCGATGCGATGCCCGTGCTGCAGGTGAAGACGTTTAGGCAGAAGTCGGGCAAGGTGGAGACCTCGCATTACAAGGTCACCGTGTCGCGATTCCGTGCACGCATGTCCATACCCATCAACTACAATACGCTTAAGGGTGAGATGCGTGTCGACGGCTATCCGGACGTAAGTATCATTACGGAGATACGAATATATATATATATATATATATATATATATGGTTTTGGCTAATTTTGATTGCATAATGTACACCAGGTGCGCATTGCGATGAACAGTGTGGGCGCCATCAAGGCCATGGATCAGGACGAGCAGCAGCTGCAGACAGTCATCAGTGATATATTGACGACGGCGCTGCGTGACACCGTCTACCCGGTTGACTTCTCCATCTACTCGACCTGCCCGCGCGCCGAAGTGGAGCCCCTGGACTTGCCTGTAATCTATCCCGTGCACTATGATTCGCTGGCGGTGAGAGCGTGTAGAGAGCAGTGAGAAGCGTCTGTTCTGTGTTCCGTGTTCGTTTCAGTTTCCTTCAGTCTCTCTCAGTACAGTGAAGTCGCCCACCCAAACACCACACAGACACCACGAAAGACAACACTTCTCATTGTTCTAACGCCAACACTTGTATCTATCATCAGCCAGCCGATTGTTGTTCTGTTGAAATGAAATTCGCCTTTGCTGTCTGCCTCGATGTTGACCACTCACTCAGCTTAAAGTTCACTCTCTCTCTCTCTCTCTCTCTCTCTTTTTTGCGCTCTCTCTTTTCAGGGCAACCAATACTTTCAATATTATTACAATTACTAAATATATATAAATATCCCTAAGTCCCTCCCCCTCGACTCGATTAAAGGCGAATTTCATCAGCTTCAGCTATTCTCTAAGTTTTACTCTCTTTCTCTTTATCTCTCTCTCTGTCTCTCTCTCTGTGTCTCTCTGAGTCAATTCAAATCTGTTAATCCATTCATTGTCACTCGCTCACTTGCATGCTCGGCCCACACACAGCACAACATGGAACACCTGGGCTCTGGCCTGCTGCGCGACTCCCAGCACCTGGTCTCCGGCCGTCGCCTGCTGGTGAAGATCGTCAAGGGCGAGGGCCTGAAGGATGCTCACGAGCCGTACGTGGTCATCGAGATGGACGAGCCGGCGCAGAAGAACCAAACGGGCACTCAGCGTGGCAGCAAGCCCTACTGGGATGAGCATTTCCTATTGTGGGTTTATCTTGATGATCCTTTGGTATTATCCCTTATTAATGGTTCGATCTCGATCTCGATCTCTATCTTTGCAGCGAACTCTCCCCACAATCCGCTGAAATACTTTTTGAGGTCTATGATCATCCAGTGATTGCCTCGGATCCGCCCAAGTTCCTGGGCCTTGGCCTGGTCGGCATCGACGAGCTGGCCGTGGGGCCCGCCTCCACGCAGCTGCTACAGCTGCAGCCACGCCCCTACGAGACGCAGCCCGTGGCGGGCGCCATCACCGTTGACTTTGTCTTTATCGAGGGCGCCGAAATTCCAGCCCATGCGCGTCCCAACCGTCTGAAGGAGGCACTGCGTCTCAGCACGCCCGCCATCAACGAGCACATACGCAACGGCGCCGATCTGGCCGATGCGGCGGTCCGCGCCCTCCAGGATGGCACACTCTCCGGCTCCGCCGGCACTGGCCAGCCCAGCAAGAGCACCCTCATCATACACAGCGTGCAGCGGGTGAGTTGATCCCTTCCAGCACTCCCTCCAAGATTTCCTTTTATTTTCTCTTTGCCTTTTATAATTTCTCTTCTCTTTTGCCCAATTTTCATTTCATTTCCCGCAGAACTCGACCAATCCACATGCATTTAAGGTAACCTATGCGCCAGGCATCAGCCTGACTCTTCCTTCTTTTTTTCTCTTTATCTTTTCCTTCTTCTTTGAGTTGAATTTCGATTTCCTAATTCTGTGCTAATCAGCCACTCAGATGCGTGCATCCATTCATACTTGAGTCGCGTCCACAGTTGAGCTAATCTGAACAAATTTCGTTTCTCGTTCTGTTTATTAAACGTTTTTGCCTAACCCCGCGCTTATCTAACCCAACAACACGATTTGGTCCGGGCGCAGGTCGAGCTGAGCAAAGACGGGCAGATCGAGATGACGGAGAGGGCGTCGCCCACGGAGCTCGACCAGGCCGTGGCCCAGGCATTCGAGCGTGCTGCCAACGAGGCGGCGGCCAACGCCAGCTCGATCGATCTGGTTGACAGCCCAGCGGGCAGTGAGTCGCCCAATACCACAGGTAACACAGGTAACACCAACGAGGAGACCACAGCCGAGGTGAGTGGCACGCGAGAGTTCATACAAAAGTTGTTCCCATTTGCACAAAGCATGGCATGCACACCTGAGACTAGTCCTGCCTGGGCCATCCTCGATTCTAATGACGCCTCCTTCCCGCAGTTTGGCCAGCCAAATGCCGCCTCCTCGCCGAACGGCAGCGGCTACCACAACAACTACAGCTTGAACGGCACAAACAATCTCACCGGCCAGTCGAATGGCAGCGGCAGCGGCAGCGGCTACAACTCGGGCAGTTTGCCGCGCAATGGCGGCTCCTCGCCGTATTTGGGACTGCAGCAGCAGCAGCAGCAGCTGCAGCAGCAGTCGGGCTTGGATCTGGATGATCGTGGTCGCAGCAAAAAACGTAATTTCTTTGGCACCCTCAAGAAGCGTCTCAGTCGCTCTAAAACCCGCACCCTATCGGCCGATCAGCCCAATAACAACAATCATAATTCACAATCAGCCAACAATACAGCCACAGCCACAGCCACAGGACTCACTCGAACAGCCACTGGAACCCTCAATGGTGAATCTTCCCGTTCATTATCTGTCGATCGTGCCACTCTGTCTAAAAGCAATTCACTTGGTAATTACCCCAATGTCCACTTCACACCACATCATCGCCACACACACACACTCACACACACACACACTCACACTCACACTCACTAACATTAATGAACATTCACATTAGATCGTAGCTAACTTTTACACTATGGCATGTTTATCAAGCGCAAACAAATCCATCAAAATATTTAAGTGGAACGAATTTTGGAAAACTTTCAAAAAATTCCATTAAGCATGCACATTATTTAAATATTTTGAAATTTGGCTTGAGCTGCGGTAATAATAATTAATGATGCATAAAAAGGCTTCAAATATGCAACAAAAAAAAATTAAAATTTTAAACAAAAATTTATAGAATGTAATGAATATAAATATAACTTATTTAATTAATTATTACACTGCATAGGAAATGCCAGAAAACTTCAATTTAATTTAAAAAAAAAAAACAATTAATTGAACAAAAATATATATATATTTTTATTTTAATTATTTTTGATTTATGACTTTATAAATTTTTTATGTATTAAAAATTTATATTTTAGATCAATTTAAAATTAAAATGTATATTATTTTGAAATTTTAATATCTTAGTCACAAATCTCAAATTAAAGACGCTAAAATTATTTTTAAATTTTCCAAAATTTAAATATGTAAAAAAATATATTTATAAAATGCTTTCAAAGCTAGAAAATTCATTTGCAAATCTATTTAAACTATTGATTTATTTATTTATTTTTTTATATAGTTAAATTTGGGAAATTTTAAGCATTTGTGTATTGACACAGGTCAACAAAATTGAGTTAAATTTAGCGCTAAAAATTCTTATTTTACAGTACATTTTTTCCCCCTTTTGAGCAAGTCGTAAAATATATAACTTGATTATGAGTCAATCACAATCCAGCTGGCCTGTTTTACTTATCAAGCTATTGGATTTGTTTATGAGCATTTTGCAATAAATATATTCATAAAGAATCGTAAAAACAAGCTATAGAACATATATATGTGCATATAAATATATATATTAGAAATAAAAAAATATTTTTATTTAAATTTCGTCTCATATGATGAAACATTTCGTAACATATTCAAGGATTCTCGATATTTATGTATCATATCGTATCATATATCGTATTTATGTATCTCACTTAATATCCTGTTTTTGTGTTATGTCCTTTAACTGTACTTTTACTGTTCTTTGTTCTCTACTTCTCTCTCCCCATTTCCAAATAACGCTAACCAAAAACCAAAATGTTTTTCGCTCCTAAAAACATTATAATCTGTATGTACCCTAACTTCCATATGTTCTATGTATCTAATATGTGTTCTACACACACACACACACACACACACACAAACACACACCTGTTGAACTGTACACAAAATTAAAAAAAAAAAATATTTATAAATTATTTTCTTAATTTAAATTGATTACACAATTTTCTGTTGATTTGGTTTAAAATTTTTGTTTTTCTTTTCAATTTATTTATTTTCATATATATTTTGGGTGTATTCGGGTGTTTGGTGTGTGTGGATCTTATCTATATATATAACTGCAACAATAACAACACAACAACAACAACAACAACAACATGCAATTGAAGGACCCCGCATGGGCATTGGCAACTCCATCACCGACCACTCACGCCGCTCTTCAATTTCAGAATCCTCAGCCATCTCTGGCTTCTCCTCGGCCAGCAACAAGACCTACGTGCACGAGGCATCCACCTTGGTCCTGGAAACTCTGGAGAATGGCGTTAAGCGGTTAGCATTTATTTAAATTGAACTAGCTTACAGTTTATGCCGTATCTGCTAGTCGGATACACCCGACAAGAGTCAAAAATTTCAAAATTATTTTTATTGATTTTTTATTTATTTAATTTAATTTATTTATTCTCAGGCATTTCATTGTGCCACTGGCCATCGCACAGAGGCCTCGCTGGCGCCGCAAGGGCACCAAGCTGCACATCTACAATGATCACACCTTCATCGCCAAACATCTGAGCGGGTAAGTCAGAGAGAGAGGGAGTGAGAGAGAGAGAGCGAGAGAGTGAAAGCAATGATAAGAAGTAAAAAAAAGAGTAAGATATGAGACGTAGAGTGAGAATGAAATGAGAATGATAAGTGAAAAAGAAGAGACAAAGCAGTGCCAAAAAGTGAGAGAGAGAGAGAGAGATAGAGAGAGGTTTGTTAGAGGGAGAACTGAAAAAGACGAGCTTTTGCCAAGATTCAGATAGAGATAGGTGAGAGCTGAAAAGGGAAATGGAGCTCGAGAGAAGAATTAAAGACAAAGAGGCAGAAAGAGAGGCCGACGGACAGAGAGTTGGAAAATTAAGTGAAAAAAGAAAATAAACGAAAAAAGTGAAAAAAAATAACTGTAGCGAGTGTGAGAGAAATAACAAGAAAGAGGCAAAAGTGAAAGATGAGTGAAAAGAAAGGTTAGAAAGATGAGTGCTAGAGAGAGAATGACTGAAAATCGCTCTACTGTAAGCTTAACATAACATAACAACTTAACATAACACATTAACATTCCTCTCTCGCTCTACAGAGGTGGCTTACAGTGCTCGATCTGCATGAAGTCCATACCCAGGCGGCCGGGCAAGCAGGGCTACGAGTGCCGCGACTGCCAGCTGATATGTCACAAGCAATGCCACGTCCGTGCTCCGCAGGCGTGTCCCAATCCCACGGTGCTCTCCATGGAACTGTAAGTCGCCCACTTCAATCTCGCTTAATTAATTAATAATTAACTTCACTTTAATATATCGATATCAATACCAAAATATATACATATATAATATCGTTTCTATACGGTGGTTGGCTTTAGTAATTGAAATACTAATTTATTGTTTTTCATTCTTTATTTCTCTCTTCTTTTAAATACACACACACGCACACACACACACACACACACATGAACATACGTTACCGTTACCCCGCTCAATTGACAATTTTAGAACCTCATATCCGGTACTCTCAGAGCGAGATTTGGCTCTCTAGTTAACATAACTTACTTAACATTGAATAATATTCTATTTCTATCTCTATTGTAATGTCCGCTTAAATGCTCCTGAATACTTAAATTTTATTTGCAATTTATTACAAATTTGCGTTTCTTTTAATTTGTTTTTTTTTTTTTTTTTTGACGTCAAAATTTGAAATTTTTGTAAATTTTATTTTAGAAATAATTCGAAATCAAATTATTTGTTTATCATAGCAGAGGGCTTTAGTCGGAATACGAATTAATATTTTCATTACTCAGCTGCTTTAATATGCATATTTACTGTTAAGAATATTGCGCAACCTCTTTAAGCCAGTCCTTCTACTCTAATGCTGTCTCTTTCTACATATATATTAAGCAATGCACACACACACACACAGGTCTACTCATCTCAGCTTTTTTTCATGTGCATCTCTCACACACACACACATGCAGTCAACGAACAGAAGCTTGTCTACACGCACAAGCATAGAGTCTCTCTCTCACACACACATACACACATAGTGCAATTCATCCAGTGGCCAAACCAGACACACACACATGCATAAATATCTTACTTCATTTTTGTTTTCACACAGTTTTCTAACATAATTTCACACATTTTTCTATTTCACTGAAAACATGGACACAGGACGCTGATTGATAAGTAAAATTTTAAGCGCACAAATAAATATATACATTTAAAATAAATGTTTCACAAAAAAGAGCAGCAGCAGCAGAATTAAGTAATTAATAAATGAAAATACATTTTGACGTCAAGATCAGTTTATGTTCAACATTCAAGCGAAAAATATTTAGAGAGCAGTGAGAATATTTTTTTAGGCCAATTATTCAGATCTTCCGTTATCGTTCACAATGGGTAAGAACTGCAGCTGCACGCATGCAAATGTTCCAGTTAACAGCTAACAATTTACAATAACAGCTTTTTTAAATAACAGCCAAAAACAAATTTGAACTTCTGTTTATCGATAAATTTAATATTCGATTTGTCTAGCTGTAACGATTTTTTATGTTTGAGAATGTTTTATTTTTAAATTATTTAAAATCCTATAAAAAAAAATGATTGTTTTTAATTTATTTTAATTAATTTTAATTTCCTCTACTGTCTCAATTCAAATATTTATTTAGCTGCCGCCTGTAGTTCGTTGTGTTATAGTATTAATCATTATTTTCGTTGTTGGTTAATTTGCTTTTAATAATATTGTTTTATGCGTGTCTAATCTATTTTTAATTCTCTTTTCCCAGAACGAAGCTAAATCTAACTGCTGCGGAACGTAGCAGGAAATTATAAAGAAATCTACAATAATACGAATCGAAATAATATATATATTTAAAAATAGTATGCAATTTATACACATTGAGCGAAAGAGAAGTCGTCTAGAAATATTGAAATCCTAAACTCAGAAGAAAAGCAAAAACAAAACTACAAACAATTTATAAACCTATAATCTATATACATATATATATATACTTAATTATGTTATTTATTTTATATTCGAGTGCAATAATTTGGGTTTAATTTTAAACTGTTTTCCTAACTTTACTGAAATCATTACAAACTTTGATATTTTGTATTTTTACCATCACGAATAATAATTGTACAAATCTGAAAACATTTTTGAATAAAAATTGAATGGCAGAAAACGCTTGATAATTCTTATGACTGGTCACACTTAACTTGGAGTTCGGTTGGCAACGCTGAGAGCTGAACAGCTGCTTGGACATTAATCGAGTAAATGTTATGGTTATGGATATCGATTGTTGCTAACATGCCCAAGTGAGCACAACAGCGGCTTTTGTTAACATCTACAATGACAATAAGCAATATTTTGAACAAGCAATTGTACTTAAAAATTTAGCAACTACGTAATATTATAATTAGATTATAAATTTGAATATGATACAAAGAGAAAATGGTTTTGAAGCAAATGTTTTTCATAAGCAACACTGCTCGCTAAGCAACATGTGCCCAAACATTACTCATAGCTTATGGCAACATTTTCCCAACATGCTATTTAACAGCGCCAGTTGAGTTAAAGAAACCTGGTTAAAAAATGTAGGTGCGCGCATTGTATTTGTATTTGTTCTTGCGCTGCACTCGTCGGTCGGTCGGTCGCGTATGTTATTTGTGTTCTGAGCGAGTGTGTGCGTTTGTAGTGCGTAAAAATTATTCATTAAATTGGAATAAAAAGAAAAAAAAAATCAGAAATTTAACGAGTAAGCACGTGTGGATTTCAGTGCATTTGATCGCAATGTGCTAACAACAGCAACAACAAAAATCGCGTGCGTGCCGTGTTAGTGGCCAACAGAACGTCAGACACGCCTCGCGACTGCGACGCGACATGGAATCAAAATCATACGGCCGAAAAGCAGCAGCAGAGAAGCAAGCCGCAGTAGACTTTGCTGTCGCCGTTGCCTTGTTTTTGTGTTGTTGTCGCGTCGTCTATGTGTGTGTGTGTGTGTGTATGTGGTTGTGTCGGTCTATGATTGCGTATAAATGTGTGTGAATGTGTGTGCTTGCCAACGCCGCCGTGTCTGTCGCGTGTGTTAGTGCGAAATATATATATTTCCAATTGGCATCTGTTTATATTTTTATATATATGCATATATAAAATATATAAATGGTGAAATTAGTGGCCAACAGATAATAATGTTAAGAAACAAATAAAATTTGAAATATTAATGCGAACAATTTTTGGCCGTCGTCGTGCTGCTGCCACTTGTTTTTCCACTTTTGCGACCGCGACGCCGCTGCCGCTGCCGTCGCCGCCGCCGCTCTCGCTTTCTCTCACAGTGCAACGCCAACGCTAAATCCGTCGCGTTTATCATTATTTTGACTATCATTATTGTTGTTGTTGTTGTTGCGGTTATTGTTGCTATTGTTGCGGTTATTGTTGTTGTTGCCATTTCGCTTCGACTCTGTTCTATTCCGCTGTTGTTACGAGCAAGAGTGCAAAGAGTTGACCAATGCTATTAGTGTGCGTGTGACTGTGTGTGTATGTGTATGTGTGTATTAGTGTGTTAATGGCTAATTCTCGATATTAATTGATATTCCAGTTCTATAAATAAGTTACGCAACTTTGCATAGAAACATTTAACTTCCAAGAACCGTTAACGGCACTCCCCCGACTACCACAACAAAAATGCAACAAATTCTGAATTTTACATTATTTGAAATTTAACATTTAACAACAACAATAACAGCAGCAGCAGCAGCAGCAGCTGAGGCAGAGGCAGAGGCATCGTTAGCATAAAGAACAACAAAATAAAAACTGTTAGAGTGACAGAGACAGAGTGAGGGGAATATAGACACAGCCAGACAGACAGACAGGCAGGCAGCGAGCGCTGCTGCCTAGTGAAACGCTCTCGTCATGGCCGCTGCTCACAGTCACCACAATGCCAATTTGCTCAGTTCGGACATATCCAGGCGCAATCCACAGGACGAGTACGATCTCATACAGAAAATTGGCTCCGGCACCTATGGCGACGTTTACAAGGTAAGTTTTTGTTATTTCTGTTATTTTTTGTTATTTTTTTTGCTTGCTCATATTGGCATAGAGCCACACAGCCACACAGCCACACAGCCACAACCACACCCACACACACATGCACACACTAAGCGCCACTTTGCTTAAAAGAATGAATTCCTCTCTCTATTGCTAGCTCCCTTCCCCATGCACGCACAAAGACCAAGACCAAATGCTTGCAATTTAAAATGCATATGTATATGAATAACATATTAGTGTCTATGTGTGCGTGTGCGTGTACGTGTGTGTACGTGTGTGTGTAAACTCCACATCGACTTTTGTTTTGCTTCGCATTCCTTCCTGCTCTTCCATCTGCATGAGTGCACGTGCAGCAACGTCTCTATCTCTCTGCCTGCTGTCCCTCTCCCTCCCGCTGGCTCATGCTCATTTGTAACCCCTTTTGCTCCACTGTGCGGCAAAATATGTGTAAAATTTTTGTGCTCTTATTTTAAATTGTATTTTTTTTTCTACTTGTTTTTCTTATTTTGTTTATTTTGCTGTTCGACACTGCATGGAGCGAAGTGAACTGTCCTTGCACTTTCAATAGGAAAGGTCACACGCACGCACACACACACACACAGGGACAGGGACAGGGACAGGGTGTGGCCATAATGCATTTCTGGCATAAGCCGCGCGTAATCCTCGGCCAAGCGCAGCGTTATTCAAAATTGAAATTAGAATTTTTGTTGAATTGCGACGCCCTCACACTGTCTCCCTCACTCTTGCACTCTCCCTCTCTCTCTCTCTCTTCCCACACTCTTTCGCTTCGAACTGTTAAAGTTGAAGCCACGCGCGCGCATTGATTATGCGGCTTAATTTACATATGACATACGTGTATGTATGTATGTGTGTATTTGTGTATGTATTTATGTAAATACATGTATATGTGTCTGTATGTTGATTTATACGTATATTTACTCATCTGCTCCGTTGTACTCTGTCTGCATGTGTGTGTGGATTGCATTTGCCTTTGCCGCTGCTTCTGCTTCTGCTTCTGCTTGTCTCCGTTTTGCATGCGTCATGCGCCAAAGCTAACGGCGCATGCTTCCAATGCTCGCCGCCATTTTCCACTCTTGACACATTTATTTATTTCCACATGCGGAATTTGTTGTACTCAGGCTGGAATTTATGATGCCCCACACACACGCACACTATCTCCCTCCCCCCTCTCTCTCGCTCGCTCGCGCGCTCTCGCTCTCGCTCTCTCTGCAGTGTTGTTTTAACTCAGTCTTCGCGCTGTTTACAAGCAGATGTTCGTATGGCGCTAAAAACGTATGTTTCTCTGTTTTGAGTTTTTATTGTTTATGCAAAGTTTTAAACACATAAACAACGATGATCTAATGCAAAGCAATTGTTTTTATTATTGGAAGGAAAGAAAATTGAATAAAAACCACAAACGAATTGTTGTAATAAAATAGAATCCACAAAAACTGGAAAACTGGAAAGGAGTGAATTTAATAATAGAATCGCTAAAATAATAATATAATGTAATAATATATATAATAAAAATATATATAATAATAATTATATAATAATAATATATATAATAATAATTATATAATAAGAATAGAGGAAAATGTAGAATATCAAAGTGATATGCAATAAAGTCCACTATCAAATTACATAATATAATAGCATACACAAGGTAATGGACAAGTTGATCTAAGCGCTAACTGCATTCCAGGCATATTCCAGCATAAATTCTTATCAATATATATTAGGGACTTGTCGGTAACTCCATTAGTCTCTTATTGACTTCCAAATTAATGCCATGACAAGCAGCAAAATCTTGGCCAACAAACAAACAAGCGGCAGTTTTTCATTATTGCAGCCAAATGGGGAAAATGCGAATAAACAAAAGAAAAGTCTACTTTAAGGCGTGAATACTCGATAGCAAAACGGAAACTGAAGTTGGTGCAGGAAAACAAGAATAAGTAGGGAGAGTGGAAGAAGCAGAGGCAGAGGCTGAGGCAGCGGCAGAAGAAGTGTAAGCAGAAGTGCCTACTACAGTTATATAATGAAATATGGCACACACAGAGACACTCACACCCACAGAGGCACACTCCCACACACACACACACACACACACACACACACACACACATAGATGATTGCCTTAGCCAGGCACTTGACTTCGCACATTGTTGCCATTGTTTTTCTTGTTTTTCTTGCTGTTGTTGTTGTTTTTCCGCTACACATTTTTACAATCAACGTCGTCATTGTTGGAGCGTGTTGTTGTTGTTGTTGTTGCTGTTGTTCTTGTATAAGGATTTGCTGAATGGTACTGTGCGTGTTAGGCAAAAGGGGTATATTAGGTGCCTTTGGTAATGCTTAGCTAAGCTTATGAAAATTCCCGAGCTGTAATGGTAGCTAGATTGAGACATATAAATGTAAATCAGCTTGAAATATTTACAAATTTCTATTATATTACCTATATACTGGGCAAGCAGACAGTCTAATAGGGTATAATCAGCTAACTAAGCTGATGGAATTAATTTTTTATATATAATTTATATAATATATAATTTAATAATAATGTAATAATACAGTTATATATAATCTACTTAGACTTTGTGCAAAGTCTCACTATAACCAAATATCTGGCAAACAGGGTATAATCTAGTCCATCAACCAACTTGGCTAATGAAATGAATATTTAGATATTCAAAAGACTTTCCATATATTTAGCTTAATTTACGAATTTTTACTGACGTCCAGGGTATTGCCTAGTCCATCAACTCCCAGCTAGTGCAACTAGTTTTCGTTACGCCCACGCAACACGCATGAAAACATAAAAAATTGGCGCAAACCACTCAGCGAGAGCGAGAGGGAGAGCAGCGGGGGACAGCGGCTGAGTGAGTGTTTGGTGGGGTCCAGGATGAAGCGTAAATTACTAGAGAACCGAGCCAAGTGGTAGAGGGAATTGAAGATGAAGAAGCGTAGAGAGTGACGTAGTTTGCCACAGCAGGAATGGCAGATGAGCAGGCGGGTCACGTAACAATGCGTATATATGTGTGAGAGAGAGAGAGAGAGAGAGAGAGAGATAGTGGGCATACCCGCAGACGTAAAAAAATGCATTTGTTTTGATGCAAACACATTTCCACTTTCGCTCTATCCCTCTCCCTCTCCCTCTCTCTCTCTCACTCTCACTCATTTGCACTTTGATCAAGTCATATTTATAATGAGCAAAGCAATTGGTGGGGGAGGACATGGCAAACAGAGAATCTGATTGCGCGATTACGAAAGCCAAAGCAAAACAAACAGCTGAGAAAACCGTTTCACCCCTTGGCTAAGGGCTGCTTTATGCTAATGGCCGCCTAACGTGTTTCCAGTTCAGCAATTGAACTAGGCACGAGGCTAGATTTAAATATTTAATGAAAAATCCTCAAATCCGGTTGGCAGCTCGGCCCGTCTTCAGAGTCTAACTGTAGCCAGGCAAAAGAGCCACCCTCGTTGGCTTTATGTACAACAATAACAAACAGGCGTAACAAACAATCAACACAACAATGGGGCACGGGGCAAACCCGACTGACCCAATTCTGAGTCGCAATAATTTGCACGTTTTCTTTGTTAAAGGGTTGAACGGGGCTTCAGCTGCTTCGCTCCCTCGACTGGATTGTCGAGCAAGAGAGCTAGGGGTCTGGGTGCCAGGGGGCTCTAGGGGTAGGCCCTCAGCTCGAGAGCAATTAAAGCCACAGACTGCAACAGACTTGGTCGGAGTGAAGTCGGCTCAAACTTCGTTTACAATTTCATTTCAACTCAAACGTAATTTACTCGCCAAATCAACTTAAATAAACGAAATTTAAATAAAATACCCCGGGAGGTTACGCCCCTCGCCCCCGACTACCCTTCTCTTTTCCCTTTTTTTTTTCGTTCTCGCAAATCTCAAATCCCAGTTGTGTAAATATTGGGCTGGTCTGTCTGGCGCGGCCCGTCTTGACCCCAAGTGTGGGCAAGTCCCTTATCTGTTTTTTTTTGCCTACCCTGCTCTCCCTCTCCCTCCCTCTCGCTTTCTCTTTAGCTCGTATCACAAATATTACACAGTTTACGTCAAGCCCTTCGCCGACATCAGCGACTGTCCCCAAAGTCAAATAAAAAAGGTAATCTAAGCTCTTTTTGATACCCTGGAAATACCATTGAATGGGGCTCGATTGTTTTCTAGCAAAATGAATGAAGAGTCTCTAATTCTATATGGCAGGTAGTAGATTTGAGCACTAAAAGAGCTTTATTATTAATAGACTTAAGAAGATAAGTTCTATCCTACCTAAGTCCTATAAAACTTTATCCATAAAATCCTACTAAAACACGTTTATTCCTTATAATTTACATAAATTTCACACAGTTAGGGCATCTGCTAGTCGGATACTCTCCACCAGTCACGCTCACATGTTTTTTTGCTCTTCCATCTCGTGTTTAAAGTTGTTTAGAAAGCAACTTGCGAGAGGAGCAGGCGCCAAAGGTGGTGGGAGGCTCCCAGCATCCTTTGTATGGCATTTGCCTGTCGGCAAGTGGGCGTGGTCAGTGCTTGCTTTAGTGTTTTTCTTTCTCTTATTTGATCAGTTTAGGCGTATTTGATTTACTAAAGCGGCAGCTTCAGCTCGTTTCGCCTAATGCCTAACATGCCTCAGCCTTAGCCTCAGCCTCAGTCCTGTTGTTGTCCTGCAGCTCTTGGGCTTCTTTCAATTTCGTCTTTGACCCAGCGCATTCATCATTATTGTCTTCTCTGAGCTGGCTAAATAAGCGCTCTACATGGCAGCTGCTGCTGTCCGCTCGTCCGTTCGTCCTTTGATTTCTCTGCCTCTGTCGCTGTTGCTGTTTCTCGATTTCCGCTTGGCAAGGCGAAGGTTATTCGAATTTGGCATTAAAATTGGATGTGTGCCAGTGCCGCAGCAACGCCTCCCTTGACGGCTTACTGCCATGTCCTTTCTTTCCTTTTTTTTTTTATTTTTTCTTTGGCCAAAAGGGCGCAAAGGAAGTGTTTACAGTTGTTCGGCTCTTCAAATGTTTTGCTCTTAAGTTTGTTATTTGGCCAATTTCGGCATGTCATTTGCCGCGTACTGTCTGGAATTTCCCATACATATGACGTTGCCAAAAACTTTGCCCTTTGCATAAGCAGCCAAGCCTTTTGGGAGTCCTACCCAAACCCACAGTTCGCCCTGCCCACCCGCCTTTCCGGCAACCTTGCGTCCGCCGTTATTACGCAGCTTGGCAAAAGTTTGCCGCGGATTACGATGTCTGCGCCCCGCGTCTTTCGGCCAAAGAATTTGCCTTATTAAAACCGTCAAAAACTTGTAAACGCTAAAAGGCACATATTTTCGTGGGCGTGGCACAGGCCCGGCGCAAAAAAAAAGAAGAAGAAGGCGACGCTGCGCATGCGCATAAAACTCGCAGCGCAGCTCATGGTTCAGCGAACTACGAAATAATTGCCTTAATGTGCGAGGGAGAGAGAGAGAGAGAGGCAGAGGCAGAGGCTGAGGCAGAGGAAGGCTCTCATTTATGCCTTGCATTTCAATATATTAGCTGGGAGCTGCTGCGACCAGTGCACAAAAGTCAAATTGACCGCGAGTTGCCGCTGCCTGCCGCAGGGCGAGTTGATTAAAAACTTGTAAAATATGCAAGTAAAATGAGCTATTTCATAGCAGCTGCTGCATGACCTGACCCAACCCCCCCCCCTCCCCCACCTGCCCTCGTTGGGGGTAGTGGCTGGATATCAACGGGAGTAAAAAGTTTGGCGTTTTGTTTGTTGCCCGCCATAATTTCATTAGTCGTCGAGTTGAGCGAGCTCAAAAAAGTTTTTGTGCGAGCTGCAAACAAATTCACATTAAAATATGTAATTCCGATTCCCCAGGGCGGGGTTGGGGGTAACTGAGTTGAGTGTTAGGTGTTGTTATGCCGTGTGTAAGCGGAAAAACTTTGGCTAGTAAATTCATTTGCAGCAGCTGCGGCTAATTACGTTTACGAACTATGGCCAAAAATGTTGAAGAGCAGCGGCAGCAACAGGAGCAGTGGCAGTGGCATCCACATCCACATCCACATCCACATTAATCTCAACAATTCAACAACTCAACTCAAGTTGTCAGCCATGAACATGATGATTGGGTTAAGCAAGGCCCACAGCAGCCGGCTAACCATAAGCTCGAAATACTTGTGAAAATAGTGATTAAACCCTTGAAGCGATTCCCGCATAAATTATAATCATTGAGATAGAGATAGGGAGAGAGAGAGAGAGAGAGAGAGAGATTGCGTAGACAAAGCGTCAAAAGTATTAAGCCGACTTTAATTGAAGCAGACATGACCAAAATTATTAAAATCGAGCGGAGTGTGGGGGCTGGAGGAGGCGTCTCTAAAGTGACTAAATTAATGGAAAAGCTGTTGCTGGAGCAGAGTTCAAGGGAAAAAGACAAAGAGACAGAGAGAGAGAGAGAGAGAGAGAGAGAGAGAGACAATTAAAGGAATTACGTTTGAAGCTCAATTTGCTATTTAGTACACAGTTAGGCGGGAAATTAAAATAATTATTAATTTCTAGAGGCAATTATTAAAAAATAAAATTGCCAATAAAAAAAAAAAACAATTATAATACATATTAAAAAAAATTCTTATACAAAATAATAATAATATTAATAGTAAAATAATAATTATGAAAATTAATATTAAAAAATTAATAATATAAAAAAGTTAATTATAATTAATTAAAAAATAAATTTAAATTACTTTATTATTTTTTAAATATTAATAATAAAAGTATAATAAAAAAATTAAAAATAATGAATAAATAAATTAAATATACTTAAAAAGAATATAGCCACAATACAAGAGACTTATTAGGGATAAAGTAATTGACATAGGCTAAAAAGAATAGAAAATTATCTTAATAATATGATGGGGATATAAACTGAAGATAAAGATTAAAGCTGCGCCAAGACAGCTAAAGGAAAACTTGCGATGCTGAGAAACTGTGGAAAATGTGATAAAAATGAAGTGAGAACTGCAACAATAAGAGTAACAACAACAACAACAACAACAACAACACCAACTAAAAGCCAACAACAAAAAGCGCAAAACGCAAACGCCTCGAGACGAAAGTCAAATAAAAAGTCTTTTTGCGCGCGGCCCCTGCTAATAATTAATGTGTCTTTGTCTCTTTCACTCATGCATATACACATCTGTGCATGTAAATAACAGTATGTGTGTGTGTGTGTGTGTGTGTGAGTGTTGCTTGTGTTCCGCCTTTGTCCAAGTTCAATGTTTGCAGGGAAATGCGCTTCATTAGAGTTGAGTAGTTGCGTAGTCGAGTTGAGTTAAGTTGATGAACCAACTCTCTCTCTCTCTCTCTCTCTCTCTCTCTCTCTCTCTCTCTCTCTCTCTCTCTCTCTCTCTCTCTCTCTCTCTCTCTGTGTATCTTCCTCTCCCACTCCCACTCACTCACTTCAGCCCTGCAGCTTTAACGTTTTTGTCAGCTGCTGATGATGACGAGAATTCGCTCAGCTACGATTTTCTTTGGGTGTTTGACCTTGAGCCGCCAAGACAAATGTGTGAACAGCGCAAACCACGGAATGACTGATGAGCAAGCCAAGCCGATGATGATGATGAGGTAGAGAGTAAAGCCCTGCGCCTTGATTTATGTTGCTGCACAAAAAGTTAATCAAGTTTGCAGCGCGTAAGTTTTCTCTACCAGATAATTCAGGAGTTTTTCCCAGGCATTTGCATTTGCTAACTGTGTCAATATTTTACGTGCAACGCCCACAACTGCCAGCGAGAGAGAGAGAGACAGAGAGAGAGAGGCTGCCAGTTGCTGCTGCTGTTGGCTCAAACCGCTGACCAATATTTCACAAACAATGCCAAAAGGCGGATGCAGCCAGTGGCAGCGGCAGCGGCAGCCACAGGAGCCAGTTCTGAAAATTTCATAAAACTGTTGTCGGCACTCCACCTCGCCCTCCCCCCACGTCCCCTTTGTGTGTGGGTGTTTGGCTACTCCCCAGACGCAGATCCTTCAATTATGCAATTTTCTATTTGTGCACAAAATTGAAACTGAAGTTGAGCCAAGGCGCTGTGGGCGTGTCTACCTGGCGTAGGCCAGGCTCGACCTATTTGTGTAAAAAGTCCATTGTGCATGCCCCTCACTCCCCCCTCATCCCCCCTCTCTCTCACTCGCCCTCGCTCCTCTATTCACATTTTTGATTAGGTTTTTGTTATCAGACGACGCCTACTGTGGCTCCTCTCCCTTCCCTCTCCCTCTCCCACAGTCTGCAATGGGATCGCAGACAATGGCCACGTTCTCATTTTTGTGACTATTGTTGCATAACTTCAAATGTTCAGCTGAAATATATATATATATATATATATATATATATATATGTATGTGGCATATATATCTATGGCAATCTGCTGCTGCTCTTTGATTGCCACTTGTGACACAGTTTGGGTTTCTCTTATCGCTTGTTATCAATTGAACAAGCGCCACTCAGAGCTGGGAATAACATCAAATAATTGCCTGCGTTTCAAGTATTTTCCGTGCTCTCCCACGACAGCCAAAGAAAATCATCAATTCTAATCGATCGATATATGCAAATGTATATATATATATACATATATAAATATATATATATATATGTGTGTGTGTGTGTGGCAATAACCATTGGCAACATCATTTGCCAAGCATTTTTGGCCCATTTAAAAGTAATAATAATAATTGGCTAAAATAAACGGCCAATTGATATGGGAATATGAATTTTTGCACTGGCATTAATTTCAAGTGCTCAAGAGGTAAATTTTCTCGTGCTTCAAGTTCTTTTCCTTAGCGCGATTTTCCTGGAATTGAAAATGGGGAAAAAACAGATTGCAAAATGCTAAGCAAATTGTGCTAAGTAGGTGCTACTTTAACAAGTGCTTGCAGTTATATATAGCTATATATAATATATATATATATATATATATGTATATACATTAATTTATATGCATATATTACAGTCGTGTGGGCGTTAATCAAATTGAATTTCTGATATGTTTTTACTTTTTATTATGATTTTCGTCGCTGCTGTCGGTGCTGTCAATGCTTGCACGTTGTCTAAATGGTCACGTTTCAATTTGGAAAGCCAGCCAAATTCCAGCTGGAATAGCACAGGCTGTTGCTGTCATTGTTGCACACACAAAGCAGAGCGCCGAGGTGTGCTGGACAATGGCGAGACAGAGCGAGACAGAAATATCGAAAAATATTGAGTGCGGAATATAATAGAGAAATTAGATGAGAAATCAGAAAAAAAGGTGTCGACTGGGAGATATTCATGTGTTTAGCAATGATTAAGCGAAATATAAATAAAAAGAATAAAGCGTATAAAAATTAAGGAAATAAATGAATTAGATAAAACATGCATACATAGAATAGTGTATAAATGAATGAGAGAGAGAGAGAGAGGGGGCGATAGCAACACCAAAATTGAAAAAAATACGTTTAATTTAATGCGCAGCTGGCTATAGACTTTATCAGCGCTTCATACAAGAGAAAATGCATAAAATTGTATGTATGGTATGCACACATACACACATACACACATACACACACATGCCTCGCATGCATACATGCATTTACTGCTCGCTCTTCGAGCGCCATCAGCACGAGAAGCTCTTGCTGTAAATATGCCGTATATTCCTTTTGCTCTTCCTCTTCTTAGCTTGCTGCTCTGTTCAGCTGGCTGCCTGCCTGCCTGCCTGCTTATCCTTTCTTCTATTCGCTATTCCTTTCACGCCTGCTGCCACTCATCATGCATGCATACAAACATGCTTACACACGTTCATTACTATTTTCAGCTCTAGCCAGGCAATAGCGTTAAGTTCACTCTATTCACTTTTTGTTCATTTTAATTTATTTATGACTAAGTTTGGGCAGTTGACAAATTCCATGAACTTATCGTTTCTATATCAATTACATAAATAGCCATTGTTGTTGTTGCTATTTAGTTGTGATAAAATACTGCTAAATTCTTTATAACTAGGTGTATTTGCGCTAACCTTGAGTGTTATCTTCAAGTTTGTTGGTGTTTGATAAAGATACAGTGTTCGAAGAGTTTGCTATCGCTTAAATGGTCGAAGAGCAAGCGGGAGGGCAGCAGAAAGCAAGAGTAACGGGTTAACACGTGCTAATTCGTTGCACTCGCTTCATTCATTGATAGGTCATCTCGCTCGCTCACTCACATTCTAGTCTTGTGACATGCACACGCACACATTCACAGCCACATGAACCACGGAAATTAGCATACGCCTTTGACAAAGGCGTTCAGCGAGGGGCAGATGACGCACAGTGGGGCGTTGTCGATGCAAATTGTGACAAAATATCAATGAATTTATTTATATGATATTAATATTTAATTTATTGTTTAATAAATTAATTATATATTATAGCAAATATTTTCAAATTATACACAATATTTTTAGAAAATAACTTTAAAAAAAAATATTAAAATAATTAAATGAAATAATTATTTTGTTAAGATTATCGAAATTATTTATATTTTATAAAAAATACAAATTACGAAATTTGTAGCAAAATACTTCATTTATCTGACATTAATATTTTATATAATATTATTTAAATTAATTATATTTAATCGAAGTTATTTTTAATTATAACAGAAAATTATCGTATTTAAATATTTGGCATACAAACAGTTTTTAAAGCTCCACTGTGCAACGAGCGAATTGCGTTTGCCATTTATGCAAAGTTCTGGGCGTGGCATCCACGCCCTTGATAGACATGTTTGGGTTTGATAGAGGTATGCACACACACTCGAGCCAATTCAAACACACACACACACGCACGCACACGCGGGCAAAGAGAACATGATGTGAATGCTGATATTTATTGCATTTTAAGTTCAAGCAGGCGGCTTAATGAGCAGCTTTGTTTTATTGTTTGTTGGTTGTTGTTGTTGTTGTTGGTGAAACAAAAACATTGTTGAAACTTAAATAGGTAGAATTGACGTTGCTGCTGCCGCTGCTGTTGCGGTTGCAATTGCAGTTTGCATCTGCATTGGCATTGGCCTTTGGCCCGTTTGCTAATTGATCCAAGCTGCTGAAATGTTTGACCCCAAACACTAACTCTGGCTACGACTACGACTACGACAATGACTACGGCTGTGGCTCCGGCTCCGGCTCTGGCTCCGGCTCTGTTGCAATCCGATAGCTACATTTGATCTGTGACATTCTGTCGAATGTAGTTCGTTCAGCAGCTTAAGTTGCCAGAAGCCAGCCGAACTAAAAGCCCATTCAGTGCAACTTTGTCACGTGGCCGTTGCCCACACGTTGCCCACGCCCACCTCCACGCCCACTTGCATTCAACACACACACACGCAAAATTGTGCGCTTGTCGTACGACTTGTTGTCAATCAATGGACATGTTGTGTTTGCCATCAGGTCGGGGTCGTCGCTCAAAACAAAGGACAACCGAATGGAAAACATTTATTGGCCAGGTGCTACGTCGGGCTGTGCCCAGGTTGAACCAACGTAACAAATCTGCTTTAAGACCAACTGCATAAAAGCAGAAATTAAGTGCAAAAATCCTGGTGCTTTGCATACCTTCCAGGCTGGCATGGAATATTGGCCATTTGCTAGTTAAGCGTGACAAATTTGAGACTTAAATGTGCCTTGGCCTTAAGGAAAGGGAAAAAGGTTATTTGTCAGACTCTTGAGGCAGTTTTATACTTTGACATTATCTTGAGCTTGATATATGTTTGAGTTTCGTAATGGAACTGGAACTAGTTCAATTAAGAACTAGTTCTGTTATGGTAAAATATACTGAGTTCCTGATAGGTCTTAAGGGATACGGTCTATAATCACCCATTGCGAATGGGATCGACGTTTCTGCATATATATCTCTCTCTCTCGCTCTCTCTTTATATACATGTACAAATATAAGTTTCTACACATGTCAAAAACAAAATCAAACTATCTCTTAAGACGAACAGCGAAAAAGTAATGTCAATGAGGCCAAGTTGAGTCGCAGGCCACTTAAATGCCTGCCGAGGGGAGTCGAACATTATGGAGCAACTGGGAGTAAAAACTTTGCAGAGCTCTCGAAACTTTTGTGGCGCAGTAAACGAGAGAGCGGCGCTCAGGCTCAATGCCAGGAGGCGCTGAGTTCAATTTGGTTAAGTGTGTGCTGCTAGCCAAGTTGATAGAGGCTAGCTTCCGGCCAGTTGCCCGATATATATATATATATATATATATATATATATATGAAAAAAAGGCATAGAGCATGTCAAGGGATTAGTTTTTGCTAATTGAATTGTGCGTTGCATAGGAGAGAGGTAGACAGAGCTAGAGAGAGTGGCAGAGAGCGAGCTAGACATTATAATATACCCCCCCCCCCCCCCCCCCACACACACACACAAGGCAGAGTAAATTGAAACATTCGTCTGGATTAGAGTGGAAGGCTTAAGTCACCTAGGCAACATTTTCTTTGTGTGGTGCCCAGCTGCCTGCCTGCTGTCTGGGTTTGCAGTTTGGATTTACATTTTGCATAAAATCTGGGCAGCTTTTCGGTATATATATATATATATAGATATATCCATGTGTGTGTTTATGTCCTTTAACATAATCGCTTATTTACGAGCTGTGTGCGTAGCGGAAACTGTTGGCCAGCCTTGCCCTGGCTTGGTCTTTGAGCTTGTAATTAATAAAACATGAATTCAATTAGTTTAAAAGGCTCTCACGCTGATCGAAATGCTTGAGACTCGACATTTTTCGCATGCCCCACTCAGTCGTCGCGCCGCCTGGACTCTTCCTGTGCTCGGTTGGCATTCCGGAAATTGCCAGCGAGCGCAACGTTGACAAATTACTCAAATTTTGTTTGAGCAGCGTGTGGGGGCAACTGGGTGTTGCACTCATTAGAGTGGCTGCCAGCGCCCAGCTCGCCTTATAATTTTCTTTGCTCTCAAACAAAGTTTGTCCTTTCGCACGGCTCGCTGCACTTTTCATTCTCTCTTTTCTCTCTCCCTTGTTTATCCCGTCAAAACCCTTTGTGCTGCCAAATTAATTTCTTTTCAATTTCATATCCGGCTTTTATTTTTGTTTTTTTTTGTCGCTCCAGCTCCATTTTCACAGCTTTCCATGTGCATTTCCTGTTAGCCCCATTTCTGTAGCAACATAATTTAGTGAAAAGTTGTTAACTTGTTTCCTAAATGCTTCACACATTTAATAAGCTTGTTTTTCCCAACTCTCTGTCTGTCTGTGTGCGCGTGTGTGTGTGTGTGTGTTAGCCTCGTTTTGTATAATGAAGTTGCTGTTGGTAACTGAAGCATACATTAAAGCGCAGTTGATTGCATTTCCCCAATTTGATGGAAAAGTTCGTCCACTCGCTGTCTCTCGCTCGCTCTTACACTCTATCTCTCTCGCTCTCTGGAAACTTTGTCCGGCATTTCTCCGGCAGCTCTCGCAATGAATTTTAAATTAAGTTTAATTAAATTTGGCTTTGCTTGGGCTGCTTTTAATAGGCCGCCTAATCGGCTGAGCCCCAACCTTTGACCTTAATTTGAAAATCAGCCAAAAACTTTCGCCAATAGTCAATTTGATTGGAAGCTGTAGGCGGCTGGGGCTGTGGGCGTGGTGTATTCAAATTTGCCGTGATGTCCGGCATTTCACGCGCTGTCGTCGAAGGCGCCGTAAATCAGACCCGAAAGCAAACGGCATAAGCAGATTTGTGGCGCCTTATCAGGCGCTGCATAATTTATGGTCGAGCGGAACATGACATTAAAGGTGAATGCACCCACACACACACACACACACACACACACACATACATGCAAGTATAGGCATAGAAAGAGGGAGAGAGAAAAACGAGGGCGATGGCAAATCTAAAATCAATAAAAGCTGAAACTGTTGTGGCCGCCGTTTACCGGCTATGGCAGCCCTAACGACCCGCTGCTATGAAATTAATAAAGGGAACCAAACCCCACCGCCGTTGCTCAGACAAGAAAATAGCACAGGAAACAACTTTAACGTTCGGCCAGGAAAGCAGGAAAGCAATTTTGCACGCAAGCCCAACAGTAAATGCCAATAACAATAGCGAAATATGTTTCAACATAACAGAAACGGCCTCTGGGAGTTGCTCGTTGGACAGGCAGTGAGTTGGAGAGAGAGATTGAAGGTAAAGCTTTCTAATAAGTGCGCGTCGTTCCTTCGAGTAGACAGTGGACTAGGTGAGCAGGTGGGCTGGCCAGGTGTAGCTAGCTGAGCTAAGGTAAATTATTATTTAGGGTCCTAGGGCTTAGCTGAGAGCATAAAAAACTGATTGCGCCAACTACACAATGCTCCATTATGTGTGTTCTTATTGTATTGGATGCATAGATGGTACTGAGACGGAGGCTTAAGAATGTAATGAAAGTCGTCTTTTAATACCCTGTAATTTATTGAGCAGAGGCACTCTGTGAATGCTCTGTAGACTAAAGACTCTCGAGAAAGTTTTCAGAGTCTTTAGTTGATATTCTATTATTGATTGACTAAATGAATTCATGTCAGTACCAGAGCTCTCTAACTCTATAATACCCTGTAAACAGTTGACTAATAATTAATTCACGAACGTACTGAGCTATTTATTTACTGAGAGACTCTTAATTGAATACCCAGGTCATCCCATACCCTGAAACCAGTTGTTAAGTAGGCAATCAGACCCCTCTTATAATACACTGTAATCAGTTGGCCTCTCCAGGCATTCAGCTGTGTTTCAGATGCCGCATTTGCCCCTTTTATGCTGTAGGGTCTTAGAAAGCTTCTTCTTATTGTTTGTCTCAATATCTATAACCTATCAAACTGCTAAGCTTTGCCACACCCTTGTTAGCTGGCAAACATTGGTAACTATGTACAATAGGAATGCTCTTTCTCCCTCTCTCTCTACCTCTCTCCCTCTGCATGTTTCGTTTAGTTTTTTGTCATTTTTAAATGGTATTTTTGCGTAGTTTTACGCTAAACGAACAAATTCTTTATGCGTTTTTGTTTTTCGAGCTATTTTTTTGTTTCGCTGAGCGTCAGTTGCACTAATTTCTCCATTGTTTACCAACTCTACGTACATCACATAGAGAGAGTGAGAGGGAGATGGACAGACTGACAGTGGGACAGACACTTACACGCACTCACACACATACGCACACAGCCACAGATAAAAAGTTATTCAAAAAGGGATCTCGAACCACAGGCGGCAGGCTGGCAGCAGTCACAGCTTGCCTGCCCCATTGTGTTGCACATTCTCGTAAAATGGGGAATTTTCGTCAGTTTTTTGTGGCTTGGATATACATATTGAAATTGTGGCTAGTTGCTCATGTTGTTGTTGTTGTTGTTGTTGTTGTTGATGCTCCTGTCGTCGTCGTCGCTCCCCGATAAGACAATTTAAAGTTTTTAAGTGGTTTAAGTGACGATTGACCCCCAGCTCCCAGCTCGCAGCTCCCAGATCCCAGATCCCAGCTGCCTAAAATGTGTTGCCCAACAACCGCGAGGGTCTCGTTATTCTCGATTAGGATAATGCGCAGCGGCAGACCTCACAAAGTTGTTGTAACCCAAAAGGGTTTAGACTCGATTAGATTAGTAAGTGCTGTTAGCAGTCTGTGAGTGTGATTACGATTACGATTCCATGGGGAACTCAAATTCATATTCGCATTCTGATGGAATCCACGCCAATCGATTGGAGCCGAACATATGGTTGAAAAATGCCAGAAATTCATTGAAACAGCAAACACAAAGAATTCCGAGGCACCAAGATTTGCGTTTCCAGCAGAGTCGGGCGAGGCGGACGAGTCGGACGAGTCGGACGGGTCCCCACCTCCCGTTGGCCACCGCAATCGGAGCGTGCCAAAAATAAAATGCGCACAATGTAAACAAACAGTTGGTTGCCTCTTTGCCTGCCTCTGTGAATGCCTCTTGCAGCGCAGAGATTCCAAATGGAATCTGTTTATACTGTCAGCGCTGGGGCTGGCGCAGGGGGAGGGCAGTGGCAGGGCACAGCAGGGCGGTGCTTGGCAGTCAGAAAGATGCCGAAGGTCTGCATTGGTTTTGATGAATTAAGTACACAACTATTTGCTAGGCCGCAAATGAAATTTAAGCATTTCGCAATGCTGTGAAAACTCAAAAAGGCGAACGAGTTAAGATTCAAGTTGAGCAAGAAGAGCCTAGTTGATGAGCGATGAGAATAATGGGAAAATGAGTTACCGTAAAGGATAAATTCTGTTGAATAGGAAGTAATGGCAAAATAAGTTCCAATAAATATTATAAATAATAATAATTAATATTTTAATGAAATAAATTCAAAGATTTTACTTTGAAGCTTGATCCATAACATGATATTTGAGGACGGAGTGTGTTGAGGTAGCTGCCAAGGTCCTAGGCCTAGAGCAGTTCAAAATAGATTGACTGTCTGTTGTGCCAGTAAAATTTCCCCGAGGAGTATGCAGTTACATGATAACAAAATTCAGCTGATTGAGCGTTCATTGTGAGCTTAACCGAGTTGACAAATTCCTCCGACATAATTAGAAAATCCTTTAGAGCTAAAAGAAAAATATTAGAAAATTGATTATATTCACATCAATTTCTTACTCTGAACTGTGTATAATATATGAAAGTGTATTCCATTTTTCAAGCAACCATATCGGTTAATTCCTCTTGCTTGCTTCTGAATCCAAATTGGCCTAAAGGCAACGCTTAATTATACAGCTGAAAGGTTGTTTCAAATAAAATGGCAATTCGATCGTTTGCGATTAAATGAAATTGAGCCCTAAACAATTTAAAATCGCTTGTCACAAGGCCAAATGGGCGTCGTTTGGGGGCGGCCAGGTCGAGGTTGGTCGAGCAGCGTAATTAAATTGCAATTGCAATTTCCCTGGCGGCGGCGGCGACGGCGTCGGCAAAGTCAGCAGGAAATAACAGCAGCAATGGGCAACGGGCAACGGGCAATGACAATGTCGCCGGCGGAGTTTTTTCGGCTAACGTTGACAGAAACAGAAACCTAGAAAACTAGACGGGAGAGAGGGTGGGCGGGAGAGCGGGACATTGGCCCAGACAGACGGCAAGGGGGCAAGTTCATGGCACTGGGGATGGCGGCAGCAACTGCGGCCCTGGCAAAAATCGTGCGAAAAAGCGAAAAGCCAAAACTGAGTCCGAAAGCAAAAGCAAAGTCAAATGCAACAGCAGCAGCAATAGCAACAATTGCGACAACAGCAACTGCAGCAGCAGCTGCAATAAGAGAGCAGCGAGAAAACTCATACTCCAAACGCAGCAAACAGTGGAACACCATAAAAAAAAGCAACAGTAACAAATATGCAAAAACGACAACAAAAAGGGGGAGAAAACGAAAAACAAAATGTTGCAAAAATCTTTTGCTGATGCAAATAAAAAATCTCACACATTGTTGAAAGACGATTGCTGCAGGCGGAGTGCAAAGACGAGCCCTGTAACTGAGCCAGGTCTTTGACATAAAAACTGAAGAAAAAGTAAAGGGTTTGAAGAAAAATGACAAACAGCTTTTGCTTAGATTTGTTAATAAATTTAATTTTGTAGTAATTTTTTCACTAAGACTGGCTCTGTATAAAGTGTCAGCTTGGGCTATGTACATCAAATTATATAAAAAATCAAAAATAATATAAGCCATGTTAATTAGCCCCTTTGAGGCTGTGAAGTGCTCAGCTTCTTTTTTTTAGATGTTTTTAAATTTAATAATACATACTTTGATAATAATAATTTTAAATAGTTTAACAATATATTTTATTAGAATATTTATTATTAAATTTAATTTATTTATTCAAAAATTTATTTAAACCAAAAAAAAAAAAATAGGTACATTTAAAGACTGAGTTGGCCAAATTGCCATCAGCTAATATTAGTCAACTCACACTTGATCTGAAAAAAAGCCCTTAGCCTAGACTAATTTCTCTTGTTCGCTTTATACACTCTACGATTCATAGCTCTGCATGTGTGTGGCACGCACGCGGCTTATCGCATCTTCATTTGCTATGCCTCAATGTGTGGCATGAAGAGAAGAAGCTGCAAAAATAATTAGACTATGGGCTCATTGGCAGTCATAACACTGTGCAACAAGAGTGAAGCTGAACTGATACTGTAAGCCAAATTAGCATGGCAATAAATTTGTAGTAGCATCAGTTCATATAGATATATGTATTAGATATATATCTATATAGATCTTAAGATAAGCAGCTTCAGCACTTCGGCAGCCATGTTGCACAGTGTAATCATTAGCAATGACTGAAGCCGTCGTAGATGAGGCTGATAATGATTAGATGAAATGATGTAAATTGTTTATATGTTGATCCGGTTTCAGTTTGTGCTTCCTCCGGCCGTAAACAAAGTGAAAAAATCGCTGCCATAAATCAGAAATGATTTTCCGTACAGCTCGAGCTCTAAGATAAGCGGGCTCTAGGCGAACATAAACACACAATTCACAATTCAAATGGGTTTCCATTTTTTTCCTCTGAGCTATATTTATCGTAGCTAATTGCATAGCCATTTCAGATTTCACTGCTCTGAGTCATCAGCTCTTTGTGGCATCCGCTCTGGCGTAAAGTGTGAAAAGCTTTACGGAAAAACTCACATAAATTTCGTCCAAGCTTTGCCGGCAGCTATGCAGCTGGGAGACAGAAATCTTTCGCTTTAAATATTGGGCGTTCGTGCGAAAATCCTCGTAAAAAGTGCACAAAAAGCAAAACGCAAATGTGTGTATGAGAAAGAGAAAATGTCTGTCTCAGTGTGTGTGTGTGTGTGTGTGTCCGTGTCCGTGTCCGTGTCCGGATCCTTAGTGGAGTGGCTCGTAGCTACTTCAATATTTACGTAATAAAAAATTCAATTTAGCGAAAGTTTAAACGCACGCCAAAAACATCGATGCGAATGTCGATTGAGGTCTGATGAGGAAACGAAAGAAAAAAGAAAAAGTCCCAAGTCAAGTCCTTCCTTCGCTTTGGCTCGGGCTTTGCTATATATCAGCAGCTGCCGTCAATTTCATCTTGGCCCAATAAATTCGATTTGCAAGTGCAACGCAAATATCAAATATCCCAAAGGATGACAGGGATGTTGGCCCTTTCTCTCCATCTCTCTCTCTCTCCCTCTCTCTCTCTCTCTCTCTCTCTAGTAAACCTAACCCATTTGCTGTTGCCTCTCTCGGCGCTTCTCAACGATTATCGCTAGTTAGTTTTCTGTGCTATTGGCTGCGACGTTGTTCAATTTTCAGCTTGAAATGTAAAAAGTAAACTACGCAAAAATTTGAAACTGATTACGCTTCAGGCAAGGCAAACACACATCGGTAGACAGAGAGAGGTAGAGAGATGATGTTATCTATAGTGTGTATGTACGTCACGTCCTGGCTGCCACTTTGACTGAGATTTTTGCTCCCTGTGTGCGGATGTGTGTTGTCGAAAACATTCGAGTTGAATGCCCACATCTGCTGCTACCTCTTTAGCTTCTTCTTCTCCCGATTTTTGGCCTGGCAAATGCCAGCCTCCACTTGTACTCATTCGCAGACTCCTTTTCCCGTCGATTGGACTGCGCAATACGCTGCGTATGCGTAATGCAATATATACACTCATATATTGATAAGCCATTATATGATTATATGATTATGACAATGGCTGACAGTTGAGCTGCTCGCTGATTATACGACACGTACAAATTGACCAAAGCCAATTTATTGAAACCCCATCCACACACACAGCGTATATACTCTGTAAAACAGACATTCAATATGTGCGTCTCTGTGTGTGTAATAAGTAGATGAGGATGCCAACTAGGCCTGGCCCATTTGCAACTACTTACGTGCCGTGTGGATGGGCAGCCTCTGGACTGTCCGCTGGCTCGAATTGCCGCTTGAGCTGTAAATAAATTAAATTTCCGTCGTGCTGTAAACAGAGACGCATATCGATGCCTGGGGCCAGGTGGCGAACGCTTGGCTGAAGGTTGCAGGATGTCGAGCAAAGGGAAGAGGATGGGGGGTGGCCGGCATGAATATTTCATAAAGCCATAGCTATAGCTACAGCTATAGCCCAGAGTACATTTCTCCACCTTTGGATGATTTTCGCTGCACTTTGCTTTATTAGCGGCAAATTTATGGCGCATTTTGTGTTTCCCGCGCGGCGCAATGCGTTGCAAGTAACACTAGCGGCCGCCACACCCGCCGGCACAGCTGCTGCAGCAAATTGCTTATCAATTTATGCAAGTGATATAGCGTTGGGGGTGGGCGCTTATGGTGATAAATTTTTGCCACAGTCAGTGCTGCCAGCTGTTAAACAAGGCGAAACATTTTGCTCTTTTTTTGAAAACTGAAAGCATTGCAAATTTTTTAAGAGAGTAGTTGGCTTTTGTTAGAATCTGTGGAAGAGGCAAAGAAGAGAGCGGATGGAATAAAAATATATATATATTATATTCATCTTTACTGTATTGTATAGATCTGAGCTTTCAGGTTTCAGGGTATCGTCTAGTCGAACACTCCCAACTAGCAACGCTCACACATGATATATGCCATGTTCAGGGCATGACCTAGTCGAGCACTCTCAGGTAATATCATAATTTTATTGCTTCTTTTATGGTCAGGGTATATACGAGTCGAGCACTCCCAGCGAGCAATGTCCTCACATGATTTATTCTACGTTCAGGGCATCGCCTAGTCGAGCACTCTCAGCTGTTTTTTTTTTTTTTTTTTGTGAATTTACATGCTGCAGTGCATCAACTGCACTGACCCAATTCTCGACTGGCCCAGGATAGTTTGAGTGTGCGGCTATTTTCGTAACAGGCCCGTTGACCAACAGAGCAGCCTACGGCAGCAGCATATTTAGACGACTGCTGCTGCTGTTGTTGTTGACGGCATTCCGTGGCTATTTTCGTTAGCCTCTGGCTAGCTATGTTAGCCAGTTTGTATGGGGAGAGCTGCAAATGGCTTGTCAGATCAGGGCACTCACTCTCTCTCTCTCTCGACTCTAATTGGGCAGCCTGCAAGTCGCTTTATTAGCGTGATTTTTCTGTCCAAACAAAGCCATTTCCGAATGCCAAACCCGAAATCATTTTAATTTCATCATCAAACCAAACGGCAGCAGGAGCAGTAGGATATCGACAGGAGGTGTAAGGAAAGAGGAAGAGACAAAGCCCACCTATTTACTTTGGGTCTCCGGGGCAACAACAAGAGCTCAAGCACATGACAAGTATTTTCATTAGGCTCGCCTCAGCTTGTGTGTGTGTAGGCTTGAAGGCATTGTGCCACCACCCACTCACCTGCTCAGGTGTTGCGACTGTTGTTGCTAGTGTCGGGCCTTGTACAAATTTGTGGCTCCATCCCCAGCGATTTCTAGTTTAATATGCATGAAAAGAGCATGATTTAATTTACATGATTATCCTGCGGGAATATTGTTCTTCTCTTGCAGCTGTGTCTAGTCCTAAGTCCTTACAAATTAGGCAGGACAACTGAAGCAATTGGGCAATTGGCGCAATAAATAAAATAAATAAATGCTCAAATTCTGTAATAAATACTTTTTGAATTTCAAAAGGAAAACCTCAACGTTGTTTGAAGCTTGAGCACGCCGTTGGCTATTCAATGTTTTGCGCTGAGAAACTCACAACTTCAATCGAAGTTATTTCAAAAGCTTTGTTCGCTGTAGTGATGGCTGGAGGACGCAGTTGAAATGTGTTTGTGTTCGAGAATGTTTGTGTAATATAATTGAAACAGCAGCTCTCTGTCGCTCTTTTTCTTTTTCCATGAATTATTATGAAAATAATTGAGCTTATTGAAAAGTTATTATATATACATTGTTTTCATATTTTTCAAATTTTGCTTTATTCTTAATTTCCATTTTGTCTTATAAAATATATTAAATTAAGGATTCTGCTAAACTGACAATTGGGATTATCTAAAAAAAATATATACATTTTAATATAAGAATTTAAAAAAATGTTTATTAAATTAAGTATATGTATATAGCATATGTATTAATAATTATATAGATTCTCAAATAAAACTATAAATTTCCCCCTACTTAAAATTTCAATATTCTGGCTCAGCTTAAAAGATTCTTAAACTCAGTAACTTTATAAATTAGCACACTCAAGTTCAGCGTGCGCTTCTCGAACCAGTTTAATTAGCAGTATTTATGCTAGTTTTAGTATTTGTCATAAAAAACTACAAAAACTATAGTCTTAAGCCAATTTAATTGTGAGAATGTCACGAAAGTTTCCACAAAATCGAAATGGAAAATTCGGAAATAAATCGCCCGAAACAGCTGGTCGTAAAAGCAGCTGCACTTGGAGAAGGAGGAATCAAGGAGGCGACGACGAATATAATTTCCGACTATAGTAAACAAAATAAGAAGCAAAACAACGCTATAATTTCTACCAGCAGAATGTCCTCGCTGAGGGGTTGCCCCACGCAACTTGACAAACTTTAATTCATGCACATTAATTCGCCAGCTTCAAAAAAATAAAAGCGAAGAAAAACTGTGGCACTTGAGATTCTTTTCAACTGTCGCACTTGGCGACACCTTCTCTAGCAGTCGCGCCTGTTGTTGCTGTTGTTGTTAAACGTTTGTCTCGACTTTTGCCATGTGGCAGCGGCACTTGGCCAAGCTAAATTAGTTTAGCAGCATGCACGAAATGCGCGAAAACTTTCCACCTGTGACTGACTTAATGAGGGTGGGCCCACCACAAGCACTAGCCACACAGAGACAGGGAAAGAGAGAGAGAGAGAGAACATATAGGAGAACTCATGCATATATGCAGCGAGTTGAAAGGTGACTGTACACCTGCAACACTCGAGCGGTTGACACACTTTGTTAACAAGACACTTTAAGGACCCCAGCACCAGCCCTAGCCCCAGCCCCAGTCCCAGTCCCAGTCCCAGTCCCAGTCCCAGTCCTAGACCCCACCTCAGTCTCTGCCTCCCACACACATTAAGTTGCCTAAATTAAGTTGCCGAATGGGCCAAGCTCCTCTAACTCTATCAGTTTCATTGGTGCGTTGTTCATCCTTTACGCACTTTTTTTTCTGTGCCCACAACTCCTCGTCCGGCACAGGTCAAGCTGTCAAGGTGTTGCTCTTAAATGAGGTGAAGGCTGCCTGTGTAGCTACTGCTGCTGCCTCTGCCTCTGGCTCTGCCTCGCCTTTGTGGTCGTTGTCAATGCATAATGTTGTAAAGTAGCTCATGCATAAACCAGTTCGTTAAAAATTTAGCTGCTGCCTGCCGTAGAGCTGTTGGCACTGGCACTGGCACTGGCACTGGCAGCTCTTGGCTGATAAACTTTTACACTGATAACTAACGGCAGGTGCAAGTGGGCGTAAAAAGGCAAAAACTCTTTCCCCACCCCAGACTTACATACATGGGTAGCTTCCCCTGCAACGTGTACGTGATTTGCGTGTGTTATGATCCAGCAACAGATAGATGAGCTCTAGAAGAGCAAAAACTGGGTCTGCCCTCGTTCCCCTCTCAGCTTTGGCCTGAAAAGTTGTTTTTTTATATTTGCATTTACCCTAATGCCAATGGCTCTCCGACAGGGCGAATGGACACTCGACTCGAGTCTCAGGTTGTTCAGGCCTTGTTCGCCGAACTCATTTAAATGTAAATGGTTTTGTATTTTCAATTAGCATTTCATCTGCTAGGGCATACGCATAGAGAGACAGAGAGAGAGAGGGAGCGAGGGAGTGAGGGAGATAGACAGGGAGAGAGATCGAAGCTGACTTTAAACAGTCTCGAAATTGCTTGACCTTACTGGCTCGCCCACACACACACTTTGCTGAGTGAGCCTCTGCTTAACTCCGCAGCTTTGAGTTTTATTGAAATTGATGAGCAAAGCGGGCGCGTATTAAAATTAAAGCGCAAAAAATGTTCAAACCTAATGAACGCTGCTGGAGTGGCAAAGGGAAACGCCTCAAGGCATCAGTGAAATGCAGAGAGAGCGAGCGCAAAGAAGGCTGTGTGAAATGAGACACCATGAAAAAGTAAATGAAAATGAAAATGAAAAGCAAATAAGAGCCGAGCTGAGCTGTAGCCGAACGCTCGAGGTGGTCAGTTGAGAGCGACGGCGGCTGCTGCGCTGCGCTCCTCTGCTCAGTGGGTCAGAGGTGAGGCAGCTATCTAAAGCAGTTTTGTTTGAACACACCTGCGGACAAAGTGTGTCGCAAATATCAAGCCAACGCGCCTGATAAATGTGAAGGCAGCTAAATTGACAGATTAACAGATCTCAATTAAACCTTTGACAATTAGCCCAGCCATTAAATGCTTGGCGTAGCCATGGCAGCAGCCACGAGCATCCTTCAACTAATCGCTGTGAAAATCCCGTCTGAAAGCGCTGGAATTTAAATGGGGACCGAATGCCACGAATCATCAAATGCCATTGAGTTAAATCTAGCTGTAGAAACATTCCTGCGGCGTGCAATCGACTGCATAATACTCTGTTCAAAGTTTCAGAGGATTTTAGACTTTGATAAGGAATTTATTGCGATCAGGTAAAATACTCTGCAGACAACAGTATTCTATAAGGAAAGTGTAGAGTGGGGTGTGTACGACTGTAAAATACTCAGCAGACAGCTATGGGTCTCTCACATGTTAATAACAATGATAATGACCTCGCCTGGGTTCAAAGGACTCGCGCTTTACGAGTGTATTGGCTGCTGGCTTTCCTTGTTGTCGTTTTTTTTTGTTTTTTTTTTTGTATTTAGTTTTGCAGTTGCATGGCGTGCAGAACTCCACTGGAGACCCCCACAGACAGCGACGCTTTGTTTGACGCGAAATTTCTTTGTTGTCTGTGCCCTGAGCTGCGCGGCCCAACCTCTGGGCCGCCTTCTGCTCTTCCTGCAAAGCTTTTAGTTTACTTCCTTCCGCGCTGCGCCATATTTAACTCGTTTTATCTCGCGTCGCGTCCAAGTGCGCGCTCATTATGAATGCTGACAGACAACTGAAGCGGGAGTGGGTGTATGTGAGTGTTTCGTTTAGTGCTATCTCTGTCACACTCACACATGTATGCTGGTGCTCTTGGTATCTGCTTATTAAGTGCCAGGCGATAAAAATTTGCTTTTAATCGCCGCACAGCGGGCATTAAATATATATATGTATATATATATATATATGCATAATCACAATTTGTTTATGTGCAATTAACGGTATAATAGTTATAATTATTTCTGTTATCTGCACTTTACCTGCTTTAGCTAGCTAAAGCCAAATCAAGTTTATGCGGATAAAAATTCGAAATTTGCATTTAACATTGTTAGATATGCGGGTTCAACATATTAATGTCTACCTGCCACCCACACTCCCACCCACTCTCTCTGTCCGTTTCGTATTTCATTCCATTTACGACACTTTCGTACACGAATAAACAATTTAAAAAGCTGACATAATGCCAGCATTAAAAGACAAAAACCGACAGCGAAAAATGGCAAACATTTGTGGTAAAAAGCACGCGTTAAAAGCAACAACAACAACAACAACACAGAGAGGAAGCAGCGAAAATAAACGAATGAATGAGAAAAATGCCATAAATTTGTTTCTGCTGCAGCTTTAAAAAGGAAAAAACCAAAAATAACAAAAATAAATGACAATCACAGTTTTTGTCAATTGCTTGAGTGAGATTCATTTGAATATATATATATATATATATATATATATATATATATATATATATATAATTCGAAATTGTTGCGGTAGGTTGCAACAGCCACGCCCATACGCCTCCCAAAAGATGCCCATTTGTTGGCAAGCAGAATTTATCGATTTGGCTGCTGCTGCTGCTGCTGTCCGCATTGATTGATTATCCATATTTTTTGTGCTTTGTTTTTTGTCTTGCTTTTTCTTTGACAAATTTGATAAATTCTTGCCCCGCTCTCGGTGCCAAGTCATGTCGAGTGCTCAATAAAAACAGCAGCCAAGATGTCGTCTCATTTTTTGTGCGCATTTGAGGCTCATCTTGGCAATGACCCAGACCCCATCCAAATTGTTTGGCTTGGTTTGGCTTGGCTTGGCCGACACTTGAATATGACCCACCCACAGCGCAGCGCCTGCTCGTGCTCGATCGACTCGATAAAGTTGAATGAATGAAAATTGTTGTTATTGTTGTTGTTGTGTTCAATTTATCGCTTAGTTTTTCTCATTTGCTATGAGCGAAGGTACTTGAGCCACGAGGCGAGGCGAGGCGAGGCGAGACGAGTCAAGTTGAATGCGAATAGCTGCAAATATCCATTTAATGGCTTTGACTACTTCAAATGTGTCATGCGAGTAGGTTTCATCTGCAGCTGCTCTAGCTCCTGTCCCTGGTCCTGCTCCTTCTGGCTTCACATTTCCAATTATCGTGGCTATTGCATTTGAATGTCATGGCTAATTGAATTACGTTGTCCACTGTCAGCGCAATTTAAATGAATTTTATATTCAGCTGAATTAAGCTGTTCCCATGGATAAAATATTACATTTATTATATGCGGTTTATATTTGACATATTTTTATAGTTTATATGCATAGCAGGTTTTCAAATGGAATTATGGAATACACACGTATACCTACATATCCATATATATGTATATATATATATTTATTGATATATATAGCTGTATATATATTTTATATTTATTTGTCAATTGTCAACGTATTTATTTTTGCTTTCTTTGTATGAGTTAATGCAAATGTTCTTTTAATGTAATTATTCAACACATTTAGCCAATGGCCTAAAAAAGCAGAAGCAACACAGCAACAACAATAATAACAAAGGCAATTAAACAATGTGATTAATGCACGAAAATCCATTATGAAGCAATAAAACTAAGGCATTAACGACTGCAATATACTCGTTTGCAGTTATAAAGCTTGAGAATGAGTTATAACAAAATTCTGTTAAACAAATTTTTTTTTTAACTATTCAGACTTTCTGAAAAATTTTTAAATTTATAATATTTAACTTATAATATTTTATATAATTAATTTTATATGTTTCAAATGGGAAAAATTGTATAATTTATAGGCAAATTGAAAAAAGAAAAATACATTTTATTTTATATATACATATATATATATATATATATATATATATATGTATGTTCCACATTTCAATACTTTATTTTTAAGCGATGCAAGCTTCACACTTAATCATACTGTCTGGCAAATATTGCGCCAACCAATATACTTTTCATTCAATTTGTGATAGGGCTAAAAATATATTGGAAGCTGGTTGCCAACGCAACATCAGTCAAGGGGCTGCTGAACGGCAAACCTTTTTTGTTTTTGGGGTCAACCACGAAAGATATATATACATGCAAATATATATATATATATAATATTGCTTATATATCGATGTGTAAGGGTTGACCCCACATACAGGGCGTGTGTTTGTTATTGCTGCTGTGGCTGTTGTTGCTTATTCATGCATATGCATATGTCGGAAATTGTAACGATTATACGCCGGACACACACAGGAAACGGCGTAAATCCCCCCTTTAACACATTTAACCATTTGAGCCATAGACAGTCGCTCGCTCCTGTGAGCCATCGAACATGATTAGCGTTTATTGATGCTCTGCTCAACAGATGCCGAGACGCGTGACAAAGTGCGTCGCAACATTTAATGTTGTTTCTTCGATGTCATTTGCGCTTTAATGCAATTTGCACAGCTCAAACTCAAGTCGCACAAGTCGCTGATTGTTGTAATGCATTTTTAATTAAAACAAATATGAAGAAGATAGATTGCAGACATAAATCAGTTGATGGCGAACGCTGCGAAATTGAAGCCAAACAAAGTCATTAAAAGTTTGCCGTGACTTTTGCAGTTGCGTATAGAAGAAAACTTCGCCAACAGAACTGACGCAGTCGAGTGAGTGATAGGAAAAGACAGAGACAGATAGAGTGAAATATATATATATATATATATATATATATATATATATTAGAAAGGGAAAGAGGAAGAGTGGAAGCTGCTCTTATTTGCATCTGAAGGTAACTCCACCCACCTACCGTTTGCTGAGCTGAGAAAGCAGCTCATTATAAATTTGTTGATGCTGCATATCTCGAGCTCTGACGCTGGCTCTGGCTCTGGCTCTTGCTGTGGCTGGCTTCACTGCCTGGCAGGATGTGCTGCAGCTCGTTTCCTGCCAGCTGCTTCTGCACGAGGTCCTGCTGCCTTGTCCATAGCTGTAGCTTTTTATGCAACAGCAGCAGAAGCGAAAGCCATCTCTTTGGCATTTCATTCTTGTCGTCGTCGCCGTTGCCGTCGCCGTCGTCGTCGTCGCTTTTAGCTATGATGTGAGCGGTTTACGAGCCCCAGGAACTTGTCTAAAAATCACGCATAATTTATTTACCATAAACAAGATGAAGAAACAAGCAAAGTCAGAAGAGAGGGCGGCCGCAGCGGGCCTGTCCTTGGGACACCCACCAGGACGGCAGAGCTGGAGCTCGTTAATGTTGCGAAAAGTTGTTGCCTGTCATCGTTTCACTTCGCCACATGTGCTGCTGCAGAGATTGGCCAGCTCGCATTGCTGTTCAAATGATGATGATGATGCTGCTGCTGCTGCTGCCACAGAATATGCAACATTGAAATACAACATACAAAATGCAAGCGTTGTGAAAAATTGAAAAAAAAAAAAGAAAATAAAAGCAAGGCTGGAGGAACCTCCTCGAGCTGCAGCTAAAAAGCGAGCGCAGCAATAAAATTCGCTTTATCTTCATTAGAGGCTAGCAAGATATCACGCACAGAGCTCTGCCTGGTGGCTAAAAGGCTTGCAGCAGGCATAACTAAACTCTGATCAAGGCGTAATACCTTGCTGAAAGAAAGCTCATATGGATCAGTATGAAAATTGGGTCACACAGGGAGAGGGAGAACAGCCTCAGGCAAGCCAGCAACCAACCCACTCAGACAACAAGCTAAACAACATGGAGCATGAAGTCGCTGCATGCATTGAATAATAAATGCAATGAAAATAAAATAAAAACCCGCTGAAGAATACTGAAACAGCGCTTGAGCTTGAGCCAGCAGCGAAAATAAAAATAAAAATAAAAATGTAAAGAAAAAAAAAGAAAAATAAAGAAAAACAGAGATAAAACGGTTGATGCTGGGATAAATGGCAGATACATGTAGACACGAACAGGAACTGCAGCACCTCAAGGATAAACAGTTGAGCCACCAAGTGGATACATGCAGGTGCTGCTTGCTGCATGTGGGCGGGTAAACAAGTTAAGGGGCTGCAGCTAACCCAAAGCAAACGAAGCGCAGCTCGACTTTTAAGTGAAATGCAATAGCAGTTAGAATGGAGCAGCCAAACGAATCCCCATGGCACAGATAGATATATAGACAGATATGGACGTGAGGCTATAGGCTAGTGGCTGAGTACATCACTGTAAACACATGGCAGTTAGCCTTCGCTTGCCCGTTTGCCGTTTGCCGTTTGTCGTTTACGACTCATTGACGGAGCGCAAAGGTTAAACCCATTTAAGCGACAATTGAGCGCAATTAAGGCGAGCGAAAACACTGAAATCATTTCAGCTGTTAACTGCCATATAGCGGCTATACGCGGCCACAAATTTTGATCAATGTTTAAGCTGTAGTAATGAGGATATCATCAGCGAGATATTTGAAGCATTTCAGTTCAATAAAAGGTGTGCATTGAAATCGGTAAAGTTATTAAGTCTATGAATGATGAAACTATTTGACATGATAATAGCTCTTATAGTGTGAGCAAATTGCGGGAATATAGAAAATGGAATTCTGACATATAAATTTATTGCTGGTTTGAGTTTGAGGCTATATTCATGGGTTTGTATACGGATGGCTTAAGTTGAGCTTTTGAGAGACTTGCTTGTGTGTTATCTTTATAGAGTCCACTCATGTTTCATTTTTTCACTGATGTTTATAATGCCTGACTGACTCTACGAGGCATTGCACTTTGTATATTACTAAGCCAGTATTTCGGTAATTGTTTTCAATTATAGTCAACCATTCGAGAGCTGTTAAATGAATCATGATCAAATGACAAATCATATTGAGAATAACAACAGCTGTATGTTAGCGATAACTGTATTAGATTATCGTACATTGTATCATTCTCTATCTCTTTCTCCTTTAATTTGGCGTTATTCGCAAAAGTTGAAGGGTGATTACATGTCACTTAAAGCTAATATAACTTTCCTTTCATATCAATTATGTAATGGAAAATATGTCTAGTTAAATTTGTGTAATTAAAAATCGATTTTTCTGTCCACTTAAATCGGAAAAGCAATTAAATTTGCACGAAGGTCTGTGCGAAAAGTATTTTAATATACTTGAAAGACTTACGCAGCAAACATTACCTTTTATAGAATACATATGTATATCTGCATATATATATGTAAATATATATATATATATATATATATATATATATATATATATATATGCTATATATACTACACACATTGTTTTATGCGGCTGCAATTTTGATGTGCGAGCGCAAAACGAATGGAAAAAGCAAAAAAAAAAAGCGAAAAATTTATTGAAAAATATTTGCATGAATGAAGTTGTACAATGGGCACCCACACACACATCCCACACAGGTGTGTGCAAATATGCAGATGCGCAGCTAAAGGTAGGGTATTGAAAATCGGGGGCATTGGCGGGCGGGAACGAAAGACGAGCAACTTAACGAGCCGCTGCACACAGATTGCTTCTGTTTCTTGTGCATTTGCGAATGCACATTTTGATTAATGCTTGTGTGTTTCCCTCTTGTTGGTTTTGCAGGCGAAACGCATACAGAGCAATGAGCTGGCCGCCATCAAAGTTATTAAGCTGGAGCCTTCCGATGACATACAGATCATCCAGCAGGAGATCTTCATGATGCGCGACTGCCGGCATCCGAACATAATTGCCTACTACGGCTCCTATCTGCGGCGCGACAAGTTGTGGATCTGCATGGAGTTCTGCGGCGGTGGCAGCCTGCAGGATATCTACCAGGTAACTGGGCCGCTGACAGAGCTGCAAATCGCCTACATGTGCCGCGAAACACTGAAAGGCCTGGAGTATCTGCATCAGAAGGGCAAAATGCATCGCGACATCAAAGGCGCCAACATTTTGCTAACCGAAAACGGCGATGTGAAGCTAGCGGACTTTGGTGTCTCGGCGCAGATAACAGCCACAATTAACAAGCGAAAGAGTTTCATAGGTGAGTGTGAAGGGAGATATAATTATATATATATATATATATATATATATATATATATATATATATATATATATATATATATATATATATATATATATATATATATATATATATATATATATATATATATGATGTAGTATAGACAAATTTAGATTTTATAAAACATCGCTCACTCTGCGTATGCGTAATAATTTAGATATCAATTCAATTAAATTCTATCATATGATTAACTGTTATTTATGCTGTTATTTGACTGCGTCTATACATTTATAATAATATCCTCAAGCGCTTTCAAATGATGTGTGAAAATATTCAAATTTTGTTTGTGCATTGCCAGCGCTGCGTATGCGTAATATAATTGCTTTTCTATGGCATTCAATTGCAATCATAAAGCTAACAGCTTAAATGAATTATATTTGTCTATCTCTAAACATATATATATATATAGCCAAATTAAATAATAATCGCATAAAACTTTGTGTGTAAATATTCAGCTGGCACACGCTGCGTATGAGTGATGTCGTTGTTTGTCCGCATCCAGGCACTTAACATATATATAAGTACTATATGAAATACTTGTTGCCAGCATAATTTACTCAAGAACTCTATCAATTTATAATGCGTTTGTAAATATTCAAGTTTAGTCAGCAGCTGCAATTGAGCCAAGTCGCTTATTTATTTATACACTTAAATAGGAATTTTCACAGGACACAATTTGTGCGCTGGCTGCTGCTGTTGTCTGGTTGCAAATATTGGCTGCTAACGAATGCGCAAACTGTTGCAACAGCTGCGCACGATTTATGCAAATGGAATAGAGCGATTTTTATGACTCTGTACGGGATGTGAAAATGTATGTGAATAATATTTTGGCATTATACAGCAAATATGAGCGATGGAAACGAAACCAAGCGAAGTCACACAAACTGACAGCGAGACAGACGGAGCGACAGGCTGCATCGATTTGGCTTAAGTGTTTAACATTGTGTACAAATGCAGAAACAGACATGCGAGCTCACACACACACACACACACACACACACATACGCCCACACAGCAAAGTGCTAAGAAAAGGACTCTTTGACAGGAGTCTGACAGTAGCCGCAATTGCTTTTCACGCTTTTAAACACTTACACAACAGCAGTCACAAAATAAACAGACAAACAAATAAGCATGCAGAAAAAAAAGGAGAAAAGACAGAAAAGAAAAGAAGAGCAGTGATAGACTAGCAAATACCGCGCATGCATTGCACATGCCAATTGCAAATCAGACAGACTCGATGCCCAGTGGCAAAGCTTACAGGGTAAGGAGAGCGTGTGAAACAAGCAATGGAAAATGAAATAAATTGCCAAGAAAAATAAGGAACTCAACTGAGCTGAAGTAATAAGAATAATAATGCGCTTGGTTTACAAAAAATAATAATCGCTTGAGTAAAAAAGTGCCAAACGCACGATCCAAGCGAGACAAATTGAGTCTGATTTAGAAAACAAAGAGAGAGAGAGAGAGAGAGAGAGAGAGAGAGAGAGAGAGAGAGAGAGAGAGAGAGGGAGAGAGAGAATAATTTAAAGGCATGTAAAAGAATTGAATTTAAAACGAAAATATCAAATGCAGACATGGCACAAGCAAACATAGGAGATTCGCACAAGGGACTCGCAGGTAGCCAGGCAGACAGTCAGCCAGGCAGGTGGGTAGTTAGAGCCGGACAGTTGCCGATTCAAGCATTGTTTGCTGCCCGCTGTGCGTTGGCGCGGCTTCAGCTCCCATTGAGTTTTCATTTTGTTGCCAAACTCAGTGGGAAAAGAAAGTAATTTCTTAAAAATGTCCCTTTTGGGGCTTCTGGACTTGGTCTTCTTTTGTTGAACTTGCAGCAGTCGAGTCTTGCATGACTGCCACCACGTGCCGCCAGCCACCTGCCTCTCCATCCCTCATATCTGCACTAATAGATTCTCGTTGCTGCTGGGCTGCGTTAAGCAGCTTTCAGCTCAGCTCAAGCCAACCAAAGGCTTCGCTTTAAAGTTTCAGCAACGGGTTGTATACGTAATTTATATGTAAATATTTACTTATCAGGCAGCCATGCAGCAGAGCTGCCTGCCTCCTGACTGGCTGTAAGCCTTGTCAATCTTATTATAATTCAGAATTTAGAATATTTTTTCTTACACAATTTTCCAACTGCGCAGGCCTGAGGCTGGCTGGGTATTGGTAAACTATGTAAGCGAAATGGATGAGTAGACTTTTGTTTGGTCAGTTTTAATCTGCGACGTAAATCAGTTGAGTGTGCGCTGAGCTCAACAGTTAATTAAGTTCTTAAATTCCCGGCGAGTGCACTTAATGAAAACTTTTTGACTTCTGACCGACCGAGGCGAAGAGGGGCGTTAATTAAATTATGACAGCTGCCCCGTCGACACTGGCGGCTGCTATTGCGCCACGCCCCCATTATTATTTGCTTACTTTGCGGCTCTAAGAAGTCAATAAAGTGAGAGACGTGAGAGGAGGCGTGGCTGGGGGCGGTGCGGTGACATTTGAGTTGTGATTGCAATAAAGTCGAAGCTAAAGACGACGAAGGTTTTATGTCAGCCGGGATTTGTGCAGAGCCTTGCCGTTGCTGCTGTCCTGGCGCAAGGATGGGTTTAGTTTTTAATGCGTTCCTTCCTCCTGCTCTCGCCGATGTCGTAAAAATCTCAACGTTTGCGCATAAATTTCGAGATTTGACAGCATTTGAGCTCGTTTCATCCAGACAATTTGTCGCTAATTGTGAGCGCACAATTTGATTTACGCTGTCTATAAAATGTCCTGCGCAAGTCATTAATAAAATTGAATAATGCCCGAAGATGGACGCTAATCGTTTTTGCCATCCCTCTTGCACTCGCTGTGCGAATTATAGATTCCGTTTAACCACAGAGAAAAAACAGTCTCATATGTCAATAGCTGTGGCAGCGACCCAATGAGTGCCAGGATGCTGCCAATGACAGGCAGGCAGACAGACAGACAGCTGGCTGGGGTAAGCAGTTTTTGCAAAGGGCATATGTAAGCGAGATGCAGACGATTGTCTCCTCCTGAGTGCCTGTGTCCCTGTGTTTGTTTGTATTTGCAGTTGTGTCTGCAGCTGGCAAACAATGTTACTGTCGCTTACTATTATCATTTCGAGGGCTCCTTCAATACACGACATTGTTGCTGTGACAAATGTGTTGATAAACACACACTGCTGTCTGTCTGCCGCGCTGTCTATCATTGTGTCTGCATATGAAACCGCAAACAGGACAAATAAACCACGCTCACACCCACATTAACACCCTCTCTATAACAGACGGTGTAATGGCTGCTACAGGACAACGGCGACGGTTGCCAGCTGATGTCTTATCATTTAATAAAAATAATCAGAAAGTGTGCTTACGCCGCTGTTTAGTATCACTTAAAAGTCAGCTGCAACAAACGACACTTGGCGCCATCAAAGGCATCATCGACGGCATTGGCAGGCTCGTTGTCACCTACTGCAGTAGCTGTCAGGCCGAGCTGACAACGACCTGGCAACAGCCGTGTCTACATGCAATAAAGCCAAATGTGATTCTCGACTCAAGTCTCCCTGCCTCTCTCTCCCGCTCTATCTGTATTTCCCTTTGTGTATCATGCCTTAGTGTAAGTGTTTCTATAGCTGAAACTATTGCCCATATGCCTTATTTCCACTTTGCCGCTATTCCATAGAGAGTATCCGCTAGTCGAGTCTATCTCTTCTCCTTACTTAACTCTCTCTATTTCTTCTAACTATCCCTCTCTTTTCTTTCTCGCTCACGCTCTCTCCCTCTCTCTATCTTTCTATTGGCATTACTCTCTTTTCCACACTTACCTATCTCGCTCTCCTCTCTCCTTTTACACGATGTCTTCTCTTTTGTGTCTACCTTTCTATGTCATTCTGCCTCTCTTATTCTCTTTATCTCATTCTGTTTTGCTCTCTCTCTCATTTTCTTTTCTGTATCTCTTTTTTCATTCCCATTGTCCCATTGTCTTTCTTCCATCTCCTCTCTATATATGCCTTTCACAGTGAAATATCCTATACTCCCTCCATCTCTGTTCATTAGAGGGTATCTATTAATTGTGCAATGCTCGCAGCAGACATTCAATTAACAGAATTGCTGTCACTTTTGTGTCCTCATCGCTCACTTTTTAATTAAATGTGGCCAACTGTGGCCAACTGTGGCCACTCTTGTCACATGTAGTCGGAGCATTTAATTCTGAATGTGGCATGCCCCAATCTCAATTAAGGCATTTAATAATTTTTTACCTCTCCCGGTGTTATTCTATACTCATTTATGATAGTTAAATGAGTATATTGGTTTTGTGCAATGTCCGTCATGGAATTTATACTCATCTAAACGATATATATAATGCTTATATATATTGTACTTTATTTCTATAGAAAATTAAGGTATATGATAGTCAGGCATGCCCATGCCGCGTTAACACTAAGCTAGCTTATATTGTTATGGGATTCATCAAACATAACTAATCTATATTTCTCCTACAGGCACACCCTACTGGATGGCGCCTGAGGTGGCCGCCGTGGAGCGAAAGGGCGGCTACAATCAACTCTGTGATATTTGGGCCTGCGGCATTACGGCAATTGGTGAGCATTTCACATCTGAAGAGAAATGTATTGCAATTGATTAAATCCTGCATTTGCTTTCTTTTTCATGTTGTTTGTCCCGCTCAGAGCTGGCTGAGCTGCAGCCGCCGATGTTCGACTTGCATCCAATGCGCGCCCTGTTCTTGATGTCGAAGAGCGGCTTTAAGCCGCCGGCATTGAGTAACAAAGACAAGTGGAGCCAAACGTTTCACAGCTTCATCAAGACCGCACTGACAAAGAATCCAAAGAAGCGACCAACCGCCGAGCGGCTGCTCCAGCATCCCTTTGTACAGAGCGAGATGCCGCTGCGTGTGCCCAAGGAGCTGCTCCTAAAGTACCAGAGTCCCAATCAGCAATACTACTGTCTCGATGGCGACGAGGAGGTGAGCATGCCCCATTGCCCAATGCCCATTGTCCCACCAGAACGGATCCTGCCGGCAACTATGCCCCGCATGCCACTTTCCACCTTATTTCATTTTTTCCCTTACGTAATTTATTTGCGCTTTTAGCGCTGCTTCGCTGGCTGCTGCTTGCCCCAGTTATATTTACTTAGTTCGCCTCGTGCGCTGCCACAATGGCAGCAAGTCTTGAAGATTTAGTGGCCCATTAGACACCTTGAATCCTAATTTAGGGGCTCGGCTGCCCGAGGCGCTTGCCCTAATCATTTTCGCTAGGCCACAAAATCAATACGCGCCGAGTGCAAGCGAAAAAGTTTCTAATAAGCCAGGCTAGGACTATGGCCTGAACTTGGGTCAAGAGTTCTTTGAAGTGCTACGATACTATAAAATTGACGTGATCTAGTAATCGATGAAGCTGCTTAAACAATTATGCTTGAAATCTAAACTGCAAACTTAGTTTAATATTTTTGGAGTCGAGTTTGGGCTTAAATATATTAAGAGTTTACGAAAATGTTATGCTCTTATTTTTAAACATTTCAAATAGAAGGCATAAATGAAAATTTTAAGTAATTTTTCACATTTAAAAGCGAAAAGTGAGTTCGATCAAGTAACTGCTGAGCTGCCTGTATAACTTGCTCAACTGCAATATACCCTAACCTTTTTATTTATTTTTAATATGAAGACGGATCGCCACTTAAGCCCAAAGCAATTTTTATATTTCCACAAAATTATTCAGGTTATATAAAAAATCCAAGTAGTTGCATTAACAAATTGCCCAGCTACCATATACCCTAACTTTTATTCATTTTCGACTTAAATAAGTCTTGAAGTTCAAATTCAATCTAAAATTTTCGCATTTTCACATAATTGTTAAGTTCGATTAAGGTAAGCAACTTGCTCAACTGCAATATACCCTAACTTTTATTAATTCGGAAGAAGAAATTCAAGTTAATTTCACATTTTTGAAGAGCAGTTGTGGTTAGTTAACTCGATTGAGTTACCTTCGAGCCTCCATAAATTAAACTTTAGATTTAAATGAATTTTTCTAATTTTTGAAGTCATTTGGTTTACGCATTAATGTGCTCGTCGTCGTCTAGACGCCAGAGTCCGTCTAGCAGTCGAGTCCACAAAGCCGTGTCTAACAAATGCAAATTTAATGAAGGACCAATTTAAAAAGTCATTTGTGTGTGAGGCTGTGCGATGGATGCGCCTGGAGGCATCATGTCAATTCATAAATCTTCAATTTGTTTGGATGTTTTGCACAAACTTTGCGCTGCCAGTCACTGTCCGAGGCTCGGCAGTCAACATGCATTATATATATGCGTATAATCGTCTATATATATATATATATGCAAATTTTACTTAGCGCCAAGTTTTGTTATGGCCAGGCGTAACGCATGGCTCAGCTCTACTGGCAGTTTAGCTCTTTCAGCGGCAGTGGGAGAGAGACGAATATGATTTTGATTTATGAGATTTTATCGTAAGCTGAAAACTTTGTCACCACCGACTGTCCGGCCGTCCCAGCTACCGCCCGTTCCACCTGCTGTCATTAAAACTAACTTTGACTTACGCCACATTCTCCATCTGCTCTTCCTCTCTGTCTCCCTCCTAGACGGTGGCCGGCGTACCGCAGCGGATTCCCAGCAAAATGACGTCGCGTGCGAATGGGGTTCCGGCTCAGAACCACACGCTCAAGACAGGCAAGTTAAGAGACACGATCTGAAAAATAGCCAATGATTAAGCACTCGCAGTTAATAACATTTGCCCAAACAATCCCCATCTATTTCACAGGCATGACGACAAATTCGACGTGGTACGAGCGTTCTTCTAGTCCCGAAACGTTGCCCAGCGACATGTAAGTTGGCCCAATGCAAATGCATAACTAAATCACTCTCTCTCTATATATATATACATCTATATGAATCGTATACAATATCAACATCGCGTTGCCTGAAACTTTGCTACACTTTTCTTTGTTATTCATTTTACATCTCTTATTTCAAAAGATTCGCATTTGCTACATTTTTTTTGTTTGTTAATTGCTTCAGTTTGGATTTCATCTATTATTCTCATACACACACATATACACAGACATACATACGGATACAATTGTGTTTGTATTTGTATTGCCCTCTCTCTCTCTCTCTCTCTCTCTCTCTCTCTCTCTATCTCTATCTATCTCTGTTTTGTGCACTCTTTATGTACACAAATATTGAAATTCTTGCAAAATCTGTATTACTTTTGTTGTTTAGGGAAAATTTTTAATATTAATAACACTGGACAACAAATTTTGATAAAAAATATGGTAAACTGAGTTCGTATATAAAGCAGCTCATGTAAAATGTAGGCAAATTTTTTTTTTTTAATTTGATTAGGGCATGAAAAAATTAAATTAAAATTTTATTAGTTAACAATAATTAACGTAATCATCCTATTGGTATATCAACTTCACTTTTAGCATTTCAAAAATCTTTAAGAGAAGTATAAACAAATTTTTGGTAATAGAATCTTGTTGAGTTATGTGAAAAAAAATTTTTTAAAGAATCCATAGCCTTAAAATGTTGTCGTCTTATGATGAATATTTTGAGTAAACCAATACGAGGCCAATAGCATTTTCGCAGCAGGCTGCGTAGCGGAAATTCGTTTTACCCAATTTCAATTTTTAAAAATCCGTAAAAATCTTTTTTTCTGTAGCTCAATAAAAGAGTAAATTATTTAGCTGTCAATAAACTGCAATTGGGGCTGTAACATTACGTATATAAAGCATATAATATATTTTTAATATGCGCTCAACATAATCGTATCAGATTAAGCAGCTTTGCAATTACATCGAATCGAATAATATGTCATTGTGGTGCTATTAATTATTTCGCACGTACTCAAGCCCGTGTCTCACTCCGTCCGTCTCTCTCTATATTTCCTTATAGTGAAACCACCGAGCGACCACGATGCAGCGGCACTTTTATTATGAACATGTCCTTAAGGTTAGATTGGCTGCAACTGCTGCTGCTGCTGCTGCTGCTGTTGCTGTAATCATATTTATGCTTGCCACATTTTGTGGCATTGCTGTTGCGCCGCCTTAGACTTGTTCTTCTTGTGCAACTGCTGCTGTGCGCATAATGTCATTTAGCTGGCAATAGACGCCGTTTGGCCTTGACTGTGCGCTTGCCTCCTTCCTGGCTGCCAGCAACTGCTTGCAACATTTTGGCGGCACGATTTCTGGCCAAGCACGCGCCGCATGCAATTTGCTACTGCCACACACACACACTCAATTTGTTGTGCCTGCTGCTGCAAGTCCCTCTGCTCTGCTTTACACACGCCCAGTTGAAAGTTTCGCGCGCTCGCGCTTTGTTAAGCTCTACGTGCTGGCAACAACTTCATGAAAAATAATTACTATTACCTGAGCGCACAGAGCTACCTGGCTGGCTTGATGGATGCGTGCTTCCCAGGGCGAAAACTGCAATTTACAGCGCGCTCAGAAGTATGCTATGCAATAATGATAAGCAGTGTGAGCCCAGAACCCAGAGAGTTAGAACTTCAAAAGCAGTTAGCTGCATGTCTTATTGGCCCAATATATAAATGCCTCACACCAACACAAATATCTCGCATCTAGCTCAGCCGACGACAAATCTCCTCAGAAAATCAATAAGAAATTAATATACATTACACATACGCCCCGTTGGCAGCAACTGAACGGCAGGTGGCGCTGCCGCCATTTGTCATTTGTTAAATGATTACATTGACGACGCTGCTGAGGTGGGCGTCGCGCTGGCATCTATGCAGATACAGCGCGACCTTTGCCACCGCCAGCAGCAGAGGAACCCTTCGATATTTGCTCGGCTCTTTTTATTGATGGCCATAAAAAGCGACAGCGTCAACTTTTATGTACTGCAAACGCTTTGAGTGCGCCAAGTGTATTGGCTGTGTGCCACGCCCAACGCCCACACGGCCACACAGCCACACGGCCCACGCAATGGCTCGACTGGCGCCCAAAAAGTTTTTCAACCAGCCTTTTGCGACACATTTCCAAATTTTGTTTTTCTTTTTGTTGACTTTTCATGTTGTCGCGCTGAAAGCAAGCGAAGAGCAAACAACAAAGGCTCAAAAAAAAAAAAAAAACCCGCCAAGAACAATAAACATCATTAAAGCTGAAAGCGAACCGAAAATATTAGCCCATATTTTTTACATTTTGTTGCTGTTGCTGTTGTTGTTGTTGTTGTTGTTGTTGTTTTTGTATTTTGTGCCTGCCTTTGTCTGGTGCCTTTGCCGCTTTTTAATAAGCCAATTTTAAATTTTGTTTTTATTTTTCGGGTAATCCTTGATTGAAGTGCTGGAAAATGTGTTATTAAAACAAATTATGGCCCCTTTGCAAATTGGCTAATGCGTTTAATTGGCCGTAACAGCATTAGCAGCTTGCCCTATTGTGCTGCAGACACTTTTACAGTTACATACAACCAACATTTGCATCTGAAACACCTAAAAACTAAAATTCAAATTCAATTTCAAATTTATTCACAAATTATTTCGAGTTTTCCTGTTTCGTTTTCCTACTGTCATTCTCCTTGAGGGTTCGAGTTTAATTTGATTTTTATGAAAACTGTTTTGGAACACTTTTTAATAATTTTCCCTTTTTTTTGTGCGTTTTGTTTTTGCTTTTTTCCACTGGAAACTTAACAACGAATTTTCTTTTTATTTTTCATTTTCTTTTTTCGTATATTTCTTTTGTGTTTGATTTTTGTAGGAGCCTCTTACAATATATTGATGAGGAGCTAAAGTTAAGGTAACTACACCAATAATTTCTTTTGCGAAACGAATTTAAACTAAAACCTAGATTTAGTTGGGTAATTAGCTAAGAAAAAAACACACACACACACACACACACACACACACACACACACACAAAGCAACACACTTAACAACACAAACCCCAAGAAACCCCCAAGTAACACGCACATACCTATACACTATATACCGTATACCGTATACCGTATACCGTATACTATATATCACATATATACCCTAGATCTAAAGTTATATACAGCTCAACTAACGGCTAAAGTTTTGTATACTTACACACACACATATACACTGAGTCTCTTTAGAGTTCAATTACGCTCTACACTTCTCAGCCCCTCCCTGCTACTCCCCTCTGCCCTGCTCTGTCTCATTATCAACTCTGGCTGAGTTTTTTCCTGTTTTTCTTTTCTTCTTTCTTATGCATTTTCCTCACCTGATTTTTTTTTAGCTCAACTTTCATTTTGTTCTATTAATTTACTGTTTGTTTTCTTTACAACTTTGTATAGTCTTCAGCTTGGTCGTGCCTATCTCTGCCCCTCTCTCTTTCATTGTGCTCTCGCCTTTTGTTTGAGCATTGTCTCTACATTAAAAGCTCTTCGTCTTCAATATGCTTTGCCTTGGTCTATGCTGCATATTACGCATACGCCACGTAGTACCACTGTAGATATAGCAGTACAGATCTTGACTAATTCATGAGGACAAACGCTCACATGGCAGCATAACTAACTAGTTCGACATGTCCAAAGGTCACACGACCAGCCATGGACCCTAACTGTTTTTTTTTTTGTTGTTGTTGTCCCGCCCCTTTTGGAATTTTTAGTGTTTATTTATTTGATGCGTGTGCAAATGTTTGTCCGCACATTGCTTTTATAGTTATGATTATTGTTATTGCTTCGAATGGCCGTTGCCTACTTACCAATGCCAGGGCCAATAGGGCCAGAGCTGGAAGCCTTGGGTATGTTTTGATTGCACGATATTACCAAATTCAATTTCTAGTTGGCAAGCAAAGAGTGAACTGAAATGAAAGAAGCAACGAAACCCAACAAACATTTGCAAGCTTAATTATGCCGGGGCAGCTATGCGACCTCTCTCTCACTCTCTCCCTCTCCCTCTCCCTCTCACTCTCCCTCCCACTCTGAACGCTTGCTAAAATATGCGCACAAGCGTAAATTTACCATTTTGGTAAATAAGAAATTTATAAAAACAACGAGCTGGCCAGCCATCCAAGCCATCCAAGCCATCCACACACACACTCAGCCCCAACTAATTGAGGAATTGATGAATTGAGCTGTTGCAGCTCTTGTAGCTGTTGAGCATGTACTCAGTCACAGAGCCTTTAGCAGCTACAAATTGGACAGCAAAAAAAAAACTAATTTCAAAATGAACAGAAAGGGTGAGGGGGAGACCAGAGTGGGTGCAGTCGGAACTGCTGCTGCTGCTGAGATTTTTCACTCTGTTTTATGTTTTTGCTTTTTCTATTGCTGCATTTGCCGCACGCATACAAAATTCATTTTATTTGGAAAATTGTTGGGAAAATTGTTATTTTTTTTTTTTTAAGAATTCAAGAATTAATTTGCTGCTATTTTCTGTGTGTGTGTGTGTGTGTGTATATATATATATATATATATTTGTGTGTGTTGTGGTCTACTCTCTCTCTCTCCCTCCTTCCCTACCTCTCTTCCGCTTGCTCTGCCTCATTCTTTTTGTATTTTGATATTTTTTCTATTTGCTGTGCATTCATGTACAAGGCAATTATATATATATATATATATATATATGTATGTGGGTCTGTTCGTATTTGTAAACAGTTTTGCAGCTCATGCATAATTTATGGCCATTGCATTAATTTATTTAGTCACATGAAGGCAGCAGCAGGACTTGGGCGTGGGCGTGGCCGTGGCCAGTTCATCAATTATAGTTGCAAGTCCCGATTTCGTCCTGCATTTCGCGCGTTGTCCACTTAGCGTTTCCCATGCATGTTTCGCACACACTAACAACAACAACAACAACAACAACAACAACAATTAACCTGCCTGGGTCTGGGGCATGCAACAACTCTAACTCAATCCCACCATACAGTCCGCCCAGCCACTAGTTCTAGTTGAGTTTTGAGCTGCACGCACCAAAAACAAAAACACAACAAACAAACAAACAAGAACCACAACCACCCCGACCCCCACCCCTACCCTAACCCCACCCACACACGTACACTCAAAGGGAGCAGCCGCCCCCAAGGCTGCCCCGCCCCTAGTGAATGATGTTGTGCGTGTTATCAACAAAGAAGTTCAAACACTTTGGCTTTCTTTTTCTTTCTCTTCCAACGCGTCTTTCTCTCTCTCTCTCTCTCTCTCTTTCTCTCTTTCTTCCTCTCTCTCTCTCACTCTCTGTCTCGCTGTCTATTTCACTCGCTGGGTCGCTGCTCTTAGAGCAACTTTGCCATTAAACGACACCAAAGATTCGGCACTTAGTGCCGAGTATAGCTGCAGCGCTGGAGGCGGCGGCGGCGGCGGCGGCGGGGGCAATGCATCAACAAATGGGGGCTGCTGCGGTGCAGGCGGAGGCGGAGTCGGTGGCGGTGGTGGTGGCGGCGGCGGCGGCGGCGGTGGCAGCGGTGGCAGCATCATCGGCAACATCCTCAGCAGCGCTGGTGGCAACAACTGTGGAGGGCATCATTACCACCACCATCATCATCATCATCAGCATCATCATCAGCAAACCACTGCAACTGGCAACGGCACCACTCAGCACAACCACCACAACCACAACCAGAACCACAACCAGAACCAGAACCAGAACCAGAACCACATCCAGAACCACCATCAGCACCAATCAAGCAACGCACTGACCACCACGTCCAACAGCACCAGCAGCGCCAACTGCAACTCCAATCAGAATCCGAATCCGAATTCCAATTCGAATTTGAATGCCTTGAGCATGTCCGCCTCGCTGGCCTCCATGCCCGGACTGAGCGCCTACCTGGGCATGTCCAACTTGCGCACCACCAGCATTGGCGAGGACGACGATGCCGACCTCAACCTGGACATTGCCATGAATAATGCAACGGCTACTTCAGCTGCTGCTGCTGCTGCTGCTGCTACTTCGGCTGCTGGCGGCTGTGCCTCTGGCTCAGCATTGGCATCCACATCTGGCGGTGGTTGCTCCGCCTCCGCTGCGCATTATTTGCGGCACAGCAGCAACTATCGGTCGGCGGCTGCGGCATTGCATGGCGCTGACCATGGCTTGCTAGCATCATCATCATCATCGCTCGCATCCGGCAGCACAACAGCAGCAACGTCATCCGTCACATCCGCATCCTTTTATAATCGCTTCCTACTCCTCGATAATTCCAGCGGCGATGCAGTCGGCGGCAAAGGCAGCAACGGCCTGGATATGAGGCACGAGACAGCTGCCGCGCCACCGGCTAGCAGCTCCCACTCCGTCGGCGATGGCTTCACGCATTCCAACAGCGCCTCGACCAGCTCAGCAGCGGCAGCGGCGGCGGCGGCGGCGACGGCAGCAGCAGCAGCGGCACAGGCTGCAGCTGCAACCAGTGCGGCGGCTGCGGCTGCTGCTGCTGCTGCTTCGGCTGGCAGCGCGGCGCATCTTTACCAAAATCTGCTGCGCAGCAGCAGCTCGGATGTGCTGGAGCTTGCCCAAGCGGACGCGGCCAGCGGCGAGAACAGCAACAACTGTGATTACCGAAGCGAGAGCAACCAGGTGAGTGGCCAGGTGAAAATGATGCTCCATTACTCCAATCACATCATCTTCTCTAACCAGAATGGCATTGAGGACTCACCCAGGCGGCACAGCTCCATGGATCAGCTAATCGGTCTGCTCAATGATATGGGCAAAACGTCGCGCACGCGCAGCCTCAGCGATGGCGGCGCACAGGACGACGATGAAGGTAAGGCTAGACATGGCATGCATCTCTAAATTCCCAACTAATCCCTGCTCACTCCCCTGTCTCTGCCTCCGGCCTCAATAGTGGAGAAGGAGGCACAACCGGATCTGCTGAACAATACGCCACCTGTGCCGCCCAAGCGTTCGCATCGACGTCGCCATACGCCGCCGCGGCCCATCTCGAACGGGCTGCCACCGACGCCCAAGGTGCACATGGGCGCGTGCTTCTCCAAAATCTTTAACGGCTGCCCGCTGCGCGTGCACTGCACCGCCTCGTGGATACATCCGGAGACGCGGGATCAGCACCTGCTGATTGGCGCCGAGGAGGGCATCTACAACCTCAACATGAACGAGCTGCACGATGCGGCCATCGACCAGCTGTTTCCGCGCCGCACCACCTGGCTCTATGTGATCAAGGACGTGCTGATGAGCCTGTCCGGCAAGTCGTGCCAGCTCTATCGGCACGACCTGGTCGCCCTGCACTCCAAGCAGACGGTGCGCTTCTCGCTGCACATGAACAAGATTCCGGAGCGGCTGATGCCGCGCAAGTTCGCGCTGACCACCAAAGTGCCCGACACGAAGGGCTGCACCCAGTGCTGCGTCACCCGCAATCCCTACAACGGCTACAAATATCTGTGCGGCGCCACGCCGAGCGGCATCTTCCTGATGCAGTGGTACGATCCGCTGAACAAGTTCATGCTGCTCAAGCAGTGCGAGTGGCCGGCCACCAACATGCTGGGCCAGGGCTGCGTCCAGAATGGCCACACGCCCATCTTCGAGATGATCATCACGCCCGAGCTGGAGTACCCCATAGTGTGCACGGGCGTGCGCAAGGCCCTCAACGGCTGCCTCAAGCTGGATCTGATCAACATGAACAGTGGAAGTCGAACTCGAACCAGATCTGAATCCAAATGGAGACTAAGATTTTCCATCTATCTTTCGGCAGGTGCCAGCTGGTTCCACTCAGAGGACTTGGAGTACGATGCCATGGCCACAATGGTGCCGCGACGCGACCTGCTCAAGGTGGTGCGCGTGCACCAGGTGGAGAAGGATGCCATACTCGTCTGCTATGGCAACGTGATGCAGGTGGTCACGCTGCAGGGCAATCCCAAGCAGCACAAGAAGATGGTGTCTCAGCTCAACTTTGACTTTAACGTGGACAGTATTGGTAGGCCTGGAATACCATATCCTCTGTAAGCACACTGAACTGTAACTGAACTGATGCCGTCTTCTCTCCTTCTCCTACAGTTTGTCTACCGGACAGTGTATTAGCATTCCACAAGCACGGCATGCAGGGCAAGTCCCTGCGCAACGGCGAAGTAACGCAGGAGATTAAGGACATGAGTCGCACCTACAGGCTGCTGGGCAGCGACAAGTAAGTGGACAAGGGCTGGACATATAAGAAATACTGGGAATTTGCCAGATCTGTTCAGCTTTATAGAATGATATTATAAGATAAGATTGCTCAGACCAACCTATACACCTATATACATACCCAACTATATCAATTTTGTAACTCCAACATTTGCTCTTCCGCAGGGTCGTCGCCTTGGAGAGCCAACTTTTGCGCACCGGCTCGCTGGGCAGCGAGGAGGGGCACGATCTGTACATCTTGGCCGGACACGAGGCCAGTTACTAGGCGGGCGCTACTTGATATAGACATTATGCATATATATACACACAACTATGTATATATATATATATATATATATATATATATATATATATATATATATATATATATATATATACGTATCCAGATACACACCCACACGCACTCAATAAATTTGAAATTCAAGCGCGCAGCCGTCGTCAAAGTCGGCGTCAACTACTAAATGTAATTGAATTACTCGTAGGCCGTAAGCTACATTTAATTCGATTCAAGCATTACATTAGGAAATTACAAAAAAGAGAAGAAAAAAAAAAGAAAAGAAAACCAAACTTAGAGCGCATTTGATTCTAAAAAAAAAGAGATTCTTAGTCTCCCCTAATGCCCACACACACCCACACACACACACACACACACACATACAATTTTTCCATTCTTTGCCAAATGCCGTTAGCAATGTAATTAAATGTATTTAACGAGTTAAGCTGCACAGTCCCAAACCCGATTCCGTTGTAATTATATTTTTGTATTACGAAATAGAAGAACAAACACACACACACACACACACACACACACACACACACACACACACACAGAAATGCTTTAAATTATATGCCTAACGTTTTTTTAAATAATTAATGTTAATAAGACAGAGAGCGAGAGCGAGAGAGAGAGACAGAGGGAGAGCGCGAGCCCACAAAGCAACTAAATTAGTCCGAGAAAAAGATTGAAAGTGAATGAGCTGAAGAGAGTCAAAGCAGAGGCGAAAAGCATAAATTAAAAACGTAATTAAACATTATTAGAAACTAAACTGAAATTTCATAGTTTTTAGCAATTGTAAATCGCAAAAAAGTTTTTGTAGTTTTGCTAACTGCATTAAAAAACAGTTGGGAGAAAAGAAAACGAAAAAAATTTCAATAATTTGTGAAAATATTGATGGGATGATTGTGTGAGAGCGATAAAATGGTTTGTTGGGAAACAAAGTAGGAATAAGCATTTTCTAAAAATAACAAAAATAAATCTATTTGAAACACGATTGCATTGTAAAGACGTTCGGAAACTGATTGTCATAATTACGATTTTAGCCTAAGAGAACAATTTTTCCCAGCAGCACATTTTTCTTGAGTTGTAAAAAAAAAATTATATTATATATATATATGTTTTAAGTTAATTAGTTGTACGTGAATAGCGAGAAACCGAAAATTATAAATTAATGCAAAAACTTGTTGAACTTTAGTTTAGTGCAAAAATAAAAGTATTTAAAACAAGAGATTTGAATTAGAACGAAATGCGCGCGCTTTTTTAACAATGAGTTGGCAGCACCTTTGAACAATGTTGCCAGATGGGCTGGACCCTTGATTTAAGACATTTTCAGCTAAGGCGCAGACGGTCACACTGTCAGCAACACAATTCAATTTCACGTGTTGTCAAATTTTGTTTTGATTTGAAGTCGAAAATATTTAATGAAAATGGCATTTGATGTGCCGCCATGGGACAACGGCGCTGTATTGATCAAATTCAAGCCTGTGCAGCCAGCGAACAATGGAGCCGCTGCCAAGGCGAAAGCCAAAAAACAAAAGAAGAAAAAACCAAAAGGGAAGAAACAGACCAACCAGGTGAAGTCCAACAAAGCAAATGCAAAGGGCTACAGATTGGGCAAAGGGCCGCTGGCACCGCCATCAGAATCATCAGATGATGAGGCAGACGAGGGAATGCGTGCCATGCACAAGATAAGAACGGGACGCATCGAAAAACAACGGCCAATCGCTCAAACAGCCAAGGACAACAAGAAGAAGCAGCTGAAGCTGAAACCTGCGATGATTCAGGCCGCCGTCGAGGCCATGGAAACATCCTCCTCCGTCGTAGGAGAAGCACCTGGAGCACCTGCTACGCTGGCCAACAAGTTGCAATCGGAGCTGCTTGGCGGACGCTTTCGCTATATTAACGAGCAGCTCTACACAATGAACAGTCAGAAGGCTGAGAAGCTGTTCAAGAAGGACGGCGAAGCGTTCGAGGCTTATCATGCGGGCTATCGCCAGCAGGTGGAGAAGTGGCCCGCCAATCCATTGGCGCGCATCATCAAGACCCTCAAGAAGTTGTCCAAGACTATGATCATTGGCGACTTCGGCTGCGGCGAGGGCAAACTGGCTGAGTCGGTGCCCAACAAGGTGTACTCCATGGATCTGGTCTCCACTCGCACGGACATCGTTGCCTGCAACATAACGAACACTCCGCTGGAAACCCAATCCCTGGACGTGGCCGTCTACTGCCTCTCGCTGATGGGCACCAACCTGAATGACTATCTGCTCGAGGCGAATCGAGTACTGAAGCTGCATGGCATTGTCTACATAGCTGAGACTCAATCCCGTTTCGAGGATGTGCGCGAATTTGTGCGCTTCATGGGCACCTGTGGATTCGACCTGATCAAGAAGGATGTGGCCGTGAATTACTTTTACTTCTTTCAATTTCGCAAGATGCGCCATGTGGACAAGCAGACGAAGCTGAAACCCTTCTCACTAAAACCCTGCCTCTATCGTAAGCGTTAGAACTAGATTTTACATTAAATAAATGTAGTGCAAAAATGAACAAATTAAATTTGCCATCTTCAAACAGTTGAGCAATCGAGCGTTGCCATCTAGTGAAAACAAAGTACAGCGCTCTCTGCCACTCTTCACAAGGCAGACAAAAGCTGAATGCTCGCATAAGCATTCTGTAGCTGTGACGTTGCACCGTTGCTCCGTTGCTCTCCCTCTCTTTCTCTTTTTGGCTGACTCAAGCCATGGCCCATGGGCGATGGGGCAGTGGTTGTTTTGTCGGCTCTGCCGCTTAAATACAAAATAAATATCTCTCAGTACCAGTTTGCTCTTCGTGCGTAGCATTTCGAATATTTTTACCACGGTACGTTGTTGCTGAAAATACCCCGTCGCAGGCCAATAGGAAAACAATATAAGAAATACACATACATACATATACATACATATGTATATATGGGAAAAACAGGCAAGAGAATTGCCAGCAAAAAGAAAATCAAAGCATCTGTGTGCCAGTTGCAGAAATTCGCGCGCAAATTTGTGATTTTATAAATAAAACAACAAACGATTTGTTGAGTTTTTCTTTTTCGAAATTGATGCAGTTTTTCATACGCCCACGCCTAGTTTTACTCCCCGCGCTGCCATTGCGCGCTCACTCTCAATTTTACTATTCTCTATTACTCACTCAACGTCAATTTTCAACAGGTATTCAACGACGACGACGACGACAACAATAACAACAGCAACAAATTGTCTTTTTTCGTGTTCGATAGAAAAAAGTGGCCAAGAATTTGTTTATGTGTATTGCTGCGCGTGTATGTGTATGTGAGTGTGTGTGCAGTCAACTAGAATATTTGCGAAGCAATTTGTGTGAAAAGTGAAAACAAGTGAGGGAAAAGCGCCGCAAAGTATTCAACGCCTCGTCCAGTGGATTAACAACTGAATAGCAAAGCAGAGCTTAAGCGTAAGTAACGGCAACTTCAACTATAATTTAATTTGGGTCTTTCATTCGCCTCAAGCAACGGCATCGCGCCATTACCCGTTGTTTAGGTCTTTTTTTCAGCTTGTTTTTTTTTTTTTTTTTTGGGCTGTGGTCAGAGTTTTTTGGTTGCCTGCTTCGTCTTCGAATTATTTTATGCTTTTAACACTCACACACACACGAACGCACACATATCAAGAACAGTATGACTTCATAGCACACACACACACACACACAGTTACGTGCACGCATATTAAAGCTAAACGCGCTCTCAGCACTCGCCACTCTCTCTGAGAGAGTGTGAGTAACTGAGTGAGTGAGTGAGGGAGAGCGAGAACGTTGACGTTGTCGCTTTTTGGCCAAGCTTTAGCTGTATCTTTTTCGTGCGTTTTCTTTGATTTTCTTTTGTGCTGCCTTTGAAACTTTACGAGTTGTTGTTGTTGTTGTTGTTGTTGCTGCTGTTGTTGCTATTTCACTCTTTTGTCGAATTTTGTGTTTTTCTCAGTTGTTTCGCATTTTGTTTTTCTGTTTGTGCGCGCAGGGGCTGAAAGTTGAGAAATTCTTATTGGCAACCACCGGAATGGCGCGTAGTCAAGGAGACACATTCAAAACATTCAACACATGCCATATCAGATACAAATATACAGTGAAGGGACTCTGGCATGAACGCTGACTACAATATGATTAAAACAATTCTTTTTTCTAAATTATAAATAAAAAAAATATATAAAAATATATATATAAATAAAAAAAAAAATAATGGAATTTTCTCACTCAAATTTACATCATTTATAAAATTTCAATAATTAATTCCCGCTCAGTTTTCTTCTCGAACGTTTACTGTATCCATGCAGCCTGCCCCCATTAAACTCATTATTACGATTGAAATTATGACAGGCGACACAGTCAAGTATTTTGGGTCTGGATAAACGTATATTATATATATGGGCATATATGGAAGTAGAATATTACGGCGCAGCTAGTTTAAGATAGGCGACAACGTCGGCGACGTCACTGGCACCAAAATAAACCAAGAGCAGCAGCAGCAGCTGCTGCCTTGGAAATTGATCGCGTTGAGCAGGTTATTTCCTTATCAACGTTTCGCTGCTCTGTGCTTTTTTTCTCGCTCTATTGGCATTTGGTTCTGTTATCAAGGCCAAGCGCGCAGAAGGAAGTCGATGAGCTTTCATTGGCCATTGTACTAGGCACTGATAAGATTCGCATTACTCACGCACATAGTTGGACTGATAAGGTTCCATACGAATAGTCGAGGGTAACTGTTAGTTATGAATGGGGCAGGTGACTCTGCACGGCGGAGGCAGTGCGTCATCCAAAGCCAAATGGATTTTCACAATCAATGGAAAATCTGTTAGAAAGCTGACGCGGACGTGGCTTGGTTTAGCTAAGCTTAGCTTGGGATCTGGAACAGAGTATTTGACCCAAATAGCCTAACGAGCGACACAGCAATGCATTTCCCTCCGAGTCTGTCTCTCGCTCTCTTTGAAGAGAGAGAGAGAGATAGAGAGAAAGAAGTTGCATTAGAAACCGGTTTATTGGTTAGCCAAGAAATTGGCCACACAACAGACAAACAAATAAAGCAAGCGAGCAAAGCAAATGCTAATAACTGTACAACAGACACCAACTGTGCGACTCGAAACTGAAATATACAAAATTATAATAAACTGTGGCGAGGCACAGCCAAACGACTTGGCCACATGCAAGCACACGGCCTAAACCAGTGAAAAACAGTGTGAAAAACCTGAATTCAAAAAGAGAGCCAGAGTTAAGCTCCCCAGAGGGGAGAGAGCGAACAAGGTGTGTCGCTGCATTAGAAGACAGAGAGAGAGAGAGAGAGCACGAGCGGGAGAGCGCAATTTGTAATCGACTCTCTCTGCCAAAGTCGAGCTCGTAACATAAACTGGAAATTTGGGCCACAACAGAACACGCTGCCAGATCGCTCAAAGTTTCTACACTCAATTTTCTAGCGGGCACTCGACTTGGCATTTCCAATCGTTTGATTTGCGAGCTTCCACTGGATCCGACAGCTATTCTCGGGGCTATTTTCGAGTTATTAACGGAAGCTCTCCCTCTCGTGAGACTTTAAATACTCGCAACTATTTGATTGACCTGCCTACGCCCTCTACTCAAACAGAGCAGCTCCAATTTTCCAGGGGCTCTATATAGATCTGTTGATTTGCGAGAATGATCCTCAAGTTTCCGCTTTTGACTTCTAAAGATTTGAGTCTATTTTCGAGTTGTTAACGCCCTACAGTCGGGGCAACAGATAGAAAACAGCTTTTACACACACACACAGAGGGAGAAATACACTCACACACTCACACACACACACACTCGCACACATACATTTTCGCATTGAATTTTCTATTTATATTTGTTGTCACATCGATTTTTATTGTTGCCGAGGGGGACGCTATGATTTATGTGGATAAAGAGCCAGCTGTGTATTTTGGTTTGTTTACTAGTTCAGTGGAGCCTCCCCAGTCGGCATCTATTTGTGGGTGGGTCTTGGGTTCGTTGGCCAGCAGCAGAGAGAGTCTCGAAGGCGTTGAATACTTTAAATAGCGAATTGCTGAGGCGTTGCTGTGGGTGTAGGCACAATGAGCAAATGTACACAGATATATATATATATATATATATATATATATATATATATATATATATATATATATATATATATATATATATATATATATATTCTCAATAGGTAAGCGCATTTTGTAGTCTGTAATTCGTCAAGCGCCATTGAGCAAAGCCAAGTAGCGAAGCCATTGTAGACGCCGAGTGCTCAATTCACTTTTTTTTTTGCACTGGTCAACAAGTGCAAACTATTTATGTAGTACTTGACTTGGGGGCGATTAGAAGAACTCAAACTGGAATTGCAACTGGAGCGGATCTGGCTTATCGTAGCGAATGCTTGATATTTATATAAAAATATATATTTATATTTATTTATATATATTTATTTACTTTTTTATACATATATTAAAAAAAAAAAAACAATGTTTGCAGCTTGCGATAGCGCCAATTGCAAGCCCAAGAAACTGCGTGTGAATACCCCTAATGTTCGCCAGGCAACAGCATTATCGATTGACCCATTTATACACAAACCAAAGGCGAACAAACAAACAACTTTTGCTGCTGCTGCTGCTCCTTTCGCACGCACACCCAAAAAAATAAAATATAAATTCCCATCAGATTGTGCGAGCCGATATATAGTTGATATGTATATATCTATGCATATCCATATGTACATTTGTTAATGGCATATCATCATCCATTTCACAACATGAGCAAAGCATTTCTCGCGGAAGTATCTACCTGGTTATTAACGGATGTGAGCAGCCCGCCCGCAACTCTTTCTCCTTTTCAAACACAAACACAAATTTTGTTGTATACAATTTATGGGCAACGCTCCGCTGGCTTTGCACGCACACACACAGGTGAGCAGTCAGTCAGAATGAATGAACTCCCTCTCACTATTGTTCAGCTGAACTCTAATAACAGTTGCAAATATATGCACTTACCCACACACCGTTCAAACTGGCGTCACTGACGTCACGGCAGCAGCCCAACTCCAACAGATGACCTAATGGCATGACGGCATATGCAAAATATACATATGATATATATATATACATATATATATATATATATAGATGCACATATCGGGTCTGAGGTTGCGGTTCAGGTTCATATTCATCGTGTTGTGTTGTGCTGTGTCCGAGTAAATTGAATTTGATTTAAGTTGTATTAAATTAAACTTAATTAGGGCCTACCCTTAACTCAATTGGATTGACCGCCAGTGCACAGGCCGAACGAATCTTTAGCAAATATTCCAGTTCATTATATACGCACACACACACACACACACACACACATTTTGCAACTTCTTTTCAACTCGCAGCTCTTAATTCAAGACATCATTTATGTTGTCTTCAATAGCTCTTGAATATTCTTTATATTAATCGCAGCGTTGACTTGACTTTTGAAAGTCTTTGCCCAAAAATTTAGTATACTTGAAGAAGAAAAACTCTAAATGCTTAATTAAAGTTTCTTAGTTACTCTAATGAATTCATGAATTTTTAAGCCAAGATGTACAGTGAAATTTTTAAGGCTGAACCACTGAGCTCAAAAAATAGTTTGTCTTTCATACAGAATTCTACTTTAATCATTTTTCAAATACTTGAAAATATTTTCAAAATTTTACATTTTTATGCATTATACAAAGAATCTTGAATTCTTCTTCTATAAAACAAAATTTGGAGTGTTTTAATCAGTTTTATAATATTTATTAAACTCCCTTAAAAATATCAAGAATTTCTCTTTTCAAAAAAGTTTTCGAAATAAAATGAAGTTTTTTCAGCTCAAAATTTAAAATTTATTTTTGAAATTTTAACAAACAGAATTCAAATTCTTATTATTATTTACTTAAATTAATTACTCCGCTAGCAAAAATTTTTCTTTTGAAAAAAGTCGTTTAAAAATGAGCTTTTTTAGCTCAAACCTAAGCTTCAACTGAACTAAAGTTCTACTCAATTCCAGCTTTTCTCGAACTGTTCTCACATATTTGTATGTCGGCAGGCATGTCGGCTTACCGGTCACGTCTTTGTTTGGCTTTGCATAAGCTTAAGCTTGTAGAGACATTCCTGCTCACGCCCCAAACCCAAGTGGTGTACAGTGAGGCAACATTGCCATGATTAGAAGCACACCCAGATGCCAGTGTGGTACATACATATATATGCTTCATGTGTGTATTTCAGCTACTTGATGAATTTCACCTCGACCTCCTTCAATTGAAGCGTTCATTCTTTAGTCTCTTGTTGTTGTTGTTGTTATTATTTTTTTTTTTGGGTGTCGGCAGCATCTTGCAAAATATTGCGCATGCTGCTTACTGTTGTTGCTTGTTGCTGGTTGCTGGTTGCAGCAATAGAACTACAATTTCAATAATTTGCGCTGCCAATGATGATGTCATCGTTAATGTGAGATCAAAATAAAACATTCTAGAGCAGCAGACTAAATATACATATACCCATACCTCTATATATATATATATATATATATATATATATATATATTTTATGTGCTTATAGTAAACAGAGAATCGCAGCAATTGCAATCGCTGTGCTGTGGTCATTAATCAGCTCTCTATATCTGTCTTACGCTCTCTCTCTGTCTGCCTCTCTGTCTCTGTGTGTGATTCATGCGTCAATCAATGAAGTGTGCCAGCAAACACGAAACATTTCACTGTCAAATTGCCTAGAATGCGCTACACGAACTGTAATTAGATCACGATTCGGCGTACTTAACAATTATCCCGGTGACTTAATCTGGATGATGTCAACTGGGCAGTCTAAACAGATTGCCCAAAATATTAATGCTACTTTGGCTGTTTGCAATTAATGCTTGAAAATAAACACACACACACACACACACACACACACACCAATACACACACTCTTACGCATGATATTTTAATCATAAATGAAATGTCTGCCTTCTGCTTTTTGGATTCTTAACATTTGAAACAGTTTGGACGGCACGAGATGACGCCATCAGCGGCCGCAACTGTGACGCGCTGTTCTGTTTCTTTATTTTCGGTTTTATTTGAGAGGATTTCGAATCTAGTTTTTGCAGCTTTGTTTGCTTAGTTTTGTGTTGCCGCGTGCCTGCCCTGTCGATTGAACATAAAAACTGGTTCGGCCTGTCCGGCGATCGCTGGCATTGGTTCCGCCCGCCCGCCTTCCATGTAACTGGCGATCGCGATAGAGAAATTAAAGAGTGCAAGAAATTTCAAATCAATTAAACATTCAATTGATCAATTGCCCTCAAACTATATTGCACACGCTCGCTCGATCAACATGTATGCCTCTCTCTCTCTCTCTCTCTCTCTCTCTCTCTCTGTCTCTCTCATTGGGATGCTGGGGTGTGGTGCTATTTGTTAGCGTTGAAACCACATGCTAGATTCATACAATAAATTAATAAATAGTATACTATGTATATCTAAAGACTTGGGTATATAAATAAATACATATATAGTATATAGAGTCTATATAAATATTTTTACATAATATGCTTGAGCTCTCTGGAAGTAATAAGTGCGACTGCGGTTAGATTGTTATTAAAGTCAACAAGAACAAATGATTGGCAATAGGTGAGGGTAGTCAGAGAAACGGATAGATGATATATTGAGTAAAAACTCGAACTTACGCTTACTGGAGTGCTGCCACGCCCATAGTAGGCATATATCCTTTGATGAGCTGCAAAAATTATGAAAGATATTATTTAAAGCAATTTAAGACGAATCACAAAAACTATAAACTATAAATCTGGCAGAGATATATACGAATTTGAAATTTTAAATGTTTGAACATCTTGAGTATGTTCCAAAAGCGTGTGAATACTTTAGCAGACACGACCATATAAATATATAACAAAATTTAATAATAATAAAGACGCTTTCAAGAGCCTCTTGAAAATGTTCAATATTAAAGCATACCAAACCAATATAGCCCTTTTCATTTAATGAAAGGGTATTCAAAAGAATTTATTGTTAAAGCACATAGGTTTTTTGTCCGACCCGATCACGATTCACATATAAACTGGCATTATCTTGAGTCTTTTGTAGCTACTCGCTTTCAATCAGCCAAACTACACGTCTTTGCCATGTGAGAACACTTTGACAAGCTGCAGCGAAAGTTCTGCAAACTTTCTTTGAGCCACAGGAATGATGGCCCACAAGGGGGCCGGGGGATGGCGGGGGGCGTAGTCAATGTATGTTGTCTAATTAAAGCCGGCCAAGTTTCTTCAAATAAATGCTAGTTGTGTGTGCTCAATATGCTGTTGCTTCTCTTTATGGCTGTGTTGGTCAGCATCTAGTTTTATGGCTTTTGCCTGGGACGTTGTTGTGGCTTTCGCTAGTTAAACTTTAATTTCAGTTTGAATTTACCGCGTCCAAGGCATTTAATGGTACACTTTTTTATTCACAGCTCGCCAGGCAGCAACTGCGGTCAACAACAAGTAGAACAAGACACAGTTCACGTAAGTATGAGTATGAGTGTGAATCCGAATGTGAATCCGAATGCGAATGTGAATAATCGTATGAATAATGTCATCGCATGACATCATACGCAGTCCAGTCAGCCCTTAGGGGTGACTCCCAGGGGTTGCTTGCAGTTATTCGCACACTTGAAGTCATTTTATAGCCCTGTCCCAGTTCTCTGGCGCCAGGCGAGCGCCAGTCACACAGACCCGAGACGGTCGACCGTAGACCGTAGACCGGCGACCGGCGACCGACCACACGCATTCGCTCACTTGCAGCGAGCACATCCGGTCGCATAGCCTTCCTTCCATTGACTGTTTTTTTTTTTTTTTTTGTTATTTGCAGCTCCAATTTTCTAATCGATTGCATTCAGCAAACTGAGTGCGTAGCGATGCCGGCGGAAACTAAAGCCTCCGCGCCAGCGGAACCGGAAACACCGACCAAGAGCAAAGGGAAGAGCAGCTCGTCGAGCTTCTCAAAGGCCGCATTGGCACGCGTCACACTGCTCGATGGCTCCATACTGGACGTCACCATTGATGTGAGTAGCAATTGGGTAATCTCTGCCCAAATCGAATCAATTAATTACACATTAAACTATGCAGCGCAAAGCCAAAGGTCGCGACCTGGTCAACTCCATTTGCGCCGGTCTCAACATCATCGAGAAGGACTACTTTGGCTTGACCTATGAAACGCCCACCGATCCGCGTGTGTGGCTGGACTTGGAGAAGCCCGTCGCGAAATTCTTCCGCGCGGATCCCTGGCCACTGGCATTCGCCGTCAAGTTCTATCCACCGGAGCCGTCGCAGCTCCAGGAGGATATCACGCGCTACCATCTGTGCCTGCAAGTGCGCAATGACATCCTGGAGGGCCGCCTGCCCTGCACCTTCGTCACGCACGCCCTGCTCGGCTCGTACCTGGTGCAGTCCGAGATGGGCGACTATGATCCCAAGGAAATGCCAACTCGTGCCTATCTGAAGGACTTCAAAATCGCACCCAATCAGACAACAGAGCTCGAGGAGAAGGTCATGGATCTGCACAAGACTCACAAGTATGTTTTATTTACCCTTAGCTATCTCGATCTCAGCTGATCTTTGCTTGCTTCCTCCCTCAGGGGTCAATCGCCCGCAGAGGCTGAGCTCCACTACTTGGAGAATGCCAAGAAGCTGGCCATGTATGGCGTCGACTTGCATCCTGCCAAGGACTCTGAGGGCGTGGACATTATGCTGGGTGTCTGTGCGTCCGGTCTGTTGGTTTATCGCGATAAGTGAGTAGACTCGATATATATTTCTCTATGAATTTTCCTTAACTTCCTTCATCTCCCGCAGATTGCGCATAAACCGTTTCGCTTGGCCAAAGATCTTGAAGATCTCGTACAAGCGTCACCATTTCTACATCAAGATACGACCGGGCGAATTCGAGCAATACGAATCCACCATCGGTTTTAAGCTTGCTAACCATCGTGCCGCCAAGAAGCTGTGGAAATCCTGCGTGGAGCATCACACCTTCTTCCGTCTGATGACGCCGGAGCCCAACACGCGGTCCACTCTATTCCCACGTTTCGGCTCCAAGTATCGCTTTTCGGGTCGCACCCACTACGAGAGCAAGGCAACACCCGTCGACCGCACGGCGCCCAAGTTCGATCGGGCTCTGTCCGGAGCGCGTCTCTCATCTCGTAGCATGGATGGTAAGTGTAACTATATAAATATATACTAAACTGATGATAAATCATGTTTTATACAGCTTTGGCCATGGCTGAGAAGGAGAAGGTGGCTCGCAAGAGCAACACCTTGGACCATCGTGGAGACCGCAGCATGGACACGGATCCTCTAAGCCGCAGTCCCATCAAGAACAAGAAGGACAAGGTAAGTAGCAGGTTTAGCTGATGAGCCCGACTCGAGACGCATATGCTAAATGATTAATGGGAGTTGTTAACCAGATACTTATTTACTTTATTTTTTCTCGGTTTGTTACTAACTCTCACTCACAAACCAAATCAAAACAAACCAAACCAAACCAAACCAAACCGAACACACACATGCACACACACACCCTCAACAAATAATCTTCGCAAATACCGTGTGTCCGTGCTCGTTAACCTGCTGCTCGTTGCATTCGATTGTGATTTGATTTTAACAACATTGTTAACCCCAATCGCATCTAATAATAACAAATTACTCAGTTAATACGCGAATCGAGCACCGGTACAGCCTCAGCCTCCTCGCAGAGCTCACTCGAGGGAGACTATGAGACCAACATCGCTGCCGAAGCGGCGTCCGCTCTTGGCGATTTTCCGTCTCTCGCTCAGGTTACTCTTTTTTTAAACACTCTATGCTAAAAAAAAAAAAAAATAAATATTCGTATCAAGAATTCGATTCTTTTTCCCAATACCTTATCAATCCCTTCAATAATTTTATTTACTCTCGCTTGAAATCTGCTTTTTTTAATCGTTGTGAGCTTATTCCTAGACGAAAACTATAAAAAAAAAAATGTGTATATTCCGATCAGCGCATATGAGATGAACTTTATACTTTTATTACTATATATTAATTATTTTACTAATTTTTGTTAACTGGCAATTTTTATTTTGATTACATAATTGACTTTTCCTTAACCCTGGTAGCCCATGAACGAGGACTTCCTACTTATGGTAAATTTTTGTACAAAGCAAACAATCTCACATCTCTCTACTCTCTACAGATTGTAAACGATTCGTCTAAGTCACATTCGCATACAACTCTATACTATCCTGATTTATATTTTATATATTTGCAATTTATATTTTATATATTTTCTGTTTAGTTTGATTTGAACTCTCATTTGCGCTCCATTACTGTAAATATCGCAATAACATTGTGCATTATCTAAACCATTGGCAAACAAATAAATGCGAACTGAAAGATTTTTGTTCAGTTAAAATTTGCATTCACTTTGTACAGCTTAAAAAACTTTCATTTTTGGCGCTTGAACACATTTGATCCATAATCTGTCATATTTGTTGCATGTATTCGTAAGCTTCTTCAATAAAACTTCCTTGTCTTTATTGTCCTTGTCCATGGCTCTAAGCAATCAGTTGCTAAAGATTCCTCTTACTAAATTCACAGGACGAAGAGAAGGAGGCAAAGTTACGCGAGAAGAAGCTGAGAGAGAAGGAGGAGAAGGAGCGCAAAGAGAGGGAGAAACGCGAACAAAAAGAAAGAGAAAAGGCCGAGAAGGCGGCTAAGGCAGCTGCCGCTGCTGCTGCAGCTGGCATCAATGGTAATATATCCATATCCATATATATAATCAATATAGTGTGATTAATAAATTTCTTCAACAGGCAATGATGATCCTAATGACTCTAAGAAGTCAGATACTTCTGGCAGACGTGTAAGTATTATAGTATAGTAGATATTAGGTATTATATATATTTTTTAGGGTTTACTAAGAATCTAGTATTAAGTTAATATAAAACCCTGCGTAAGAACTCTTCGCACTCTTTGTATATAAGCAAGAACCAAGTTAGTCCCTTCCCATGTCCAACCACAGTTTAAGTTCAGCTCCTAAGTAATAATAGTTTGTATTTTAGTACGTTAGTTGATCCAAATTTCTTATAATTTCCATTCGATTTTTAAATTTTAATTTCTTTTTTTGTATTCCCATCCTCCGATTCATTTCGTTTTATGTTTCAACTTTTGATTTGTCGGCGCTGAATAAAATGGGTAAACAGGGTGTTGGTATATTCTCGTCGGGTCGCAAGAGCAAGAGCGGTTCACCGTCTAAGGATGGCAAGGATAAGTCCGGCAAGGACAAGGATAAGGAAATGGGACGTCTCGGTTTGGTCGTTACCTCGGGTCTAGGCGAGCAGGAACAAGACGATGCCAACAGAAATGCCGACAAGAAACGTGGCTCGACCACACCCGGCGTTACGCGCCCCTACGAATATGCCGTAGATGCTGATGGCAATGCGAGTAGCCCAACGCGTAAATCGTACACGCCTGGCGGCTTCCGCTACGACCAGGATCCGAATAGTGGCAAGCAACTAGGTCCCGATGGTCAGGAACAGCTGTCGCCGACATCACAGCAAAAGAAGATCGGCCTGGCCTTCAACTATGCGCCAGGCAATGATAATGCGCTGAAGGAGACAGCCGAGAAGATCAAGTCTGGTCAGTTGTCGCCTCGCACTCAGGATAAGCTAAATCGCGGACAACTGTCGCCCAAGTCCAGAGCAAAGTTGTTGCAGGATGGCAGCCTATCGCCCACTACTCGCGCCAAGCTGCAAGGCAGCGCTGTGGATGCCGCTGCAGTGCCACTGAGCGATGGCCAGAAGCGCTCCTACTCACCCACCAAGGGACAGCAGGGCCAGCAAGGCTATGCTTCGGGTGCACCCGGCAGCTATAAGCCTATTGATCCCACTGCCGAGTTCCTTGAATCGCAGCGCTATAATAAGGAGCCCGGATATGTGGGTGTTGCAGCTGGTGCTGCTGCAGCTGGTGCTAAGCCTGGTTCGCCCAAAAAGGCTGCAACTGGAGCTGGACCAGGATCTCGCGGTAGTGCAGGTCCTGGTGCAGCTGCTGGCGCAGCGGCTGGTGCAGCGGCTGGTGCAGCGGCTGCAGCTGCTGCTAAGCCCAAGAAGAAGCGCGTCAAGATTATGGTCATCACCTCCAAATTTGACCCGACAACCAAGCGCATCGATGCCGAGAATGGCACCATTGAGCACTCGACGGGCATCCTTGACCCAGCTACGGGTCGCATTGATACTAAGTACGGCGTAATTGATCCTCAGAACGGAACCTTGGAGGCATTGAATACACAGACAGGCAAGAAGGAGTTGTACAAGGGCGATGTGGATCCCAAGACGGGTAATTTGCATTTGATTAGCGGCGTCTCAGATCCCAAGACAGGACGCATTGATAACTCGTTGGGACAGATTGTTTGCATAACGCCACAAGATAATCCAGTCGTTGAGCTGACTGTCATTACGAGCCGCATCGATCCTGCTACAGGCAAGATCGATACTGTTAACGGTGAAGTCGAACGCTCGTTGGGTGTCTTGAACTTGAACACTGGCTTGCTGGACACGAAATATGGTGAGATTGATATACGCAAGGGTGAGCTCAAGGCCTACGATCCGAAACATGGCAAAATTGTGGTCACCAAGAATGTCAAGGTTGATCCTGGCACTGGCCAAATCACCATCTTAGGCGTCATTGATCCGAAAACAAATAAAGTTGATCCTAATCAGGGTCGCATCATTGAGGTCGGGCAGCAAATCGATCCAATCGTTGAGGTTACTTCTCTGGCTGGCAAATTCGATTCCAAGAAGAACATTATCGATCCCAAGACAGCTCAAGTGGAGACATCTGGCGGACAGTTCGATCCAAAGGCAGGCAAGATTGATACCAAATACGGTCAAATCGATTTGGTTAAACACACAATCACGTTCAACGACCCCAAGTCGGGCAAGTCGGTGACCAGGGACATTAAAATCGAACCAGCCACCGGACAGATTGTGCTTAAGAACCAAGTCAATCCCAAGAACAACAAACCAGACAAGGACTATGCCCGCATCATATCGCTGCGCATTGTGCAACAGCGCGTGGATCCTGTTACAAAAGCACCCATCTCAGAGGTCAGCGCCGCCAAGGACAAGGACATTGTGGTTGATCCCAAATCGAACCAGATCTGGGTGCCGACTGGCGCCAATGATCCCAGCACTAAGGAACCGCAATATATTTCCAGCAGCGTGGATCCAAAGACGGGCTACGTCATCACCATCTATGGCTACCTCGATCCCAAGACCCACGAGATCAAGAAACAGACCAAACTCGACCCCAACACCATCAAAATCGAACCCACCTCCGGCAAGATCTACACCGCTACAGGTGAAACGGACAAGACAACCGGTGAACCGCTTTACGCTGCCACTCAAGTGGATCCGGAGTCCGGCGAGGTCTATACCAAGCTGGCTCGCGTTGATCCCAAGACTGGCAAGATTGTTATTGTACGCATCTTGCTGATGACCAAGACAGACGAACGTGGTCGCCCCGAGGAAGTCGATCCAGAGAATTGTGAGATCGATCCGGTATCCGGACGTGTTCTTAAGTTCTTCAACAAAACCGTTTATGTTTACAATATGATTGATCCGATAACTGGTGAAACTGTGCAGGTTGATCCCAACGATCCACGCTTCGCGGGTGCCCGCACCACGGTGACCCACACGATGACGCTGACTGGTGAGATTGATCCGGTAACGGGACGCATTAAGAGCGAGTACGGCGATATCGATCCCAATACGGGCGACATAGATCCCGCCACGGCTGTCACCGATCCGGTTACCGGCAAGCTGATACTCAACTACTCACAGATCAATCCCGCACACTTCGGCAAGCAGGCCCAGGTGCAGACAACCACAGAGACGGTACCGATCACTCGCCAGCAGTTCTTCGACGGGGTCAAGCACATTGGCAAGAGCGCGCTGCGTCGCGACTCCGAGGGCAGCTCCGACGACGACATGACACAACAGTATGGCACCGATAATATCCAGGATATTGTGCTGAGCGCATCGAACCAAGCAGGCGCCGGCGGCAAGCTGGGCAAGCAAGTGAGCACGCCCACAGTGGTCAAGACGACAACGAAACAGGTGCTGACCAAGAACGACGACGGCGTCACCCACAACGTAGAGGAGGAGGTGCGCAATCTGGGCACCGGCGAGGTGACCTACTCGACACAGGAACACAAGGTTAGCTCCCGTTGTGAACTATTGTTGTGACTATTTCACAGGCTCTCGCGCTTTCCTCTTCTACTAAATGAAGACGCTCTCACCATGCCTCAATTAATTTGAGTTTTTCTTTTATTTTGTTTCTTGATTTCGTGCGCCTCTTTGCTAATTGCTTTCGCTGTTGTTGTTACTCTTGATGTAACCATTGTTGAATATGCACTAACCACACCAACAATGACACCACCAACCACCCACCTAGGCTGACGCAACACCTACCGATCTGAGCGGCGCCTATGTCACGGCCACCGCAGTCACCACCCGCACAGCAACCACGCACGAGGATCTGGGCAAGAACGCCAAGACGGAACAGCTCGAGGAGAAGACCGTAGCTACCACCCGCACCCTAGACCCCAACAATCAGCAGCAGCGCGTCGTCACCCAGGAGGTGAAGACGACGGCAACGGTAACGAGTGGCGATCAGGTAAGGGAATCGATTCCGCATCGGCTCGCATGGCTGCACCTTTCGATCTGCATGATTTGTGACGTCTGTTATTTGTTTTGTTTTACTTTTTTGATTGGATTTACGTATTCGATTTCGATTTCGATTTCGATTCCGATTCAATTCGATTCGAATCGATTCGATTTGTTGTTGTAAATGTTGCTACCACACAACTAGTATCAGAGACGCGACAGTGTGTCATCGACAAGCTCTGGCGACTCCGGCACACCCATCGATGGGCCGTTCGATGGTTCCAGTGTGGTACGCACTGACACTCAGGTTTGTACTTATTTCGTAGAGAATGCAACTTGGTATTTAGTTGACTTAGTGTTTGTACTACTAATTTGTAGTTCAGTTTTATAACAATATCCTTTAATATTCAACTTTTGCTAACAACCCCATAGAAATCTCCGCTATATACAAGCTCTGGCACCGCATCCACTGGCCCGCACGTCGAAAGCACCCGCGTGGTGCTCGGCGAGGATTCGCCCGGCTATTCAGGACATGGCGAGATCATCTCTACGCAAACCGTGAGCAGTAAAACCCGCACCGTCGAAACGATTACCGTAAGTAAACCGCACATTCTGACCCAGCGTTGAGTAAGTACAGACGGAGGTAGGATTTACGTTTGACCAATTTCAATTTCTACCAAAAATTCCAAATTTCCTGTATTCGTATGCGCCTCCACTGTACATTTGCATTAGTCTCTTGTTTCGAACTGGTAAACTGGTGTGCATTATATATAGCTCCATACAAACATCATCAAATCAAGTTAAGACTTGGTAAGCGGCAAGCAAAAATTTAAAGATCTATTATGAAAACTTGAATATTAGATTTTCCTTAAAGATCTAAGGTATTCGAAACCCCAATATACCGCCGCTAATCAAGTTTTTTTTTTTTGTTTTCTCTAACTAATCCAAATTCCCATTTGCCCACAGTACAAAACCGAACGCGATGGCATTGTTGAAACCCGTGTGGAGCAGAAGATTACCATTCAATCCGATGGCGACCCAATTGATCATGACAAAGCCTTGGCTGAGGCAATACAAGTAAGCTCAAAATCTATTTACTCATATAAAGAATATTAAATATAAATGTTCTCTACTTTGCAGGAAGCGACGGCCATGAATCCAGACATGACAGTCGAGAAGATTGAAATTCAACAGCAGACGCAGTAGATTTTATAATTACTTTTAAACAATTACGATGTAAAACCCGCACAGCTTCAATTCACATACCCACACAACGATACACACACACACATACCCACGCACACCACCAACCAAACAATCAAAATATCAAAATACACACAGCACATCCAGTACACCTTTTATACAACCTACCCACACACCCATATTTATACAAATAAGTTTATAGAAACTGAATTCAATATTTTCTACATATATATAGAGACAGAGGGAGAGCTATCCATAACAATTCAAGCCCATATTGTATGTTTATAATTTTTTTTAATTACAAAAAACTGTTGTTTATAACTACCTTTTATTATTATGTATGTCTAACAGAATGTAATGCATCAAAGCAACATTAAAGTATATTGAATGTGCAAACGCAAAAAAAGAAACGTTAAAAGAGAAAATTATATATATACATAAATATATATATATATACATATATATATATATATATATAAATGTAAACATTATATTTGTAAACCACAATTGCATTCAAATAAAATGAAAACCTAAATGTACACACTAACCCGAAAGAGCTTTTCACTTAATAGGTAGAAGCGAAAGACTATTTGAATATTCATTGAATGCACGCGCGGTGGGCGATAGCCATCAGCAATGCATTGGACGAGAAACAAAAGCCAAATTGTTGGCGAAAAAGCCAAACACCCCGAACCCACCTGAGCTGTGGCAAAAACTGCGCCACATCATCGCAATTAACAAATGCAATAAAAACTCATGTGAGAGTGCTGCAATTGAAGGCAGTGCCTGACTAGGAAACACCCTTCATTTCAGCATGCAAGCATCTTAGCTGCTGCTGCCATATGAGAGTGCTCCAAATGGGTTTTACCTGACTACGAAATACCCTATCTTATATGACGAGCAACTAAAAGGTAAAGGGTAAGGTATACAAAATTGGGAATATTAAAGCTAGCTACAGCTACTCATATTTCAGTTCAAGCTAAAATATATTCCATTACTTGAAATAAACTCGCTGTAAACTAAAAAGTCTCTATCTCTTCTTTGCTCAAAGATCAATACTTTTATATATCGACTCGATTCTTAATCCAATACTTTATGCACACGACCACGCCTCCAACTGCCCTTCTACGCGATGTTTGCCCATTTTCAATTTACAATTTCAAACGGCAAAACGAAAACAAATGAACCACCTCCCCTTGCTCCGACCCCCAGCAGGACACGTTGAGCGATAAGGACATTGCATTAACATGAAATCCAATTCGCAACTTCTGATGCCGACCCAGCGACAACGAGGCAAATTATTGTAATGCAATATTTATGCAGTTCATGGCAGCAGAAAGGCCACTGCGCCAGAGGAGGTAGAGGAGGTTGGCGAGACTTGCTAATAATATTACGTTCCATGGCAAGAATTTCAGTTGGACTTTGTATACCTTAAGCCTTCTAGAGGGCATCAAGGGTATGAAGTACATTCTGGCTGTACCTAAAGAGCTAATATTGAAGAACTTAGGAAGAGGACTTACCTGTTGCAAGATGAGCACATAAATCCATTAAAGTTTGCACACCTTCACGATTAAGAACGCCGATCTAATAGAGATTCAAGTTATTAGAATGAGTTTAGATATTGAGTCCAATAATCAGAGCATTTAAGCATATTTCTTATTAAATTAATGAAGACTTCAGGGTATCTCCTAGTCGTACCCTGCCAACTCGACCCGTTTTCTTCTGCTTTCTGCGTTTTCCTGTTCTATGCAATTTTTAAATTGTGGCCACAACATGCAAAAAAATGTCAGCAAACGATTAAAAGCAATGAGGACGGGTGGGATAGCATAAAAAAACCGTAATTAAAGTGGAGCATACAAGGTGACTGACTAATGCATTGATTCATAGTTTAGATATAAAGCGTTCCATGGCCGATAAAACTTCAAATGCGAGGCGTTGAAATTCTGCACCCTTGCCTGCGGTCAATGCATCAGTCAAAGAGGGGGGTACAGGCCCGTCCCGCAGCTGTCAGGTGGGTCGGTCGATTGGTGGTTCAGTTGAGCCTGCCAAGAATTGCAATGCCAGTGACCACACACACACACACACACACACACACTCACACACACCCTCAGCTATTGTCCGGTCATGTGTCCACGTAGTGCACAAGACCACGGACACGATAACCGCGCTGAGTGCTTTCTGCTCATGAATTTTTAAATGCGCGTGGAAATATCCTCTTGCGAATATTTCGTTTTTTGTTATTGTTTTCCAAACTCCTGCATATTGCATGTTGTTGAGGTCAGGCAACAAAATTTCTAAAAGCCACCAAAGTTCTGCCCGACTATTGCATCAAATTTTCAAACTATTTCGCATGTGTGTTATTAGCTCAACCCCCAGCCGCACACAGGCAATTCCTATAGACAAAGTTCCTTGAGAACTTATAAAGAACTCATATATATTCTGTGGGTCTGGCAAAGTCAGGCGACTTTAATGGGAATAAACTTGAAGATATTAATAATATTGACAAGATAATATTATATACCCTCTCTCTTCTTTCCTCTCCTCTCCCTCCCTTTGCAAACGAAATCACTGCAAAAAATCACAAAAAATCGTAGACCCTACAATTTTCAACTCGGACACTGTCGCGACATTGCCAATTAGATTTGATGGCAATTTGCGCTAAAATGTTATAAAACAAAGGCCCAATGATGGGGGCGTGGGGGGGGGGGGCGGGCATTGGCAAAGCGAAAAAGAATGTTAAGCGGTAAGTCGCCGCCAACCGCGCGCCCCTTGCAACATGTCACGCTTGAAAACATGGCCAGCAACAGAGAGAAAGAGAAAATAGGAAAGGAGGGAGGGTGAGGGTGAGCCTTGGGGAGGCGTGACAGGACGTACGCTTATTTCAGTTTCATGAAACAGCAATTTGCATGTCTGTCTGTGCACATTTTTGTTGTACTTTTGTTTTAGTAGCTGTTCGTCCGCCCACGGGACTAAGTAATTGCCACATGCACCACATGCTGCCCGCATCCAGCAACAAGTGGAGCCAAGCAATTGGCAAGCATTTGCATGCCAGCAATAGTGCAACAGCCACAGCAGCAGCGAATGAGCGCGCGAGCGAGCGAGCGAGCGAGTGGGTGGCTGTGTGGCTGACGGAGTGGATGAGCAAATGCCCCGTGCTCTTTGGCCTGCTTTCAATTGTTTGTAAACAAATGCTCCCTAAAAAGGTGCTCTACCTGAGTTGGTCGTCCCATTGGAAATTTGCACTCTCGCAGAGACCAACGCATGCGCCTCAACAAAACCGCCAAAAACTGTTATACGGTCCTTATTTCCCCTCTTTGGCCTGTTTGGCAAAGTCAAAGAGATAATTCCACTCATGATCAGCAGAGTTAAGCTATTGCGGTAGAGAGAAAAAAATCTGTGTTTAGGAACAGCTCCATTAGGTGTACAGCTCTTTTAACTAAGAGTTTCCTTAGTAAAACTCTTTTAGAACAACATTTTAGATCAATTATTTAGATGTAACTCTTAGAACACATTTCCCAAATACATTTTTGAGAAAATTGTACTGCTGATCTTAGATCATTTTTAGAACAACGTTTACACTTTTAGAACACTTTATTTAAAACTCTTTTAGGACAAGATAAAAAATGTAGATAAAATTTTAAAGACAAATAATTAGGAAAATATTAGTCCAAAGTAAAAGTTTACCCAAATATATGCATAAATAAATTTTTATGATTTTTGTAGTACATTTATAGAAACTTCATTCATTAGATTCCCAAAGGACTTTCATTAGCCTCTCAACAAGTAATGACTGTATGTCCTTGATGAAGTTGACTGTACTTCAGTGCAGAGTTCACTCTTTCCCCTGAGCTAGTTGAAGAACATTTTTGGCTAATTACTTGACCATATTTTAATGGAAGCTAGTGTGGGCCAAATGACTAGGGGCAATTGGAATGGAGTGGAATTGTTGGTCAATCGCTTAAGAAAATTATCATTAGGGCCCACGGGTGGGGTGGGGTGGTGTGGGGTAGGAGTTGGCGCGTTTGATTGACAGTAAAAGTGGTTTAAGGAGGACGCGTGTGTGGCATGTGGAGAATATTTGATTTGAGTTCAAGTCAACGCAAACGTCTCCTTAACAAATATTGAAAGAGGCGTAATTAACGGCCTAACTGGCACATAATTAGCCACGACATTCATTAGTCTTAGCGCTGGCTCAACTTCATCCATATTTTCCTACGATTTTCAACTCGATATCAAAGTCAGGTCGAGGACAATTCCAAGCTCCAACTCCAACTCCAGCTTCAACCTCTCTCTCTTATGTATGCTTCGCACGCATTTCGCATAAAAGATATCAACTGAGAAAAAAATGATTTTGCAATCAAATTGAGCGGCCTAAAAACTGACCGTAGCAAATCGAATGGAACTCGATTTCCATTTCGGTTTATTGCGTGCATCCACAAAAATATTGAAAACAAATTTGCGCTAAACACTTCCAATTGCCAAAGATGATATTCGTTCATATAAAAATGGCAATAAATGCAAATGAAAAGCAATAAACACATAAAAACAAATCCACTCACACACACACGTCGGCCTTTCTTTGACTTCTGCAACCCTCTCGCACTGACCGCTGCTCTAGCTATTGTTAAAAGTCAATTTTGAACGCCCATCGCCTATAAAGGGTTGGAATCGAGGCAGTTTTTTCGAATCGAAACGCATTTTCAATAAATTCCAATTATGTTTGATACCAAATTTGAATTTGGGCATGCGAATTATTGGGCCACGGACGGCGGCTTAGCCATATGGTCAGCAGCCAGGAGTCAGGAGTCAGGTGAAGACTTTCATGGCCCATTTACGGAATTATGCCACACAATATATAAAACTTTGATGACCTTTAAAAACGTACAACTGCTAGTGGACTTTATATTTCTCACAACAAAAAAAAAAGAATCTAGTCAGAAAATGCTCAACTATGAAATACCCTGTAGTAAGGCTAAAAATATTTATCAAAATATATACAAATATAAAGCTAAATTCTATAGATCCCAAATATATAAAGTACTATATTCCTAATCTTATAGATACAGTTCAGTCAAATTTTATATCTGTTTCTATCGATTTCATAGATATCGATTAGGGTTATCGAAGAATTCACTAGCTAAACATTAATCCTTTAAAGGTAAGCTTCAACAAAGTTCGATAACAAATGTAATCGATTTTATAGAAATGGAATATACATATATATCCTTTATAAGATCACCCCCTTCTCTGACACGCATATAAACCCAGCCCAGCATACCCGCTTTGCCCGCTTTTCACTGCGTTCCCCAACAACCAATGGAAAACTTCAGGACACATTCAATGCGTGATTGGCTACGATCTATGTATATATATATATATATATATATATATATAGAGTATATACATGTCTCTCACACATATGCATGTGAAAAACTTATAGTTGCATGACTTTGGCATACGTGGCATAAAATATTCATAACCAGACTGAACTAAACGGGAGCCAACGGGACTGTCTCCCCCACATAATTAGGTTGACGCTGCCAAAAAAAAAAAAAAGAAGAGGAAAGAAAATGGAGCAAGTGGCGGGCAGCTACTACCACTTCTCCCGGCCCAATTGCCGTGACGCAGTCGAGACGATTAGTTTTGTATTGGCCAATACATATAGATACACACACACACATATATATATATATATATATATATATATATATATATATATATAAACAATAGGGAAAATGTCATGTGGTAATCGTTAGATTTCTCGCTAAGATTGCGCTCAGTGCGCTTGGAATTTGCGCGCTTATCAAGCAAATGTCGTTTGGTCTAGTCCTGGCCACCAGATAGGACATCGCACACACCGCGCACATTCCGTTTATTTCCATTTCGCATAATAAAGGTCATTGTGTTACGAGTATTATTACCAGCTCCCCCGTCCACTCCAGAAAAGGTTATGGGCGCACCATTTATATTATTAATGCTCCACATGTGCCCCCCACACACATACAACGCGAGAGAGAGAGAGGGGGAGAGAGGGGGAGAGACGCTACACAATGCAAATGCTGAAAATGCTTTTAGCTTAACAAATACACAAGCAAAAAGAGTTTTGCATTCAGCTCATTCAATTGTGTCAAAATTCTATGGAAAAGTTTTAGCTTGAAGAAAAGTTATCTGGGTATTTGCTAGTCAGGCAATCCCAACTAGAACACTGCTACACTTTATCTTATTGCTCAGAAATATATATTTTTGGGTCAGTTTCAGTTGCACAATTTTACAATAAAAATTCCAAAACCTTATATTGCTGTTCAGCTCATCCTCAGTTTAGCCAGTTCCTTAAATATAATCAGATCTTCCACAGTTTTAGAACTAGAACTGCCAAATACTGAAGTTAAATCATTGTAGAGCTAGCTGACAGTTAATTCTATATGATATGATATGATAAGATATATTATATATGATATATGATATCATATGATCAGTTCATGATATGTTATGAAATATGATCATGCTCATATGATCAGCCGAGGCAAATCATTAAAATATCACTAAAAGCATTATATGGAACGGGTGAAAGATAGATAGATAGATAATCCGACTAGAGTCGGATATTGTTAATAGTAATAATTTTACTACAAAGTTCAGCAAAAACCAGATGATAATCTCAATTTTTTCTTGTCTTTAAAAATTTCCTTTCTCTTCAGCTATAAATTGATTTAATTGAAATTTTGACAGCGCATTTGTCACCCAAATTACTCCATCAGAGTTAGCTCTGCTCGCAGCTGTTAAATTCGAGTCCAATTTTTCATTTGATAGAGGAAAAAAATAGATATCTAAATATAAGAAAGTTATATTTAAAGCTGAGAGCTCGTTAGGTAAGAGCTGCTAGCCAAATGCTCTCCCCATCAGTCAAATGTCAGAAGGGTTTTGAGTCGTGGCGCTTAAGCAATTAGCTCGAAGGATAACAATGACGTATGGCAGGTGAGTGGAGGTGAGGTGGGGGGAAGAGTGTTAAAAATAGTTAAAGGCTCGTCACGGCAGTCTAAGGACATCTAGTTAGCCATGAAGCTTAACACAAATTATGCGTTTTAGCGCACTAGTCCAGGTCCCTGCTTTTGGGGTGTACTTAACAAATTGCCTGGCCGAGCGATTGCATAATGTATGAAGAGCAAACTGACTGTGTACACAGCCAACTGCCGAGTCCTTGTTGTCCTTTTTTTCGGGTGTTTTTTCCTAGCTTTTTGCTAGCCCAAATCAAACAGTGCCGGAGCCTCGAGCCAGGCCAATAATGGGCCAATGGCAATGCGAGTCGAGCCTTTTGTCGGCCGACAGACAATTGACGGCATATGCACGCATGGTCGGCAACAGATTTCGATCCGGATCCCCATCAGACCCCCCCCCCCACACACACACACGGACACACACAGTTACTGCGTGATATTGCGCATATTAGCTTTGCACTTGAACCACCCAACGGGCACGCCCACCCATCAAAAGATAATTTAATAGCCCCCATTCACACACACTGACACACTCACACACACACACACACACACACACACACACACACACGTATCGATCGTGTGAAGCTCGAAAGGTTTTCCCGAATTGCGTGTTCGACTGGTCAATTTTCCGAGCTGCCGCAAATGAACAAACGAAACCACAAATGAGAAACCAAACCAAACCCCGGGCGGCAGGCAGGTCGGGGGGCGTGTCCGTGCCATATGTGTACCTCGCGCACATGAATTATTAATTGACAATTGCCGAAAATGTCCATTATCAGGTGGAAGAAGTAACGCAAAAGTGGGCGGGGAGTAGCCCAAAGGGCAGCGAAAGGGGCGCGAGGAACGAGGTCAGTCCCGGCTTGGCATTAGGAAAATTTCAATTTCGTTCTAATGAAAATTGTGTGTGTGGCAAATGCTAGTTTCCCGTGCCCCCTGCCCCCTGCCCACTACACGAGACACTGCTCACAATGGGGTTAGTTGGCTAGTTTTTTTTTTTCTTTTTTGGGTTTCTCTTTCCTCGCTTTGGTCTATGTGCAGGTGTTTCCATTTCGGCCAATTGCAAATTACAACTTCCGTCCGCCCTATCCTGCCCCTGTCACTCACATAGCTCTAATGACATTCAGCAATGACAGCATTGAAATTACGCACCACAAAAAAAAAATTTGTCTATGGAACGCTCGATTGGCCAACGTCTGATGGCTAATCAGTTGGGCCAACTGAACCAGAACTGAAATCATTTTGCCAAATGGCTTAAATAAACCACGTATGTGATTTATTATGCATTTCCAATATTACATTAGCTGGCATTACATAAGATCGACTCCCGAGCAAGCTGAGCACACAAAGAACCCAAACAAGCCAAAGGCAAAGCAGAAGCCAAAGCCAAGCGTTAGCCGGTTTTTATTCGGCCCAAAGAAAAAGAGAACTCTGCTTACACTGACGTGTACAAAAGTCGTTCAACTCGATCGAGAGAGCGCCAGAGTGAGAGAGTGAGAGAGTGAGAGAGAGAGAGAGAGGGAGTTAACGGCAGACAGAGGGCGCAAGTACGAGCCAGGTGAGAGCTCAGGCAGCGTCGCTTCTGTTGACTTCAGCGAAAAGTTGCTCTCGCTCTTAGCTTGGTTCTTCTGCTGACTGTCAACAGTCGCTATACAGCAACACCCAGCGACGGGTCAAGGTTTCGTTGTGCGAAAAGAAAACGAGAAAAGAGAAAAGAAAAAAGCATAGAAAATGCTGAAATTGTTGCTGACGCTGCTGCTGACTGCTGTGTTGGCCCGGCGCGCTGCGGCCATCGCTTGTGGCGGCTGCGTCGACTTGGATGAGATCAACTTCGACAAGACCATCGTGCGCTTTCCCTACTCCCTGGTGAAGTTCGATATTGCCTTTCCGTATGGGGAGAAGCACGAGGCCTTTGGGGGCTTCTCGAAGGCGGCGCATAAGGTCACCGGCGAGCTGCTGGTGGCCACCGTTGGCATCAAGGACTACGGCGAGCTGGAGAACAAGGCGCTGGGCGATCGCTTCAACCTGAACGAAAAACTATTCCCCGGCATATTCCTCTTCAAGGGCAACGCGAATGAATTCGTGAAGTTTCCAGCCCACCTCGATGTGACCATCGACAATCTCAAGTCGTTCGTGAGCAGCAATACGCCGCTCTACATTGGCTGCGATGGCTGCCTGAAGGACTTCAACGATGCCCTCAAGAACTATGCCAACAGGCCGAACGAGGAGCAGCTGGCGTTGCTAAAGGAGCTGCAGGCGAAGGCAAGCGAATTGAGCAACAAGTTCGATGAGCAGCAGCATGCCAAGGTCTATCTGCTCTACATGCAGAAGATCAATGAGCTTGGCTACAGCTTTGTGGAGGAGGAAACGAAACGTTTGCTGCGTCTCAAGGCCGGCAAAGTGACGGCTGCCAAGAAGGTGGAGCTGCAGCACAAGCTCAACATTCTGGAAGCCTTTCGCGTGCACAAGCTGACCAAAGCCGCCCCAGAGAAGCCCAAAGCGGAGCTATAAGCAGCCAACTTAGACAATTATCTATGTAGAGAAACTACCAAAATTTATACTTAAAATAGGCTCATAATTGTGTGCATTAAAACCTAACTGTTACCAAAAAAAAAATGTATTTGTTTTGCTTCACTGTTTGCCATAGCAACGGGCACAAGGCGCTGTGCATCAAATATTAAAATTAAATATCAATTTTCCCCTTTCAATCTAAATTTATTTAGCGCCCTAAAAGTATGCACTGATTTCTGTAATTTCAACTGCGCTCAAAAGTATGCAACGGCTGTTAAGTGCGCGGGGAAATTCTCAAACAAAAATTCCCTTGTGCAGCAATGAGAGCGCAGCCAATTGGCTGAGCATTAAAGAGCGGAAGAGGGAGAGCAAGTGAGCGGGCACACAATTGTGCAAAGTGCACATTAAAATAAAATTGAACTTAATTAATGCATAATGCATGTAGAGCTTAACAAGCCTTGCTATGAAAAAAATATTCTTGTTCTATTTTTATGCATTTGCAGGCAATTTACAGCAATAGAGTGCAGATATACATGTATGCATGCGTATGCTTGTGTGGCTGTGTTTGTGTTGGTATTGATGTGCTTGCGAGCTTCATCGTGCCGCGCTCTTCGCACCCAGGCAACTGCTGATCGCAACAATGGCGAAGCAGAGGCATAGGCAAAAGCGCATTATGGCCGCGTTCGCTTGCAGTTTTTTCTCTCACTTGGAGCAGCGCGGCCTCTGCTGCGTGTGTGTGTGTGTGTGTGTTTGTATGTTTGCGTTGTTATCGCTCATTTTCACTTTAATATGAGTTTTTGTTGCTTCTGCTGTTGTTTTCTTTGGAGTTTGCTCTTTTGTGCACGCTGAGCTGCTGGGCAGCCATATTTATTTGTTGTTTGGGGCCCGCAGCAGCAGCAAACGCTGCAGTAAAATTGTTGCTGTTGTTGCTGCGTTCGTATGCGAAAGTCAATGAACTTTTTCGGTGTTGTCTATGCATTTCAGATGCTATTGTTGTTGCTTTTGCGATAAGTGCTGCGCCGGTGTTGGTGTTGGTGTTGGTATTGGTGCATTTGAGCATGAACAAAAAATAGAAAAACAAAAAAAAAAAAAGCAGAAAAAATATAAAGAAATAAATTACAAATTTCCAAGCTATACAAAGGGAACATGCAACGGGTTAATCAACGAGCGTTTTCCTTCAGCTTTCTATTTTCCGTTTATTTTTTTTTTTTCACAGATTTTTCGCGCTTATCGCCCAATTGATCCCACAATAAATTAACAGATCCGCAAGAAAACGGCCCGCGGCTTTGCCAATTCTGACTACTTATCTAAAGCGAGCGACCTTTGACCCGCAGCTCGCTCAATTTACAGCCCGCTAAAAAGAGGAAAACTCAATTGGCGCACAAGAAAAATTCTGCTGGTTAGCAGTCGAACGCTGCGAAAAACACACACAAATAACAAAAAACTAAACACAACAACCACAAAGGGGAAAATCATAATAGGGCAAACAATTTTCACACACTAGGAGAGGCCGAGGAGCTCCTCTCATGCCACACCTACAATGGGCATCATGCAAATGTTTGCATTTCCACGCAAGTGCCGTCAGTCAATCAATCAGTCAATCAGACTGCTGAATCCGCACCCTTTTCACAACAGGCTCTGGGAAATTGAAAGCGGATCGGCTCGGCACTGCTCGGCTCGGATCGCCCACGCCGCCAGTCAAGCGAAAAACCCTTTCTGCCTCATTATCATGCGCATAATCAGCGTCCTGGCTGCAATTGCATTAGACGTAACTTGAGTGGCGTCGCCA